>CM057449.1:1311897500-1314297500 GCA_016271365.2 Neoceratodus forsteri
ATATATATATATATATATATATATATAGATATATATATATATTAGAGATAGATTATATATCTGTGTGTGTGTGTGTATGTATATATATATATATATATATATATATATATATATATATATATAGTGTGTGTGTGTGTGTATATATGTATACACATATACACACACACACAACAATACCACCTGTTAACAGGAGAAATACTGGATATTATATGTTTGGAGAAGCAGGATTTTTAGAACGATTCCAGATCACACAAAGATAAAATTAAATGCCCCATTAATAAAACTAAAAGAAAACATTTTTTTTTTTTTACACAGAGGGCCACCAATATGGAATACACTGCCTACATATATTGTTGACAGTGACACTATGAAAATGTTCATAGCACTTTTGGATGATTATATGAAGGAAACTAAATATAAATACCACCATTAACCATATGGTGGCGAAGTTCACTATGGGCCTTGGCCTTACAAACTTGTAATTTAACTATGAAACATGAAGGCCTGCCTAAGAGACAACCTTAGTAACCTCGACAGAAGGGAGCGTTGAGGAATACTGGACAAAGTTGAAGGATGCAATAACCATGGTCACATTACAGTGTGCCCGCAGGTTAGTAAGAACAAAAGGAGGAAAAACCCGCATGGTTTTCCAAGGAGGTGGCAACCATGGTGAGAGAAAAGTGCACAGCCTTCAGAAAGTACAAGGAGTCAGGAACGAGGCAGACAAAACAGAATATAAACCAAGGAAAAGTGATAAGAAATGCAAAGGCTCAAACAGAGGTTAGGATAGCACAGGAAGTAAAAAGGGTAATAAAACCTTCTACAGGTACATACGTGAAAAAGGAAGACCAACGGGGCATTGTTAGAATCACAAAAAGACTGACAAACCACAGAGCAAGATGGGGAGAAGGCAGAGGCACTTGCTGAGTACTTCTGCTCAGTCTTCACACAGGAAGCAGATGGTAACGAACCAACAATAGGCATAAAGAAGTGTCCGATTGAAGGAATAGCATGGGTTCCATCACAGAGGAAAGGGTCCTGGAGGAAGTGGACAAGTCAAAGGTAGATAAAGCTATGGGCCAGATGGGATACACCCAAGAATATGTAAATAACTAGGAGGGGAACTGGCAGCCCCTTAGCAGTGCTCTTCAATGAATCATTAAGGAGCAGGAGGTGCAGGAGGATTGGAAGAGTGCAACAGTAGTACCACTCCACAAGAGCGGAAGCAAGGAACAGCCAGGTAACTACCGTCCGGTTAGTCTTCGTCAGTCATGGGAAAAGTGATGGAGTCCCTGCTGAAGGAAAGAATCATAGCTTTTTGGAGCAAACTGGTCAGCCCAACAAAATCAACATGGTTTCACGGCAGGGAGGTCCTGCCAGACAAACCAGGTTGATTTTTTTTCAACTGGGTCACCAAAACAGTGGATCAGGTGGGGCAGTGGATGTGGTTTACCTGGACTGACTCTGTTCCGCACAGGAGACTAGTCAAAACTGAAGAACATGGGAATTGGGCCCCAAGGTTACAAACTGGGTCAGAAACTGGTTACATGGGAGAACTCTGAGAGTAGTAGTAAATGGCACTCTGTGGAGGGAGGTTACTAGTGGGGTCCCTCAGGGCTCAGTTCTGGGGCGATCCCTTCAGCATATTCATCAGCGACATTGCAGATGAACTGAGAGGAAAGGTGTGCTTGTTTGCAGATGACACCAAAATCAGCAACCGGGTAGATGCAACGGGACAGCAAAGCATGGAAGCTGATCTCCGAAAACTGGAGGAGTGGTCCAAGACCTGGCAATTGAAATTCAGTGCCAAAATGCAAGGTCATGCACCTGGGAAAGCGTAACCCAGGGAAACTGTACTCAATGGGAGGGAGCAGCTGGTTGCTGTCGGTAGGAGGCGAGACCTAGGGGTGATCATATCAGATGACCTCAAGGTCAGCAGCCAATGTGAAAAGGCACCACTAAAGACTAGTGGTATCCTGGGATGCATAGGGAGGGCATCACAAGCAGAAGCCAGAAGTAATCATGCCTCTGTATCAGTCCCTGGTCAGTCTCACCTGGAGTACTGTGTCCAATTCCTGGAGGCCACACCTCTGCAATAACATAGATAGGCTGGAGACAGTACAGAGAAGAGCAACAGAGATGGTGCAGGGCTTGCATCAGAAACTGTATGAGAGCAAGACTGGATGACCTCAAATTATACTCCCTAGAAAAATGCAGGAATCGTGGGGACATAATAGAAGCATTCAGATACCTTAAAGGCAACAACAGGGTGCATGTGCAGAACTTCTTTCAGGTAAAGGACTAGAGGGCACAACCTTCGACTTAAGGCAGGAAAGTTGAGAAGCAATACGAGGAATTCTCCACAGAGCATGTTGTGGAACCATGGAATAGCCTGCCAGAGGGGTGGTGGTAGCCAAGACAGTGGGGAATTCAGAGAGCATGGGATAGACACTGTGGGATACACAAGCAGGCAGCTAAGTAGGGAGTAGGAAGCCAAGGGCAGACTTGATGGATCGTGACAGTCCTCGCCTGCTGACAACTTCCGTATTTCTGTGTTTCAGTGAAGGCGAGGACGGAGTAGACTTAAAGGACAGTAACTGGATACCCGATAGGTATAGCTGAATTGTTCTGTATGTTAGTTTTGAGGCTTGATGACGAGTTAGGAATGCTAGAACAGGGTTCATGTGAGCACATATTCAGGAAGAACTGCGATGCAAGATGATGGATACCTTTCATGCTATAGCATAAGTAGCTCGGTAGCAGAAGCTAGAGTGGCCCACGTGGTGTAGACGGCTAGTGGTTAAATTCCAACATGCTGTGGGGACATTGGAAAAGGAAGAGTCTTAACTGAGTCTGCTGACTGATGGAGCAATGAAAGGTCTGATATTGGAAACTGTATAGCGTGTGAATAAGTTGATAGCATAGTCTAATGTGGAATAGTGCAGTGTGAAACTGTGATAAAGAGATAATCAAGTCAGTTGCATAGAGTGACACAATAGACTGGAACAAGATTTGCCTTTGGTGATGGTATTTGTTGGAATGAGTATGAGGAAAGATGAATACTGTGATGCGATCGAAAGACCCCTAGTAAAGGCGACTGGCATGATTGGAGAATCTTGAAGGGAGATGTTGATGACTTCATGAAGTATGATGATGTCCAGAGGCCCAGGAGCAGTGATTCAGCATTGTGCACAGATAGCAGGATAGCTTATGCGTTGGACATACGCTGGTGCATATTCTGAGATGCTAGATGGAAGAAAGGTCTTAGAAGAACATCAGATGGCTATTCCAGGAAGATAGGTGTGGATGACATGGTCAAAATCTGCTTAGGTGCTGCCAAGATTTGGATATAATGGTGGTGCCAGTACTAATAGGTGGGACATAAAGGACCCCTTTGAGGAATTATGGTTATTGTGCAGTTGAGGTATCCCAGGAAGGAAGAAGGTTCACATTTCCAATGCAAGAATATGGGTTCAAAGAGGACTCCACTAAAGCTTGGATCCTATAGAGTATATTAGGAGGTAATAGCTTCCACACGGTTTGAATCCAGTAGGATGCCAAGGAATGATCCTGTGTAGTTGATGGGGACTAGTGGGGAAGCAACTGGAGAGGGACAGAGAATGAAACAAAGGGCAAAGGAGGAACAGGCACCAGAGAGGCACATGGGGAGCAGACAAAATGAGAAGGGAGGAAGGAGGAAAAGGAAATGAGTAAAAGAAACGAACAAGCAGGCGAGAAAAAACAGCAAGTGCAAGAAAACCAAGGGGCTCAGCCACGAAAGCAGCCCAGAGCCATGAACGCCAGTGTTTTTAAAACGCTAAGTGAGAGCTGCTGGGAGTGGCGGATCTTTATTTGGAATGTGGGAGGAGCTATTACCCACACTGAACCTCGGTCTCAGCCCTCCCAGTAGAGAATAATGCATAGGCAATGATACGCAAGAAGGCTGAGTTTCCATTGAGTTTTAATGACATCATAGGGACCTGGAGAGCGAAGCTCAAGAGGTTGCTGATGTTATCAGAACTCAAGATGATAATCGGGTAAGTTGTGCATTGTTGCCCATCTTATTTTGCATAGTATATGGTTTAAAACCTAAAATAATAATAAAATTCTTGTTCTTAAACCTTATGTGTTTTACATAATGTAACTATTCTATTGTGTTACTGTATTCCCTGGACCCTCTTTGAAACTAGATGCAGCACTTGAACAAAGCTACCCTGGAGCATGCAAATCCTAAATTCAATAAGTTAATAAATAAAAATACAAATTTGGATGTGTACCTCACTTCAAAAACAAGTGCATCACTTGTTCAGTAAAATGTTATCTTGTTGCTTTGCATGTCCCAGCCTGCCCTGTAACCCATTGGTGCCTTTTATATGCTGTAGTACTGAATCCTGTCCCTCAGCTGTTTGATGCCTTCTGCTTGCTTCCTGTTGCTCTCACAGGGCTAGCTCTGACTCTTTATTTTGTTGCGTTGGTATCTTTACCAGAATATCAGTTTTATGCATTTGGTGAGCGGGACCTATTTTTGTATGCGTAATGGGTAATTATAGTTTAAAATTGCCATTTAAAAACTCAGAATCTTTTGGCTCCAGTGACAACTGCAGACAGAGTGCCTACAGTTTAATCTGTGTCCCTGCCTCACTATAGGACGGTCATCATCATCTACACAATGACTCCTTACTGGACTGTGCTGATTCTTCCGACCATGTTGATGTATGTACCATCCCCTAAAATGATGCTTTTGATTGTGTCTCTGTGCGAGGGTTCACAGACTGGTCATGCTCTCATCCCGTTCTAGCACAATATTCCAGGGTCCAATTTCTCTTTTATTTATATTTATTCATTTTATCTTGAACAAGCCATTGGCAGTACAAATGATGGCATCAAGGACACACAGTGATGGTGATAATTAGACATTTGTTAGCATCAGTATAAATTCTGTCCATTACGTTCCAATACTTCATACAGGGTACTTGCTTCAGTCCATAAAGCCTGCCATGAGACGAGGTTAACCACAAAGTGCAGAAGTCTAGCCTCACTAAGACCTGTGGAGAAAAATGTATAAGCAGGTAGAACTGTATCAAATATGGACACGGCTCTACCAGCCATTGTTCCCACATCTTCAGGGCATAGTGTAAGTTAGGCAGTAAGTGGGTTTTGATCAGTGCGCAAGCTGCTAAAGTATAATATAAGTTTGATTGTGCTTATGCAACTGGATGAGATGATGCTTTGTGACTTGACTTACATTGTGGATTTGATTGATGTTGTGGCTTTCCGCTCTCTGTCCGTGGGATATACCACCCTAATAGGGTACAACGAAAGAACCCTAAAGGAAGGTCCTCTCCATAGGTGCCATACGGAATTATTCCATCGGCTAAAGGTAGCTTAGGAAGAAGCCCAAAAAGAATACCCAATTGGGTGTCGGCATCTAAGAGGTGAGGATGATGAATGAATGAAATCTTAGAAGATGATTAAGGCGGACTTCCTAAGGAGAGAGGGGAAGTCGGCCACCATCCGCCTCCATCCAACAGCGGAACCTAAGTAAACTCTAACTAATATTATGACCATTGGCATGGAGGAGAGGAAAACTTTAAGGAGGAACCTCTGGGGATCCAAGGCTTAGGTCACCTTCCTCCAGGCTGCCTACATTTGATTTAAGGACATAAGTCATTAAAGAGAAGGATTCTTTAAGAGAAGCATATGAGTAGAAAAGATGACGACGGGATATGGGAAAATCCTTACACGAGAAGACTGAGGAAGAGGAGACAGGAAGGAACTCTAATTGAACTTGGAATGAAAGAAGGGAACTTGAAATTGAACTTGGACGATGGCAGTATGTCTCGGCAGAGCAGTGTGACTAAGGAGAATCCCAAAGGAGGTAAATTCAGAATTGAATAGAGCAACGTGATTAAATAGGCTCCTTGAAAGGAGGTAGATTCAGAAATGAAACTGAAAAGGAACTTGAACGATAGTGGAGAGCCTCCAGCCAGCCTTAGCTGAAGGGTGATGGATGGAAGGCATGGTTCTTGAGTGGAGATAGAATTTAATCGAGGTAGCAGGATAGAGCCATGATTGGAGTAAATCCTTGACGGCTGGTACAAGATAAGGGTGAGTGATGACCGGAATCATGAACCTGATACATGCAGCAGGAGAGCTGCATGGTCGATGAGGTGGCATATTATTAATGATAGGTAGCTAGATACAGGATTGGGAAACCCCAAAAGAAGGTGATAAGGAAGGTGGAGAGCACCACTAGGGAGGACGAAGGAAGGACTCTTAAGTAGCAGATTGAACAAGCTAGCACAGGAATCATGATAGGTATGGTACATGAACGATAAGCATGCCCAAAAGAAATGGCAATTGAAGGCCGAGAGTAGAGTGAAGTCAGGACGGACGGCACTGGATGAGAAACAGCAGGAGAGCAGGGCGAGGGGGAAGCGATGGAGATAGGCGATTCTAGGGCTGAAACAGGCTAGAGACTGACGGTGGTAATCCAGGATGAGGGAAGGTAATGGGTGAAGCCAGGACTGGAATGAAGCCTCGACAGCAGGAGCGAGCAAGGTAAAATAGGAATGGACGAGGTATGATGAGGGAGGAAGCCTAGAAGGCAGAATAGGTAAGGGTATGATACAAACTTAAAGATGAACTGAATGATGGTGGAGAGCAGCCAACCAGCCCTTAGCAAAGACGACAAACAGAAAGGCATGGCCTTGATGGAGGTAGAAACCAATCTAGCATTGTGACAAAGGAAGCTCCTCTAATAGAGGTAATTCAGAAATGAACTGGACAGGAACTTGAGGGAAGCAGTGGACAATAGACGAAGAGGAGTGACGCCATGAGTGGATTGAACTCGATGGCCAGTAGAGAAAAGGCAGCTGGTATGAGTTAAGGAGTCTGGAACCTGAAACATGTGGCAGGAGGTGCCGAGGTCACTGAGCAAAACGAACGATGGATGATGAGGAGTGACGCTTGAGTGGATTGAATCCAGATGGCCAAGCAGGGACAGTATGGATGAGGGAATACGAACAAAGTCATGAACCTGAATACATGCAGCAGCAGGTCATGGTTCAATAAGGTGGTACAGGAACCATGATAGGCAAGCCCAAAAGAAATATCGAATGCAGGCGAGCATGGAATGAAACTAGATGGCCGCTGGGGAAATAGAACGGCAGGAGGGCGAGTGATGAATGCCCCAAAAATAAAAAAGAATGAAAGCAGGCTAGGAGTGGATCAATCCAAGATGTCTGGCACGGGAATAAGTGCAGGATGTCGAAGGGAGAAGGAGGCCAAATCAAGGTGTAAAATACTCTGAGAATATTCAGCAGCTAGGCAGGATTTAATAATAATAATAATAAAGCTATATTAACAGCTTCAGCAAGAGGTCAGGTGGCTGACCTCAGTTGTAACTGCAATAAAACAAGGAGACAATGCTCAGTAAACAGGTGTAGCAAGGCAGTGCAATAAAGCTGCAAGTAGAATGAAAGCATGAATGAGCAGCACAGCTAGGGTCAGAGTAAACTGTCAGGCGAAAAGAATAAAGTATGCAACACGGAACACCTATGGTTGAGCTGAAACACGCAGAGATAATGACTGCAGTGCACTGCAGTTTGAGGTGAGCAGCAGGAAAAACACAAGCACTGGGTACAATAGTAATTGAATAAACAGGAGCAGTAGCTGCAGTCATAGGTAACCAAAGCAGTAGTATGAGATGCTCTGAAAACAGGTGTAACAAGGCAGTGCAATGAAGCTGCAAGGATAATGAGAGCATGAATGAGCAGCACAGCTAGGGTCGAGGAAACCTGTGTCAGGTGAAAAGAATTAAGTATACAACATGGAGCAGCTATGGTGAGCTGAAACACTAAATAATTATTGCAGGTGCATTACAGCAGATTGAGTTGGGTGAGCAACAGTGGAAAAATACAAGCATTGGGTGCAGTAGTAATTGGAGTAAACAGTAGCAGAGGCTGCAGTTGTAGGTAACCAAAGCAGTAGTATGAGCTCTGAGTAGGTATGCTAGGAGCTTAGAAATAAAGCCCCAAAAGACAAAACCAAACTACAGCAAAAGAGAGAACAAGACCCCAAAACAAGAGGCATAAAACACAGGGAGAAGCACACAGCTGAGGAAGATACAAACCGGAAGCAGGAAAACGAGCACAGAGGTCCAGCAGAGACGCACAGAAACATGGGTGGTAGGCCCTAGCCAGCTCAGAGGGACAGACCAACAGAGCGCCTGGCTGCAAAGAAATGAATCCTGGGAAGGCCCTAGGTGAGCTACCCATTTAAAGCCTGATGGGGAGTGACATAGTTGCTCCAGCCAATCGAACCTCAGGCTTATAGCCTTCCCAAATAAAAACATTCGAACAGCAACCTCAGCCAGTACAAACTTGGCTGTAAAATTAACTGCTCAAACTCGCAACATTAGTGGTGTGGTGAGATTTTATGTTAAGATTAAACATTGAGGAGGATTATTCCAGAGTCCCAGACTAAGAAGTGTTCTTGAGTCCCAAAGAAACCATATTTTTCTGCTTCTAAAGCAACCCTGACTTATGCATCCCTAACTCAGTCCAGCAAAACATCTCTAACTTGTAAACTTTTACCAGCTTTCAACTAGACCATTCATATCGCCATTTCATTCTCCTTCTCCGAATCCAACTCTTGCTGTTGCTCCTGGTAAGTCCCACTGTGAAATTCAGCTGCAGTCTTATAGTTTCGTAGCTTCTTCAGGATCATTCTATGACTTGAAATATTTTTTCGTTGTATCTTATGCGGGTCTTGCCGTAGCCAACAGCAACTGTGCCATGCAGAGTCCTCAGAGCTGCTGCTGTGTGTTCAACATTTTGTAGTGGCTTCTGTATAGGGAACAATTTGGGAATATTTTAACCTCTTGATTATCAGTGTTCAATGGATAGTGGGCTCTCAGCCATTGCAGGATAATGTCCTGAATTTCAAGGCCACCGTGACAGTGAGGATTATGGAGGAGGCTTCCTGATTCTCTTGAGCCCTCCTAGAAGTGACCCTGTAAGCCCATTTCAAGAAGTCTGGATCTAGTCTCAAATCTTCTGGCATTGCTGACTGTAGCCTCTACCACAGGAACACCAGTAGGTTTTCGCACACACTGTGCCTGTACCTTCTTGTAGTCCCATCAGCCGGAAGTTCATGGCCCTGTTAGCATTCTCAAATGGTTTGATGCGTGCTGTCAGGTGGTTTGCTTCAGAGATCATGCTGGCAAAGGCGCCCTGCATCCTCTGCAACCCTTTGCCTATCTTGGTAGCCGCCTTCACGGCTCCTTCGATTTGAATGTCTTGAACACTTAATCACTTTCTCATTTTGCATCCCATTTCCGCATTGCTGAAGTTAAGGAGGCTGCCTGTTAACACAAGCTAGAATTACTCAGCTAGAACCAAAACGTTGGAAGTTAAAGTGAGAAGCTCTCAGAAGTGCTGATGCCCGAGCAGACTGGTACCAACTCAGCAGGAAGTGACTTGGGTGTTGCTGTAATACAGAGCTATAGAAGGTGTAAGGATTTAAAGGAAATGTCCATTTCCAGTTGCCCAACACCTCAGTGTGGAGCAGCCTCGATTAGCATTTTGAAAATAGAATGGATTTTTCACCTCTTAGGAGGCTTAGAAGTTTTATATTTTATTTGGTTGATCCTTCTGTCCCTCCTGCCAGCATTTTAAGTCAAGTGCCTCTAGCGGAGCATTCCATGAGCTCCAGTAGCTGTGGGAATGTGTACTGTAGGTCCTTATAGATGGGCTAATTATAGCTACAGTTTGCAATTTACAGGTCCTGGTGCTATACCAAGACAGTATAGACTGCCAGTCGACTGGTCTATAATTGGATACAGCATAGCACCAGGACCAGTAAATTGGTCCTGGTGCTGTGAAATGGCTTTTCTGTTAATCTGCTTACCAGTTTAAATGAATGAAATGAAATTGCAGACTGGAGCTATTAATAGCTCTATATATATATAAATATATATTTTTTATATATGTGTGTGTGTGTGTGTGTCTCTATATATATATATTGACCTACAATACCTGCTACCCATGGCTGCTGCTAGCTCTGACGCCAGCTGTAGGACAGCCGCGAGGAGCTTGTGGGATGTCCAGCTAGAGGTACTTGCCTTAAAATGCTGGGAGAGGACAGCAGGATCAACCAGATTAAAAAAATAAATAAATAAAATCCTAACCCTGTACGTGAAAATGGACTCTTACTTGCGAAAATGCTAATTTGGCGCTGGCTGTCCCACACTGAGATGTGGAGTATTTGGAAATGGAGGCTTCCTTTTAAAGCATTGCACAGCAGGAAGTTTAGGAACAGTTGGCTGAAAAATTGCTGTGGCACCTTCGCTCGTGCCCTGATCATTTTACAGGCGTGGCAGCAGGGCACCAATGATGTCCGAGCTGTCTATGACAGCAGTTCAGATGCAGTGGCATACAGTTGAAAGAGAAAGACTGCTACAGTCAGCAGTGGTAACATGTAGGCAGTTTGCAGTGTGCCATCAGCAGTATGCAAACTGCCTAAATCACCACCTTAGCAGTCGCTCTCTTCAGCTGTATGCCACTGCATCTCCCGCATGATGCGCCTCATTTGTTGTGTGCTGAGGGGTGCCCAACCCCTCAGCACATGCACACTCCCCACAAAAGCACACTGTATGTCAGATGGGTGCCCAATCCCTGTCGGCTCCAGTGCCCCCCAAAAGCAAACTTCAAGGTGCCACACTGGAGCCGACTCCCAACATGGCAAAATTCCCACGCTGTCATATGCTCCCTGCACACTGTATGGCCAGCAGGGGTGCCTAGTCCCCATTGGCTCCACTGTCCCCCCGACAAACTTCCAGGTGCCACGCTGGGAGCCGCTAGCGTAGCAGAAGTCCGGCGTGGTTTTAAAAAAAAAAAAACAAAAAAACCCTATAACAAAATAAAAGCGGTCCCTCGTTGACTGTCTTGCCCCCAACCCGCCCACCCTCTGCTTACCTCCCCCACACCCCTTTACCCCATACTTGCCTCTGGAGCCTGGTGCGACAATCTTTGGCGGGAACACGCTCACTCTTCAAAGCCGACCGCAATTGAAGAAATGCTGGTAAGTTGTATGACATAAATAGGGTTATTTCAACTTTGGTTCATATCGCTGTCATTTTTTTAATTTTGCACCACTTTCAACATGGGGTTCTTGGGACCCCATCTCATGAATTCAGTCATTGTCATCCGGTTATTCAGTCCCAAAGGTGATTTCAGGGCACTCGCAGAGAACCATCTTTTGGGACTGATTAACAAAGAAACAGTGTCACAGTTCATGAGGTAGCCTCCAAAACCCTATGTTGAAAATTTTGTGAAAAGTCCCCAAAGTGACTGTTTTATTTAGCGTGTTTGCACAGTTCTTACGCACGCTCATAACTTAGAGAATTTGTAATATTTTCACTCCAGATTTTCAACACTGTAATTTTACCACACCTCCTTATGAACAGTATAGCTGTTATTGTTCATCTACTTAAAATGTGTTTTGCTGCACATGTAGCGCACAATGGTGTGATCGGTGTGCGAAATCAATGTTCGGGACAGATTAAGAAAATCACAGTGACACTGTTCATGAGCAGAGGTGTTAAAATGGCTATGTTGAAAATTTCGGTGACAAAGTCCAAAATAACTGTTACGAAATGTATTACGCAGTATCCATGCACCGTAAGTTCATGCGAATTTGTAATATTTTCAGTCCAGATTTTCAACATTGGCATTTTCCACACCTCCTTATGAATAGTACAGCTGTCATTTTTCACACTTTGGCGAAATGTGTTTCGCACTTCTGGTGCAGAATAGCATGGTCGCTATTAAGAAAATGACAGTGACACTGTTCATGAGCGGAGGTCCCAAAATGCCTGTGTTGAAAATCTGCTTAAAAATCCCCAAACATATTACATTACGGGTGTGCGTTACCCATTTTCTGTGCACACTGTGCCTTCAGTTTTTTTTTTTTTTTTTTTTTTTTTTAACACCTCCTCATGAACCGCAGACAGCTGTCAATTTTACATCCTGTTTGAAATGTGTTTTCTTACTTGTGGCACCAAATGGCACAGTAGCTGTTAAAATCACCTTCAGCTAACTAACTGATAGTGTCACTGTTCATGCGGTGGGGTCACAAAAGCCCATGTTGAAAACTTGGAGTAAAAATACCAAAACGCCCAAAGCGTTATGGTCGAAAACCCTAATGCCCTACCCTTTAGGGACTGACAGGCGTCAGGGATGTGACTTGATTGTCGACAGTAATGCTCATGTCATTCCACCACCACCGCAGCCAGTGATAGGCATCGAGGTGTGCCTTGGACCCTTTGGCCCCAGAGTTCACCCCATTCTCCTATGCTGCACCCATTTCAATGTGTTTCCTTATTAAATGAGGTGAATGTAAAGCCCAAGCACCCCAAGGTACACCTCGACACTTGTCAGTGTCTGCAGAGTAGGGTGAGGTGAAATGTTGTGACCGTCATGGGCGACGACCGAAGCTACACCCCAGTGCCTGTTCATCTCTGCAGGGTGGGGTGGAGTTGGCATCAGTTCAGTACTTCACTGCCATTCCTATACTGCATCTGTCTAACTCCTGCGCTTCCACTGCCAATGCCAGCAAGCAAACATTCGGCATTGACGTAATGCTTGTTCCCTTTGCAATGACTAGTACAGCATTGGTCAGCTAAATATGTTTCCCTGCATGATGTTTTTCCGTCACTGCAACTAATGTGCTCTTGTATTAATCTGGACTTATCTGATAGTCCTGACAACTTAATAACTTAAACAGCCTTTGTCTGTCCCTCTTTAAGTGCTTTCCCCTACAAAATGAATTACATTACTTTATCTCAGAATGTTGTGAAGGCCACTTAAACAGTGGTGGCTTGCTTCACATGACATTCTGCTAACTGGAAAACACATTTAGTCATCTGTGACAAACTCGAACAGTGATCGACCTTTTTGTGTTTTTGAAGATACAAGTACAGAATGATAATTTTTTGTAAGTCCATGTCAAATCTGTTTCTCATACTAGTGCCCATTTTCAGTTGACTAGATTAATTCCTTGTAACCACGGCTCCTGTCGCCCGCTCGAAAGGATCGCCAGGATTCGCGAATGGCCACAGCTGACTGAAACCGAGCGGGTATTAAGCCACACGTAACGCCCGCTCTGTCAGTACCAGCTGTGGCCATGGAGACACCAGAGGGCACCACCGCCGAGTCACCACCGCTGGGCGCCCGCTGCAGACCCCACCGACCGCGCCAGCACCAAGCAGTGCGCCCACACGCAGAGACACAGAACGCCTGCCTCCTGGAGCCGGCAGAGGGTCAAATCATTGAGCCCTAATATACCCGGACTGCAACCACCGAGGCAAGGGCACCGCAGCCATGACCACCAGCGGGGCAGCGCAATCATTCATCATTGCTCCAGCACTGTAGAGTCCGACCCTGTCTCCTGTGCCTGTAAAGCGCCAATAAAGCAAGTTATCTGCAACATCTGTGTGCCGCCTCTTCTGTGGATAAAGGGTGCCGCCCGAGCATAGAGTGCGCCAGAGGTGGCGCTGAAACATAGGCTCGTGGCCGCGCCCGAGCCTATGTTACAAGTGCATTAATCACCTTCAGCGTCGGGCTCTGCCGTGGATTAATGCCGCTGGGCGGTTGGACCCCTCGGTACCAACCCCTCAGCGGGTATTAATCCACCGGCAGAGCCCTCCTCTGGGCGTGATTAATGCTTACTTAGACTTGACTTTTTTTTTTTTTTCTTGATAGAACTAATTAGTCTGGAGTAGTGGTGGGCAGAGTAGGAAGGTTCTGGTTCTGATTTTGGTTGCCAAAAGTGCCTGGTTTTGGTTGTGGAGTCAAGTGAGTCTCTCTCTCCTCCCAACACCATTTTAAGACTACTTTTCCTCGTGAACTGTGACTGAACCTCTCCTTGGTGAGGCACCCCACCAACCAACTGGGTCTCTTGGTCCCCAGCCCTGTTCTAACCACTAGACCAAGCTGCCTTTACTGGATAACTTTCTTCCCCAATCTGTCTTTACTGGGCAACCCCTCCACCCAACTAAGATGTGCAGCTGGCCTCTTGAGTTGCCAGTCACAACCCTCCCCGGACACACTTTCAGACTCCTCTCCTTCCTGCCATTCGACATGTACCATGAGGCAGGCTCTTGAAGCCTCTTCACCCCACCCCACCTGCCTTATCGCCAGTAGTTTATTGGGGAGAGCTTGATGGGCAACAAGCTCGGTAGTCCTTTACTTTTTTCCAGGTAGCTCAGTAGCCCCTGCTTTCCCACTGCAGCACATGGAGGAGTTTGCTGTGTGCATGCATTCTTGTAGACAGTAGTAAGCAACAAAGCTCACTGATGAAATATATGTAAGCAATAACCACAACAGGTTATGGGGATTTAATGTAGGTATGGGTGCTGCTAGAGGCACAAGGCCACAGGCCTAGTGTCCTTGCAGCACCCCAGCCGTGCATTAAATCCCCATAACCCCATACCCTGGAGATAAGAGCTACTGCTCATTTACTGTCTACAAGAATGCATGTGTGTAGTGCGGTGCTCTCGGTAAAACAAGGAAACCGAAACTCTGTCAGCTCATTGTGTCCGCCATTCCTGCCTAACTACTGTTGAATGAGACCGCCCTAGAGGCTGTTCATGCTTCCTCACCACCTTCCATTTCTAAAGTGGTCTTTACCAAGCCCTTGTATCTGTCCCACCCTCACTTGAATCCTCCCATTGATTTTGCAACAGACCACTGCCTCCGCAGCCTAGTCCATCCCTCCATCAGCTTGTTCTCTTTTTAATCTGTAATTTTACCGATACTGTTCTCCTGATACCTGTCCCTTTCAAGAGCCCCCATGCTCTCTCCGTACTCACTTGCTTCTTTGTGCCCTGGATAGCCCTCCTGACAGAGTCATCATGGAGAAGATGTGCCTCAGCAGCGTTGAAGTTTCAAGTGGTGAATGGTGGAGTGTGGAACCCGCATGTACTGTGGTTTGTCATCCGCAGGAAGCGGTGCCATCTTCCATTTTATTTATTTATTTATTTTATTTTTGGGGGTCCATCCTCAAGGAAGGGTTCCCATCCCTTTGGTGATGCCATGCACATGCAAACAAAGTGATTGGCTGTGCCGTGGCCACTGGCCAGCGTCCTTGCCACCTAGTGGTGTGTGCGTGCTTCTCAACGCCACCTGTGATCACCCAGGTAGCACCGTATGGTGGCTACACACAGCCTCCCTCCCCGGAGAGTGAGAGTGTCTGTCTGGAACGTCTCAACCCTCTCTTCCCGGTTGGCCCTGACAACCTGAGCAGGGTTAATTTTTTGAGTGGGGAATGGGTCAGCTGGCACACAGTTCTTAATTTGGATCCACCTTTTCTTCTGCCTTGGGGCAACCTGCTCACTGTTACAGAAATTTTAAATTGCTGTATTGTGAATCTGGGTTTGATTGAACAATATCACCCATTATTTTTTTTTCATTTGACCCTTACTTTTATACCCACCCAGTGGGTCAGTGTCCTATATAGACAAATATCTAAAATGAACCCTGCCTGAGTTTGCTGTAGAACCACATTCACTGGTGTCGCAAATCATAGCCCCCCACCCCGTGGAGTTGCCCCCTGTTGTGTGTTCCCACTTATTCAGAACAGTTCTCTGCTATGCACTTTATTTATTTATTCCTTGGAGGTATTTGTATGTTATCTCATGTCCCCTCTCTCCTTCTTGCCTCAAGCACGTACATGTTGAGATCTGCTAGCCTCTCCATACATCCTTTCCTGTTGCCCTGAAGCATCTTGGTTATCCTCCTCTGCACTGCCCGTCCGTCCTCTTTTAGAGGATTTCAAGACTGCACACAGTACTTCAGGTGAGAATGAACCAGTGACCTATGCAGTGGCAACAGTACATCTTTTCCTGCTGTCTACCCCCTCCCTATGCACCCCAGCATCTTGTTTGCCCTACCCTGACTGACCTATCTTATTGCACAGATGCCTTCATAAAAGGCCTCCTGTTGATACCTCAGAGTCGGAGGTGAAACGTTTGGTGGTTGCTGGTTGGTTGGTTTTACTTTCCTCCTGCTATTGGATTGATGCTGTGTACTGGTATGTTTTTAGTATTTTGCACTTTGGAACTAAAGTATCTTATACATGATCAGTATTAGTAGTAGTTGTAGTAGATTTTCTGTAAGCACCTTTCCCTGAGGCCCAGGGCACTTTATAAAAAGTGTTGGAATGACAGTCAATTAACAAACATTTAAATATAAATCAACAGTCAGATCACATAAGCGCTTAAAACTGATCTGGGAAGGGTCAAGTGAGGAAGATGCATCAAATCTCAGTGGCTTGATTGAATAGAAAGGTCATAAAACATGAAAGCGCACACCTTCTTTAAATCACTCTACAGACTGCTTGCTTACTGCTTTTTAAATTTTATTTTGCAGCCAGCCTCAAACCAGAGGCTGCCTCAGGAAAGGATTCTTACGTTTCGCACCCTCTGGTGCTTCAACAAAGAATGAACAGAAAGGTCTTTCAGACCCCTCTTACAGGCCTCCAATGTGGGGCCTCTCAGAGGCCCGGGAGCAAATTCCATAAGACTGGGCCAGCTACCTCAAAGACCACGGTTGCCTGAAGTTTTAACCTGACTCTCAGTATAGTTAAAGGCCACCGGTGGAGTGAAGAGAATGCGGTATGTAAGGATGCAGGAGGAGTTTAACAAGTAGCAGGACCCAACCCATGCAGGGCCTTATAAGTTAGTAACCCAACTTTATAGGAGCTATGCCACTTAACCAGCAGCCAATGCAGTTCACGTAGACACCGGGGGACATGACTCAACCTTGGACGGGCCTGTCAGCAGCCAGTCTGCACTAGTTGCAGGCACCGTAGCATACCCTCATTGACTCTGAGCTACGGAGCATTACAATAGTTGAGCTGGGACGTCACAAATGCATGTATCAGTGACACTAGGTCCTCCTGTGGGGGAGGGGGGAAGAGATGTAATCCAGCCAGTGCTCAGATAAAGTGAGTACTGACTTATTTTACTCTCCAGTTTTTAAGAAATACTTTTTTTACATATATACTTGTGTTTTGATGAGCAACGATACTTCTCTCAGCTCTTGGAAATGCTCCATAAATACTTCAAAAGAGCTGTTTTTTCCAGGTTTAAAAATACTTTACTGCTGAAATTATATTTTACTCACCAAATGTCCAAAATGGTGAGTATATTTACTCTGAATACCAGCACTGTCTGGAGTATTGTATCCAACTGATGTTTCTCAGATGGTAAAGCCACTCTGGAAAACAGCAGACACCTGAGCCTTAGATCTCAGCCCTTCATCCAGAAGAAAAATTACCACAGTAATCTTGTTTCTTCTAATGGAGTCTTGCTGTATTCTGACTATATGTAGTTAGCCTTCCCAGTTCAGCTGCCTAGAGATGAAAAGAGTTAACTCTATGCAAATGCATAGAAGGTTGAGCCTGAGCTCAGTTTTCAACCCCTGTCCCTGGTACATTCTATGTAACCGTCAGATTCTTACGAGAACTAAAATAGTGGCTACTAAACTATATTAAATAACATGGCACATTAATAAAATAGTCAAATGACTAATAACCCAGCAGTGGGGTATAACAGAAGACTCGAGTCAAGATGCCCAAGAAAATGCCACCCCAGTGGTGCAGCACTTAAAAATAGAACAGCTGTAATACAGTGCCTCCCACTCAGGTTCTGGTAGGGGAGGCAGGAGGAGGTCAGAATACAGCAAGACTCCATTAGAAGAAACAAGATTACTGTGGTAGGTAATTTTTTTTCAAACAACATGAAGTCTTGCTGTAGTCTGAGTATATGCAGACTACCAAGCAGTGTCTCATGGAGGTGGGCACAGAACCTACTTAGGAAATAGGCTGTGCAGTACTGCTGTGCCAAACCTGGCATCACTTCTGACCTGAGTGTCCAGGAAGTAGTGTTTAGTGAATGTATGAACAGTTTTCCAGGTAGCTGTTTTGCAGATTTCAAGCAGGGGATATCTCTGGCACCTGCAGTAGAACTAGCTGTCTCCTGGTAGAGTGAGCCCTAAGGCCCACTGGTGGCTCTTTCCCCAATTTGCCATAGCAGAACTGAATGCAAGACATAATCCACCGAGCAGTGGTCCTCTTGGTGGCTGGCTTGCCCTTTCCCACCACTCCATAGGTGAGGAACATCTGGGTACACTCCTTCCTATAGGCCTTGTCTGATCCGGATAACCATCTTAACATCCAGGCTATGCAGTCTGTGTTCTCCGAACTAGAATGTTCGGTGAAGAAGACTGGTAATGTCATGGACTGATTCAGAGTGAGTCAGAGACCACCATTGGAAGAAATTTTCTGTTAGTCCTAGGGGCGACCTTGTCCCTATGGAGTGCTATGTAGTTGGGCTCTACTGCGAGGCCTGCAGCTCCTACTCCTCCTTGCAGAGTTATGGCTACCAGAAAGACAGTTTTCCATGTCGGTACTTGAGTTTGGCAGAAGACATGGGTTCAGATGGGGCTGCATTAGCTGTGCTATGCAGATATTCAGATCCCAAGAAGGGTTGGCTCCCTGTGAGGGGTGTAGGTGGAGCAGACCATTGAAGAACTTCTTGAAGACTGCATGAGAGGCAAGGAAGGGCCCTTCTCTGCCAAGAGACAGGCAGAAGCGGCTGCCAAATGTACCTTCAGGGTAGAAGCCGAAGGTCTAAGGAATGAAGGTGGGCTAAATAGTCCCAATAGGACTGCCAGTCCAACTGCCTGTGGATCTGTTTCCTTTGTGCACACAGATAGTAAATCTCTTCCATTTGGAAGTATAAGTCTTTCTGGTGGCTGGTTTTGGAAACCTTCAAAATATCCAGGACCCCTTCAGAGAGATGCAAACCTGAATACTCTAGGGTCCTAGAGTGCCAAGCCTTGAGCCAGAGGGACTTGAGGTTGGGGTATGGAATCCTCCCTTGAGAGGAGATCAGCAGATTGTGCTCCTGGGAGGCATATCGGGCTGGTCACTGCTAGAGACGGCAGCATGGGATACCAGGGCTGTCTGGCCCAGTCCGAGCAATCAGAATCATTGATGATGGCTCGCTCCTGAGATTGAGGACTCTGAAGATCAGAGGAAATGGGGTGAAAGGCATACAGGAATTTGCCTGTCCAGTCAATATGAGTTCATCCAGAGGCACCAACCCAGAACTGGAGGTCTGCAACAGAACTGGGGTAGCTGATGATTGTCTCTGGCTGCAAACAGATCTGTCTTTGGTGTGGCCCATCTCCTGAACACTGCATGCAGTATTTCCCCATTCAGAGACCACCCATGGTGACTCTAATTTATTCTGCTGAGGGCATCTGCCAGGACATTGTCCTTGCCTGCCAAGTGCACAGCTGAGAGGGAGGTCTTGAGAGAATAGGCCAGACTCCAGATCTTCATTGCCTCCATACTCACAGCAGAGGACCTTGTCCCTCCCTGCTTGTTGATGTAGTACGTGGTGGTGGTGGTGGTGTCTGTCCTTACTTGAACCAGCTTCCCCTGTACCATTTCTATGAATGACTGAAGAGCTCGAACACTGCCCTGAGCTCCAACAGGTTGTTGTGGAGCAGAGACTACTGGTGAGACCATGTCCCATGAGCAGTGTGGTCCCTAAATAAGCTTCCCACCCCAGTAGGGAAGCATCCGTGGTCAAAACCACTGTAGGAGATTGCTGCAGGAATGGAACACCCTCCTGAGGTTGTCCCTGTCCTTCCACCATTGTAAAGCCTGTATCAAGGTGGCTGTCGCTGGAATCAGCTTGGACAGGGAATCCTTTTTCTGGGACCAAAGGACCTGAGGTGAAACTGGCTATCCCTCATCTGAAACCTGGCTCCTGGGATCACTGCTGTGCATGCTGCCATATGTCCCAGGAGCTGAAGAAAGTGTCTTGCCAGACGAGACACCTGTAGGTGAAAAGAGTTTGCCAGTTGAAAGAGGTTGTCTGCTTTTCCACTGGCAGGAGAGCCTTTGCCTGAACAGTGTCCAGTTCTGCTCCTATGAAATCTAGGATTTGGATGGGTTTCAGTACTGACTTCTTTAGGTTTTGCCAAGAATCCTAAGGATACGAGGGCATCCTGCACCAGACCCAAGGCATCCTTACCTGCTGGGAGGACTGTCTCACGACCAACCAGTTGCCCAGGTAGGAAACGCAGACATTTCTTGCCTTCTCAGGGGAGTTACAACCACTGCCAGACACTCTGTGAATGCTGTGGGGCTGAGGTAAGGCCAAAGGGCATTGCCTTAAAGTGATGGTGTCCTGAGGCAATTTGAACCTTCTGTGAGTGTCTGATTGAAATGTGAAAATGAGCATCCTTGAGGTCCAAGGAAGCCAGCCAATCTCCTTGCCTGAGAGTCGGAAAATTTTTGTTAGTCACCATCTTGAATTTGGGTTTTGTCAGGTGCTTGTTGGGATACCTCAGATCTATAATGGGCCGCCACTCCCCAGGTGTGTGTTTTTTTTTTTTGTTTGTTTTTAGGGAATGAAATATCTTTGTGCAACCCCTTTCCCTTGTGAAGAGGAGGAAGAAGGTTCCACAGCTTTGTGCTCCAGAACTGTGGTAACCTCTGCCTCCAAAAGAGTTGTCTCTGGGCTGCTGGGAGGTTTGAATGACCTTGCTCTTGTCTTTGGAAATTGTTTGAAATTTGAGCAAGTCCCTGGCTCACTACTTCCAGGACTCACTTGTCTGTGGTGATGGCTTGCCAGGCCTGGAAGTAGTGAGCCAACCTGCCCTACTGGCAGTGGGGAGGCGGCCTGGCTGACACATCAGGGTGTCTGCTTAGCAGGAGTCCTAGGCTGAGAGGTGGAAGCAGCCCTGCTTACACCCCTCCTGCCTCTACCCCTGAAGAATCCTCTCTGCTGCTGGTAAGCAGGGACGCCTGGGCCTATTAGAAAGGCTTCTGATAAGGCCTGCCTCTGCCCCACTTAGGCTGCAGCTTGGGTGGAGTTGCAGCTTTTCTTTAGCAGCTGCACTCCTGTAAGTGGACCTGTATTCATCCATTTTCTTCATGTATATCTCTGTCTGTTCCCCAAACAGAGAATTCTGGACAACAAATAAATCCATAGCTTTTGATTGGGTATCCTGGGAAAGACTGGTGCATCTAAACCAAGAAAATCTTCTTAGGGAAGACTGCAGTAGCCATAACCCTAGAGGATACATCACTGGAACACAGCAGAATGAAATTGGACTTTGGATGCTTCAATGCCATCCTTGACCACTTGCTCCAGATCCTTGGCTAGCTGAGGTAGAGCAGTCTTGGCCAACTCCAACACAGATTTCCACCTGGATTTCTGGTATCTGGAGACATATGCCACGAAGAGGCTTGTCTAATACCCAGTGAAGCAGCCAAATACTGCTTCCTGGCCATGGAATCAGTCTTCCAAGAGTCTTTCTCAGGAGGGTGCGAGGCCAGGGGAATGCCAGCCTTATCACAGGCAGCAGCCTGAACGACCCCTACATGGCTACAGTGATTATACAGGAACTCTGTACCATTGCCAGACAGCATATACCTCTTGTCCATCCTTTTGTCCACAGGGGAATGGAAGTAGTAATCTGTAGAATTGTTCATCTGCTTTTGACAGACTTATAAAGGGTACTGAAAGTCTTACTCATCATTTCAGTGAAATCTGGCTCTTCTCTTCCTCAGCTGCCTCAAGAGTAGGTAGCTATAAGGTGTCAGCAACTTTTCTAAAGAAGAGATAATGAGAGACTCCCAGGCTGCCTAGGAGGAGAAACGGACTCTGGTCTATCAGGGAGACATCAGGCTCTACGGGTTCACCCAAGCTTTCCTCTTCTTCCTCTCCCTCCCTCCGAGTTCATAGTAGCTTCAGGATCATATGAACCGTGGGGAGCAAACCGTCAGGTGACCAAACCGCAGTATGAGATTTTTGTGATCTGGGCTCTGATCACCTGAACCGGGTCTAATGATTGTACAATCCATATCGCTTTGGCAATCTCTTCAGCGATTGAAGCTGCAAGCGGTGGCTCCAACCAGCAGATTTTCTTTTTTTTTGCAGGTACCGACTTCTCGGTATCTGTTTTTCCTTTGGTAGAGGAGGTATCGCCTGGTCAGAAGGCATCTCCTCCGTTCCCTGCCCCCAGGAGCCAGACTGGCCATCCGGATCAGTGGATTTTTTGGCCATTCTTCTCTTAAGCCTGGCTAAACACTTATCCAGCGTAGCTTTAGGAAAGTTTTTACAAATTTGGCAGCCTGTTTTCAGGTGGTCAAACCCCAGACAGTGAACACAGATGAGGTGGGGATCAGCCTTTGCAAACACCTCCCATACTCTCTGCAGTGCTGAAACCCAGTGGGACTGGTCTTTTGTTGAGCTCTCTGACATGATGCACCGATAAGCCAAGTTACCCTTTTAGTGGCGGTCAGGCCTGTGTTTTGAGTGAACGACCAGTTCAATGGTCGGCTGGAGGAAAAAGTCTTTTTTTTTTTTCTTTAAAGAACAGAAAACTGCCGAATCCCAAACTAATTTTTAAACAACTTAAACACTAAGACTTTACCTCAAAAGAAAAAATGTTCTTTGTTTTCTCCCAGTTACACAAACCAAAAGAAAAGCTGAAAACTTACCGAAATTGAAGTAAACCTAGACTAGTCTAACCTGTACTGAAGGATAGAGGCTTGAATAACCGAAAATAAAACCCGGTTTGAAGAAACCGTTGAGAAACCACTTTAACCAAAGCGAGCAAGGAGACGTATCCGGAGCGACTTCACTTGCAGGCGGAGTAAAGAATCTGACAGTTACATAAAACAGGGACAGGGGTTTGAAAACCGAGCTCGAGCACAACGTTCTATGCATTTGCAGAGATTAACTCTTTCATCTCCGGAGCAGTTGAACTGGGAAGGCTACAGCAAGACTTCATGTTGTTTGAATGACCTTCAGATTTCTAACCTTAGTAGCAGCCACAGGCCTGTGCGAGCTGAGCCAAAGCCCTGCCTAATTCTCAGCAGCTGCCATTCCCCCATGACCTGGTTCGACCACCAACACTTCAGTCTTGTCAGGTTGAGCCTTAACCAGCACGATGACATTCAGTCCTGGGTCTCAGGCAAGCACTTATTAACATGTCAACTGCACCAGGCATCCTGGGTGCAAAAGACAGGTACAGCTGGTATTATCTGCATAACAGTGAAAACCCAGATTGTACCATCCAATGATCCCTCCCAGGGGCAGCATGTACACTACAAACCACATGGACAAGAGGACTATGCCTTGGGGAACACCAAAGGGCAGTTACACAGGGGCGAGGAGAAATTCCAGCAAACCACTCTCTCAGTCCTGTCCCTAGAGTTAGAACTCAAACCAGCAAATGACTCTGCCAGTGAGACCTACATTTCCTCAGCTGGTCTACAACATTAGGAGGAGCGAAGTGACTGTTCCCTGTATCTCTCACCCTGAGGTGTCATTTTGCACCCTGACCAGTGTAGTCTTAGCGCAGTGCTTAGTCCTAAACAAAGGCTGGAGCGGCTCGTAAATGTCAAGGTTAAGTGTGCCTCAAGCTGCAGTGCAATCACTATCTCAAAAACCGTGCGGAAAATGGTGGGTTAGAGACTGGTCGGTAATTAGTTACGTTGTCCGGATCCAACAATGGCTTTTTCAGAACGGGCCTTTCCTGTGAATCCTTTAATGCAGCTTGAAACCCCACTCTGTCAAGGAGCACCGAACAATCCCCACGGACAGGGGGCTCAGATGTCTGATGCAATTCAGTAAAATTGCGTTAGGCCTGGATCCAGTACAAAGTTGGCTGTCGCTTAAAATCAGCCCAGTCGTCTCCTCCACCGTCACTGGTATAAACTGTCCCAAGCTAGGCAGGTCTGTGGGGTATTGGCTCACCCCTGCTGGGTTACCACAGCCTACCCTGTGAGATTGCATCCCGAATATAGGATACCCGTTAGAAAAGAAGCAAGAAAAATCTTCGCATTTAGCGGTGAAAAACTCACAGACTCCAAACTGTCTGAAGTAACCTGTCTGCAGTCAGGAAGAGCTGAGCTGATTGATTCATCCTGGCAGCAATCTCCAGAAACAGAAAACCTGCCTTCTTCTGGCTGATAACCCTTTGGTATTCACTGTTGCGAATATTCAAAGCCAGTCTGCTCTCTTCAACTATGGATCTCCTCCAGCAACGCTCAAACCTCCACCCCATGCCTTCATCATCCTTACCTCTCATTGTACCACAGGCGTGAGACAAAGGCGTAAACAGATCAGTGCCATAAGTTTCATGGCTGCTGTGGGGACCTATTGTAGGCCATCACTACTTCCTCGGACCCCACAGCCAATACTTCATGGTCTATCCTGCACGCTTGGTTGCGAAATAAAGTAATAAACCTCAATTACAGAAAAAGAAATACTCCTTTAATTCATGAATATCACTGCTACATCAAATGGAATGTTTTAAACCTGGAAGAACATGCTTTTTGCAACACTGTTGGCGAATTAGGGGAGCTGTGTTTTGTGGATTTGAATCACTTCTACTCACTTGAAAATGTTTTACTTCTCAGTTAAAAGGGTGAGCATATTACTCTTGTGGCCCCAGTTATCGGAACACTGGGAGTATTGTAAGACATGACTGTTACATCCATTTTGTGTGCATCTGTTTTCACTGACACTGTTCTAGAGATACTGTATATTGGCAAATATTCTAGTGTGTTAGTGCTCTGATCAGACTGTATTTTAGAACCCTATGCGTAAAATCCCAGTATTTAGTGGCTGGAATTCAAAGCAGGCAGAGCAGGTGTGGGAACGCATGAATGCAGCAGTTGGTCTGTGCCTGTAGAAGGGTTGCCTGCCTCAAACACACACTTCACAGCTCCAGACCTATGGCACTCAAGGGAAGCAACTGAACTACACCTGTGGAGTGGCAAAAAGTAATAAAACATCATTCCAGAGTGGCAGTCGATAGGTAGCACTCACAAACTGGTGATGACAGCGAGCTGTTACCACTACTCTGGCGCTTTTGACTCATGCAGAGTCATCCTCAGGGGTCCTGAGGAAGGCTCAGCTGAGTCAAGTGCTGGCATAGTGGTGAAAACGTTGGTATCACCAGTTTCGAGCACTACCTATCAACTGCCATTCTGGAATGATGTTTTATTACTTTTTTGCCACTCACAGGTGTAGTTCAGTTGCTTCCTCGAAAGTGCTATAGGTCTGGAGCTGTCTAGTGAATTCAAAGCAACTTGAGCTTTAGTTAGTTTCATTTTGGATGTATTTGAGTGTCAAACAAAAGTAACAGCTTCCACAGTAAATGAGGGAGTATTTGACTCTTAATTTTTTTTTTTTTTTTTAAATCAGTGACATCCAATCTGGCAGACATGGAATTCTAAAATGGTTGATTTTGTTTCTGAAAGAAGGTATTGTTTTGCTATAATTTGCATCACATTCCAAGAATTCGTATTATTTTTTATTTTGGAATATTTACTTTCACAGTTTGGGACATGGAAAGACATATTCTGGAACTGTAATGATTTGCAAATGTGGACCCAGACCCTCACCCACCCCACAGTTAACTGCCCCTGCTTGGCAGCAACATAGCAACTTTCTGAATTGCAATGTGCAACACAGGAAGAAATTGTTTGAGAACATCTGCTCCTCCAGGAAGGGTAAAGCCAGAGAGAGCAAGCTGACCTGCATCTTGGTAGTAATGAGCTGGCCTACTGAGAGTCCAAACTGCCTGTGACTAAGCAGTGCTTTGGGGACATCTGAAGCAGAGTCTCTGCCCTGTTACTACTGGAGGGTCACTTGGGAGTGTCATTATATGGACTTTTAGTATTTAAAATACTCCAGTAGTACCCTTATCAAAGGTAATCAAGTCCCCCATTAATTCAGTGGGCATAGTTTAGCAGACTGTTTTTGTTGCATAACAAATTGGGGTGGGGCAGAAACCCTCTCAGGACCCTGTAACTTTCAGTGTCTAGAATGTCATTTTCCTTGCTGATATGTAATCGTTTTTTTTCTTCACCCTTTAATTATTTAGTACATCTTTCAGTTAACTAAACTGTATCACGATTAAGCAAAAAAAAAATAATTTATATCCAAGTACATTTTAATTTTAAAGAGAAAATGAGGCTAGCACTCTGACTGCATGACAAAATTAGCAAACTCACCAGGAACTGGTGCAGATTTTCCTTTATTGTTCCAACACAGTGATGAGTGACAACTACAAAGACTACAGAGCCCCAACCAACTGGTATACCATCGCCAAACAAGCCAGCCTAACATTTTGCCTCGTCACTAGACTTCCATCTCCGGGGCTTTGTAATCTTTATAATTGTCCCTCATCACTGTGTTGGAACAATAAATAGTAACTATTCTTTAGTTCCTGGCTATTCGCTTTATTTTCATCATGATGTTCTGCTGAGAATTAGCAACGGTGGTGAGAGAGCATTCCTTTTTTGTGCAACACTTTCATTTTCCCAGTTTTTTATGAGGTAACTCAGCTGTCTTATCAGAAATGGAGCTAACAAGATGCCACACCAGAATGGGTTTCTCAGGGCATGAATATTCCTAGCAAACAGACAAGACAGAGTCACTGATATACTACCCCCACCCGTGTCAATGATTTTGTTTCCACAGGGTGAGGCACCCTGTTTATGATATGACTCCTGATTAAAGGAGAGGTGCAAATGTAGGACAGTTTTAACGTCTTGAAACAGAAAGGTGCCAGCCTGGTGGCAAAGAGGGCAGAGGTGGTGGCGTCTTATCTTTTCCCAGGAGAGAATAGTGTCCAACAGAGGCTCTTCTCATCCCAGGGATGGTGGCTTCTGACTCTGCCATGTGACTGCCATCAGGTAGAGGCCTGGTGGTAGGATGGACAAAAAGCAGCATACAGTGGTGGGTGCTGTGGGACTCCAGAGTGTCTGACCTCCAAATGCATACTCCGTGTGCGCCCAGCATCTGGGAGGGAAGAAATGGAAATAGTAGGACAGGCTACATATAATGCCCTGCCTGTCTCCCTGTACCCACTTCACCAAGCCGCGGTCCGGGACCTCTAGATGAGTGCAGCTTGGGGCGGGGACAATGGCCCTCCCTCTCCTAGCCCCACTGGGGGCTGATCGTGGGGAACGTTACTGGGCAGCCAGTGGTGGAGGACAGCCAGCTGCAGGACACAGAGACAGGGCTGAAGAGCTGCCTGTTCAACTGCAGGCAGAAAAAGCTTTAGGGCAAAAAAAAAAAAAATACAGAAAGGTACGACAGATGAAGACCATCCATCCAGCCTGCTCTGATCCTACGTGTGAAACTACTGGCGCTTTTACCCCACACCCACCCACACATTTCTCCCCGGTCAAGCCCTTTCAGACCATCCCAGTCAGTATTTATTGCGACATTGGTCTTGAGTAAGAGCATATCCTCTGTTCTGGTTTGCAGTTGTTTGCTCTGATAAACAGAACAACAAAAAAGGTTGTAGAGTCCGGATAATTTAGGATCTTTCCTGGGCTGTGCTGTTTGTATCCACCTGCCACACAGTGAGTGAGCAGGAAATAAAGCACTCATAAGCACTCTGGGGCTGTACGTTTATTTGTTTGTTTATTAGAAAAGTCGGATTTACGCAACGGCACCCTATCGTGGGGGGGTAGACAGAGTTGCATAGTGTGGTTACAACAGTGAGAACATTACAGGTACAGAACGTTAAACAGAGTACATAAGTTTAATAATGTTACTTATAATAAGTTAATCATATACAAGGTACTCAAGGGTTACATTGGGGGTACAGCCCTGGACATACCTAGATAATACATGGAGAGGGTGGAGGTAGGGATGGGAGAGGGGAGGGATAGACTGTCCGGAGGACACTGTCAGAATCAGGCAGGCCTGACAGCAGGATCCCACAGTGGGATTAATTGGGTGCATCTACAGCAGCGGCTGAAGAGATGGTTCTGGAGGGCAATTTTGAAGGACCAATTTTGGCAACATCTGTGCTGCAGTGAGTTGAACCAAGCAGGGGCTCGGTAATGGAAGGACCTCTGGGTTAGCAGAAGTCTTGGTTCTGGGCACCAGAAGGTGGCCTTGACAGAGCTACGGGTGGCAACAGATGAGGACACACGCTGTGGGAAAGCAAGAGACCCTCGGGGGAGCGCCCTAGAAGAGATTTTGGTGAGTAGGCAGGTCTGGTAGTGCAGGCGCTCCTAAAGGTGAGCAGGTTGGCCGTAGAGTAGAGCAGGCAAGTGTGAGGTGTGGCTAGGGGCTCCGGTCAGGGGCCTGCAGGCCTTATTGATTGAGAGCTGGATTTTAGTCAAGGCAGTATTGTCCGTCGCAGCAAGCCATAGTCCACTAGCGACAGGACGGAATAGTGATGGCCAGCCAGAGGGCAACTTGGGAGGCAATCTCTATGACAGTGTCATAGGCCTATCTGAGAATTTATGGTGGAGGATGGGGCATTGATGTGGGTGTGGAAGGTGTCGAGTTGAAAGTGATGCCTAGATATTTATAAGAGGTCACTTGCTCCAGCGGGTGTAGAGTGCTGGGGAGAATGAAGAGGGGGCATTCTTGGCCTTGTTTTGGTGATGGGAGAAGAGCATTGACTTAGTCTTCTTTAGGTTAATGACAAGTCGGTGGTCAAGGAACCACTTTTCAGCTTGGTTGTAGGTGTGCTGGAGGGATACCTGGAGAGAAGAGGGATTGGGGTGGGAGGCAAAGAGAACCCCATCATTGGCATAGAGAAGCATTTTTCCTGTGCAGGAGCTGGGGAGATTGTTGAAGTAATGGCTGAAAAGTACAGGGCCCAGAATGGAGCCCTGGGGTATCCAGAACGAATGGGCCAGGTATTGGACAGGGAGGCAGTTTATCTTCACACACTGGGATCTAGCAGAGAGGTCGCTGGAGAACCAGGAAGGGGACCAGCAGAAAGCAGAGTTGGTGGAGGGAGTCAAGCAGGAGGGATGACACAGTGTAAAAAGCCTTGAGAGGTCTATGAACACTGCCCGGCAAGGTTGCTGGAGTCAAGCGCAGAGTAAAGTCATTGTGAGAACCCCAGGAGGCAGTAGTGGTCCTGTTGTCATATTTGCCAGGTACTCAGAGTTGAATAAACACTATTTGTTCTAGGGCTTTAGCGAGCGGAGGAGGATATAGATCGGCTGGTACTCTTTAGGTGCAGACCGATCTCCACTCTATGTATGGGGTGATTTCCAAGCACTGGGAAACTGACCAAGGCATAGAGACCGGTTTAGTAGGTCTGTAAGGGGACTAGGATGACATCCAAGACCAGGCGGGATGCTGGAGTCTGGAGGGCTTTTAGCAGGTGTGGCCTGGCTACGTGGGAGGATATAATGTGCAGGTAGAAGGAGGGCAATCCAAGGCTGGGTGGATAGAGGTGGGGATTGAGTCAAAAGGTTGTTTAGGAGGACAGAGCTTGGGTCAGAGAAGGTAGTATTGAGGCTATCAGCAGTGCAAGTTGGGTCTGTAGTGACTGTGCCATCATTGGAGAGCTGGGACGGCGGTGGAGGCGGGTCTTCCCATTAAGCTTTCATGCTGTCCCAGAAGTCAGGTGGATGTGAGGGTGGTCTGATGGTGCTCTGCCTTGGCCGTCTAATTGCCCAGGTGCACTGATTACGCACTGCATTGTAAGCTTGTCTATCAGCCAACTTGCCTCATTTGATAGCGATGTGCCAGAGATTATCCTTTGCTTAAGTTTTTGGATAAGGGATGGGGAGATCCATGCTGACATTTGTTTTAGTCGAATTCTGGTGTGGGGGGCGAAAGGTCACGAGCCTTTCTGAAGGCATTGGTGAAGAGGTCTAGGCAGAGTCAATATCAGGGGCGTGATGGATGGGGATCAGTCCAGCTGTGCTAGATGCAACTGTAGCTTTCTGAGACCCCTGGGGCGTAGGCGCTGGTGCAAGGCACCTGGGACACAGGTTCCGGTATGGAGAATGACCAGAGACAGAGGGCGGGTGAGTGATCACTAAGTGAGTCGGGAGGCGTTGATATCCCAGATTTTATGAGGCGGTTGATAGTATTACTAGGAGGGTGCTGAAGCCACTTGTCCGGTTGAATCTAGTGGGCTGGGTGACTAACTGGGACATGTCCAGGGCAGTGAAGGAGTCCCTGGTATGGGAGGCAGTGGTACCAAGCCAACTGATGTTAAGGTCACCTAGGATGAGTTGCTCAGCTTTGTGTAGTAGGTAGGTGAGGTAGTCTATGAGAGACTGGACTGCTGGGTTCTGGTTCCTCAGAGGTGTAGGAGACAGTGAGGAAGAGTGGGCCCTGGTTGGGTCAGGGTAATTTTTAGAGTGAGGGCTTGGGCGCCATAGTCAAGCTTGGGGGCAGGGCGCATGGCTTATAAGGGTGTCCCACATGTAGTTGCACACCCACCGCCACGTTTACCAACTCGGTCTTCCTGAACAGGGTGTATCCAGGAGAAATACTCGCACTCGGGGGTGGGGGTGGTGTTTTGGAGAGCCAGGTCTCTACTACGCAATAATATCGGGTTGTTGTTGTACAACCCAGCACAGGAGCTGGATTTCTTTAGAAGGCTGCATATGTTCAGTGATGCAACACGGAGACCGACTCCAGAGTGGGGTATGGGAGGCTAGTTGGCATAGGTCCAGGGTTTGGGTGTATATTCCCAGACAGCAGTAAGAGCAGAGTGATAAATCTAATTAGGGGGCGGTGGCGACAAGGACCCTTAGAGTGCTGCCGATGTGAGGTCCTGATAGTAGGGGTGCAGGGGATGGGTAAGGCACGGAGGGTAGGTATGGACGAGGAAGAGGTGGGTCCAGGATGTACACAGTAAGTGCATGCAGAGTACATTTCCCAATAAAACAGGAAATTAGAAACTTTTAACAGAAGACTGTTGGGAGTCAAGAAATTGCATTCAAAACTCTCGACTGGCAGACTTCTGTGAGTGAGCAGAGAACATAACTCAGGGCCCCATTCACAGTCACAAAGTACTGTCGCTAATTGGTCGTAGTGGTCACTCAGTGTCAGTCCCTCATGATCAACCAGGGTAGTAGGCCTTTTCCTTCATAGTCTGTAATGTTGTTGCAGTCATGCAGAGAACACTGTGGGTTTTGCCATACAGCTGACCCACCAGGCTGTGGACAAAGCATACCTGCCACATAGTTTTGCAATGCCCCACCTATAGAACCTTTACAGGCAGGCAGCAAGGAGCACACAGGAGTGCGAATGGGGATTGTTGATGGACTCATCAGAAAGGTAGACCATGTAGAGGATTAAGGAGGTGGTTCCACTAGACATCAAGGATGTAACTGGCATCTGGAGGGGGCACTGGACTACCATTAATTGACCAGGTATACTACTGAAATTTGATGGAACCATGGCCCAGAAGTGGGCTGTAAGATGAGGGATGGCGGTTGGTGGTGGTGGTGGGGGCTGTGGTGGTAGCCCAGTTCACCCAGGGATCAAGGCATGGCATAGCACCACGTGACCAGCACTGTGTCATACAGACCTCCATGGATGTTACAAGTGCGCATGTTATATCCGTTGCAAACTCTCTGTACACCCATTAAAACACTGCGTGAACCTATCTGCATTACGATTTAGTCACTGGGGATTCCTTCCACTGACCACTAAGTCAGCTCTTTGTTAGTATTAGTTTTGATGGTAGTGTAACTGGTTGTCTCTTGTACCCTGAATTGGTGGTGCTACCAACTGCAGCTGAAAATTGGGACCCAGGAGTCTGTTAGGAGCTAAAATCCAATTGAACAATATCTAAATGAGACAAAGAAGATATCTTGGAACAAGTTAATTTTTATGTCTGCCTGGCTCAACTGATCAATAATGCTGCATTTTGTACTGTGATCAGTGATTTTAATAAGAGTGTAGAAGGCAAAATGTGCAGTAGAAATACATGTATGTTAGGGAAGAAAAGCTGTTGTATTTCAGGGTTTGTATGGACTGGAGGTTGAGATTTTAGCCAAAGAGAAGGCTTTGAAATGAATGTAATAATTAAACTTCACTGCAGAACTGTAGCCGTAGATGTAGCCAGAGACCAATGCATGATGTTTGTCTTTTCTGCACATCAAAATTGGGCTACCCTTCCATTACGTAGAGAGACTCTGCTATGCTCCTGCCCAGCGTCAGTCTTTTATAGCTACCTGGCTTTCCTGCTTTTAGAGGTGCTGGACTGGAGTCGGCGTTGATCCAGTACATAATATTATAGCCTCCCTCTGGCATCAGCAGCCCTTTTATATTGAGATGAGGCTGGGGAGATTTAGCCACCTAACTTTCCTGCTCCTCAGAGGTGTTAGGCTGTAGCCAGTGTGGATCCACTTCATATTGGAGTCTCTGGCGACAGCTGACTTATATATTGTCTTGGGGGTCGGAGAGATTTAGCTACCTAACTTTCCTGCTGCTCAGAGCTGTAGCCAGTGTGGATCCACTTCATATTGGAGTCTCTGATGGCACAGCTGTCCTTTATATATTGACTCGGGGTGGGAGAGATTTAGCTACCTAACTTTCCTGCTCCTCAGAGCTGTTAGGCTGTAGCCAGTGTGAATCCACTTCATATTAGAGTCTCTGATGATGAATGGTGACAGCTGTCCTTTATATATTGACCGGGGGTATCCACCTAATATTCCTGTTCCTCAGAGGTGTTGGGCTGTAGCCAGCGTGGAGCCACTTCATACTGGAGTCTCTGGCTACAGCTGTCCTTTATATATTGATTTGGGGGTGGGAGAGTTTAGCTACCTAGCTTTCCTGCTCCTCAGAGGTGTTTAGGCTGTAGCCAGTGTGGATACACTTCATATTGGAGTCTCTGGCGACAGCTGTCCTTTATATATTGACTTGAGGTGGGGAAGATTTGGCTACCTAACTTTCCTGCTCCAAAGAGGTGTTGGGCTGTAGCCAGTGTGAATCCACTTCATATTGAGTCTCTGATGGTGAATGGTGACCGCTGTCCTTTATATATTTGCCGGGGGGTAGTTTATCCACCTAATATTCCTGCTCCTCAGAGGTGTTAGGCTGTAGCCAGCGTAGAGCCACTTCATATTGGAGTCTCTGGAGACAGCTGTCCTTTATATATTGATTTGGGGGTCGGAGAGTTTAGCTACCTAGCTTTCCTGCTCCTCAGAGGTATCAGGCTGTTGCCAGCGAGGATCCACTTCATATTGGACTCTCCTCTGATGGCAGCAGCTGTGTTGTCCCAGGGGGAGAGACTTGTTTGTATACAGGTGAGTGGGGTCTTTCTGCAATAATCGGAACTTTCCCTTGTATAGATCAAACCCAATAAGCAGCTGATCAGGTTGTTTCCTTGACAACCTCCTAATTAGTGTTCACTGACCTTACTGTGATCACGGTACAAATAAATAATTCTGAAATTCACAAGTACACAGATCTAATTCTCTCTATAATTCATAAATTAGGGATGATCTATATGCCTCCAGTTCATGGGGAGAAAGGACAGAAAACAACTCGAGGAGGAACTTAAAGAGGGTCAGCAAAGGGAAGTAGTGGTGGTGGGTGACCTGAAACTGTGTGATGTCCATTGGGAGGTCCCAGTGGCCAAGAGTGACAGGAGTCGCACATTACTGGATGTCTTCCAAGACGGTCTACTGGTGTAACTTGTAAGGAACCTACCAGGCAGAACACAATCCTTGTGGGTGTAAGGGAAATGCTAGGGAACAGTGACCACAATTCTGTGATTTGAATTGGCCCTCGGGCCCAGCAACTCAATCAAGAACTGAAGCATACCTCTCAACCTTTCTTCACCAAAATGTGTGACACGATGTGTGACAAATGAGCAAAATGTGTGACATATCGTCTAACATGGCACTGCTAGTTCAGAACACTATAGTTATCAGTGCACTAATGTTCATAATGTGTTTTGATAACTGAGCATAATAGATTATGAATTTCTGCTTTTAAGTCTCAGTGGAAATGTGGAATATCACCTTCCTCATGATGGACAAAGGGTTTCTGAGAGGTAAAATGGTGATGCACCTCACAATGTGTGACACTTGAGAGGTATGAACTGAAGTCCTTGACTTTAGAAGGCAGACTTTGATAGGTTGAGAAACTGGCCAGGGATAAGTTAGTAGGGTTGGAGGAGACATAAGAGGGGGTAGATTAGAGATAAAGGAGCCATCCTTGAGGCATCAAAGGCAACCATAAGAACAGTACTTAAAAGAATAAAAGATTGAGACCACTATGGTTCTTAGCTAGGGTCAGGAAGTGGTTAGGGCTAAAAAGAAGCCTTCTATAAATACAAGGAAAAGCAGGGGAGGCAGAAAGGAGGATCATCTACAGAAAATAGGGAGACAAAGAGGATGGTTAGGGAAGTGAAGGCTGACACGGAGGGTCAAGGACTGAAAAAATTTTTTAATCCATGAAAAAGGAAAAGGGGTGGCATCACATGGCTAGTTAGGGTGGTAGGGTGATAGAGGAGCATGAGCAAAGGCCACAGTCCTGAGTGACTACTACTATTAGCAGCAGAGGTTAGAGGACAGGGAAGGATTTATCTTGTTGGCGGTGGCTGTGGAGGTCTTCCACCTACATCGAGAGGAGCGTTTGTGGGCAATTTGCGATAGTACTTTGCAGCATCGGGTAAAAGAGAAGGAATAGGAACAGTACTTTCCAAGTTATAACCCTGCAGTGGAGTGGGTGGAGCAGTCATCTCCATATACAGTTCTGGACTTAAAATATATTGTGGATTTGAAACAAACTTACAGCAATATGTAATCATTACTGTTTGTATGGGACACTAAGGAGCTACACTGGGTACTCGATTTGTTTTCCGCCCACCACCTTCATCTCACATATTAAAGGAAAGCTGTCCAAAGCGTGGGCTCGCCTCGGACAGCTACCCTCAGTTTAGATTTTAACAGCAAGGCAGCATTTTTCTCACGCAACTTGCTGTATTTTAAATTTAAAACTCAGAACCTGGAAGTATGGAAGAGGTAGGGGGCGCTCTTTTTCTGAGAAGGTGCGATGCATTGCTAGCTTCAGTACAAAAGTATTGAGCGCGGCGGTGCGTGCTGTACCTTTCAGCAAATGGAGTGTCCTGCCTCTTCCATACTCTCGAGTTCAGTATTAAAATAAAATACAGCAAGTTGTCACCTAGAAAATGCGCTCTGCTGTCGAATCTAAACAAAGGAGTAAGCTGTCCGGGTGAACCATGTTCTGACAGCTCATTAAGTCGTAGCCTAAAAGGGTGGAGCATTAGGTACCACCTATAGGTGGTCCTTGTAAATTCAAATATTTAAAGCTTTAAGGGACTTTTTTTTTTTTTTTTTTTTTTAAGGGGTCTAAATTATATTCTGTAAATATTACACTGCAAAACTGTTTTGTTGGGCATAATTTTTGTTAGAAAACAAAAGGACAGAGGGATAAGAGAAGTGCATGATCCTGGATTTAAGAAAATATTAGTAACTTTAATTACAGTATAAACATGGTATATACATTCTTTTAGCTACACTATTCATTGTACTGGTGGAACATGGATGAAGGGAGGATGCATGGGGTGTGGTGGGCTTCCTTCTGAGAGTGTGTTGGGACACTGGTGGGTGAATAGAGAGATGGGTAGGGTGGTAGGCTGTAACAACTGCGGAATGCCAGTCTTTCTTAGAATTTAGTGGAGAGTGGGGGCTGTTTGGTATTCAGGCAAATAATGCAGCTAAAATGAGATCAGAGATCTACAGGAGGAGCTAAGGAGGAAGGCAGGTTGCAGTGGATTAAGTAGATGGGAAATGAAGGACAAATAGAACCAATAGGGGAAGGAGGCGGAAATGGGTATCGGATAGGGAACAGAGGCCAGGACACAGGTCAAGAGTCAAAGAGAGCAGAAAGGGAAGAATGTAGGATGGGGAAGGGAGATAGACACAGAAGCAGAAGCGGGGGGCTGGTAATAGGAAGGAGGAAGTATGGTAGTGAGGGGCATCGAAAATCGATTCGCAGTACTGGATGATGTTGTAAAGAGGTGTGATCGGAGGAGGCCAAAACAGACTGGAGGAACATGGAGCGGGCAGGAGAGCAATTGGGGATGATTCAACAGGAGCAGAAAGGTAACAATTGTGCTGGGCGATGAGGGAGTCTGGAGGAAAAGGTTGGTATGAAGGGAGACCAAGGAATGCAGCTCGTGGAAAGAAGGTGGAATCCTAGTGCTGGGAGACTCTCAATACTAAGAGGAGTCAGATGGGGAGCAAGAGAGAGCATATTCACATATGGGGTGAGGCCATGCCGGAATGACAGTGGAAAGGTGGCTCAGTCTGTTCTAAAGTTTGCTAGGAGGGTAGGGTGAAACCACATAGTTCTGCATGTGGGGACAAATGACCTAGCGGAGAGAGAGGTGTGATAGAGGTAGTTCAGGGGAGCTTTGAGGAGCTAGGACCAATATGTGAGGAAGCAGGAAGATCAGTAGCTTCGTGGAAGTACTTACAGTGTGCAAGGCAGGCACTGCAATGAAAATGAGGATAGAGGAATTTAATAAATGGCTAAGAACCTGGTGCCAATCCAACGGTTATGGGCTGGTGGGTGAGTGGGGAGGGACCTGGGAGGACAGTGATCTCTATGGTAAGGATAGACTTCACCAAAGTGAGGAGGGCAAGAAGGTGTTGAAGCAGAGGATGGGGATTACATAGCAAAGAAGGGTGTTTTAAACTAGGAGCGGGGGTGACAAGTGGGCAGGAGGCATGCAGAATCAACAGGGAGGTAAGGCGAATGAGTTTACCCCGTGCTAGGAGGTAGTATAACTTAGAGGTTTAGTGCTCTGAGCTGCAAACCTGGAGACCTGGGTTTGAATCCCACAGCCCCACTTGCATACTGTGTGACCCTGATAAGTCACTTAACTGTGTGTCCCAAGATTACGCACCTGGATTTGCTTCTTTCCCTAAGCAGTGGGAAAAAGGAGTACTAGAGGGATGCTAGGAAAGAAGAGCGGGGAGGGTAGAGGGTGGTCACCTAAACATTAGGAGCCTAGGGAACAAAACAGTGGAGCTGCAGGCACTCATGGCAGAAGGGGAGGTGGACTTGGCAGCCATCACTGAAACACTGGCCACCCATTGCCAGGACTGAGACCTGGCGGTACCAGGAGTATAAGATATTCCTGAGATAGGGTAAATGGGAAGGTGCGGGTGGGGGGCAGCCTATGCACTGTAATGAAAGGACTGATGTGTGTAGATGGAGAGGTAGTACAGAGTGTTATGGATGCAACTCCCAGATTCCAAGAATAGGACTCTCAGGATGGGAGTAGTGTACAGACCACCATCTCAGACAGAGGAGTTAGACAGGAGCTAGCGGAACATATCAGAAGGGCCTATGGAAAGGGTAGCACTGTGATTGTGGGAGACTTCAACCTGCCAGGGTGAATTAAGTACCCCAGCCACCATGAATAGAAGGAGCAGATACTTCTGGTTACGTTCTGGGATAACTTCCTATTGCAAATGGTCAGGAGCTAACTTGGTTGGGAACACCTAGACCTCATGCTGGCAAATGGGGAGTTTGAGAGGGAGCTGAGGGTGGAAGAACCACTGATAGGGAATGCCCACCACTCAGTGTGGTTCACGTTGAAAATGGGTAGGAGGGGAGTAGAAGGGGTACAAGAGTGTTGGACTTCAGGAGGGCCAACGGGAGGATGGGAGGTAGTTAAAGGGTATCTAGCCAGAATCCAAACTAATATGGACACTAACCAAGGTGGGAGGTCATAAAACTGGGATTGAGGAGGACAAACCTGCATCGGGGTCCAGAATAAGAGAGCTAGGGCCAAGAAACCAACTGACTGAGCAAAGGGATCATGGAGAAACTAAGAAATAAATAGGCTCAAAAAACAGGAGGGGGAGGACAGAGGATTACCTGAAGGAATGAAAAGAAGTGACTAAGGCAGTAAGGGCAGCCAAGGCATCTAAGGAGCTCAGGCTGGCGCAAGGAATCAAGAAGGTGGAGAATGGATTCTTCAGGTACATCAGGGAGAGAAAAGTTATAGGAACAAATAGTAAGGATTAAGAGGGATGGGGCAGAGCAGGCAGAAGCACTTAATGAATACTTCTGCTTGGTGTTTACTAAGGAGAAAGGAGGCGCTACCAAGGGGGGTGGGAGGTCAGGCTGACAGATGGGAGAATCGCAGAGGGCAGGGTACTGGAGGCCTGAGGGCACTTAGGGTGGACAGGGTGCCAGGGCTGGATGGTATTCACCCAGAGTACTGAGAGGCAGACAAAAATCCTGGTGGGGCCCTTGGCAGACCTGTTCAATGCCTCCTGGTCTCAGGAAGTGTACCTCAGGACTGGAGATGAGGATAGACATAAAGGAATTCTAGAGGTCAGGAGTGGGGAAATAGACTTCTAGGAAAACAAACTGAACTTACAAGCTCAAATGGGCAGACTAGGTGGGCCATAGGCCCTTATCTGCCGACACTGTCTATGTGTATATGTATGTATCTATGGAGGATGGCTGCATGGTGCCCTCCACAACAGCAGTCCCAAAGCGAACCAGGAAACTACAGGCGTTAAGCCGCACATCCATCGTGGAAAACTGATGGAGACAATCCTGAAGGAGGGCTGGTGTCCCTTCTGGAGACCAATGGGCTGCAGGACGTTGGGCAGTATGGATTTGTCACAGGCAGATCCTGTCGGACCAACCTGGTGGATTACTATGACTGGGTAACTAGGAAGCGGTTGGACAAGGGCCATACAGTGGATGTCTGTTTCTGGACTTCAGTAAGCAGTTGACTCTGTGCCACGTGGGAGGCTGGGTAGTAAGCTGGCAGGTACAGGTGCAGGGGAAAATGGTGGGATGAGTAGTAAACTGGTTACAAGGAAGGCAGCAGATGGTGATGGTGGGAGGGAGCTCTCATCTCCAAGGCGAGACAAGCAGAGTACCTTAGGGCTCAGTGCTGGGACAGGTAGTGTTTGGGTTGTTCATGTCAGACATTTCAATGGGCATCAAGAGCAAGATCATTTTGTTTGCCGATGACACAAGATGGGAGCAGTGGTGGATAACCTAGGAGGGTGGCATGGGTTGCAGGATGATCTGCCAAAATGGAGATCTAGTCGAACACCTGGCAATTGGGTTCAATGCCAAAAGTGCAAGGTGCTACATTTGGGGCAAAGAACACAAGCAGCTACCAGTTTTGGGAGGGGCAGCGAACCATGACACAGGAGGAGAAGGATCTGGGGGTAATTATAACTGGCTCAGTGAACAGCTCAACCTCTGCAGCTGCCTTCCTGCATTGTGCTAACAAAATGATGGGTTGTATTGCCAGGGCTATATCTTCAAGGAGAGGAGTGATCCTTCCGTTATGTGGGTCACTGGTTAGGTCACACCTGGAATACTACGTGCAGTACTGGCACCCATACCTAAAGAGGACATTAAGTTATTGGAGGGTGCAGCACAGGGCAACAAAGATGATCCTGGAACTAGAGGACATACTGTGTAAGCTGGCTGAGGGAGCTGAACATGTACTCACTGAAGAGAGGAGAGACTGAGGATATGACTGAAACCTTTAAGTACATGAAGTGAATAAACAAGACAGGCATGGAGGGACTATTCAAGATGGGGGTCAGAGACACTCGAAGTCAGTCTCAGATTGGAGAGGTAAAAGTTCAAGAGGGAAATGAGAAGACACTTTCACGGAGAGAGTGGTGTCTGGGTGGAACGTGTTGCCTCAGGAAATGGTATCCTGTAGAACAGTAGACTGCTTCAAAGGGATGGGATAGGGTAGAGGGAGGGTCAGGTGAGGGAGGGAGGGGCAGCTGCAGTATAAGGGTTGCTGGAGTTACACTCAAGCAGACTCTGTAGACCATAAGGCTTTTATCTGCTAGCAAATTTGTATGTTTGTGTGTGCTTTTGCTCAGTATTCACTAAGGAAGACTGCAGGTCCATGCCAGAAAGCAGCATCAAAGCAGCCGAGTTTCGGAAATGATGCAGCCAGTACTTACTGAGATAGGGTCCTGAAAGGACTGGCAGCCCTTAAGATAGAGAAGGTCCCAGGACCTGATGGGTTGCATCAAGAAAATTGGAATTAGCAGCAGAACTGGCTGAACCACTGGCTGAGCTGTTCAACAGCTCACTTAAGTCTGAAGAAGTTCCAAGGGTTAGAGAATGGCAGATGTTGTACTGCTGCATAAGGAGTTGATAGGAAGCAACCAGGGAACTGTAGGCCTGTCAGTCTGACCTCCATCGTGGGAAGACTGATGGAATCACTAATCAAAGAGGACCTCCATGGACTGTCTAGACAGCAACAAGCTCCAGGATAGTAAACACAATTTCATGGCAGGAAGGTCTTGTCAGACTAACCTGATATATATTTGACTGGGTGACCAAGGAAGTAGACAAAGGCCACTCTGTGGATCTGTGGTACTTGACTTCAGCAAGACTTGATTTGGTACCGCTGCAGAGGTTGCTGAAAAGATGGAAGACCTGGGTGTGGCCAAAACCATAGTGTACTGGGTTGGTAGTAGGCTAGGAGGAGGCAGCAGAAGGTGGTGGTCAGCAGGTTAAATCTGAGGAAAGGAGGTTACAAGCGGGTTCAGCAGGGATCTGTCCTGGGTCCGGTCCTCTTCAACATGTTCATCAGTGATCCTGGTGAGGGAATCCAAGGCAGGCTGTGTCTCTTCATGAGATGGCACAAAACTATGTGGGAGGGTGGATAGTGATTTGGGAGTAGAGATATGCAGAGGACCTTCAAAAACTAGAGGGATGGTCAAAGGTCTGGCAGTTAATTCAGTGCCAAAAAGTGCAAGGTAATGCATCTAGGGAAAAGGAAGCTCAAGACAGAGTACTGGATGGGTGGGGTGAGAGTTAGCACTACAGAAGAGAAACAGGATCTAGGAGTTATCATCAGGAACTCTCTTAAACAAATGAACCCGTGCAACAAGGCCTATAGCATGCATGTGATGTCTTCTGTTTTGGCGGAGAGTCCTTTTAACTAAACTCTCACCCTGCAAGGAAAGCAAATCTCCCAATTTTTAGACAGTCGGTCACACAAAAAATCTGTATTCAGGGTCTGTTCAGTTAATGCGTGCAGCGGCTCCGTGCTTATACTGCGTTAAAGTATCTAGCTGTAGGCAATTGGCCTGCCTGACACTGCTCGCTCGTCCCTCTTCATCTTCCCCGGGTGTCTCAGGTGTTCTCCTGCTTCGCTCCCTGTCTTCTTATTACTGCACAGTGCTCAGGGGCGGGCAGCAACGGAAGTGCTACACTAAACAGCAACCTGTGCTTTGCTTCAGTGGACTGAAGGTCTAGGCAGCTTTGCTGCAGGTGATGCAGCCTGTGCTGTGTAGAGGGCTGAAGGGGCCGGAGGCATCACTGCTAGAGTGCTGCACTAAGCGGCAACCTGCGCTTTGCTTCAGTGGGCTGAAGGGTCCGGACGCTTTGCTGCAGGTGGTACAACCTGTGCTGAAGAGGGCTGAAGGGCCGGAGGCATTATTGCCCGTTGATCGGTGCGACTCTCTGTCTCTCCCTCGCTACACACTTCAGCAGCAGCAGCCGTCATGGGACTATGTGATTGCATCTCCTAGGGACTGACACTTGTTGCAGATGCTCTCAGGCGGAGGAGAGCACAAAGCGTGCATGTTGCAATGCACGCTATGTCCGTCTCTTTCTCTCACTCTGTCTGCAACCTACCCAGGTGCTGCACACTGCAACTGTTTGGGGAATGGAGGGAGGGGACCAGCACCCAGTGGAAGACAGTGGCGATCTCTTGGGTGAGTGGGTGGAGAGCCATTAATAGCTGTCTTGGAAATGTAGCACATCCTCGAGCGGGTGGCTGGGTACTTTCTTCCTCTAAAAGCCAATCTCCGACTAATTTCACAAAACCTCCCTCCTGCACAGATTTATATCACACATGTATGCTATAGCAAGGCTAACAGGATGCTGGGATGTATCGGAAGAGGTACTGCTAGGAGAAGAAAAGAGGAGTACTTCCCTATACAGATCCTGGTGAGGCCTCACCTGGAGTACTCGTCCAGTACTGGAGCTCTCGCCTCAGAAATGCAGGGATAGGTTGGAAACAGTGCAGCGCAGAGCAACAAAAATGATTCAGGGTCAGCAGGGCAAATCTATGAGAAGTGCCTTGAGGCACAAATATATATTCAATGGAAACCAAAAGAGAGGGAGATATGATGATAGACCTTTAAGTTCCTTAAAAGAATTAACAGGCTAAATGGGGGATTATTTACCCTGAATACCAACTCATGGTCACAGGTGAAAATTAACAGGAGGGACATGAGGAAGTACTTGTTTACTGAAAAGGTGATGAAACCCTGGAACAGTCTGTTGGCATAGATGGTGGGTGCAAATACAGACAGGGATTCAAGCAGGCATGGGACAGAATGAAGGGGAATAGTGGTCACCTGGGGTGACAAGACCAGGAGGAAATGGGATAGGACAGGGAGGTTAGTACCCTGGAGGAACAGTGGGTTCAGAGATGGTTCCAGGATTATAGGGAATATGGGCAGACTGGATGGACCTCTGGGCTTTTCTGCTGTCATGGTCTATGTTTCTATAAATTCAAAGAACTGCCTCTGACTCCTAGCTTTCTGCACTGCAACATAAATATGCAGGTGCAGCATGTCTCTAATAGTTTCCCTCATTGAATGATAGCGATGTGAAATCAGTCATTGCTGCTTTAGGTACGGTACATCTCAGAAGTGTTCGCAGTATGAAATGTCAGCCTGTGTTGAGTTGGCCTGCAGTGCATGAGGTAGCACCTGACTGCTGCACTGCAGATTCCCTTTCTGACTGCAGTTCTGTGTGGCTTTTCCTTCCAGCTGGCTAAACTAGATTAAAGTCCCACCCACAGTAGTACAGCTGTTTAGTGTTGAGCACCAGGGTTTTCCCAGTGGCTGCAGTAGAAAACATACAAGTTAAAAAAGATTTTGTTAAGCAAGTAATTATAGAGTAGAGCTCCCAGTATATTGAAAATCATAATATTGTACAATGAAGTGGCTCAATAATGTTCCATCTCGGTGCACTGATATTCTAGCTTCTGGTTGTGATAAAGCTCAAATCCCTTCAGTTTGATTATTATGTAACACAACTATGAAGCGAGATTAGGTTTCATAGTCTTGTATATCGGTGTCCTTAAAGAGCTAGTGACGCCTCTGGGAAAACGTGGGGAAACATAAGTCAGACACGATCCTCGCTTTGTATTTAATTTTTCCTCAGTACTGTAGATTTTTCCTTCCCATTATTTACTAATAACAAAAAGTGTTCAAAATTATGATTATTATCCCACAGAGATCCTCTGAGAGGAGCTGGAGGAAGGTCCGCCTCTTTGCAGATGACACCAAAATCTGCAGTAGAGTAGACACTCCAGGGGCTAGAAAGGATGAGTAGAGGCGGAGAAAACTCAGGAGTGGCCAAGAGTATTGCAGCTGGGATTTGGTGCAGAAACGTGCAAGATAATACAGTTGGGCACAGGAACCGGGCAGAGTACAAACAGGGGTGGAGTGGGGTGTTATAGGGATGACCAGCAAGCAGAGAGAGAGACCTGGGAGTAATCTCTCTGATGACCTAAAGGTGGCCAGGTAGTGTGACAGTGCAGTTGGGAGGGCTAATGGGATGCTTGGGCACATAGGGAGGGTATCACTAGCAGAATGAGGAGTTCGTGCTGCCCTCTTTATAGATTGCTGTAAGACCCCACCTAGAGTACTGTGTCCAGTTCTGGAGACCACATCTCTGGAAGGACATAGAGTGGAGGCAGTCCAGAGGAGTGCAACTAAAATGGTGCAGGGTCTGCATCAGGAGCCCTACGATGAGAGACTAAAGGAACTCTGTATGTGCACCCTGGAAGCGAGGAGGGTGAGCAGGGATATGATAAAGACCTTTAAATGCCTCATGGGGGTAAATAAGGCACAAGAGGGAGGGAATTTTTATTTATTTATTTATTTTTAAGAAAAAAGGTGCTAGAACAAAGGGATATGGTATGAAGTTGGGTGGGGATATTCACAAGAGATGTGAGGAAGCACTTCACAGAAGAAGTAGTGGATTCCTGGAACAGCCTACCAGCCGAGGTGGTGGTGTGAAAACAGTGGTGGAGTTCAAGAATGCATGGGATAGGCATAAGGGAGTCTTAGTGGAAAGGAATTGGGGCAGGAGAACAGAGCCATAGATAAAGTAGGGTGTGCAGTGATACTGTAGGTAAGGAAAATGGGCAGACTGGGTGGGCCAAGTGGTCCTTATCTGCCAACAAATTCTGTGTTTCTATGCAGCTGTCCTAGCAGCTCATTCCCCACTTGAAGTTATAATCCTCTGTTGTGATGTCACACTTCGCTGCCTTGGGAATGACTATGAGGGCACAACCAAGCATTATTTAGTCCGTTAGTGTTTGCTGACTGGGAATTGGGGACTGGGAATACTTCCTGTTTTCAGATTCATCCCTGGGTGGGGATGTAGACGCAAACCAACCGATATTGAACCAGGCTAACCTGTTGGTGGCTTTTGGGGAAAATTTGCCAAAACAGGAAATGTCCCCTTTCCCCATCTTCCCATGTCATTCCATCTGGCAAGCAGCTGGATAAGTCTCCACCTGATAGGGATCGAGAAGGTATACCCACTAATAATTTGATAGGCCGCCAGTGCTCCCTCTAGGCTACATCATCCTGCTGTTTCCACCAAATGGTGAGTTGTTTTGCCTCCACAAGGAACTGCAGACATGCCCACGGAGCTCCAGTGCTCAGCTGATTTGCACAGACGATATTTGGTTGCTTTTAGTTGAAACTTGTCTGGTTTGTTGGATTATTTTCTTGTAATTTCATCCAGTGCTTCCCCACCCTAGTTGAGGGATTGATTTATTCTCCTCTGGGGTGGCCTTGTTGAGGCAGTTACGTGAACCTTGCCCAGAGGCCTTGGATCATTATTGGTATCAGTTGCTGAGGTAGTTGGGCGACTGAGGAGCAGTGTCAACAGAAGCAGTCGAAGACGATCAGCCAAGGTATCCTTTTATGTGACTGTACTTGGCAGTTCCTCTTGGTAGTGCATTTGCTACTAGGATAGTTTTATGCATTTAGTGGATTGGATCAGGGCTGGCAGGTAAGTAGCAGCCGCGAAGGAGCTTGATTGGAAGTGTTCGACTGTGTGAAATGGAAACTTGAGCTTGACAGTAATCCATGCTAGTATCCTTTTGTGCTGATGCTACTTAGCATTTATTCTTGGTTGTGCCAGTGTTTGATTTTCTGCTGTGATAGCTGAGCCAGTCAGGTGAGCAGGTTGGGACCACAGGTAAGTAAGTGCAGCTGTTAGGAAGCGTGATTCAGAGCACTGGTGGTAGTGTGAAATGGAAAGTTAGTTCTTGGTCCACGCCTGGACTTTGTGGCAGTCACGGAAATATGGACTACCCAGTACAGTGACTAGGACACATGACCATGCTGGGTATACTGTGTTCAAGAGGGATAGAAAAAGAAGCAAGGTGAAGGTGGTATTAAAGAGCAGCGAGGTGAAGGGTGGTATTAAAGAGCAGCGAGGTGAAGGGTGGTATTAAACAGTGCAGTGGGACAATCAAAGATTCGGGGATTATGAGCTGCCCAGTGGGTGGCACTGTGTACTCCACATCAGAGACTGGGTTCAGAAATGGGCCTGGGAAGCCAGTTAGGTGACTGAGGGCTGGAGGTGCTGCCGCTTACAGCACCCCCAGCCACGTAGAGATGGTACCTGGGTATGCTCTCGAATGCACCCCTGCACGATGGGGCAGGGAGTTGCTCCCCACAGTGTGTGCAGCGGCATGCAAGGCCACATTGGGCATCAGCTTAAAATTCAGGGGCATTGTATAAATTGTGCTATTTTAGCCCTCCCTCAAATGAGTCGCCCCCAATGCGGGACAGTCCTGCTCACACACGCTCCCTTATAGTGCAGTAACAAAAGGCCATAGAGTGCCGGCTATGGCACTTTGCCACTAACTTAGGTTTTTCTTTTCCTGCAGAGTTCGAAATTGACACCCACCAAATGCGGTAGATTTCATGTCAGGCTGGTGGACGCCTGTAGGACAGGTATGTCAGGTCCTGCTGCCACCACTCCAGTGTGTGGAGGTTCCTTCCATCGCAGAGACCGTAGAAATCATAGCAGTATGATTTCTATGGCAGAGACTGCCAGCTTGAGCTGCTGCACTGTACCCCACTTCTCCACTCCGGTGAGCCACCACCCAGGCTCTGACTTCGTTTTCTAATCAGTTACTCGGTCAGTCATTGGAATTCCTCAGACCAGTCTAGTGCTGCTGGAGAGCTGTCAAGTGTTTCTACAATATTAGGGATAGGTGCCAAGGAAAGGCATTTGCTACACTTGGAACTAGGAAGGGCAATTAACAGGTGCGTGTTTCTGTAGGGTGAGCAGCTGAAATAATATTTGGCTGTAGCTTTCAGTTTGCCATGGGGAGATAATAGTTCGGGATAAAAAGAACTATATTACTATAGAGAAAGCAGCTACTACTTCACTCTTTCAAACTTCAATGCAAAAATTGGTTGGTTTAGCTCTTACCTTCTCAAAAAGTTTATAATATAGGAGCCTGCCGGAGTCCAGACCAGGAACTCTTGCAACAGCTGCTTTTTCTTCTTCCTTATTCTGCATTTTTTCGGGGCATTATTGCAGGTCGTTATTACAGTGTACAAATGATCAGTTAAATAACTTGGAGCTCTAGTTTGACCTCTATCCAGTGCAGGAGCAATGGTAGAGCTCAGCTGTCCTGAGTCGCTTCGCTCCTCAGTCGGTCTGCAGCTGATGCACTTGGCTTGTAGTGGTCTGCAGGTCCTTCTCGACACTCGCTAGGTGTTTACTCGCTGTCCAAGCCTTAAGCGCAGCACCTCTTGCTGATGATTCCTGAAACCTGACTGACACTAAGCAGCCAGCCCTGCGCCCCTCCTCCTCCATCCAGATTTATAGTGGAGGGTGTCCTGTGTGTTTGTGGCTGGGTGTGTATGTGTGATGTAACATACTGCCACACACTCTGGATGGATGATTAGACCAGAAATATAATTAAAAAAAAAGTGTGGATTTCTAGTTTGCTTTTTCTGAATATTGTAATGCATAAAAGAAATGAGAAACATGTTGAACATGTCTGTTCTAAGATATTTGTTGCAACATGAATTTAATATTTAAAGTTTGCAGCAAATGTTTCATATATTTGGACTTGAGCTCATTACCTAGAAAAAAAAAAATGAGGAAGTTGTGCCGTCAAGACCAAACTAATTTCTTAGAACTTTATTGAAGGCTCTTAACCAATCCTGATGCCCAGCTAAGAACACTGAACACAGCTGACATGCTTTAAATGAACCAGACGCGCAAAGAAACTTATTCTAGGGATATGATTTTGTTAGAAATGCATAATAATTTATGTTGATAGTGACTGTGTGTGTGGCAAGGGGTGATGTGGGTGGGCTGTCATTGTGTTGTTCTTGAGGGGCAGGGACAGGCTTGAATGGAGCATGGCTATGGCTGCAGATAGCAGTAACAAAGTTATAACAATTTCTGGCCGTTGTGTGGCTAATGAAAGCCTGTGGGGCTGGTGGATTTTTTCCCAGTCACTAGCCCTGCCGGCTAGAGGTTGAAAAATTTCTGCCCCTGTTCTGGGTCCCTTGACCTTTGCAGCTGCCATAGTCCCTGGTGCTCCAGTGTGCATGCTCCTCCTTCCACTGGAAGAAGAAAGGAAGACTGGAAGACACAGAATTGTAAGTACAATGTTTATTAATATTCACACACATCAGCAAACAAAATATCAGGTGTTTTAGGAAAGCCCCTCCTCCCAAAAATCTGAGTCCCCCATTTGATAGACCGGGAGGGAGAAATTCTCACCCTGGAGCTGAAACAGAATTTTAAGCCCTGGGCATGGCTTTACGTGGGGAAGAGATGGGGTCAGGAACAAGGAAATGCCTGCAGCCGCAGGATGAATCCTTATTCGCCACAGCCCCTGCACCACCTACAGGGATCTGGAGGATTCTTTACTGTGCTTCAAGGGCAGGGGCATGGCATCCCCGCCAACCCCTGTCACGGGTGATACATCTGTGGGGACTACCCCATGCAAGTCCCAGGGATGGTGGGTGACATGAGCGGGTGACCAAGAGGACAGAGGCGGCTGCAAGAGGGGGGAAAAGTAATTGGGGAGGCTTAGAGATGGATAATATGGGGAAGAGCAAGCACGTAGAAACCATATTTATTTTATTTTAGTCTTGGTAACTGGGTAAGGCCCACTAGGTACCAGTGCCTGTTTTCAGGGTGACCTGGGAGCACTGGGGGTTAAGTGACTCGCTCAGTCACACAGTATGCAAGTGGAGGTTGTGGGACTCAAACCCAGGTCTGATAGATGTCTGAAGCTTATTCACAGCTTGTTACTCTAACCTCTAGGCTATACTGGGTGCAGATACTGCAGTAACAGAAGGGGAAGAAATGTCAGAATAGGGGAGGAATTTAGACCACTGTTTTAAAAGGAGGAAGCAGGACCAGCTTGCGGTGAAGCGGTAGCGCTACCACTTGTGAAGCTGTCAACCGGATTTGGGAATGTGCCTGAGGAGACAGAGAGGCCAGCCAGGGAGGAGGAGGCTTGAGCGTCCGAGGACCACTTGCCTTCTCCGGGATGGGAGATGGATTGAAGCTCAGCGCATGAATGGCCTCTGGTGGAAGTTGGAGCGTAGCAGGCACCAGTGTCAGTCTGATGGGTTGGGGTGTGATGGACATCGGCGATTGGGCCTTGACATCTGGGCGCACATCACACCCCAAGAACAGCATAAAAAGCATCTCCCTGGGAGACTGAAGGCACCTGGTGCGGACCCCACAACTCCCTCTTGCCTGTTCTGCTGGGTGCCCGTGACCAAACAACAAGGATCTTGGGTGTATGGGTCCCATCTCGTACCCACCTGGGGTATAACCATGGCTCCATGGGGGATCACCCACAGGCTCCCGGAAGGTGGAGAGTATAGGGGTAGACAGCATAGCGACTCCTGATAGCGGGGCTTAGGAGCAAGGGGAGTATAAAGAGCAAGTTTAATAAAAAAAAAAAAAAAAGAAGCAGATGGGGATTAGATCTAGAGGGAAACAAGGCTAGGTAGGTGGTGCTAATGGAGGGCTTTAACATGCAGAGGCTTCCTCCACAAGGGTTCCCCTCCATGCCAAAGGTTATATGTAATATATATGGAGTGGGATGCGCCACTTCAGTCTCCTTTCCTCCTTGTTTTTGGTATTTTTTCCAGGATGTCATTTCCCAGGCTGTGTCTCGTTTCTCTACAGGAAGTGTAAGTGTTTGTGTGTTCCTTTGTTTGCCCTTTTAGATCCTCTTCCTTAAGGCACCTGAGGAGACCTCACCTGGGTGACACCTCTTGGAGTTGAATCCTCCCCTCCAGAGGATTCCTGTGCCTTTGGTACCCTTAAGGGTGGTAATCTCCTTGGCAGGTCAGAGAGAGAGAGAGAGCATAAGCCAATCTCAGTACCACCTCCGAACATTACCTTCTACCACTTAAATCCTACGGAGCCCTACCAATCCTCCTGCATTCCCTAAACATTCTTACATAATCAGCCCTATAGCCTATGAACCACAGATTCTATGGAAAAGCATTCTTGAGGACTTCCTGATCTCATAATGTGTTTACTTGAGACATTCCAGCTTGTTCCATGACAAGAAATTGTGATGTCCCAGATGCAGCAGTTACGAGGTCATTTGTTGATAAATGTGTCTTGGAACCACAAAGGCCCTGTCCACACTACACCAAAACTCCCTCTGTAATGTTGTAGAGGGTCCAAACTGTTACCCCAACAGTTTGTGTTACACCTGTAACATTACAGGAGGCTTTTTTCGAACTATTGATGAAACCACTTATGAGATGCTTTCAACAATGGTTACGAAACGGTACTGCCTCTGTAACGTTACTTAGCTGTAGTGTGGACGCTGTGAGCGCAGTAGCCCCAGCACTGCCCTTAGTGCAGCAACAAACTGCATTGTGGGACAGGGTGCCGACCGTAACGCTCACCGCCGCCTACAGTGTGGACCGCTATAACAGTTGCAGAATGTTATCACAAGTTCACTAGCAGTGTGGACACACTGTAACATTTACCGTCTGTAACGGTTTGAAACCATTAAGAGTTTTAGTGGTGTAGTGTGGACAGGACCAAAGTGGAATGAGTACTTCATGCAAAATATCTGAAAGCCCAATAGTGGGACCAAAAAATGAAACAAGAAAACGCTGCAGTGTAATGCAGTAAGCCTCAACATAACTGTTTGTTTCAAACCTTTTTGTAGTTGATAACATAATCTCGACTTTGTTGTCCCACTGCTCTGATAGGGTGACTGTAGCAGTTGGGACGTGCACTTTCTGTCTTCTTGAAGAAAACAAAAGGGTAATTTTTGAGACGTCCGGATTTGATCAGAGGAGGGTAAACTGCCCCAAACCACCACTATTGACCTTGAGCTTTTCTGGCTGCCTGGTGCATGCATCAGAGTGCAGGTAGTCATGCCGTGCAGATGCTTCCAAATGCAGCAGCAGCTGGTCATATTTGGCATAGTTCCTTTTAACTGCTGCTACCCGAGAATCCTGGATAGACTGGAGCTGTTATAGATTGACGCTAATTAGAGGGTGTGTGTGCATGTTTTATGAACACACTGAAGGTGAGCTTTGGCATTAGACTGCTGTGGTTTTGGAGTAGACAGATCCTGCAGCCATGTGTGGGCTGGAGCTAGGGTTGGCTGTAGTAGATGGTGTGGAGGTAAGAGAGGAATGCAGAAAAAAAAAAAAAAAAAAGAAATTAATCTAACTAAAGTAAGAAAAGCAGGCCATGCAGTAAAGTGATTGGAGGAGCACAGAACCTGCAAACTAGGAGATCCTGGTTTAAATCCTACAGCAGTCACTGACTTGCTGTGGGTCCTGGAGAAAGTTACTTCATCATCCATTGCTAATTTCTTATGAACTATAAAAATCAGGACAGGACCTCACTGAAAATGAGATGTGCATTTCCATTGAGAAACTCTAAATGACAAAAGTGGCTTAATAAACAAATTGCCAAGCTCAGACTTGGAGCCATGGCTTCAGGGCCAGTGCTGCATTAACAAAGAAAGCCAAAACGATGGAGGCCCACCTGATGGCATAGTGGCTGGGGTACTGCTAGCAGTACTGGTGCTCCAAGTTCATGTCTTGAGCCGGAACAATGCTGTTGGATGGCAGGAGGAGGACTGAACAGAGCTTCTGTTAACCCCACAGTAAGGGTCCCAATCCAGGACCCCTGAATGGTACTTGAGACTCATAATCAGAGGAGCAGGGAGTTCAGCAGTGTGCCACTTGTTCAACCTAGCTTTTAAGTTGCTTTGCTTATCCTTCATTTCCATGTAAAATATGTATTTTTGGGACAGCTCTGTGGTGCTGGACATCATGGAACTACCTGGTACACTGGCAGCCTGCATTTGCTCCCCGAGCTCAGGATGGCATAAGCAGAGGCCGCAGGAAGGTGAAGGAATGTACTTAGGATGGCCTTCTCTTAAGTGGGTGGGAGACAATGCACCACTCTAGTATAGTGCATGGCGGTTGTGTTGTCCTTGGCAATGTGGTGACCACGTGGGCCGGGCATCCCTCTCAGGTTGTCATATTTGCATGGAGGAGGAGAAAACCAAGTGGGGTCTATCTAGGTATACTGGATGACGGCTGTCACCCCTCTATGCCAGGAGCTGTAAAATTAACATTCCGTCGGATGCTTTCCCTGGTGTTTCAGGCATATGTGGTATTTGCTAAGCAGAGTTCTTAAGAGAATGTGGGTGGGCTTGGTGAAAACGGGGATGAAAACGTTAGCAGATGAAGACACCCTTGTCTATCCTGGCTCCACCTCCACTCAGCTGATGCACTCCCAGCTTGGTTCAGGGCCCCACTCTAGTAATTGAATTCTGGAAGCCTGATGTTGCTAGCGGCATGGGGAGCAGTAGGTATACTGCAGCCCTCAAGAGGCTTGGATGTAAATTTTGAGCACCGTGGAGTAAGGGGGCTTTCAAACCACGTAGAAGGGGGTCAGGATAAAGGAAGACCAGAGGTTCACAAAGTATGGGGCATAAATAGAAAATATGCACCCCTGCCCAAGCTGGAGTTCTTCCAAGTATTGTTTTGAAGGTGTCTGTTGAATTTCTGGAGTTTTCTGAGCTTTTTATTTTATGTAAAAACAAAACAGGGAGGGTGACTGAATGTTGTTGACAACTCATTCTTGAGTGAAATAGACATGGTGGCATCCATAACACATACATTTGCCAGCTTCAGCACTGGCTTACTCGGTAGACGCTTGTGTCGTGTGTCAGGAGACTGAGGAAGTAGTTAACATTTTTCTGTGTCTCATTCTGCTTTTCTGAACATGAGCTTACTCTTCAGGGATGCACACCCAGAGGTGGCTGCTGGAGTTACGGATGACTGGTACACACAGCCAGTGTATAGACCCTAGGCAGTTAGATGGACTCTATATCCAGATGTTGTTGGCAGCCATGCATCACTTCTGGGGCCAAGACGGCATCATGAAAAGGTAGCCAGGATTCATGTTCTGTGCTCAAACAAGTGTCGTTTATTGACTTTGTCCTTGACAGTGTAGAGTAGTCTGAGCAATCTTGCAGCAGCCACAATTCCCGCTGACTGTGTCAACATAACATCACCGACCACCACGGTCCAGTGCCCAGTGCTTCAAACGCTGTTAATCTTCATCAGTGGGTGGGCTACTGGACAGTAATCTCTATACAGCCAGTGGATTAACAGAGTTACAGCTGGTTGCTATCACAGGTATAGGTAGAAGCCTCACAGTTATTGGTCTCAAACACCTTTATTTTATTTTTAAAACGACACATAAAGCTACACCTAGTCTTAACTATCAGTGACAGTTGCACAGATTTAATGTAGAAACATTCTGTTGTGCAAACTATTTTTTTTTTTTTTTACAAAAGTCTTAAGTAAAGAGCCGTCAAGTGCTGTTATTTAAATCAGTACAGTTCTGAGAGTTTGTGATCATCTGCCAGTACTTGTATAACAGGACGTGACGTATCCAGTCCAGACAGAGAAGGCACAGGATGGGTTCCAGTTAATGGTAATATTCCTGATTCATCTCAGGTATGTGACCACTAAGTGGCGGAATCAACTGTCTGACTGCCTTTGCTGCCTACAGTGAGAGAGAGAGAAAGGAGAGAAACATGAAGATCAGGGTGGGGTTGTTGGGGAGGGGTTGGGAAGGGTGGCTGAAGGGATAAATATGGAAAGAATATAGAAATCTCTTCAGTAATCACTTTCTCAAGATCTACACTGATCCCTTATCTAAACAGAAATTTTCTACTTGAAATCGGTGTCATTGTCGCTGTTGGTTAACACTGGTGTAACTTTATTTTGTTTTTGTTTTGTTTTTTTAAATAAAGATGTTCATGCGAGATCAATAATTGTGTGCTCCTTCCTATGTCTGTGATAGGAGCCAACTGTAACTCCTTGGTTGTAAATGGCTATAGGTCTAAAAGGAGAGTTCACTGTCCTGTAGCACGCCTGACGAAGATCAACTGTGATCAAAGTTCCAGGGCACTTAACTGTTGTGGTCAGTGATGTTATGTTGATACAGTCAGCATGAACTGTAGCTGCTGCCAACTTTCTCAGCCTGCTTTACATTGTCAAGGACAAAGCAAATAAACAGCACTTGTTTGAGCACAGAACTTGTAACCTACTGTAGCTACTTTCTTCACGATACTATCTTGGAATGCACTCTTTAGTTTGTTTGTAGTAGGATTTAAATTGGGATTGGTTAACCCCTAGATGCACCACAGCCCTGCACCACACAGTGTGAGCCATCCTTGTTTGTGACTGCGAGGGCACTGTAGAATTTTCCAGGCCACGTGCCTCGTTAGCGCTTGGCTCATAACTGCCGTGTGCACACATCACATTCTACATTGGTGGCAGGGACATCAATGGGAGTATTTCTGCAGTGATAGAGGAACAGGTCTTCCAGAAGGCACAAAACGGACTTGTGGTTGAAAGCACTTATTCTGCCCCAAATAAATCATGCAACATGGTTCGGGGATGATGTGGTGTTTTGTGATATATCTGTAGGGACATAGGCAGTGGAAGGTGAGTTATCACCCCCATTCCTGCTGTGGGGTGGGGAACAGCCAGAAAAACAGAGTTGTCCCGCCATGCTGGAGTAGCGCTACCCTTGGGATGCCAGCAACCAGAGTCTGGAGGGAGCTTGGATCACTGGGAGCCGGCTGGTGGAAGGAGGATTACGTGTCTCTTGGATGGCTCTTCTCCTTTGGGGAGGGTGAGAGCTGTGCCTCTCCTGGGAATACAACTGTAATTGCTATGGGGATAATCGGACGAGGAGGGACAACACTGGCATGTCATTGTTCGCCAGCTCCTTAAGAGAAAAATGGTGGAAAACCTGGTCCACCAGCAGTGAAGCCATCACCCTTGCAGTCCCATGCACTTCGATCTGACACTTCATCCCCACCTCAGTGGTCCTGGGTAAGAGGTGGCTTCAGCCATACTGATGATTGATTGAACTGTGTGACACCCTCAGCTCTTCAGGGTTGCAGTCTCCTTTGATAGACAGTAAATGTCCAGTATCTCATTTTAAATTGCTTCCACACCATGCAAATTCATACCAAATTCCATGCAATATTCAGAGTCTTCACTGCCTTCATATTCTGAATAACAATTAATAAAAGTTAGTGTACCTGGAGGGAAGGTGCCTAAGGCCTGTGTTCCCCAGAGGCTTCCTTCACAGCGATAATTTACTCTCCATGCAGGTCATAAAATGTTCTGCTACAAGTTGGGGTCTGTAGGGTGGCTTTCTACATTTTGCATTCATTTGACCAGTTGCAGCTACTCCTTTCATTTCTGACCACAGTTCCTGCTCTCCTAAGAGTAGTAGTGTGTTCTAAACATGCTGTGCTTGTCCTCTGGCAGTGTCTCTTTAAGCATCTTTCCTAAGGTACCTTTCAACCCAGTGAATTTGAGAAGGAAAAGCTGTAAGTCTTGTGACACTTGGACAGCTGGTTCTGATCACTGTATGATTTTTGTAATATAAAAATGTGTTATTGAATGTCTCTCATGAGACGTGGTGAAACAGCCTGTGGAATGACCCCCGGTTTTAGCTACAAGGTGTTACCTGGAAGGCCAGGAGATGATTACAGACTAGAAGAGACCTAAATTAGGATCTCCTGTTTATCTAGCTTAATTGTAGCTTACCAGCTGCTAGGATGGAAAATCATAAACTTTATAACGTTTAGAGGAGAGAGCAGGTTATGACGCTCTAGTGCGAAGTCATAAAAGATTCTTTGTGTCCTGGGAAGAAGAGCTACTTGAGATCAAAGAGGGCTGTTATTTAAAGAGTGTCATAATTTGTGAAATGAGTTTTGCTGAAATGTCAATTAATGTACATCCTGATTGATAAGACATCCTGGGTGTATAATTTTTATATTCTGATAGGGAGGAGCTAGGATACCTCATGCAAAGAGTTTGGCAAAGCCAGTTATAAAATAGTATTCTATTTTCCACTAGAACACACGTTTGGACTCTGAAAAGAAACCTCTGCAGCATTATAAGAAGACAAGAATACATTGGGAAGACAGGTTTAAGTGCATTATTGGTCGGAATTTGCACTCTTTAAACCTTATTGTTTTAAAAGATTGTATGTTTTGTGACATGGTTCTGTGTTTCACATTTTACATTATCTATTTTAAGTAAACCTCCATTTTAGAGACTATCTGGTGTGCCTTTGAAATTCTTTCTTTGACAAGGGAAGCATATATGGTTAAAGCTGACACTGTACAAAGCTTACTGGTTTTACCAAACTGGGAAAAGGTTAGAGTTTATTCTGAGGTCTCTGAGTTTTTAAGGGTTCATTTTGTACACCTGGTTAGGTGCCCATAGGCGAAAGATATCTGGCACCACTGAAGAGCAGAATTATCTGAGCCTGTATATTGGGCACGCTTAGCAAGAGGTTCACAGTTTCAGTCCCACCAGAACTTGAGACCAAAGGTTGATTCAAACCCACAAAAGAGACAGGAGGGTTAACTGTTCACAATACTGCGCCTGAGGTCAGCACTGTGGGGAGAGGGCCTGACCTGCTGAGTGGGGTTGTGACACGTCTTAGAAACTGTTTATAAACAAAACATGCTCTAACCTGTTAGAGGGTAAGCTAGAACATGGTTATATCCTAATACGGTTCCTTAAACCAAATTACCAGCAGTATGGATGCAAACTGTGCTGGAACTTGACTTGGGGGCAGTGTGTGTGAGCCACAACTACATAACTGGGGTTTGGCACGTGTAAACAAAAGTGTCTATTACTGCACTACTTCATACTGCACTAATGTTTAATAATAAAACCTTTTCTGTGATATTCCAACTTTTCCATTGCCATGAGTATCCCATGATGAATGCAGCACACACAGTGCAGTTTGTACAGCTCAGTACCATGTGGGAGATACGTTGAGGCCCCAAAACATGCAAGTATTTTGGGTCCATTTTTAAGACTTTTTCCCGAACTTTATTCACCTTCCTTGGCGAACTTTCTCCATCGTCCTCCTGAACCCCAGTCTCTACCTCCCGTCATGCCCACCTTTCTCCTCACCCCCTAGCCCGGCACATCCCCAGGTCTGAACCCTCTAGGGACAGGCGCCTATCCACCTAAGATTGCCATATCTGAGGGTTGAGCTTTGGGCTTGGGGTGGGGGCATCGGAGAGTGCAGCAGACATTGGGAGTGTGGACCAGAGGGGAGGCGCCTTCTATCACTGAGGAAAGGGTAGTTTCCATGATTTTCGCCTCCCCAAGCTTGGACATGCAATGGCACCTGGAGATTCCGCTGCAGGGCGGGCAAGCCTGGCTCCCTCCCAAGAGAGGAGAGCTGTCTTCTGGATGCTCAATCCTCTTGCTCCCTGCAACCCCGATGACCCAGGCTCGTTCCCGAACCGGGTCGCCCGGCATAAGCGCGAGTGTGGCGTCCAAGCTGTAACTCCTTGCCCCTGGGCCTGCCAAGATTTTTTTTTGTTTGTTTTTAAAGGAGAACACCTGTTGTCCCAGCACTCCACCCCAAACCACCCCTGATTAGGCTTTGAAACCCCCAGACTTTAAATTACCCTGTGGCTTAAAATGCACTCCTTTGTACCAGCCGCAGTAGTAAAACATATCCTAGAGCTGCAGGGTGTTATTTCACATTCTCAGTGCTGCTCACTGTATCACTTTGTATAGTACGTTTACATTACTGAGGTGGTACATCAGAGTGCATATTAAGCTACAGAGGTAATTAAATTATTTTGAGTCGGCCCAGTGGTGGGAAGGCTGAGGCGCTGGGCACCTCACGTCCTGCCACACTGGTGATCTGGGGTCAGGAATCGACTCAGATCTCTCGGCGCCGCGAGGTGGTGAAGGATCGAGTATCCCCAGCCAGCTCTCCGCCTCTGGGGTTAGTGCAGCATGCTGCTTATCTGACACCCAGCAGTGGCTGGGTGCCAGCACATGCACGCCACCACACAAGGGAAGGGACCCCACATTCAGGACGCCAGGGCTGCCTCCGTGAGACGAGAGCTCAGCTTTGCATCATCCATTAAACATCCATGGGCCCGGGAGAAAACAGGAGGGAAAACCCTAAGACAGCAGGATGAAACAACGCAGTCTCCACAACAGTGGCCAGACACAACTGAAGTCCTGTGGCAGAGGATGGAAGTGAAGGTAAGTCTGGGGAGCTGGGTGATGGGGAGGGTTGAGGGGTCGGTTAGATGGGGACTGCCAGGAGAAATAGATAAAATGTAAATGGAAATTTTTTTTTGACATATATATTTACACACAAAATTATTTTGGGGACTTAAAAGCCTAATGGGAGGATATGCGGTTGCCCTTAAGGGACAACCTAAATTGTCAGAGGATTCTAAAGGGAAGAACGCAGTGGGCGGAACTGGCCGGGCGGGTGGGGGAGATAGGCAGGGTGGGGGAAATGAGGGTATGATGTCAGCTTACTATAACTAAAATGACAAGGTAGGGGGTCAGCAGGTGAGGGGCTATGAGTGGGTAAAAGACGCTTAGCAGAGCAAGGATCCCCCGCTTTGCTGAGATTCAAATTTTGCAGAGCTCAGCACTTCGACTGGCAAGATTCATGGGTTTGGAGTTAAGGTAGAGGTTTAGATATGGTTGTTTGGAAGCAAGGGACCGGAGGCAGGTTTGCCAGGTGAAACAAGACTTCGCATAAGGTAAAAGAAGCCTTACTGGTTATGTGAGGAGGTGCAGCAGTGTTTAAAATTGGGACTGATGTTAGGAGTAGGGCATCGGGCCTATATGGGGGGCGGCGGCATCGGTGCCTATATATGGGGGCATGGACCAGTGCACTGTAAAAGTAAATAGGCAGCGTTCATTAGAAACATAATGAAATAACGGTACCTGTATTTCAGGAGCATCGCTGCGGTGGTCATGGGTTCCATGGCTGCCTAGAGGAGGCTCATGTGGACAGGATCCATAGCGATGGTAGAGACCCCGCGACACGCTGGAATTGATGCAGGGTGGGCGGTGGGCCGAGCGCAGGATGGAGCCGGGTAACTGGTTCTTCGTGCTGCTGTATGTCTCCGGACCCCTGCTGTGGGGTAGGCGAGCTGCCCCGGGATTGATGAATGAGCCAGGGGTATCCCCTGCGGAGGTCCCGGCAGGCGAGCGACGACTGCAGGAGTACTGGGGTTCAGTGAGCGTGGCCTGTTGCCCGTTCCAGGGTAGGGGAGATGGGCGCATGGCTGGAACGAGGAATGCGCGGTTCTTTGTTGGTGTGGCAGCGGGGCGCGGGTCCAGCGTCATGGGGGCTTACCGGACAGCCATTCTACGCGGCTGAGCGAGCTAAGGTGATTTGGATGAAACGGCAAAGGGAGAAAGGTCCGCAGTGGTGAGATCTCGGCTGGGAAGGTAGGTCTTAGAGAGCCTGGCCACGAGGGGCCCTAGGAAAGGATTGGCCCGCGCAGGCGCGTTACAGTAAACAAGAGACGCAGTCGCCAAGATGGTAGTTTTCTTTACCAACAAAAAAGCAGCGCTATGAAACGGCTACGGGGCACATGAAAATGTGGAAGCAGAGCAGACAAACCATCAGGGGATCAGTGCTGGCGGGGACAAGGCAAGGCCCCGAGGGAATAAAATGAAAAGCTAAAAAATAAAGCCCTGGTCAGTGAGTAGGGGCCATTGATCGCTGGGTGGCAGGCAGAAACTATGGTTGCAAAGGAGAGGAGTGTGATTCTTGGCACTGGGTGTGTACAAGGAAACGCAAGGACAAGAAAGTTGTATCGGTTTTATGTTTGCTTGCACACATGTGCAAGAAACATAGTGCCATCATCCGAGTTTTCGGAGGTGTGGTAGCCCTCTTCCAATTCAGGCAGTGTGTGTGCAGGCGCGACGCGGTTATCCAGTGCCTGCGCGGTGCAGTGGCGTACAGTCGAAAGGGGCTACGCTTCAGTGAGCAGCGATAAGATATGCCTGCTCGTGCATGCTTCCCTACACACCCATACCTGCGCACGCACACTGCATGCTCATGCGCCTTACCCTCCCCCACACTGTACGGCCGATGGGGCACCCAATCCCCTCGGCTCCGCCTCCTCCCAATCCATGGGTGCCACGCTGGAGCCCACCCAGCGTGGCAAAATGTTTATGGCCGATGGTGCCCAATCCCGATGGCTCCTGCCCCCACCAACATCCTTCCAGCTGCCATGCTGGGAGCTCACTCAGCGTGGCAAACGTCCCTCGTCGTCTTAGGAAATAAAAATAATACCTGTAAATACAAAACTGTCCCTTGGCGCTTCTCCCTGCCTCCCCCACAACCCGCACCACCCACTGTGCACCCTGCCCCACACACCCCCTCACCCCATACTTGTCTCCGGAGCTCGGCGTGACTATCTTCACGGACCAGGAACACATCTGCACTTTTCAAAGCCGACCGCAACTGAGGAAATGCCGTAAGCTTTATAATGGGATAGATAGGGTTTTTCAATTTTATTGCATATCTCAGGCATTTTTGGGAATTTTGGGCCCAAATTTTCAACATGGGGTTTTGGGACCCCTCCTCATGAATCTATGCCTGTCATGGCGTTAATTGGGCCTGAAGGGTGATTTCGCGGTCACTGCATGAAATCACCTTTCAGGACCGATTAACGAAACAACAACTACCAGTGTTCATAAGGTGGGCTCTCAAAAAGTCTATGTTGAAAAATTTAGTGAAAAATTCCTAAAATGACTTTCTGGCAGCGCGCATGGCGCAGCGTTCCCACGCATCAGAAAGTTTGCGATTTTCAATATTTTCATCTAGATTTTCAACATTGCCATTTTATCACACTTCCTATGAGCAGTGCAGCTGTCATTTTACACATCTTGCCCAAAACATGTTTCGCCAATGTAGCTCACGATGGCGCAGTCAGTGTGCAAAATCAATGTATGGGACACATTAAGAAAATCACAGTGACACTGTTCATGAGCAGAGGTCTTGAAATGGCTATGTTGAAAATTTGGTGAAAAATTCTTGAAATGACTGTTTTCACGAGTGTCGTTAGCGAAGTTCCTCAGCACTGTTAAGTTTCGATTTTCTATATTTTCACCCAGATTGTCCACATTGCTGTTTTATTACACTTCTCATGAACAGTACAGCTGCCATTTTCACGCCACCCAAAATGTGTTTCCGCATGAAGCATAAATGGTGCAGTCAGCGCATGTAAAGCAATGTTTGGGACAGATTAAGAAAATCACAGTTACACTGTTCATGAGCAGTGGTCTTAAATGGCTGTGTTGAAAATTTGGTGACAAAAGTCCATAAATGACTGTGTTACGAGTGAGCATTGCACAGTTTCCATGCATCCTTGTAAGTTCATGACTTTGTAATATTTTCAGTCCAGATTTTCACCAGTGGCATTTTTCCATACGTCCTATGAACAGTACAGCTGTCATTTTTCACAACATGGCCAAAATGTGTTTTCACACTTTCAGTGCAGAGGTGAGTGGTCGCTGTGGGAAATCATTGTTCGGGACAGATAAAGAAAATCACAGTGACACTGTTCATGATCGGAGGTCCCAAGATGGCTGTGTTGACAATCTGCTGTGTGTAAAAAAAAAAAAAAAAAAAAAAAAAAAAAACATTCCCCAAACTAATTATATTACGGGTGTGCTTTGCACAGTTTCTGTGCACGCCGGATTTCTCACCAGTTTTTAATATTTTTACTGCAGATTTGCAACATTGCCATTTTTTACACCCTCCCATGAACAGTACAGCTGTCATTTTCACATCCTGTTCGAATGTGTTTTGCACCTGTGGTGCTAAATGCCCTAGTCGCTGTGCATAAGCAGCTGCCAACAAACTGATATTGCCACTGTTCTTGAGGTGGGGGTCAACAAAAAACATGTTCAAAATTTGGAGTGAAAATACCAACGAATGCCTGAGGTGTTAGGGTTTCCAACCATAACACCCCACCTGTAGAGAATGACAGGCATCAGAGGTGTGACTTGGGATTCTTGCCTGTCATGCTCATACCATTCCACACCCTGCAGCCAGTGAGAGGCACCGGTAGATGCCTTGGACTCTTGACCCCAAAGTTCACCCATTCTCTATAGCACCTCATCTCACTGTATTTCCTGATGGAATGGGTGCATAAGGGCCAAAGACCCCATGGCACACCCTGACACTTGCCAGTGTCTGCAGTAGGGTGTAATGAAATGGCATGGCTGCTATGCTTGACGTACCCAAAGGCACACCCAATGCCTGTCACTCTCTGCAGGTGGTGGTGGGGTTGGCTTCAGTTCAGTACTTCACTGCCATTTCTGTTATGCAGCTCTGTAACTACACTACCAATGCCAGCAAGCAAACATTTGGCATTGACAATGCTGTTGTTACTGCAATGACTAAGGGGTCATTCGGGTACCTGGAAAGGAAATTGGTAGTGGTATGGAATACAGAGGCTAACTTGCATTAAAGGGGATAACAACGAGGCCACAGCTTGTCTGATTAACAGTTGTGAACTCATAGTTACTTTATTGCACTGGGGAATCGTCATAATATGGGTGGGTGGGGAGCAGTAAAAATTAAAGATAAAAAAGGAAAATTTGGATAACCACAGCTTGTTTCATATACCCCACCCCAAGTATTTATCAGCAGGATGGCAGGAAACTGAGAGATCACAAGTGTCCAGATGATGGAGCAGGCTGCTGAGATGATGTTGAAAGTCAATGAGATGCTGCAGATGGCACGGAAGAAGGAGGCAGAGGAAGAGGCCGCAAGGGCTAAGAAGGCACCAGTGAAAAGCCTGATGGAAAAGTTAATGAACTGAAGGAGGCAGCAAAGCTGAAGGAAGCAGCGAATCCATGGGGAAGAGGAAAATGCTGGTGGGCTCTTCCCGGAACCGCCTAACAGGAACAAGGCCACCGCAGGAGGTGCTGGAGCAGGAACTGGTTGAGAGCCGGAATGCAGGAGGCTACGAATGGTAAAGACTGGGAGATCAGAGTCCAGAAGGGGATCAGACTGAATACTTGGCAGGCATGCTAGGCAATATTGGGGACAAGGGAATAGAAAGGATGGAAAAGGCACTGGAGGAGCTAAAGGCAGCAGGGGATAAGGGGCAAAATAGGAATATCAGAGTGGGCAATGAGAGGGTGCCAAGCATGACATTGAGGACCATGTACCCCTAGCTATTAAGGAGAAAATATGGAAAGGGAGATGCATGGATATTTTTTGCGTTGGTAGACAGAGACGGCAAAGAGATATGAGCAAAAGAAACAGTAGGAAAATCTGAGATGGCGGTGGCCTTAGTGATAATGGAGAATAAGATGGAGTAAACAAGTTATAAGGGTAAAAACATTGACACGCGGCAAGCAGGTTTTACCATATTCAGTGCCATCCACTGAAAGGAAGCCAGTTAGCCATCCCACTGCTTACTTACGCGCTACCATAAAGGATGCCTATAACGCAAGTTGGGTATCGGTTGGTTAAAATATGATGAAGCTTTCAGGCAGAGGATGGCAGCTAGGGGGATCTTAGGTGGGATTACACTCATTTGAAGTTGTGGGTAAGGACCTTGTCAGGGTATGGTGGTGGCATTGGGGAGGGGTAGGCAGGGGAAATAACCAGCAGGTAAAACATGCTGAGGGTTCAACAAAGCTTCATGCCCATGGACCGATTGTAAGTTCAGACATGTATACCCAGACTGCACAGGGCAGCATCCGGTATCACATTGCAGGGCAGTGGAAGAAAGATCAAACCGACAAAATGGCAATGGACATTTTTTTTTTTTTTTTTTTTTTTTGGGTCAGCTGGGGTGGGGCACTTCAGAATGGGAGGAGGGATTCCAAGAGAGGAAGATTGCGCAGGCAGCTCCTGGACCCAGTGAAGGAGAGACGGGGAGGGAGTTTTAGTTAGCTAGGACAGCAGTCAGGGTGGTTGGGAATGGTCAAGGGGTACCCAGGACGTATGGGCAAGTAGAGCTTTAATAGAAGGTTTTGATGAGTGTTTCAGCCTGGATTATCAGGGGTAAGAAGAGCATGAGAGCCAAGAATCTAGGGGTCTATAAAAGGGCGAAGACATTGTGAAGAAGATAAAGAAAGAAAGAGCGAGAAGCAGATAGGGTAGAGGGGCCATTTGAAAATCTACCATTTTCAAATTTTAGGGTTTCACCACTGGGTATAGTGCGAAGAAGCAGCGGGAGAACTTAGGCTAATCCATCATTTGCCATATCTTGAAGGAGCATCGGTGAATGACCAGATTCCTGGGGAGGCGCAGTGTCGATATGCGCTAGAGCAAGCAGTGGAGTTGATAAGAGCAAAGGAAGGGCCATGGCTAGCGAGACTGACATCAAGTCAGCTTTTGACTGTTACCGCCAGACGGAAGATTGGGACCTGTTGGGATTTTGCTTCCAAGGGTACTTCTATTTTGATAAGGCAATGCCTATGGGCTTTCAACAGCCTGTGCTAAATTGAGCGTTTAGCACATGGATGCAATGGGTGTTAGGGAGAGGTGTGGCCACAAGGTGGTAGTACACTATTTAGATGATTTCCTATTAGTAGGGAGGGCCAGTTAGAGGCTAAAGAAATGCTCAAGGATTTCGAGGACATGTACAAAAAGATAAGGGTACCATTGGCTAAGGGTAAAATGGAGGGACCAGCAAGGAAATTGGAATTTCTGGAATTGAGGTGGATGCAGAGAAACAAATTTTTAGGTTGCCACAGCAGAATGTTGCAAGGGTATGGGAGCTGTTGCAGGAAGTCAGAACAAGGAAGAGAGTCCCCTGGGGCAGGTACAGCAACTCAGGGCATTTGAATTTTGCATGCAGGGCGGTGGTCCCAGGAGGGGATTTACTAGGAGATTAGCCAGAGCAACTGGGAGGGCTAAGCTGCCACATCACTGGGTGGACATATCAAGGGAATCGTCAGGACTCAAATCTGGCAGCACTTTTGGCAGACTACAGAGGGTCCCCTTTTGGCAGGATGAGTGGGTAGGGAATAATGACCTGGACTTACATACAGATGCATCAGGGTCAGTTGGCATGGGGCATACTTCAAAGGAAGTTGGATTGCAGAGGCATGGCCAGGAGCATAGAGAAAAGGGTTTTCTGAGATATCACTTTACTAGAGATTTTCCCAATATGGGTGGCAGTGCTAACATGGGGAGCAGCTACGAAACAAAAGATAACATTTTGGTGTGATAACAAAGCAGTAGTCGAGGTTCTAGGGACATGGATATGTTGTTCATCCACACTTTCTGGCAGGTTCCTTGCCACTTTAAATCTTGCCGGAAGGTCTTCAGCTGGCTCCTCCCACCCACCGGGTGGTAAAACTTTCTGCTCCACCCCATGGCGTCAGATCTTCCTTACCACTTGGAAGCTCAGGTTCCTCCTTAGCGCTCTGTGTTTTAGACTGGATCCTAACTCTTGATTCGTCCGAAATTGGTTTTGAAGTTTTCTAAACTTGGTCTTCATCTTCCTCGCGGCTGCGATGGACAAATCTGTTCGGCTTTGGAGGTGCCCTTGCGGGCAGAAAATGTCCAGGGCGGATACACACTCACGTCGTCTGCCTAGGCCTAGATCACGACCCGCAGGCCTGCGAAGTTATGCCACTCTTTCTGGCCAACGTCCTGACGATCGCGCTGCCCGATTGAAGCTTGGGCACCCGAGAACGCTTCCGCCGTAAAATCAAAAGAGGCTCATTGGGTGGTGTCCGCGCAGCTGGCTCGGCTGAGCAGCTCGAGCAGATGATCGCCCTCGAGTAGGAGGCGCACAGGCCGCATCTTCCTCCTTGGCCGCAGCATTTATCCCTCTCTGAGTTCCTCGTATGCACGGCTTCATTCAAGGATGGGATATTCTTCTCGGCCCAAGAAGAAGGAGTTGAAGGGTAAATCCCACCTCGGTGTTCGTGGGAGGGGGAGAGGTCCCTTCCGGGACAGCCGACCGCCGACTTCGGTCGAGGTTGCGGCTGAGGCCTCTGGCTTCACAGTGCCCCGTCAGGCCAGCCTGCCGAGACTCCCGTCGCGAAGTCGAGATTTTTCTCGATCCGTTAGACGGGCTGTCTACTGGAAGAAGAGACCACCCTCCTTCACGGTCCCCGGTGGATAGCGAGGATCTGCCTGTGCCTTCTGGGCCGCAGTCCCGGTTAGAGTGCCGAGCCGAGGGAAGAGCGGGTGTCCCGCGCCTTCCCATATCCACCTCGGTCCCCTGAGGTCTCGGTCTCGGACCTCTTCTCGGTCTAACCGTTCCTCCGACATCGGCAGTCTCTGTCTCGTTACGGTGGCGGCGACACCGTTCCTCCTCGGATGAGGGGAGGCTTCTGCGTAAATTACGCCGGCGCTACAAGGAGCTTATGTGGCAGCAGTTGCTGTTGTCCGGGCTAAACCGACTCTGGTCCAGACCCCGGCCATCAAGTGGCTGTCGCGCGAACGACCAAGCAACCATCACCCCAGTCAAGCTGCCCATTCCAGGGCCGGTTGCTTGCCAAAACCAGCTGCACCACCGATTGTGGTGGAACCTCCGCCCACAACTGAAGTCTAGGGCACCGACCAAGGATTCTCGGTCGGTCACGGCCTGCCCCACAGGTTGTCAGTCACCCTCACTCCCGACCATCCTCTGCAGGTAGAGGGTGGCTCAGGGCCGAGGCAGCTCTTCACAGACTCTTGGAATCCAAGCGACTCCTCCCTGTTCTTCAGGCAGGTGAACCTGGAGTCCTCCGGGGCCAGTCATTGGACAGTAGCCCATCGTCCTTCTTGGGTCTGCTTCGACTCATCTCGGAGTCCACGGGATGCAGCTCGATCCCGTGTTCAAACGGGCCAAGTATCCTCTGACGGAGATTCTGGACCGAGGGATTCTCACGGAGGCTTTTCCGTGGCTGAGGCCATTGTCGCCCAGCCTTGAGCTTTGGCAGTGGCTCGCGCCCTGTCCTGCGCCTCGGCCAGGATGGCCAGGAATATACGGTCCCTGCCGCTCTTTGCCCGGTTTCTTGGAGCACCCCTCTGCCAAGGGTTAGTCACCGACAGCGTTTTCCGGCGTTCGGTAATGCTCGGGATGTGAATAAGCCCCAACAAAGAGTCTAAAAGCTGGACTTTGCGGGCGCAAGGTGTCGCTGCGTCCTCCTCGCCTCTGACAGGCCAGCTCGGCCGTGTTGATGGCATACTTCTCCACGCCCTCTTGGGCTCCCTGGATGAGGTTGTTCCTCATCTCCCGCCTGACCTGCAGACCATGGTCCGCCAGATGCGGGACCAGGGTAGGGCGGTGGCAAAGAAAGCTTCAGACTGCTCTGGACATAGGTGATTCCTGTGCCAGATCAGTAGCGGCCGTGAGGCCATGCGCCGGGGAGCGTGGCTGAGGATATCCACCTTCACAGTGGATACCCAGCACAAGTTGGCGGATGTCCCTTCTTGGGGACTGACCTCTTCGACCCTGGGTGGAGGGACACCTCCAGCGGATCGAGAAGTCCAATGCCACCCTGAACTCGGTCACCTCCGCCCAGAGGGACAAAGGCCGTCATCAGCAGCAGAAGTCCTTTGCCTTCGCCCCTGCATCTCAACCGCCCAGCAGCACCAGCAACAGGGCCAGCAGGCTCAAGGCTTGGCATCCTAACCCAAGCGGGGCTTCCTCCAACAGGAAGCAGGGAAGTAAAGGCCCAGGAGGTCCCTCGGCCGGTTCTTCCTCAAGCCTGCCCAGTGACGGGTTGAAGGGTGCCGCCCCAGCCTTGTCACTCCCCGTGGGGACTGCTCCGCCACTTCCTTTCCGCCTGGTCCGCTGATCACCACGGACCGCTGGGTGTTGGAGGTGGTAGGAAAAGGCCTGCCTCTGGAGTTCGAGCAGGCTCCTCCCTTTCAACCCGTTGCCCCTCGGGGCCACGGGTCCGCAGCCTCACTGTCGGCCCGCCAAGCCGATATTGCCCTGCTCCTAGAAAAAGAGGTGATCAGGAAGGTGGCAGATCCTCCTCCAGACCCGGGTTTGTGTCCAGGTACTTCCTGGTCCCAAAGCAGACGGGGCTGGCGCCCATTCTCGACCTGCACGACCTGAACAAGTTCCTAAGGTCTCGGACCTTCAGGATGGTCACTCTGGCTCAGATAATCCCATCCTTGGAACGAGGCATGTGGTTCTGCCCCTGGACCTCCAGGATGCTTCTTCATGTCCCAATCCGTCCGTCCCATCAGAGATTCCTCTGCTTCAGAGTGGAGGGATCCCATACGAAGTTCCGGGCCATGCCCTTGGCCTCCCTAGCCCCAGGGTCTTCACCAAATGCCTGGCAGTGGTGACAGCATTCCTCCGGGCGCCCGAAGGGTCCGGTGTACCCCTACCTGGACGACTGGCTGATTGCAGCCCTCCAGAGCGGAGGCGGAGGCGGTCAGAGATCTGGCCCTCCAGGTTTGCTCTCAGGTTGGCCTCCTCATCAACGAGGCCAAGTTGGAACTCGTGCCAAAGCAGGTGATACTATTCATCGGGGCAGAGCTCGACTCTCTCTACAGCCAGAGCACGGCTCCGCGGACAGGGCCGAGGTTCTTTCCTCCTTTGTCCAATCATTCCTGGTTGGGCATTGCGCCCCTGCCGGGACTTCCTGCACCTCCTGGGCCTCATGGCGGCCTGCACCAGCATGGTCCGTTGGGCCCATTGGTACATGCGTCCTTCAATGGGGACTGACCAGCCAGTGGTCATAACACTGCGATCCGTTGGACCAGCCCGTGACAGTGACCCAGGAGATGTGGAACGCCTCAATGGTGGATCGCTCCGCACATCTGCAGGAGGGCATCCCATTCGTCCACCCCGAGCCAACGGCTCTCTATCGACCAATGCATCTCTGATGGGTTGGGGTGCCCATCTGGGGAACACCGAGCGCGGCCTCTGGTCCCTCGGAGTCGATGCCATATCAACCTGCTGGAGCTCCGGCGGTCCGTCTAGCTCCCGCCGCCTTCGCTCCTTCTACGGGGTCAGTGGTTCAGGTCCAGATGGACAACACCATGACCATGTACTATCTGAACCGCCAGGCGGGACGCGCCCATGCTGTTATGCAAGGAAGCTCTCCAGATATGTTCCTCGTGCGCAGCCTGGAGGCGGATCTCCTAGCCATTCACGTGGCAGGAGCTCCAACACCTGGCCGATGCCCTGAGCTGGATAGGGGCTGCGTCTCACGAGTGGTCTCTCCTGCCGGAGGTAGTACAAGACCTGTTCTCCCACTGGGGCACACCTCAGGTGGACCTGTTTGCCTCCAGGAGAATGCGAAGCTGAGTCTGTTCCATGCTTGCCCCTCAGCAGGGCTCGCTGCAGGATGCCTTCTCGAGGCCGTGGACCCCGGCCTCTTCTACGCCTTTCCCATTTCCTTGATCCACAAGGTGCTTCTCAAGGTGAGGAGGGACAAGGCGCAGGTGATTCTGGTAGCCCCAGACTGGCCCCACCAGTTCTGGTATTCAGATCTCCTCAGCTCCAGGCTCCCGAGGCGGCTTCCAGCCCGCCCGGACCTGATCTCAGTCAACCAGGGAAGGTATTCCATCCGGACCTTCAATCCCTGCACCTGACGCCTGGTTCCTGAGCGGCTAGAGTTCCAGGCCTTGGGTCTTTCCGACGAGGTCCTCAACGCATTGAGGCGTCCCGTAAGAGTCGACCAGGAAATGCTACACCTTCAAATGGAAGAGATTCTCCATTTGGTGTCGGGGAAGGCTTGGACCCTTCCGCCTGTCCCTTGGCAAGCATTCTGGACTACCTGTGGTCCCTTTCTCAGCAAGGGCTTCAGTCGGCGACCCTTAAGGTGCACCTGGCAGCCATCTCTGCTTACGGCACGGGCCAGGAAGCAGTCGGTGGTGCAGGAGAAGGTGGTCGGGCGGTTTTCAAAGGCCTTGACCACATTCCTCCGATAGCGAGAACCTCCACCTCCTTGGGATCTACTGCTGGTATTGGTCAAGCTCATGGGCAAACCATTCGAACCAATGCACAGGTGTGATATTTCACACCTGTCATGGAAGACCGCCTTCTTGGTGGCTATCACATCAGCCAGAAGGATGGGAGAGCTCCAGGCGCTCCATCGAGTCTCCTTCCTTATCTGGTCTTCCATAGGGACAAGGTTGTCCTGCGCTCCACCCGAAATTCCTTCCAAAGGTGATGTCGGAGTTTCACCTTAACCAGGTGTTGACTCTGCCGGTGTTCTACCCCAATCACACTCGGAGGCCGAATATAAGCTCCATACTTTGGACCCTAGACGAGCCGCTATTATAAGGAGCGGATGGCTGAAGTTCGGGAGAGGTTCACCAGCTGTTTGTCACCCACGCTGAAGCCGCACCTGCAGACCTGCAGCCAAGCAGATGATAAGCAGGTGGGTCACCTCCTGCATAGAGCTCTGCTATAGGTTGGGGCATGGAGCCTCCCAGAGGGATAAGAGCTTATTCTACCCGCCCATACCGCTGCAACGGTAGCTGCTTCCAGGGATGTCCCTATCCAGGATACCTGCAGGGCTGCTACCTGGAAGTCGGCACATACCTTTATTACCCACTACCACATCGACCTTGAGTCACGCCGGGATGCTGGTTTTGGGGCCTCGGTTCTCCAGTCTCTTTTTCCCAAGTGAAGTATCGGTTGTGCTGCCTCTCCTCCTCCTGAGAACTGCTAGAGTCTGCCAGAAAGTGTGGATGAGCCATATTCCTGTCTAGAAATACAGGTTACTCACCTGTAACAGGAGTCCCAGGAATGGTATATGTTGTTCATCCACGCAACCCACCCGACCTCCCCAGCTTCAATGCACAACCTGGCTTCCAGCGGCTAGATCTGGCATCATGGGGCGGAGCCGAGAGTTTATCACCCGGTGGGTGGGAGGCCAGCTTGAAGACCTTCCGGCAAGATTTAAAGCTGCAAGGAACCTGCCAGAAAGTATGGATGAACAACATATACCATTCCTAGAACTCCTATTACAGGTGAGTAACCTGTATTTATCAACTAGCAAGGTGAGTATTCGAATCAACAAACAGGGTTTCGACAGCTCATGTTGTGGGGCCTAAGGTTAAACATGTCATTTAAAGCTAAGCATATTGAGGAGGAAAATAATGACATTGCTGACAGCCCATCCGTTTACAGATGGACAGGTTAGGGTCCATGGCGCCACAAGCAGCTGCACAAGGAACACAAGTAGCAGAGCAAGTGTGGGAAATTGGCTGGAAAGAGCCAGACTGTTTGTTTGTATAGGAGCCCCTGGTCTGCAAACACGCTAAAGGCATATGAAGGGGTGTGGGGAGCATTCCAGGAGTTCCGTGTGAGGGAAAGGCTTCAGGGTAAGTGAGCCAGTTTCACAAGCCCAGATAGCAAAATACATGGTACATAAGGGAAACGGGATGGCAAGTGGGACAGTGGGGTACAATTAGCCGGGATAGGGTGGGCTTGCAGTAGGAGAGGATGGGAGAACTGAATAATTTAAAATAGTATAACGATGCTGATGGCTTGACAGAGATTAAAGGGGAAGGCAGATTTGAGAAAACTAGTGGCGGAGAAAGACGCTTCAGATATTGAAGGTCCTCTGTCAGATTTGTACCTCTGAATTTGAGGCTCGCCTGTTTAAATTCATCTTACGGTCATGGCAAAGGCGCCTTCAGATTAAGCGAGTACTGGTGAGCAACAAGAAGGCGAGATGGGGATTATGGGGTGAAGAAATACAGTGAGAACAAATGAGGGTAACGATATGGTTAAGGCGTTCAAAGACAGATCAGGCAGGAATGGGGGTAGAGATTGTAGTGAGAAAATAAAAAGGGAAAAGATGCCTGGTGGTTTCATTATGGGACTACAAGGGGATTAGGCCGAAGGAGGCGCGATAGTTTTTCATCCATAAGGATGGTAAATCAGTCACGTGCTACCAGGTAATGAAGGTACTGAAAAAGGGCATGACACACCTGAGTGAGAACTCACAGAAGTATTCATCTCACTCATTTTGGATTGGAGCCGCATCCATGTTGGCAGCGGAGGGGGTCGGTGGAGGAAGTTAAGAAAGTTGGGAGATGGAAGTCGAAATCTTATAAAAGATATGTGAGAATATTTTTATAACGTACTGTTTCCTGTCTCCACCAGGTCAGGGAAGGATCAGGAGGTGTGGATCATTGGGCACTCATCGTTTATTGGGCAGAGAAGTGGGCTGCCATCCATCCTGGAGGAAGCAGCTAGGGCAGGACCGGACAAAGTAAGAGTACATTGGAAAGGGGTCCGGGGCATGAGATAGGCGCAAATCATACCAACGATGGAGGAGCAGAAGTTAAAATGGCCACAGCCAGATCTTTTGGTTATACATTTGGGGTAATGACTTGGGAGATCGGCCTGGGGGAGTTGTGCAGAGAAATGGTAAGGGACTTGGTTTAATCAAGCAGTGGTGGCCGAGGTGGTGATAGAATGGTCAGAAATAGTACCCAGGATGGTTTGGTGGCAGGCCAGAAACATAAAAGGGTGGAAAAGTCCAGGAAGAGAATAAACAGACAGGTGGCAGCATGGTTAAGGGAAGGTGGGGGGGCATCGTAGCATACAGCAACATTTAATTTACTAACCCGGCGTCTACAGGCCAGATGGGGTGCACTTATCCACAGTGGCATGTGTCATCGTGCTACAGCTAGGGGTCAGTGTTGAGATTTGGAGAGGGGTGGGGTGGAAGCCCATCATTCCATCGCCTAAGCTGGAGATGGGCTAGTGGAAGGTTTTAGGGAGCTAAGATCGGGGTAGGGAAAGGGGGCAGAAAACAAGCACGGGTCAGGGTCAGGCACCCAGACATGAAGACAGCAGACAAAATGAGGAGGAACAATAAGAAAGTGACCAAATGGGGCATCGGGTTGGGTTCAGCACCAGGACTCGAGTAGGTTACAGCAGTGGAAAACAAGAAGGTATTGGGCTTTTCCCAGCATCCGACCCAGAGAAGATGACTGAGAATCAGACACACTTCAAAGACAAACGGAATTTATTGGATTATGCAGACTATAACATTGGACTTCATATTTGTGCAAGCGGAAAATGCTTTGTAAATATATACAAAGGTTGAAGTGTGGCGAAGGAAAATGAAATTATGAATTTTGTAAAATAAATTAATTGCCAGTTGACTACCCACTAAGAATGTGCTGTGCATCATTTCCCATGGAATCTCCTCTGACAGTGTGGTTTAGGGTGGGTGCTGGGAGGACAACTGTTGTCCTTTAGAAAACTTGACAGTTTATGTGTCCTAAGAAGAACATACTGGCAGCTTCGAATAAACAGTTGTATTAACTTAAGTAAACAAGAACATTTGTATGTTTTTAGAGGAAAGTACAGACTGCTGTAGTTTCCAGAGCAGCTGGATCAGATTTGCAGCAGCTGATAAAACTTGGACCTGACCAATACCATTTTGGGTGTATTGGTATTACCAGGATAAACTTCACTGAGCAAGCTTAATTTTCAAGGAGGTTCTGGGATAATGGAAATACAGTTTTCATACAAGTTACAGTATAACTTACAGGTGAGTAAAAATGATAAGATGCAAAAGTGTTACCATCCATGAAGGAAGAATAATACGTTGAGCAGATACTGAAAACCATAGAAACATCGACAATGACGGTAGAAAAGACCAGGGTCCAACTAGTCTGCCTGTGGTTCCCTATCTGCCCGAGGACCTATTGTCCATATTGGGTTCTGTCCCTCCCTCTCCACCCGTTGTGCCCCTCTTCAATGTTACCCACCTTAGTAATTACCAAACCCTTCACTGTGTCCCGGCAGTGCTTGAAACCATTTATGGACATGGCACCCACCGCCTCTGCTGGCAGTTTATTCCACAACTCCACCACCCTTTCCATAGAAACATAGAGCTCTCAGCAGGCCCACCCAGTCTGCTGTAAAGTCTCTACCTACTGTGCTGCTGTAGACCCTATTCAATCTCTGGCCTTTACCCCTCCCACCCCTGTTAGTAAGGTCCCCATGTGTCTATCCATGCATGTTCAAATCCTGCTACCGTTTCTGTACCCACCACCTCTGTTGAGAGGCTGTTCCAGACATCCACCACCCTTTCCGTGAAGAAGTATTTCCTCATATTCCTCTGTCTCCCCCTTCTAACTTCATATCATGCCCTCTTGTCCTTGAGCATCTCTTTCCGTGCAAGATGCCTCCCTCCTGTATCTTATTTATAACTTTGAGGTATTTGAATGTTTGTCATGTTTCCCTTTCCTCCTTTCCTCTAGGAGTACATATTTAATTCCCTAAGTCTTTCCTCGTAGGGCTTCTTATGCAGGCCATGCACCATTTTGGTTGCCCTTCTCTGTGCACTTCTCCGTCCGATCTCACGGTATCCATGACTTTGGTGACCGCGGTTGGGAGCCTACAAATGGGCGGCTCAGTCGCGGCACCCGTCATTGGGAGGTGACTGGGGAAGGTGGGTGACTGGATGGGGGATCACGTGAAATAGCGACATCCTGTTGCTACATGCCTACGCATGCGGGGAGCAAGCACACCGGGCGTGGAGTGGGATGGAGAGGTTGAGGGGTGATGCTGCAGTGAGCTGCCAAGCTGCTGCCGTAGCGTGGTGGGTGGGTTCAGGGCTGCGTCGGGAATGGTGCTGGGTTCAGGTCTGGGCACAGGTACTTTTTGTTGCGCTTCGGCACACAATTTTATTTATGCCATGTTTGTACCCCTGCCCTGACGCACCCCACTGGAGTTGAGAATCCTTAAGAGGAGGTGAACTCCCTGGCGCTGTTTTGCTGTGCGTGGAATCATCGCCAAAATATTTTTCGGCGATGTGCCGTCTTCTGGGCAATCGTTATCACATGGATCCTTGGTCTGTGTGTCTTTTCTGAGATGAGACCTCCAGTACTGGACACAGTACTCCAGGTGGAACCTCACCATTGATCTGTACTAGGGTAACACTCCCCCGTCTGTCTGTGTCTCTCTCTCTCTCTCTCTGTTCTGGTGATACCCTCCCTATGCACCCCAGCATTCTACTAGCCTTTCCCACCGCCTTATACACTGCTTTGCTACCTTTAGGTTATCAGTTATGACTCTCGGGACACTTTCCTGTTTTGTGGTTGCTACCAGTCCCCCACCCACCCACCCCCCACAAATGATCGCGGTGCCCTTGGATTTCTGTGTCCCATGTGCATGGTTTTGCACTTTCTGATGTTGAAGCCTAGTTGCCAAACCCTTGACCAGTCTTTCAGCTTTTTCAGATCCTCCCTCATTTTTCCCTCCCCCTGGTGTGTCCACTCTGTAGCAGATTTTCATGTCATAAAATAGAACTTCGTCACATCCCTCTTAAACCCCCCAGGCCAGTTTCCATTAATGACCCGGGTTCTTGAATCGTTACTCCTGCTAAATAGTTCCTAGCGGTTCACTTGTTATATTCCTTTCAAGAACTTTAAGGTCTCTCTCATATTCCCCCCACCTCGTTTCCAGTGAGTGCATGTTCAGTGCCTTGAGGCGATCCTCGTAAGCTCTGCCCTGTTGGCTCTGAATCATCTTGGTCACCCTGCATTGCACTGTCTTCAATCTGTCCTTGTCCTTCCTGGGTGAGAACTCCAGAACTGAGCAGAGTATTTGGGTGTGGTCTCACCAGTGAGGTAGTAATAAATTTATTTTTCCTGCTGGCTGTACCATCTCCAGTATGCCCCATCATCCTTTTAGCCTGATTTTAGGCCTTGTTACACTGGTTTTATTGTTTGAGAGCACTACACTGGCTTTATTGTTTGACGGAGTCACTACTGATGACTCCCGGCTCCCTTTCTTCTGTCATAGTGCTCAGTTTTACCTCTCCCCATCAAGTACTCTGTCCTGGGCTAGGTGTATAACCTTGCACTTTTTGGTGTTGAATTTCAACTGCCAAACCTTAGACCACTTCTCTGGCCTCGAGATCCCTGTGCATCTCCCGGATCCCTTTGTCGTTATCTACCCTACTGCAGAGCTTTGTGTCATCTGGAAGAGGCACAGCATGCCTCTGATGCCTTATCCAGTGTCACTGTTTAACTTATTGAAGAGGACAGAACCAAGGACAGATGGATCCCTGTGGCAGCCTACCTGTGACCCACCTCTCTTTCGATTTGACCCCGTTTATCACTGCACTCTGCTGTCTGTCCCTTCATCAGTTTCCCACCCATCTGTGTCCCTAGTCGCACCCGGTCCTCTCATGCGTCTTCAGCAGTCTTCTGTGTGGCACTGAGTTGAAAGCCTTGCTGAAATCGGAAGTAGTACATCCACAGCATGGTCCTTATCTACTACCTTTGTTCCCAGTCAAAGAAAACTATCAGGTTGGTCTGATAAGACTTCCTGGCCACAAACTCATACTGTTTACTGTCCGTAGACCATTGCTGTGTAGGAAGACCACAAGTTCCTCTTTGACCAGTGACTACATTAGTTTACCCACTACAGAGGTAAGGCTGAGATCTGTAATTCCCCGTTGCTCCTTGTACCCTTGTGTAGCAGGACCACGTCACTACACTCCAGTCTTTCGGAACTGCCATTGTCTGAATTGAGCTATTGAATAGTCCTAGTAGGGATTCTGGCAGTTCTCTTTGCCAGTTCATTGAGCATCCTTGGATGCATCCGTCTATTCTAGACTTATGTTAAAGACCGACTGGCTCATTTCAGGAATGCGTTTGACAGCCGCCTTGATGCCAGATTTCAGGCGAGGCTTGTTGTCTTCAGTTTTGAAGACAGAGCAGAAGTAATTAAGAATGGCTGCTCTTCCCTATAACCCCACCCTTCTTGTAGCCTAACAGTACCCCCTTCTGCTTCCTTTTTTCCTTAATGTATATGAAGAGTTGCTTTTCCTCATCCTTTGTCCTCTCAGCAATACACAGCCTCTGTTCTGCCTTTGCCTCCCTGACCATCCTGTTAGCATCCCTAGTTCTCAGTTGACACTGTTCCCATTTCTCCTACCCGTGCTTTTACCTTGTATATGATGAGACTTGTTCTTGTCCGCACTGTTTCTCTCTCTTTTTTTTTTTAAATAGTAAACTTTATTAATTTTGGAACAAAACTGTGAAAGACAAATACAGGCAGAAATTAACTACAAAGAATACATGGGCAATAGTGAAGCTGCCCTATCCCTTACCCGTAAGGGCAGGAAGTAAACAGGTCAGTTGGTACATCGTAGATAGAGACCCCATTCAGTCGTCCATTCAGATGGAAGTGTAGCCAGATCAACTCAACACGAGCCATTGCAAAATATGTTACAATAGCTGAGGCTCAACAGCCTAGTGTATGTAAGAGCAAGATAGCCTCACGTAAATCCCACCTTTTTGGTACTGGGTATCCGATTCTGGAGGAGCTGATAATTTTTCTATCTTGAGGGCCTCTAGTATGGAATTGTGCCATTCTTGGTAGGTGGGGAGTAAGATCGTCGAGCCAATTTCTCAGGATGATTTTCTTGGCGATAGCTGCAACAAGGGATATGTGGTATTTCTGGGTACCGAATACATGATCCATGTTTAGACCCAGTAGGCAAATTTCAGGGGTGAAGGCGGAGTCCAGACGCAGCAGGGTCTTGTGTTTTTTTCTGGATGGAGATCCAGAGCGGTCTGGACCTGGGAAGTCCTAAGTACATGTTTCAGGATCAGTCTCTTGGTTGCATCTAATGCATGAAGGGGACTGTAGGTGACCCATTGTGTAACTTAGTAAGGGTGAAGAACAGGTTGTGGGCGATCTCGAACTGCATAAGTTTGAGACCATCAAATCTGATGTGCTTATGAATGTTTTCCCATAGTCTTCCTTGTGTGTATGTTCTTTAACTCTGGAAATACAGTCGTGTCTCCAGTAGGGGCAGCGGTCTTGATTATTCGATGTGGTTAGTGTAATCTGTTTGTATCGGAGAGAGGTAGAGTGGCGCTGAGGGCCACTGGGCTAGTTCCTCCCATGCGAGTAGTTTGAAAAGGACCAGGTTCTTGGCCGAGAGTTTTGGATATTGTGCATCTTATTTGAAAAAGGAGAAAGGAGATGCATTCGTATTAGGGTGTGATGCAGTGAGGGCTGTCGTAGGGGATGAATAAGCCATCACGAATTAGCTGACCTAGGTGTGTCAGTTGGTGGTTTTGATGAAGTTGTCTTGGATTGGCAGCTGTTGGATTTTAAAGCTAGGGTTGCCCATTAAAAGTAGGTATATTGCGAGCAGAGGTGGTTTTAAGGAGCCTGTGAAACTGTTGGCTGGCCAGATGGGATGTTTCAGCTGGTGTCTGCTTAAGGAGATGGGAATGTGGAGGAGGCTCTGATGTTGAGCTTGGCCATCGGCAAAGGTCCCACTCAGTTGTTGCCACTATGGATATATGCATGTGATGAGTTGTTAGGGTCATCGCTCCGCCACCAGAGGAATTTCTCTCGTGCAATGCTAAATAATATAAGAAGGAAGGCCTCCATAAATTTTAAGTGCCATTAGCTTGTGGTAGGCCCTGCAAGATCTTATTGCCCCAAAGAAAAGTGGTTAAGATGGTTTTCAATTTGGTGAACCAGTGAGTGGGTAATGAACATGTTGGACGTCCCTAATGGATATAGGATTCTTGGTAGTAGCTCATTTTGATAATGTTGATTTTGGCCCATAGCGTCAAAGGCAGGGCCAACCATCTCTGTAGCAATCCTGTTTAATTGTTGTGAGGAGTGTATCCAAGTTAAGAGAAAAAAATTGTTTTGCTGGTGGCTATCTTTACCCCAATAATAGTGGTGGGGACCAGGTGCCTCCCAGACCAAGGCCTGTGTTTTAGGGACCCAGTGTGTGTGTTTTTTTTAAAACACTTTCTCCTCTGAACCACCCGGGCATCCTTTGGGAGTGCCCACTCGGATGTGCCTCTACTCCCGGCCTGAACCCTGCATTCCCCTGACTCTCCCACAGACTACCTCGGCAAGTCCGACCCCGGATCACCTCCAGGGCTGGGTCCCCTCCCTTGGCGGCTCTTTGTACCTGTGTGTGAGGGACTTAGCTCTGTCGCTGGGTCGGCCTAGGGATGTGGCGCTCCATGGGGCCTCCGTCATCTCACCGGGTGGCCAGAGGTGTTTTCCGCTTTTTCTATTTGTGTTGCTTGCCCCGAGCACAGCCATGCAATAGCGTCTGCATGTGGCCGCCCGTTGGCGTCCGCCTCACTCGTCCCCAATTTCTACCCCATGTGCGAGTATTGCCTCCGGTCACCACCGTGGGTCTCTGCTGCGCTGGGGAACCTGGATCCCTTCCCAGGGTGGAGAGCTGTCCTCGGATGGTCAGTCCACCACCTTCCCCGCCGACCCCCAGCTCCCAGGCTCATTCCCAAACCTGGGTCGCTGGCGCGGTGTAGCATCCCAGCGACTCAACCGTCAGCGCCACGGGCGGCTGGTGACCCAGTGGTTGAGGGTATTATGTGTGTTTCTCCAAGTTGAGCTTGTACCTGGAGAGCTGCCCAAACTCGTGAAGAAGGGCTAGAGCTGCGGGGATTGGCGGGATGGATCTTCTAGGTGTAGTAGGATGTTGTCCGCTTATGTGGGATTTTGTAGCCCCTGTGCCCAGCCTGAATCCCCTAATTCCCTCACTGAGGAGGGTCCTTCTGGTCAAGGGCTCTAGATACAAGTTAAATAGATGGGACAGTGGGCAACTCTGGTGGATTCCTCTGTAGAGATGGATGGGATAAGAGCTCCCCCATTGCATCTGATGGAGGCCTAGGGGTTTGAGTAGAGAGTAGTTGGATCCAGGCAATGAATATGGCAGTTAAGAAATGCCAGGAGATGCTGTTGAAGGCTTTTTGGCGTCCAGTGACATCAGGGGCTGGTTGGTTTTGAGTCCCTGCGTGGAGATCAGATGCAGGAGTTTTTGGAGATGGTTGGAGAGAGCTGACCTCCATAAAACCTACCTGCTTAGGACCTATAGTGGAGTCCCAGACTCTGCTGAGTCGTGTTGCCAGGATCTTAATGTCTGCGTTCAGGAGTGAGATAGGGCAGTAACTGGCCATGCATTCAAGATCCTTGCCTGGCCTTGAGAGTAAAGTGATGACTGCGTTCTGTAGGTAGGGATCAAGGGCCTGGTTTTCATAGGCTGTGTTATGAAGGGGTGGTCAATGGGCCCGCAACTGCTATGTGAATGTTTTTGTAAAAGTTGGAGGGTATCCGTCTAGCCCCTGGGCTTTATCCAGTTGAAATTCAGCGATGGTTTGTTGGGTCTCTTGAGGGTTATGCCGAACCCAGTTTTTCCGCTGTCTCCTGGGAGAGTTTGGGAGGTTAGCTGCCTTGAGAAACTGGTGGATGAGGAGTCTGGTGCTGGTGGATCGGCAGTGTAGAGGGACTGGTAGAAAGAGGCAAAGAGGATGTGATATCGTTAGGATTAGTAATCAAGGAGGAATTTTGGGATGGCTGGACTCCTTGATGTCCCTGCTAGATTCTTGTTGTTTTATCCTAAGGGCTAGCAGCTTCCTGCCCTTTCCCTTGGTCTACATAGCAGGTTTTGGCCTGCAGGATCATGACTTCAGCTTGCTGTCTTAATAGCTCCTCTTACTGGGCTCTGAGGGCATTAAGCTGTGTCCAGTCCACATTGGCTGAGTGCGTGATATCCCTTTTTCTTTAGGTCAGTATCTCCTTTAGTAGGAGTTGGGCCTGTTGTTCCATTTTCTTTTCCTAGTGGCTGCCAGGCGGATAAGTTTCCACGAATAGTGCATTTGAAAGCACCACATATGTTCAACTGAATTGTTGTTGTCTGTGAAGAAATTTTCGATATGTGATGTGAGCTTACTGATCAGTTTGGGATCTTTGAGTAAATTGTTGTTTACCCTCCAATTTTTTCCTTTCCCGGAAGGGCTGAGGGGAGATGGTGAGAACGGGCATGATCCGACACCACCTTAGGCAGGATCTCGTATTGGGAGGCGTTTGGGACTATCTCAGGGAGATGAAATAGTAATCAGGAGAGGCTGTGTTCCGTACCAGGGACCAGAAGGTGTAGCTCCTGTTTCCTGGATGTAAGACCACGCTTGGCTCAATGAGATGAGCCAGTGAATCCTGAAGCTCACTTAGGGCACATTGATTCAGGGTTAGCCCGCATATATGGGGTTTGATCTATCCAGTAAGGAAACTGGGACAGAGTTCCAGTCCCTGCCAATATTATCAGATTGGGGCAGTGTTTTGACTGGTTGGAGAAGAGGTGAAGATCTGTGGTTCACCCTTGTTTGGTCCATCGAGACTATTGGGCTTCTATCCAGGGTTCCTCTGGCTATGATGCATCGACTGGCTGGGTTGCAGACCAAGTCCTGAAGCTGAAAGGACTGTTGTGATGGATCAAGAGTGCCACGCCTGCTTTTTATTTTCTGCTCCAGCTGTGTAAGCTCGGCCTACCCATTCCCTGCACACAGACTGGCGTGGGTTGAGGTGTGTGGGTCATCTGTAGGAAATTATGTTTGCTGTCCTGTATTTGAGGTGGCGTAAGGACTTGGTATTGCTTTTTGGTTTGGGCCCTCTGATGTTCCAGGATATTATTGTGTAGTAGCTTAGATTAGCCATTGTGTAGCCTGGTGTGGGTGGCCTCGATGCTGGGTGTATCCATGGTATATTTTGTGTGTGGGGATTTTGGGGGTAACGGGAAAAGGGTCTGGTTGGGTAGGCAATATGCGGAGGCTGGACTGGGGATACTCTGTGCTATAGATGAGCGTGAGGCAGCAACCTGCTTTGTATAAATAGATTACATGCTCTTTGTTCTGAAAGTTTGGTGGAAACTGAAGTCAAAAATAAATAAAATACACACAAATCTAGCTACATAACCGATAACTAACAACTAGTACTAACATAAAATTAATAAAAAGTAGAAAGCAATAAAAACGGAAGAGGTGCTTGCTGGAGCCTATCCCATGCTCCTGTGGAACAGGGTCCCTGATGGGCATAGGTGAGCACCAACAAAGCTAGATCCAGTCAGGGTTCTTATGAGAACATCCATCTGTCCATGATCAGAATTGCTAGCATTCCAGTAGGATATTATACCATTATTCTATCATGGGTAGCCAGGGATGGCTGATCAAGAGCAAACCTCTAACCATTTGAACAATGCAAACAAAATGAAAATAAAACAAATCCCGCCCCTCCCCACCCCAGCAGTCTATTAAGTTGCAGCCAACAATCCAGTTGGACCACAGAGCCTGGCCAGTCAAAGGTAGTAGGATTCACCACCCCCCACGGTAAGTATCCTGGGGATTTAATACCTACGATAAGACCCCTGTACCCGCTGCCCATGTATGTAGCGTGTTGCTTTGGCTAGACTGACTACATGGGCTCCAGATATGCTCAGGCACTGAGGTTTAGAGGGCTTTAGTAAAATGTGTGTCCACAGTGATGTAAAAGACCAGCTTGGTTAAGCAGCATTAGGAATGTGAGACAAGACTCCAGTGAAGGCGGGATCGGTGACCATTTCCCATCCCAGCCGGTCAGGCAGGTCCCTACAATATGTTTGTCTGGAGCAATTATAATAAATAGTACACAGCTAAGATGAGATAGAAATGATAAATTACCTCGTTCTGGTCTCTTCCAGCAACCACCCCTGCGGTCTGCTATGTCCAAAGAGCCAGTATAACCTTTTGTTTTTGATTAGTTTATAAGTCCAAGGAGATGAGAAGTATTGCCCTGGCTGTTGTCTTGTTGATTTGTCATCGGTCTGATCGTGCACCCATACTTGTACTCTGAGACCTCTCAGGGTGTCTTCCCCGTTTTGTGGCAGTTCAGATAAGCAAGAGTAATAGCCACAGAGGTGGATTGGTTTGGCTCGCCAGGGTCCTGCAGCTTGAACAGATGCTGGACTGCTAATCCACACTGGGCCTTGGAGGGAGGAGTGGCGTTACTGGATGTGGTTGCATGGATCAGTGAGGTGAAACCAGAAATCATAGGGAGCATTGTGGGTTGTTGCTGTGTCGATACTTTGGTTGAGACAGTGAGCCAAAGTGAGATCTGTTGGATGTGGGGCTGAGAGTCGGTGCTTGAGTTCCTGGAAACTGGTCCGATCCTCCACAGAGCAAGTCCGAAACCAAAACAAGAGTTTCAAATGTTGTTTTATTTATCTTGGGGTTATATGGAAGTGTGGGTTCGAAACCCTTGGCAACCTGTGAGCTGTTATGATTGGGGCCTCCATATGTAACCAGACATCGCCAGCTTCCTTGTAGTGTCTATGAGAGAACTGTGCTGGTTACTTGAGGTTAGAGACCCCATCTTAGTGAAGTTAGTGATGACTAAACAGCCGTGGTGTACTGCTCATAGCTGTAGGCGTGTGCATGCCAATGTTACAGGTAGTAGATGAACGACTGCAATCTGAGTAAAGACAAAAGTCCATGCGGGAGAGTGAAGGGTGATTTGAAGAAGAAAGGCTATAACATTTCTGATCGGGCACCATGTTTGGGCTAGTTTGTAGTAGCCTGACTCTCCTGCTGTAAAAGGTGAGAGTGCCCGCTCAACATAATTGTTTGAACCTACTGTCCAAGTCTGCTGTCAATTAATCCTGCACATATTGGGTTGTTGGGTGGGAGGTTGAGCCAGGCTGTGGACTGTTATATTGGTGGGGCATGGATTACACAGACAAAGTGAGTGGCTATTAAGCTGTACTCACGGGTCTCCATCCATGCTCATCTTCTGGATCTTGTGGCATTTGGCTGAGTTGATGTTGACTGAAAGGCATTTGGTAGTAATTCTAGGAAGGTCACGACCAAGCCACCTCTGCGTTATGAAATCTGTGTGTGCTGGTGGTGGTAGCTACTGTATAACAAGGCGAGTTGGATGGAGCATGTGAAATGGTATGTGGGCTTGATGAAGAGTTTTTTATCAGATCCTGGTACTCTGTGCCGTTTGTCCCAGATGGCTGGGGTGACATCACCAAAGATGTGGAATCTCTGTCCATTTCTGTTTAAAGGACCTTGGCTCCATGCTTGAGCAAGAATATGTGCCTAATCCTGAAGATTAAGGCAATGGGGAACAGTGGCTTGGGGCTTCATTTGTTCCTGGGTTTGTGACTTAAAAGGATCGGTCTCCCATTCCGCTGCATAGGGGAGCTGAGTTCTGAGGTCCAGCTACATCCTGAAGTAGGTTTTGTACAAAGGCTAGTAGGTTATTCCCTTCTGCCTTTTTGCAGTCCTCACCAGGACCAGGTTGTTATACCGATATCTACTTTCTTGGTCCTCAATTCTGTCCTCCAGGTGTATAAACTTTTGGCGAAGGGCTGTGAGGTTCTGGGCATCTTGACTCTGCGATCCTCCATGGAGCTGATCCGATCCTCTGTGTCGGTAACCCTTGCAGTTAGTTTTTCCAGAGCTGGTTTGAATGACTTGAGGTCGGAGGCAAGCTCATTGATGGTAAGTTTCACTGATACGAGTTCAGTAAAGAAAAGGTCCATTTCTTTCCAGATGGGACATCAGCGGTGCCACCCAGCGGAGAGTTTGGTGATGAGTCATGTTTCAGCCATTTGGCTGCCTGGTCGTGTTGATGGTTCAGAGTCTGTGAGTTTGTGTCCATCTGGCTAGGTGCAGAGTCATCCATTTTCGGTGGATTTTGCAAATTTCGTTAGGGTGTGAATTCTTCTAATGGAAATTTGTGGGATTATGTAATAGGTAGTTAGATCTGATGGTATTTAGCCGCAGTTATTGCAGATTGATCACGGAACTCTGAAGGAAGCGACCACTCACTCTGAGCGCATCACGTGACCTCTCTTCCTTGACCCTTTTGAGAAACATATTGATCTCTTGTATCCATTTCATTTTGTAGCAATTCTTGTGCATGACTTTTTTGCCTCAGTATGGTCCTGTTGATTGCCCTTCGTCTTTCCTCTACACCTCTAGTGCTGTCCACCCGGTCAGTTTGTCTTGGACAGACTTCTTCATTTAGTTGAAATCTAGGACTTCAGTTTTTGATAAGGAGCATTCTGGTCCGGCCGCCACCCTGAACCAAGTGTAGTTATGGTTGCTGGACCCTGTGGCTTCCCAACCCTCACTCTACCCACTGTCTACGAGTTGGTCAGCACCAACTCAAAGAATGCCCCTGTTTTAGTGGGTTCCTTAACCAGCTGCACTAGCATGCTGTTCTGCAGGGCCTGACTTCTGGCGTACCTGGCCACTGGAATGTCCCAGTCAATAGAATGTCCCAGTCAGTATCTAGCAGGTTCAGATTACCAACCCACCACCACCATTTCCTCCTTCACTCCCCTGCCACCTCTTCCCCATGTGCCTTATCTCTCTCTCTCTCTCTCTCTCTCTCTCTCTCTCTCTCTCTCTGTCTCCCTGTCTCCCTGTCTCTCTCCCTCCTTGACCTGGTTGTCTATAGATCACGCCCACTAATACAATGAACATATACTAACACATACACAACCCAACACAGATTATTAGCAGGTATGCTCTAGATAAACCTGGACAGGCTTTTGATTTATTTATTGTTAGAACTTTGTGACTGGGATGTGTAATGAATGGTTCCATGTGATAAAAGCGACTGCAAAACAGCACGGACAATTAAAGCGAACACACAATACCAAAACCAATAAAATGAACAGCACTGGCGCTGCAAAATCGGCGATTTTCAATACAGTGTTGTTTCTGTGGGGACTCTGCCCCTGTAACCCCATAATTATATATACAAGTTCTGTGGGGGGACATGAAACACTGGGGCAGGGGAAAACTCTGGAGGGAGGGATGCTGTGCAGGGATGGGAGATCGTTGAGGGGCAATGGGGAAGCGGTCAAACGTCGGAGAGTGGGCAGAACAGCAAGGAAAATGGGAAAGGACGAAAGTCAGGAACACGGGCAGAACGGCAAAAAAAAAATCCTCACTAAACATATTACAACCCCTCGAGGCCAGTATCAAACCCAGGTCTACCAGGCTCTGAGGCAGTGTGCCAGTCCTCTACCCTAGGCAGCCAGTTCAAGTCGCCTGACAAACATATGCCTGCATCCTTTCAAAAGTGACTTCCTACATAGCTCCTTACCCTTTTACATCGCTCTCCTTTACATTCACTCTTAATGCACCATAACTATTGCTGACCATGACATTCGACCTAATATCACTGTAGCCCTTTTCATGGTCGCTCTTTGACTTCGCTCAGATTACTTGCCATAATTCACTCACTCAAATCACGGATGCTGTAAGGAATGAGTCAAGGCTTAGGGGACAAGGATGTACTATTAGATGCATTTCACTGATCTCCATCATTTAGTCTTCTACATGCATTTCCTCCTGCTCATGTAGTATAACTAGTTAGATGTGGGTGCCTGTAAAGAACAGGTCTTTGACCGTATGACTTATTCTGGCCTCAGCTTTGCTCAATGACGTTATAATCTTATAATACACAGTTAGCACGTTATTTCTGTGACCTGAAAATATGTTGAACTTTTAAGCACATTTATAACAACTTAAAATCTTAAGTGCAAGCTGAGCTGTGATTGCAGCTGTGCTTATCAGAACTGCATGCTTAGTCAAACTGCAGTTTTATTTTCAAATAACTTACTTGCCAACACAGTGTCTCATAATAAACAACTTGAAAATGCAGAGAAAAATTTCTCGCTTATTTTTTTTTGTTAATGCTGTTTGTTATTTTAAAGGAAAGCATACAAAGAAATTGTGTGTACTTACTTAATACAGGTAGTGAGTATAAAACAAGCATACGAGTAATGCAGAATCAAAGTCCTATAAAATGTACTGTTGATACCACAGCAGGGAATTAAGTAGTAAGAAGTAGTTCAGTAGTCCAGTAATGCCCTGATGCCACCAAAATATTACATGACCTGTAGGAAAGATAAGTTGTGAAAATTGGCCATCACAAGGAATTGGCCATTATGGCTATAACGATTATGTGTGAACAATTCAGATAGGTTTTATAACCTGACTTGACTGATGCTAGGCCATTGACCCAAATTTATGTCTCTAAACCCCAACATCAGTAGAGCTATATAGCTGATAACTTTAATAATATCCATATGGGATAGCAGAGAAACATGTAAAATTTAAATGTTAAACCCTGGAAGATACTGCTGTTTAACCTTAAACTGAGTAACATAGAAAGGTATCAGCAACTGGAAGATAATATTAATAGCCAAAATGCAGGCTGGTGAGTCCAGTCAAAGAGAGCAAGGTGCATACTGCCTTATCCCCCATCTTGACCCTCTGTCAAATCCCCACTCCTAGTGCGTGGTCTTGTAAACTGGAAAGCTATCTGCTAACACTAGGTACCCAGAAAAGCAGAGATATAAATTGACTCTTAGAAGTCCCAGCAGTCTTTCGTTATGCACCCTAGTGATGGGGTGGAAACAAGTGTCCAGCTCAGCGACATCCACCAAGACATTGTAAGGAGAATGACCATGCCTTCACCTCTGGCACTTAATAGTCCTCTGCTCCTGCATCTAGGCGGTCCGTGTTCATTTGATGCCTTTCATTTAATTGTCAAGCAGCTGGCTGGCATCAAGTGGATTGTTAAAGATGTACATCTTCCTTCAACCTCCATGCGTTTTCTGGCTGGGAGTTGTAAAGAGAAAGGGATTTTCAGGGCCTTAGCCGACCCTTTGTACCTTTGAACTCATTCTTCCTGCAACAGGTGGAGAAGAGGAGATCAGGAAAAGATGCACAACCATTTCACCCATACGAACTTCGCTTAGACGGCAGGCTACTATCAAAATCGCAGGAGGATTCACATGGTACGCTTTTTAATAAAATCAGTAGGCAGGGGAAACTTCTTCCTGCAGATCTTGTGGGAGCCATGATGCAGAAAGAGGGTCATATCAGAATTGTCCTGCCCTCAGGCAGGCTCACCAACTGGAGATCTTGCTTCCAAAGAATCAGCCATATCCAGCCTCTTTCTCAAAATGGTGGACTCACTGAGTATTCTTGTTGTCACTGCCAAGGTCTTTTCAGCATATAATGTGGCAGTGGTGGTCGAGGATGTACAGGCTTATACTTTCCATTCCACATGCTTCATACAGCAGATAAAGTCTTGATAGTTTTTTTAATAGCATGCATGGGACTGCTCATAGTTTGCAGCGAGCACTTGAGATCAGCGATATCAGATGCTGGTGCTTGGTCTCCGATAGTACTTCAGCTTTCCCCACTTCACTAGAACCTTGTTTTGGTTTCAGAAAGTCAGAAGATGCAGGTGACTGATACTTTAGCTTTCCGTAATGGTCAGGCAGCGGTCCCTTCAACCAGGAACTTTGAAATGTGATTTAGGAGGTGTACATTAAGCAAAGTAGGAGCTTCTACGAGTGTCTTCCCGCTCAGCGGCTGGTCACGCTGCCTTCTCTCCACTTGTGATGGCTTAATTTTCTCTAGTTTCAACCAGAATAACACTTTGTTATTCTCTGTGTTCTTCGCAGCATCCTTACATAATCTGGCATGTATTATACTGTATAGCATGCACACATGGAGGCTAAGTTCCCTTCTTTAACTCTGTAGGTGGTACAGGGCTAATGGTGGTCTCCCTGCAAGTATCTCTGTGGCAGTCTGGTCGTATGCTGTAGAATTTTTAAAGGAGGAGCTTGTAGGTAACTCACCCAGCTGCAGAAGGAGTGAGTGGTGTGATTTGCTGGTACAGGTTTTTTTTGTGGATGGACTGTTTAAATTGGGCCTAGATGTGCAAGATGGCTGCTAGCACAGGTGAAGGGGAAAAGATATGGTCAAAAATTAAAAAAAAAAAATAATTAAAGTCTGTGTAATGTTGGACTTGGATTTTCAAGAGCAATAAGATAGACTGATTTACCTGGGCTAGAGTGTACGAGGACCAAACGGAGACTGGGAGGAGTGAAACTTGTATAGGTACACTGGAACAGGAAGTAAGGAGGAGCAATTCGGGGTCATAAGTTACTGTAAAGTATAAAGGACACTTCCTACAAGCGGTAGTGAGTTGTGTGGTGTGAGTTGGTGTGGTGTCTTTAAAGGGGTCAGGAAACTGTTATAAAGGCTCTACAGGTTTACAGTCTACACTCTAGTATGTAAGGCTGGGGTGGGTAGTTGGTTAGCTGTAGGGGATGTGGTTCAGCCATCTTTCAGTGAGTGCTTTGTAAAGGGATGCCCAGTGAGCAGGAAGTTCATGGTCGAGGTGCAGAGTTGGCTTAGCCTTCGAGCTGAAGTGTAGCACTTGACGATTCTAGCATGTGGTTCACTGGGAGAGGCAGTCCTGACACAAGCAAGCACAGCGTGTCTGTTTCAGTGGATGGACAGCAGTGGGAAGGCAGGAGGAGGGAGGAGGAATGTGGCTGGCCAGGGGATCTCAAGGGGTAGCATCCCAGAACCGATTAGCCATAGTGGCAGAATCTATTCAGGATGACTGCACTCAGCAAGGTCACAGCAGTGGATACCCTGGTGGGGATGGCTTCATCCAGTAAGGATGCACCAGAGGAAAGGGGTTCATAGAGTAACAAAACAAGAAGTGCTTCCAATTATAAGGGATTCTGTAGTTAAGGGATGGGGAGGCTGGTGTGCAAATTAAAACAGGAGGAGAAGTCAGCTCTGTCTCTCCCAGGGATGACCACAGAAAATATAATTCCCCAGCTGAAGAGGCTGACCAGAGCAGAGGGTGAGACCTTGGTATTGTGATAACCAAGTACCAAGAACCTGGCAAGGAGCAGTTTAAAGAAGCTAAAGAAGATTCAGGTAATTGGGCAGTAAGCTGAGGTAGTTGCAGGGACAGTAGCCTTGTCAGAAGTGCTGCTGGTGCCACATACAGGAAACAGCAGAAAAGAAAAATACTAGAATTCAACATTTGGCTAAAGGACTGGTGTGATGAGGAGGGGTTTCCGTTACTCTGAGGACTGGGGCTCCTTCTAGGATGATAGTAGCTGTTCACAAAGGTTTGCCTGTATCTGAGTAGAAGGGGAACCAGTTCGAGTGGAGTTGTTAGAAGTTGTGGTTAGCAAGTTTTTAAACTGCATAAGGGGAGGGAGTAATAGTGTATGAAGGTACAGATAAGCGGAGCCAGTGTGGCTTTTTTCTCAGGTCACAAGGGACAGATGAAAAGAAGGGGCAGGCAGGGGTAAAAGTAGGAAAACAGGTATTCAGCGGCAACCAAGAGTAAGAAGACCATAGCGATAGGGAGAGGGTGGTGAGTTTTGCATAAAGACACATAGAACTTGGGGAATAAGATGGAGGAGCTGTGTCCGATAATGGCTGTAGAGCAGATAGACATGCTGTAGTAGCAATAACAGAAACATGGGCTTACCAGTATAACAGCCAGGACCTAAATGTTCAAGGATATGCCTGCTCTATTTAGAAAAGACAGGGAAAATGCCAGGGAGTGGTAATGTGATGTTGGAGAATCCATAAGCATCTTTAGAGGATAAATCTACCTTGGGAGGACAGGGAGAGGAGTTGCTATGGATTCAAGTGGCTGAGAAGTGCAAAAGACGCAGGATAGGAGTAGTCTGAGACTGCAGAATCGGACTGCCAACAGGAATGAGATGTTGGAAAATTTAAATTAGATGACAGTGATCCAGGGAATAACTTTAAACATGGGAAATGTCATCCTCCCAGAAATTGACTGGGACACATGGGAGGCATTAGCCAAAAGGGCATTTTTGTGGAGGTTTTGCATGACTGCCTTCTCTCCCAGTGAGTGTGGGAATCAATTTGCCAGAAAGCAGCTCGATGTCATAAAATGGAACCAGGATATTATCAGGGTTATCGCAGTAGAGAACCAGCAGGACAGAATGACCACAGCGCTGAATTCTAGCATTGTGGTCCCTGATTTTAGGAAAATGGACTAAGAAAAATGACAGGATTAATCAAAGGTCAGCTAGTGGACATTGATGAGCTAGAGGGCAGCAATAAAGTGGGCATTAGTAAAATGGGCAGTGGTAGAAGCAGCCCTTGAGCACATTAAATTTAGTAAGACAAAAAGCACAGTAAACCATGCACGGTTGGACAGACAGATGGAGGACATACTTTGAGACGGAATGAAAGATTTCATGGTCTACAAGTAGGAACAAATTGAGGCCAACAGGGAGGTATGAGAAAAGGTAGAAGAGCAAGCAGTTCATTAGGATGGTAAAGTCAAACACAGGGCTAAGGACAGTGGAAAGGGTAAAGGAAAATGATGAGATTGTCTTTAGATACTTTTGGGGTGACTGAGGTAACTTAGAAAGGATGAAGAAAATGAAGACAGTTTGGAAGAATTGAGAAGTGAGCACACTGAATGAGTGCTTAAGTTCTGTATTCACAATGGAAGCTACATAGCCACAACCAGAGAAGACAGAATAACATTTGGGGATACAGCTAGTCACAAGTTAGAAATGGGACGTATGTCTGAAAAGAAAGTACTAAAGGTCTGAAGGGCCTAAAGAAAGACAAGTCCCTGGGTCAGACCAAAGGTCATGAGGAGACAAGCCAAGCCTTGGCAGCACCCTTGGCAAGACATTGTTAATAAATTACTAACAAAGGGATTGGTGGAAATGTGGTCCCCTGCACAAAAGTGGCAAAGGGAGAATCTGGAAAATTGCAGACCAGTAAGCCTGACATCTGCAGTTGGAGGTGATCATAATTTAATGCAGCTGTATTGTGCAGATACTGTGTTGGATCAGTTATGGCAAAGTTTGTAAAATGTTTTATAAAACTAACAAAAAGAAAGTTAAAAAAAAAAAGGAACAGATAGATTAATTCCTGGAAGTAAACAGGCTTGTGTGGATAGGAATGAGCATGGTTCTTAGTTTCACATGTACCAGTTTGTGTAACGAACTTGACTTGACTTTTCTGTATAGTGATACAAGTGATGAGAAATGTACAAAATGCAGTGTGTTTACAGTTGGCCAGTTGGCTGTTTGTACAGTTTTTCCTTGTTTGTTTTTTCTTTCTTCCTTCCTCCTCTTTCCTTAGTACTCCACAGTTCCTGGCTCTTGAAATTTGGCTATGAATTTTTTCCTTCCTTCTTTCTCTCTTCCTTTGTAGGTAGATATTTTAGATAACAACTAGGACATGTTTATTTATTTTTATATATTTAGATGTTTTACCAGGAAGGCATACTGAGCAATAATGCTAGATTCCAGATGCACCTGGGGCCATAACCAATACTAGTAACAATACAATAGTTGAAATGGACTTTTCATTTAATTTATTAAAACAAGAGCCTATGGATAAAATTGTTTTTATAGGCAACCATGGTCAAGTTCTATAAACAAAATTACATAAGAGACAAGTGCAATAACCCACAGGGTAGGTGGTTGATTGAGATTAATCCACCCCAGGTACGCTGAGAGGCACAGAGCACGCAGAGTGTCTCTCACAGCACCTAGGGTGTTGATTTAATCCCCAATAACCGCACACTCTGGAGTGAGTTATTGCATCTATAATATGGTCATGCTTTAAACAACAAAAATTGCAAGTAGTGTCGTTTTTTTCCCTGTTTAAACTGCAAGAAAGGTACTGTATCCTGCCGCCTTGCAAAATAGTTCCAGCAAATAATGCACAGTTCACTGCTGTTATGCACATAGATATGTCACACATACACTACTAAGATGATGTGCGACATTTTTCTGCATAATACTATGTTCTACATTGTATAACACCTTTACTGTACTCCCATCTGACTGTGATAAACATGTGGGACAAGCACAGTTATGTGCATTACACTCACGTTATGGATAGACAAATGGTACTAATGCACTATTACCGTACGCCTGCCATGTGTTCTTCATAACATAACTGTAAGTTTGACTGTTCCACTGTGCAACACTCTCACAATTTGGAGCTGTTCTTTTGCAGTGTGTGTAGGGTTGCCACCTGTCAGGTTTTTAACCTGGTGATCAGGTTTTCAGGGTCCCTATCAGGTAATCCGGTTTGTCTCTGTGCTGGTCAGGTTTTGAACCATTTTGAGTGTTCACATACTTTTGAAACAAATTCATTCATTGTTTCAACTATATGCCAGGTTACAAACAAGTTCTGTTGTCAATGTAGCCTTTGCTTGTGAATGCAGTAACCCTGGAAGGTGTAAAGTATGGCCATTAACACCATTAGCACATACTTAGCCTAATCTTTCCACTTCATCTTAAAGTGGCATAGCAGCACAGTTGCCCCACCTTTTGTAACAGTAACAGAGTCAGTTGTCCTCCATTTTCATTTGCTGGTAAACATTTTCATCTCTAACAGAATTTTGAAATTTTAAATGTTTTAAATTATTGTTTTCTCAAGAAAAAGTATGGTCACTTCTTTGGCTTTGAAATAGTACTTTGGACAAGAACAGCAAATGGAGCCAGAAAAGATATAAAGTATGAATATTATTGTATGCTAGTTACAGTACTTCCTTGTCTCCCCAGATCATATCTGTAAATGAGATTTATTTTATCTCTGTATGTTTATTTGGTTAACTAATGTCAATAAATAAATATATAAGTAAATAAATAATTAGGAAGAACATAGGAAAGTAACTAACAGGCACAGTACAGCATCTTAACATTTTTATTTAACTTTTATTTATCTTAACATTTTTATTTAACTGCTGCATTATTTTTATTGATATAACAAATGGACTTCTAGGAGGAACAATGCATGATGGGTCATGAAAGGGGTGGGGCTAGGGGCGAGCTTAGGATCCAGTTTTGCCTCATCCAAAGGTGGCAACCCTAAGTGTGTGCTGCCTGTTAGGAGACTACCTTACAGGTTACTGCTCTCTCTGGCACCTCTTCTCTCTCTCTCTCTCTCTCTCTCTCTCTTCATCTATCTATCACCCTCGACATACACACAGTTGCTGCATTAGAACCGGGTGAGCTGCTCTATGGGGAACAAAACACTTGAGGACATAATGATTTCACACAGATAGATGGAGAGAGAGAAGGACAATTTGCATGACTGCCTCGCTGTCTGTCTCTCACATTCTGTCATGCAGTTTTCATAGTATTTTAGTAATCACAAAGCATTATTTAGACTTTTGTCCTAGTTCGCTTGCCATAAAAAAAGACCAATTAATAATCTTTAATCTCAGTTTTACTGAATTTATCCGATCTAATTTTAAAAGTATGTAAGGTTGGACTGTTAACTATCTCATGCGGAGGGAGTTCCAACAAGAGACCACCTGCTGGCTAAACCAATATTTTCTTCTTAGCGAGTTCCACTTCAGTTGTTTAATCTGTTTACAATGAGTTCTAGTGTTGTAATTTTTTACATATAATTCCAGTCCTAGATCTTCTCTAAGGATGTTGTCTTGGAATGATCTATAAACTAAGATCATATCACCTCTCCATCTTCTATATGCCATATGCCAGAGAGTATAATTTCAAATCCTGCAGCCTCTCTTGATATGTCACATGTTTGAGTCCCGTTATTGATCTGTTGGCCTTCTCTGCACTCTCTCAATCTCTCCTCTTGTGTGGGGGACCAGACTTGAGAGCAGTACTCCTGATGGGTCTCACCATTGACCCGTATAATGGATTTAAAACCTCCTTACTTCTGCTTGATGTATGTCTCAGTATACAATTTAGGCTCTGTTAGTGTTTTTTTTAGAATTTGATCACAAGGGAAGTAAAAGTAAGGTCATTGCATATAACAACACTCAAATCCCTCTCTTGCGTGACATGCTTTAGTTGTTTGTTATTAATAATATAACTTAATTCCAGGTTCTTTCTGCCCATGTGTAGGACTATACATTTATCTTCATTTAATTAAAGTTTATGCTCTGTTGTCCAATTCTCAACATATCTGAGAGTTTCTTGAAGTCTAATGTAGTCCGAATTTGAGTCTATCATGCTCCCACTCTGCAGTCATCTGCAAATTTGGTTATCCATATATCATCCTTATTATATTGTAAGGATATGTTAAACAAACAGGGACCCAACACTGAGCCCTGAGGGATCCGCTTCGACTCAGAAAGCCAGTCAGATAGTACTCCATTGATAACCACTCTGTCTCCTTCTCTGTAACCATTCTGCTATCCAGTTAACAGGATTTTTGTTTATCTTTAGAGAAGAAGAGATTTGACTAACTCATCATGTGGTAATTTGTCAAATGCTTTAGAAAAATCTAATTGCATAACATCCACTGACCTTCCTTGATCTAAAGATCTGCTTACTTTTTCATAAAAATGTAACGGATTGGTCTGACGTGATCGTGATTTTTGTGAACCTATGCTGGCTACAATCAAACAGATCATTTTCAGCCAAGTGATCATGAATATGGTCTTCTATAATATTTTCTAATATTTTCCCCATTGTGGATGTCAAACTAATTGGTCTAATTTTCAGGGAATCTTTCTTTCCCTTCTTAAAGGTAGGTACCACATATGCTTCTCTCCATTTATTAATCACATCCCTCTAACGACCTTTGAAACATAAAAGCTAATGGTTGGGCTATCTCCTCTGCTATTTCTGAAATGAGTCTTGATGGATATTGTCTGGTCCAGGAGATTTGTTGATCTTAACCCTCCTCAATCTATCCAGAACATCTTTTATGTTGATGTCAATCCGCTTTTCATCAGTTGCATTATGTTTAATATCAATTGTTAATATATCTTTGGGATTAAATACAGTGGCAAAGTATTGATTCTGTACCTCAGCCATCTCCTTGTCATTTAGTGTATTGCCTCTGTCATCCTTGAATGGACCTATTTTTGTTTATTCCCTTTTTGTTATTGACATATGCATAGAAGGCCTTGTAATTATCTTTGCTTCCAATTGCCAGGTTTTTTAAATTTGTTTTAGCACTTTTGATTAATTTCTTTACACATTTTACCTGTTCCTTATACTTTGGAAAAAAGTTTGTATCAAGCTTTGATAGTTTATACATTTTATGTTTTTGTTTATCTGTTTATTTTACAAGTTAACCATTTAGGAGAAGCACCGGTTTAGAATTTTTGCTTATGTATGGTACATATAATTCTGAAGTCACTGATTTTGTTTAGTGAAGTGTCCCACATCTCCTCCAGTGTTAACCAGTGAACTCAGATATCCAGTCCCATGAAAGCAATGTCTGCCTAATTTTGTGGAACTTTGCTTTTTTAAAGATTGGGATTTTTGTATTACTACCCTGTTGAATGGGTACTTCACTTAATTGGAAAAAAACAGTATCGTGATCACTATTTGCAATTGGGGTCTCCTCTGCACACAGTCTCTCTCTAGTTGGATATTGGCAGAGAGAGAAGAGGACAGACAACACATTCTGATGGCAAGGCTGCTATTCATTGCTTCTGTACCAGTCACTGTTGCAGCACTTACCTTTGATGTGCCTCTGTCTCTCTCTCTCTTTCTCGATGCTCAACGCGATGCATTGACAGGGAACAGTCCATTCTGTTTGCTTTCAGTTCCTCACACTGCAACTGACACTGCAACACTCCACTGTATGGGCTGCACACGGAGCGATTCACTAACACTGAGAACATCAGCCCAAGAGGAGAAGTGTGACCGTCCATGACAATGGCATTCTCTGTGTTTCTCTGTTTCTGTACCTAGCACAGTTGCGTGCTAACTGTGACAAGTGCCACTCGCTGCAATCCCCACTGCAGAGCCAATCACAGTTGATGACATCTGGCAGTCTTCCCGCTGTGCCGGGCTGCATATTGTGCTTCTGTAAGACACACACCAGACACCCGATCAGTAGCGACAACCTGTACTGGCTGCCAGTCTACCCCAAGATCCACGGGCTGATGGGTGGGGAGCCAGCTAGTAACATCTGGGAACAGAGCAGCACAACAGTGACTAGCCACATGAACAAACCACGTTCTCTGTTCAGGTGTTGTGGTGGAAGCCAGGGGATATGTGTGCTACACGAGGGACTGAAAGTGTCGGGTTGCTTCACACTGACAGTGGGGATGCAGTCTGTGGCACGGTACCCAGAGATCGGGTGGGTGGGTGAGTAGGAGGCACACACTAACAGCGGAATAGAGCAGTCTTTCCAAAACTAAACAGTAAAATCTGGGAACGGAGCAATGTTTGCAACACTTACACAGCTGCAAGACATCCCAGGTCAAGTGAGTAGAAGATGTCCACACAGACACTGCGGTCCTGCTCACTAAGGAGGAAGTTTAAATGGCTGCCACACAGCTTCTCTCCAGACTGGAAAAAAGGAGATCTGACGTTGGATCTCCAGAGTTGCTCAGTGGAGCTGTGGATTAATGCTGACTAATCCACAGCTTCATGAAGCGACTCAGCCAGTTAGCTTCCACTTTTCTGTTTACTCTTGTTGTTATAAGTAAGCAGTAACCTGCAACAGGTGTGCGGTTATGGGGATTAATCAACACCCGGGTGCAGTGAATACATTCGCCGTAATGTTAACTTAATCCATCACAGTGCTTACTTTAGTCAGTTGGCTTCCATGTTTCTGTTTACCCTGTTATTACAAGTGATAATGAGAGCAATGGAGTTCTTGATCATAGCATTTTCAAATATTAATGATACTAATATGATTTCTTTAAGTAGTTACCAAAGATTTGTTTCATCACAATTCTGATGTTTTGTGGTAGCAGATTCTAAAAACTACAAATTAGATAGTAAAAGATGTTTGTCCAACATTTTTATGGCACTTTGGTAGTTTAAAACATAAGTCATATATGGACCTAGGTTTTGTATTTGACGAGGTTTTTTTTTTTTTTTTTCACCATGAGTTTTAAGTTAGTTGGTACTTGTCCATTTACCATCTTCCATGCCCAGTAGCCCAATTGCTGACTAATTCTATGTTGTAATGACTGTCAATTGAGACGCAATGGAACATCTTACCGACGGAACTTGTAAACAGTACTACCATGAACGAGTTAAAGAATGGGATGGATCTTCATTTTGGAAACAAAAATTTTCATTTTAAAATATGGTTGGCAAGCCTTATAGGGTAGAATTCTATCTTCTGCCTTGAATATACCTATGATACCTATGAAGTATGGTATTCTAAAGGAAGATCAAAGCCAAGCCTGCATGCTTTCTTTACAAGAAGTTTATTTCTGTGCATTTTTGTGCATGAATGTTTTGCACGCAGATGAGTAAATGACTAGACCGTAGTCTTATCTGTGGCAAAGTATGTTTTTTTTTTTTTTTTTCAGCATCTTAAGTAAAGTTGGATCTATTTCTATACAGCATGCCAGTTATTTGATTAACAGTGTTTTACTAGATTTTCAGTGTGTTGGTGGTAACTGAAGCAACTATCCAGGATCAAGCGAGGTATTTATATTCATCGACTTATTCCAAGGTAGTTGTATCTAAGGTTGTTATTGAGAAGTTGTGGATGAGATTTTACCTAGAAAGAAAAGCATAACTTTTGTCTTTTTTTTTTGTTTAAACATACCATGTCAGTAAACCAGTTAAAAACAAATCAAGTTGCAAGGTGCTCACTAAATTATTCAAATCTTTGTTTTGGGAAAGATTACTGTCGTCTGTGTACAGCAGGATCCTAGAGAATTTGGCAGCACTAGGTAAATAGTTATAAAAAAAAAAAAAAAAAAAAGACTGAAAGGCAAAGGCCAAGAATTGGCCCCTGAGGGACATCTAAAGTTACCGGAGAATTGTGGAAAATGTATTGTGTATTTTGACTTGCTGTACTTAGTTTGGTAATCTTTGAACCATGATAACAGCCGATATAGAGAAGCCAAGTTACTAACATACTAAAATGCCAGTAGAATAGGTCTAACGGTTCGTGGTTCTGTTGCTTGGTCAGCCCCACCCTGGGAGCTGACCTTGGTGCCCCACTCGCCCTCTGGCTTCTCCTTCCCAGTTCCAGATATTCTCGCTGCACTGGATTTTGCTTCCAGAACCCTTCCCTGTATCTGTCCCACCCCACTTGAACCCTCCACCATCTCTGCCTCCACCAGCCCCCTGGGCAGCACATTCCATGGCTACACCACCCTCTCAGGGAAGTAGCACCTCCTCCTTTCTCCCTGAATCTTCCCTCCAGCTTCCACCCATGCCTCTAGTTGCCCCTCCTCCTTCCTTCAAGCACCCTGACTGCTTCTCCCTATTTACCCCTTCATGTACCTGAAGACCTCTATCATGTCCCCGGTCCCTTCTCTCTTCCAGTGTGTACATATTTAGCTCTTGAGCCTCCCCATAGGTCCTGTCCCCAAGCCCCAAATCATTTTGGTTGCCTCCTCTTGACCCTCTCAGGAGTTTTAATGTCCATACTACACATGGCCCAGGTTCTTGATAAGGCTTGAATGCTTGACCAAATCAAATTCTTTGGATAAATCCGTTATAAACTGAGCCAACTAGACCACCACTGTCCAAGGCCTCATGTATACAATTTGTAAATTCTGCCAAAGTTGTAATGGTACTGTGAATTTTTTTTTTTTTGGTTCCCAAAACCATGTTGTTCAGCAGGCTATATATTGTATTTTGCAGATAATCTATAATCTGATTTTGTACTGTTCTTTCTAAGGCCTTGGATAGCGATGAGAGAACAGAAAGTAGTTTGAAATTTCTTGTGTCTTCTCCATTTTAAATATTTGTGTGACAAAGGAATATTTCCATTGTGAGGAAACTTCATTATAGGTAACAGAAATTAAATATTTTCGTTACAAGGGCAACTAATTCCTCTAAAGCAAGTTTAAAAGTTTTAAATCCAATCAATCTGGGCCAACACAAGTTTTAATTTTATAAGTATTTCAGGCAGTATATAATAATAACCTTAAATTAAAGCGGGGATTAGTATTGCTTTTTATTTGGATCTGTAGAAACAAGTCTTGTGGAATCACTAAACAGTAAGAAACAGGCTAGCTTCTCGTTTCAGTCGTAGGTAATGATTAAATCCATTTGCTGGATTTGTTGAGTCTTTGCATAATAGTCCATGGGAAATTTTACACTAATCTCCTAAGAGTTCCTCAGTATTCCAAAACTAGCGTGAATCATTAACTAAAAGTGATCGACTGTTATGCTGGCCCGTCGGCGCAGTGGTCGGAATTCCGCTTATGCCGGTGACCCGGTTCGGAACAGACCTGGGTCGTTGGAAGGCTGGCTGGGGATAAGGATGCAGTGTCCTCTGGACTGCTCTCCTTCTCCAGGGAGGGCAGGAGAATGTCCGGTGTTCAGAGGGACCCTGGCGGAGGCGGGGCACCAGAAGCAGGCGTCTGGATGCTTCAGGGGTGGGGCGGACGGGATGTCATTGCACGTCCCCAACCTCCAAGAACAACAGCGGAAAATCACTGTGGCCAGCCCTCATGAAGCCTCCTCGCCGCTCTCTTCATTAGCTCCCAGGCCAACCTCCACCTGACCTAATGTCTCGGCACCTTGGCTGGTGCCATGGCCCCGCCTCTGGGGCAAGCCAAGGAGCAACAGAGTGTAGCTTATATTGGAGTGAAGGGTGGCAGGACCGTGACCAGGGATGATAATACTGACACTGGTCACGGCCAAAAGCACAGTCAGTAAATAAATAAATAAATTTACAAAAAAAGAAAAAGTAACCGACTGCTTATTGAGTAAAACTTTGATTTTGTAGTCTGACCTGTTTACTGCTGTACACTGTCCTAAAATACAATGTTTCTTTCCTCATCAAGTGTAGTAGTAATTCAGGTGTTATCCATTTATGCGAAGTTGCCACTTATTTTGACATTTCTGTAAGGAGCAAAATGTCTGACTGTTGAATTCAATAAAGAAAAGTCAAAAGCCAGGTCAGTCTTGGGAATGTAAACAATGAGGTACCAATCCATCTGACCTAATGTAGTTTTAAAATCATGTATTTTATGTTTTGGTTTGACCCTGACTCTAACAGTAGTGGGAGGTAATGTTTGGATTTTATTTGTCCAAATTCATTTTAATGAAGAATGGTCACTTAAGGAATCTGGCAGAATTTGTACCTTTCTTGTCCTTCATTAGTTACTAATAGCCAATCAGTTACATAACATAGAAACTTAGAATTTGATGGCAGATAAGGACCGCTGGCCCGCCTAGTCTGCCCATTTTCCCTAGCTGTTGTAATACCGTAGACCCTGCTTGATCTCTGGCTTAGTCCTCCTTCTCCAAACACTAAGGTTCCTTATGCTTGTTAGGGCTGGGAGAACTCAGTGAAGTTCTGACCCTTATTAAATAGGAACCAGAACATGGTGAAGTTCTGATTTGTTCTGATTTATTGACAAATTTTTGAAAAATGCAAAACAATGCATGAAAGTGGCCAATGTTGGTCACATTTGACACAGAGGCCTAAAGGAAATAATTTAGTGGATTATTGTATAAAAATTAGTGTAAACTGAGAGAGAGAGAGAGAGAGAGAGAGAGATGCAAATACCTATATCATTAGTATTCTAACCTGTAAAAAAAAAAAAAAAAAAAAATACTAAGATCCTCTAGTATAACCCCCCACACTGGCCCCTTGTTTAACTAGCAGAGCTTCTCCTCTCACCACAACATCTAGGGGCAAAAGAGGGTGGGGTTACATTTTGTAAAGGAGGTAAGCCACCATATACAAGGTGGGCTAGTCTGTTGTACAAAACAGACAACCAAGTGTGGCAACTGCCTGGCACACACCTGGTAGGGACCACTTGCCATGGCCAAAACCCAGGTCCCTGGGAGAAAACGTTTGCTCAGGGCTATGCTAGGTTTGCACTTCTGGACAGGGGCACCAAAGTAACTCCAGACAATAGGAAGCAATGACATAACTGTCCAAACCAGATTGGGATTCTAGAGTGTGCTTTTATTCACGTGCTTGGTAGGGAATAATCACTAAGCAGTTGGACCCCTTAGGGCTCTCGGATTATTCGGTGTTCTTTGGAGATGGGAGTTTTCCTAGCTTTCTGAAAGAAGGGGGTGACTCCCTTTGAAGAAAGCTTCCTTAGACCCGAATGACCTTGCCAACTACTGTCCGTTCTCTAACCTCCCTTTGTGGGAAGGTTATTGAAAAGGTTGTATGCTCAACTTGATAACCATTTGACCATCCATAGTTTGTAAGAGGCATAGCACCGAGACTGCTCTGGTTCGGTGCTCAATGATCTCCTGATGGCGAGAGATCGGAGACACCGCCTATTCTGGTTCTCCTTGATCTATCATCAGCTTTTGATACTGTGGATCATGGGGTCTTGCTCGAACATCTGAGGTCCATCTGCGGGCTTTCTGGTGTTGTCTCAGATGGTTTTCATCTTACCTCCTGGGAGAACTCAGAGAGTGGTTTCCGGTTTATATTCATCCGGGCTTTCTCTTCTTGTGGGGTACCTCAGGTTCGTGCTTTCCCATGTTATTCACAGTATATATGCTACCGGAGACATTAAGATTTGCATGAGCTGAGGTTTCATTGCTATGCCGATGATACCTAGCTCTACTTGTCTTTGCACCTGACCAGGTTAGTGCTATCTCTGTGCTGAATAATTGCCTCGCTGATATCCAAGACTGGATGAATATCAGTGGTTTAAAGTTGAACCCGGAAAGACTGAGGTTATGGTGGTGGACCCTGGTTGCAGGGTTGAGGGTTTAGGGATAGGGTCCCTCTGGATTAGTTCTTGGGGTAGATCAGATCCCTACCTCCGAACGGGTGCGTAACCTGGGTGTGGAGCTTGACACTGGCTTGACCTTCGTTATCAGGTGTCTGCAGTAGTCAAGACTTCATTTTTCATCTTGGAAACATCTCCAGGATTTGGCACCTGGTTCTACCAGGCGATCTGCCGGTTTGGTCACGCCTTTGTGACATCTCGTCTTGATTATTGTAACTCCCTATACCTAGGGCTTGCTGGGGCTGATATCCCTAGCTGAGCTTGTGCAGAATGCTGCAGCACATTTGTTGACTGGGGTGTCTAGGAGGTCTCATATTACCCTGTGCTGCGCACTTTTGCACTGCTGCCATACAGTGGCTGATCACCTTCAAAGTGGGTCTTTTGACCTACAAAGCCCTAGATGGGTTGGGTCCTGACTACCTGAAAGAGCTCTGGTGCCTTACATCCCTCTGAGACAGCTTCTGCTCAGCTGACAAGGGGTTGCTGGAGATTCCGAGGTGAATTTGAAGTCTTCTGGAGCCTGGTGCTTTGGCTTTTGGCTCCCACCCTTTGGAATTCTCTGCCCCATCAGCTCCGAGAAAGTACAACGGTGGATAGTTTTAAGAAGGCCTTAAAGTCATTTTTATGGAATCAGGCATTCCTGCTTTATCTTAAATTGTTTATTTTAATATTTTACTGGTTCTGTTGTTAGTGTATGTACGGTCATGTTGAATGTAATGATGATTTGTAGCTTTGAAATATTTGAAAGGCGCTTAATCAAATACATTTTTTATTATTATTATTATACTTGTAATGCAGATTACTGAGGTACAGACATTCCTGAATTCTCATTTAGCATAGGATGAAGAAACCTACACTGGTGAACACACTGGTTCCTATTCGAAATTGGTACATACAGCCAGGTACTGTAAATTTCCCATATTGCACAGGATGAATGTGGTACACACGACCACCAAGGAGCACATAAGGCTCAGAACTTACAGAACCCACTATACTGGGATAAACGGAACGAAAACAACCCACATCCAAGGGTAAACACTTTTCTCAGGCATTGGCCAATTGCATTGAAGAAAAAGTAAAGGTGCCTTTGGAACCCATAGAGGTAAACTGGTTACTCCAGATGGGAGACTCCACCTTTTGTTTCCAAGCTTATACTCGGCCATTCATCTGGTTAATAACACCACACAAACTAGAAACTGTGGATGTTGTCTTAAATGTATATCACACTTAACATACTATACACACACACCTCAGAGGTGTCAGAATTAAAAGCTCTGTACATGGCCACTTTCTGGACTCCACTGTAGGCAGACACTTAACAAAGTCTCGGTGACAGGGTCCTTTTTCAGAGAAATTCACCTCACAGGCATTGCAGGTACTGCTGGGTCTACACAGATAAATCACACACGTACTCACAGAGCAGTTGTACAAGGCAGCTTTCAAAATTCCAAATGGATCAGGGGATTACCCCTGCATCCTGAAGTTCAACCCCATCCCTCCTGAGATGGAACACAGGGAAACCTACTGGCACAGGTCTCCACCACTTCCAAAGACTGGAACAGTTGTCCTCTACTAGGGTGAGAACTTAAAACACAAGCTGGTAGCTCGCTGACAGAGCTAAAGGAGGAGCTGCCTTAGACTGCAGCCGCCCTCCGCTGAACTCCAACTACAGACTCTCTGAACATTCTAAAGCTAGCTATAGTAGCTGCTAGCAAATTGTGGCTTATGCCGCTGCGACAGTTCTAAATGTCATCCCTCCAGAACTCAGCAGAGACTGAGAACAGAGAGAGGCAGATTGAAACCCATTTAACTGGCATTTCACCAACTGCCTACCACTGATTCTAACTGGGATTTTAGTAACCACTGGGAACAAGAGGGTTACACTGACTTGACTGAAGTGTCCTTCTGATGACTCCCACCCATAGGCCAGGGATGTCATGACTTGTGACTGTACACAGCACACTGACAGCACTGCAGTCCACCACCACCACTTCCTTCCAAGATTACCTGACTGACTCCTACAGTACAGTTACTGTTAAATGACCTAATTCAGCAACTGTTAAATGTGCCTCAGAATTTGAATTGGAGATGCAGACACATCTGGTGTATAGCAGCATGCAGCACAGTTCCACACTGGGGTTGGTTAACGCTATACATAATGTAATGCAATATATTTTATTTTGTATTTAGTTTTGTTTACCGGTAGGTGCACTAGCCAGAAAGACTATTTTCAGGCACAACCGGGAGAGTGCAGAGACAAAACTTCCAAAAACAATCATAATACATATCAGAATACATCGTACAAAGTGCAGGAAATTGTGATACATAGTACAGATGACAAAACAGCAGCAATGTGACAAAGAAATTGAGATAGTTTGACCAAAATAAGCTCTCTAAGTTAGATTAAGACACAGTATAGTCCGGTCAGTGTAGGAAAATTGAGGTGGTAGGATTAACGATAGTAATTAATAGTTATAGAAAACGATACACGATAAGGTCAAGATTATGCAATCAGGAACTGTGCAAGTGATTAGTGGGGAAAAGGAGCTGTGAGAAATAGCCCCATTCATAGATTGATGGGGGAGGACCTTGGGAGAAAGGTGGATAAAGATGGTAGGATAACCTGGAGGGAGGGAAGGAAGTGGAGTAATGAAGGAAGAAATGAGGAAGTGAAAGTGGAAGGAGTTTCACAGACAGGGTGGACCCTAGGCTCCTATATGAAATGATAGGCAGGGGTAGGTTAGAGAGAAGGGCTAGGGTGGTTTGAAACTGGAGCATATGTAGGAGGAGAGGAGATGTTGTCGAATTTTTCTTAAAGGAGTTGTGAGATACGGATTGGTGCAGGGTTATAGGCAGTGAGTTCCAGTACTGAGGTGCATGACAGGCAAAGCACAACCCCTTTATTTGTGCGATTTCTCTGAATGAAAACAGGGATGTTTTGCTGCAGCCTTTGTAGTCAGATTTCTGGTAGGGAAGAGACAGACCAGTGAATTTGGGGTGCAGGACCTGATAATATTATCAGTAATGGACCCAAGCACATAGGACCCAAGTTCAAGTGGAACCATCCTAGATCATAGTAGGGGAGACAGTGATGTTTGAGCTGGGGGAACTGGATGCAAAGCGACAGATGTTATTAGCTAACGTCCCATTTGCGGAGACTCGAATTGCTGGCAGAGACATAGCGACCCCATAGGTGAGAGAGGGAAGTATTCCATGGGCTATGGCGAGGAGCGATAGCTAGTTCGTGTAGGCGATCCTGAGTTTGGAGTTTACCTGCTTGCAGATATTATGAATGTGGAGGTCAAACTCAAGGATGGGTCAAGGGTGACCCCAAGATACTTGAATGAATTTACAACACCAACAGACGAGCCATCTCAGGAGGAGACAGTAAAGTGTGTCTGGGAGTGTTTGAGCTTGGGACTGGAGCCAAATAACATAGCTTGGGTCTTAGTTGAGTTTGACTAGTTTGTGATTTTCAAGCCACTGTTGTAAAAGTTGGTAATCACTGGAGAGTTTTGTGTTTATGTCCGTGATGTTTATTGAACTGCAGTACAAGACGATGTTGTCCACATATAGTAGGGAGGAGGTATTGAGGAGATTCGCAGTGATACTATTACTGAAAATGGTGAAAGCAGAGGCCTAAAATGACCCTTGAGGAACACCAATGTTGATGGTAGCTTTATCAGAGAGGGTGGAGTTTGGTACTTTGGTGGTATGGGACAAAAGAAGGCGATTTGCTCCATCATGATTGTCCTCCATGTTTTGTGGATCATTGAGTAAATCCCTGATTGGTTAACCATTTGTCCAGTTTGTTTTGAAAGTCAATATGTTAGGTGAGTCAACTATTTCCTGAGGTAATTTGTTTCATATTTTGGGTGCTCTTATAGTGAAAAGTTCATTGTTTTGTTTGTTTTGCTCTCATGATCTCCAGTTGTATGGTGTGTAATCTTGCAACTGTTTTCTAATAGAATAGTTTAGTCCACAGTTTTGCATCTGTTCTGTGTTTGCTGTAATTTTGAATAGTAATAATAAGTCCCTCTGAGTCTTCTTTGAGATAGTGTGTGTAAACCTGTTTGTTCTAATCTAGTGGTATAGTCGAGTTTAGAAATATGAGGTATTAGTTTTGTTGCTTTGTGTTGGATACTTTCAATCTTATTGATATCAGAAATTAAGTAGGGGTTCCTGAAGGGGAACAATAGTCAAGAATGGTCTAACATGAGATCTGTAGAGTGGAAGTAGGCACTGTTCAGTTTTGTTTATGAATGTTTTGTTGATCCTTCTGAGAGTGACTTTTGCTTGGTTGGCTATTTTAGTACAGTGTGATGTGGAAGACAAGTTGTTATTAACCAGGATACCTAAATCTTTTTCTACTGAAGATTTTAATAGCCATATTGTTTAGGTAATATGTTTGCAGTGGATTGTTTTTCCCAGATGAAGGGTTGCACATTTGGAGACATTAAAGTACATCTCGTTTGTAGATGCCATTACTCAGTTAGCAGCAGTTCTGCTTGTAAACCAGAGTCTTTGGTTTGGCTAATAGCTTTTCCCCGATTTTGGTGTCATCGGCATATTTCACCATTTTATTGTTACTTGTATGTACATGTCTCTTATAAATAAATGAAAGAGAACAGGCCCCAGCACAGAGCCCTGGGGACTCCACTGTTCACTCCCTTTCCCTGGACATTACGTTGTTGACCCGACTCTGGGTTCTGTTGTTTAGCCACTGATTTATCCAGGAAGTTAATATGGGTGACAGCCCTATTTTAATAAGTTTTTAATCAGTAAAGGGTGAGAAACTTTATCGAACACCTTGCTGTAATCAAGTAATATGACGTCCGTGGTGTGTGTTGTTGTCTAAGTGGTAGCTGATGTGTTACGTAAAAAGAAATGAGGTTTGTTACACATGAGAAACCATGTTTGAAACCATGCTGGTACATGTCAGTTATTTTAATGTTGCTAATTTATGTTCTATTTTGATCTTAATGATTTTTTCCATAAGTTTACATGGGATGGATGTCAGACTTATGGGTCTGTAATTTTCGGTCTTTGAATGGGAGCTTTTTGAAAATTGGTGTAACTATTGCAGTGCGCCATTCGTTTGGCACTGATGATTCATTCAGTGATTTATTGAATAATATTTTTAGTGGTTGGATAATATCACCTTTTGTTTCCATTAAGAATCTGGAACTGATTCCATCAGGTCCTGGGCTTGTATGTTTTTTTTTTTTTTTTTAAGAGTATTTATTGCATTCTTTATATCATCTTCTGAAATCTTTTCTGTGTTTGTGTCGGTAATAGGGGGTACAGTAATAATATCTGATTTATGTGTATAAACAGTAGAGAAATAGTTATTTAATTCAGTAGCTGTTTCTATATCTGAAGTAATGGTTTGTGAGTTTACGACCAGAGGTTCAATTTGGTTATTACAGTTCTTTTTTTGTTTAAGTAGGAATATAGAGCTTTGTGGAGTCTTGTGTGTGCTATCTTGAATTCAAGATTATGCTGGCTATTTTATGTGTTTTTAAGTTTTTAACTGTTTGTCTATAGGATATTAGTATTTTGTCTGTTTGAGATACTGTTGTCTTTTAAGCTTGGAAAAAGTTTCTTTTACGAGATATTAGAGTTTTTATGTGTTTATTAAACCATTGAGGATTTTCCTTTGTTGTTGTATTTAAGTCTCTCAGGGATATATTTTTGTCAAGTTGTAGTATTTTTGTTTGACTGTTTCATACTACATTTGTTTTAGGGGTAGAATCTGCTCCCAGTTGGTTGTTCCCAGATCTTGTCTGATAAGGTCAAAATTTGCTTTGTGGTATTGCTTTACTTTAATATTGTTTATTTTGGTTGTGAGGGTAGCTGGATTGAAAAGTATGTTGTCATATGATCACTATTTCCAATTGGCGGTAGAATTGTTATATCAGATATTGGGGTTTCTAGATTGGTAATGACGAGATCTAATATGGTTTTTTTTTCCTGGTTGGCTCCTCACTTTCTGTTTTAATCCTTGATCAGTTACAGCAAATAGAAATTGCTTGTCGTGTTGGTTTAGTCCAGTTAATGTGTTCCAGTTGATAGTTGGCAGGTTGAAATCTCCTAGTATTAATATGTCATTTCTATCAGAAAATTGCTGTATTTCCTCAGTTATTAGTCTGGTGGTTTCTAGGTCAGAGGCTGGTGGTCTATAGCAGGTTCCAATCAGTATTTTGTGTGAACATGTAACTTGAATGTATGCCCCACACTTTCTAGACAGGGGTTGGAGTCTTTTGATAGGGTTTTAGGTTGTCTCTTATATATAAACTGATCCTCCTCCTTTTTTGTATTGTTTCGTTTTATAAAATGTTTGTAGCCAGGTGTCTCTGTTGTCCAGATTTTTTCTGAGTTTCCGAGGTTTCATTTATAGCTATTATTGCTAAGTCTAGAGTATGAGTTAGTATTTCTAGTTCAGCATATTTGGGAATTGTCATGGATCTGGCATTAAAGCTAAGTATGTTGAATTTCACATACTGAGACCTATCAGACAGATGGTTCTCAAACCAGTTTACAGCATTTTGCACGAAGCCAAGAGAGTTCAGGGGGCGACAAGGAGGGAGTGGTCGACAAGGTCAAAAGCCTTGGTCATATCAATAAAGATGGCCCCAGTGAGCCTGCCAGAGTCCATATCAACTAAGGTGTCAGATGTGAGTTTGAGTAGGGCGGTGGTGGTACTATGGCCTTCATGGAACCGTGTTGGTGTCAGTTAAGAGGTCGTGTTTCAGTAAGAAGTCGGTGGTCTGGGTAGTGACTATTTCTCAAGTATTTTACTGAGAACGGATAGAATGGCAATAGGACTGTAATCTTTGGGTCAAGTGGGTTTCCTTTTTGAACACGGGGTCATTCTGGCTGTCTTCCAGATATCCGGGATAGTACTTTGACACAGAGAGGGTAAAGATTCTAGCAAGTGGAGCAGCTATGTGGGGAGCGCCAATTTTAGGAGCTTAGGTTCTAAGTTATCAGATCCAACAGCTGTGAGCTCCAAATATTTCCTAGAGATAGAGAACCACACTGGTTTGGACAGACTTGAAATGGAAAGTATGCTTGGGAAGTTTGTGGGTGGTGGGGTTTGACGAGGTAGGAAAGTGGAAGTATATTGTGTGAGGTCAGCAAATTGACTGTTAAAGAAGTTTACAGTAGTGAGGGGTTGTTAGAATGTGTGCCATTTAGAGTCCTGTCATTTGGGGTGGATGACTGGTTTGAGCCCAGGAAGAACTTTATATGGGACCAGAATTTTTGGGGTCCCCTGGGAGTTTATTAGAAGGTTATTGCAGTTAGAGCTTTTGCTCGTTTGATTTCTTTCTTACAGGCATTTCTCAACGCCTGTATGTAATTAGGTCTGCCGGATGACCCGTTTCCTTATGTCAAAGCCAGATTTTGTCCCTCTGTCTTAATTTAGACAATAAGTCGGATTTTAGCCAGCGCATCTGCTTATTTCTAACCCACCTGGTAACGAGTTTTAGTGGATTTCTTGCAGTTCTAAGAATTTACCTAGAAGCTATTTAGGGCTGTCTGGACATCAACTGTGCTGTAGAGAGGGGACCAGTCAATGCAAGCTACATCAGACAAGAAGGCCTGTGAGTCAAAGTGTGCAAAGTTATGGAAAGTAATAAAGCGGGGCTTAATAGGTTCAGGCCTACCTTTTCCCCAGACATAGAAAGTGGGGGAGTGATCAGTAATGGCGCCAGATAGAATTCTGCATCTGCAGTATTCTCTGGCGGTTTGTCATGATCCAGTCCAGCAAGGTGCTAGTATTTGAGTTGGGAGCAGTTCTGGTGGGCATTGGGATAAGTTGATGTAGTTAAAACTCTGAAGTCAGTGCTGTCATGTGAGTTACCCAACCAGTTAAAATTGATATCACCTAGTGTAAGGACTTCATAGTTTCCGAGAGAATAGCAGTTTGGTCCAGAAGCTCATCCAGTCCTTTTAGGCCATTTGTAGGGGATTCTAGGCACAGACAATATGTAGTTTCTTTGTACCAAGGAGAGGGAGGGTGTAGTGCCTCACAGTGGTTCATGGGGGCTGAGTTGATTGTAGAGCTGGAGGTGTGATTTATAATAGATGGCTGTCTTCTCCGCATTTAGAGGCTGGTCTGTCAATCCTCAGCAGATTATAGGATGGCAGAGAGCACCGTGAGTTAGGGGTGGCTGGCCTCAGCCAAGTTTCAGTGAGGCACAATATATCAGGCTTGTATTTGTGGCCCAGTGTTCGAGTTCCACAAAATTCAGCTTGAGGCTCCTGATATTATGGTGAGTTATACATAGGCCTGATACAGTTGAGATAGGAGCAGCTGACGAGATTTGGGGTCCAGGGTTAGGCTGTATATCACCGGAGAGTAGGATGGCCAGTATGAGGAGGTACCATAGCTTACGATGCATGAAGGGTGAGGGTACCGAATTGCAGGGGCCTGGAGTTAAGGGCAAAGCCAACTAGGTGAATCCAGATCTTGTTGAGAAGTAATGGTGTGGGATTGTGATGCATCAATGGGGTTACCGTAAGTTTGAGAAAGTAAAGTCGTAGTGTTGATAGTGTGGGAGAGCAGATTGGTCAGGGGGACCCTAGAGGTAGATAGGTGCAATAGAAGTGATGCAGATAGAGTAGTGTCACTATCACCTGCGTGATCATTTTCGGCCCTGACATTAGGGAGGGTGTTTAGTGGAAAAGAGAGATTGTTCAGCAGCTAGTCGGTATTACTAAGGGGTAATTTTAATAACGAGGAGTAAGAGGGACAAAGACTGAGAGCGGGAAGATTAGGGCAGAGCAAGAGGAGGGAAATGTACCAGATAGGCAGGTCATGAGGATATGGCCAGCAAATATAGGATTTACAGTGGGTCAGCACAGGCTGCAGTGTGGAGCAAATCTAAGAATAGCAACAGGACAGTGGACTGAGGCTGCAGTGTATAAGACTGAGGTGGGCTGGGAACAGAGAGAGAATAGGAAGAGAGATACTTTTTATCGGTTCTAGGGTTACTAAAGAGAAAGGAAGGGTGGGACAAAAAGTGATGTCAGCAACAATGCAGAACGGTTATGAATAAAGCCGTTGTAATTACATGGCAGTAGGGGGGCAGATAGGGCATTGAGAGAGAGTAATATTGGAGGAAGCCGATGGGCGGGGACAGAGAGAGTATTTAATAGGAGGACTGGGAGGGCAGGAGAAAACCCACTGCAAGAGTTCAGCCCTGAGCCTGGAGCTCTGTTTTGAAGCGGTTTGCAGGCTTGCCAATCAGGAGCCTGGAGATAACCTTTGACCAATCTGGGCTTAAGCAGGAAAAAGGCGCACCAGTCGAAAAGCCACCATTAGCGGGCCAATTCGAGCAGCTATGCCTTGCGGAGGAGTCCGGGAGCGGAACCAGGAGAGCAGCAGGAGCTAGTCAGGAGTCCTCTGTGATGGCGGTGGCCAGGAGACGGCCGGAGGCACCGCTGCAACAATGAGCACCGCTCGGTGCAGCGCTTACAGCTTCTGAAAAGAGAGAGGAAAGGAGAGTAATTTAAAGGGTTCTGAGTCGGGCGGGAGAGCTGGCGGGAGAGAGACAGGTATCAGTAAGTAAGCGTAAAGGTAGGGAGTGGTCACAGGGGAACAGGGTAAGTAGTGAGACCAATTTAGTTTGAGTATAGGCCTCAAGGGGATGGGGGGAGATGGGCGGATTTGGCAGCAGGCTGCTGGGTAGGTTAGGGAACTGAAAGAGGAGGAACAGTGAAAGAGCAGAGGTCAGGCACAGTGGAGATGATGTTTGGGCAGGCTAAAATCAAGAGGTTGAGAGAGAGAGAGAGAGAGAGGAAAAATTATATATTTAGGCAGTTTCAGGTAGGCTTAATAGTGATACAGGGACAACAGTAGCAAAACACAGTAACCTAGCGATCGTAGTGAGATGTAATTTAAAACTCTAAAATAAGCCGTGAAGGGCACCCATATAGATAATGGCAGTAGACTTTAAAATACAGCACAGTTTCACAAGCACAAAAAGGGCTAGCAATTACAGCATATTAGTAAAACCCACTGCAAGACTTCAGCCCCTGAGCCTGGAGCTCTGTTTTGGAAGCCGGTTTGCAGGCGGGCAGTGGAGCCTGAAGATAACCGTTTGACCAGTCGGGGCTAAAGTAGGAAAGGCGCACCAGCCTAAAAAGCCGCCATTAGCGGGTCAACTCAGCAGCTATACTCCTGCGGAGGAGTCCAGGGAGCGAACCAGGAGGGCGGCAGGAGCTAGTCGGAAGTCCTCGTGATGGCGGCGGCCAGGGGAGACGGCCGGAGGCACCACAACAATGAGCCACTCGGTGCAGCGCTACAGCTTTATGGAGGAGTCCGGGAGCGGAACCAGGAGGGCGGCAGGAGCTAGTCGAGTCCTCGGTAGGGTTGTCACGTATGAAATTTTGACGGTATGATAACCACTGTGTGTGATACCATGGTATAATGCATTCCAATGGGAAAACCTAAAATACTCAAAATAATGCAATTTTAACCAAATTTTACATGTAAAAGCAGTTAAAATACTAGTAAATGACACATTGTGAATTTAATAGAGAAAATAAAGATAATGAGTCAAGTATGTGCAAAAGAAATATTTTTTGACTGTCAGATTCCTCCTGATCCGATGAGGAGTGGAGCTTCGAGCACTAGAAATAGATTTATATAAAAAAAAAAAAAAAATTCTATTACAGTCTGAAACATGTGACATACCATTATAAGTAAAGCGTTTTAGTGTACTCTTAGCTTACAGCACAAAATGCTACCGATACCAAAAGTACTATACAAAAATAGCACAGTGAGTACGTAGTAGTTAAGTTGTTTGATTTACGCTTTTGTTATGCTAAATTGTCAATAACTTAAAGATGAGAGTTGATGAATACGAAAGGAATGTCCGGTCACTCCACTCCTAGTGGTGGTGCAGACTAGAGTTGCAGATGCAGACAGAGTTGCACTTCATTGAAGTCGTGTTCTACTAGCTTTAGAAGCAGGCACAGCAAGAGCACTGCTTAGAATCAGAACAGTTCTGATTGGAAAATCAAGGCTCACTGTCTAATCGACTGAGCTGAGTGTCCTCCTCACCTCACAGCCTGGGGCTCGCTCCAAGACCAAGTCCCCCAGTCCCCTCAAGATAAGTTAGTAAAAGTGATAGTAAGTAGTGCAAATAAATTTGGAGAGATCTGTGTTCATATTTACTTGCTCAGTGTAGCACCCTACCACCACAACCACAACACAACTCCTGCCTGCATTCACCACCACTGTGTCCAATACTCCAAGGCCAAGCCAACAGCCAGAGCCAGTCAGCAGAGCTAAGCCAACTGTGAGAGATGGTGGCATCTAAAGGAATTAGCCTATATATCCCAAATGCCATGCTGGCTGCCTGGCTGCTTTTCCTTTTTAATATACTAGCTATTTAACTACAGTAGCCTCCAGCTGAGGCAATGATCCAATGTGAGTTGCTTGCTTGACTTTCTTAGGTTGAGTCAGTCACGTTATACTGTGACTCAGGTCGAGTCGTGTGACTGTGACATGAGTGCAGTCTGGCATTAAAGGAATCAGCTATATATCCTCAGTGCCATGGCGGTGGTAGGCACTCACTGGCTGCCGTTTTTCTTTTTAAGGTAGGTAATAGCTATTTAACTACAGTAGCCTTCAGCTGAGGCAGTGAGCCAATGTGAGTTGCTTGCTTGACTTGCTTTGGTGGAGTGAGTTGTGCTATTGTGAGTCGAGTCATGTGACTGTGACATGAGTGCAGTCTGGCATTAAAGGAATCCACTTATATATCCTCAGTGCTGTGGCAGTGGCAGGCACTCATTCTCTGCCTTTTTTTTTGTTGTTTTAAGCTACTAGCTATTTAAGTAATTAAGAAATTTATGAATTTAAATTACTTTTCCATTGAGTTTTGTTTTAGGTAGCCCCCAAAGTGACTCAAGTCATCTTGTCGCCACCTCGGACTCATGAGTCAAGTCTCTTGATATGATGAGTGACTCGGGAGGACTGGAGTCCTGCATAGCATTTAAGGAATTAGCCTATATCCTCAGTGCCATGGTTGGTGGCTGCTGAGTCAAGCGACTATAATTGTTAAGCTCAGCTAGGCTAAGGGTAATTATGCAATTAAAGTAATTTCTCTTATTGGTTTTGTGTTGGTTAGCCCTGAGCCACAGTCAACCAAGAGCTCAGCTGAGCCAGCCAACCAAAGTTTTGTGACACAGATGACATGAGTCAGTCAGAGAGGACTTGTCAGGAGTAGGACTCACTCCATCATAGGGACCACTCTAGTGGGGGCATGCAAGCAGACGGAGGAGAGACATGAAGTGGTCCACAGTAGAACTGGACTGGAGGGACTCTGGGTGCATCAAGCACACAGATTAGACAAGACAGCAACTTCACTAAATGTGCTAGGTCAGCTGAATAGCCAGTGCCAATTATAAAATATCACAAATCACATTAGGAGGACAGGGAGGGAGGACTCTGACTCGGAGTCAGGAAGCAACAGCAGCAGATGTCAGAAAGAATTTGGATTAGCAAGCAGAGTGCCCTCCAGATATGGCATGTGTTGGCAGGCATCAAATTCATTATCCACACTGCAGGTGTGCTGGGCAGCAGTGACTTTGTGCTGCAGAATCAGATAGAGGGAGGGTCGGGAACTGGGAATGAAAACTGAAGGAACACACGGACTACTAGTGCCAATTCTTACCACCGAAACTGAAAACACGGAGTGTAATTGTAATATAAAACTGCAATTTGCAAATGCAAATAGCACTAGCATCATGGCAATTTTGTGTTATTATTTAACAATAAAAATAAACCTGAAAATGTTCTCGTGTGTATCTCATTCCTCTCTGACAGGACTGTCTACTCTCTATAGTTTCAGACTTACAATGAATGAACATGAACACATATGACCACTCGAGAGAGAGAGAGCACCAGCAGCACAACAGTTAACAGTAATGTGAATGAATGATCACTGCACTCTTATCTGTCACTCACTGGCCCCACCGATGAGGTGGTTGATCAGTCTGCAGTCTGAGTCTGTACACACAGTGACAACCAACCACAGACAGTTTGTTAAAACTGTTACCCATAAAGATAAGAAAACTTAACATGATGATCATTACATGACATGACAGACATATTACACAGTGTTACTGTTAACAAAATAACGTAACAGATTTTGATGCTGGGCTTGGTTACTGCTGCTGATCCCTCCCTCACCCCCATTCCATGCCCATTGCTCAAGCCCAATCAACAGACGTGTTTAGGATGGCTGGTCAACACCCATATGTCCCCCCACTCCGTGCTACTTAAATAACCAACTCGGTCTGAGTGGTTTGGGGGAGGGTGCAGTACACCAAAAACAGTGGTGGGGTCCGCACCGCCACTACAGCGACCTGGTACTGTTGTCGCTGTAGTGTCTGGCACTGTGAATTGTCACGGAGGGGATGTAACCCTCAACAAACATGTTTTATTGTTGTTCAGCTTTTCTGGAGGGATGTCACTCATTTTGAAACCAGTACATCATTTTCTGCTTCTGTTCCAAATGAACAGCAGAGGAGAGGACAGTAATGATGCGCATTGTGCATTTACAGTATGGCTTTTGTGCAAGCAGTGTGCTGCACTTCATGTGTACTAGTGCAGTCAGTGTGCACTGTTTGAGTAAAACAGTCGCACTCACACAGCAACACTGACTTTTGTGTGTTACATGGTCTGTTCTCGCCATTTGCCATTAAGGAAGCAGTTATTACTTATATATCACTGGTGGCTAATACTCACTTGGCCTCTGTGTGCCTTGTGTGGCACTCCTGTGATTTAAGACACAAATTACATGATGACTAAAAAAAAAAAAAAAAAACTTTGTCCTGAAACCGAACGCTGAAAATTAAAAATGGAAGGAAGAAGTCAAAGACTGACTTAAATTTTATTGAAGGTCTCTCAACCGACATCATCAGTCTACTTATGGACTGGACATGTGAGGACACCTAAATTAACCTTACTAGTCTGTACAACACTGCAGCAGACAGCGGACGTGCATCCACAAAACAATTTTTGCACTGAAAAGAAGCCTCAAACTCTTGCATCAGGGAGAATTACGCAAGTGGACAGTTGTCCCTAAAATGCAAAAAACTAGTTGAAAGGTCTCAATACCGTCGGTATACCGTGAAACACTTTTATCAGCGGTATCAGAAATTGTCCACAGTATCAATATCAGTGACTTCTGACACTGCGGTATACTGTGACACCGCTGCGCTGCGTGACAGCCCTAGTCCTCGTGTGATGGTGGCAGCCAGGGAGACAACCGAGGCGCCACAACAACGAAGCGCCACTTGGTGCAGCGCTTACAGCTTCTGATATACTATAAAACTAATGATAATAAGGAGGAATAATGGGGAATGAGATGATGATGACGACGACACTTGTGTGTAGTTGTACTTTACTTGGGTGTAGTGTAAACAGCCTGCTATGAGTCCCACACAGATTTTATCCCCTGGGCCACCCAAGCCAGCAGCACAGGCACATCAACTTGTATGTTGTTTGCCTGAACAGTATATATATATATATATATATATCTTTTTCAATACATGAAATTGTGAATAAACATTAACAAGTGATCCTGATTGGATGGCACAAGTCAAAGATTTATTTTGCCAGCCTGCTGCACTTGCCCTGTACACACAGTCACACTGAAGCAAGGCAAAACATTTTATTTGGGATTTCTGGGACTGTTACATTTCTTGTAGGCCCCCTGCAGTCTCTCTCTCTCTCTCTCTCTCGACAAATCGTGAGTTAATATTAACAAGTAATTGTGATTCGTGGTTGGATGGCACAAGTCAAAGATTTATTTGGCCACCCTGCTGCCCTTGGCTCTGTACACACAGCCACACTGAAGCCAGGAAAATATTTGGGATTTTTTTTTTTTTGAAATTACTGTTTGTTTTATATATGAAACAATAGAATCAAATTTCTCATGTAAGAGAATCACATATGGCAGTCAGGTTAACCAACTTGTACAAATTGTTAATACATATAAGGTCATTTACAATCTGATACAGTAGGAGCTGGGGTAGTCCACTGTTATGAGGCATAGAAGCACCTCAGAGTCCAAGCATTATTTATCAGTCCATCAATGCCAGCTGCTTCAAAGGCTTAGGTTAGTTCCTTAGGGAGATGTGGCATATATTTTATACACTAAACAAGTAGTGCTTATAAGCCATTAACAATATCAACATGAAGCCATCAAGGTGAATCCCTCAGCCCCAGAACAGCCCCTACATAAAGACCCTTAGCTAAGCTCTATATTGAGCAGATATAAACTGAGGGACTGCAACACGTGGTACGCTTTAAACTGCTGCAGTAGCCCTGCTTATCTCAGATCCAGTCATAGTCAACTATATTGCTCAAATTGGAGAACAAGCACAAATCTTAAAAATATGATTTAAACCTCCCAGATTACCAAAATCGTTCCCCTTTACAAAGGACCACAAGATTGCTATGTTAATTAGAGCAAATGTAGTGAAACTGTCCATAGTACAGGACCCATGGAAAAGATAGGAAAAAAAACTTCTCAGTTTTTACTGTTCATAATTCAGTCCTCCTCTCCTTCCTCTGAATCAATACCTTCATTCCTGCACTCCTGGGACAATTTGGATTTAAATTCTTGCTCTGTCTTCTCTGCTCAGCATCTACCGAATCAGAAAACTGCCAACTCTTGCCTCCGTGACGAGACTCGAAGATGAGCGGGCAACATGAAAGAATGCTTCACCCCTAGAGACCGCAACTTCTGGCTAACAGCATCAAACTTCTTTCTCCAGGCCCTCGCTTGGAAGGAGAGGTCTGGATAAAATTTAATATCATGCCTTTGCCCTCTATTGGCTACACCCTTCTTCCAGCAGCGATAATCTCATCCCGCACCTCTGGACCCACTGTTCTCACCAAAGTAGTACACGATTGATTCAGATTCGATGGATGAACCCTTGAGCCACACAGTAAGCCTGACGTAGCTGGGACCATTCAACTCGCTGGTAATTCCAAAATCTTAGCCATCCAATTTTAATATAGTCCAGCAAACGTGGCCCTTCCACTCCTTCCGGTAATATTTGGGATTTTATGTAACTGTAAAATTTCTTCTGGACCCCAGTAGTCTCTCCCTCTTTCCTCTGGATCAGGAATGGCACAAGTCAGATTTTGCCAGCCTGCCCTTTCTCATATACACAGACAGCTATACTGTTTTGAGGCCAAGAAAATGAAAAGAAAACTTTCATTTGGGATTTTCTGTACCTGTAAAATCTGTCTTCGGCCCTCTATGTCTCTCTCTCTCTCTCTCTCTCTCTTTCTTTCTTTCTTTCTTTCTTTCTTTCTCTCCTCTCTCTCTCTCTCTCTCCCCTCTGGATCTGGAATGGCACAAGTCAAAGATTTTGCCAGCCTCCCTTTCTCGTATACACACTGCTACACTGTCTGAGGCCAAGAAAATAAAAATAACTTTCATTTGGGATTTTCTGTAACTGTAAAGTTTCTCTTGGACCCCGGTAGTCTCTCCTCTCTCCTCTGGATCAGGAACGCACAATAAAGATTTTGCCAGCCTGCCCTTTCTTATACACAGTCTGCCACTGTTTGAGGCCAAGAAAAGAAAAAATAACTGTCTGATCTCTCTTGGGCCCCAATAATCTCTCCTCTCTCCTCTGGATCTGGAATGCTGAGTCAAAGATTTTGCCTGCCTGCCCTTGCTCATACATACAGTCACACAGTACTGCCACACTGCCTTAGTTTGCAGTTTGCAGCCACCCAGTTCACCACCATCTCCCCAGTCCCAAATCCTGACTCCCGACTCGCCTTCACCCACCCTCGACGATTGTTTTCTCCCCTCCTTTCTTTCCTCTCCCTAATTTCTTCTCTTCCCTCCCCTCTGGCTCATATATTTCTGGTGTGTTTTGCATCTTTGGGGGTTTTGGCGCTTTTGTTCTGTAACTCTTTCTGCTGGCTGCCTGGCTCTGCTGAGCACAGCTCCTGCTCCTCGGTCCTCCTTGCTTCGTCTGGGGCTGCGTTGCTTATTCAGCATGGTTATATACCGTGAGTGGGTCACGTGACCTTCTGTTGCCTAATTGGATGCCGCTGGCCGCTGTATGTGCCGGCGGCATCATGACAATAGACAGCAAAATCGGCGGAAATGGCATCTCCACAGACCGGAACGGACTTATACAGCGATGTCTGTATTTATCCCGGTCTATGGATTCGGGTTCGATTCTGGGGTCTGGCTCTCCTGCGGAACAGTCCACCCAGCCCTAATGCCTATCCCATGCATTCTTGAATCCCGTTACAGTTTTGCCTCCACCACCTCCTCTGGGAGGCTGTTCCAGGCATCCACCACACTTTCTGTGATAGTACCTCACATGTCCCTGAGTCTACCCGCTCCTAGCTTCATAGCATGCCCCTTGTTCTTGAGCATCTTTTTTCTGAAAAATTCTTCCCTCTTGTACTTTATTTATATCTGTGAGGTATTTGAAAGTCTATCATATCTCCTTTCCCTCCTTTCCTCCAGGGTGTACATATTAAGGTCCTTTAGTCTCTCCTCATAGGGTTCTTTGGTGCAGACCCTGCCTCATTTAGCTGCCCTCCTCTGGACTGCCTCTACTGTGTATGTGTTCCTCCAGAGATGTGGTCTCTAGAACTGGACACAGTACTCTAGGTGAGGTCTCACCAGTGAGTTATACAGTGATACCACCACCTCCTCTTTCTGCTGGTGATACCCTTCCGTTTGCACCCTAGCATCCCACTGACTCTCCCACAGCCTTGTCCCACTGTCTGGTCACCTTTAGGTCATCAGATATGATTATCTCCAGGTCTCTTTCCTGTTTGCTGATCGTCAGTACCACTCCCACCTTCTTATCTCCACCCCTGGGTTCTGTGCCCAAATGCATGATTTTACACTTTGTAGTTGCAGTAATTGCAGTAGCATAGTTAATGTGAGTTGATCCATTGATAAGTTCTGTTGAAGACAAATTCACAAGAAATCTCGATAACATGTAGTATTTTTGTATGCCAATCAATATTAAAGACCCCAAAAGCAATCTTATCAGAGTCCCTATAAGCTCCTGAAAAGGAAAATGCATATTGAATCCTTATCAAAACAAGATAAAATAAGCATCCTGCGGTTTCGGAACCTCGGGTGTAAGTAAAACTGGTTATGTCAAAATGAGTATGGCGGCCCGGTGGCGCTGAAGGGTTGAGGCTGGGCGCCCTCGCACCACGCGCCCGGCGACCTGGGTTCGAGGAGCAGACTCTGGCCGTCCGGTGTCGGCGGGGGAGATAGGCTGGAGGCGTCCGACAACGCGCCTTCTCCGGGGGAGGATTCGGCCGATGCCCGACACTTGCATGACCCCGGAGCAGAGGCTCGAGGAACTGCAAGCTCCACTTGGGATGGTCGCCATTGAGCAGCATGGACACCGGGTGTGCATCATGATGTCGGGGAGGTTACCTGCTGCTCGGGGAGGGAGAAAGCATGAGAACAAGCCTGCCTCAGCCGGAAAATGGGGGACCATGGCGTGCCACGATTTGCCTGTGCCCACCCAGCAGACCTCAGACTGGCAAATGTAATGGCAGGGTTTGAGCCCCCGCCTGCCCCACCCAGGGTAATCCAGCGGCTCCATGGGGCCAGGGTCTGCATGGTAGGGTTCCGGCAGTGGGATGTCCAGTTGTCCCTCCTGAAGGGTCAGAGGTGGCAGGCTGGGAAGGAGGAATAAACAGAAATTTCAAAAAAAAAAAAAAGTAGGAGCAAGTAATTTTAAGTGAGTTAACCAATAGGAAAGCTTACAGAAGTCTGTTCTGGGTAATCATTTGCACTCCAGCCTCCCCAGAGATACAAAATACTAAGTAAAGTAGTTTAAACATTTTCAAATGACAGATCAAAATAGAAGCAAATTAATAAACAAAGCCAAGAGTTCTGGCCACAGCAGACTTGGCAGGCAGCACTTTGCTGAACCTCCACTCGGGGATCGGCAGAGATTTTGAGCGATACTGCCACCCCCACCCCACCCCACTGAGGCCCATGGTGGAATCTGCCCCCCATACAGCTTTTTTTCTGCAGGTCACAGAGGGTCTTAAGTCTCTCTGCCCCTGCTGCCTCCAGTCTCCCTTGAGACTTACCCACCACAGAATCCCCATGTTTCCTCCACCCGTGGTAGGGCCTGGGAGGAGGGATTTCCTCCCAGCCCAAAACACATGTCCAGAAGTTGGTGGGGGTCTTGAGTGGCTGAGTGGGCAGAAGCAGGTGGGTGGTACTTCATGCCTGCTCCCAATTTTCCTATTTCTGGTCCCAGTCCAACTGGCAGAGTGCAGTAACGCTGGGCATGCGTATGGGTGAAGGTGCACACACACTATGGCATCTGCTGCCTGCTGCAGGCCAACCCCATTGCAAGTCGCTGCTGCTGCTCTGCCACCACGCCTCAAGGTGGTGGTAGTGTAGGGCCGGTGCAGCTACTCTCCCCGAGAGAGAGAACAGTCTACCTCCCTGGCCACCCCATTGACCCAAGTCTGTTCCTGAAACCAGGTCGCAGGTGTGCTAGGGTGTGTGGAGTCCAGTGCTGTAAACCTCTGCATACTACTGCACTGGCTGAAATTGACTTTTTAATGAGTGAATTGTGTGTTGTAATGCTGTCCTCAAGAAGGATGCATTAAAGAAATTCTTGTGTCCCTGTAATTGCTTTAATATATGCTGTAAAACTGGAAAACATTAATGAAGAAAATGTAAAACAAAAAGAAACAACAAATGGTGTATCAAGACCTAGCAGTCAGTATCTTTGCCGTGGTGCCTCATAGGAAACTAGTTAAAGTTAGGGCGATCTAGGACTGGGGAGAGGCTAACTTTTTTTGGTATTATTTCTCTCCTCCAGAGCTCCGCCTCGACCCTGCCCTCCGTTGTTCCCCCAGCGCCATCCCTGGACATCAGACCCCTCCCTTGTGCACCCAGACTTACCCCTTCCCGGCAGGGTGGTGGGGCGACTCAACCCACCCAGCGGATCCATGCCAGTGAGGCGCCTTCCAGGAATGGTGCCGCAGGGGAACAACCGTGCTGCGGGCTCGCTTTTTCGCTGTTTTCCTCCCGGCGGTCATGCGCGTGCAATGGCGCCAGCGACTGGGTGCTCGCATGCTCCCGTCGTGCCCCAATCAGCGTCTGCCCACGACCCGCCCCCAAGCTTGCAGCTCGTGCTGTGGACCCCCAGCTCCGCTAGGAGTCAGGCAAGCCCGGCAGCCCAAATCCCCTCCCGGAGATGGAGAGCGATCCAGCAGGCGTCAATCCATCTCCTCCCCCGACCATGGCAACCCATGCCCGTTCTCGAACACGTGGGAGTCGCTGGCGGGCGCGAGGTGTGGCGACCAGCGCCACCCCTCAGCGCCACCGGGCCGGCCGGGAGGCTAACTTGATGGATGTGCTGAAACTGGTTGGCAGGACACAGGGAGTGATAGTGAATGGAAACTTGTCTGATGGCAGGTAGATAAATAGTGGGGCACCTTAGGGATCTGTCTGAGGTCACTACGCTTTAACTTGTACATAATAATACTGGGGTGGAGTTGCGGGAAAAGGTGAGTCTGTTTACAAATGAGACAAAACTCAACAGGAGGCCGGAAGTGAGGAGGGTATTGGCATAAAGAGGATATAGAGCTAGTTTTATTGCCATGAAATGTAAAGTGATGACCTCATTAGCAGAAACCTGCATACAGATTATTGCATCAATAAGGAAGCATGGAGGCAGCTCTCAAAAGAGGAAAGGGACCTGGGGCTGATACTTATCAGTAGTCTAAAACCTCTTCAAGGGCTATAAACACAGGGAAGCAAGGCAAACTGAATGATAGGATGCATAGGGAGGGGTTTGCCAGTCGCAGAAGGAGGCGGTACTGCCACTGTACAGGTCACTGGTTCAACCACACCTGGATGACTGTGTAATTCTGGAGCCTACAGCAGAGAAAGGACAGAGAATTTTTTTTCTTCTGTTTATCCTCTCCCTGCTCTGAGCCCCGCACCATTGGGAGTCGCCTATGGTGTCTGTCTGTCTCTCCACCTACCTGAGCCTGTGGTTGAACCCCATGGAGCCATGGCTATACCCCCAGGCAGATACGAGGAGGGGCCCATACACCCGATATCCTTGTTCTCGTCAGGCACCCAGACAGGACAGGTAGGTGGGAGTTGTGAGGTCTGCCCTGGCGCTCCGTCTCCCGGCACTCAGAGCTGATTTTTCTGTTCTTGGAGAGCATGACATGCACCCAGACGTGAAGTTGCAACTGCTGACATGTCATGCCCCACCCCCTCAGTGTGGCTCTGGCGCTTGCTGCGCCTCTGGCCTCGCCCAGAGGTCAGCCAAGCCCCAGTTGTAACCCCTCTCCCTCCCTGGAGAGGGAGCGGTCCTCTGGATGCTTGAGCCTCCTCCCGGCCGGCCGTTGTCTCCCGGTTCATTCCCGAACCGGGTCAACGGCATCGCAAGTGGTAGCACTATCGCTGTGTCGATGGGCGGCCTGAAAGGACAGAGATGAACTGGAAACCCACACAGAGAAGGACAACAGAAATGATCCAAGGGCAGCAGGGTAGGTCATATGAAGAGAGGTTGGAGAGTCTTGGTTCCATTGTCAAATGTAGGCAGTCCTGTCAACAGGCTGCCAGCTGAGTGGCAAAATCAAAGAACTGCCGCTTTACACCCCAGTGTGCTGTCAGCACTACTGCTGAAACGCTGCCAGCTCCTGCCGTTCTACCTGCAGTACCTCTGACTCGAACTCTGTGGGTAATACTACTTTGTTCAGTAGTCCTAGGAATATTGAGCTAGGTAAGTCTGCTTCTGTATCTATTACTGGACCTGTTGATACTGATGACAGTGTGGCCCCAGAACTGATAGTGCAACACTAGAGTTACCGGCTTCCTTGCAGCCCTATGAATCAGTGCCTTTAGTGAATACTGTACCTATACTAAGACTGGGGAAGTTGTTGTAGATTAAGAACCCCTGCCACACATAATGACCCAGAGTAAGGTACCAGTGGTATACAGAGGAAAAGATCACAGACTGCAACTGCGGCTCATTTGGCCCCACCTCGTAAGGACAATGATTCAGGCAGTGGCCCTTTCAAAGTGTGGCCTAATACTCAGTTTTGGATGGCTGAATTATTCCACCCACATGTTGTTCCCGCCCAAAGAAATAGCGATGCTGACTGTATTGCAGAGGGGATTAGAGCCAGGGCCATGTGTTTTCTGCGATTCTGCGGTTGCAGCAGTGGCCGCAGAAATCGGGGCTGACATGAAATCAGTGCTTGCCGAAATCAGGAAAACCAGTCACAGAGTCAAGCAGAAATGCTAGCTATGCTATGTGATCACACAAGGCAAGGGCATAGCTATTGATTATGTTAAGTATGCCGTGGCATACATGCTCGATTAGAAGGGCAACAAACTGATGCCATCTGCTACAAAGCCGAAAAGCTAGTAGCTGCATGGCATCTTAACTCATGCTGGCTCTTGTTACATAACTCCTTCCAGCCAGTATTGGGGTGGAGACTGACGCAAGAGTAGCAGAGCTTGATTAGGTCCACAGCCACAGCAGTTATGACTGCTGCTGTGAGTAGTGGGTAGCTCAGCCATGTTAATTTGTCATCGTGAGGCTGCTCACGGTGCATGCTGAATCCCTGCAAGATGAATTTGGAAGGAAGAACTGGAAGGCAAGCTGAAGTAAAGAAGGAGAAGATTCAATAGTGCCCGTGGAAGTGGAACTGATCTCAGTGTGGTGACAGGTATCGGAGGAGCAGCTGATTGCAGAAACATTGGACTGGCAGCAGACTGAGCAGAGGACTTGGTCCCCACTGGTGGACATCTATCACAGTTTTGATTTGTGAGGCCACAGTTCTGTACCTGCAAGTGTGAGAGTAATTTCTTGACAGATCTGAACCTGCAGCCTAAGTGGTGGCATCAAACTCAATTCTGAAGGAGGTCAAGTTGCCCAGCTGCAGAAGTATTGGGGACCAGGGTATACTAGAACTGGAGCAAGCAGGTAAGGACAAAAGTAGGAATGGAGAGTTGATTGTTGCTATACATAAGTGAAATGAAGGTCACTGCCTGAAGAACACCACAATCCCCTCAGTAGAGAAGAGAACATGCTAACCAAGGGTACTCCAACTTAATAAGAATGACTTGCTTGCATTTTTAGTGTGTCCCCAAAATAAAAATCAGGAGTCAACAAATCCTTCAGACACTGCAAGTTACACTCTCCTTCACTGTTATAGGAAGACACCCCCAAAAAACCAAAACAAAAAAAACACACAGATTTGTACACTGCACTCAGCACGGTTTGTTGCAAGGCAGTTAGGGTATTCTAGTTTAACACAAAATAATTTAAAAGAACATTGTCAAAATCAGAAAAAAAATGGCTTCAGTTTGGAGTCTCTCTATATCTGCTAACTGTAAGTATAAACCAGAAGAAATCCAAGCAGGTTTTGCTTTCTGTGTAGTTCTAGCTGAGTGCATGTCCTCCTCTGATTATAACATAGTCCTAGGAGAACAGCAAAAGCCACCCATTTCCAGAAGAACAGATGAGTTTCAAATTTGGGGTGGGAGGAAAGTTCATTAAAAGGGAACACTGATGCCCATGGCTGTGCCAGGTTTGGGTTATTGCAGTTTAATATTTGTGATAAGAAGACTACATATTGTTAAATGATCTGCTGTTCCACTTTCAGTGTAGCAGAGCGGTTGAACAAGGCAGTCAAAGGGTTAACTAAGACTTAATCCTTTTGAAGGTATACTGTTTAGCCACAATTTATCTGCCACAGAATGGCCACAGAAGCAGCAGTTGTTCTGCCACAGAAAGTAGGAGGTCCTGCCGCAGAATAAGGTCCACTAGGCTGCAGTAAACACGGGTCCTGATTAGAGCTGCCTCTGATAAAAGCAATGCTGGGAGAACGCTACTAAAAGATTCAGTGAACTTTTTCATCCAAAATTTACACCCTTATTCACACCTCTGAATACAGTTTGTTTGATATCAGTTTTAAGAAAGGTGTTACTCTGGACAGATTCTGGGTAAATACAATTTAATTATAACATGGATTGGAGAAATGACCAATCAGTTGGTGGAGATCGCTCTGTGTACCCATGGATTAAGTTAGCATTAATCAGCGGTTCCATAGGCGACTCTGTAAAGGGGCCCAGGCACTCGTTTGTGCTCAGAAACCGAAATGCAACGGCAGTCATGTAAACAACAGGGAAGCAGGAGGCCATGTGGGGATTCGCAGACAGTAGGATCACCGTACAAGAGAGCGAGAAATGGAAGCATGGAGACAAAGATGAAAAGTAAGTGTAGTCCTGAACAAGTTGGTTTGCTGCACAGTGTGGCGTGGTGGCTAAGAGATGGGTCATGGTTACATATTGGTCTGTGCCTTCCTAATGTGATAACCCTGTCTGCACTACTGCAACAGAGTGGACCCAGGGCACCTTGGCAAAGCCTGAGCAAGATGCATATTGACAGCAGGGCAAAGCGCTCTGGGCAGAGAGAGAGAGACCACATGTGGAGTCCTACTTCTGTGGGTAGGTGTAATTGGTGGCGATGTTGAGGAAGTGCTCAGTGTGTCTCTGCTGTCTCCCGGTACTGTCATTCTTCTACTGCAGTTGGCCTTCTGTCTGCTGATGGTGGAGATTATGCTGTCAGCCCCCCACACACACACACACACCCGTCCATGCAGTTCACCTGCAAATGGCAAAACCCTGCAGTGCCTGTGACAGCAAGACAGAGACATTGGGAATGACGGTCCCTGACAATAACAGAGACCTGCACATTTAAATTGGAATGCATGCAGTCTCCTCTGTCTGAGTCTCCTGACAGGGCTGTTGTCCTCTCCGTGCGGTGTTGTAGTCCCCCAAAAACAAGAAATAGCACAGCGGGCTGGGGGAAACAAGAAAGAGAGACTGAGCGTGAGCTGAGTGACTGAGAGACAGGCGCACAGTGACAGCAGGATATTTCCAAAGATTGGGGCAGAAGAAACAGTGGAGACTGGGACCAGAAGAGCAAGCACCTTTTTTTTTTTTTTTTTTATATGCTATCCCTGAGCGCACTGCAAACGAGCATCATCTCAGCATCGCTATCCCGTGTAGGGCTGCAGTTTGAAATCAGTGTATTACTGTAACTAGTCTTGTGGGTGACGTGTGTGTGTGTGTGTGTGTGTGTATCGTCGGTGGTCTCTCTTGTCCCCAAGTCCTGGTGTGTGTATTCAGCACTTGCAAGTTGTAAATGAGCTTGTTCACTGCCCTGGTGGTGTATGAGAACAGACAGACAAACAGCAGTGTAGCGAAGCCAGTGGACCGCTTTGAGCAAAGAACAGAGTCTGCAGTTGGCATTGCACAGGGAGAAAGGAGAGAGAAGGTGGGAGAGGGAGAGAGAGAGATAATGACAAGAGATCCACAGCAACATTCCTTTTCTCTGTCTGTATCTGTCATGTTGGTGTTGGTGGGGGTGTTGGAAGGGGGCGCAAAGTCCAGCACCTTAGCAGTGTAACAAAGGCTGCCATGCACAAGAAATGTCAGAAATCAGCTCAGTACAGTATTTCTGACATTTGTATGTGCATAGCAGTCACCTATTGAGTATTTGTTGGGGACTATTTTTCAGGTGGCAGAATACAGTCAATGGTTTGACTTTAAAGAGGGAGAAAACCCTTTATTTAGTTTTCTTCTTGTTTTGCACATAACCCATGTTATGAGTGCACATAGCCCACCCAGGGTATTGGTGTTATTGGGGATTAATCAACACCCGGGTGCTGTGAGGACACGTGTGCCTCACAATGCACCTGTGGAGCCGGCTCTGCGGCGCTGAGGGTTAAGGCGCTGAATGCCACACCTCACGCCACGCCGGTGACTCTGGTTCGGGAATGAGCCCGGGCTCACCAGGGTTGGCAGGGAGAGAGAGGATCAAGCGTCCAGAGGACTGTTCTCTATCGGGAGGGATCAATGGGTAGCCGGTGGCAGTGGCCCCCAGTGAAGACCGGAGGCACTGCGACACAGGCACCAGTAAGCAAGGCATGACATCGGGCAGCCATGGGTGAGAGCATCCATATCGCTGGCTGGATGGCATTGCATGTCCCACGTCGAGGGCGAATTTATGAAAAAGCCCTCCAGCCCGGATAGGCAACGGCTCGCAGTGCCTACTGCCACACACCAATACCAGATCTCCACCTCGCCCTCAATCTCCTCGCAGACCCTGGCCGGAGAGGGTTCGCCAAGGAGAAAGTAACGCCCTGGAGGGGCGGATCATGGTGGGTGGTAGACACGGTGAAAGCGCTTATCTTTGCTCTGAGAGTTCCAGTGCCTGGAGAGAATATAGAGTTGTAAAAATAAATATAAATAAAATGCACCCGGGTGTTGATTAATCCCCAATAAATGCCATGCCCTGTTGTGGGTTATTGCTTACATACTCCACTCTCTGGATCATTTTACAGGCTATCCCCCCACACGAAGCCAGACCCAGGAACAGTTACCATCCTGCTAAAAAAAAAAAAATGAGGGTAAATGTGTTTCATATCAAATACTGGTTAGTCCAGGGATGTGACAGCTTGGCCCCTCCTGCACCAATAATAATAGATTCAGAGCAAATTTGGACAGGCGGTTGAAATTTCAAGTAAACCTTCAACACAGCGATAAAGGCATTTCACATCTTATTAGCTGTTTTCTATCTTGGGAAAGATAGGAGTCACAGTTTTATCAGGGATTGCCAAAACCTGTGTTTAAATGTGGGTCCTCAAATCACTTGAGCCATGCTGCAACTAGACCAAGTGCAATTCTTGTCTTGATTGTGGGCATGTTAAGTCAATTTGTCCAAAGAACATGTGTTGCAATTTGTGTGAGGAGTCTGGCGATACATACATACAGATCCTGTCTTTGGGCTTCTCACAACAGGCAAGAGTCAAGACATTCCTGATCCAGATGACTTAGTTACCCAGGCCCAGAAGGAAGGTTGCATAAGACCCCAGCAAACCCAAGCACAGGAAGAGAGCAACATAAAGACCAAGAAGTAGAAAGGGACAAGGAACAATCCCAGAATGTGCAGCAGTCTGATAATGACTCAAGCAAGTAACTGTGACTCTCTTGCACATGGTCTAGACTCTGCCTCCCCGCTGCCCCCACCCCACCCCACCTCTGGGACCAGCCTTTCGACAGTGAAACTGTTGCACCTTCCCCTGTTGTGGATAAAGAAGCGGAATCCACCATAGCGCCAGATTAACAACAACCCTATGCTTACACTGAAGGTATTCTGACAGAAATGGATGTGATACCTGAAACCCAAGTGGTGGAAGAAGATTAAATGATGCCCTCCCTCTGACTTGGAAAGCACTGACATCCCAGTAGAAAATAAGTTTGATGTGACATGGCAGAAAGATTGGGGAGGCTCTGATGGAGATGATGGGAGGGGGGCATAGGTCTGCTCATCTGTGTCACTCTGGCTGGGCTTCTCAGATAATGAAGAGGATGCTCCAGCTAACAGCAGTTCAAGAAATGGGAAAAATGGACCATTGTTTCGTATAAGGGGTAGTCGCAAAGCAAATGCAAGTGATCCCTCTGACTGTACTCTGTTCTGTTAGTGGCCTCTCACTACAATTTAAAATTGCTCTATGAATGTCAGCAGCATAAAAGCCCCAAAACAGAGATTTCTGACCTTTTCTGTCTTAAAGGAAAACTACACCTCATCTTTTGAATGTTGTTTCCATGTCAACAAACAACCCTTTTCATGTAGCTGTTGAAGATATATGCAACTGCATTAGTCAGTTTTCACAGTTCATACAAGGCCTGTTACTGTCCTGGGAGACTCCATTTCGTGGTTATTGAAATATCATTGTTCCTGAGAGCTATATTAGCATACGAGAACATGATGTGTAATTACCCTTTAAACCCGTATGCCTGTCTGCTTAATTAGTCTTCAAAGAAACAAGCTACAGGAAGGTGTGAAATTCCCATTTACCTTCAGTGAGCTTTGCAAACTATCTGAGTTATAACGCAGGTTTTTCCCTTTAAACTTCATTCAGTTTGAGTTTCCAGAGAGTTTTGTAGGGTATTTGTTCTTTCAACATAGAGATACATGATATAGATGGTTAATCTGACATCATATGTTAATGCAGTTCTCATGGACAATGAGATTTCAACAACCATGAAATGGAGACCCCAGGGCAATCACAGGAGCTACCAGAGCAGTGAAAACAAACTACGGCTAACACGTATAGCCCTAACAGCTACAGGAAAGGAGTTATCTGACATCGAATCAAATAAAACGTAAATGATACGAGGTGTAGTTTCTTGCTTGTTGCTTGCTTCTCTTACAAGAGACAAGAGGGCACAAGTAATGATGATACTGATGTGCCAGGAGAGCCTGGTGCTCGGACCATCTTTTGGCCATTTCGCTGATCGATGTGAAGGGGTGGAATTTTGTTCACAGCTACAAAATAAGTCAGTAGACTGCTTGACATTTATTCTGGCAGAGTGCTGTTACTAGATGTAAAATGAACAGCTTCAAATCTCAATTTATCAACGCCTGTGCTTTTCATACGAAGAGGGATAGAGTTGATTTACTCAAATTCAACCTTACTTTTACTGTATGAATAAATATTTGGTGCTAGGAGGGATTTCAGTTGTGTTGTGGCAAAGAAGGTGGGGATAAAATCTGAGAAACTATTGTAACTTTTTTCTGTTTAAAACTCTGATGCAAATTTACAGACTGCATATTGAATTTTACATAAAAATGTATTTATTTATTGATTGAAATGTTTCACCAGCAAGGCACACTGAGCAACAGGTTGCCTGCCTCTGCGAGTGACCTGGGGAGGAAGGGGAACATGAGGATAGTATACAGAGATTTGGAGCACTAACAAAGATTTACATAAGATTGCATTCAAATAACAGTGAGTAAACTGTAATGGCGCAATTAAATAGCAGGGTGCTAACAGTTTTGAACTAGATAGGTACAATAACAGTTTAGAACTTGGTAGATATAATAGCACAAAATGACATTTAACGGTAAACACTAAGTGAGTCACACATAAATGAGTAGGTTGATTATGGCTGAAAGGAGTTCTAGAAGCTGATCTAGGCCTAGGGGAAGCTAGTTGGGAGTTGGACAGTACTGGTTAGCTAAGGTGAGACAGAAGTGCAAATTTGTCTAGAAGTGAAAAAGGTAAGGGTTAGCCAGAGCTAAGGCTAAGAAAAGGGTGGGGAGGGGAGGGAGGTGAGAGGCAATTTAAGGGTACCTAAACAAGCAGTTTTTAAAACTGCAAACTCCAAAATCTGGCTTCATAGCAAGGTAGTAAAGACTGCTGTTTACATTTATAGCAAAACTGCATTTATGTGAATAACATAAATGCAGTTTCATAGCTTTGAAAATGTAAACATCAGCCTTTCACTTTCAGAAAACAGCCTTGGTTTCTCCCTAAGATGTCTGCCAGGTGTGTTAAGTGATGAGTCATGATGACATCATCTGAGCCAGAGACACAGATCCACATATATTTCTATAGTGCTAACTAGTTCTTCTTTCCCTCTTTATTTTGAATTGTTGTACCAGAATGATCAACACCATGTATTAACTCGTGAATTATTTTGATCAGTACACATTGGGCTATAATTTTGTTCATTTTGTTTACTTTAACTTATGGAAAATGTTTTGCAATCCAGCTGACTTTTCTTTGGCAAACTGCATTACAGTACAACACTTCATCAAGTATTTGATGTAGTGGTTATATGATGCACTGAATTTTGCTTTTTGTTAACCAGGAGAGAGACACTAAGCTGACAGCTTGTTTACAGGTGAGGTGTGGGAGCACAAGGAAGTTGAGTGACTTGCTCAGGGTCACACAGCAAAAGTACTGGTCTTGTTCAGTTCTAAAGCTCATGCTCTCTTGTTAATCCACAAATAAGGCTTTCTTTTTCCATGTGAACCACCTGCACCTAGCCTGCCTTCTGTTGAACACCCCACCATCCATACCCTGTCCTTAGTGTTGCCTGGGGCTGCATATGAGCCTGCGGTCTCATGAAGAGAATTATCACACCTCAGATTGTAATCTTGTAACTCGGAGAGTTGTGCACATCTTATCTGATATGCATCATCAGCTGGCGCTGTTAAAAATGCCTCCCATATCACTCTCCAGTCCACATTCTCAGTGTTTGACTTCTGCTCCCACAGTAAACAGTTAATGGATCACCACCCTTCTGCACAGTGAAGGTAGTATGTACAGTTCCTGTTGTATTTTTTTCCCCACCTCATTAACCAACAACTAGGTCTTCCTGGAGGGCCAAGCAATAAGCATCATGACCCACCAGAAAAACTGCTGTTCATGCCCTCATTAGGACTGCACTTACAATGGATAACAATATTATTAGCAGGAGAGGCATACTAATACCTTGAGCGAATCCACCTAACTTCCAGTGTCAGTCTACTCCTTTACCTGTGATCTGCAGGACATTTCCCATCAATTCTTCTCCAGTACTTTTCTGTGCTCTACTCCATAATGTGAGTTGGCTGGTTACCACCCTTCAAATCTTGAATGAGCTATACACAACTCTTCAATACTGTCCTAACAAACATCAACACCCCCACTAGAGGGTAATCTCCCTACACTGAATTCAAGTAACAGTTTAGGTGCAGCCCTGCCACTCTAAGTATTTGTCATCACTCGCTACTCTCATCCACAGTCAGGTAGTGGTCACAATTCTGGCAGCCCACATTTCGGATCTCTGCAGTGGTCTGCTCAGCGTCCTCCCTCATGTCTCAACTAATCTGAATATAGCTATACCCTGCTGGAATGGCCTCTTCAGTCCCTCTCTGGCATTCATTCTTCTCACCTGGTCCCCACACTAAAACTGGTGGGTTCACTACTCTTCCGCATCATGAATGTGTTTAGTACAGTCTCCCATGTTATATTTACATATTAATAATAAATATCGTTTCTTGCAAGTTAGGCTGATAGCAGCATGGCACAAGTGGAAAATAGGTGTTCCTACCATACAAGATCTAAGCCACCATGATTAGGCACCATATATGATGTGCATAATGATGTCACACCATCATTTAATAGTGCATAATCAAAGGTAGCCTAGATCTTTAAGTTGGAAAGCCCATCATTCCCTTGTTCCCTGCTGCTATGAGCCTGACTTACTGGAAAGATATGTTTTATATTTGATGTGTCAAAATAAAATGGGTACTGTACTACTTGCATTCATGATATAAAAGGTGATGAACTCACCAGTTTTTGTGTGAGGAGGAACAGTGAAGAATGAATACCAGAAGGTGACTCAGACGGCCACTCTTGCAAGGTGCTACTATATTCAGGAAGGGGAAGACAGAAGGAGAGAAATATGAGCAGATTACGTGAGAAATAAGATGTGGGCTGCCAGCACCTTGATCATTACCTGACCCAATTGTCCTGGCCAACATTCCCTTCCCATAAAACCAGTTCATGCAATTGTCCAAGGCTGTGTGTGGATATTAATGTATGAAATTGTTGCCACTACATGTTCAGTCCCTTCACTTCCAGTCTAGTATTGCTTGTAAAGCACTTTTGGGATACAGTGTGTATGAAGCCACTATATAAATGCTAATTCTTATTATTTCCCTTGAAAGAAGACAAGACAAGCATATATTTGAGTTTTGAGAAAGTATGAACTCTAACATTAGACTGCACAAGAACTTTACTACAAAAAGTGGTGGCTCTAGGGGTGGTGAAGGGTGTGGCTGCACCCCACCCCATATGGTAATGTACTTGCTTGCTGTTGCATTTCACTTTGTTGAAGTCTGATTTATTGATTGTACAAATATTTACATTCAAACTCTGGATTACATTTGTGGGTTCTGTCAAAACAAACTAGAAAAGAATAATAGCAGAAAATATAAAGGTTTAATAAAATGTTAAAACGTGCATATTAAGCATGCACACCACCCCAGCACCCCATTGTAGCATTCTGGATCCAATATCACCACTAGACCACCAGGTTATTCAAGATTTGTACTACACTGTGGTTTGCCACAGAGAAAGTCAGTTGGATTAAACACATTTTCAGCATGTTAAAGTAAACAAAATGAACAGAACCATATTCTGACATGTGCATTATATAAAATAATGCACATGGTTTTGACCATTTAGGTGAAACAATTCTATACAAAGGGAAAAAGAACTAGTTTGCACTATAGAGCCATATAGCTCACTGACTTTGGTCAAATGATGTCATTACATGACACATTTGGCAGCCATTTTAGGAAGCAGGTAAGAAAGTTGTTTTTTTTTTAAATTGGAAGGCTGATTTTACAATTTTCAAATGCTCTGGAACAACATTTAGGTCAATTATGTAAATGTAGTTTTAGCATTAATGAATATATCAGCCTTTCCTTTAGTCGGTTACAGATTCAGATTTTGAATAGTTTGTCAAAATGTTGTTTAGGTATCCTTTAAGATTCGCCTCTTGCAGGAAAGTAACCCAAGCAAAGGTAGATTTAGGGCAAGAGTAGGTGCTGATACCCTAGGGAGCTGAGAACCCCTTCTGGGGACAGGTAATGGAAGGGAGGGAGAGAAGAGGGAGGAGGAGGAGAGAGGTCTGCCGGGCCTGACCATTCCAGGATGCTGAGAACCCTGCCTGCACAAGGCAGAGGTGGAGCACTGATAGGGAAGCAGGCTGTTTGGCAGTGAGAGTGAGACAGAGGGCTTGACCCGATTCAGACCAGTTCAGGTGTTGAGAACCCTGCCAGGGGATGGTGCAAAGGCAAGCGTTAGGGCAGTGGTGGAGGAAGGGGAAGAGATGTGTGAGGGTTTAACATACGCTTGACCCTAGGGGAGGTGAGTACCCCTTCAGGGTACAGGCAGTGGAGGAGGAGGGAAGGAAGAGGGAGAAAGAGAGATTCTGCCGGGCCTGACCACTCCAGTATGCTGAGAACCCTGCCTTCACAAGGCAGAGATGAAGCCTGATAGGAGGAAGCAGGCTATTAGGCGGTGAGGGTGAGTAGGCTTCAGGATGCTGGGAGCCTGATAAGGTTTGAGAAGGCCAAAGAGGGGTTATGGTGAGAGGGAGGAGGGCCAAGTCCAGAAGGAGTCTTTACAGGATGCAGAAAGACCCTGGAGGGACAGGGATGGTAGAACTTAGACTGTTTTGGGGTTGTAGGGGTATGGGATGAAGTGGGGACAGGTTCTTGCTAGAACTTTGGATGCAGAGAAAAATGCTAGTGCATAGGTTTACATATTATAGCACAAGTTAGCCACTAGGATTTTTTTTTCAGTTTGCAGAATATTTTAGTTCAGTCTTAATGCCATGAAAATTCTGATCATGTGCTTTCAAGTACCCTTTAGGCCCTCAGAATACTTTTTGGCACATGAAAAGCATATAGCGTCTGAATAATTCACTTTTGACTGATCCTGTGTAGTTAAGAGCTCTTCAGAATGTCTCTTACAGGCCAGAGAATCGGTGCTATGTATTTATAATGACCCTTCCACGTGGTGGCATGATACAAAACAGGATTTGAAAACATTTTTTCTCCTGAAGTCTAAAGTTAGGTGTGGCGAGAAATAGCAGACATATCTAGATTTACAACAGCAGCTATCCCATTTACTGTCTCAAGCGAGACTGGCCCACATATGTTAGCTGATCAGATATGCCAACTTAAAATTGAAATGAAGTCCCTACAATATGACAGAGTGGTTTCATTCTTGTTAGAACACAAATGTGGCATTCAAGGTTACACGGCTGCTGGCAACATTTGTGTGAGTTGTAAGAATAGAGTTCAAAAAGGTTTCCACAGGTTTAAACACTGACTGGTGATTTGATAACTGACCATAATGGTGTGTGGGACATGGCTGATCTACACACACACACACACACACACACACACACACACACACACACACACCAGTTAATAGGCCTCCTGCTATCACATTCCATCCATGGAGAGAAGCCTACTTTTCTAATCTGATCTGTACCCAAGTAGGATTTCAAAATGTCTTTCTTTTTTGTCCCCGCACGATCCAGTTATTTACTTCCCTTAACAGAACTGTCACACCCACGTGTAAGTATTAGTTCAACCCAACGTATTTATTTATTTTTTTGTAGATTCTGCCATTACCTGATTAAGGGCTGTGTATGTAGAATGTAAATCTTTGTTGGTCCAGTAAAAGGTCTCTGTTTATATTTACACAGTGTGTTTGGTACTTCTTCTTCAGTACAGGAAGCTATGTCTGCTTTTTACAAAAGACTGGACAACATATTGTGTCAGAAATGATAAAACGTGATTTGATTCGCCTGTTTCTACTGATCAGGTATTCTGGGTCATTTCAGAATGAAATAAGAAGACCGCCCTGGTTTGATGGCCTTGCATCAGATTTGTACAAAGCTGATAACTTCTTGTTTTTTTTTTTATTTTTCTTTTAATTTTTGCCTCTGGTTTATAATCACATTTTGCAACAGTCACCCATCACTGAATTCTATAAGGCTCAAGAAATTTTACTTTTCAAGAAAGGAAACACACATGATCTCCAAAATTGGCATCCTCAGTCTTTTACTCAAGTCATTATGACCCCTTACGTTAAAGTGGATAAAACTGTATGACCAAGCCTCAGACATTCCCTCTCTGAACAACTGTCATGGTACCACTGTTAACCCTGAAAAGCGGTGTATGTCTAGGTTGCCCCTACGTCCACTTTTATACATATTTTGTTTAGATCCTGTTCTACAGAGTCATTCCTGTAGTCAAGACATTAAAGGCTTGCGGATCTCTGGCGTTCCACAGCCATGTATGGTAGCTGTATGTTGACAGCATACAGTTGGGGAATAATCTCTAAATGTATTAGCTGAACATTCAGTAGTGTCTGGTGCAAATATTAACTATACAAAAGTAAGTTTTTGTCTTTTGAACCCTAGACTAGTACCAGCAGAAGGAGCTGGCATTTCAGTTTCTCAGGATCCCATCCAAATCTTGGGTATTAAATTTAGACCTGGGGACATGGCTAAACTGAACTAATCAGATAAACTTGAGGAATGTAGTTCAAGGTTGCCACTGAAAGGCTTGGTAGCTGTCAAAGAGAAAGTGAGTTCTCATTACAAAACTTTTCTGCTTCCCATTTTTGCACTATTGAATGCAGTTTTTCCTCACCCACCACAGTTTGATATGAAAATATATATTCTTTTTTTTTCCAGATGGTTGGGGCTGCAGATGTAACCCCATCAAAAGAAATGTGTTGCATCTGCCAGTACATCAGGAGGTGGGGATCTTGTAAACCTGCTTGCTTGCTTTCTTAGTATATTTCTGTCTTATAACATTGCACCTAATTTTGCTAACAAGCCTGGAGTACGGGAACATTAGTTCGTGTGGATACAGCCGCTACATAAGTTGCAAAACGCTGTATTGTTTCCTCTGTACAGAAACACACTGATTGAGAACATCAAAGAATGGAATTCATGCTAGATCATTTCCATAAGTGCTCTAGGCTAAAACTGTATCATGTAATACAAAGTCATGGCTTTGTGACCCAGGTGGAATTTGGGGTTATTCCTGCTCAGCATCATCCCAAGATACTTTTGCACCTCAGTGATCCAAGAATACCTTGGAAAACATGGGCTCTGACTTGACATTCCTGCGTGGAAAATTGGGAGCTAAGAACACTGTTGGAATTACTTTTGAGCTGGGCCTACAAGGTCTGTATCTTTAAATTGATCCTCTTCCTGTTATACAGTATATCAGTGGCAGTGACGTATGAGTTACCGGGCTCACCTCAGAACTTAGGGGCTGAGGCCTGGCAAGCCCCCTATAATTCCAACACTGGTTTAAGGATAACCAAAGACATTCAAAGCATGGCCGAAGATTCTGTCCTCGCCTGTGTTGTATTGTCTGTTTTGAAACCCTGGAGTATTTGTTTCGAGAATGAGAATGTCATTATATTAAGGACTTTTGGAGAACCTTCACAATTCATTGGAAGGCTGCTGTGTGGGCTAAAGTTTGATGTGCATTGTATCACATGGTCTTTTCCTACTACCCAATATGTGTCTTGAGAGCAGAGTCCCAGTGATGTTTGCCTGATTTAAGTTCCACATGTGGAAAATTCAATGCAAATTATTATTGCAGCAAAAAGACCTGACTTTACTGACTCTCACTGAACTCCTAGAACGGGACCTCAGATATTTATATTTATGTGACTGTACGAATGTTGCTGTTCATATTGTACATACGAGATGGAAGAATGTTACTTGCATTGGAAAATACTCTTTTCAACTTCTGTTATTTCTGTTACTTTTTTCTGCTTCTTTCTTTGGCCTCCTGCCTCCTTTAGTATCCTTCCTCCTCATCTTCTGACTGTTTTGTTTCCTTATAGTTTTGTTTCCTTTTTTCTTTTGACTGATGTTATTCCATATGTATAACGTTAATTGTATGTTTTTACCACTTATTTTGCTGTATATAAATATTTGCTGTTATAATTGTTTTATTTGTTTTTTAGTAAAAGCTTCCCTACACTTCCTAGCATGGTTGTCATGGTAGACTCCGTGTCGTGACTCATATAACACAAAGCCATAAAGAAAGATTTTGTCTTGGGGATATATATGGGATGTTGGAAACACAGGCTCGCTTATATTGGGAATGTCCTGTGTAGTAACTTTTCAGTAGAAGTCAGCTGATGTATTACTGATTATCAGAATTTAAGGAATTACTTATGAAGTTTTAATTTTGGAATGTATACAGGTAGATGGACCAAGTTTTATCCCAGCACATTAAGAGTGCTGTTATATGCTAAAATACCATATATGGTAATTCTGGTGCAGGCTGGTACTTCAGCAGCAGTATTTCCCACAATTGACTTAATCAACTGTATTACAAATAACGTAGTCCGTGTGTATGATGGAGAGTCAGAGGGTGTCAGAAAGGACTCCTCTGAACCTGTGGAAACATTGCATGGGTGCATGTGGTGATGTTTCAGATTTCTTTTTGCTGAAAAAGGTGATAGGGCTTGTATGTGTGATTTAAAATGTATAAATTGTTTATGTTGTTTACTATCTGTGTTTCAGTAAAATTCCCTACTCTTCCTGCGGGTGGTACTGCTAGCTTCCTGCCAAGGGATGGAGGAACTTGAGAGGAGGATGATAGTATGACTGCCTGGGTGAAGGAGACCGCTTCTCCCACCCGGATCACCATGGACGTAATGGACTGCGCGTGCTCAACCATGCATCTGTTCCTGTCTTGTCAAGTTCAAGACCATTGTGTCTGAAAATCCTGGATTATCTGTGGTTTCTGTACCTGTAGTAATGTTACCTGAAGCTGTACAGTAGCGTCAGAGTCTTGCACACCTGCCAAGCCAGATGATATGGCATTGATGACTCCGGACCCACATCTGTCAGACGAGGAGAAATGAAATGCTGAAATTGATGAATAAAAAACTCACTCTGTTGTGGATCATAGAGGAGGAGGAAGACAGTTAAATCCATCGAATGGGGACTCTGAGCAATGTGAGGGAGCTCAGAAACAGCAGGAGTCTGAAATTAGTCTGAGGAAGCACCCAGTTGACACTGCCAGCTCCACTGTGACAGCGCCAGCAGACCCAGTAAAACAAAAGTGGCTCAGTAAGATCAAAGGCAGATCCCACTTTGCAGCTCACAAAATCGGCTGTGAGGCGGACCGCTTAATTCCAGATGCCACTCAGCTGTAAATGAGGTAGTGAAAGAAATAAAATCTGCTACCGGAATATATCGACCTTTCCTGCAAAGAACCTTTCACCAACATCTAAAAGGTCAGTGACTCTAGTGCTGCCCTAAGTAATAGGAGCAGGGAGCCCCATCAAGAAAGGCAATGTGACTGTGAACCCTCAGTGATACAGGGGAACCTTTAATTGTATAGGCAAATGAGGATTGAGGTGGGACGCTCTGGGGCAGCGATCTAGCAATCTTGACATTACCCTTTGTCAGCCTCCTGTCTGCCTCTGGCATTTCTGTGGAAGCAGCAGTCCTCAGGGCAGGCTGGAGGAAACAATGGCCCAAGTCAATGTAGAGCTCCCTTGGGCCCTGTTTAGGGCAGATTACCTGAGGAAATGTATGATAAATGTGGGTGGAGAAGTGGGTCAAGCTAACTTTAAGACACCTCCTGCTACTCCGCAAAAGTTACTGTGGCTACTGCACTGGAGCCTGAGGGTTTGCAGGGAACTTGCCTTCAGGTTTTCACAGAGTCCCAAACTGCAGTGGGCTTTGCCCTCGAGAGATCAGACATGCCTCCCTCACTGAATACAGCTGTGCTCCCCTCTGAGGCACATGGCCTTTGCATACCACTCTCCTCTGCAGTTGTCGTACTCTTCTGTAGCAAGAGACAGTGACTAGAGTAGTGTATCTGCAGACAGAGAAATGGCAATGGAGATCGAGGAGCGCTCGGAGCAAATTAATAATGAACAACATGAAGGGAGAGTCAGGAGGGCCTGAACACTTTACAGGATGCCATGACTGAAGAAAAGTGATCACCAGCCTTTCCTTCTCACGACACAGACCCAGTGGGAACACCCTGGCAGAGCAACGGATTGTGGATCTGCATCTTGTGGGCAAGCATACACCTTTGTGGTCCCTGTTTTATGTGATCGCCCTTGCCAAACCAGCGTTCTAGACAGTTACTGTGCTTTAAAAAATGAAGGTGTTTCTATTACAGACATTCTGTATTGGCCAAAATCACAGTGCACTGTACTGGGGAAACCCTGACCTATTTTAGATTCTGAGCACATACAGACTGGAGGGTAGTGAGAATCAGAATCTGAATTCCAGAAGCTGACACTGGGCTCAGGCATCTGCCAGGTTGCTTCTAACTGGGAGGAGGTAGGGTTCTTTATTCTACACAGGCCAACCTAAATCTTGTTTCTGCTGTGGGTCTCTCTCCCATTTGAATAGTGCCTGGGATCAGGACAAATGTTCCCTCTACTTTGGAGTAGGCCACTGTTGTATATATTGTCAGAAGCCTGTATGCTGTAATCGATGTGAGGACCGAGGACACTCGTACTAAAATTGCCCATGGGCTTCCCACAGTAAGTAGGACCTGATGGAACAAGTAGAGAAGAACTTTCTTTCTGAAGGAAAAGCAGAGTGTAGCTGCAGAAGCACACCAGGAAGCACAGCACCTACAGGATCTTGGTAAACAGGGAGCACAGGCACGACAGGATCTTGGTAAACAGGGGAGCACAGGAAGCTTGTCTAATATTTTTAAATAGTATGACATTTTAATTAGATGGTTTCATAGTTTCTTGTACAGCTGCTAAAATTAAAAGCACGAGTGCACTATGTAGTTATACACAACAGTGCTATGAACTTTTAGTTTAATTATGTGCATTGAAAGACTTCAAGAATATGTTGTATTTTTCAGGACCTAGCATGAATAAGCCTGTATGATGAAACATTGCATAGAGGCCTGTTTAAATGGAATTTTAAAAGCTGGTACTGAGTTGGAGTCTCATTCTTGAGTTTTTGAAAGTGGATTCATGGTTGCACAATTGACTGACTCTCTCAGAGAAGAATACTATGATTGTTTCGAGCTAGAAACTGGACACAGCAAGTATATTGTAGTGAAGTGGACCTTACTATAGCTAGAAAATCTGTTTATAGTGTATGGTAGAACGCTGTTGAGCATGGAAATCCATGCTCTCAACAGCATTGTTATGATGCACTAGCTACGTCATCGTAGCTTGTTGTGCTGCACTAGCTGTAGCTAGTGCAGCATAACACCAGAAGGTAGATGCGCATGCATGGAGGCTAGGTGCGCATGTGCGATCGGGTGGACCGGCGACACGCCGAACAACGGCCGCGAGCGGTGAAACGGCCGGAGGAATAGAAAACCACACAGAATCGGAAGAAAAGTAAGGGCAGTCTTTAACGGCGACCATACACTATAAAAGACTGATGTAGATGATTGTTTGACATGAAATAACCAGGGTATTTTTTCAACTCGCAGTTTATGGTAATTCCATCTCTTGAGCTGCGCCTCGAGGTCTCTGTCACTATGGAAACCTCCCCGAGTGAAAAATACCCTTGTTGTGTATGAGCGATCATATGCAACCTCTATTTTGTTTTGTGTGATGGTCCGATGTCATGGTGATTGGATACTTAACAAAACCTGAAAGCATATTTCCAACAGAAAGTAAAACCATTAACAATGAGAAATATCTCCAGTACCTTGATCTGCATAGAAATCTACAAAACTTAATATCCAAATCAGAAGAAACGGGGATAATTATACAAACCAAATAACTACATTCAAACAAGAAATGAGACAGATACAGTATGATAAAGCTTTTCAATTTTGATCAAACAGAAACAGAGACACAAGGTAAGTCCAGCACGTGAATCTGTACAAAAGTTGTAAGGACAGGGTAGATAAAAGTTGTTATATCGGACAACCAGAGGATGTGCAGGGGAACATTAGGAAGGATAGCTGCCCATTCAAAAATTGTATTTGACTACGCACAGGTCTTGTTTGGTACCACTGCTACCTGCATTACTCTTGACCTTCAGAGAGGAACAGGAAATCATAGCGGCTGCTGTTACAAAGGGGAGACCATAAATTCCATGGGTGAGTTACATTGGGGATTACTCCTCAGCTGGATGGGTTCCCTGGATATATATATATATATATATATATATATACACACACACACACACACAGAGGATAGATAGATATAGATATATACTATAGATATATATATATTTATAAATGCTTGAGACAATCATGATCAGCAGCACCATCAGCACTGGACAAACACCATCACATGACCGTGCGTATATCAGAGCGAACGCACACCTGCACTTTTACCCCTCCAAAACAATTTTGACATTTTATAAGATAGATATACTATTTGAGGTGGTGGCTTGATATACGCAGACGCTTTGGCGGTTGACGACTCGCCTGGTGGCCCGCATGCATATAACGCACACCAAGGCGCATGATATCAGAGCGCCGACCGACACCTCAGAGCGGTATATCTATTACATATATATATATATATATATATATATATATATATATAATCGAGATGGATATAGACATAGATATAACTTTTAGTCACAGATTTGGCAAAGAACTCCAATGCTGGACCATTGGAGATCTAAGGACTCAGCCCAGGCAGCATGGGCAGAGACTGCCTCAAATCGCATATTCGGGAGGAAATATATTATAAGAACCACCCACCATTTCCCAAAATCCAACTGAAGCACCTCGACTGCAGAGAGTAGTTGGTCCAGGAGGTTGGCAAGTGGTTAGAGGGCAAATCAGGTGCCCCATCACTCAGTGCCTCCAACGTATCACCTCCACAAACCATATAAAAACTACAAACCGTATCTGCCTCTGTCTCTGAAATCAAACAAAGGGCAGAGGACACTGCAGAGCAGGACACTGCAGCACAGGAGCTAGCGCAACAAAACTTGCCCAAAACAGGGACCAAAACAAAAAGCAAAAAGGAAATTCAGAACACTTCTGATCATAGGAGACGCCATGATTCGAGGAGTTGATACCTGCCTCCAGCCAGGGTAATGGTCAGATGTCTCCCAGGTACATCAGCGTGGAGAGACTGACCGCATTGCTAAAATTGTGCAGGAAGAAGGAGAAAACATCGACATCCGGGTACACTTAGGGACTAATTATCTCGCCAGCTGGTCAGTTGTGGAGACCAAGGAACACCTGACCAGGCTGGAGACAAACTGTCATCCATTTTGTCTGGCATCTCTTCTGTGAGATCCTGCCAGTCTGGGAGGGGGCAGATGGACAGAAGGTCAGAGAAGGGAGATAGGGGAGCTAAACATGTGGCTCAAGGGCTGGTGCTAGGAAAAAGGACACATTTGTAGGTAACTGGCAACTGTTTGGGGAGCGAAAGTTCTTTAAATTCGATGGACTGCATCTGACTAAGGAGGAGTCAGTGCGTTGGGGCAGAAGTTTGACATCTTTGCAGAATATTTAAACTAGCAAATGGGGAGAGGGTGCAGCATCTGATACATCAAATGGGATGAACACCCCCCCCTCAGCTAGTGATCAAACAGGAGTTAAGCATGTTTGTAGTTGATTTGCATCACCAGGTAAGGAAAAGATCTGGCTCCCCATCGATGTGCAGGGAAATGCGGACCTCCCCAACAACTAATGCACCGAAATCTGGCCAGTGGAAAAACATGTACACAAATGCCCCTGCAGTCGGGCAACAAGATCTCAGACCTGCAGGCAACAATGACAGAGGCTAAACTGGACATAGTAGCCATTAGGAGACATGATTCACCAGTAACCACACTTGGGAGACTTCAGTACCCGCTATGTACTGTTCAGAAGAGACCGAGGTGCAAAGTGGGGATGGGAGGAGTGGCCCTTATGTCAATGAAAATATCAAAACTACAGAAATTCAGAATACACATAAGGAGCCAGAAGAACTGTGGGTCACCCTGAAACAAGAAATGGGCAGCCATACGAACTGGGGTTGTCTACTGGCCTCCAGACCAGGGACAGGACATAGACATATTAATGTTAGAAGATCTACAAAACATGACAGCTAAAGGAGAGGTTCTGATAATAGGAGATTTCAACATGCCAGATACAGATTGATCAGTACCAGCAGGAACATCCACCAGAACTAGACACACAGTGGATATGTATGGTCCGGGCGGTTGGCAGGTGGTTAGGAGGCAAATCGTGTGCCTCATCCTCAAACAACTGGTACAACAACCCACAAGAGACAGGGCTATCCTAGATCTAGTACTGACTAACTGGCAAAGGATCACACATCTTCAGGTAGAAGGTCACCTGGGGGCCAGTTACCATAACATGGTATGGTTCAGTTTGGCCACTAGAACTAAATCATCCCACTCCAAGGCAAAAATATGGGACTTCAGAGGAGCGACTCTGATAAGATGGCCAACAGAGTTAAGCTAGCCTCTGAAAGAAGAAATACAGGTGAGGTGGTACAAGCAAGGTGGGCAAGCATTAAGGATACAATACTTGAAGCAACATCCCACTGTGTTAGAGAGAAAAGCAAGAGCAAAAGAAGGAGGAAACCACTTTGGTTCTCAAAACAGTAGCAGAAAAGATCAGAGCCAAAAGGCTGGCCTTCTCAGGAAATATAAGGGAACACAGTGGAACGAAGATAGGGAGACATACCAAATTTCCCTAAGGGAAGCAGGAAAGGCAGTAAGGCAGGCAAAGGCCCAAACCGAGGAAACACTAGCACGAACAGTAAAAGGGAGGGAACAAGACTGTCTGTAGATACACTAATGAAAGGAGAAAGTCCAGAGGGGTATAGCTAAGATCAAAAGGGATAAGGGGAGTGTGTGGAGGAGGACCAAGGAAAAGCATCTATCCTAAATAGATACTTCTGCTCAGTATTTACTGAGGAGAAGGTAGGGGGCCCACAGCTAAGCACCATGGACATGGGGGAGGAGGTGTGCACAAGTCCTTCACAAAAGAATGGGTCCTAAAAGAGCTCGCTAAGCTCAGGGTGGACAAGGCAATGGGACCTGATGACATACACCACAGGGTAATAAAGGAGCTAAGGATGGAACTAGCAGAGCCATTATCAGAACTGTTTAGTGAGTCTCTGAGCACTGGAGAGGTCCCAGAAGACTGGCTTATGTGATCCTGCTCCACAAGAGTGGTAGCAGGGAACTACAGTGAGTCTTACCTCAGTAGTGGGCAAGATTATGGAGGCACTCCTTAAGGAAAGGATAGTGCAACACCTGGAATTCATAGGAGCACAGGATCCAAGACAGCATGGGTTTACAACAGGAAGGTCCTGTCAAACTAATCTTGTAGATTTCTTTGACTGGGTAACCACAGTGATGGACCAAGGGTGCAGTTGATGTCGCTACCTTGACTTCAGCAAAGCTTTTGATACTGTTCCACATAGAAGACTGATTCATAAGCTGGGTAGGGTGGGCCATAAGTTGGTCAACTGGGTGGCAAACTGGTTGGCGGGCAGAAAAGAGAGTAGTGGTAAGCGGTATACAGTCAGAAGAGATGCAAGTCACAGTGGGGTACCTCAGGGATCAGTCCTGGGGCCAGTCCCTTCAATATCTTCATCAGTGACATTGCGGTAGACTGGAGGGCAAGATTTGACTATTTGCAGATGACACCAAGATCTGCAACAGAGTAGATGATCCAGATGGGGTAGGCAGAATAAGAGATGTGGATAAACTGGCAAAATGGTCAGAAGAGTGGCAACTGGGGTTCAACGCAAAGAACTGCAAGATCATGCACATAGGGAAGAGAAACCCTGAAGTCACCTATAGGTTGGGAGGGAGTTGCTGGCAGTCACAAGAGAAGAAAGAGACTTGTGCATCACCATCACAGATTACCTGAAATCATCCAAGCAGACCACTAAAGCAGTAGGTAAGGCTAGAGGGATGTTGGGGTGTATTAGTAGGGAGTCAAGAAGTCGTAGAGGGAGGTAATAATCCCTCTTTACAAGACACTGGTTAGGCCCCATCTGAAGTACTGCATGCAGTACTGGAGGCCATACCTGCACAAGGACATAAACAAATGGAGGCAGCCCATAGAAGGGCAACCAAAAACGGTGCAGGGACTGCATCAGAAAACATACGAGGACAGATTAACAGAGCTCAATATGTATACCTAGACAGAGCAAAGGGGGAGAGGGTGATATGATAGAAACATTCAAAACCTTAAGGGCATTAACAATGTGAAAGAGTCTAACATGTTTCAATATAAGAAAAATAGCAGGATAAGAGGACACAGCATGAGATTAGAGGGAGGCCTATTAAGGGGTAATGTGAGGAAGTTCTTTTTCACAGAAAGGGTGGTGGATGCATGGAGCGGCCTACTTCAGGAAGTGGTGGATATGAGTACAGTGCAGGGCTTCAAACACACGTGGGTGAGGTATAAGGAGCAATACAGGTGAGTATGAATAGATAGGCCATTGACAGAGCACAGGCCTATGGCACATTCATAAGGTAGAAAAAATGGGCAGACTTGATGGGCCTTATGGTCCGTATCTGCTGTCAACTTCTATGTTTCTATGTATTGTACAACTATATTTTGACCCCAAAACTGATTCCTGTGTGTTTTTCTGAAGGCTTACTAATTTTCCTGCATTAATTAAAAAAAAAAAAAGGATCAGAAATATGTATTAAGACTTGGCGCCCATCAGTCTGTAAAATATGGATTGGAAGGTTTTAATGAAAATCAGAATCAGATTGTACAAGGTAGTCCATAACCCGATAATGTCTTCCCAATTTTATACTGTCCCAGCACATAAAATTCAGTACACTTGAGGCCTTTGAGGAAACTTTCTGAAAGTGGAAATTCAAACCGCACTCGATCTTTTCCTGATTTAGATCGTCTCCATAAGTTTCTGTTCTACACTTTACAGAACTATGGTATCCTGATTCCTTCATTAAATAGATTAAGCTTTTATATAACTTAGCTTCTACCATACCTACTGGTAATGGAATCCTAGGTGAGAGACAGTTCATTAAGAAAAGGCACGGCAGGGGTGTCCACTGAGTCCTATCCTATCTATTTTAGCATAGACCCCATCTGAATGAAACTAGAATAAAGTGTAAACATTGACGGCGTGCATGATTCCAGAGGGGACGGTTTCCCCACACTTTGGCATATGCTAGTGATTCATGCCTCATTGAGGCAGACAAAACCTCAGGGAAAGGACTCTACAACTCCTACAGGATTTTTCCACTCTCTCAGATCCAGAATCAACCTTGGGAAAGACGTTGATTCACCTTCTGGGGGTATCACAGAGCCTATTCCCTTGACTGTGGTGGAGCGGAAATCCCAAAAGACTCTGCTAAAATATTGGGGATAACCTTTGGAGGCCAAGATATGGCCAGACCCCTGTGGTGGCACTTTCACTAATGAGTAGTACTCCTCATCTGAAAATCACGGAAAAGGTATATTTAAAATTAGCAACAATGTGGGTCAAACGGAAAAACAAGGAATTGGGGAACTTATTTTCAAAAGTGCAGACTGGCATGGGTACCACTTTATATTTTGAGTGCCACCACCAGGGGCCAGACAGAGTTGGTTAGAGAAATTGACAATGGCAGAACTTGAAGTAGAGAGATGGAAAGCATGGCCTATGATGAAGGGGAAGAAAATTTGTATGCTGAAGACATTTATAATAGCTATTTTGTTTTGTTTATATTTTTTCCCATGCCAACCTGGAGGTCAGACTGTGTAATGTGTTGTGTTTTTTTTTTTTTTTTTTAAACTGTTATGAAGAAGTAGACTCAACACGGTCAAATGGAATGTGACTTACCAGGCGGTCAGTGCTGAGGGCTGGCAATGATAAACCGGTGTTTTTATTTATTCATTTATTTTTTGTTAGTATCTTTTTGTTTCACAATATTTGTCTGGTTCTACAAGGCAGCTTAGCTCATAGCTTTCTTTCTTTCCCGCATGGTGTGAGTTATTTTTCAAGAAATGAAGTACAGGATGGATTTGAGTCTTCCGAATCTTCCAATGGACATTCCATGTTATCTTGTAGATCGCTTTCAGAAGATTAAGTCTTGAAACAGTAACAACAGTCACCTGCAATACCAGATAGCAGCTGTACAGTTCAGTTCTGGCTGGTTTCTTTGTCTCCAGCCCATGCTTCAGGTGTCCCCTAGTATACCAGAACAGTGTCTGATGGACCAACTAATGGAACCGAGGATGCCCCAAACAGTGTGGGACAGTCTGTGGCTCTGCTGTCATAAGAAGCTTAATGTCAGGAATAACCATCATAAGCCTGTCATGGACAGATACTGTCCTCATCTGAATGTCATCAAGTTCTGGAAACTACAGAACATGTATTCATTCACTGCAATTACGTTAAACAGTTAGGGTGTTTCAGAGCCAGGAAATGGAATGATGTGCTTCTTCGACACACATTGTATGATATACTAATATACAGGATGCTCGGGTGGGGGGATTTCACCCTGGAATATTCAGACCATTGGTTACAGTTTTCAAATGATGCAGTTGGCAAAACAGATGCCAATTTGTCCTGCAGCAAACCAAATCCTTTGCATATTCTTTTTGGCAGAATTGGTAACAAGACTGAATTTGGTTTACAGAAAGGAAAGATGCTTTCTCCCTTGTCCAGTACTAATGGACTTATGGAAAAATATGCCCTGTTGAATCAAATGTAGGATCAGACTGAGCGGTACTAGTGAGGTTTCCTCATCCTACCCTCCTCCCACTTTTTTTGTTAATCCTTGTGTAACCTCCCCTTTTTACTTTATTGCTTTTTTGCTCCTACCTGCCCTGGGCATCCACTCCTTCTGGCACTCCGCATGCGTACCCCTCCTGCCCACCGAACTCACCCCTTGTTACTGGGCTCCTCCTCCAGACCTCTGGTCACATGCTGCAGGCAGACCTGATTTATTCCTGTCGGAGGAGAGGGCTTTCCTGCTGCCACCAGGAAGACAGCATCTTTGCTGGCCCACAACAGCTGGAGGTGGAGGGCCAGTCTGCCTTTGGGGTCTGGTGGCATGGGAGGGACTTGCCGGGAGGCCTTCATCTAGGCTGCCAAGTGCTACCTTTGTCTGCCTTTCAGGGCCCCTGCCTGCCACCCACATTACGTGTGGCCGCAGTGCTTCTGGGGCAGGGACGGTCGGCAGCGGTGGTCACCCACACAGCTAAGAGCACCACCACAGAACCACCAGCAGGAGTCCCTAGTAGAGTGGGACATGCTTCCTGGGCTCAGGAGGGAAGCATTGAATGGACATCCTGACTCCTCCCTGCCGGCCTCCGCACCTGTCGCCCTGGGCTCAGGGCGAGCCTGGGTCACCAGCGCTCTTTTGTGCTGATGATGTTTTCGTTATAACTGATGTAAGATGGCTTGTATTTTTGCTTTAGTTCTGTCTTTTTTAATTAGTTAATGAAAAGAATCCTGTTTTCTTTGGTGAGTGCCCTAGGATCTTTACTCCATCTGGACAGTGATCAGAGATGGGCAGAAGGGACCTCAGTTTACTGTCTCATCCAAAGGATGGCACCTCAGCAGTGCAGTATCCCCTGGTACTGCACTACAGTGTCAGTTATGGTTATTACCCTAAGTACCTGGCATGGGGCTAGGAACCCACAAGCATACTACCGACTGAGCCACTGACACTGTCCTTGGAACCAGCTGCCTTCTTGTCTGCCTCCTAGTTAGTATTTCACCACTCCGTCCTCTGCTAGATATGGAACCGTAAGATATTACTGAAAGCACAGTAATTTTGAGGGTCATTATCTCAGTATACAAGGTACACGGACTATCATGATGCTACAGTGTCATCTCCAGGTCATTCTCCCCACGTATCGTGAGGGATGATAGTAGACTCTAGAAGCTGGAGTTTCTAAAGCTGGCACAAGTTCTGCAGCCTGGGTTGCAGCTATAAGTAGCACTGGGCGAAGTGAAAGACTCTGTGGTTCATGTAGTGTGAATGGCGCCACTTTGTGCTACGCAGTTCGCACTTTGCAGGAATTTTACTATGTTAGTTGTCGCAGTTCGCCACACTACACCAAAACTTTACCACAGCTCATGTCAACATTTGCCAAAAGTGCGAATTACGATAAATTTAGGTTGTAAAATTTGCCACAAAGTGCAATTTAGATAGAGCGCACTACATAAATACCTCTATGTAAAGTGAGTACACGGATTCATAACACACATACCTGTAACCATTGTCTGCCACATTTCTGACATTTATACCTGCTTTCTTTCCTTTTTTATTTACTATAGCGCCAGTACCTCAGCCCAGTCACAGACCTCGCCGCTCCCACTCCCACGTGGTCGCAACTCGAACCCCTGGTTTACCCCCGGGCAGGGTTGCAGCACCGCCCCTGCGCCACAAATGGAATAGGTCGGGCCGCCTGGGAGCTAATCAGGGGTGAGGCGGGCGCCATCTAGGCAGGAGGCAGCATCATTTTTCCCCAGTGTATGGGGCGGGACGTGCAATGATGGCCAGCGCCTGCCCACCCCCGAACGTATAGGTGTTGGCGCGTGGTGCACCCAGCCTCCACTAGGTGTCTGCAAAGTGCTGAACACTCTGCCACCCTCCCTGGAGAAGGAGAGCAGTCGCTGGATGCTCAGTCCTTCTCCCCTGTTGGCCCTCCGACGCCCTGGGTCCGCTCCCCAACCCGGATCGCCTGGGTGTTGCAGATTGGCACCCTGCCCCTGTGACAGGGCCAGCTTTTACCTGCTTTCTGTATTTAGATGCAAGTGGTGAAAGCTACACTTTCAAGTGGCCATAAATTAGTGCATGCTAGACCACGGAAATGTGGTCTTGCAGGTATCTGTTAGATGCAGGATCAAAATCCCAATTATGTCGTAACTGACATGTCAGTTGTCTGATACTTTGGGAAACTGTGGTAAATTCACTTTGAAAATACAGCCCCAGGAGTCAGAATATATGTTAAACACTCCCCACAATGAAATGAATATTGTGGTCTCACTGTGTAATGTTTTAACAGTGTGTCGTTCTTAGTTGTGATTTCCTGTCAACTGTACATGATACAAGCTTTGGTAGCAGTGCTGCAGCTGCATTGAAACCTTTTGACAGTGTCTCACTGCTGACTTGGTGATACTTAGCTGGCTTGTAATTAACCACCCTCCTTTTCAATTGTAATTACCCCTCCCTCTTGAAAGCTGTAATGCTGGGAGTTCTGAGCTTGAAATCATTTGAATGCACAGTCATCGTAATGGGAGATGGTGTGTGCAGTGAGTCCCTGTGCCTGTATTATTAGTTCTTCTGTTTTGATTTGTTGCTAAGATCCGAAAGCAAGTCTTGGTGCTATGTCCATAGTTCGGGCAGAGACTTCTTTTTCACAAGATTTTCTTGTAATGTTTTCAATGATGATATAGGAATTGCAGTCAAAATGTAATGTCTTTATTCAGAAAGTGACTAAATCCTTGCTTTAGTCCATTGAGCTGCTACTGAAAGTGTCTTTTCGATAGCCCAGCATGATGTTTAGGTAGTCCAGTAAATGTATTTATCATTTATTTAAAAGGTTTTACCAGGAAAGACATATTGCACTAAAAAAGCTTGTTTCGTTTCCAGATGTGTCTGGGGAGGAGGATGAGAGTGCAGCAATAAGTTACAAGTGCTGGATTACAAAATTAAAATACAAGTTCTACAGTTAAGAAGAACAAAGTGTACTAGCTGTGCAGAACATAGCAACAGAAGAGCAACTAAGCAATAAAGTGCAAATTGCAGCAATAAAATGCATGGTGAGTAAGGCACTGCTGTGTACAGCAAGGAAGAGCGGAGTAGACCGGCGGGGGGACTGTATTTGGGCATGGGGGAGAGAGGAGTTTGGATGACAGCAGGTTAAACCCTGAACTCATGATGCTCAGGGATCAGGGCCAGCTGCAGGGTGAGTAGTCAATTCATCGAAGAAAGATTTTAATATGGCCTTCAGCCAGGCTGGCTGTTGCCAGAGGTATTCTAGCGTCACCTCTCTTATGGTGCCGCTATCTATATGAGTGAGTCCAAACCTCTCTGCCAAGTGGGATACTACTTTCAACAATATCTGTCGCTTTGCCTCAGCGTCCCTCATTCAAACACCACTGCCAACTCTACTGTGATCTAAATTGGCCCTCCCATGCCCTCCGATGTCACTCCCTTGGCTCCCTACTGACTCCATACTGAGATCGAACACCCCTAAGCCGCTCGCCTCCTTCCTAACCCCCCGGCCTCCTCCTATGGCCTTAGATCGGTCGACCATGCACTACTACACAATCCTAAATGCAAAACTAATAAGGGTGCTTCTGCCTTCTCACACACTGCTCCAAAATATTGGAACTCTCTTCACCGGATCTGTGTCTTACACCACTCATAACCTATTTAAAAGAAAACAAACTCTGCTCACTACTTGCACAAGCTGCATTTGCTTCAGCCCTCCCTAGACAACTCACTGCCTCTTCTGCCTGCAATAACATGCTCCTCTTCTTTCTCACTAAAATTCCTCCCACCCTCACTCACTCGCCCTCTGTGACATTGCGTTGCTCGGATGTCCTTGCCACTTCTACCTGACATTTATTGCTTTTACCTCCCTGTTTTTCTCCAGTCCCTTTGCTTGCTCCTACTATTTCTCGAACTCACCCTGGGGATCCCATCTAGCTACCGTGGCTTCTGCCCACTGTTACGATTGTGTGGTTGGCCTCACCTAAGAACTCCTTATTGGACTCCTTTGTACATTTATGGTTATTGTTGATCAGACTTGTTTTATGTACTTTACTTCCCACATTGTGTATTATTATGTTGGCACTACCTTTATAACCTGTACAATATGTTTGTTGCCTAGCTGCCCTATCTTTATGTATTTGACTCTTTAATTATTTGTATCTGGTGTCAAAGTTGCTGCTATTTGTCATGTATTGTGTACTATTTCTCTGTAACCTCCTGGATCGTGTCTGTAAATAGTAATTTACTTGTTAGTGCACCCCACCCGTAAACAAAAACTAAATAAAGGATCTTATGAATAGTGTGTGGGGTGGGGGGGAGAGTTTCAGGAAACGGAAGGAGAAAAGCAGCTTGGCTAGCAGAGGATTTTACTACAGGAGATAGAGAGTGAGGGCCAGAGTTGTGAAGGACTAGGAGGGAAATTGAGGAGGCAGGAAAGGATGAGTGGAGGGAAATCGAGCCAGAATTTGCAGATGAAGGTGGCTCAGCAAGCGAGGTGTCTGGTATCAAGGGAATGAAAAGAGGGAGGAATAAAGTGAGCAGTGGATGTTTCTGGGGACAGTCCAGGGCAAACCGGCAGAAAAGAGTGAAGGGGGTCCAGTCTGGCTCAGGAGGACTTGTGAGCAGCACTGTAGACAATGTCACCATAGTCAAGATTGGTAGAATCTTCTTCAAACAAACTAAAGTATGATTGAAGTGTAGAAGCACTGATTGGTTAATGGGCAAGTAAATTGGTAGTCTGCCATATGCATATATTTGTCCATTTTGTTATAAGCTTTACTGACTTACAGGGAAAGGCCAGACCTCACCCAACAACTAACACACTGAAATCTGACCAATGGAAAATCATGTACATAAATGCTGGCAGTCTGGAAACAAGATCCCAGACCTGCAGGCAATAATGGCAGAGGATAAACTGGACACAGTAGCCATTATTGAGACATGGTTTACCAGTAACCACGCTTGGGAGACTTCAGTACCCGCTATGTTCAATTTAGAAGAGACCAAGGTGCCAAAGTGGGGGTGGAGTGGCCCTTTATGTCAATGAAAATATTAAAGCTACAGAAATTCAGAATACACATAAGAAGCCAAAAAACTGTGGGTCACCCTGGAAACAGGAAATGGGTCCATATGAACTGGGTGGTGTACAGGCCTCCAGACCAGGGAGGACATAGACACATTACTGTTTGAAGATATACAAAATATGACAGCTAAAGGGGAGGTTCTGATACTGGGAGACTTCAACATGCCAGATACAGATTGGTCAATACCAGCAGGAACATCTGCCAGAACTAGACACGTGGTGGATTTCCTGCAGGGGAGGGCATAAAATAATTGGTACAACAACCCAAAAGAGACTGGGCTATCCTAGATCTAGTACTGACTAACAGGGAAAAGATCACAGATCTCCAGGTAGAAGGTCACCTGGGGCCAGTGACCATCACATGATGTGGTTCAGTTTGGCCACTAAAACTAAATCATCCCATTCAAGGCAAAAATATGGGACTTCAGAGGAGCTGACTTTGATAAGATGGCCAACAGAGTTAAGCTAGCCCTGGCAAAATACAGGTGAGGGTATAGTCAAAGTGGCAAGCATTAAGGATGCAATACTTGAAACAACATCCCATTGTGTTAGAGAGAAAAGGAAGTGCAAAGAAGACGAAACCACTTTGGTTCTCAAAAACAGTAGCAGAAAAGGTCAGAGCCAAAAGACTGGCCTTCAGGAAATATAAAGGATCACAGCAGGATGAAGATAGGAGGCATACCAAACTTCCCTAAGGGAAGCAGGGAAGGCAGGCAAAGGCCCAAACCGAGGAAACACTAGCACAAACAGTAAAGAAGGTGACAAGACTTTCTATAGATACATTAGTGAAAGGAGAAAGTCCAGAGGGGTATTGCTACGATCAAAGGGATAAGGGGCATGTGAGGAGAAGGACCATGTAAAGCATCTATCCCAAATAGATACTTCTGCTTAGTATGTACTGAAGAGAAGGTAGGGCAGGGCCCACAGCTCAGCACCATGGACATGGGGGGAGGGAGGTGCACTAGTCCTCTCACAAAAGAAAGGTCCTACAAGAGCTCAACAAGCTCAGGGTGGACAAGGCAATGGGACCTGATGGCATACATCCCAGGGTCCTAAAGGAGCTAAGGGTGGAACTAGCAGAACCATTATCAGAACTGTTTAGTGAGTCTCTGAGCACAGGAGAGGTCCCAGAAGACTGGAGAAGGGCTCATGTGATCCCACTCCAAAGAGTGGTAGCAAGGAGGAGGCAGGGAACTACAGACCAGTCACTTACCTCAGTAGTGGGCAAGATTATGGAGGCACTCCTTAAGGAAAGGATAGTGCAACACCTGGAATCCATAGGAGCAAAGGATCCAAGACAGCATGGGTTTAAAAAGGAAGGTCCTGTCAAACTAATGTCATAGATTTCTTTGACTGGGTAACCAGAGTGGTGGACCAAGGGGAGATTGATGTCGCCTATCTTGACTTCAGCAAAGCTTTCGATACTGTTCCTCATGGAAGATTAATTAATAAGCTGGGTAGGCTCGGGTGGGTCAGAAGTTGGTCAACTGGGTGGCAAACTGGTTGACAGGCAGAAAACAGAGAGTGGTGATAAATGGTATACAGTCAGAAGAGATGCAAGTCACAAGTGGGGTACCTCGGGATCAGTCCTGGGCCAGTCCTTTTCAATATCTTCATCAGTGACATTGCAGATGGACTGGAGGGTAAGGTTTGTCTGTTTGCAGATGACACCAAGATCTGCAACAGAGTAGATGGTCCAGATGGGGTGGGCAGAATGAGAAGAGATCTGGATAAACTAGAAAAATGATCAGAAGAGTAGCAACTGAGGTTTAATGCAAAGAAGTGCAAGATCATGCACATAGGGAAGAGAAACCCTGAAGCCACCTATAGGCTGGGAGGGGAGTTGCTGGCAGTCACAAGGGAGGAAAGAGACTTGGGCATCATCATCACCATCGCTGATGATCTGAAATCATCCAAGCAGACCACTAAAGCAGTAGGTAAGGCTAGGGGGTGTTAGGATGTATAGTAGGGGTATCACAAGTCAGAAGAGGGAGGTAATAATCCTCTTTACAAGACACTGGTTAGCCCCCATCTGGAGTATTGCATGCAGTACTGGAGCCCACACCTTCACAAGGACATTAACCAAATTCAGGCAGTCCAGAGAAGGGCAACCAAAATGGTGCAGGGACTGCATCAGAAGACATATGAGTACAGATTAACGGAGCTCAATATGTATACCCTAGAGCAAAGGAGGAGAGAAGTGATATAATCGAAACATTCAAACACCTTAAGGACATTAACAAGGTGAGTCTAACATGTTTGAATACAAGAAAAATAGCAGGACAGGAGGACACAGCATGAGATTAGAGGGAGGCCGATTAAGAGGTAATGTGAGGAAGTTCTTTTCACAGAAAGGGTGGTGGTTGCATGGGCAGCCTACCTCAGGAAGTTGTGGACATGAATACAGTGCAGGGCTTCAAACAGGCATGGGATAAGGATAAAGGGAGCAATACAGATGAGTATGAATAGATAGGTCATTGACAGAGCAAAGCCGATGGCATTCATAAGGTGGAGAAAGAAATAGGCAGACTTGATGGGCCTTGCGATCCTATCTGCCATCAACTTTATGTTTCTGTGTTCAACAGATGTCAAGTAAATAATGCTGGTCTGTCCCTTTATGGGACTGTTGTATGATGAAGTTCTTCCCTACCTTGAGTGCGCAGACACTTTTGAAACTCTGAGTCTTTAAAGATCTGTGGATTGTATGAATGTCATTTGTTCCAGTTAAGAACAATATTTATATTGAAAATAGGTACTAATGTGCTGAAAACACAATAGAAAGAGAATTTCACTCAGATGACCTAACTCCGCACATTCCTGCCAACCAAACTGATTTTAACACTTTTTCCTGCTGTTTTATGCTCTTGGTTGGCCTTCCTTGAGCCTTCTTCCTGGTGACCCCAAGTCCTGTTTTCAGACAGTGTAGTTGCTGATGTAGCCAGAAATGTAGAGCCTGTCATCTTACTGCAGACACCATTTCCGATGCCGCCTTAAAGGTCTGCCCTCATTAATGCTTAAGCCCATTGATCTCAGTAGCATGATACCAGAGAGTCCTGATTCCCCACGGTTTAGGGCTCAGAGCTGCAAATCTGGAGACCTTGGTTTGAATCCCACCGCCCCACTTAGATTTGTAGAATGCTATCAGCAGAAAAGGACACCAGTGGCCCATAGAGTCTGCTCTAACTCCTCTCCATAATTAAATCCCCATCCCTCCCTGCCCTACTGTTTTTTGCCTGACTAATCTCTAAATCTGTCCCATGCCCTCTTGAATCCCCCACTGTTTCGGCTCCCACCACCTCCTCTGGTAGCCTTTTCCAGGAATCCACCACCCTTTCGTGAAGTAATGTGCCCTTGAACTCCTCTGACTCTTTCCTCCTCCCAACCACAGACTGTGGCCCCTACTCTATCCGTGCATCTTCTCTTGAAGAGGCTGCCTCCCCTGTCTTGTTTATTCTTTTCACGTATTTGAGTTTTCAGTCATGTCTCCTCTCCCTTCTGGTCTCCAGTGAGTACAGGTCCAGCTCCTCAGCCTCTCTTCATAGGATGGCCGATGTATGCCCTGCACCATCTTAGTAGCCTCCTCTGGACCCTCTCACTGCATCAATATCCTTATGGAGGTAGGCCTCTAAAACTGAACCCCATACTGCAAATGTGTCCTCAACGTGACCTGTAGAGGCACAAGTGCCTCCTCTTTCACTGGGTTATGCCCTCCTCATGCAAGCCTGCATTCCATTTGTCTGCCTACTGCTTTCCTGCTCTGGTTCCACTCCTTGAGGTCACCCAAATTATAATCCCCAGGTCCCTCTCCTGTTTTGACTCATATTTCTCCCTCCTAACACGTGACTTGGCCTGTGGATTGTTATGCCCCATGAGCATCACTGAACACTTCTTGGCATTAACTGTAACTCTTCAGGTCTCCCTCATTGTCTCCACCGCCCCGGTGATGTCTACCCTGTTACAGATTTTCATATTGTCTGCAAACAGGCATACCTTCCCTCCAGTCCTCAGCTATGTTCTGCGATAAATATATTGAACAGTAGTGCCCCAGCACTGACCCTGTGGCATCCCGCCCATCACCCTCCCGGCAGTGGAGTACACCCCATTCACTATACCTCTGGCTTCTGTCCCAAGCCAGTCTTCAACCCACTTTGTTATTTTTGGCCCCACTCCATGCTTTCCAGCTTGTTGACCAACCTTCTATGAGGAACTGAGTCAAAGGCCTTCCTGAAATCCAGGTAGACAACATCCACTGCCCCTCCTGATCCACCACCCTTGTTACCCAGTCAAAAATTTCTATGAGGTTCGCTCTGGCACGACTTTCAGCAGGTGTCACCCATTCGCGCATGCCGATGGATGACACCTTGATATGGGCATTCTTTTTTGTTTTGTTAATTAGTACTTTATGCTTCTTTTCTTCCCTCCCTGTCTACCCCCTGTCACCCAGTTCCTGTTGCATACTTTGTGACCCTAAGCAAGTCATTTAACTCTTGTGCTTCCAGGTCGACATGGAAACAACCTCTGGCTTAGTGTGCCTTTCTAGTTTAAACTATTTACCTCCCCTTTTCTATACTTCTGCATGCCCAGCTACAGCTCATCATTTGTGTCCAGCCGCTGTTGGATGCAGTCATAGAATTGATAATGGCAAACTGAACTTCTGAAAGTTCCCTTTAAAGGCAAATATTTATTTTGGGGTGAGGGAGCTTAAAATCCTTTTATAGGCTGTTAAATAAAGGATCTATTCTGAAAAGCCATTTTGTGTTTCAGTTCCTGTGGGCAGTCAAATGAAATGGGCTGTCCTCTCTTGCTAGCTGGGACTGGTTGTAACTGTTTGAGAGAAGTCCTGGAACACTCCTGGGCCTTTTACAACCTGTTCTAGCTTGTAGATGGTTCTCTGCTCCAGGGACTCTCTTTCACTTAGAAGTTTATATAAACTGAGAACATAGATTCTCTGGTCAAGTAGAAGACAGCAGTTGATCTACAAAGTCTGACTTTGCATCCTGTACCCGTGTCTTGTCAGTGCTGCTGCTGGATTGGCACTGTGGGGTGCTGTATCCCCACCTCTCTTGCAGTTACTGGTTAGAGCTGCCAGTCTACCCACCTTGACTAAGGCAGGCTCGGGCAGTTATTTGCCTATAAGGGGTTGTTTTCTGGACAGGTTTAGTAGCCATGGAGTACGCCGCCTTGAAAGCTACTGTACATTCCTGCATGCCCGCTCGAGCATGCACGGTGGGTGTACATCTTGGTATGGGCATTTTTTTTTTTTTTTTTTTTCAGTTAATTAGTACTTTATGTCCTTTTCCCTGTCTACCCCTTCCGACACCTCCCCCACCCAGCCCTGTCACCTGGTTCCTCTGGGATTCACTGTATGCCGTGTCCTCTGCCACAGGATTATGGCATGTGCCCAGCCACTGGTGCAGAGCCTGCGGAGGGGTGGGCTTCATCCTATCTCCGGTTTTTTCTGCTGATTTACTCCCCGAACCTCAGCCAATACGGTTACGCTGTGCTCATGGAGGTCCCAGTCCTGCCACCCAGCCTAGCGCCAGTCCCACCCCTCATTTTGCCTGATGCAACCATTGAGCCTCTACTTGGTGGCGGCCAAGAGCTGGGAAGACGACATCTCCCAGTCTGGGAGTGGAGAGCAGCTTGGTGACCACTTATCCATTCCCAGCCCACCTCCCCGGCAACCTGTGCTCCATTCCCAACATGGGTCGCCATGGTGAGAGGTAAGGCATCCAGCTCAGCACTCTACACTACTGGGCCTTGGTGTGGGCTTTCTGACCAACAGGCTGAAACGGCCATCTTGATACAGGCCCACATGCTGAGTGGAGCGTGATGGCCATTTTGGGTCCTCTTTGCATATCGTTTTCAACAAAGAAATGCTGCTGCAAGCTCCAATTGGGTTTTCAGCCACCACTTTTCTTGCTGCTGTTACCAAAAATCACTGTGTGAAGGAATAAACAAAATGAAGTAAAAAAACACTATGGTTCTCAAAAGAGGTGGCGGGAAAGGTTAGGGAAAAAGATAGTACTCAGGAGTATAAGGAATCATCGAATGAGCAGAACAGAGAACTGTATCAGTTAAAGCAGAAGAAAGCAGGAAGGCAATAGCGCGAGGCCCAAACTGAGGAAAAGATAGCCAACTCTGTTTAAGAAATGGGAAAAAACTTTTATAGGTACATCAGGAGCTAAGGAAGACCAAGGAAGGATAGTGAGATTTAATAAAGGGAGGGAGGTGGGCAGAGGATGACCGTGGAAAAGCAGAGACACTAAACAAGTACTTTTGCTCAGTATTCAAAAGAAGAAGAGGGGATGTACCTAACCAAGGAGTAGAAGCACTCTGGACAGGGGGTCGATAATAGTCCATTCTCAGAAGAAGGGGTCACGAGAGAACTCCTAAAACTCGGGTGGACAAAGCAGTGGGGCTGACAGGATTCACCCCGAATTCTAAAACTAAGGAGACCTAGTGACGCCACTGACTACCCTTTTAACAAATCGTGGGAGGACAGTGTGGTACCTGAGGATTGAGAAGGGCATGATGATCCCTCTTCAAAAGTGGGAGCAAGGCAGAGGCAGGGAACTACAGACCTGTTAATTTAACCTCAGTGGTAGGAAATTATGGAATCACTTCGAAAGAGAGAATTGTTGAGTACCTAATGCCAGCGGGCACAGGACCCGGGCAGCATGGAATCACAGCGGAAGATCATGTCAGATGAGTCTAATAGATTTCTTTGACTGGGTGACCAAAGTAGTAGACCAGAGAGGGCTGTAGATATGGCCTACTTAGACTTTAGCAAGGCATTTGACATAGTCCCACACAAAGATTAATAAACAAGTTAGCCACCCTGGGAGTGGTCCCAGGGTGATATCCTGGTAACAAACTGGCTGACCAACAGGATGCAGAGGGTAAGTAAGCGGAGTACACTCTGAAGAAAAGGTGGTTACTAGTGGGGTACCACAGGGTTTTAGTACTGGAACCGGTCCTCTTTAATGTCTTTATAGGAGACATTGCAGAGGTGCTGGAAGGAAAAGTGTGCCTCTTTGCAGAAAACACAAAGATCTGCAACAGGGTTGATACACAAGGGGAATGGAAAGGATGAGAAGGGACTTGAGGTTGGAGGAATGGTCAAAAATATGGCAGCTTAGATTCATTGCAAGTAATGCACCTGGGAAACAAAACCCAGGGAAGAGTACACAGTTTGGGGGCACTAACAACAACAAAATGGAAAGGGACCTCAGGGTAGTCATATCTGATCACCTTAAGGTAGGCAAACAATGTGAGAAGGCAGTAAGGAGGGCTGGAGGGATACTAGGATGCATAGGGAGAGGCATCACCAGTAGAAAACAGGAAGTTGTTATCCCTCTTACAGACAGTTGGTGAGACCCCATTTAGAGTACTATGTGCAGTTCTGGAGACCCCATCTCTGTAAGGACATAGACGAGATGGAGGCAGTCCAGAGGAGGGCAACTAAATGGTGCCGGTCTGCAACAGAAGCCATATGAGGAGAGACTGAAAGAGCTTATATATATACTCGAGGAAAGGAGGGAGAGGGGGAACATGATAGAAATATTCAGGTACCTCAAGGGAATCAACAGTGTCCAAGACGGAACATCTTTGAGAGAAAGAGATGCAAGAACAAGGGGAGACAGTTTGAAGATGGAGGGGGAACGCTCACTAACGCCAAAGTATTTTTTTCACAGAGAGGGTGATGGACACATGGAACCACCTTCCTGAGGAGGTTGTGGAGTCAGAAACAGTTGGGGACTCAAGAATGCATGGGATAGACATAAGGCAATTATAGTGAATGGTAGGAGGAAGTAGGCTGTTGCTTAACTAGAATCTGCAGCTTATCCATCCAATACATAGGGAATGGGCAGACTAGGTGGGCCAGGCGGTCCTTATCTGCTGTCAAAGTCTGTTACCCAAACATTTGCACAGCTGCTCATTATTATTCTGAATCTGCAACATTATTACATCCACAATAGCAGCTTCAAGAAGACTGGATCCATGGCACCCAAATGCAGAAGATATGGAGCAAGGCTGCAGTCCACAGTGTCTGGCTCCTACTGCCTTTCCTAGGATAAAGCATCCTTATTCAAGAAAATGAAGCGCAAGGCTCATTCCGCACCACCAAAGCATGGGCCACAAAAGGCCAACTCACTTTTCCCCAGCATACCACAGCAAACCCAGACAAGTTCGAGGTCCTCATCCACCCAAGGGAGGAAGAGGAGTTGAAACCTGTGACTGCCAAGCTCATCAAGGCCATGGACATCCTCGTGGAGTCTGTATATGCATCACATTTTCATAAACAAAAAGAATTCTGACTGCTCTGGCACGCCTGAACCTTCAGGTAACTTGTGAGACTTAGACCTAGGGAGGGTTTGCCTCCAGTGATGAATCCCAAACACTCTGGTGTGGTAGTGAGACTGATGCCCACTTGGCAGTAGAAGTGGGTGAACACATTTTCCTGAAAAGATCCTGAAGTGGACAGAGCAAGCTTAACTGGGAGAATCTTCGCCCTTCATGAAACAAAGCTACGCCAGTCTGGGCATGCAGGATGAGCTGCATCAGGAAGCCAAAAGAAGGTTGACCCTTACAAAAAGCAGCCAAGAAAGAGAATGTATTACCAATATTTAAGAGGGCCAGGACACTATGGCCACGGAATAGTCCCACATGGAAAAGAAAAGCTCTGCATTGAGATTTGGATGCCTTACTGTATGCATTCCTCCATGGCCAATGATTTTAAAGGTGGGGGCCGCCCAGTGGTCTCATAGTAGCACATCACAGTGCCATGCTGGTGATCCGAGCTCAGAAGTGAGCTTGGAATGCCACGCCGGAGACACGCCAGATCATAGCAGCTGCCACTTGGCAGCACACTGTGGTTGAGAGGGATGGTGTCAGGCACCCTGTGGTGGGTCAAGGGAGCTTTCATATTCTCTAGGACGCTTGCTGTGTGCAGCTGAGGCCATCAGAAGGCTCTGCCCATGCCAGGAGAGGCAGAAAGGCAGGGAGAATACCAGGAGAGAAAAAATGTACCCATGTATGACAGCCTGGGTTCTTGGATTTCTTGGTTCCTGGTGCCTGCTGTCAGTGGATCTTGGGCCACACTATTGGACTGCTGGGATGGGGGCGCCTCTCTCACTTGGAGCCCTTGCTACAGAGGGATGACATGGGGAGACTGGGTGGCTGCTGAACATGGAGGGACATGGGATCAACAGTACTCAATAGGTTATGTCAGCGGTCCCTCCCCTGATGTGGCACGTGCCCGCTCTCCAAGATGAATTCAGTTTGCTGCAGCATCAGCTCATAAACCAAAAGTTGCTTTTGAACGACAAGAAAACAAAAGCTATGTTCTTCTCGCCTCTTCCCAATTTACTGAACCCAGCCACGGCTGGACTCTCCCTCGATATCTACCATCCTTGGCAAACAGTTGGAGTATGTAGCTAAATTCAAATACTTAGGGGTATGGCTGGACAATAGACTCTCCTTCCTAGAACACATACGTAGAAGAACTGACAAAGAAACTTCACAAAGGCTTGGCCTTTTCTTCAGGATAAAAACCTCTCTTCAGACGCTAAGACAAGACTAGTCCAAACTACTTTCCTCTCCCTTCTAGACTACGCTGATTTCCACTGGCACACTCTCAAAACTAGATACGCTTTATCACAGAGCCCTAAGGTTTATAACAGATCTTCCCTATTCCACCCACCATTGTGCACTATACACTGCAGTAGGTTGGTCCTCTCTTAGCTCGGACGCCAAAGAAATGCCGCTATCAGGACTTATAAAACTATCAACTAACTGCCTGACTACATCACTGCCTGCCTACCGCTTTGTACCTTAAGCAGATATGCTTTGAGAAGTGCCTCCTACTTTATCATTAAGGTATTTAATGCCAAATCCCGCTTTGGCAGGGCCTCTATTAGTCATGTGCTGCCCCAAATATGTTACAAACTACAAAAAACTCTGAAACTAAAGCACAAAATTAGCGTAGCAGCTTTCAAAACACTTTACTGTACTTACATCATAACAAGGAATCCTGTGCTTTACCTTTGAACACATGATCCCCATCCCGATGGAGCCCCACATCTACTCTGCCTCAGCCTCCGCCTCCGGTTCCTGCTCCCAACTACTGCCTGGCCCTTTTCTCCCCTCCCCTTCATGCCTCCTTTCTTTACCACCTGCCCTTCCTAGTATTGCACCTGCATTGCCCCTGCTGTCTAGTTCCTTCTAATTGTATCATATCTTACGAGTTGCTTTCAACGATCCTTATCCCCTGTCCGCTACTCTCTCTAATATATGCCCTACCCCCTCCTCATCCTCCCTTCTCCCTCCTCCCCTAGTCAAACCCCTTTCTTTTCTCCCGGGTTCCAGTTAGTTACCTCCTTACTTGCCCCTTTAATCCCACTAAGACTTGCTGAACTCATCTGCACTATTTCTGTTTCTACCTTTTCACTTTGTATCTTTTGATGTATTTAACCTGTACTCCCTTACGATTGTTGTTGCCTGTTGTTGATTTGCCAGTGAATTGGAACTGTCATATACTTTCTTGGTATCTTGTGTTTGTTGCACCCAGGTCCACCTGGAAAATGAGCTTGTTCAATGGTGATCGCCTGGTTAAAGATTTTGATTGATTGATTGATTGATTGATTGACCATGGTGTGTCCATAATGAACATGGCTAGAGGAGAAAATGCTGTATAAGGAAAACAAATTCTCCCATAGGTCATAAGGAAGTTAGAGAGCCATCTGTGCTGCTCCTTGTAGCGTCTTGCTGGCAGTGGAGATCATAGTATTTGGAGCAGATCCACCTGGCAGTGTGCATTACCATCACCCTGCTGAATCACACAGACCTCTTTCATCAGGGCCCAATCCTTTATCCAGATCCAGACAGGTTTCGACTCACAGCCTGGCTCCTGAACACAGATTTGTAAAAGCAGATTACCAACAGGAGTCATTCAGAGTTTGCTGAAGTCCACAAGAGTCTCTACCAACAGAGCATACTGAAGTGTCTGTGATACTTTCAAATGATGGTGCATCCCTTCACATCAAGCCCTCGCTGCCTCTCTGTCCAGTGTCTTTGAATTTGTGCAGCACTAACAAGACAAAGGTCAGTTTTCTTCAGGTATAGGTGACATCTCTATCTGCCATAAGGGATCATTTGGGGTCACAGTTCTTTGTTCCCAGCCAAACATCATCTGTTTCCTGACAGCCTGTCAAAGATAAGCGCTGCCATGTGGTTGTGTTGCTGCTAACCTAACATTCTGCAGTTCTGGTTGAAGAACCAAGATAAATCCAGGATAGGGGTCAAATTTTAGTGTTGCATCCATTAGCCAGCAGGGATGAAAGCTGGGAAAATCCACTGGCCCCACAGACATTTCCACTGGCCCAACTGATGTACTTAATGAAATGTTATCTTCTCAGTACAAGCCCATAGTAAGTAAACTGTTATTTATCTAGTGCCCCATCCCAGAGGCTCTGGGTGCTGTGCAGGCAAGATTTTGAAATAAATAAAATATACCAAATACAAAAACATATACCAATAACGACAACAAACAAGGCAAGATTTTGAAAATTTGCCATCCCGGCAGCACCCACATCCCGTCCAGCGACCAGCCTCAAACACTAGTACCTCTGTCTTGTTGGGATTGAGTCTCAGCCAGCTAGAGGACATCCAGTCCTGGATCTCAGCCAGACATTTCTTCAGCACTTCCATGGTGTCACTTGTCACACAGGGACAGTTAAAGGAAAATCTTACTAGCCCGATACAAAATCTACTGACATTTGGCTAGTGGGCTGGTGCCAATTTCAACCCCTGCAGGAATGTGAAAGTCCAATACAATATGGCTGTGCAGTATTTCAACACAAGAGTGTAACCCTTCCTACTTGTTCTGATCTGCATTATTCAGTTTTACAATTAAAAATCACAAGATACTTTTTTATAATTGCAGTGAAGCACTCTAGATTGTTTTTGGTTGTGGGTTACAGGGCATATCTTGGATAACTACATTCCATAGGCATCCTGTTAACCTACAGTAACACACCCTGTTGTATAGTATTGCTTAACTAAAAACATAAACCACAGCATTAATTTAGTCACAGTAGTAGTAAGTTCTACACATATCATATCCTATACAACATATTCAGAAAGCTATACAGTGAGCATCTTATCTACTGTATTAAGTATTGTTTTATTAATCAGTAAATCATTGTATGTTGAACTCTACAGATGACCAAGATTCCTTATTTTATGTCCTCTTGGGATGTCACAAAACTCATTTTGAACTATGTGGGGGAATATGTAGCAGCTCAAATGTGTAAAGACATCCACGCTACTAATTTGCATGGAGTAAATGAGTAGTTAAAACAGTTTGAACCTGGCAATTATGTTATCAGATAGATGTTGGAAATCTTGGTACTCCAGATGTCAAAAGCATGCAGAGAAATCACTGCTTGTCATTCATTATGCAGTGTCATAATCACCAAAAGCTGTAGATTGACAAACTGCATTGGGCAGATACAGTGCAGTATGACTGTTTAAAATGATTGTAAGGGTACAGAAAAAAGTAAACATAGACTATTGCCCCATTTACAGTGACCAGTCTCTATGTAGGAGAGAACAGAAGAGCTATGCTGGTTTCATCGATGGCTACACAGCTTGCACTCACAATTGTACATCGGTGTGGCTCTCCAAATCACCTATACCGGTTTAGAAATGGCCAATGTAAACGGAGGATACACCAGTGCAAGGGTGCATTTATCACTCCTTATGATTGGGTAGCTCCTGTAGCAGCATTTAGGCAGGATTAGATTTGCAGTGTCCTGTGAAGGGTTGCGTACACCTCATCAGCTGCTTTTGTGCCAAATTCTGTACTACTTCCAGTAGTGTGGCAGCTAGGTGTTCTCTGTTATCAGTGTGCCTTTTTTCTGCTACCATGCCTCCTTGTTTTCCGCCTCTTCTGTGACTCCTCCCTTCCTTTGGTATGGTGAATTGCAACAATCTGAGGCACTTTTAAGAAGTTCATGTATGTTTATCGGCAGGCTTGCTTGGGGTTAAGCGGGGTAGTGGGCAACATTGCTGCAACCCCACTGAGCATTATAAGAGTGTACCTATCTCAAGCATCCTCTGACACTCATTTCTTGCAGAGGCTTCTGACTTCCTGCCTTACTCCTTACCTTGCTGTGTGGCTGCTGCCTGGGGCATTCCTGCTCTCAGCCTTCCCTGTTCTAACATTCCTGTTGGACAGTGACCCGGCTTCTGTGTTCATCTTCGTCCACATTCGGGTCTCACAATCGTCTCCTGCTCGCTCCTCCTCCTTTATTCAGTGGGTAGAGCCTGTCTGCTGCTGCTCCTCCTCATGGCTCCTCTGCAGCTTGTCTCCTGCTTTGCCGATGCCTCTGCTGGCCAGCGACTGCTGTTTTCTCTTTATTGCTGTTGCTTGTGTGCCCCCAACTCTGCCTGGGCTCCTGCTGCCTTAAATGGAAATTCTTGTGTGCTGCCCCCCGCCCACAGTGCTGACTGGGGCTGTGCCCTTCTCCTGCTTGTCAGCTGCTCTGGCCTCCCTGTCATACTGATGCCTCTAGATCCTCTGGCCATGGCTGAGGCTGTGCTCTGCCTTGCCTTTTTTTTTTTTTCTTACTGCCCTTCGCTAGGGCGCCCACCCTGCATCAGCCTAAGAGCCCGATATGTTTCGCTGCCCCACAACTACTAGGATTGTACCCTTACTACTGAGCTCACGCCTCTCACCAAAACAGGCCATCACCGGCTCATGCCTCAACAACATTGGGATCACACTCATGACTACCGGACTTAAGGCCCTCTACTACCAGGCTCATGCTCCCGGACAGTCAGGCTTCACTCCAGCGGTACCTTCAGGATTCAGTAGGCTTCTCTCTACATTACAAAGTTATGCATATTGGAGCCAATAATCCTGGACAGAGTACTTCCTGGATGGAGTCCCGTATCTGCATCAGAGGAGGAGAAGGACCTGGGAGTGATGATCACTAGTGACCTGAAGCACTCCACGCTGTGCAAGAAAGCGGCAGCAAAGGCATACAAGACGCTGGGATGCATATCTAGGGGATCAGTAGTAGGAGAGGAGGTTATACTGCCTTTATACAGGTCACTGGTAAGGCCGCATCTAGAGTATGGAGTTCAGTACTGGTGCCCACACCTCAAAAGGACATTAACCTGCTGAAGAAAGTCCAGGGAGGGCTACAGAGATGATAGCCAGTCAGCAGGGTACCGTAAGGCATATCGAGGAGAGGTTGAGGGCACTGAACATGTACTCCCTGGAAGACAGGAGAGAGAAGGGACATGATTGGGACCTTCATACTTGAAAGGGATAAATAAGGTGGAGAAGGAGAGTCTCTTTAAGCTGAGTGGCAACTATAACATGAGGGGCACAGTCTTAAGCTGGAGGGTGGGAGATTTAGGAGGAGGTCAGGAAACACTTCTTCACATAGAGGTGGTGGGCATTTGAATGCGCTGCCAGAAGAGGTAATCTTGTTGAAGACAGTGGGCAGCTTTAAGAGGCTGGGACAGGCATGGGGGTAAAGGGTCATGGGTGGGGAGGATGGGAGGAATGGGAGGAGGGCAGGGACATTAACTCAAGCTATGGACCCTGCAGTACGAAGCAGACTTGATAGACCAAATGGTCTTCTTCTGCTGGCTTCTTTATAGGTATGCATGTACATCATGCTTCATTCTGTACTGACTGATGCCTAACTTTTCTCTGTCTGCACTCTTTTCTAAAGCACTACCACCACCTCCTCAGATCAATTTAGGACCTAGTTCTGCTAAGGTAGCTTGAGGCCAAGCTTGATGGGGACAAGTGGTAGTCCACTTTCTTTTCTGTTTTGTAGTTCGTAGGTCTGGCCCAAGTTGTTCTGTAGTCTGAGGGTAGCTTAGTTGCCCTGTAGTCTGATCACAGTGCAGGGTGAACCCTCTGTTAAGGTTTCTTTGGTTATAATACTACAACTCTGTGACACCTCAGCCTGTTAAATCCAGAAGGTGTTTGGACATCTTGTTTGCTTGGCACTGATTTGTCCACTGTACCTGCACTGTACATGCTTGGTCTCCACCCATACCCCTTCCTATAGGAGGACTTTGCTCCCATGGACCTTACTTCCACACATGGAGTGGAGCTCATCATTTAGGGCGTTATCAGTCATATAACTGCAATGACGCCAATCTAAGTTTAGGCTTCCAGTGGATGTACAGGCTGGGCATTCCCCACAGCAGAGTTCAACTTCTCACAGGAGGCTAATTTTCCTAATGAGAGCTGAGCCTCCTTCCTCCGAGGCTGCAGCCTTCTCTGGGGTCCCTGTAGTCCTACAACATCGCTCTGTGACACCTTCGAGGATGATCATCCCATTAGAGGGATGGAGCGAGGTTTTACTTCCTCTAAAGTAAGCTGGTCCCCTGTTCTTTCCTAGATTATTACACAAAGCTCAAGTCATTAGAGTTTTCCAGTTTTCCTTCATTTTCAGACAGTCATGCGGCCATGAGGGATGACTACCTAAAGCCTTGATCCCCAGAGGTTTCCTACACCGGGGGTTCTTCTCCATGATGAAGGTCATAAACATTAGATAGGTTGTTTGCATTGTTAGATATCAACTGGTCGAGCTGAGATTTGGATGGTGGCTGCTTCACTCAGTACAGCCGTGGCCTTCCCCACCCTTAGGAAATGATGTCTGAATAGATTTCTATACCTTCTGCTCTGAGTTTTTGGGTATCTCACTCCTGCAGCACCTCTAGGGGTGACATATGTGTTAGGTGCCGATTGGCATATTGGTGGACTTTAGAAGTTTTACAGTATGAGTTGAAGGACCAGTAGTACATAGGGCTTCTGTTAGCCTTTGTGAGCTGTCTCTGTGCTATCTTGTGGCTAGATCACAGAACTGACTTTCAGACTGCTGGGATCTTTGTTGACAGAGTTAAAACCTGCTGAAAATGGGTTAAACTGATATGAAAACGGTAAGCAGCACTATATTTTAAAACAGCACTCCTGACTCTACTGCACCATGATTTATTTATTTATATTTTTAAGTGTTTACCCCCAGAAATAACTGTTTAGTTGTCCTTTAACTTGTATTTTGAAAACCATAACACCTGACTACTTTAGCTTTTACTTTTCTTACACCTCATGAAGAACACTACATAGTAATAATGCTCACTGTGCCACATCGTAGCTGGCTATGATGCTCACTGCGCCAGACATGTAGCTTGTTTTACAAGAGGCAGCTGCATAGTGCTGTTCACCTGTTCCAAAGTAGACATCACAAGTGGCCTGAAGCCGCTGTTGCATCATCATCATCCACATGCAGCAGAACTTGTAATAGACTTCTCTCCCACTCCCTTCCTCCCACCTCCTGTGTATGTTAAATATGCAACTACTTGGCGCCAACTCACTCAGGACCCCTCTTGAGTTCCAAATACCATGTGCAATCAATACTACAACCCCTCACTCCCACCACTGGCATTAATGCCACCACTCCTCCTCCTTCTCCCATACAAATCACAAGTAGCCCTCATCCCCAGCACTCTTAGCCTTCCTGCTGGCTGCTACCTTCTGTAACAATCCAACAAAGGATGACCGCACAACCCTCCCCGCCATCTTGGCCAGCAGCTGTCCTCTAAATTGAAAAGAATCCTGGAGAAAACAGTCTTCTGTCACAGCCAGCTTGATTGGGAACACTCCTGGGATTTGCTAGACTCAACTGGGAATTTCCTCTGTATCTGGCCCCTCACCACATGTAACCAAACAAGGACAATTTAGCATGACTGCCAGTATTTTCTCTTTGCTCTGTCTGTGTGTAACCCTAGGGTGGCGCTATCCCAAGGGCTGCTACCCCTGCCTGTTAACTACTAACAGGTTGAGGGCCTAGGTCCAATGGCGGGTGCCCCACCCAGAGGTCAGGGTTTGCTGTTGTTAAACTAACTTGGTTACAGCCCTCTGGGACACTGTAACCCCCATTCTTCCCACTAGTGGCCCACACAATGCATTAGAAATATCTTCACAATGTACACTTACCCCAGGACTGGCTCTGTTGACTGGACCCCGGGACACCCTGTAAAACAAGATGATACAGTGCAAAAGCCACAGAACAATACTTTAAAATAAATGAATACCTCCAGACAGTGTGGCTTTGCTGAAACAAACAAATCTGATTTATTTAGGGGGTATAACAAGGACAGGGGAAATCAGGTTAATTAGGTTAACACATTAATAATCACAGTACTGTGCACATATTCAGAGTCCCAAATTGTCACTTTCACTGGGTACCCAGGATTGGGGCTGGCCAGGATCGGTTGCAGCTGGTTGGGGCCCTGTGATGGAAAAACACTTGCACAATACCTCAATTGTAATCCAGAGCCGGAGGGCTCAGTTCATGAAGAAATGAAAAAGCAACAATTAGATGACACACTTGCAATTCGACAAACAGATGGCAGGGAGCTACCCTGCTTTGTACTCACAACTCAATGCTGGGAACTGGATGGAAGGCAGATTGTCCTGGATTGCCAGGAGGAGCAGACCATGTGGACAAGGTCCTTGTGACTGGACCCCACTGCAGTTTAAAGCAAATGGATGTAGTCTGGCTTAAACTGGGGTTACTTCCAGCTTCATGCACTCTGTTCTCTATATGGGGATTTGAAACACGATTCCCCACAAGCACTACACATTTATATGTAAAGGAAGTACTATACCAGGCAGGCTGCTTCTATCCCGATCGCAATAACTGCACAATACCCGGAGAACACACAGCAGATTTAGTTCCCGACAGACCGAGCGTGATTCAGCAATTTCTCCAGTCTTCTGCAGGGTGAGCCTGGTTTCCTCACTTCTGGTGCTTCTTTCTCCTTACAACTCTGATTCAGTCCACACTAGCACTCTAGACAGCTGCAGGCCGAACTTTGGGGCCCCACAAGCTTCCTGTGTAAAACTCAACGCGCAGGAGCTCGGAGCTCCTTTCCTCTTCACAGTCACAACTCAACTGAATTTTCCAGTAGACAGAGCTGGCATTTCTTTGACTTCCTCCCAGTTCAATGGCTGGTTTTGCTGTCACTCAGTAAACTCCCTGTTGGTGGAAAAAAGCGCCTAAAGTCCAAACTACAATTCCTAGAAGCATTGGCCATATAGTACATAGATGGTTGGCTCCACAATGAGAGTCCAAGTTCTGATTTGCCAGCAGCAGGCTCCATTTCAAAGGTCCCCCCACACACACACTGATTGGTCCAGTTCAGCAGTTCAAAACTAGAATGGGGGACTAGGCAAACACAATTCTGACTGCAAAGAAAAGCAGGTTAGACGAACTGTATTTTCGTTATTACTCTAAATGATGTCCTGGCAAACAGTTATATCTTTGAAAGTGCTCATTCTGCCCACTTAGTGACGGCAGAAACGGAGCGATTTGGCAGCAGCTCGAGTGGGACTCAAGCAGGAAAACACACAGACCCCCATCCAATTAATTATGTCTGCAGGCAGACAGCTCTTAAAGAGACAATACCAGAGGCTCTAAAAGCACTCACAGATAAACGGCTTAGACGCCAACACCATCCAGGCTTGGAGCATTCAAGCAAGCTCCTGGAAGATTTTTGGGAACCCCCATTTGCAGGGGGTTACATGTGCATTATCCCTGCCAGACACGCCAAGGCCTCATGCGGTCTGAAAGTAAGTCAGCCGTGACATAAAGTACACCTTCTGCAAGTCTGGCCTCAGCCTCATCTTTGTAGGCTGTCTCTATCAACAGTACCAAAAAGCACCTTGGCAATAGGTGACTCCGACAACCAGCACCTTTGCTGAGGAGGGCCACCAAAAGACAGACGGGTTAGTTCTGAACCTACCCAGCCCACTGGCACTTAAATCTGCTTGGACCTGGGCATAGTTTCCAAGTTTGACAAACAGATCCTTTAACTTACACATGTGGTGTTTCAGCTTTCCAGGCCCTGAGCTCTTGCCCATCAGCCAACCAGACCATTGTTCAGATGAAGGAAGGGCACAGAGGAAGGTCAGTAAGAGGCACTTTTTCTGGCCTTCTGTTAATGAGGAGGACCACTGTCCCTGTAAATCCATCAAAAGAAAAGACTTGGTCTCTGAGGACCTAGCCTTTACATTTGTAAGGTCCTTGCTGAACTCAAATTAGGCCAGGGAGAGGTTGAGCCCCAAGAGACAAATCCACATTAACATCTTATGGTTAAAGAGCCAGCTGTGTTACGAGTACCTCCAGTCACTGAAGACTCACAGAAGGAGGACCACAAGGGACCAGAGAAGAAATATCTTGTCCCATGCCACAGTGCTCTTATGCCTTAAAGAGCTAGTGGAACCAATACAGGCAGACAGGAAAATAATGCAAATTGTAAGGAGTATTCAGTTGTAAATTTTTTTTTTTTTTTTTATTTTAAATTATTTTTCTTTTCCATTTGCTCATTGAAAGTATTCTATGTGATAGTAGTGTGCTAGATGTGTAGAACTGCTCTTGGCCTGTCAGCTTATGCATCTGTCTCTTCTTCCCCAACTACATCATCAGCATTGTGATCTCACTGATGGTGACATCATAGGTGACTGACCTGGCAGCTACCAAGTGGCTGTTCCTAAGCAACAGTGATGTCACAGTCAGTGAGGTCACAACATTAATGATATAGTGTGAGTGGGGGTGGGGGATAGGGATAGATATGTCAACTTTCAGGCAGAGTGCTGTCCCACATCACATCTACTAACATCAGGCAAACAATCTTATTAAAAGGGAAAATAAAAAGTACCTTGGTATAGAAGGTAATGGTTGACTGCTTTTAAAAACTAATTCGTTTTAGGCAGTACACTAGTTCTTCAGTAAATCTAAATCAGACACTCAACTACACCTACCTAAGATTAATCATTTGGTATTCTCCTAGCCAAGATAATGTCATCTCAGCTGAAGGCACCCCTGTAAGGTGTTGTGGAAAGAGACATGCAAAGCTGCCATCATGAGGGCTTTCCGAGCTTGCATTGTTTTGCTTCGAGCAGCAGGGGACTTTCTGTTTTCTGAGAATGCAGCCCTCTTGGGCTGCTGCAGTTGCCTTTGATTCGCAGATGAGGCATACAGAAATAGACAGCGGACAGAATGGGTGGACTTGGCTTTGCTGTATTTGCAGATGTCTCAGAAAATGCAGTCTGCTTTGTGGCATATGCTGTGTACTATCAGACCTCAGAAAGGAAAACCTCTGGCTCTGAGAATGACAAATGATCACCTTTTCCAAGATCACTCTGTTAAAACTCCCAAATGATGGATCCTTTCTGTTTGATCATCTGTTGCAAAAGGTGGTTAAGCGTTTGATAGCAACAGTGATAGTTCATCTGCTGCTAGGCATTTCAAAAGTCATTTCATAGCTAAGACTCGTATGGAAGATTTGGTCAACAAACAGTTGGATTCAACAAGAACTGTCCATAGATTACCCTCGAAACCAGAGATCCAATAGGGGTGGTGGAAACAACAGTGGCTCCTTCAGAGGACCTAGCAGAATACTCACAAATCAGCTTGAAGATCTGTCTTCCCCACCCTAAGAAACAATATCAGGCAGACGGGCTGCATTTGGGAAAAGGTCTATATCACTTCAGACTGATGATTTGGGAGATCACTGAGAAATGAAATCTGGTTATGGTTGACTGCTTACCTCCTGCAGCACATCACTCTCATTGCCTGTACCTTCCAATCTACTCAAGATGATGGCAATTCTGCATAGTGGACCTACAGTACAGCAGATGGGGTGACTGACACAGAACTGCCGGAAGAGCATAATCTGTGTTTCCTCCCAGGTGTCATCAGACCCAGACATACCAGAGGATTCAGACCAGTGTTAGACCTCACATTTACCAGGAAAAAGGCACTCTGCATGAAATAGCTGTTTTTTTTTAAATCCTCTGCGAGGTTTTCCTGAGATTTTCTAGCTGTAATCGATCTACAGGATATATACTGGATTTCCACGTGCCTTCCAATGACAGTACCTGAGAGTCATGCTGGAGGAGAGACATTTTCAATTCCGGGCATTCCTTTTGATCTGGCTTTCCTAACTACAGCCAGCGAAATGTATTAACTTTGGTTGGTGGTCAGTTTTGTGGTACCACACAGTGCTAGACTAGATCTGCATAGTGCGCTACCTTCCCAACAGTGGTGACCTTAGTTGTGAAGGCCTGCTGGGGGTGCGAGAAGGCTCAAGCATCTCTGAGGATGCTCTCCTCTGGGGGGGGCATGAGCTCTGCTGCAATACCTCCAGCTGCGTGACCACTGCCAGCAGTGCAGGTAGAATCGTGATGGGTGGGCGAGTGTCTCCCAGCTGGGATGTCAGCACGGTGGCAGACATCCACTCTGTCCTTACCATGAGGCACCCGAGGGAGGGGACCAGAAAAGGAAGAAAATCCTTCGACTGTGCGGAATGGTGCTGCCTCTCCTTACAGGCCCCGCCTGCTCGCTGGGCTGCTGAGTCATCATCCAAGCTAAACTCCTGGGCTTGGGGAACCCAAGAGGCTCCATCACGGGGGTGGGGGTGGATAATGGGGCACTGCGGACTGCTGAAAAGGCCAGGCCGAGTGAATGGGACATTAAATATAGAAAACACAAACCACAAAAAAAAAGCTATGCAAGGTTATACTAGGTGTACCCACTTGTTTTCTTCTTTCAGGCAACAGCACACTTTTGCTTGTTGATCCATGTAAATTATACCAGTTTTGTTTAGGACAATATACACACTTTTGAATTGTCACTACACCTGGTCCGCAAAGACTTTGGCAGGTGATCATTCACTTATCAGGTGACTTCATATTGGAAAAGATTCCCAACAACTGAAAGAGCTGACTTATAACAAGGACTTTAAAATTGTGCTGACAGCACATTTTTGGGAACTGATCCCCAAGAGTGGTGCCTCTGAGCCTGCCCTGGTCACTTTTACACCAACTGTTCTACTATGCACTTTTTTCTGTATGCATTTTTTCAGTTTTTCCCCATTTTTCTCCCGTAATTCCCAGGACCCCGGCAATCACAGCAGTGCGAGCACATGGAGGCATACATGCACTCTGTGCATCGGCTCAGCCCTTCCACCCCACCCCTGGCAATCATCGTGCTCCCTAGCCTAAACTGCCATCTGTCCTCCACGGATGGCAGTCAGGATCAGGAGAGCTGCCTCCCGGCAGCTCAGTCCTGCTCTGCGCCTCCCTCCCCAACAACCTGGGCTCGTTCCTGAATCCGGGTCACCAGCATGGAGCGAGTGTGGCATCCAGCACCTCAACCTCAGCACCACTAGACCAGCTTCCACTATGCACTTTTTGACTACTCTGTCACTTTCTTTTATATTTGCATAATGCTTAACTGATTGCATTTATATAGCAGGAGAGGGGTAAAATGACAAGACAAAAGTGATATCTTGGCTGTCAACAACAGCAAAAATATGTTGCTGTTACTGTTGTCACAATGGATATCTTTTTTTCCCCCTCAGTTCTAGTTATTCTCCTTTCTGCTGGCTGGGGCCCTGCCACCCTCCAGCCAGTATTCTCCCAGGCCTACCTGTTCCAGGCAGGTCCGTGGCCCCCACAGTGGGGCTCAATGTGGGGGGGGGAAGAGATCGATCCACCTTGATGCCTTTGCCAGTCATTCTGGACATCATTTGGATGGAGAATGGGGAGCCAGCGTCATTTTGCACAGCTATGAAAAGGTTTTGTAGCCTTTTTGTTGTGTTGCCTCTGGCCGTGTGGATGTGCATTGATATCAGTGGCACACAGCAGCGCCCAAGTGCTGCATGTCGGTGTTGCCACAACCGCCAGTCCTCAGCACTGCTGAGACTGTCAGGCTCATTGTCTCCTGGCTGCCACCAGGGTCATGTTGTCAAGAGTCATCACCCACCCCACCTGGAGGAGGAGAGCTGTCCCATGGATACTCAGTTTCCCCAGCCCCGGCCCAGACCCTCCGACGTTCGGGCGCACTTCTGAACCAAGATTGTCGGCGCTGTAAGCAGTAGCACTGCTGCTGCGCCAGTGGGCCAACCCCACAGTGGATATCTTAAGGTTAGTGTAATCGCAGTAAAATACTGAACCAATCAGCGGGCAGCTTTCACACAAATGATGACATCACAGTTGCCTAGTGCAGCACAGGCGCCAGCTGTTTCAATTAATCAATTAAACTTTATTTAATCAGGCAGTTGCATCATTGAGCAAGCTCATTTTCAAGATGGTCCTGGACACAAAGGACACATTTGCTTACAGTAGACAACACTTCATACTACAGTAGACATCAGTACAGGCTGTTACAGTATACAAAGTCAGTAATTGGATGAATCAGAGCGTAAGGCAAGTGCAAGTACAGGCATTTAAAGTGCAGCGATACAGATTGTAGATTGTAGAGTACAAGTGAGAAGAGGAAGGAAGGACATAGAGGAGGGCAGTGGGAAGAGAGGGTATCAGACACATAGTGGAGAGGAAATAGGGCAGCCTATTGGAATGAGGCCCCATGAACATAATTGAGGAGAGGGAGGTAAGTAGAGGCGGGTTGCTCTAAAGGGATGTTATTAGCAGCGAATAAGCGGCCTGGGATATCGGAAGTTAAGGGACTCAGTTGAGTGGGGTAAAGCTTTCAGTGAAACAGTCACATGCCATTTTCAGGCCTCTGTAGAGCAGCCCCTTGAATGTAAAATGGCTGGGCAGCAGGGAGATTTTAGGAATTATTGCATGCTATTCCAAAGCACTGGAAAAGGAGCTAATGGCAGTTGAGTCTAGACGTGTCCTGTTCATGGTAGCTAAGGAGGACAAAGGAGGAGTCCTTAGTCCGTAGGCACCCTTGAACGCTCAGACAGGTCACAGATATAGGGTGGTAGTTTGTTGGACAAAGCCCAGAAGAGCCACATGAGGGCGTTTATTTGTCTCCTCGAGGAGAGGGATCACCAGTCTAATGCTTGGTACAATGAGCAGTGATGAGTCTGCAAGGGCAAGTCGAGAACACATCTCAATGCAGATGACAGTATATCAAGCTTTTGGAGTGCATACTGGGGGCAGTGGCTGTATAGGAAGTCGGCGTAGTCAATCGGGAAGAAAGGTTGTTTGAACCAGCTGCCTTCTAGCTTCCAGGGTGAGTAGGTGTCTTATGTGGTAGAAAATACCTAGGCACTGCCTTAGCTTTTTGTTAACTCACTTAGATGCCTCAAGGTGAGTTTGTTATCCAACCAGACTGACAGATATTTAAAATTATCCACTAGCTCTAGTGGTTCACTAAGGAGCGAATAATCTGTGGGGTCCCAGGTATCCCCATATTGTGGGATGGAGAGATAATCATAGCTTTTGTTTTTTTGGCATTTAACAAGAGCTTCAGATTCAGCAGGTTGTGCTGAAGGATGATAAAACTTGTTGTAGCTCCTTGCACGCAAGGTCCAGAGGGGTTGGTCGCAAAGGACTGTCATCTGTGAAGAGAAGAACGTTTCCAGCAACCAGGCCAGAGTCGATGCGGTTGATGCAAAGGGCTAAGAGGATAGGTCTCAAATGGAACCTTGTTTTGAAATCAAAGAGAAGCAAAAGGTAGATTTAAAAGTTAAACAAGTAAACTGATTTTTATAAATCGAGTATGCAATGGCCTGTCTCAAAATATGCAGTTATCACTTGTGAGGGGCAGCTCCGCCCCATGGCAGTTTTGGCCCTGCTCCCGCATAATTTATTTATTTATTTATTTGATTTTTATATTACTTATAATATAAAGTTATGACATGGCCTAACTGAAATATCATTCTTGTCCCCATGAGAGGAGGGTATTGGTCTATTGATATCTCCACGGTAGTAGGCGGCAAGTGAGATGGCAAAGACCAGTACCCGAATGAAGATTTGTTGGATTATATCAAATTTGATTTATACAGCACGTGCTGAGGTGATTTTGTGATAGAAATGATAAAAAATTACAAAAGGAAAAGTACAAAATGTAAACTGCACCTCTGTTCAGTGGCTTGGCATTCCATAGGACATGCTCCTTCTCCTGGGGAGGGTGCTGTCCCTCTGCAGCACTGCCACCTGCAGGTGTGTGGGTGGTAGAGCATCGAGACATGGGGTGGGAGGGACCCATCACGCCACATATAGTGTGTGAGCATGCTCACAGTGGGGACGTAGTCCCAACCTCAGCATCCCTAGAGGGAAGGGAAGAGCGGCAGCACAAAGCAGGGAATCGAAGATGGTAATACACTCTGCTTGGCAGGATGATTGTCGACCTCCACAGGCACCTCACTTGTGACTCTGGCTCCTTCTGAATCTGGATCCGTATTTCAGTTTGTTGAGGGACTCTCCGCCACCCTGCTATGGAGGGCAAGCCATGGGGGACTCGGGAGTAGGTAAGTCCTGAGAGAAGCCATGTGACAGGGTTGGGAGGATTGGCAAGAAGGAAGGCCAGCTAGGAAGGGAGGGAGAATGTTAAACTGAATAAAACGAGCATTTGTCAATGCCGAATGTTTGCTTGCTTGCATTAGCAGTGGAAGTGCAGGATAGGAATGGCATTAAAGTATTAAACCGACGCCAACTCCACCCTCACCCTGCAGAGATGGACAGGCATTGGGGTGTGCCTTTGGGTCGCCGCCCATGATGGTCACGCTTCTCCTCACCCCACCCTTCAGACACTGACAAGTGTCGAGGTGTGCCTTGGGTGTTTGGCTTTACATTCACCTTATTCCATAAGGAAATGCGCTGAAATGGTTCGATAGAATGGGGTGAACTCTGGGGCCAAGGGCATCCAAGGCGCACCTCAGTGCCTGTCACTGGCCGCAGGGTGGGGGTGGAATAGCATGAGCATTACTGTCGACAGTCCCAGGTCACGCCCCTGACGCTTCTGTCAGTCCCTACAGGGTAGGGTGATGGTTGAAAACCCTAATGCCCTGGGCCTTTCTTGGTATTTTTATTCTGAGTTTTCCACATGGGCTTTTTGTGACCCCACCGCATGAATAGTGACACTGTATGTCTATTAGGCGGTGATTTTGCAGCGATCATGCCCATTTGGCGCGACAGGTGCAAAAACACATTTCAAACAGGATGAAAAGTGACGGGTGCACTGTTCATGAGAAGATGTAAAAATAGCATTGTTGAAAATCTGGAGTGAAAATATACAAATCTGGTGAAGTCACGAGGCATGAGAAACTGTGCAATGTACACCCGTAATGTAATTAGTTTGGGGATTTTTTTTACAGCAGATTTTCAACATAGGCATTTTGGACCTCTGCTCATGAACAGTGTCAGTGATTTTCTAATATCTTCTGAACACTGATTTCCACAGCCATCAAGGCTATTCTGAGCCGGAAGTGCGAAAACACATTTCGGCCAGGGTGTGAAAAGTGACAGCTGTACTGTTCATAAGGAGGTGTGGAAAAATGTCAGTGTTGAAAATCTGGACTGAAAATATTACAAATTCGTGAACTTGCGTGGGTGCATGGAAATTGTGCAATGCACACTCATAACAGTCATTTATGGACTTTTGTCTGAATTTTCAACATAGCCATTTTAGCACCTCTGCTCATAAACAGTATCACTGTGATTGTCTTAATGTGTCCCAACATTGATTTCGCTCACCGACCGTGCCAATGTGTGCTACATTGCGAAAACACATTTTGGGCGAGATGTGAAAATTACAGCTCTACTGTTCATAAGGATGTGTGGTAAAATGGCAATGTTGAAAATTTGGAGTGAAAATATTAAAAATTCTCAAAGTTCTGGCGTGCGTAGGAACTGAGCAATGCGTTCAGTAAAACAGTAATTTTTGGGAATTGTTTCACCAAATTTTCAACATAGGGTTTTGGGGCCTACCCATGAACTGACACACTGTTTCGCTAATTGGTCCTGAAAGGTGGTTCTGCGAGTGACTGCCAACTCGCCTTTGGGACTGAATAACAAAATGACAGTGACTGAGTTCATGAGGTGGGGTCCCAAGAACCCCATGTTGAAAATCTGATGAAAGAATTCCCAAAATGGCGAGATATGCACCAAAGTTGGAAAAAAAAAAAACCATTTATGCCGTTATACAGCTTACATGCATTTCTTCAACTCGTGGTTGACTTTGAAGAGTACAGACATGTTCCTGGTCCATTGAAGATCGTTGTGCTGGGCTCCAGTGGCAAGTCGTGGTCGAGAGGAGGTGGGTGTGCAGGCGGTGGGCGCAGGTTGGAGGAGGGGCAGGAGGCGGTGAACAAGGGATCGTTTTTCTTACAGGTGTTGTTTTTTTCTTTTACAAAGACGACGGGACTTTGCCACGCTGGGATGGGCTCCCAGTGTGGCAGCTGGAAGTTGGGAGGGGCAGTGGAGCTGACAGGAGTTGGGCACCCCCTCGGCCATGCGGACTTTTGCCACGTTAAGGGTGGGTTCCCAGCACTTGGCACCTGGAAGTCTTTTTTTTGGGTTGGTGGGGTATAGTAGAAGCCAATGGGGGATTGGGCACTCCCATTGGCCACACAGACTTTGCCACGCTGGGGTGGGCTCCCAGCATGGCACCTGCAGTCTGTTTGGGGAAGGGGGGCAGTGGAGCTGGCGGGGATTGGGCACCCCTGTCGGCCATACAGTGTGGGGAGAGCACATGAGCAGCTGGGGTGGGCTCCCAACGTGCTACTGGGGTGTTTTTTTTGGGGGGCAAGGAAAACGGAGCTGTCTATGACAGCTGTTCATATGCAGTGCTGATGTGTAGGCACTTTGCATACTGTCAACGGCAGTATGTAAATTGCCTGCTGACACCAGTATGCAAATTGCCTACACGCTACCACCGCTGACTGTAGCGTGTCTTTTGCTTTGAACCGTACGCCATCAGATCTGAACTGCGAAGGTCGAGGCTCGGACATTTATTGGCAGCGTGGAGGTCGCAACTGCAAGGAGGAGCAAGGCATTGAAGCAGGGTGGTACACCTACTAAAAATTTGTATGGTGGCATTATGTTTCTTGCACATTCGGTAAAATATAAAATAGGATAAAGGTAAAGATCATATTTCCGAGTGAAATGGTGAGAATTACCAGCTCACTTATTGTTGGCTCATTAGGCTCCCTTACTGTAAGAGGGGAGAAGGAGGAGGGTTGGCTGATCTGAAGGGGAGGGACTTAAAAGAAAAAGCTGGATGGATGGATAGATAGATCTGGGGATCCACGGCTCACTGCTACAACTGAAACTGGCAGCACAACTCCAGCTGTGGCTTCACAATTCAAGGACATCCCCGCTGTTCTTGTACTGAGAACGTGAGTGAATGGCTCCTCTTACTAAGCAGGGCACCTAGGATTTTCAGGTGCTCAGAAACCATATTCCAGGTATATTTTCAGGTAACCAACACCAGAATCTTGCTGAACGGGTCCTGCTTACCTAGGTTCAAGTGTTTTTTGTTGTTTTTTTTTGAAAATCTTGGTATCTTGATGCAGTGAGAAAAAGCAGGCCAAAACCCATCGTGATTGTCTCTCACCATTAGGTGGGTTATTGTCTGGATCTAGAATGGATAAATTTATACTGCATCCCACAGCTGTGCCCCATGATGCCAGATCTTGCCCGCTGGAAGCAGAGGTTGTGTGCTTAAGCCAGGGAGGTTGGTGGGTCCGTGTGGATGAACAACATATACCACTCCTAGAACTACTGTTACAGGTGAGTAACCTGAGTTTCTAGGACATGGTTTTGTTATTCTATCCACACTATCTATAAACTCTAGCAGTTCCCAGGAGGAGGGAGGCAAAGTGCACACCTGTTGGGAACAGATTAGAGAACTGAGGCCCCAAACCAGCATCCCGACGTGACTCAAGGTCAGTGCGATAATGGGAAATGAAGGTGTGTGCTGACTTCCAGGTAGCAGCCCCAAGATTTCCTGGATGGGACATCCTAGAAGCAGCCACCATCACAGCAGTATATGGCGGTGGAATTAGCCCTTGCTTTCTGGGAGGCTCCCTCCCACCAGCCTATAGCAGAGATCAGTGCAGGATGTGATCCACCTGCCAACTGTCTGCTTGGCTTTAGGTCTGCTAGATGCAGCTTCAGCGTAGGGACAAACAGCTGGTGACCCTCTCGCTGAACTCCAGCCATGTGCTCTTTGTAGTAAGTGACTGCCCACCTCTGGTCCAGAGTATGGAACCTTTGTTTGGCTTCTGAAGTGTGATTCGAAGAACACTGAAGAGTCATCACCTGATTCAGGTGAAACTCTGACACAACCTTTGGGAGGAACTTGATTGGGGCGCAGGACAACCTTGTCCCTGTGGAAGACCAGGTAAGGAGACTCCACCGAATGTGCCTGGAGCTCACTGATCCTTCTGGCTGATGTGATAGCCACCAGGAAAGTGGTCTTCCATGATAGGTGAGACATGTCACACCTGTGCATCAGTTAGAATGGCTTGCCCATAAGCTTTGCAAAATCAGCAACAAGAACCATGGTGGTGGTGGTTCACGCACCGAGGAGAAATGTGATCCAAGCCTTTGAAAAAGCACCAGACCACCTTCTCCTGCACCACTGACTGGTTGACGACCCTTAAGGTGCACCTGGCAGCTATTTCTGCTTACCAGGCACGGGCTGGTCACCAAAGTCCCATCTTTGGAGAGGGACCCAGGTAGTCCAAAATGCTGGACACCAGACAGGACAAAGGGTCCAGCCCATTGCCCTGACACCAAATGGAGAATCTCTTCCATTTGAAGACATAGCATTTTCTGGTCGATTTCTAGACACCTCCACCACAGCGAGGACATCTTTGAGAGACCCAAAGCCTGGAACTGCTCAGGAACCAGGCTGTCAGGTGCAGTGATTGAAGGTCCAGGTGGAGTACCTTCCCTGATAGATGGAGAGCAGGTCCAGGCAGAATGGAAGACTCCTCGGGAGCCTGTTGCTGAGGCTGAGGGTGGGGACCAAAACTGATGTGGCCAGTCGGGAGCCGCCAGAATCACCTGCGCCTTGCCCTCCTGACCTTGAGCACACCTTGTGGATCAAGGAAAGTGGAAAAGAAGGCAGAAGAGGCCTGGGATCCAAGGGTTTGAGACGGCATCCCCTGCAGCAAACCCTGCTGAGGGGTGGGCACAGAACAGCCTCAGCTTTGTGCTCTACATGGAGGTGAACAGGCCCACCTGAGGGGTGCCCCACTGGGAGAACAGACTGTGAATTACCTCCAGCTGAGAGACCACTCGTGAAACACCTAGTCTACCTAGCTGAGGGCATCTGCCAGCTGATTGGAGGCTCCTGCCACATGGATGGCTAGGAGATCTGCCTCAGGCTGCGCACTAGAGTCCATACGTGGAGAGCTTCCCTTGCAAAGGCAGGGAGTGCCCCCCTGCTTGTTGAGGTAGTACATGGTTGTGGTGTTGTCCATCTGGACTTGGACCACTTGACCCTGAACATACGGGCGAATGCAGTCATTGCCAGCCAAACTGCCTGAGCTCCAGAAGCTGATGTGCTGTCGTGACTAATTGGGAGTCCAGAGTCTGTGGACTCTGTGTTCCTCCAGATGGGCACCCCAGACCGTGAGAGAGGCGCCTGTTGTCAGGTTGACCGCTGTCTTGTGCGGACAAATGGGATCCCTTCCTACAGATGCTCTGGGACTAGCCACACTGAGGGCGCCCCACATCTTCTGGGTCACAGTGACCAGCTGGTCAAGTGATCTTTGTGTTGAGACCACTGGCTGGCCAGCTTCCATTGCAGGGAGTGCATATTCCAACGGGACTAATGGACCACGCTGGTGCACACCTTCATTTGATCCAGAAGGTGCAGGAAGTCCTGGCAGGGCGCATTGCCCAACCTGAAATGATTGGGCAAAGGAGGAGAGAACCTCTGCCCTGTGTTCTGGGAGCTGGGCTCTGGCTCAGCAAGAGTTGAGCTGTGCCCGATGAAGCTGATCGATCACCTGCGAGGGCAGGAGTTCCAACTTGGCCTCATTGACCAGGAGGCCAAGGGAGGTGCAGGTCTTGAGGGCCAGGTCCCTGGACGGCTCCACTCCCTGCCTGGAGGGACCTGCAATCAGCTAGTCATCCAGGTAGGTGCACCAGACCCATTGGCGCCTCAGGTAGCTACCACCACTGCTCTGCATGTGGTGAAGACCCTGAGGGCCAAGGAGAGCCGAATAGCATAACCCAGAACTCGTAGACGTGCTCCTTCGGCTCGAAAACAGAGGAACCTTGGTGGGACGGATGGATCGGGATGAAAGGACGCTGGCCCTGAAGATTCAGGGAGCAAAACCACGTGTCTTGCTGCAGAGATGGTATGATCTGAGATAGTTATCATCTTGAAGGTGCGTGACCCTGAGGAACTTGTTCAGGTCATGTAGATTCAGAATGGGGTGCCAGACCTTGTCCATGTCGGCACTAGGAAGTACCTGGAGACAAACCCTGGGTGTTCTGGAGGATATGCTTCTCTGACCACGACTTCCTTGTGGAGGAGCTGGGCTATGTTGTCTTGAAGAGCCGACTTGAGTGTCTCAGGATACCAAGCCCTCCCATGGGGCGGCTCGACTTGGAGGGTACTGCTCAATTCCAGAGGCAGATCCCGACCGACCAGCTCCAGAACCCACCTGTCCGTGGTGACAGTGGACCAGGTGCAAAGGAAGTGGCAGAGCCAGCCCCACAGGAGGACCCAAGGGAGGTGGGTGGCACCCCATCCCATTACTGAGCAGGCTTGGAGGAGGAGGACCCGACTGATAAGCCACCGGTCCCTTCCTTCTGGGCTTATGGACCACCGAGGTCACTGACTTGGGCCTGGATTGCAGGCCTGAGCCTGCTGGCCTGGCTGATGCAGGGCTGGTTTTGCCACAGAAGTAGAGGACTTCTGTTGCCTGGAGCCCTTGAGATCCTTATGCGCAGATGTTACGGATCCAAGGTGGCACTGGACTCTTTGATACACTGAGGTGACCCTCCACACACTGCCCAAACAGGTCGGTGCCCAAAATGGAACATCTGCCAGTTTATGCTGAGTGTCTGGTGTAAAGGTTGAGATCCACAGCCAAGCCCCTATGGCGCATGGCATGGCAACTGTGGCCACCACCAAGCGGGCACAGGAATCCCTAGATCCAGAGCCATCTGAAGGTGCTGCTTGGCCACAGCCTGACCCTGATTTCGGACCTGCTTGACCGTGTTCTGGAAGTCCAGGAATTACCTCATCCAAAGAGCCCAAGAGGGCATGGGAGAAGTGTGCCATCAAGACAGTCGAGCTCACCTGACGGAGACCGAGCAAGAGGTAGCACAGACTTTTTTTTCACTGAATGGTCCATTTTCTTGGACTCCTTATCCAGTGGCTTGTTGATATCTCCAATATTGCTCGAGTGCTGAAACACAAAGTCTGCTACCAGGCCCTCGGCCGAGGGGTGCTCCGAAACCTGAGAGGGTACTGATGGGCACTGCATACCACGGGCCATCTGGGCCGAGGCGCTGGGCAACACGCTGAGGTGCTGCCAAAGCTCCAGGGCTGGATCAACAGTGGCCTCGGCCACTGGAAAAGCCTCCATCGGAGAGTCCCTTTGTCCAGAATCTCTGTAAGGGGATAGTGAATCCGCTTCTGAACAGGCTCCATCTTCATCCCCTGTGGACTCAGAGATGAGGCGGAGGATGCCCAGAAAGGAAGTGGGCCCTTCCTCCATCGAGAGATCCCCATGGACTCCATTCACCAGTTGGGAGTGCAGAGGAACCTCTGATTCAGAGGAGTCCACATAAAGCGTCCACTGTCGAGTCCCCTTCAACCCTCCGCAAGTGGTCAGTGTGAAGGTGACCAACAGGTGATGGAGAAGCTCTTTGGCTGGCTGAGACTCCTTAGTTGGAGCATCAGTTGGCTGCTTGGGCAGTGGCTTCACCACAATCGGTGGAGAGGCCAGCTTTGGCGAACTAAGACTGTCTTTACTGCTCCGCTGAGGAGGGATAGAGCTTGGCCTGCCCCACAGGGGGCATCTGTCACCCTCTTGGGCGACATCCAGGTGATGCCAGTGTTGGGCAGGGGTCAGTTTTGGACCAGCCAGCACCAACTGTTGCCACTTGAGGTCTTCATAGCATTGACGAACTTGCTGAAGCCTCTCCTCACCCAAGGATGAAGACTAGGAATAGTGGCAGCACCGCTTCTGTGGCGCCAAGAGCGGGAGTGCCGATGACTGGAGCTACTCGGCCCACTGAGGAGAACTGAGACCTCCACCTCAGGAGTGGAGGAGTGCCGCCCTCCTGGTCTGGGCTGGTGAACCGGAGGGTCCCAGCAGTGGACTGAATAGCTCTTTCTAAGGACACAGGCAGGACTGATGTCCTGAAAAGAGAATTGTTGGCCTCTTTGGATGACAACCAGTCAATAGGGTAAAGAAAAATCTCTGCTGCATCATTGCCCAGCATCTCAACTGACTAGCCTGATGGGATGGGGTCTCCGTGAAGTCAGTGGCCAATCCAGCTGCCGACCGTGGGTCAAAGCTTGGGAGTCCCAAGACCGAGAACATTTCGGTCCCAGGAACGTTGCCGGGTGAGTCTTCTCTTCTTAGACTCCTTCTTGTCTTTGTGAGAGTGGGAGTGGGAGCTGTAAGATGCAGAAGGGCCCTGCCCCTTAGTCGGGAGGGACTTGCACAGCCCCTTGAAGGAACGCAAAAAGTGGAGCCCAATTGGAGCAGAACAAAGGCAGAAGTCGAGGAGTACTGCACGGCAGCCCAAGCCACCTCCTCCTTGAAGGTTGTGTTTTCCAGTTGCTCGCAGACCCCACAGCTGTGGAGACCATCCAGCTGGCGCCTTTAGATTTGACCGTGGATGATGTTTTTCCAGGTGGGTGGGGGTCCTCGAGGACAAATGTGTAAAACGACTGACAATGTCGCAGGCCTGGGTATCGTGTTCGTGGCCCAGGCAGTAGATGCACATACATGTGGGTTAGGGGTGCGACATCGTCTGCCCGCATGAACACCCGCGAAATGCGGTGTGGACTTATCGCTCAACACTGTTGGGAACTCAAAGACAATTTACTGAAATGGTAACAGAGTTTTGGAAGCAGTCCAAACGGATAAAAAGCACTAGGGCCTACAATGCAGGAGGGCGAAGGAGGGAACCTGCTTCTTCCAGCGGAAAGGAAGATCTGGCATCATGGGTGGAACCAAGGGCTATACCGCCCAGGTGGGTGGGAGGAGCTAGTTTGAAGACTTTCTGGCACATCTTAAAGGGAAAGGACACTGCCAGATAGTGTGGCTAGAACAACATATCCAGATCCCTAGAAATTTAACCTTTGCCCTTTGTACCATGAGTTGCTTATTATGAGACCTCAACTGCATGCTTTGTTTGTTAAATGTAATACCAAGTTCATTCACAAGGTCCTTATTCTTAGGTATGTTGTTTTTTTATATATTTTCAATAAGTTGAAAAAAAAAAAAAAGTTAGCCATCACAGTAGGTATTTTTTTCTCACAACTAAATCATGAAATATAAGCCCTCATGATCAGTTAATGCGTGTTTTTTTTTTTTTTTTAAACCATTCATATCCGAGGTTGGCCAGATACCAGACTTCAAAACCTTATAACTCTGGAACCATTTAATATTTGTTTGCGAAACTTTAAGGCACTACCGTGGCACAGGCCGATTCTACCCTGAAGGTTCTGTGGAAAATGCTGTGCCGTCTAGGCTGTGCGTTAGAGCAAAAAGACTAAAAAAAAAAAAAAGTCCATGGGGGATCATTTTCCAAAAATCAGAGTTCTAGATCCTGAAACCAAAACAAGATGCCAGCACAAAACATTTAATGTCTTGGACTTTGCCACTGACTGTATATGCAAATTTTTAGGTTATTCTGTCGAATGGCGCCAAAGTTTTTGAGGTGCAAACTATAGGATGGTACTGTGCTCCTGTCATATATGATATAGATGTTAATATAGACACACACACACACACACACACACACATATGTGCCGACTTTTATTTTGATATCTATGAGAGTCCATTTTACAGGAGCAACCCTAACATAGAAGCAATACAGTAACCCTCACTATCACGTAACGCTGTGGGAGTCCCGTCCAGTGTTTATTATAGCTCCTCGCTCATTACAGCGAGGGACGCTTAACCGACATGCAGCTCATTTCAGTGTGCATGCTAATCCAAGACGCAGGGGAGAGATGGTTTCAGCATACAGAGCATTCCATAAACTGCTCTGTGTACTGAAATTGGAATTTGACTATTTCACAGATCTGTTGAGGTCTCTGCCCCATACATGCTGATATCGCTGAAATGCTGGCTCTGAGTTGGTGACACCCTGACTGGATCGGCTTCAGCTCTGTCCCGACTGGCGACTATCAGCTGATCCAACCCATCAACACCACCCACCCTACCCCACTTGTGGATCTACATCTGACTCACAACTCTGCTTTTAACAATATCCATTTTTAAGGAGAGATCCTTTACGAGGAGATCACAGCATTGCCAGCAAGCAAGAGATTGAGTACCCGAGTACACAGAGGTGCCGAATGAGTGCAGGGTCCGGCTGGTCAGAATGAGTAGGGACAGTGAAGGGGTGAGTCAGAGTTAAATGGAAGTGCTGCTCCAGATCTTTATCAGTAGGCTTGTCACGCTGCTTTCTGACAGCCAGCTGACACCCATAATAATGCTCACTGGTTCTGCTCTGTCCCCCGCTCATCTTTACAAAACTTACTTATGTACGCTAATGCCCATTCCACTCGTCACTTTAAATAATAACATTTTTAAGTCTGGAGGAGAGGACAAGTTGCAAACTGCTACTCTGATTGAAGCCCATGTTGAAAGCGGAGCTATGATGTGCATTCGTAATAGCTGAGCGCTCATAATACTGGGGTTCGTGAATAGCGGGGGTTACTATATATAGTAAAGAAAGCATGACTGCAGTACCTAGGCTAGAGAGGGTGCAACACGGCAGCAGAGACAGTTACAGATAGTATTCACAGATATTTTTGGGGCTTGCTTTGAGGGCAAGCTAGGATTTGATGGTACTGCTGAGATGATGCAAAGAAATTGCAGATATTTGTCTCCCTAAAGCCAAAGACTTTTTGACCCATGACAGTCTTCATGAGCATAAACACCTGGTAGGGTGATGCCAGAAGAGTGCAGAGTTCAAGCTCCAGTGTAGAGAACAAGCTGGGAGGCAGGATGGGCTGGGGACCCAGTTGAGACCGATTGTGAGCCAGGAATTCTATATTGAGAATATTCTTGTTATCCAGTGAGAGCCAGTTTAGCTCGGCGACAGTAGGCAGTGTTGTTTATGCTGGTCAGCCATGAGACCAAACCTTGCAATAAAGTTGTATAACACAGATTCTAATGTCGTGGATACAGTACACTGTCCACACTCTGGTGGTTCTGTTGGAGACTGAGCTGAGTCATCGGAAGTCTTCAAGCTTAGTTTTCCACCACTCGTGTGGTATATTCTTCAGCTTGGTTCCATGCCATCAGATCTTTCTTTCCACTGGAAGGGACATGACTACTCCTTCACAACTCTGCATGCATAGTAGAATTTTGCTGTTCAAGTCTTTCTTTGGCAAAGTTTTGAATAAAAACTTTTTTCTTCCACTTGTCACTCCTCAGTCTTCCAGTTTTGCTCCATCAAATGGCAATCTCTATGGAATGGCAGAAACCCAGATTCAAGTTCTGCACCAGATGCAGGCAGAAGACGTTGACACAGATCCGCACAGCTACTGCCTGGGTGAAGTGCACAATGTCAAAAACTGTTCAAGTGTCATGCCATGCTGCTATCCTGTATTGAAGAATGGAAGGCCTGATGACTCTTAGGAAGGCCTGAGGATCGTGAGACTGGTCATGGCTGTGGCTGAGTCGGCAGTGCAGCTCATGGCCCTTGAAGAGGAGGCTGAAGCAGGAATCTTGTCAGTCTCTGTGCTGCCTGGGCTGGGAGCCAGTGTGGGAGGGTTCTTCTCTGGTAAGTTCCAAGAAATGTGGATGGCCCTCCAGACCTTCAAGGAGAGCTCCTTCTATCGCAGAAAACATATGAAACACTGCCGTTGCAGGTTATGGGACTGGGAACAATCCTGCTTTTCCTGCCCCACAATCTGCCCAACCGCTGTACCTTGGTTGAGGTTCTTGCAGCCAAGGGCCAGGTTGAGGTTCACACGGTAACCCCAGTGGACCTTCTGACCTCGACTCCAGCTGACCAGTCAAAGATTTTTCTCAAACCAGGCTAATAGTTGTCAAAAAGGTCAACGAGTAGTCATCACTCTCTCAGACCCTGGTGCTTCCTGTCCTCAATCAAGAGGGCGAGGATCGATCAGTCCCCAGGCACCAGACTGACCCAGACAGTTCTGGTATCTGGATCTCTTCAGCCTGTGCAGCAGGCTGCCATGCCTGTTGTCTCTCCACCCTGACCTGCTAACCAGACAGCAGGGGATGGTACAGCACTCGACTTTCAGCCCCTGCACCTCTCAGCCTAGTTCCTGAGTGGCTGGAGTTCCAGGCTTTGGGCCTCTCAGAAGATGTCCCACATGTAGTGAAGGCATCCCAAAAGGAGTCGAACTGCAAAACCTTTGCATTTAAGTGGAAGAGATTCTCACTTGGTGGCAGGAGAAGGAGCTTGATCCCTCACCTGCCCAGTGCCGACGATTCTCAACTACCTCTGGTCCATGTCTCAGTTGGGAGTGAGCCATGACCCTGAAGGTGCACCTGGTAGCCATCTTGCATACTGATTGCAGTCTGGAATGCTGACGGTGGCAGGAAAAGGTGGTCGAATGCTTTTTGAAGGCCTGGATCACCTGTCCCCTTCAGTGCTTGAACCAATCCATGGAACCTACTGCTGATTCTGGCAGGGCAAGCCATTTAAGCCAATGCACAAGTGTGAGGTTTCACAGTTGTAAAAGAGCGCTTCTTGGTGGCCATCATGTCAGCCTGAAGGGCAAGTTCCATGCGCCTCAGTGGCATCTCCCTTACTTGGTCTCTCACGAGGACAAGGTGGTCCTTGCCCCATTCTAAATTTTTCCAAAGGTCATGTTGGAGTTTCACCTTAACCATGTGATTAACTGCTCAGTGTATTTAACCAATCTGTCCTCCATATCTTGGACCAGCAGAGGGTACTAGACTACTATAAGGAGTGGATGGCTAGAGTTTGTGGAGAGGTTTTCCCAGCTGTTTTGCACATATGCTGAAGTTGCACTGGCAGACTGGCAGCAAAGCAGACAATTGCCAGGTGGATCACATTCAGTATCAACCCTGTGCTACAGTTTGGCTGGAGGGAGTAGCTTAAGGCTGATTCCACCAGACATACTGCTGCTGTGGTGGCTGCTCATGGACATCCCCACTGAAGAGATATGCAGGGCTGCAACCTGGGCAAAGCACACACCTTCACATCCTGTTACATCGTCGTTGGCATGCTACTTTTGGAGCCTCTGTTCTCCAATCTCTTTTCACCAAATAGGGTGTGTGCCTTGGCCCCTCCTCCCAGAGGACCACTTGAGTCTGCCATAGTGTGGCTAGTGAACTCTGTCCATGACATTAGAAATAGTACTTACCGGGGGAGCGCTCAGGAGCCCAAGCAAGATGGTCAGTTTTAGATTAAAGCCTTCCGTATCGCTTCATTTTAACAGTGCTCAAACTTGTTTTTAGGGGTGCACAGACGAAATCTCAAAAGTCGCAAAATGAAGGAGCCAGAAGTAAAATCCTCCCAACGCTATTGCCAACGTAATTGGCCTTGAGCAAATTGACCCTTGCAGAGGACACCTCAGGAGAAGAAACTCTTAAGAGCTTGGGACATAAAACGAATAAATTAATTTCGACAGTCAGTGGCTTAGTGGACAAATTCAGTACATTGGACGAATGGGGTAGCGGTGTTGGAGATGTCAGTATACTCTATTAAAACTAAGACACAGGAAGCCATCAAATGTTCCAATGCAGCTATGGGAGCTCGTGCTGACTGTCATTAAAGAATATCACCACTTGCCCTCTTGTCTGGAGTCACTTGAGAACCGAGCCCATTCAGCAGATATAAGTTTCATTGGTATGCTGAGGGGTTCAAGGGAGACCACTTGTTACTTTTCCTCTGGGACTGGCTCAAACAACAGTTTGGGGGCAGAGGCAAGGAATCTCCCTATTGTGTTACAGAAATCTTATCTTAACCCAGAGGCCCGGTGCTCCATTGTAGCAGTAATGGATGAAATTGGTACAAGGGACTTTATCCTAGCACTTGCTAGAAAGAGCAACACTTGATTGTAGGATGGGCAGCAGGCAATTTATCTGGACCTTAACTTTGCTGCACAAAAAAAGAAGCATTTTGACAGAGTTTGTGCATGTTGAGGGAAGCGATATACCACATGGTGTGGTGTTCCCTGCTCAACATCTTTATTTTGTTTACCAAAGCAAGGTTTATATTTTTACAGATCCAGTGGTGCCCTGAAGTGGGCTCAATAATATACCAGCCATCCACCAGCTAGAGAAGAGGACCAGGATTCTGACTCGAGGAGCCTCCTGACTATTCTTCTTTTTTTTTTATACTTTATATTTATTGTTTTTTTTTTTTCAATGAACGATAGTTCAATTCCTGATGCAGTACATAACTAAGTAGATTGTACATAACCATTGAGGGTGCCACCCTCTAAATACACGCAATTATAAATTCGTGCCTCATCTATTAGATACATCATGGAGGATCACCATATAGCTAATAACTTTGATATCCAGTAGACTGCTGTTAAATAGCCCATGAGCGGCATGGTAATGTCCCAGAATATTTAACATTCAGTAATCCCTATTTCTATCACCTGTGAAGGAGAATTTATTTAAACCATGCACATTACAGGTTGAACTAACCTCTAATGAGGTTTTAATTCCTCTTTGTAACTGAACGCTAGAATCCATACAACCCAACAAAATTGCAAGCAATTTATCTACTGCATAAAACTACATTTGTTCTCTTAATAATCAAGAAACGATTAGCAACATTTCAACTGGTGTAGCACTGCTTCACATGACTGTGACTCCATAGGATCATTCGTTATTGGAAAGAGATAGTTTAGAGTCTCAAAAGTTCCTCTTCTCCCAACATATATATTGATTTCCCAATAACTTGTATAAGTGTAATTTAAATTTCTTTACCCTGCAAATTAACAGTTCTGTGTAAAGGTTCAGGAAAGGAAAGAGAAAAGAGTGCAATAATTACTGAACAGGCCTAATCAAGGGTTCACAGTAGCTTCATCCTCCGAATCTTGATCCGACGATGTCGCTTTGACGATGTGAAGTAGCTGCGTGACGTTGAACCCATTTCTGGGCTTCTGCTGGGTCGGTAAATAAGTATACTTGGCCTTGATGCAGAATCCTCAGTGTAGCAGGAAGACCATGCTGTGTGCAATGTCTGCTTCTCGCAAGAGTATCCTCACTCCATCGAACCATTTTCTCCTCTCTCTCATAACTCGGGTCGGGTAAAATTAAGCATCTGTTGGCCATCATGGAAGCAGGTTACGGCCATCTTCTTGCCAATGTTAGATATGATCTCTTGATCCCGGTCCATCCAAAACCACTACAACCGCTTCTGGGAAACCTCTGAGTTATCTTGACGACCCTATAGGCAACTCTGTAGGTCTTTTGGACATTGATGCTCCCTCTTGCTGCGATTGCTCCAATTGTGACTCCAGCCACTCTTTACAAAATGGGTAAGATCGCTTTTGCATCTCTAGGCAAACTGATTCTTAAGTTCGAGGAGCAAGCTTGATTTTCCAAAGATTCAATTCTGGTTCTCAGGTGGGTATTTTCTTTAATCATGCTGCTTGTAGCTCCAAGAGCAGCCACAGCTTGTTGCTTGGCCTCAACAGATTCTGTTTGTAATCTGGGTAGCTCTGTCTCTAAAGTAGTAACTCGGATCTCCAAAGCATCAAACTTTTCTGATAGGGTTGTTACTGAAAATATTAGTCTGGAGTTTATTCCAGTACTTTGAGGCGTCTCGGTACCTGAGTCTTCCATTGTAGATTCCATGCAGCCCTGTCCTGATCGAGTGACCAGAGGAATGGAAGCATTTTACTTTTTGCTCCTTCCTGCTGTACCTTGTCTCTCTTTGGATTGCCCATCTTTGTACCCTGCCTCTTTCTACGCCTGTTGTTACTTTCAATATTATAGTTATTTTCCAGCAGAGTACTTTTATTTCGATAAATTAGTGTGAGGAATTCAGAGCTTCAGCCAAAACCACCATCTTGCTCAGGCTCAACCCTCCCTGACTATTCTGACCTTTTATTGTCGATCTCGGTTAAATATTTCCCATTCTCCACACGGAGCTGCTTGGGTTATACTGCTGTTCGCTTTCTGTTATCTTTATTAAACTTTACAATGACATTGTTACCAGCTATTGAAGTGGCATAGTAACATAGTAGTTAACGGTAGATGAGGACCGCTAGGCCCACCCAGTTCGTCCCAGAGTTCTCGCCTGCATCAGCGTCGCTGACGCCACTTGGTCATTGGTTTCACCTCTTTCCCACATCTAGGTTCCTTTATGTCTATTCCATGCATGTTTGAATCCCCACAGTGTTAGCACTCCACCACTTCCTGGGGGTAGGCTATTCCAAGCATCCACCACCCTATCTGAAGAAAAATTTCTACATTTCCCATTATCCCGCCTCACTCCAGTCTCATGTTGTGCCCCTTGTCCTTGTACAACTCTTGTACTGAAAGATGTCACCCACTTGCACTTTGTTCAAAAGAAGAAGAAGAAGAAGGAGGAGGAGGGAGGAGGAGGAGGAGGAGGAGGAGGATAATAATCAGCATTTATATAGCACTTTTCATACACAGGATACTTAAGAGTTTCAGTCAGATATCCCCGTTCTTCCCTCTTCCACTGTATACATATTGAGGTCTTTTAGTGTCCTCATAAGTTTTCTGATGCAAGCCCTGCATCATCTTGGTCATCCTTCTCTGGACTGTCTCTGCCCTGTTTGTGTCCTTGTGAAGATGTAACCTCCAGAACTAAACACCATATTCTAGATGAGGCCTCGCCAGCGTTTTGTACAATGGCATCACCATCTCCCTTCTTCTGCTAGTGATACCCCTTCCTATGCACCCTAACTTCCCACTGGCCCTTCCCACAGCCTTGTTACATTGTTTGTCCACTTTTAGGTCATCTGAGATGATTATCTCTAAACCCTTTCTTCCTGGTAAGTATCAACAACTCCCCAAAAAAAAAAATCCTGTAGCGTTCTGCAGGGTTTCTTCATTCCAGGTGCAGGATTTCACACTTTTTGCATTCAATTTTAATTGCCACACTTTGGACCATCTTTTCAGCTTACCCAGATCCCTCCTCATTCTTTCAGCCCCTCTGAGTGTCTTTTCTGTTGCAGATTTTGGTGTCATCTGCAAACAGGCAAACCTTCCTCCAGCCCTTAAACAGTGTCACTGATAAAGACATTAAAAGGACTGGCCCCAAGACTGATCCTTGAGGCACCCCACTGGTCCACCCTCCTTTCCTCGGATTTGATCCTGTTTACTACCACCCTCTGCTTCCTATCCTTCAACCAGTTTCTAACCCAGTTTTCCACTTTGTGGCCTACCCCAAGCTACCAAGATTGTTAACCAGTCTTCTGTGCAATGCAGGTGTCGAAGGCCTTGCTGAAGTCGAGGTAGGCGATATCCACTGCTCCTCCCTGATCCACCCTCTTTGTCACCCAGTCAGAAAAATCTATTAGATTCGCTTTGACATGACCTTCCTGTCATGAATCCATGCTGCCTCAGATCCTGTGCTCCCATGGTCTCAAGTGTTCCACAATCCTTTCCTTAAGCAACGCCTGCATTATCTTGCTCACTACTGAGGTGAGGCTGACCCGGCCTATAGTTTCCGCTTCCTTTGCTACCACTCCTGTGAAGCAGGACTACATTGCCCTTCCAGTCCTCTGGAACAACCTCTGTATTGAATAACTCACTAAACAGTCTGCCGAGCCACACTCCGGTACTGGGCACCTCCTCTCCAGGGCTGACCACCCAGCTGGCATATTGAAGTCTAGATAGGCCCCTAGATGGATAGAGCGACCCCACCTCAGGGAGGGGTGCAGAGCCAGGGGATCTGCGGGTTGGTGAAGGGGTGAGGAAGAGTACTTCAGGTAGGAGGTAGAGCTCACGGCAAGTGGATGCTGGAGAGAGTTCCCGAGGGCAGAGCAGAAACAGAATCTACAAAAGAAAAGACCTAAACTCAGTAAACAGTAGTAGGCACATTTCTAGTGAACCTGTTTTGTGATAATCTTGAAATGCTTTGCATAGGACAGGAAGGAATCCAGGTGCACCCAGGGTATTAAAACTGTCCACACATTCGATACAGAAATTGTCTGCAGTAGTAAGGAGAAGTAATTTATCTGTGTAGCTGGAGAACTCTAGGCCTAGATCCAAAGAGCATTACTTTAGTTTTACTTTTGTTGAGCAGTAGCCTATGTTTCTGAGGCAGGCTTTTAGGCGATGTAGATCTGAACATAGGCCCAAGTTGATTGCATCACTTTGTTGGACTTTTGAGTATAAAACTACAGCATTGGCATGTAGCAGGACCTTAGAATGTTACAGATAGTAGGCAAGGCATTGATAAACGGAGAGAAGAGAATGAGGCCCAGGATGGAAGGCTCAGGGACACCATGTTTGACAGCTAGGGCTAAGAAAACATTACCTCGTAATTTAATAATCTAGGTGCAGTCAGTAAAGTAGTCCCGGAGTAGATGAAGGAAGAAGACCAATGTCCAGACTTTCAAGTTTGTGAAGTAGAAACTGATGATTTAAACAGATCCAGAGTAGGGCTATCACAATCTGAAATTCTTGATATGATAACCGTCATATATTACTACGGTTATCGTTCTATTACTGATATTACAGAAAAAGTACTTTTGTACAAAAGTTGTTGCCTTCCGATATTGTGGTATGACGTGAAACCATGATACCGTGACAGCTCTAAAGAGCTTTGGTCATGTCTAAGAACAGGGTACCAGTCAGCTAGCCATTATCTGTGGCCTGGTATAAATCATTGGTAGTGGTAGTAAGGACAGTGGAGGACTGTGACTTTTCCTAAAGTCATTTTGGAAGGGAGAGGAGATTCTGGCAGGTCATGTGCAAAGCAAGCTAAAGGGAGGCACTGCCTGATGGTTCACCTTCTTCGTGTACAGCCCACAGAGCCACATGCGAAACTAGCGATAGGTTTGGGTCTGGGCATGATGGGTCAGGTTCTTGAACATTGCCCTCAGTGCCTTGTGTGGAAAACTACAGGTCAAGGCAGTGCGGACAGAACTGCTTCGTATGTTGCCTGCTTCCTACTGGTCTGTCGCAGGTGCAGACAGGTGAGCTGCTTCATGTATGGCCCATAGAGCCATTCATGAAACAACCTACAGATCAGTGCATTGCCTCACAGGATACCTTTAGGCCATCTGTGAGCTAGACACTGGCATGGGGTAGTGTCTGTCTCAGAAAGACAGAAAATTCATTGCAGAAACCAACATTAATGCAAAGTTAGGACTGTTGCAAATGTCATAAGTATGTAACTGCAGTGTTACGGTAAAAGTCCAGTGAGCTTTGCTGATTCTGTGGTGGTGCAGTCCTTGGGGTTTAAGCAAGAACACAACGCAGCATTGATGTTGCCATAACTTGAGCACCATGTCTCCAGGCAATTGGTGTGTGACGGTTTCTTTGATTGGACAGACAGTGCCAAAGTTATGGCAACACCAACTGGTTCAAACCCGAGGAACATGACGCCACGGATTAAGCAAGGCTGTAGACTTTCTACCTAATGTTCCATTTCCCTACTTCATTCACTTTGTGCTGCAGCCCTGACTTGTGCATTAACGTAATGTTTTGTTATAGACTATATAATTGCAAACTGTTAATACAACTATCAAGGTTTACGAGGACTACAACTCAAGCTGGCACAGTGTATTTTTAAGTTGTTACATTTGTTTTAGTTTGTGCAGTATACTGAAAGCTACTTAGTAGCTATTTACTCATTTGGGGCTGTAATTTTGTACATTTTTCGCTCATTTGAGCAAAGGCACTCAGTGACCCCTTTTTGATCTTCTGGGTCATCTGAGTGATTAAAAGAACCCTGCTACGAAAGAAGTGAGTTGCCACGCCAAGACAAAGACACGCTACAGAAAGAAGCGTGGAAGTGTGGAACCAGCAGACCAGCTGATCTAAATAGAGAAAAGTGATACCTAAGAATTAAGCATCTCAAAACTGACTATTGTTGCAAGGTAATCAATTGTTCTGTGTTAGGCTAAATAAAGTTGGTGTTAATTAAACTACAGAGTTTTCAAAATGACTGAGTTTGTTACAACCACAACTGGTGAAGTTGGCATTTAATGCCCTATTTGCAATATGTACTCCTTTTCTGCTGACATATTAAATATTCAACCAAGTTATAAATGCATTATAAACGAAGAACTACAACTTGAAATTGATGCATTTGGGAGAAATTACAGTTTTAGAAAATGGCCAAAAGAATATGGCAAACAGGTTTCAAACAAATTGTCATGTACAAAGCCAACCTTGACTGACCTACTTTGCGCTATGGGAAGTTCAGCTAATAAAGATTTAATAAATTTTCAAGTTAATTCCTTACCAGAACCTGAATCATTAGTACACATGTTAGATTTAAATTTGCAGACAGAGACCCTGCTTAAAAAATATATATATATAAAGACCCAGAGAAACTGACTCTAATAATATAGAGTGTGACTGGATGACTGTTAAAAGCTGCAGGGCTGCAAAAAGGTGAAGAGCTAAAGCATATGATTTGCCTCTATCAAACCAGTACTCATCATTGGGTGATTTTGATGAAAATGTGATAAATATGAATCTTTTGAGGGTTGATAACACATCTCATGCAACTCCTGATCTACACAGTGCAACTGATTTAGTAACCCTCCTATCAATACTTTTCATCCCTGGTGAATCTATTCCGATAATCCCAGATCATGAGCTGAATAGTAAACCTTTGTTTGTTTGAAGCACTCTGTGTTAAAGTACTTGGATAGATTAATTTGCAATCCCAATAAAGAATTTAGAACATTATCTTCCTTTAGAGGAGCTAAAATAGGAGATATCACATTAATGCTAGACAATATATTGGCAAATTCACAAAATCCCATGGTGATTATACATGCTGGGGCCAATAATGTGTTAAGAGAACCTTTAGTAAAGATTAAACAGGACTGTGTTGCAATGGCTAATAAATTGGTTGAACTAAAACTGTGATTTTACTTTTTCTGAAGTACTATCTATACCTAAAGCTTCTGAGTTTAATCTAAATAAAATCAAAGCATTAAATAGCTGGCTGAGAAGATGGTGTTTAAAACAACAGATAGGATGCATAACTCATTGGGAGGACTTCTTTTAAAAGAAGAACTTTTTCAAGGATGGACTTCATCCAAGTAGGCGAGGCAATGCTTGCTAGGAAACACATATTGTCACATATTCAAAATTCTTTAAACCAAGTTATAGGAGAGAATTCCACTTTCTTGGATTCTCTTAATACAACACAGGATTCTAGTAAAAAATTGTAGGCAATGAATTTACTTTAAAAGACACCAACTTTCGACAGCTAATAATTTAAATAGCCTAAATGGTAATAAGCTTGTATCCAATAAAATGAATATCTTACTTCTCAATGCAAGAAGCCTTTTGAATAAAATAAATGAATTATCCTATTTTCTACAAATTAATAATATTGATATATGTGGGTGACTGAAACCTTGTTTAAAACGAAGATTGGGCTACTGAAATATCAGGATATACCAAATCCGAGAAAAACTCTAGAGGAGGGAATAGTATTATATATAAATAATAAACTGAAAAGTTTTTTCATAAACAATTCACATAAGGAATATACAAGTGAAGTAATTTGGATTAAAATTTAACTTACTATAGACCATATTATCACTGTCAGATTAGGATATAGAGCTCCAAATTTAAGCAAAGAAGAAAATGATATAACCTCCCAAATATCGATTGGAGTAACTATAGAGGCAACTCATCATTCGACTGTTTTTTGTTTTTTTTTTTTAGATCTCATGACCATAAACAGTTTGGACCAATTAGTCAAATCCTTACTAGAGCAAACAATATACTTGATTTGGTCTTTTCTTGTATAGAAAATACAGAGTCAAATGTTACTATTAAACAACCACTAGCTAACAGTGATCATAATATGATTCTTACAACAATGAATCTATTATATTTTTCTGAAACTTGTGGCTGTACTGTAATTAGAGACTTTAAAAATGCAAATTATCCAAAATAAAAGAATATCTAGGGAATTGGAACTGGACATTTGATCTTATCGGACATTATCTAAATATAGTTTGTAACAAATTTAATTCTAAATTACAAGCTAGTATTAATTTATAGGTTCCTATTAGAAGGAAATACAGTAACAAACGAAGATCTCCCTTATGGTGGAATAATATCAGGAACATTTTGGCTAAGAAGCAACGGTTATATAAGAAATAAAAAAAAAAAACTAAACTTCTCTTAATTGGAATCGGTATAAAATAATAGCAAATAAAAGTAAAAATATGATAATTAAACAAAAAGGAATCTTGAAGAAAACTTTCTAATACTGTTAAGGATAATAACAAATATTTTTTAATTATATTGGTTCATTAAAACAAAACAGTCCTTCTATAGGACCAATACAATCACCTGATGGTATTATAACTGATGAAACAGAAATTGCAAACATCCTAAACAATTATTTTATAAATATTTTCAAACCTAATTTCTTGGAGTATGTACCTAATAAACCGATGAAAACTTTTTCATTCCCATATCTGAATATGAAGTACTAGAGGCAATACATGTTTTGAAAAACAGTGGGTCTTCTGGCCCTGATGGTATTCCTCCAAAATGTTTAATAAATCTAAAGGAATTACTGGTGGGTCCCTTAACATTACTATTTAACTTATCAATGAAAACAGGGAAGACTGTTCCATCATGGAATAGAGCCATAATTATTCCACTTCATAAAGGTGGTAGTACTGTAATGCCTTAAACAAAATTATGGGCCTATAAGTTTAACCCACATAATTTGCAAAGTGCTTGAACGGATATTAAAAAATAGAATAACCAATTACTTGGAGAATATGCATTTTGTTGATGTTTACCAACATGGTTTTGTGAAGAACAGATCACGTCAAACAAATCTCTTGCATTTCCTTGAGCCAGTTAGTGAAGCCCTGGATAGTGGCTTGTCAGTGGCTATAATTTTATTAGACTTTTCCAAAGCATTTGATTCTGTATCTCATCAAATACTTATTTTTGAGCTTGAGAAGTTAAATATCCACCCTGTTATTGTTAGCTGGATTCATGCATGGCTATCTAATAGGTCACAACAGGTTTCAGTAAAGGTCATTTGTCAGCATGAGGTCCAGTTCCTAGTGGTGTGCCTCAGGGCTCTGTGTTGGGCCCAACTCTTTTAATATATTGATTTCATCTATGAGTCCATTAACCAACACTTGCTGGCTTGTTAAATTTGCAGAAGATTGTAAAATAGGAAGCATCATCAATAATGTCGATTCTGCTAAGGAGATGCAGAATAATTTAACTTATCTTGTTGATTGGTCTAAAAAAAGGGATATTTGTTTAATGAATCCAAATGTAAGGTTATGCACTTAGGTAAAACAATCCCTGCTTTACATATACCATGAATAATATAAGTTTGGAAACAGATCATGAAAAGGATTTAGGGTAACACTTTCTAAAGATTTTACATTTAATAGGCATACAATTAACGCTGTCAAAAGGGAATAGAATTTTAAATTGCATTTAAGGAATATCAAAAGTAGAGACATTAAAGTTTTGATACTATTGTATACTGGTCTAGTCAGACCTCATTTGGAATACTGCTCCTCAGTAACTGCTCGTTATTTGATTAAAATAAGAAATTAATTGAAAATATTCAAAGAACTACTACAAAAAATAACATATTTAAGAACTAGATTATGAAACAAGATTGAAAAAAGGAGGTCTATATTCTATGGACTACATAAGACTTTGTGGGGATCTATGCTTGACATATAAAGCTATACAGAGTGATATAATATTAGAAACAATTGGACTACAAAAAATGTTAATACTAGATCACATTCACTTAAACTCAAAGGTACTCAAAATAATACTCAAAAAGAAATAATTGGTATACACAAAGGGTAATAAACACGGAATAAACTTCCAGAAAACGTGGTATTTAGCACTTCCTTGACGTCATTTAAACTTAATTTAGATAATTATATGGGCGATTTAAAGTTTAGATTCCACCCTTGACTTGGTGGCAAGTTCATAAAAAGTAGTAATACCTACTGAACTTGTATTGATCCTATGAAGCTATGAACCTATAAGCACAAAGGAAAAGCCCCTGGAATTTTGCATATTGGTGGCATGGTGTTCCTCGGGACTGAAACGATTATGCGATACAGTGTTCACATTACTCAGTATCAGCACCATCTATGCAATTGTTCTGCAAGTATTTTACTTTGATTTAAATTTTTTTAAACTGAGAATTGACCTTACATCCCTGCGGTGAGTGTCCGCTTATATAATCAGCCAGTAAGTGCATCATTCCCTGCTGAGACATACTGCAACAGTCTGAGAAATATCTTAAGACCCCTCGCCCAGACTAAATCTGTCCTAGCTGGTAGACAGACCCCTGCTCTGCTGGGACTATTAACCTCATATGTTTCAGACTTGAATTCCAACAGATTTTCTCGTTTTTAGGGACAAGGTTTTCTATTCTTTTCCTCACTTCCGTAACCCCTAAGACTCATGAAAGTGGATTTGTGAGTCACAAAAGCAGGTTCATGAGTCAAGAAACCAAGGCCTCTCTTTGTGAGATGCAACAGCCTAATTTTAGTAATATTTTAATATCATTGATATTTTTAAAACTATTGATTTTTTTTAACCAAAAATACGTAATCAAACTGAACACCCTACACTGCTGACTGTATGAGTTTTAGAATTAACTTACAACACACTTTTTATGTTGGCTTGCATGCTAAGCAACATCTTGAGCTAGTAGTACATCTGAGGTGTGCGGTGTTGGCAAATGCAGGGCATGCTTTAGTAGGTGCATCCCCATTCCCCAATAAGCCAGCATGTTGCGCTGACACAAGAATTATGTAAAGTGGACACAACTTGTAAATAAAAAGTGCAGCTGCAGTTGGAGACAAGCTCGTCATGCAGCGGCACAGATGACACACCTCCCGACGTGCCTTTCTGGGTGAAACATGGTGGAGCCACCACCGTACAATCCCCAAAGGAAACCGACATCGAGGGGTGCAATACCCGTGTCTGCATGTCTGGACCCCATTGTGGTGGCACACCGGGAGCCCAATTACTGTGCCCAACATTTCTTTTCTTTCACCTGTAAAGAAAGAGAACTGTCCTGCAGCATAGTGTCCATTTTGGAGGGTTTTTGGTATCTGAAAAAGAAAGGTCCATTGTCTGCGGCACCCCCACCAACCTGCACCCACCCTCTGGACACCACCCCCCCAGCACGCCACCCTCCGGAGGTCTGGCGCTGCAATCTTCAGTGGGTGGGAACCGTCTGGACTCTTCATAGCCGACCACGAACTGAAGAAATGCCAATAAGCTGTATAATGGCATAAATGGGGTTTTCAACTTAGGTGGATATCTCAGCCAGTTTTTGAATTTTGGCTCCAAATTTTCAACATGGGTTCTTGACCCCACCTCATGAATTACGCACTGCTCATCCAATAATCTGTCCCAAAAGGTCATTTCACAGTTACTGCGTGGAATCACCTTCGGGACCGATTAATGAAATGACAGTGCCACTGTTCATGAGGTGGGGTCCCAAAAGCCTATCTTGCAAATTTGGTGAAACAGTTCCAAAATGACCGCTTCTGGCGTTAGAGTAGCGTTTCCGTGCACGTCAGAATTGACAGTTTTTCATATTTTAACCCAGATTTGCAACATGCTATTTTTCACACCTCTTATGAACAGTACAGCTGTCACTTTTCACATCCTGCCTGAAATGTGTTTTCGTGCATGTGGTGCACAATGGCACAGTCGCTGTGGGAAGTCGATATCCAGGACAGATTAACAAAATCACAGTGACACTGTTCATGAGTGGAGGTCCCAAATGCCTATGTTGGAAAATTTGTTAAAAGATGCCCAAGGGGGTGCTGTGGAGCCCAAGCTAGATGGATGATAGAGAAGCAGCTCTGCATCTACACAAATCTAAAATAAGATAAAACTATACTTTAAGGTCTCATCTGCCTAAAACATCTACTTCACCAGTGGAGGAGATACCAGAGATTAAAATGGGCAATCCGAAAAGAAAGATCAGAAGGATCGCCTCAAGAAACAGCTAACACTCGACCATGCCTCCTAACACAGAGGGAGAGGAAACCTTACAATCGCTAGGCCACAAATTAAAATGTTGATTTTCTTCAGTCACAACAATGACTACTAAGTTGGATGGTCTCCATGGATTACTTTGGTTGAATCATCGGTGGCCCAATTATCTGGCATGGTGGAAGATTTACAGCAGAAGCTACAAAATGCAACGCCATAAATGCTGGCTCGACTAAAAGAGACGCAGATATGCAAAATCATTTGGAGCTCCTAGAGAATCAAGTAAGGAGCATGAATATTCGAATGATTGGCCTACGGAGGACTGGATTGGGATCATCCCCTGCTCTTCTTTAAGGACTGGATCTTAGAACAGTTTGTGGGCCAAGGACACTTTTCAGAATGGCAATTCCTCAAGGTGTATCACATACGGTCGCATGGCAAATAGGTGGAGTCAGTCCCCGAGTCCTCATGATCGTAGCCGACAGCACTGGTACTAGAGACTCCATCCTAGCCTTAGCAAAGTGTATGGGCCCACTCTGTGCAGGATCATACAGTACATCTTTTTCCGGATCTCTCTTTCTACCAGACAACGTCGAAAGAAATTCGATGGAACTCTGAGAAAATTGCAGGACTTAGAAATACCTCATGCCATACTGTTCCTGGCCAAGCTTAGGATTGTATTTCAGGGCAAGGTATATGTGTTCACCGACCCAATCGATGCTTGTAAATGGGTCGACCGAATAGAAGCTCAGCAAAAGCTGATTTTAAAAGGCATTTGGATGAAGAATCTTTGGAGGAAACCTGAATGGGACACTTTGGTGACTCTTAATTTCCTTCTTGTTCTAATTAAACAAGTTGCCATTGTTTAGCCAGCAGAAATCCAGTTTCTTAAAGGCGGTTTTGTTTTGCCTTTTATACAATTAGGGGTTTAAATTGTAGGGTCCTTGACCTTAGGGACATAATTTTATCTCCTCCTAAATGGGTAAAAGATGAGCCCTATAGATGTTTTAAGTTTTAAAGATGCAGCATTTGAGCACCTGGGAGAATCAAGGTGCTCTCCCAGAACTTAATATAGTTTCTAGATAAGGGGTTAGATGCAGACTGCTATGGTTCTCTTGATGTCTTTTCAAATTTACGAACTAATCTTTAGGTATAATGGTGGATCCAATGCTTAGAAAGCGAGCCAATTATAGAAAATGTCTAGCATAACTTAAAGGTTTTATCCACCTGCTCTTGGGTTACAGCTACACAGAATTTCAGACTTCAAGTGTTTGTTTCAAAAATATTTCCTTTCCCCTCCAGTGTTTGATTTCACTTGGAGATACTGATATTCTGTATAATATAGGAATGTAATTTTCCTTGCTTGAATGTATAATTATACTGTTGTTTCCAAACGATAAATGTATTTGTATATGAAGTATATGTAAACCAATAAATATAAAGGTAAAAAAAAAAAAAAAATCCCAAAATAGTTGTGTTACTTGACCTGGGTGTGCTTTGCACAGTTTCTATACACTTGTGACATCAGCTTTTCATATTTTCACTCCAGATTTTCAACATTGCAGTTTTTACACCTCCTCGGGAACAGTACAGCTGTCATTTTTCTTATTCTGCCCGAAATGTGTTTTCACACCGTGGCTCAAATGGCGCAGTCACTGTGCAAAATCACCTTTCAGCTAACAAACTGATAGTGTCACTGTTCATGAGGTGAAGTCACAAAAGCCCATGTTGAAAATTGGAGTGAAAATCTAACAAACGCCGAGGAATTAGGGTTTCCAACCTTAACGCCCCACCCTGTAGAGACTGACAGGCATCAGGGGTGTGACTTGGGATTGTCTGCTGTAATGTCACGCCATTCCACCCCACCCGCAGCCAGTGACAGGCATCGAGGTGTGCCTTGGACTCTTCAGCGCAAAGTTCACCCCATTCTCGTATACTGCACCCATCTCAGAGTATTTCCTCATGGAATGGGGTGAGTGGAAGGCCAAGACCCCAAGGCACACACGGCACTTCTCAGTGTCTGCAGGGTAGGGTGAGGTGAAATGGTGTGAGCGTTATATTGCCAATGACCCAAAGGCACACCACAATGCCTGTTAGTCTCTGCAGGGTGGGGTGGGGTTTGTGTCAGTTCACTACTTCACTGCTATTCCTATTATGCATCTCTCTAACTCCTGCACTGCCAATGCCAGCAAGACAACATTCGGCATTGACAAATGCTTGCGTGTTTTTGATGTGCAAGGTTTCTTTTATTTTTCCACTTTCATGATTATTGGGCTCATGAAACCATAGGCCTTATGTCTCTCAAAAGTCATGAAAGCAATGAAAGCAACATACATCAGTTTTGCAAAATCCAGTTTTGAAAAACTTGTAAAATAAATTGCTTTAGCATGCATGAAACGGCATTTTATTTTCGTAATAATTTAAGATATACACATTTTCAGTAAAGCCATCTATAAAGAATAATCATTGGGCCAACTCTAAAGAACCTGAAAGTTTCAGGTTTCAACTCACAACTGTTTTTGTGCTTTTGGTGAGCACACAAATATCTTAACTAAAAAAATTCATTTTCTAACTTATTATTACCAAATTTATAAGATTCAGAGATCCTTGCAGCAACAATGCATGCCAAATTTCAGGCTATTGCATCTAAGGCGCAGCTGCATAATAAAAGCTCAGATATCAGGTTTAAACATGAAAGTGTCAGGTCAACCCTACTGTAGGGTTGCTACCGCTTCCTACCTTTTTTTTTTTTAAATATGCCAGGGATGCGTATTTTGAGGCCAAGGTTCAAGTCTCAGGCCTCATTATTTCTCCTCATGTTTGTGTGTTTTTTTGTTTGTTTTTGTCAAAACAGTGTACCTAGTACCCTGGGACCTCAATGAAAACATGGTATCCTATATCATAGGGTTGTCAGGTAGAGGAAAAATCAGATAAATGCATTTATACGTAGTTCCCGTGCTTTGGACTCTGCTGTTCCTTTGGTTAACTGTGGCTGCTGCAGGATTATGTAAGTTGCCGCTGCCAATAGAATCCTTTAATATTTTGCCATGAATCTATTCCTGAGCCATTGAGGATGAGTCCGTAACAAACTATAGAAGATTTATTGCATCTGCTCCAAAGGTGCTAATTATTGAGATTTGTAGCTTGGCAGAGCAGAATATTTGATCGTACCTGTTGAATGAACGTTTCTGGCTGGATTTGATGCACATTCCGTGGCAGATGGACTGTGAAAAGGTACTGATTCTTATGAGAGTATGCAGATGCATGCTAACCTGTTATGCAGAAAAAGTCTAGCTAAGTAACTGTACTTAAGATGCAGTTCAGAAACGTCTATAATTATGATGAATCATGGCTTTATATTCCAGTATTTAAAAAAAAAAAAAACTGTGATAATTTATAGGTTGCTAGTGGTTTTTCACTTGCCCCTTGGCCATTACATCAGGTAATGGCCCTAGTATCAGTTCTTGAAAGACAAAATAAGTCCTGTCACACTGTACCAAAAATCCAGTGGCCAGGATGACTACTAAAAATCATTAGTGTCAACTAAAATGTGGATTTAAGTGGTCATACAACCACTAGATTTTGGGTACCTGTCCTGTAAAATTGCATGAAATGACCACAATTACAGGGGCTTTCCTATACAGAATGTTAGTCTAATGGCTGCATGACAAACATGAAGTTTATTTTACACTCCCATATGAAATGCCACTCTTGGATCTTGTGCCTGAAGCAAAGCAAGTAATGACCTAACTAATAACCATAATATTTGGTATTCAAGAGATGAGAGGAGTCCTGGATGGATCCTTTCTCTTCGGAATCTTGCCTGCATATACACAACTTGGAAATGTTCTAGAAATAAACAAAAGTATAATCAGTTGTAATACATGTACAGTATATTTTATACCTTTCTGTTGTCCTTTGCCTGGATTGAGCTTGAAAAAGGACCTTAGTCAGTGCTTCTGAGCAGGTGAACAGATTTAAATAAATAAAATGTATATGCTGCCACTAGCGTTTAGCTAAATATTATTTAAGTAGCCATACTGGTGCTGCAGTTTCACAAGCTACAGATACGGTTCACAGATGTTGTTTAAAGTCTGGCCATTTGTTGTGTAACTGTTATGAAAAAGCTCACATGACCAAGGGAAAGGGGTTGCTCCACAGTGGTTCAGAGGCAGCGTCACCTGCTCCCCATGCAGATGGGTTCAGAAGCAAGCCTGGGTCACTGCTGTCAGGCAGTCCTCTGCTGGAGTGCTGCTGGTGGCAGTGCTTCCTTGTCTAGGGAGGGATGCTGCCTTGGCAGCTCCCACAGCAACTCATGTGGTGGGCCTGCACCCCAAAGACAACCTGGATTGTGCTTCTACTAAGTAGGGGTGTTGGGGAGGTAGGACATGCATGTGGTGCCACACGGGAGGAGGGAGGGAGGGATGTGCTCTAGCTGTCTCAATCATCCTTCACAGAGTGGAAGTGCTGAATTCCCTTGACAGCAGGATGATGGCAGTTACTGGCACTCTTAAGACCTGTCCCGCCAACCCACTGGCATGCTGGCTGGACAGACCAAGGGGTGGGGACACTCCCAAATTGAGGATCCCAACATTGGAGGCAAGGCACGGAGGATCAAGAGGCAGTTCTGCCAGGATGGGAATGGGAAGTCGCCAGTGACAGAGAGAGTAGTGGATGAAAAGGCCAAAAAAGCTAGAGTAAAAAGAAGAGTTCTGGCGACAGCCAAGGCAATAATTTTCTGACTTCTGTCTCAGACGCAGCATGACTCCCTGTCAGTGACCTGGAGGCGTGCTTGTGTGTCCTTGAGGACTGACAGGCAGTACCCATGAGAGACAGCTCTGGATTCTTTTCTGTCAGTGGACCTGTGAGGTAGCCTTTTCCTCTTTCCAAAGCTTTTCACTATTGCCAAGTTCTCCCTAGTTTGCTTGTTGCATCTCCTGCTAGTGCCCTGGTAACTGCAGTCTTCTTTACTTTTATACAACTTCTTGCACCTCTTACCTAATTTTCATATGAATGCTTTCATCTCGACATTTATGTAGGTGTAAGATTGTCCTGTTAATTCCTTTGCTTCTCTCGGCCTCCTTCTAAATTCACTCCCTATAGCCAGGGCCCGTGTTTACTGCAATTCTGCAGTTACAGCAGTAGCATGAAATCTGGAAGACCAGCCACATGGCGTGAAATGCTAGCTATGCTGTGCGATCACACAATGCAAGGGCATAGTTACTGATATGTTAAGTATGCCATGGCATACATACTCATAGAAGGGGCAATAAACTGATGCAGCCTGTTATAAAACCGAAAAGCTTGTGGCTGCATGGCATCTTTACTTGTGCTGGCTCTTGTTACCAACTCGTTCAGCCAGTATTGGGGGGAGAGACTGATGCAAAGTAACAGAAGCTTGATTAGGTCCACAGCAGTTTTGATTTGCTGCTGTGCAGGTGTAGGTGTCATTAAGCTCAGCCATGTTAATTTGTCATTGTGAGGCTGCTCATGGTGCATGCTGAATCCCTGCAAGATGAATTTGGAAGGAAGAACTGGAAGGTGAGCTGCACTCAAGAAGTGAGAAAGATTCAGTGGTGCCCGTGGAGGTGGCATCAATCTCGATGTGGTGGCAGGGATCGGAGGAGGAGCTGATTGCAGAAGCGTGGCTGGCAGCAGACTGAGCAGAGAACTCGGTCCCCACTGGTGGACATCGATCACAGTTTTGATTTGTGGGCTGCAGATCTGTACCTGCAAGTGTGAGAGTAATTTCTTGGCAGATTTGAACCTGCAGCCTAAGTGGTGGCATCAAGCTCAATTCTGAAGGAGGGTCAAGTTGCCCAGCTGCAGTAGAGTTGGGGACCAGGGTATACTAGAACTGGAGCAAGCAGGTAAGGAAAGATAAGGGATGGAAGTTGTGATTGATTGCTGCTATACATACGTGAAATGAGGGTCACTGACCTGAAGAACACCACCATCCCTGAGTTGCTGGGAGAAGAGAACATGCCAACCAAGGTTACACCAGCTTAATAAGAATGACTTGCTTGCATTTTTTAGTGTCCCCAAAAGAAAAATCAGGTGTCGACAAATCCTACAGATACTGCAAGTTACACCCTCCTTCACTATTATGGAAGACAACCCCTCCCCCAGCACACAGATTTGCACACTGCACATGTTTGTTGCAGGCAGTTGAGGTATTCCTAGTTTAAAAACATCTAAAAGAACGATCAAAATCAGAAAAAAATAAAACTGCTTTCAAGTTGGAGTCTCTCTTTATATCTGCTAACTGTAAGTATAAACGAAAAATGCAAGCAGGTTTTGCCTTCTATGTAGTTTTAGCTAGTGTGCATGTCCTCCTTCGATTATGACCTAGGAGAACAACAAAAACCACCAGTTTCAGAAGAACAGATGAGCCTTCAAATTTGGGGTGGGAGGAAAAAGACATTAAAGAGAATGCTGATGTCCATGGCTGTGCCAGTGTGGGTTACTGCAGTTTAATATTTGTGATAAGAAGGCGACATGCTGTTAATTGCCTGGTGTTCCACTTTCAGTGTAGCGGAGTGGTTGCACAAAGGCAGTCAAGGGATAACTAAGACTTAATCCCCCTTGAAGGTATGCTGTTTAACCACAGTTTCTCTCTCTAAGCTGGTCTCCGGGTTTCCTTACGCCTGGGCTGTACCTCCTGATGCTGGTGGTAGGCAGGACCAAAGCTCTGCAGCGGGGGTGGTAAGAAGCCCTCCACATCTGGTTGTCTCAGTTCTCTTCCAGCCTTCAGTCTGGCAGGTACTCTGCAAGCAGAGCTCTGCCATGTGTGGAGAGCTGAAGACAACAGACTGTAAGTCATACAATTTGGATTTACTTTGGATATTTGGGAATCAGCGATGTCTAACTGTGGGTTCCAGTCTCAGCCTTGCAAGCTGCACAGACTGGCCCCATTTCATCGCATTGTTTTTCTCCTCTTTCTCTTGGTGCAGTAGAAGTCTGTTATGGAAATTAAAATCACGCTGGAGTGCTGAGGAAGTTTTTTTTTTCTTTCAATGATTCCTGCACTCGCCCTGGAATGCTTCTTCTCAGGATCTATCCCCTCAAGGCAGTTGAAAGCCCATGCAGTGGAAGTCAAAAACCTCACGGAGGCGTAGGAGAATCTGGCACCCCAAGGCGGCAGCCCTTATATTTTTCCACCGACGACCAGCATTCTGTCTATAGCGCCCGATCATGGATGGTGGGCCAGTATTATGATTCCGGCTCCACTGACAACGGCATTCTGTCTGTAAAGCCAATTGTGGATGGTGGGACAGCAGTATGAGTATGGCAGCTCGAGCTTTGTCGTCGACGGCGACGACAAGCACAAGCGCAATATGAGGAGCCCAGCCTGGAGAACTCTTGTCAAGGGAACTTCGTGACGAGCGTTAAGGGGCATAAGGAGTTGAAACAGGTAGCTGCCCATTGACGGCTGGCAATCCGCTCACCTCAGCTGCTCATCGACGGTGGACCTGCAGTGTGGCCAGAGCGGCTCATCGATGAGCGCCACAGTGCAGGAGGAGCTAATCCAGAGCTTTGGCTTGGTGAGAGCTTTGCTTAGTGTTCTCGCCACCCCCACCACCACCAAACCAGCAGAAATGATGCCCAAGAGTTTGTCTTTCTGCATAAGCTCCCATCAGGTTGGATTCCTGTATAATCTCTTAGACATGGAATACAATTATGGAATACACAAGGGACTGCTCAGTATTTTGCCCTTACAGGACCAGCACACTGTTAAAGGGCCTACACAATTAATGGCAGCCACAGCAGCATAGCATCAGGAAGCTATGAGGAGAGATGTACACTGAATAGAGGGAAGGGGTGCCTTTTTCTGGCGTGATGGACTTGCACAAACCTTCCGGGGCAGAAAATGCCAGCACTGCAAGTTCCCCACCACTAATTCTCCTTGGCTGGGTGGCTTTGCCTAAATGTTAAGAAATTGCAGCATCTGCGAGAGGGGCAGACACAAGGGAGGTGGACCTCGTCTCGGCTCAGTCGGATAGCCGCAGACAGGTCAGAGCGACAGCCACCAGAGACCCAGCAGTCACACCCCTCGCACCAGACCTCATAACCAAGTTAAATAGTGCCTTGCTTCAGATTCAGTATTCTTTGGCTGACTCCTGGGATCACCAGATGTGAGCCCTCTCAAGAAGGTAAAACAAGAGGACCTCATCCCCAAGAGGTAGTTGTCCTAGGAGGATCAACATTGCTCACATCACAGGAGAAAGAAAAGATCTAATTCTAGACTGGGAGACCCTAGAGTTTAACAAAAAAAAAAAGTCAAGATTTCCCTTGATTTCACCGGCCTCCCACCCATCAAAAGCGGGTTTTGGGACATCTACTACCCAACTGGCAACAGCTTTTCCTATTCCTCCTGCCATAAGGGAAATGGCTCAAGGAGGAGCAGCAGATCTCTTAAGTTTTCACCTGTCCGGTGCCCCAGCAGATCTCTAAGCTTTTAGGTTTGACGAGAAGCAATCGGAAAAGTGGCCCAACTGCACAGAAGCTATCATCTGATTTCAAACCTAGCCAAACAGATGGTCATTGGACAGGAAAGTAGGCGCTTTTCTTACACAGCAGACATGTTGGAGGAGGCTGTCGGGACAATGCTCAAGCCTCTGCTACACAACCTCTGGCTTTGGCCTTAGCAGGCAGGGACCTCTTTGAAGAGATGTTTGGTAATGCACCCTGAAAGTTTCCATGTTTGGGTCAGCCTGTAGGAGGCGGTGAAAAGGAAATTAGGGAGATGGCTAAGGCATACATGCCCCAGTCAAGGGCAGGGGTAGTTCATGGCCCTGAGTCCCCAGATGCAAATTTCATGACCGAGCTTATAACTAGGGCCAAACTCTCAACTTCTAGGGAAAAAGAATATGGTTCTCCTTGCCTAGCCAATGTCACCTCAGAGAGGGCAAATCTGATGGCGAGGTGGCACCACAGACACAGGGATCAACAAGGAGTCACAGGTTATCTGGGCCCATCCTCGAGCAGGGGCAGACTTTCAAATCTCCTCGAGAATGGGTCCAAACCAAGTCGGTCAGGCGGTCTTACACATCACCTTCAAGCCCCCACTACCTCGTGTAATGCCCTCCTCTATCACTGATAACTCGTCCAAAGACAGGCGATAGTACACACATAGGGGATATTGAGCAAAGCTCCCCACAGAGATCACTTGGGGTTACTTCTATTCTTCATAGTGCAAAATGCACAGAGGATTCAGGCCCTCCTACAACTCAAACCCCGAACAGTGTTATCCACCGCAGACCCTTCAAGGAGGAAATTTGGTCATCAAACATCAGGGAACTGCAAAGGTTTTTCCAGCATCCATCGATTTGCAAGATGCCCATCAGCATATTCCCATTCAGGAACTACATGAAGCACTATCTCAGGTTCAAGGTGGGGAGCAGTTCTTCAATTCAAACAGCCATTTGGGTATCCCTCAGGCCCATGGACATTATTAAAGATGCCAGTAGCAGGCATAGTCCACATAAGGCCCCACAGCTCAACCAGACAGTACATGTAGGGGGAGGTAGTTGCAGGCCCGTTAGCACATGTTTTTTCATTAACTGGAGAAAGAGTTCCTAACTCCCGCCAGACCTAAATCCTCTGGGGGCAGACATCAGGACACAAGCCAAAAAGGATTTTCCCCAGAAGCTAAGTTCAAGGATCAGCTAAAAGCTCATCAAGGATTTTCACACAGCTCCTAAGCTGCCTGCTTATGTCTTCAGCTAACTGGGACAGATTAAACCTTCCTCCAGTGACAGTCTCGGAAGACAGAGGTTATGATGGGTCGTAAGTTGGACCATCCACACCAAACCTGAATCACTACCAATGCAAGCCTCAAGTGCTGGGAGCTTTCCTACATCAGTTGTCGGCACAGGGCAGGTATCAGCTGTTGGATACAAGACACAGCATAAACATTCTCATGATGAGCGCAGTATGCCTTGTCCAGGCACTCTGAACAGCAATTCCTCAATCAGGATGGACTGATTCCAACTGCCAGTACGACAGTGTGGGCATGCATCAGCCATCAGGGTGGTACAAGAAGCGCAAAAATGCTAAGGGACTCCCTTCCTCCTTTCAGTGGGGCTGAGCACCACGAAGCAATGCATATTCAAGGACAGGAAAACATCACTTCAGACTGGCTCAGTCGCAGGGAGCTGAAGGACAGTGCCTTCCACATCCTAACAGAACAGTGGGCAATCCTCAGATGGATCTTTTCGCCTATTGGTGGAACTCCAGGGTAAAGCAGTTCTGCTCCCTGGCCAAGAACACACCAGCGGTGGCTCAGGACACCTTTTCCCTAGACTGAGGTCAGTTCGGTCTCTGTGTGCCTTACTTCCAATACCGCCATGGAACTCGAGGAGTAAAGCAATTCTGCTCCCTGGCCAAGAACCAACCAGCGGTGGCTCCAAGGCACCTTTTCCCTAGACTGGGGTCAGTTTGGTCTCCTGTATGCCTTCTCTCCAATACCGCTTCTATTAAGAGTTCTCCACAAAATGGCTCTGGACAGGGCAGGCGTGATGGTAGTCTGTCCCTTATGGTTTTCCCACATGGTTCCGCTTCTCATTCATATGCCAAGGGGACCACCTCTTAACCTTCAGGTTCAGCATGGACCTTATCCATCAAGGTCTGGTTAGGCATCTCAGTTTGAACAACCTGGTGCTCTAGGCTGGAGTTTGTGAATGGAAAACTCCTAGGAGCAAGGCTACACAGCTTTTATTATTGAAATCATGGGGAACTCTTGTGGCCCTTCTTCCTCTAAGGTGTATAGTGAAATCAGGAGGAAATTCGGTTCTGGCTTCAGTCCAGTCACATACAGAATCATCCAATATAATCACCTGTACTACTGCAGATCTGTTAAGATGAGTTTGCAAAAGGACTGCAGCCAGCCACTTAAGAGTTCAGGTTTCTGCGCTGGGGGCACTCTTGTTGTCAGATTCAGAGAAATCATTGGGTTTAAATCCCCATGTCTGGAGGTTTCTAAAGGCAGCAACATTAAAACATCCTCCAATCAACCATCACCACCACCTCGAGTCTTAGCCTAGTTCCCAAGACTGGGGCCAAAGCTCCTTTACAGCCTCTCCAGGATACATCCCTCAGGCATCTCAGAATGAAGGTCGCTTTTTGGATGGCTGTTAGTTCAGCCAGGAGATTCAGCGACATAGGAGCATTGTTCACCCAAGAGCCATAACGGTCTTGTCTTAGGCTCTGTGGTACTCAGAGATCCAGATTTTTTTTTTTTTGCCAAAAGTTAGGTCTACCTTTTCATTATAATTGAGGGTTCATCTTTCCTTCCTTCTGCCCACTTCCAAGAAACTGTAGGAAAGGAATTTTCATTCCCTGGACCAGGATGAGTGTCAAATGTGTATTATGAGGAAGGAGGCTTTGCAAACTTCAAGTTGTGCATTTCCACTACTGGCTGAAATTAAGAGTAACATGGATTCAAAAGGCTCTATAGCCAGACGGATTCTATCCGTCACCTCCCAAGGCTTATGATCAGGCGGAATAACCTTGCTTGGCCCATGAGAGCCATTCCATCAGAGCTATGGCCCTTCAGGGGTGTACTTCATATAAGCTTCTCCAGCAGACTTATACAAACGGCTGATTGGTCATTCATTCCAATGATAACAGAATTTTATAAGCTGGTTATGATGGAGTCAAGGGAGGCATCCTTGGGCTTCAGACAGGGGTGGACTCTTTTATGGACACTTGACATTCTGCCCACCCAGGACATTTGGGATGCACTGCTTTTGGATATCAGGCGTAAGGAAGCCGGAGACCAGCTTAGGAGAGAGAAATCGAAATTTAAATACCTGACATTTTCTTTCTCCGGCTGGTCTCCGGGCTCAGATTCCCTCCCAGAATGTATATGGTTGGCTGGCCTAGGGGCCAATTATGGCATAACCGTTTTGTATTTTGTGTTCCAAGTTTTAGTAGTATTGCCTCAGGGGACTGCGTGGGAACGACTGGAGACAACTGGATGTGGAGGGCTTTTAACCCCCCGCTGCAGAGCTTTGGTCCTGCCTACCACCAGCATCAGGAGGTACAGCCCAGGTGTAAGGAAGGCTGGATACCAGCCGTCGGAGAAAGAAAATTTACAGGTATTTAAATTTCGATTTATCTGCCACAGTATGGCTGTAGAATCAGAAGTTGTTCTGCCAGAAAATATGAGGTCCTGCTGCATAATATAGGTCCACCTTGCTGCAGTAAACAGGGCCCTGCCTATAGCATGCCCTTACCTCTGTTGAAGGTCGTTTTTTTATTGCTTGTGCTCCCCATGTATTGTTGGAGGCCCTGTGACATGGGAGGGTGTGCTCAAGGCTAGGCTTCCATTCAATGAAACTGACGGAATGTGGTCAACCATGCTACCAGGCCGTGATGCCTCGCTGCTGTGAGAGGCGCTGTTATAGTGGGTGCTTCACTACCCCTAGATTCTGAACATGTTCTCTGCAGCATGCCCCACATTCAGCCATCCTGATGAAGGGGTTGGGCTTATGACATGGACCACAGTGGCACCTGCCAGGATGCATTGCACGCTGCAGTATGCTGCAGGGAACAGTGTAATTCAATGGCAATTAAACCATTCTTTACTGCAGTATTTTGTGACATGTCCTTTACTGCAAGTTGCTGTGCAGCATTGTGGCTGGCTCTGCTGTACGGATAGAAATGAAGAAAAGTGTTATTCTTAATGGAGTACCAAAATCCTTGTTTATCCAACGCTATCCCTCCGATAGAACACAGATAGTCAAGGTAGGCCCTGTCCTATCACCCTGCCTCCCAATCGCTCTGGTGTCCCACAGAGGCACCATGCCAGCCCCTACTTTTCAGCTTATACCTCAACTCCTCCCATCCTCATGCCCCAGAAATCTGCTCCTTTATGCGGATGATGCAGTCTTGTTCGCCTCCGACCCGGCCCCTCAAACTCCACCAATCTCTCCAGCACTCTTTCTGTGAAATTGAAGACTGGCTCACCACCCAGCGCCTTATTATCAACTATAATAAGACTAAAGTCATGATATTCGCCCACCCTCAGAACGCATACACAAGAACCTCTGCCCCAATTTCTCACTGCCAATCAGACCCTCCTAGAATAATTAAACAGCTTTAAATACTTAGGGATCACATTAGACCCGCCCTTAGTTTTAATCACCATATCCTACACCTATCAACAGCCCTTAGCTCCAGACTAGGCATACTCTACTAGTACAAACACTGCCTCACCCTGAAGCACTACAACGTACCATAAACTCCTCGATCCTCTCCTGCTGACTACTGCATCCTAATATACAGTGCCGCGCCCCCACAACCCTAAACAGACTCTGACTCGTGCTTAACAAAGCCTGCCGTCTCATCCTAGGATGTGATCATTTCACTCACTCCTGCTCCCTTTATAGCAGCACAAACTGGCTAAACCTGGACAGCAGAATCGGTACCACACCTGCCTTATGATGAAAAAGGTATTATTAGGCCTCACCCCACCTACCCTAGACCAAATTATCCTCCCAACACCTCCAGGCAAAACAACCCATAGCACAAGCAAGCGGCTACTATGGGTACCCCATGGCCGGACCTCCCAATACCAACGCACCTTCAGTTTCAGGGCCCCTTCTGGACAAACTCTCTCCTAGCCATATAACTGATGAAATAAGGCTGGGCCCTTATAAATCCAAGCTAAGGGAATACCTTCAGGCCTCAAACCGATGTGACTGCCCTTGACACCTGATCTGCCGTTGCCTCCTTCAAACACACTATTAGCAGGTCACCGTACCTAAATGTACCTGTGAAACTACATGACTATCAGCCTCCTACAGAATCTTTCTGTAATTTTTTTCTGGCTGTGCTAAAGTACCTAAATCTCTGTTAGCCATCTACTAAACAGCTATGTAACTTATTGTGAATGTTATCTGTAATGTGCTGTAATCTGTATTTCAAGTCCGTCCCTGTACCATTTTATGTATGATGTGGAACCTTTGTAAATGAGTCCCTGACTCAAAGGTCTTTCTGAACATTACAATAAATAAATGCATCAATAAATAAAACAATCTGGTATTCCAGTCAATGAATTCCTTTTGATTTACAGTGCTGTAACTCTTACGCAAACAGGATTGCATACTGCATGCTCTGCTTCAGTAACCCACAGTACGTTCCTCCTCTGGTGCCAGTTGATGATGGTCACCTGAGGCTTCCAACCTCCATTTCGTCCATTTCCCCATTATGCATACTACCTGCAGTGGTCAGAACAGAGTCCTCAGAGGCTCCTAACATCCATTTTGTCCATTTCTGCATTTAGCACGCAGCAGTAGTGGCCAGTACCAGTAATTACATTTTCAACACATGAAGAAATGGTAAACCAGGAAGAAGCCTACCAGGGTATTTGTAGCGTTTAATGCTGAAACCAGCTGAATGGTCGATTATTAGGCAGACAGAGTTGGCGGAATTGGAAGTAGGCTGAGTGGTAGCGGCCAGGGGCTAACTACTGTTTCAGATGGTGTGAGTTACTAGGAGGCTGGTGGCACCTTTGAGCGCCAAAACGCCTGTGTGATACTCGCCATTCTGCTTGCAAGGGGTGGGTACTTGAAGTGACAAAACTGGTTGCTGGCCTGGAGAGAGATTTTGCTGGTTTAGAATGGTAACTGGCTATGCCATTAGGGCATGGGAAAGAGGGAAGGGAGGGAATCTGTGGAGGGGTGGGGACAAGGTGCTTGAATCCAGGATACTGGGAAGGAAGCCCACCTTTTGTGCTGCCAGGTTGCACGATGCACAACATTGTGTCTATAAAAGGTAGTGAGATACATTGACAGCCACTGCAGGGTGGTTGACACTCTCAGAAGGTACATTTCAGACTTAAGTGGCAGCTGGAGGCACCACAGGGGTGAAGGGAGGTGACTAGGCAGCTGAGAAGGATGGGGTAAGGCTTGATATGGGGTTACTAGTTCAGGGGTAGGTTGGTAGGGACAGGAAGGGCAGGAGGAGGGAGAAAGGAACCGAGATGTTTGGTGCTAGGAATGACATGCTGATCTGAGTGCAAAGAGAGTACATGTCAACATCATAAGAGAGTACCATTTTCAGTGGACATCAACATCAAGTATCAGCATCTGGGGATCCAGGAGCCGAGGCGAGAAGCATGCTTCTCTGCAAACTCTGACTTCATTGGGCAACTAAGTGTAATTAAATATTAAATAACCTGTTGTAGCCAAATTGTAGTTAGTTCGATGGGCAGTTACCAGTGGATCAGACAGACACCAAGTTCAGGATGGTGCAACCTAAGAATGTACCAGAAACAGGCTCTTCTTCAGTGGGACCATCGTTGGGACCAGACCTGACAACATGACAAGGTGGCAAGCAAGGAGACTCACCCACCACATCACACGAGACTTGCTGCAATGAGCTATGCACAACCTCACCTTGTTGGTCAAGCTCCTGGACATGAAATTAGACCAGTATGCAGGCAGACTGGCTCTAGCAGAGTCAAGAATGGATGGGGTGCTCAACAAATCCGAGGGGGCTGATAAGGCAGCTACTAAAGCCCTGCTATTGCCACCCGGTTGTTAAGGAGCAGTCAGTCCTGTGATCGCAACTCAGAGAATTAGAAAATGCAATTTGCTCAGCCAGTATCCATATCCTGCGTATTCCTAAGGGACTGAAGGGGACAACCTAGGGTTTACTTGAAAGGATGGTTGCCAGAGTGTTTGGGCTTGGGTATGCAGTACCAGTGAATAAAGGTTACCGCATCACCCTCGGTGGACCATGGCATCGGATGACAGACCTTGAAAAATACTCATGGTGACTGCCTCCATGGGTGCAAGAGACCAAATACCAAATATTGCAAGCAGCCAAGAACCAGCAGCAAGTAATTTTGGGGAATGAAGAACATTGTTTTCCCAAACTATTTGTTTGTGACCCGCCAGTGCTGCAAATCCTTCTCATGGTGCCACAGCAAAGGTGAAAGAACGGGGATCAGATACGGAATGGGGTTCCTAGCACACCTTCAGTTTGCTCAGCATAACAAACAGTATAACTTTACAGACCCAAAGGCAGCTGGAGCACTTACTGTATGAAATAAATCTCAGCAGCTACAGAGACAGACAACAGAAAGGAGACTTCTGAGATTGATGCACTTTGGGTTGAAGAACTCAAGGAGAGAATACTGTCTGGGAGGGGTTAAGCTGGGGATCACTGAGGAGAGAAGGACCTAGGGGCAATAACAGGGACCATGGACAACACTGCCCAGTGCAGGAGAGCAGCTGCAAAGCGAACAAAATGCTGAGGTGCATAGCAAGGGTTTTAGTCCAGGCGAAGAGAGGTGATCTGCCCCTCTACAGGTCGCTGGTAAGGCCGCACTTAGAGTACTGTGTGCAGTTGTGGAGGCCATACCTAAAGCATGATATCAGGCTGCTGGAGGGTGCAGAGGAGGGCAACAAAGATGATATGTGGAATGGAAGGACAGACTATGACAGCATGCTGAGAGACCTGAATATGTACACCCTGGAGGATAGAAGGGATGGGGGACATAGCGGAGACATTCAGGCATCTGAGGAATCAATAAGGATGGGGCAGATGGGGTCTTTAAGTTAAGGAGGGAGGGTCACCAGGGGCATGTGCTAAGAATGGGGGGATTTAGGAAGGAAATGAGGAGACACTATTTCACAGAGAGGTGGTAGCAAAATGGAATGCCCTACCAGAATGGGTAGTATCATGTAAATCTGTGAACAGTTTCAAAGGTCATGGGACAGGGAACAGGGGAGAGTGAGGGTGGGGAGATGGGGGTGGCAGTGGGATGACAAATGGGAGGGGTGGGGCAGCTGCAAACTAGGGGTGCTAGCTGAACACTCGAGCAGACTTAGATAGACTTGTGGTCTGTTTCTGCTGTACGTTCGTATGAATGACTAGACTGTTAAAGTGGAGTATCTGTGCAGAGTGGTTTGTAACGCACTGACCAGAACTGAGTTCTTGGTGCTTCAAGCCAGTTCGACTCTCCTTTGTTTTTAAAATGTTGGATTTTTCCTTGCCAAGGACTAAATATCTGTTTTCAAATGAAAGTAACAGTTATTTTAGGGAATGTCTGGGCAGGGAGGGACTCTGGCATAGTTTTGCTCTCTGAGGCTTATGGTATAGCTGCCTTGTAGGGTTTTTGTGCCCGGACCCAGGACCCCGGCAGACACGTACTCGCATGCATGGATCTGCACGCCGGGCACCAGCTCAACCCCTTCTGCCCCACCCCTGGCATTTTTGCCACTGCTCCCCTTGCCTAAGCTTCCTACCAGACCTCCACCGGTGGGAGCCGGAACTACAGAGAGAGCGGACAATCACCCGAGGGGAGAGAGCTGCCTACTGCAGCTCAATCTTGCTGTAACCCCATGCTGGTTCCCGGAGACCAAAGTCATTCCTGAACCTGGATTGCTAGCGTAGTACGCAGTAAGACGTCCAGCACCTCAGCCCTTGGCGCCACCAAGCGACCCTGCCTTATAGTTTTAACAGTGTTACTTGCTTGGTTATCTGTACCTTTCAGTTTCCCAGTCCGTGGGACATAAACTTGCTTGCTGGAACTCTGACTGATGTATTAATGTGGTGTTTCAGCGTGTATGGCTGACTAGTGTTGCATCAGCTGAGTGAGAGCGCCACATGGTGAAGATTGTGTGGGGCCGCCTAGTTGGGTGTAGAGGCATCTGTGCAGCTGGCCTGACCACGTGGTGTTGCACTTGGCATAGCACGCCTCCCCATCATGCAGAGCACAAGCGCTAAAAAGAGATCTCGTCCCGACTGACAGAACTATTGTCAGAAGTTATGTGCAATGCAAGTCCTTTTCTTCAGATTATGGGTTTTCTTCATCAATTGCGTATCGTTGTTCAAAAGTGTAACGCTTGCCTTGACAGTCAGGGATACATGTAGACGTGGCAGCTACTTCTAATGTACAAAGCAGGCAGATTATTGGAGCTTTGTGAGACGCTCTGATGAAGTTTATAACAGTGTTGGGCTTCATAATCATTAAGTCATATAGGCTGGCTGACTTATTTGTGGATTTCTCTTCTTTCAGTGTTAGATATAATTAACTACACTGCCTGCAATGGCACTCCATATAACGTGCTATTAGAATGAGAAATGCGTGTTTACTCCCATTTGGTACCACTAAGAAAATACACACCTGTACCTGGAATTAAATAATGTGGGTGCTGTATTAACTGTTGAACCAGGCTTTGTCCACCTCTGCATGTCGTTGTATCTTGTATTTTTTCCTTAACATGACCCTTGTAAATGAGCTTGCTCAATGGAGTTTTCCTGGTGAAATGAACTTGAACTGTTTACATTTTCTTGTAATCAGCATTTTAAGTAATATTTCTAATAAAAATAACATTTTTAAAAGTATCAGTATCTGGCTTGTCAGATTGAGGAAGGTCAGCAGGTGACGGGCTGGTGGGCCAGTCCAGGTACCAGCACACTTGGCTTCACAAAGAGGAGGAGGAGGAAGGAAAAGGCTTTAGAGGGCTGAAAGGTAGTATTCATTGGGGACTCTGTAGTCACTGCAGTGGGAGAGGTGGCAGAGGCATTCTGGATGGATCAGAATGGTAACTCTGGCGTGTTGGCTTGCTTGCCTGGGCGTGGGTCAGATGAATGCTTTCCAGGGCTAAGCAACACAGCTGGGGAGGAGCAGACAGTCCTTGTCTAGGGTGGCATAAATGACAAAGGGTACAAAGGCTCAGACATCGAGTCTTTATTTATTTGAAACTTGGTAAGCGGGAAAGGCACACAGAGTCCAGGCTCATTTATATATTCCCAAGACGTAAAAAGGTGCAAATAAGACACAAAAAAAGGAGGCCTATCAGCATGTTCCTGTTCACCATCTTGTAAATTATATTACACAGCACATGGCTGACATGTTATACACTGTATAAAACATGGTCTAAGTCATCAGTACATGCCCCACAGAAACTTACATTGCAGACATTGTAAAACCATCACTTTTACTACCCAACCTGAATCCCAAGTGATTAGTACTATCCAAAGCAGATAAACATTAGTAAATAAGTTCTGCTTTAAGTAAAGCATACATTAGTCCCAGATGGTCCAGTAAACTTGTCCAGTATCCTCCAGAACATAGAGGGGCAGTAAAGGTTTATGTGACTCTCACCCAGCCTACGTTTCCAGTGGTGAAGTGACATTGGTCTTTAAACAGTTTAATTTTCCTCCTCAGCCAAGGAAAGATGTTCTCTCTGTGTGTCTTCCGCAGGTGCTCTAATTTGGCACTGAAGGCATCTGTTGCTTTGGGATACATGCATGATTATGCCTTGTTCCCCACGATAAGTAGAATTGAGCGGCAAAGCCAGGTTTAAATGAGATCTCCACATCTTTCAGTACTGATGATCGACTCAAAGCTTTTCATTTCACACACAGTGTATCAGTAACCTGGAAAGAAAATATATGATTTCCATGAAATGCACCGTTTCCTGGTCCCTGGCCAACTGAAGAATCATGTCCCAGGCCCGGCCTTGGCTCGGTGTGGTGTTACTCTGTAGGTTTTACCAATTGAAGGGACATATCCCAAATCCAGGGCCTCTGGCACAGAGTGGGACAAATCAGAGGCATAATAAACAATTGAAAACAAAGAGCTTTAAAACTATTAAGAGAAATTCATATTTTACTCAGAGAATAGTCAAGCTTTGGAACTCCTTGCCAGAAGAACTGGTAGTGAGCACCAGTCAGATAATTTCAGATGTGCATTGGACAGATTTATGGATAAGGGCACAGTGACCATCACTACCACTGAGCAGTGGGGACAGGTATTATTGGCTACCACTTTTGACAGTCCTAACTTTCCAGTATGAGCATGCAGCAGTCCCTGTTGTGTCATCACTGTTGCCACCAGTGCTGCGTTATCTTCCACGTTGTCTGGTTGGAGCTCTTCAGGGTAACACTATACCTTCCTCTTTATTTTCTAGCATAACCTGTCTCTCCTCATATTTGTCACACTTCTTATTCATGCCCTGGATGGACTGAGTCAGCACCATACTGCAGGCTGCAGAGAATCCAAAGTGTCTGGGGTGCCATCTCCTACCTGCCCAGCCTTTGCAGCCCGGTGCTTTTGAAGGCCCTGCACCTGACTGGAGGATCTGCTTCTTTCTGGTTCTTTGGAACCCATCACAAATCTAGTGCCACGTGTCCATTCTTTTTTTTCCCCTAAACTTTATTTCTGCACTCCTACCTTCCTGAACTCTTTCAGGAGCGGATACTCAAGATCTGGGTCCTGATCCGCCCATCTGAAGCCCTCCCTCACACCACTGGGCAGGGACCCCTCCAACTGCTCTCGCCGCCACCTGGCCCCGGCTCTGAGTCCCTCACGGCAGGACCGCCAGATTACTCTTCCTGGTGCTCTATCTTTAAATCCAGTCTGGTGGCAGAGGCAGTGGAGAGCACAGGAGCGAGAGAGTGGGCCCGACATTGGGCGTGGTGGACTGATCCCCTCGACCCTCCGTCACCTATCAGGAGGCAGAGGGATTTTCTTTTTCTGTTACGCACTCACCCCCGCCCCCAAGCGGAGCCATGATGGCAGCGAATGTCCTGTCGTGGCTTCACGAGCCCTCTACACAAACCCTAAGCATGTCAGTACCTCCAGTCTCCACCAGAGGTCACTGCTGTGCCAGGCATAGGCCCCTGGAATCCCCGAGGGAGAAAGCTGTCCTTCCCAGCGTAGTGCGGTGTGGTATCCAGCGTCTCAACTCTCCAGCGCCACCGGGCGGCCCCACATGTCCATTCTGCCAGCTAAATTTTTAACGCCGTGGGAGCCGGCAAGTATTTCAGAGGAGGCCTCATGCCTCCTCCTACTCAATCTGCCAGGGCAGTCCCAAGGTGTCCCAACCCTAGCCTCACCTTGCCTCGTGGGGCAGGGGTTTACATTTTCCCGATTTTCTCCCTTTAGTTCCCAGAGCCCTTAGGATGCGGCGTCTTTAGGAGTTGCATTCAAAGAGGCGGCGTGCGGATGCATGTCATCCTCTCATGCGCTGTACGATGTCTCCCTTCCCGACTCCGACATATCAGAGCCTCCGTTCCTTCAAGGGCCGGTGCTTCCCCCGGCACTCTCTACGGAGTGTCGGACGCTACTGCGTCCCTGGTAACCCACCATCCTCTGGGACACTCAATCCTCCCTCCCCTGCTGACCCATGGCCACCCTGAGTCCGTTCCTGAACACAGGTCGCCAGCATAGTGAGATGTGGTGTCCAGGCCTCAACCGTCAGTGCCACGGGCCGGTTGCCAGCTTAATTCTATCAAACTGTAGAATCTTTGGTGGGGGAAGAGTAGGAAAAAAAAGTAATATGGAATCGGGTATGGAGCTCTGAAGGAATGGTGCTTCTCACTGGGCTGCTAGCTCCCACGCCTGATTCCCCCCAGCCATGGGAAGTCACGTACCTTGACCATTCTACTCGGTGCCTTTGGCTCTATCCTTTAGGGCATCTTTCCTAACATACTTTTAGTCTAAGGGCACTTCATTTCTGCAGCATTCCTAGGGATGGAACCCTCCTCTAGAGATCCCTATGCTGTCTGTATCCTGACGGGTGGTGGTCCCTGATATGGGGACAGACAACATGTAATGCTATATGTACACTGCAGAAGCATTCCAGCTACTTGCAGTTCAGGCTACACACCCCATATGTAGTTGCCCGCTGAACCATTGAATCACAAGGCTGTTGCCCAGGGTTCGTGGGCAGTGGGTGATTTGCAGTGCCCCACCAAGAATTATGTCATAAATATCCTCCAGATGCTTGCTTCATTGCTCCTCCTCCTGTTTGTGGATACAACTCTTTCCTTATGTCCAGTCGCCCTAAGGTACCTTTAGCCTTTAGGAGCGTCTTTCCTCAAGGGGTTCCTGTGCCGTCGGCACCCCAAAATAGTGGTGGTCCCTGTCATGAGGACAAAGAGTATGTAAAGGCCACATTTACATTACATAAAAGTGCAGCTCCCTTTAATTCAGACACTTCTTAGTTGCTTGCTGAACCAGTAACTGGGAAATTAACCTGAAAAACAAGATAACTCTCCTTAGACTACATCTGCTTGTCTGCATCTGATGCCAGGTATAGACAAGCCATCAGAACCAAGGAAGTCTAGAGAAAAGATCTTTGTGTTTACTGTACCTCCCGTGGGGTATTACAGTGAGGAATATTACTGCTTTTACTAATACTGTTATTTTTCATTTGTGTTAATAGTTCATCACTGGTGTAGCTGCTCAGACTTCTGTGATCTAAGCCCCTTCCAGCATGTTTGACAGAGTATGTGGCGGCAGTCGTTTTTTTTAATCCTCCGTAGGAGGAACAGTACGACGAGGATGTGTCTTTACAGTGCCCATTTCAAATATTTAAGAAGTCACTGTAAACAGATTTATTTAAGTAGGCTTTCATCTCCCCACTGGGCATGACTTAGAGTAATTTATAATTACTGTCATCAAAAATGCTTTGATCTGCAAGCACTTTGAGCAGTCTTAGGAAAAGCACGACAAAATGTAAATGGATTTACATTTGGATAGTAACAGTGCTGAGCTTTTGGTTTTCCCTGTTCAGCCTGGTTTGGTTTCCTAACAATATATAATAATTGCTCCTTTTATACAAACAAAGCTCCAGTTGAATACCAGGAATCCAGTGGAGGCAAGACACTCATGAGTGCTTTTCTGTATAAATAATTTTAAGTGAATAAATAAAGAGATTCCTACCATGGTAGGGATGAATAAAGGGATCAGTCCTGGGGCCAGTCCTCTTCAGTATCTTCATTAGTGACATTGCAGATGGACTAGAGGGTAAGGCTTGTCTGTTTGCAGATGACACCAAGATCTGCAACAGAGTAGATGATCCAGATGGGGTGGGCAGAATGAGAAGAGATCTGGATAAACTAGCAAAATGGTCAGAAGAGTGGCAACTGGGATTTAATGCAAAAAGTGCAAGATCATGCACATAGGGAAGAGAAACCCTGATGCCACCTATAGGCTGGGAGGAGTTGCTGGCAGTCCCAAAGGAAGAAAAACTTCACGATTGTAGGCGATCTACACCATTACAGCTAACACATCGATGCCAACAACATTGACAGTTTGCTGTAATGGTCTAATCGAGACCCCAGCACTTCTCTCTGGTCCTGCACTCCCTCCCCGAATGAACTCCAACTCAGAGTTGGAATTTTTTAGTTTGGGGGTGTGAGGAGCAGAGCCCCGTATGCAAGTTCGGGGCCAATAGAAAAACAACTGGGGTCTCCTAAGGTTGTATATAACTGCAGCTGCGGTCAACATAAATCTCACGCTGTAATGTCGGTTCCACAACATAGTTGTCAAACCAACATCAGAGATCCAGTGTACTCCACACTTTTATTGGGGCCATTCTAAAATTAGCAGTAAGTTTAACCACAGACACTTTATTTTACTGTTAATTAAATGAAGAAATATGCTGAAAATACAGTATATTGTTTTAAGGATGTTTGACAGCATAGCGCTACACGATGTCAAGTCCCCAGATGAAGAACAGGATAGAATATCTCGCTTGTCAATGTATATAAATTATTTGGTAAAAAAAGAACCGACCCTGTCATGTAATGGATCTGTAATTTTGTGCCGATTGAAACATAGGGAAAGACTTGTTGTAGGGTGGGGTATGGGTAAAAGCAAAACTGATCGTAAGTAGTCCCTGATTTCCTCACTGCCCTGTCTCACTTGCCATGATAATAGAAGTTGTGAAAGTGCACGTCATAATGGTTTAATAAATGAAAAAACAAAAACTGTTCCTGATTTATTTTTTTACTTCTGAAACTATCTTATGTCGTCTGCAATTGAAGGATTCGCAAGACTGGGCTAGAGGGACTGCTGTCAGCGCTGCTTTTGAGGGACATGACACACAGTGCGGCTGTGAGTCTCTTTCTCTTGTCTTCCCCATGAAGCTTTGTTTCCACTGAGACTGTATTAAAATTACAGAAAAGAAAAGTCTCATTGCAATCTAGAGTTAGAAAAACTCCATGATGCAGTGGCAGTTGCTGAAGATCAGTTTTGGAGGGTGAGTATGGATTTGCCCTTGTCACTTCACTACAAGCACAAAATCCTCCTGCATCCTTTTACTGATCAGCGATACGGGTGGTGGAGGGGGTGAGAGGCAGAAAGAAACAGAGAGAGAGAGAGATTTTGGGGGCTGTGAGGAGGATGGCAGGAAGGTAGAAATCAGCACGTCGCTACCAGCAGAGAAATCCTCCTGCATCCTTCAAGATTGCTGATGTGTGGTGGAAGCGGGTGAGGAAGGAAGAAATTGGAAGAAAAAGATTTCATGGCTGTGAGTGGGATGGGAAGGAGAGAGAAATGCTGAAGGCTGCAACATTAAAATAATCTCTTCCGCTACAAATTGGTATGTCTGCCGCCAAAACAGACCTAGGGAGCAGCTTGTTATTTAAAGCCACCCGCATTATCAGCCGACAGATTTTCATACTAGCAGTAACATAAAGTAACGCTTTGTGAGTTTAGGCCAGTCAGGGTGTTTTTCTCTGATTTGTTTTCACAATGACAGCTGAAATCAGAATGCTTCTAAGGAACTACAAAATGAGAAGAATGCCCTGACTGACAACTCTCACAGTGCTGCTTTATAGGACCTTTATAGAGGTAAACAGTCGGCGGTTTGTGCGATGCTAGTCAAACCAGCTTCACCGAGACAAGTGACTGATGCTCCCCACAACGTCACTTCCCATGCTCAGGAGGTTAATGGTGTTGGACACAGCAACCACTGCATCTCAAGAATAAAAAGTTAAAACTAGCCTCTAGAGTTGATTTGGGGGAATTTAACTAGAGCTTAGATGTGGTGACTGTGCAGCTGACGAGCGAGGGAAAATGTTGCACACTTGATTTCAATACACTAGCTCTTTGAAGTTGCTCTGCAGTCTTCCAGCTCTACATCACAATCTACAATGAAGAGCAAGAAACTAGGCTTTTAAATTCTGCACAGAATGTGGCTGGGCCATGCTGCCAGTGTTCATTGGAGACCAGAAGGCTTGATTGGCCCTTGGTCATCCAGAAGACTGCAGAAAAGCCTCGAAGGTGGCCAGTTCAGCTGTTCAGTTTACAGGCATGGAAGAAGAGGTGGTGGCTGCAGCTGCAGTGCGTTCCTCGTTGCTCTTGTCACCATTGTGGGCTGGGCTAGTGTCAGAGGGTTGTTCTCTGATGAATTCAGGAAACCTATCCGGCCTCCCAGACCTTCAGGAGAGACCCTTCTCACCACAGCAGAAAACACAAAACATATGCCCAGGTTGTGGGATCGGGAACCATCACTCTCTTCCAACTTTTCAATTCTCCTGACCGCTGGATCTTGGTGGAGCTTCTTTCGGTCGAAGGGATGGTAGAGGCTCCACAGTAATCCCATCAGGCCTGTTGACCAGGTGAATGAGATTTTTCTCAAGTCTGTCGACTGGCTGTTGAAGAGATTAATTAAGAGTCAATCTTCCAAACTATAGTTCTCACCTGTGAGGGTGTGGCCCAGCCAGTGACCCTGCCTGAGGTGCTTTGGGAACTACCTCGCGGTAGTCTGGCCTCTGAAGCCTCTAGTAGTTTCTTTGCTGAAGCAGGTGGTTTACACAAGCCTCGGAGGACACACTTCAACATCACAGAAACCCATTCTGCATTATTCTGCCACAGAATTCTGCTGTTCTGCTACTGATGTAATGTGGTGGAATTTCATGAAATTCATTCTGCCGGAATTTGAAAATTTTGCACACCACTAGTTTTCATGTTAAAGAAAAAAAAGTAATAAAAATAGTATTGATTTTAAAAGTTACCTTCTGCAGTACAAGCCAGTAGGGCTAGAAAAAGAAACAGTTTACTGTCCCGATTAAAATCTACCTGCATTTGTTCAATGGCATGTAAGCTTCAGACCCTGTGAGGTGAATGATCAAAAGGTTGAGAAATCAAATGGAGGATAAGACCTTTCATGTTCATACTGCACCTTTATAGCCTTCTGGAAGTCATCACTCTGGGAATAACATAGTCACCAAGGGGCTGATATGCATGCCAATCATTGGAGACTGATCAAAATAGTAAGGAAAGTATGAGCATTGAGGATAAGGGAGATCATGACATTGAGGGAGAGGTTATCTTGAGAAATAGGTGCTTACCTTTGATAAGTTTTAATAGACACAGATGTAAATGGGGATGAGGGATACATTGCAGAGCAGAATAGTTAAAGAAGCAGGAGGAGAAGGTGAGGGAGAGCAGTGAGAGAAAAGTTGGAAAAACCGAGCTAGTAGTAGATACAGAGTTGGTTAAGAGGGAAGTGGAGGGCATGAAAATTTGGACATTAAGCTTAGCAATGATGGAGATGGGATGATAGCTAAGAAGGCAGGTGTACAGGAGGGTTTATAAGAAATGGAGAACTGGGTTTGTTAAAGAAATTGAATAGGGACAAGGAAACATGAGAGAAGGGGGTTTGGAAGAAGAGGACCATACTGAGGGAGCAAAAGGAGCAAATTGGTTAATGTAAAATCAGCTGGGACTTTGGTGGACTGCAAGAGTCTGTACAAAGGGAGTCCTTATACTGGGGATTCCATAATTAGAGGAATTCAGTGGGGAGGGTGGGAGAGGAATAGTAATATTAAGGTTGAGTGCATGCCCGTATGGCGGCGTTAAAAGCCTCACGCCTTGTATACTCCCTATCCAGGAAACATGGGGAGGGGTCACCCACATTTTGGTGAATTTGGGCACAAATGACCTGGTGGACAGCAGTCTCATGGAAATGCAAGCTAGATTCAGGGATTTGACAAGAGTCTGGAAGCTGGAAAAGAAATCTGTCTCTTTTTCAGAAGTACTGCCAATGGCCAGTATGGATAGAAAGGGAGAACAAATGAGTTCAGTATATGGTTAAGGGGTGATGTCATGAACAGGGGTTTGGTTTGGTGAGGGAATGGGGTAGGACATGGAATAAAGCAGAACTATATGCTCCAGACGGATTGCACTTAAGCAGGGAGGAACAGTGGTCCTGAGTGAGACATTGTATAGCTGTGCAAGGAAAGGTTAAATTTAAACTGATTAGTGGGGAGCAGCAGGAATAGCCTAGCTAGCAGTCTTCCTTATAATGGGGTAGGGAATTTATTTAGATATTATTAGGGAATAGGGGATTTAAAGTGGAGAGAGCTGTCTGTAAATGCCAGGAGTCTAGGGAATAAAATGGTGGATCTAGGGACCATAATGGTGGATGAATGCCTAGATATTGTGGCTATAATGGAGACTTGATGGTTGGAGCATAATTCTTGGGATATTAGTGTTTAAGGTTACAGTCTATTCGGAAGGGACAGGGTGGGTAGGAAGGTGGGAGGGGTGGCATTGTATGTCAAGGAGACCTTTAAAGCAACGAAAGAACAGGATGAAAATGGTGAGATAGAATTCCTGTGTGTCACATTAGAGAAGAGGCCTGGCGCTATATTAAGAATAGGAGTGAATCAGTGTTAGTAAGTTACTTTTAAAAAGTAATCAGTTACAGTTACTAGTTACTCTGAAATAATCATAATCAGCTACAGTTACCTATTACTTTTGCATAAAACCAATTGGTAACTGTAACGCCAATTACTTTCCATATTACTTTATATTACTTTTGATTGGTTTATGTACACTTAGTAAACATTCAGTACATACACTTTGTGCTCAGGAAACTCCCAAAAGCTTAAAAATTAAATCTAAAGGCAGTTTATGCCCGCAGTAGTCGGGCAGTAGTCACTAGACGCTCCAGGAATCTGGACTGCTGGGAAGGACACAGTCGGGTTCCAGAAATCCTGATGGAGTCTTAGAAAACCTCCCCACCCAACCCAGGCAGCAACAGCCCCAGCCTTTGGCCCCAGATGAGCAGTGTTTCTTCAAAATTTATCTTATCTCTTTTCCTTCTCCACCCCTGACTTTTTCCAAATTACCCATTACAGGTAGTTTAGTACTTGTCAAAGAATTCTGACTCTACATTTTATTAAAAAAAATTTACCTACACACAGACTCACTCACTCCTGTAACTAAAGACTATGGGCCAGATTTTCAGTCCTGTGACTGACACAAGCCCCCAGTGCACCAAACAGATGGCACACAGGGCCTCCGCCAGTCTCCACCGCCGCAATCTGGAATTTCGACTGCCTGCACTGGACGCAGGCACTTAGACCACAGAAGCATGGTCTAGCCTGCGCCCATACCTGGACGACTTGTTACGGGCTTGGCGCCAGACATGAGGCGCAAGCTGCCATATGCAGGGTAACTGTCGCAGTTGCACCCACGATTTGAAGTTCGGTGCAGTTGCAGCAAAGGGGTTGGCTGATCTAATCCTTTGGCACAGGGCTGGACGCAAGCCCTGCGCCACCGCTTGAAACTCCAGCCCTATATATATATTTCTTGATGCAAGCCCTGACCCTCTGCCTGTCAATTTACACACAGTTCAGTCAACTAGGATCAGTAGCACACCTCTTGCACCTACCACCAATCCAGAACCCTGGCAGAAGGATAAATTTTCTTCTCCTCCTAGTTTAATTTTATTACTGCCTGGCCTATCAAAGAAGAAAAATGCCCTTGAACTCCAGCCGATCCATAACTGCACAGTGCAGCAAAGGAAAGAGCAAAGGCATCGCATTGTTTTGCTCAATCTGGCACCAACATTCTCTTTTATTTTTTTTATCGCATCTGTATTTCTCTCTGCCCCAGACGCTCCCCATCTGACCGACTGCCCCAGCTCAGTCACTTGAATTTCCGGTCTTACCTACGCCGGTCCAGGAGCAGTGCATGGAGAGTCGGTCGCCATCCTGCTGCCTGTGTTTTTTTTTCCGCTTTTCCCCTTATTTCCGAGGACTCCTGGAGAAGTATGCATGCGTGTGGAGCCGCATGCGCCTGTAAGCCCCGGTAATGGCCCTCCTCTGCCTGCCCCATTGGCCTGTCGCGGCACCTACCTTGGCGCAGCCCTCGCCTCCACCAGGGGGTAGCCATGAGCAAGGATGCCACCCACCTCCCCAGAGAGGAGAGCTGCCTTGATGGCCGCTCCGTCCAGCTCATGACCCCCCCGTGCCAACCTCCGACAGCCCAGGCTCACTCCTGATCCTGGGTCACCGGCGTGGCGTGAGGTGATGACGTCCAGTGCCTCAACCCTCTGTGCCACCGACTGGTGGCACCAACATTTCTAACTTTTTCACCAGTAAGCATTTGCTAAAATAGCTAGCTACTCTGTGAAGTGTCTGGAAAACAAAATATGAAGAGTCCACCTCATTGTGGAAGCAGCCAGCTTCTGTGTTCTTTTGTTTCTTCATTCTTTGGTAACCAAGTAAGGCCCACTAGGCACTAGTGCATTTTTCAGTGGTGACCGGGAGCACTGGGCAGGTTAAGTGACGTGCTCAGAGTCACACTGTATGAAAGGGAGGTTGTGGGAATCACACCCAGGTCTGCTGGATGTACCAAGCTCATTCACAGCTCTCAGCCCGTTCTGGCGTTGTGGTATTCTGGTTTGGATTCACGGAAATAAGCTGAGGAGATTTCAGCTAGTGCATTCAAAATTCATGATGGGTCCGAAGCATAAGCAGGCTGTGATGAGAGCATTGAGGATTAGTTCTGACATTTTATTCACAAGGCTGCCCCCCACCACCACCACCACCACACTGACATTTAAAATAAGAGTCCCATGGAAGGACACATAAATTGAGACTGCTGCAGCTGATTGGAAATGGAGGAGTTAGAGGGTTAGCTTCTGAGGAACTGTACCCCATCAGGTAGCCCTTTTTGCACTCCTAATAATAGAAAGACCTTTTTCCCCACTACTTAGCAAGTGCTGTGAGCTCCAGTTTAGTTGCTCGTCTCACTGGGTATTATGCTAACTGCCCCCAATGAGCAGAAGCACCCTGTCACACCCAATCTGGCAGTGTTTGGTATCTTTAAGTCCATGGCTGTTTTTGTGCAGGATGCAGACATTTCTCCACAGCAGTGCATACTCACAGTATAGTGCCCCACTGCCCTGTGCTGCTAAATCTTGTTTCCCTGACTTGAACCTCCCCCACCCCCTTCTGACCAACACCAGCCTCTGACCCCAGCTGCTACCTTGGAGGGGTAGATATGTGAGGAATTGGGCAAATAATAAATGAGCTACCATGAACACTGTCTAGTCTGGACAGTTGAACAAACACCTCCGTCCCACCCCAACCAAACAGGTCCTGTTTTACCATTTCTGTTTCTCCCAGTACCATCTTCCATGCCTGTGCCTAGCTTTTGCTGAATAAAATGTCTTGATTGCTTGGACATTCCCCTACCTGGTCTTTCCTTTTTTTTTTTTTTAACTGGCACTACCGGCAGGCACCCACCCACCTTGCTGTCTAAGCTGGATGCTAGAGCAGCGGACTTTGAATGGGAGTATGAGCCATGGATGATCTGACAGACTGCACAGTGCTACCAATAACAATGGAAAAAATAAGGTGAGACACTGGTGACAAAACCCACAGTCCTTTCTAATTCAGTTGCTTGCGTACCTGGAAATGCAAGCAACTGTGCAATAAAGCAAAGTAACAAATAGTTGCTACATCTTAATGTGTGTACACACTGCAGAAACTTCTCAATGTCTGATGCACTGGCTCCTATGCCCCCACCCCACCCATTCTTTCCTGAAAATTGACTGTAGGGGTGGGTTTTCCTTTTGTTTTGTTTCACCTCCTACAAAGATCAACTGATTTTTTTCCATTTATACTGCAAACTCCCTTTTCCAGAATCGCAGCCATGGCATCGTAGGGTACTATTATTAAAGAGGACCTTCCCCAGTCCTCTTGACTTTCAGGCATAAATTACCCTTCTTGCATTGATTCTGGAATTGTATTTCATTACTGTCCGCTGCAGTTAGTTTTGCATTCTGAGCTTCTAAAAACTGTAGGGTGTACTAGAGCTTCTATAGCAAGCCTGGTGTTGCTGTGGGTCCAGGGTTGTACTGCTGACATTACTATAGGGCAGAGTCAGTTTCACATAAAATAAAAAAAAAAACATACTGACAAGGCATTTGGATTTTTCTATAATGCATTGCTAACAGGGTGTCTTGGGGAAGGGAAACGCAGTATGTACACTGAGTACTGGTAAGTTTCCCTTGCAGCATTGTTGCAATTGCATGGTACTGCACAGTGCGAGTCACTCCTCTACCCTGTAGTGATGTCATCAGGAGCTAGCAGCTGAGCAGCAAAGGCAAGTGCAGCAGGGCTCAAAAACAAATCCAAATGATAGAAGGCTGAGTAAATCTTGGCCAAAAATAATGAATGCACACACCTTTTCAGGTCTAGTAATGTATATAGTGACTGCAAGCTGTAACTTTTGGACCATCATGAAAGGTCCTCTTTAAAGATCAATTGCAGCATTGTTGGAGGTTTCTCCTTGTCCTACAGTTACACTGTGACTTTCCCCATGTTAGAGTAGTTCAAACATTGTATGTTTTTGATGTGCTTGATGTTGGTGAAATGTAATAAAATCACTTAGAAAATGGTGACAGTGTGCATTTAGTAGATCGATAGGGTGTTGTGATAATGTAGGGAGGGCTCAGGGCTTTAAACAAAAATGTTTGAGCAGTTCATAGCCCAGTTGAAAACCACCTTATGTGGAGGATCGGTCAGCGATCCCTCACTTGAATACTGAGCCACAAGACAGAAGATATGTCACAGCCTACCGCCAAACCAAGCTGTCAGATGCACTCAGCTGACAGACTGAGCTAACTGTGATATAATCGTGGTCCAGATTTTACTCGCACATTGAAGGATAAGCAATGTGAATATGAATATGGCAGTAACTGAAAGGTGCCTTTACCTTCAAAATACAGTCACAATGCAGGGTTGGGATTTTTTTTTTTTTTGCTGCTGTAATCCGCACAACAGGCGATCCCCTGCAGCTGTGCTTCAGGCTAGTTGACAGTGATGGCAGTCGGTAGTGAGATTCTGTCTGTTGCCACTTAATTTTTCTAGCAATGAGTGACTGCATAACAATAATCTCAACTGTTTAAAGATTTCTTCGTAATCTGCCACTTTAGTGAAAGGATAAGCCTGCTAAATGTATTTTTAATGTGATTGTCTCCCAGACTAAATGTCAGCAGTCCGATTGAGCCCTGTATGTGTGTATGAGGCTTTATGTGTGCAGCTGCCTTTGGTGAATTTTGGAAGTAAATCATAATGGGATGTCATATTTATCTTAGCAAATACTGAACAGAGGTGTACGGTACAACACTGATACCGTTTTGATTAGGACATAGTGAGAACACTGAAAAACGTTTGTTCCTCACACTATTATGCTGGATTAGACTGGTAAAAATTACACACACCCTTCAGTAGGACTGTATGTTCAAGATGATGGTATGTTTCAGTTCCTGCCACATTGACATTGAATTTACGTTGCTTATTCTCCATGTGCGAATAAAATCTGGACCACGATTCCACCACAGTCAGCTCCGTCTGACAGCTTGACTTGCAGGGAGGCTGTGACATATCTTCAGTCTTGTGGCTCAATATTCAGTGAGGAGCCACTGACCTGACCCTCCACATAAGTGTCGGTTTTCAACTGGCTATGAACTGCCAAAATCATGTTCTTAAATAAAGGCACACCATAAATGTACAAAATTCAATAGGTCATGTACCTAAAAACGCTATGCAGTAGTACTTTTCTAAATAATTAGATTACCTGCTTCCAGCACTTTTCTCTCTCACCTCACAGGCCAGCATGGGCTTCTGAGGCAAAATTATATCACAGCACCCTGGCTCTGGTAGCAGCTAAGAAAACGCATCCTTTCAAAATCGGTGAAATCAAGAAAGGTAAATGCCAACGATTTAAAAGTATAACATTGAGCACATCAAAACACACTGAACAATGTTAGAACTACACTTGACTAACATCGGGAAAGTGACTATTGTAAGTAGTGTGTGATAAAGAGAAACCACTCCAAACACACTGCAGTCAGTCATTACGTGATATGGGCTAATAAAACGTCTCACCAAGCAAAGTAAAAGTTAATTTATTTATTTTACACATGAGAACACAACACCCTGCAGAGATTAGCTATTTTATGGAGTTTGTACTAAACTCCATTTTCAGAATCGCAGCCCTGGCTTCTGGGGGGTGGCTATTACATGGTGGGCTTATATTAACCTCCCACGGAGCAAAGTAAACAGCATTTTGTTTACAGGTGATTGCACTGCAGCTCTAAGCCCCCATCCCAAAATTTACTGTAAGGAGATTATTTTATTTATTTTACCCACGTGCAGAGATTAACTAATTTTATTAAATGTTTCCGACTCATGACTACCCTGCCCTCACTTACTGCAGTTACTTACTGGCTACCCTACCTACCTCACCCACTTCCACTTGCCATTGCCAAAACTCCTACTGCCACACCAACAGGACAGTTGTGCATCAAGAGTCAGGTTGGTACTACTGATGTGCTCTGGGAGGGCACTATTCATTGTATTATACCCGTGCCTTGTCCAACTCCCAACATAGACTTACTTTTTTTTTTTTGGGCTCGGAGTTTCTTCAGGGAATCAGACTATGGGAGTGGGGTTGGTGTCACTGTCTGTCAGTCAGCCACACACAGCAGTGCATGCCACTCCTGGTACCTTTTAGAATTTAAGTTTTCAGTTCTCCATCCTTAACTTACACGACTCACAGAAATTGAAATGCCCAAGAGAAGGCAGGATCTCACAACTGAACACATTAAATGCAAACGAACTGGCACTGCACATCACTTTAAGGGGTAAATACTTCAAAGGCAAGTCAATTGAAGAGCCCGCTATCAGTGTCCACCCCTCCGCACCATCCCCTGACTAATTAGCTTAAGAAGGACTCTTGCCTATAAGCTAATTATTGGTATAGATCCTTCTATCATGCTTTTCTGCATCTATCGCTTGTCTTCAGTCAGTAGTCATCAGCTATGCTAGCAAAGGCATGATAAGGGCATAATAACAGGATTTGTTGCCATAAACCCATCTTCTTTTGTTTTATTTAAGTTGTAAATTTTAACTAGGACCAGATTTGTCTGACTGGTGGAGCCAGCACCCTGGGAACATCAAAGGGCGAGGGGCCTGGTGCAACACAGAATAACACAGTGAGAATGAAATCATTCCATTCACCTGACACTTATCGTCCTCTTCCCTCTTCCTCTCAGCTGCAGCCAAGTAATATGAAAATAGCGTTACAAGTAATGCATTACTTGTGCGAAAATGTAATAAGTAACTCACCAGTATTACATTTCCTGTCAGTAATCCATTATAGTTACACACGTTCCTCGTCAATGTAATCTAACCACAGTAACGTGTTAACTTGTAACTATCACTACCCAACTCTGGGAGGATGTATAGGCCTCCAAGCCAGGAGGAGATAGATAAGCAGTTGATGCAAGCAATTCAAAGGGTGTAGAAGAAAGGGGAGTTTGTACTACTGGGGACCTTAATATGCCTGACATAGAATGGGGAATCTCTAAGGCAACATCTACCAGGAGTGGGAAGTACTTGAGGCACTGCAGGGTTGTTTCTACAATAGCTGGTTAAGGAGCCCACAAGAGGGAAAATATACTGGACGGTGTACTCACAAACAGGGATAGTGTTGAAGATGTGGTGGGAGACTGTCTGGGTACAAGTGATCATAGCACAGTGAGTTTCAGGATACAAATAGGAAGAACAACAACTAAGACCAGTACAAAGGTTCTAGACTTCAGGAGGGTGGACTTTGAAAGAGTGAGGGAGATTTACAGAGAAGAAATGGAAGGCAAAGACCAGATGGAGGATGTAGAGGAATTGTGGAGATGTATCAAAGGAGCGGTACTGAAAGCCACAGAACCATGATAAGGAGAATGGGGGAGGCCTCTTTGGTTTAATAGGGATGTTGTTGGGGTATTAAGGAATAGAAGGATAGCATTCAGAAAATATAAGAGCTCCAAGTGAGATAGACAAAGTTAATTATAAGAAGAAACTGAGACAGGCAGGGAAATTGATTAGGAGAGCAAAAGCAGAAACAGGAGAGAATTGCTAAACATGAGAAAAGAGGGATAAAACTTTTTAGATAATGAGGAGAGAAGAGGAGAACCAGACAGATTATTGTGAAGTTGAGGGGTATAAATGTTGAGAGTGACTTAGAGAAAGTGGAGGTTCTAAATACTTATTTTTCCTCTGTTTTCACAGTGGAGGGGAAGGGAATTGAGTTGAAGAGGAAGGAGGAGAAGAATGTTAGATGGATCAAAGCCCATTAACTGAGGACAGAGTAAAGAAAGAACTTAGAAAATCAATGGTAAATAAGGCAATGGGGCCTAATGGTTTGCATCCAGGAGTTCTTAGAGAGTTGAGGGATGAGCTGACATTACATCTGATAGTTATTTAATCTATCCCTGGATACAGGAGGGTCCAAGTGACTGGAGGACGATGAATGTAGTACTAATTTGTAATGGGGGCTGCAGGAGGAGGCGTGAGAATACACCCTGTCAGCCTCACATCAGTGGTGGGTAAGGTGATGGGGTGTTGATAAAGGAAAGAGTGGCTGGCCCGGTGGCGCTGAGGGTTGAGGCGCTGGATGCCACACAGTGACCCGGGTTCTGGAGCGAACTCGGGGTTGTGGGTAGGGCAGGAGAGGATTGAGCATCCGGAGTGGACCGCTCTCCTCCTGGGGAAGGCTGTGGGATTGTCCAGCATCCTGGCGGCCCCTGATAGAGATCAGGGTATTACAGGATGGCAGACTAAATTGGAGGGTGAGCGTGGCAGACGCTGGCAGGGTTGCCGGCGCCATGGCTATTGCCCGCCACGCTCATGGGAGGGATGGGCACCAAGAAAATCCCCTACTGGCCAGTGGGGATGAAGAGGGCTCCAGGACTTGACCCACATCCCACGCCAGCCCAAGCGCACCAGGAAACTCCTCAGGCACCAACCCAGTTACCAGGTAGGCCCCTTGAGTCTGCAAGGTTGCCAGGGTGGGCAAGCCCTCCCCGGGAATACCCAGTTGCCGGGGACTGGGCCTTACTGGTGTGGCTGGGTGGGGAGTGTACTGACAGCAGGGGTTCAGTCAAGGAGTAAGAGGTCATCACGGAGCAGGATCCTGGAAGGATGCCCTGACTGCCCTGACCGAGATGGGTGTATGAAATAGAATTAAAAATTAATAAATAAAGGAAAGAGTGGTAAAGACTCTTTTTTTTTTTTTAAGGTATCTTCTATTTTGCTCCCACTGAAGCCTGGGTACCCTTCTGGGTGCTCACTCAATGAGGATACTACTCCCTGTCTGAACCCCTCATCTCCGGATGGACTCCCTGACCATCCAGGCAAGCTCTAACCCCCAGATCACCCCGGGCGGGTCTGCCTCCCTTGGTGGCCTGTCTGTAATTAGAGAGGTCTTACCTGGGTGATGGGTCAGCCATGGAGTCCTCCTGAGCGACGGGCCGGTGGTGGGATGAACCTGTCCCTGGATCTCCTTCATCTCCATGGTGCTTCAGCGGGTTTTTTCCATGTTTTTGTGTTCCTGAAGTGCAGCAGTGCAGTAACGTCATTCCACTAACGCCTGTTGCACTCTTCCTCTGCTTTGGCCCTAAGCTTGAGTAGTGCCTCCGGTCTCCATCGGGACCGCTACTATGCTGGGCAAGTCCTGGATCCCTCCCAGAGAGAGAGAGAGAGAGAGAGAGAGCAGTCCATCAGACCTCAGTCCTCTCTCCCTACAGCGCCCAAGCTCATTCCTGAATTTGGGTCGCCTGCATGGCGTGAGGTAAGACTACCAGCGCTCAGTGCCACTGGGCCGGCTAAGAGTGGTAAAATACTTATTGGACAATAAACTATTAGTTGAAAAGCAACATGGCTTCACTAGTAGGAGATCTTGCAAGACAAATCTGATCGAATTTTTGATGGGGTAACGAAGGTTATTGATCAGTTGATGTGGCCTACCTGGCCTTCAGTAAGGCCTTTGACTCTGTTCCTCACCGTAGGCTAGTAAATAAGACAGAGAGCCTGGGACTGGGACAGAAAATAACTAGATGGGTGGAAAACTGGCTAAAGGATAGCAGTCAGAGGGTGCTGGTAAATGGTGTATATTTTAGGATGAGTGTGACGAGTGATGTACCTCAGGGTCAGTACTGGGACCAGTTCTTTTTAACATATATATCAGTGGGACTTGAAGGAAAGTGTGTCTCTTTGCGTATGATGCAAAGTTATATATTAGGGTTGACATAGCAGGAAGGGTTGAGGCCATAAAGAGAGATCTGAGCACCCTAGAGAAGTGGTCGTACATTTGGCAGCTGAAGTTCAATGCTAAGAAGTGTGCAGTGGTGCATGTGGGGTATAATATTCCACTGGCTGAGTACTCACTGGGAGAGAACTGTTGAAGCAAACAGAACAGGAAAGGAACCTGGGATTATAATCTCAAACAACCTTAAGGTAGGAGACCAATGTAGTAAGGCAGTAGGTAAAACTAACAGAATCATGGCGTGCATAGGAAGGGTATAACAAGTAGGAAGAGGAGAGGTGTTGTTGCCTTTTATAAGACCATGGTCAGACACGCACCTGATGCACGGGTACAGTTCTGGAGGCCTCATTTAAGAAAGGATATAGATGGGTTGGAGAGGTTCAGAGAAGGGCAACAAAGATGGTGCAAGGTATGCAGGAGAAGCCACACAAGACTAGATGGAGAGAATTAAATCTATACCCACTGGAGGTTAGAAGAGATAGAGGTGACATGATGGAGACTTTTAGTATATGAAGGGAATAAATAAAGTGAATGAAGGTAGTTCATTCAAAAGAAAGTAGGAGTTAAAACAAGGAAGTCGTAATTTAAGATTGGAAGGGGAAGATTTAAGAGCAATGTAAGGAGGTGTTATTTCACTGAGAGGGTGGTGGAACTCTGGAACAGATTACCTAATGTGGTGGGTGTGCAGAAACTGTGGAGGAATTCAAGAGGGTATGGGACGGACACAAGGGGTTGACTGTGGACAGAGGAAAATATCCCTGGGAAGTGGAGACAAGTAGGGCCTGTGGGAAATGAGCAGACTAGATGGACCAGGATGGTCCTTTTCTGCCGACACATTACTAGGATACTATGAAGAACCCAAATGTCATCACATTTGGCTCCTCCTTGATTCTTAGCTCACTGGTTCTTCTAGGTTATCTAAGTAGACTGCTAATGGTGTATGTTAGTCCCAGAAAGTGTTTTTTTTTTTTTTTTTTTTCTACTGTAAGGTTGTTTCACAGTCCAGATCTTTCATGTTCCAGCTGTACCTTCTGAGTACACAGTGACTTCTGCACTAAAGTTTGTGCCCCTTACTCTAGCAGCCGTAAATACTGTATGAGGAGGAAAAGTTCTACTGACAGTGGTTGGTCCTGGCACAGCACTCATCAGCGTATTCATTTGTGACACTGGAAAAGGGATCCAGGGCAAGGTTCATATTTAGGGATGACACCAAATGTGTGGCAGGGTGGATTGTGAGGGTGTAAGGGATTTGAAAAGAGACCTAGGAAAATTGGAAAGGTGGTTCAAGATCTGCAACTGAAACTTAATGCAAGGTTATGAACTCGTATTCACCTGGGTGGCCATTTTGTATCCGTTAAGCAATGGATGGTTCAGACTTCATAAAGAGCTGTTGGAGGTAATGAGTTAAGACCTCTGCCCTAGCGGCCACCGCACAGTAGTTGTGCAAACTTGCTAGACACTGGCTACCCAAGTTTGGAAGTGGACTCGGGAAGCTGGAGGGCCAGCCGGGGAAGGAGGATTGAGTATCCAAGGGACTGCTCTCCTTGGGGAGATTGCAGTGCTCGGTGCATGCCCGGCCCTTAGTTGAGTGCTGGGGAAGGCTACCAGGGCCTACCGAGTTCTGGGTGGAGGTTGAGCAGATGCCAGCATCTTCCTGTGGGTGCGCAGGTTGACATCGTGGCACACGGTGTGCCTCCTGGGGAGACCACTATACCAAATAGAATCCTTCCTCCCGAGCCCAGGACTTCCTGGCTGGGCTGCTGACCCCAGCCATCGCTGTCATGGGGTACCCTGCACACTATCCCACGGACCGCCTCCGCTATGAGGGGGTAAACCTGTGGTGGAAGTTCTGTGGTGGTGCGCTGTCCAGGAGGAAGCAGCCAGGGCAAGCATCTGCCAGGGAACTATAAACTGTAAATTTAAAAAAAAAAAAAAAGACCTCTGCCCTCTGTAACAAGGCATATGGGAGACTAGCAGGATGCTGTGATGCACTGGTAGAGCCTTCTGAAGCAGACTGAAGTGAACCTACCCCTGTACAGGTCCTTGATGAGGTCACACCTGAAATACTGTGCGCAGTTCTGACTGAAGCCCTCAACTATAAAAGGACCAAGACTGCCTAGAGTCATTCTGAAGGACAGCGGTAAAATTATTCACTGCCAGCAGCATAGGACTTGTGAGAAAGGACTTCCTAATTTCAGTATGCACTCATTAGAGTTCAGGAGTGAGACGTGGTGACAAGACTGAAACCTTCCAAGTACTGTACCTGAAGGGTATAAATGGGGTGGACGCTCAGCAATTGCTTGCTTAGCGAGGGCTCCATCCAAGGTACCACGACTGTAAACTGGCGGGGTGGATTTAGAGAGGGAGAGGAGGAAATACTTCTTGGCTAAGGTGGTGAAAAGTAGAACTGTCTGCCTGCAGAGCTGCCATTGTTGAGATGGTTGCAAGTTTCAAGAGGGATAGGATAGACACATGGAACTGATGAAGATGACAGGGTGGGGTGGGGTTGATGGGAGCTGGGTTTATTCCTAGCTGAACTGAGGATGAGTGATGAACTTAAGGCCTGGCCATTGCTAGGCTTGTAAGGACCTAGGAAGGAACCAGGAGACTAGCTACACCATCTACTGTATGTTTCTTTGCAGGGGTAGTGATGGGATATCCTTTATATTTTCAGGGTGTGGGTTTCAGCTAGATGTTGTTCAGTGCAACTAACGGAAAATTACTAACCAAGCTTTCCAAATCCCATACTGATGCAGAAATTAGATATGAGGTGGTTTATACAACGAAACTAAATGTTATTCGCAGAGATCAAAGCAGTTCATATGCAAGGGCATTCAGCTTTATGCATGAAAACTGTTTGATTAGCATAGGAAGGATGAGGGAAATTAGTTGTTTCCAATGTGGAAGGGTGGAGGACGCTTGCTGAGATGCTATTTGAGATCTCAAGTCACTCTAGATACTGTTAATGTTGAAGTATTTTTTGTATTTGTATTTCCACTCGTAAGAATTGCCTGCCCAGTTGCCCTTTTTCAAACTGTTTGTGAGGAAGGAGGGGAATTTGGTTACATGGTTCCTTTTATACAAACTGTATCCTGAAGCCTTCACAGTCCTTAAGAAAGCGCGGGAGTATAGAAGGCTAGGGAGAGGATGTTGCTGCCAGTAGGTGTACAGTGAGATTCAAACATCACAAAGACAGGTAGAGAGATGACGGACTACAGAGAGGTTAAGCCTAGGGAGATGCAAGAGTCTTGCTTAGGGTCACACAATAAGTACATGTGGTGGTTGTGGGATTCAAACAGTATCTCCGGGTTCACAATTCTGTGCTCTAACTGCTCTGACCACTGAGTAGTTTAAACTAGCGCCCCAGAAACATCGTTATCCTTCAGAATGCTTGTTTTATTTATATATCCTCTGTTCAAGAATGCAATCTTGTTCAGGATCTTTATTTACTTTGTATTTTGTTATTGGTTTTATATTACGATTAATCACAGAATAAATGCAAGAATGTATGGACACAGGAATTGACACTATGTTGTACAGGTTGGCATGGGCAAAGATAAATAAGTGATAAAAAGAAACAGCTATAGTAAGAGAACTGCAAACCTGACAACATATTACAAGAGCGGATGGCGGTTAAAAATTGACATTCGCAATATGTGATAAGATAACTGAAGAATACTGTGCAGATTTAAATTTGGGATGAATCTTAACTAAGATTTCTGCCATTTGTGGTTCCTGCTGTATAATGTGAAAAAAAAAAAAAAAAATCCATCTGGCATCCTTCAGGTGTTGAAGTATAGGGCTTCAGTTAGTATCTACCCTGTCCACGTTATAGAACACCCAGCTTAGTGAGGCAGTATAGCGCAGTGGTTTAGGGCTCTGAGCTGCAAACCTGGAGACCTGGGTTTGATTCTCACAGCCCCACTTGCATACTGTGTGACCCTGAGCAAGTCACTTGACTCCCTTGTGCTCCCAGGTCGGACGTAGAAACAAGCTTCCGCTTAGTGTGCCTTTCCTGGTTAAACAATTTCCTTTCCTTAGTGGGCCGCCCACTGGTGCAGTGGTAGCGCTACCACGTGACAATCGACAACCGGGTTCAGGAATGAGCCTGGATCATTTGAGGGCCATCTGGGGAGGTTGATTATCACAGAAGGACTCTCCACTTTGGGAAGGAGGCTCTTGTCTCTGCCACAATACTGCCATCTGGGTGGCCACTGGTAGTAGTGCTGGCAGGAGCCAAAGATCAGGAGGGCAGATGTGGGCGCATTCTCCAGTGCATGACATGCATTAGCATGCGGGGAAGAGTGCTCCATGGGCATCATGGGGAACCGGGGCAAGAAAACACTCCTGACCTAGCAGCACGATGTTTGCCTCCCACTGCAGGCACCACACTGCCAAGAGAGGTGTTCTCCCAACCGCAGACTCTAACTCTGCCGGGGTTGTGTCCCTCCCCAAGGCCCCACCCTGGGGACAAGCCAGAGAGAACATGGGAGAAGTAAGTCCCGGAGAAGGAGGCGCCGGAGGCTGTGCGTGGTAGCGTTAATAATTGAATAGGTCAGGAAGAGAGGGAAAACTGCACAAAAAACCAACAGTTTAGTGCAACTAGTTCAGTGCATGCACACCATGCAGGAACCATTTTTGATAACAGTTTAATGTTGCCACACTACTGGTGTTAGGTGACAGGCAGTTCTCAGTACAGGGCTGTCCCTGATACGTTACATACTTTTCCCTGCTGGTCCTCCCATGGTTGATTAGTGAAATTTAGTTTTTAGTCTGTCATTTGTATTTTTAATTTACAGAGTTTTGGCAACGCGAGGGGTCCCTGAGAGCCCGATCGAGCAGCAGCAGTAAAGTTATAGGGAAACCTCCCATTTTAGTGACGCAGATCCGCTACTGCCGTACTGAACACAGCAGTGGGCATTGTTTTATTTTAGTGTTCATATAAAGTTCATGTTTAAGTGCATACATACAGGTAGTTTTAGATCTAGACTACCTGTACATATACTTTTAAACATGAACCTTATGCCAACGCTAAGGAAAACTTAAAACAATGTCCATTCCCTGCTGTGTTCAGTACAGCAGTAGTGGGATCTACTTCATTAAACGGAAGTTTTCCCCATAATACTTTGCACCGCCGACTGGGCTTCTCAGGAGCCCCCATCGCTTCTGTGTTTGCTGAAACTCTGTAAATTAAAAATACAAATGACAGACTGAAAACTAAATTTCAGTAATTGGCCATATGAGGGTCGCAGCAAGAAAGGGTACATGATATTACAGGGACAGCCCTGCACGTAGAACCTTTGCCTGGCACCTTTAAATCTGTTCTGCCTGTAACCAATTTCTGTTAATTCCAGCCCACAGAACTGTGCGGGCCTGTCACACTGCAGCTAGAACTATTAGTTAAACCATTGCAGCTTAAGCCATTTTCACTCCTGTCCAGATGTGTGAAACCATGCAAGTTGGAAAACATTTTTAAATGGTTCTGACCCTCCCACACTGATGCAGTGGCAGACGCTGGTTATACACAGTCTGTCACCAGAGCGACTAGAATACGTGCTGAGAAGGAGAGAGCAGCAGCACTTTATGCACACAGTGCAGAGAAGTTCCCAGATTCCTTTCCAGTTGCAGAAGCTGTGTTGCTTCACCAGGGAATACTGTGAGGAAGGAAGGACGAGGCTGATGGGTACTGTGCCACCTCGAGATACCGCCTCTCCTGGGGAGGACTGGTCTCCCTCAGTCTGATTATTGTGTATAGTGATAGTTAAAATGCCTAGTCTGACACATGGGAAATTGCTTGTAATCAACAGAATGAACTGTGATGTTTTACCCTGTATGTATTCTAAGTTTTAACTTCCTGGTGTAGTGTTTATATATTTATGCAAAATACTCAAAGACATTAAACAAACAAACCAAAAAAAATGGTCTTGATACTAGGTACCTAGCAGAGTTTTAAAAGGTTTTGTTAAAACGTCTAAAGGGCTTTAGTCTAGATGCAAACAATGCTGGATGGACTGAAATGTTTTAAGGCACTTAAACCATCTTAAAGGAAATGTCTTTGTCCTGTTGGGCCCCACCTCCAGTATGAAGCGGGGCCTGATTAGCAGATGCATAAGCAGTGATAATTTTTAATTTACTGTTTGTTATTTTATTTAAAATAGTATCTGGGCTGGCCCGTTGCGCAGTGGTTGGATTTCTGCTGGCAATGCTGGTGACCTGGGTTTGGGAACGGACCCAGGACGCAGGAGGGAGCCAGGCGAGAAAGGCTTGAGCGCCTGATGATGGCTCGCCTTTCTCCCAGGGGAGGGAGGAAGGAGGGGCTGTGGTCTGGTGACTGCTGACTCCTGGTGGAGGCCAGGAGAACAGCAGCATGTCAGGCTCCACTGACTGGGGGGTGTGTGGTGGACATCGGCATACGTCTTGACGTCTGGGTAAAACCATGACCCGGAGGAGAAAAGAAGGAAAAAAGCTCCCTGTTTGACGGATGATGCGCACAGAAGCCCTGGCTGGCTGCTGGAAGACCACCGCAGCAGCACCCAGGGGGGCCAGTGAAGGAGTGTGCTGGCCGCCCCACTGGCACCTTTCCCTCTGAGGAGGGGACCCACCAGTGAAAGGTTACACCAGGTTACCACCAGGGTGGCTGCAATGTCAGTGATGGAAGAAGGTGGCTAGAAGCGGGCGGAAAGTGAGCTGTGGGTACATTGGTGGCCCGAAGTAGAGGCTGACGGGGCGAGGGTGGGGGGGATAGTATCTAGTTGATCCTCCCTCCCGTTGGCATTCAAACAAGAGCCCTCCCGGCATGCCCACAAGCAACCGTGGCTGTCCCGTGATAGCGTGTTGGACGGGAAGCAGTTGAGTCCACATCCATGAGGCTTAGCACAGTGCCGTACTTTCAAACAGCTCTGGTTTTGGGCCTACATACCCCCCGTGAAATACTGATATCTGGTACAGACTGCCGGGTGCCTGTCGGTCTATGCCTGGTCTCAATAACTGGCTGACATGTGAACTCCAGAACCAGAGCTATCTGAAGCTACAGCAATCAGATGGCTCTGGTTTGGAGTCTACACGTGTCCGTGCTATACCGAGACCAGGTACAGACTGACAAGCACATTGGCAGTATGTACTGTACCTGATATCATTATTTCAGGGGGTACAGGCTAAACCGGAGCTGTGTGAATGTACGGCACTGTACTAAGCCTATGGAGGCGACCGCTGCTCCCTCCTACACATCATCATGGGGACAGCCGCTGGGCTTGTGGGGCGCAGAGGAGGGTTCTTGCTTCTACAATGCCGTAGGGAGGACGCAGATCAACCAGATACTATTTTAAATAAAATAAACAGTTAAAATGTATCACTACTTATGCATCTGCTAATCAGGCCCTGCTTCATACAGAGGTGGGGCCCGACAGGAAGTGGACGTTTCCTTTAAGATACACAGTGTACAGGGCCTTAGTGAGACAAGAATCAAGGACTAGAGCATCCCGTCACTGTATTTAGCTACCTCTGTATGAGAGCCTTGGCTTCAAGGGTTTGTAAGGAGTGTGACTGTCTTCCTGCTTTGTGCTCTACCAATATGTGGAATATTTATCAACATTTCACTCACCGATAGAGGGTTTCCTCTGCAATTTAGGTTTGCACCAGTGCCTCCAGTTTTGAGGATGACTTTCCTGCCTCCTAGTAATTACAGGCTTGGATACCATCCATTTTGGCAGTACTGGTTGTGCTAGTTGTAATAACTTTGGTTTCAGTCTGATTTTGGCCTGGCTCATCATCCAAGCTGCCTTTCTGCAGGTCACAGTGATTTTATTATTCACATAATATTATGATTAAAAATATATGATTAATATAAGCATAATATTATGATTAATATCACATATTATTCCTGCCTCAAATTCGGCACTCCTCTGCCCATTCTCTTTCTGCCCGCTAGCTACTTCCTCACTACAAATTGCTCCTGTACCTGAATCTGCCATGCGCCAGTTGCTGCCCTCATTACTGCCTGACCAGCAGCCCTAGCCTTTGCTACAGAAGTTGGTATATAGCCCCAACCTATGCACTTTTGTCCTGTGCCAACATGTGTTCTCGTCGTCTTTTTTTTTTTGCACTTTCTATTTTTCCTCCTCTCTCCCCTCAGCTCTGGTCTCCTCGGGAGTATCTAGGAGTCATCCCACTATGGTTCGCTCCTACCTGGTCAGTCCTCAGTTGCCCATGTAGCCTTTGTTTACCCCCAGGCGAGGGGGCAGTGGGCTCCAACATCCCTGAAATCCTCTGGTGGTGTCAGTAGGGAGGATGCCAGGGAGGCATGTCATCGTGTGCAAGCTCCAGTTCTCCATCTCCGCCCGGAGCTGAAGGTGTTTTCCCTTTTCTGAGGGTGACTAGCGCCCTGGCGTCAGGCCTTGCGATGTCTGCCTCCTCCCCCCGCCCGCTCTGTGCGCTTGCTTTATCTCCAGCTTCCGCCAGAGGTCAGCCGAGCCGAATAGGGACCCCTGTCCTCCCGGGAGAGGAGAGCTGTCCTCCGGATGCTGATCCTCTCCCTCCTGCCGACCCCCAGCAACCCGGGCTCGTTCCCGAACCTGGGTCACCAGCGTGGTGTGAGATGTGGCATCCAGCGCCTCAACCCTCAGCGCCACGGGCTGGCCCGTGTTCTCGTCTTCTGTTGTTTATACTCGTACTACTGTGTGCTAAATTACCCTTGTTTTGCAGCTACATGTCATGTATTTATTTGCTCCTAACAATATCCAATGTGTGCTGCTTGTATATTCATGCAAATGTATCCTTAGGCTGCTATTTGCTTCTGTTAATTATTCACTTGATAACCTGCGTGTTATCCAGTCCCCTTGTACCCCGCAACTGGGAGATGAGCATCTTGTTGCTCAGTGTGCCTGTCCTGGTGAAACAGTTTCAATCAATAAATAAATAAACTTGGAATTTTCTTTTCTTGTGGCCTCCAGAACCTCTTTCAAATTACTTGATTCTTGGCTGTGAAACACGATGTGATGGTGAGCTCCAGATAACTTTGGCAGGCAAAAGTAATTGAATCATCATTTGGGACTTTGGTTATCAGCAATATCTACAGTATTTCTGGGAAGCAAAAGTGCCTAAGCGCCCGAAAGCTGGTTCTCGTGAGATACTGAGTGTTATGATGGACTGTTTCTCCTGAGCAGGGCAATTCCATTTATTGGGGCACGAGCTCATGAAACCCCCTTCTAGAGCTGCAAAAAAACTTGGATTCCATCATTGAAGGTGTCCTAATGGAATAAATTCACCATTTTGTGCATACGATTAGCTTGCCAGTGTTTATACTATTAGCTGATGGTGCAGCATAGTGAATAATATTTTTCATTTATATTTTATTCATTTTAAAATGAACATTACAATAGAAGTACATTTATGTAAGAAATTTGCAAGGTTACATTACATTCAGGGCATTAATCTCTTGCTAAACCGGATATCCATATCTCTCACTTATACACTATATGAGGGGTGTCCTCTAACATTTCTTTTAAAAACAAAATCAGTACTGTAAGCTGTGGAACTGTAGCCCATGGCATACGATAATCCACATTACTTGTTTTAAAAACTTAAATACTTACATTGATCCTATGCTCTACTGAGCTGCAGGTATCGTGGCAGTAACTTTATGCTAATTTTCTAACATATATTCTATTAGTCACATTTCCAGTCTCCCTCAGGCAAATATATTCCCCCAACGACCAAATAACCTAAGGTACAGTTGCACCTTAATAAACGATTAATTCGCCTTATTATTGTTGATCATCTTCTAAATAATCATGTAGTCTTGTCGGGAACAGAACATTGGCAGCACTTTTGATTAATTAAGTTTAACTGGTACAACAGGTGCTAAAGGGCAACAGTACCACCGTAGAAGTAACTGCCGTTAACTATTGTTTTTCATTGTGCAGTTCTAAACCCCACATGTGGTCTTACCTGCCTGACCAGAATTTAAGCACAGGAACTAGCAAACTCTTTATTCCCTCCTTCAACCCTTAAAAGCAAAACCTGTAACTTGGGAGATGAGCCTTTATGTGTTACCAGAACAAGTAAAGTTTTTAAATCGAAGAACTTGCTTCAACCTCGTCAGGAAGCGGGAAAGGTCCAGTCTTAGGATTTTTAGTCGCCGCCATCTTAGCTGCCCATTTCCCTGCATCTTGAGGGTCAGTAATGAAAACTTTGCTGTCGTATACCACTCACACTTAGCAGGAATTGGATGCTATGAGGATATTCAGTTCCCCAGAGTACCTTTAACTCCATCAGATTTTTTTTGCCACAGACGAGTGGCATATGCAACATCAGGGAACATGTGGACTGTAACCCCTACCACACTGAGAGGACTGTAGCATTTAGCCAAGTTTAATAGAGCTGTCACGAGGCCCATGTTGTCCGGCACCACCCCACTCTAGGAAGGTCAGTAGTGGGTGTTGCTTGCTGCTGTATTCTGTAGGTCTTAATAACTGTAATGTCCAGGTCAGGGGCGTTCTCCCAAAATAGCTCCCTCAGCCAATCTCAACAAAAGGGCCATGTGGTCACCCACTGCACCTTCTGGCAGGCCCATCAAATGTATATTTTGACTTCTAACCTGGTTCTCAAGTATTTCCAAATGATCATTGGTGTGTTTGGCCTCCTTGGCACATTGGGCCATGGCACTCCTGCAAGTTTCTGAGTGCCGACGGACCTCCTCCGTCTCCCCTTGCATTAAGTTCATCAATTTATCTACTTTGGCAAGTCATCTGGTAATTAAGTCCAGCTTTTGGCTCACCGCATTCGATGAAACCAATAGTTGATGATGCATCTTGTGGTCCAGCGACTGAAGAGTCTCCTTGGCACCCTCTCCCTCCAGTGGGTCATGAGCAATTGATCGAGTACTGGGGCCAGCCGCCTGCTCCTTTCCTCTGTCCTTTCTCCTTGCGGTTGGGTGCAATTTTATTTACCCATCCTGATCTGTGCTCTTTAAACTATCTGCAGAAGAATATTTTATGTGGAATGTTTTAAGTTTAAATAGTTTTAAGTTTGCTTTAATTTGTTTGCCGAGGCGATGTAAATCGACTTCTCTGCTCGAGCTCCACAGTCGCCCCAAAATGAACAGTGAATAATATTTTATGATTGCAGGTGTCATGTCTTTATTTTTGTTATCCTGAAGAGTATCTGATGAAACCGTTCTTTGCCATGTCACTGAATGTTAATTGAAATACACAGGAAATAACTGTATTCTGTCACTGATTTTTTGTCCTTGGCTGTAATGAAGGACCTGTGCATTTTGGAGTGGTCAGGCTTGTACTTCATAGCTACTGAGCATTTTGCTCCCGTTTGTCCCTGATGAGTGATTTGAGGCTGAACAGAAAAACTGTACAAGGCAGGCGACTGGCCAGGGAAGGGCTGCCTTCAAAGACTCACTGACTGGTATGAAGGGAAGATCTCTTTTAGCAGCTCAGAATTTACCACTTTGTTCAGTGTAATCTTACGAAAACATTTTTCTAGAGTATGTATAATTTTGAGTATGTCGATAGTGTGGTCCCAGGTTGCCCTTCCCCTCTCCTGGGGATCACTTGCGATAATCAAGGCGCCAGTTGTTCACAGCATCACTTTTTGATAACAAATTTGGAAAAAGAACTGTGAAGCTCTGTGCTTTTAACTCTCCTTTTGTTTTCACAACATAGAGCACCACCTAGAAGTGGGGACCAATATTTTGGGGTCATTGCCATGTCTTCCAAGGTTGTCTGATAGCCACAAAGAAGTTGTCTCCATATTTTCTTATCTTTCCTGTGCATGAGACTTTACTTGCAGTCTGTTCCCTCCTTTCGAACTGCTTTTTAGACATCTAGTCTCTGTTTCATTGTTGTGGCCTCGTGCCCCCTTTCTCTGTTGATGGAAGTTTGCTGCTAATCGTGCAGTTTTAATTGACAGGCAGTGGCCATTTATCCAGGTCTCCCAGGATATATTGGAAGATCACCTTTCCTTTGTTCTGTCCAAAACATTTCTTGGAGGAGGAGGTATTATTTTCTCTAGGGGTTAGGAGAGCATTGTAGCGTTATCTGGATGAAACTAAGCCCATTAGATATTTAGACTGTTTTGTTTTGGCGTGGGCATCCAACTGAGGGACTGTTACCCCACTACCCCATTACAGTGGGTACTTGAAGGGTTTTATTTTAGCATATGGTGTAGCTAAGGCTATACTGCTGCTTTCCTTTCCCAAGGCTTTTCTCTGAGGATAGAAGCTACTTTGTGGGTAGCGAGGGTGAAATTCTGTCGAGAATTGAAGCCAGGCAGCATCGCGGCCTATGGTGCTTGGGTCCCTGCAGTATACCATTTGAATGTTTCATGTTTTGTGGAGCTGCATTTGGCGGTGTACTGCTTCTGCTTCAGGCTGTAATCACACAGTCCTTATTCTTTCCCTCACCTGTTTTATGCTGGACTTCTGTTTAGGTCCCATGGGTTCTAGATTGCCTTTCTGTAGTATACTCTAGTCTGAAATCAGCCTACATTTTAATTGGGTTTCTGTGAGTTTCTCCACACCAGGCTAGATACAGTATTGGCTAGCCTGTCCCTTAGCTGTGTTTGTCCATCTTGAGTATTTTTTTCTTCCAACTCACACAAATTGATGAATGAAGCTGCAGGGGCTTTTATATTAGGTGTGGTGTTTCCTGTCTCTCTCTTTATTCAGAAGAGTAAGACCCAGGGCTAGACTGGCAGGAGGAACCACAGAAGTCCAATTAAGAGACTGGAAAACTGTATTTTATGTTGTGTATTTTACACACCTGTATATTTTTGCATCAATATTTTAAAGTTTGGATCCATGATTATTTTACACAGTATCTTTTTGTAACAGACAAAAGAACCTCTATGCGCAAGCACTGAGGCAGTGGTTACCCCAAAGGGCATTCGGCTGGGAAGCCAAGTTTCAAAGAAATACAAAATCACACATGCCCCCACAATGCAAAGCATCATGGGCTGCATATGCAACCACCACAGAATATTATGCTGGTTGAACTCTTAAGCAGAAATGCATGGTGCCGAAAGGCCTCTCGCACAGCAACTGCCTGTTCTTACTTTTAAATACTGTGTATGCAGTGTTGGAAATGGAAAAAAGCATTGTCCGAACCTCTCTTTTGATGCAGGATTGAACATACCTGACAGGGGTCTGGAGACATGTTTCCTCATCATGATATATGTTGCATTATTACACTTTGTCTGTTCAGATTGATTCTGTCCTGGGAGTGAATTTTACACAGGATCAATCCTTCCCATTTTTGTTCTGGGAACAGAGTCAGACTTTACCTTCACTCCTGGAACCGAGTCCCATCCCCCAGTACCCACCATTTCATTTCTGAAGCTAGCTTATCAGGTTTGTTCGTTTCCTTTGGCTAAGTGCCCTTTTCCAAACCTGTTCTTCACTAACAAATCGTATTTTAGCCTGTGGTACCAGGACATGCAGTAGAGTTCTATTTTAGAGCCGCAGTGGAATAATGTGAGCCAGCTATTCTATTGATGTTCATTTCTCTCTGCAGCATTTGTACACATTTTCTAAATGTGTGAAAATAGCAGACATTTTAAGCCCCTGTTTATGGTCGAGTAGGAATGCTTTAAGAGGTTTCCTAATTGCAGCTTTACCAGACAGAAGCTGATGGCAGTGTCTGATGTTGCTAGGAGCAAATGACAGGTGACACTTGAAAGAATGTACTGTACACAGTAGCATTTTCTTCTTCCATTGATAAATTGGGATGAGTAGTGATAATTCTGTTAAAGTGCTCATACTCCCTCTGAGAGTGGAATTGTTCTGCAATTAAAGGGAGACTGTTAACCTGTTTGCCACCTTCACTTTATTTATTTTTAATCCTTCCAGTCATCCAAACTAACTAAACAGTATTTTTCTGCTCTTGTAAAGAGCAAGTTTTCACTATAAAACATCTCTCCCCTTCCCGATTCTGTAGCTTACCCTCTGGTTTAAAGACCTTATATGTGCAGCATTTATTTGTTGAATATATTTCTAGTATGATCACTTTCGTAAAACCAACACGGAGACCCGTGGCCAAAACGCCTGTACTTCCTTACTAGTAGGCACGCCCCACACTAGCACATTATGCGATGTTAGTTCTAGAATAGCACGGTGCACCTCATAGGCTATAATGGGGCTGGTTTGGCATCCGATTTTAAACACTTTTATGTGCTGGTTTTAGTGAAAGAAAGCCACCGCTCAACTAACAAGGTCCATTGCTCTCAATTCAGTTCTGGAGACCACGTCCTCCATAAAGGATATAGATGCGTTGGAGGGGGTCAGAAAGAGCTGATCAAGATGGTGCAGGGTATGCAGGAAAGTCATATGAGCAGAGGTGTAAGGGCTGGATCTGTACACGTTGGAGACGAGGAAAGGGGAGACATGATTGAAACTTTTAAATATGTAAAGGGCTCAATAAAGTGGGAGAAGAGGGTTTACTTAAGAGGAATGAGGGTCAAAACCAGAGGGCAGAGCCTCAGACTGCAAGGAAAAAGATACGGGGCAATGTGAGAGGGGTTTCTTCATGGAGAGGTGGTGGAGTCCTGGAACAGACTACCAGACAGAGTGGTGGGGCTAAATCAGTGGAAGAATTCAAGAGGGCATGGGACAAGCATATGGGGCTGAGTATCGAGGGAGGGCAGGGGCTGGCAGGGGAGGTGTGGGGAAAAAAGGATATGTTAGTTAGCAAGTTACATAAATAGATGGTAATGTAATAATTTCTTTTTCTAAAGTATTACTTTAAATGGCGTGTTATGTTAAGTTGGTTAGTTAGCAATTTACATTTAAACATTAAAGCCTGCAATGAATAATAAATTGAAGGTTGTAGGGGTCACTGTGGCAGTCTTAAAGTGCCTGTTTTGCACCAAAATCCATGGCCCAGGTTGGGGCCAGCTACGAACTTTACATCGTCAGTCTATTCCATAGCCTTGATAGCCTGCGATTGTAGCGCTCATCGCTTGTGATGTCCAATCGTGGATTTTCAGCAAACCGCACAAGGGATAGTAAGCACCCTTAGAGCAGTAATAAACAGAAGCGCCATCTTTTGTGGTGCAGAGATACAATTACAAAAGTAATTTTGTCTATGCGTTTTGTAAGTATACAAAATGGTTTATGGCTTTAAAGTGTAGTATAAGCCTTAGATGCTTCTAAGCAAAAGTTTGAAAATATTGTTCATTATGCCCTTTTTACAGAATATAATTCAAAAGTTTTAAAATACAAACATCCCTGCACTTAACAGCATCATTGGGCCAGGTAGGATGAGTGCTTTTGTTACTAAGGAGCACAAGTTTTAATAACAGTGAGTAATAATTGACTGCCAGAGTGTCTTCACTTTTCAATGTATTTTTCACAGAAATTTTGAAAAAACCTTTTCTGCTTCTCAGCATACATTTAAGTATACAGAACCAAATTTTGTGGCAACAGGCAGCATTTCTACTCATGCATGAGGACTGGCTAATATTCATGAAATTACCTTAAAAGCATTATTGATTAAGTAACATTTATTCAATATTTTCTATAATTGTTTACAGATAAAATAAAGACTATAGAGATTGTGCATACCCTGTGAATAAAGCCCATTGTATGGGTGAAAGTAGGGAATCAAGAAAGAATAAAAATAAGATATTATACAACACAGTGAGTGCACTGAATTTTTAAAGCCCCCATCAATTTTTCATGGAAAAAGGACAAACTAGATGGGCCAGCATGGTCCTTTTCTGCCATCAAGCTTCTATGATTTGATTCAATGGAGCAGCAGGGGAGGGGCTTAATATTCCTATTTTATTACTTTTAAGAGGGATTCTTGATACCTAAATTAATACTTAACAGCAACACTGGAATGGGTCTTTGTAAGTAATTAATTTAGGCATCAAGACCCCATAAAAGTTATAAAATAAGAATATTGCCCCCTCCGCTGCTCCATTGAAAGCAATAGTGTTTGCACTGTCACAAAACTGGGTGGAGTACCCAGTTGAACTTGTGTCCGCCGTGGCACCTGGCTGGCACTTCCATATTCGCGAAAACTTTGGCAGTAGTGTATTCTAAAATGTGCAGATTCTTCAAACAGTGTGACTGATAGCAGCCTTGGACTCCCTACCGCAGCTTATAAAGGTATATGGGACAGGAGTGGGCTGCACTATTTAATTGTGGGTCACCTTTATGGCAAAAAGGTGGGTTCTGCATCAAAGAACACAGTTCTGAATTGCCAACCTGGGCCAGAGGGCAGACTTCACTCATTCCCCTTTTGAACCCCCCAAAAAAAAAAAAACATTTTGGTGATAAACACATGTATACCATGGGAGTGCAACTACATTTTGCAAAAAAAGTGCTGTCTTGATCACAGCATGAGCAAAATAATGAAGTAAGTTACTGACCATGCTCAGAAATTTCTCATAGAAAAACAGAAGGATAGAATCTGTTGGCAGTGGCAGATAACTACTTCACCCACCCAGTCTGCCCATTTTTTCCCTGCCTATACTGTGACCTAAGCTCTACCTCATCTCCAGTTATTCTCCCCAGCTTTCCTACCAAGATTCCTTTGTGCCTCTCCCATGCATAACTGAAGCCTACGACTGCTTTCACTCCCACCAGCTCCACTGGCAGACTGTTCCAGGCATCCACCACTCTTTCAGTGAAAAAGTACTTCCTTACATTCCTCCTAAATTACTGCTTCTAGCTTCATTGCATGCCCGTTGTTCTCGTGCATCTTCCTTCTGTACCTTACTCGCCACTGTGAAGAATTTATAGTTCTCATCAAGTTCCCCTCCCTCCTCTCTTTCAGGGTGTACATATTAAGATTGTGCAGTCTCTCCTCATAGAGCTTATGACGCAGCCCTTGCACCATTTTAGTTACCCTTCTCTGCACTGCTTCTACCCCGCCTGTGTCCTTCCGGAGATATGGTCTGCAGAACTGGCCACTATACTCCAGCTGGGGTCTCACCAGTGATCGATACAGTGGTAACACCACCTCTTTCCTTCTGCTAGCGATACCCTCCCTATGCACCCCAGCATTTTACTAGCCCTGACTTCTGCTTTGTCGCACTGCCTTGAGGACATCGGATATGATTATCCCAAGGTCCCTTTCCTGTTTAGTGACCATCAACACCTCTTCTCCCCTTCTGTACTTGCCCTCTAGGTTTCTGTGCCCTAAGTGCGAGATTTTGGTTTTCACATTGAAACCCAGCTGCCATACACTTGACCATTACTTGAGCTTTCTCAGGTCTCTACTCATTCTTTCCACCCCTTCTGGAGCATCTACCCTATTGCAGATTTTGGTGTCATGTGCAAAGAGGCATACCCTCCTTCCAGCTATTCTGCAGTGTCACTTATAAAGACATTGAAGAGGACAGGTCTCAATACTGTCCCTTTGAGGCTGTCAGTTGTGCAGACAGTACCTCCCTGAGCTCTTTCAGCCCCTTGGTGTACCCTGTCCAACCCTTTAGCCTTATCTGCTTTCAGATTTTCAAGTCCTCTCAAGACTCTTTCCTCTGTGGATGAACTTGTGTGTCTACCTGCCTCCCTCTCCCCAGTGTTCCTGTTGCTTTTATGTGGTCCATCCTCCTCCTCTACAGTGAAGACTGAGCAGAAGTATCTGTTTAGGATATCAGCTTTTCCTGATCCTCCTCTGCACAGTCTTCCCCATCTCTTCTTAACCTCACAATCCCTCCTTGTCTTCCTTTGTTTCACTTATGTATCTATAAAAGGTCTTGTCCTCTTAGTGACCCCCTTTGGCTTTCTTTTTCTCACTTTGTGCCTTTACGTCCCTCTTTACCACCTTCTGCTTCTCTGCTTTTCCTGATAAACCTTCCTGTGCACTTCCCTCTGCATCTCCTTGTACCTCATGATGCTACCCTTTAAACCTTTACCTTTCAGCCACTTCCCTCAAGAACCATAATGGTAAGCCCGCCCAGTGGCGCTGAGGGTTGAGGCCTGGGCGCCACACCTTGTGCCATGCCGTGACCTGGGTTGGGAACAATCTCAGGTCATCAGGGGCAGGAGAGGATTGAGCGTTCGGAGGATCTGCTCTCCTGTCCTGGAGGTGGGTGGGTGGGTTGCATCTCCTGCTGTCACGCGACTCCCAATGAAGACTGGGGGTGCCGCAGCCAGCAGGAGCCTAGTAGCAGGAGTATGGGGGCTGCGGCGGATGTCCTGTGGGTGGGTGCGTGAGCACACCATTGCATGCTGGACGTCACTGCACGTCCGTGCCTCTGGGGCACTAGAAACCAGGAAAAACCCTGGCACCGGGTGGCGAGAGACTGGGCCCTGAGACATCCCATGCTCCTGCTGGACCTTCCCCACCTGACCTCCAGCTCCTCTCCTCACTGCAGTGGCCCACTAGATTATAAGATAGAGTGCCAGAGGGTTGGTGGCCTCGGGGAGTTCAGAGCTGGGGTCCGGCTTAGCCGGAGGGGGGTAGATGGAGTATCCGGGATGGAGGTACGGCCAGTGAGTGTCTCAGGCAGAATGGAAAAGTATGCCGGATCCAGACGGCCCGAGTTGGAGAGTGTCCTAAGAGGCCAGCGAGAAGGGGCTTAAATAAAGTTGAAAAAAACACAAAAAACCATAATGGTCTCTCTTTCCTCTTGTATTTGCTCACTTATTTCGCTCAGGGGTTTGTTACCTTAACTATGCCATTCCTTAATTTGGCCCACTGTTCCTCTGTCCACCCAGGTAATCCCCCCAACAAGGTTGTCTCTGAAGCATTCTTCCATTTTTTTTTTTTTTAAATCTGCCCTTCTGAAGTCCAGGAACCTCATCCTTACATTGGTTGCCTCTGCCATTATCCTTGCATTAAACCACACTGTATGGTGATCGCTGGTCCAGAAGTGGCAGCCTTCCTGACTTCTGCAGTACAGTCTGTTTGTGAGCACCGGGTCCAGTATTGCCCCATCACAAGTAGGTTGTCTGACTTACGGCCCTCGCGATACATCCCTTGAACGGCACCTGAATGGCCCTGCTTTTAGCCGAAGCCATGGCTGGGAGGCTCCAGTCTACACCAGGAAAGTTGAAGTTCCCCACCAGTGGCACCACCCCTTTAGTGCCGTTGTGCTGATGGCTCCCCGCTGCCTTATACAGTCCTCCCCACTGTGTTGGAGGTCTGTGTATCACTTCAGTATGAATAGTAACCTGTATCACTGTTTCGTCCTTTCTGTGACGAGGTACCTTTGTAAACGAGTCCCTGGCTCAAAGTTTGTAAACGATTATACAAATAAATAAATAGTGGCTCCATCTCCAGGGTGACTGACAGCACTCCAACCTCTCCCCCCGGCCCCTTGCATTTCCATCGCTTTGATACTCTCCTCACATACATCACAACCACTCCACCCTTTCTCCCTCCCTGTCCTTCCTGAACTGATCTGATGCACTTTGGCCACACTGAGCATGCTCAGAAATGTAGTCTCATGTGAGATTCCATATAGCTTTTGATCATTATGGATCAGCTTCTCTCCTGCTGAACCACTGAACAGAAACTTAAAGGCACGGTTTACATTTTGTACCTTTTTTTTTTTTTTTTGTAACTTTTTACCATTCCTAGGACAGAAAAATTCAGAAATCACAAGGTTCACATAAGATATGACATGGGTTAGCTCAAAGTTTGATTTGTTATTTGGTGTGAAATGTTGGTAGTGGTGTTCCTTGCACCTGTAACTTTGCCTCACTCAGCCACTTGTGCAAGGGAAGAATATCACTAACATTCCGCTCCAAATAATATTTTGAGCTACCTCGTGGGATATTCCCTGTCAGACCTTTCTTAGAGGTTTAGGCAGTTTTACACTAAAACTGATAGGCAGTTTATAGTTTGACTGGAAAACCAGACTACCAAAGCCAAGGCCACTGCCAGTTTTTCTCTGCCAGGGTGCAACATTCCACACACTGACATGCCACTATATGATGATCAGAGGCAGTAACACTGTCTTGCAAGGTGTTACGGAATGCAGAACTATCCTCTTGTATTGAATATAGAAGATCAGCTGATGCCTACAGGAGACCGTTTTCTTTAATATTTTGCCTCCTTACTTATGGCAACTCTCCCCACTCTGCACTGGACCCATCTGGTGGACTCGCAGGTTAACCGTCTTCTTGGGGCCTTGGCAGAAATTAAGCAGCCCATGGCATTTCCTCCATTTTGCCCTTGGACATTTGAGCAGCAGTGAAGTGGCGGTTCGCCGACATCCCCACACATTGTGCGTTGCTCCGCTGGTACTGCTACCTGGACTCTGCCAGGTGGCAGTCAGGTAGCAAGGCACGAGGAGGGTACTCAGCCTCCCTCACCCAATCAGCCCCCAGCGACAGATCTGTTACCGAACCTGGATTGCTAATATGGTGGTAGGTAAGGCGCCCAGCACTTCAACCCTCTGCACCACTGGACTGACTGCCTACAGGAAAACTTTAATAAAGCATAATGTTTAGTTTCACTTCATCTTATATTTCACATTAGCTCTGTATTTCTCCTCCTATTATTTATTGCTGAGGTAATTTGCATGAAAACAGTATCTTTGCTCCTGAAACTCTTATTCATTACTGTTGCTTATTCCCAACCTGAGGTCATAATATACTGCTTGTGATCTTGGTTACTCCCGTGGCAACAGATTGTGGTGACACAACAGAAGATTATGACTGAAAGTAGTGAGTAAACTACAGGGCAGATGAACTCCAAGGGATTAAGATAACATATTCTGCAACTTGCCTCTGCAATAAATAATGAGGAGAGATACTATCTTTCACACACATAGCATAATGAATTGTACCCAAGTAAAATGTTTTAAGTTTTTCCTTGAGTAGTTGGAGGAACCTGTTATTCTGCCATCAAGGGTTCCTGGTGAGCCACATTCGCTTTTGTGGCTTAGTGATGTCACCAGAATGCCAAGGAGTTTGAATAGCACCATTCTTCACAACAAGCAATTGTTTTAAATGTTTTTGTATTAAATCTGTTGCTAGCCTTGTTTGTAGAGCAGAAAGCAGCTAACTAAAAGAAGCTACATTTTCTTATTAATTTAACACTTGTATCTCAGCAGGAGTCGTGTGCCTGGAGATTAAGCAAACATATACTTTATTAGAAGTAGAAGGGGACTTATTTAGGGTTAAAAAAAAAAAGAAAGAAAGAAAGTCCGTGTGTGTTCCGTGCTGGGAAGGTACTGTTTCAGTTTACTTTGCTAAACCAGTAGGAGGGAGAGAGAGCTTAATTGGGGTGTGGCTTAGACACTATAAAAGCAGGTGACTCAAATTACAAACTTCCTGTTGCTAGCCTTTTTCTTACTAATTGCCCTCCATCCCACCACCCTAAGCCAGTTCTACTTTTATAGCCACTGGATTTGACTGTCCACAGGAACGTCCTGTTTGGCAGTAGGAAGGGAAGGATCACAGAGAAACATTGGTTTTGTCAACCCTAAAGGAAAACGTAGTTCACACTCCCCCCAGCTGCTGGTGGTCTGACACTGAGCAAGGAAGAAGGAGGCTACTGAAGAATATAGGAAGTTGCTGTCCCAGAACAGGAAGGGTGAGAGTTGTAAGCATACAGAGAAACAAGAGTGGGGACACACAGTAAGACATGATAGGAGTGGTGCAGTGCAATGGCTGTGGGCGGCAGTGTTCTGGGAGACATTCTGGAGGCTGCGAGGCTGCCCTATTTGCAGGCACCTCTCTGGTCTGAGGGAGGAGGTTGCCCGTCTCCAGGCTGACCTAGATGGGATTTTGAAACCTCCTCCCCACCCAGGGACCACCAGGGCCAATGCCACTACCTAAGTGGTTGCCAAGAAAGAGGAGAGTCTGGACCAGGGTGGGCTCAGGGAGGAGAGGGTGGTAGAACAGAGTTGCATCCCTCCAGCTGTATCTCTCCACAGTTCATTCGCTCTTCTGGTGGATAGTGGTTCCTCTCACGGAGGCACCTGCAGTGGGAGACCAAGGAGGATACTGAGAACCTTCACAAGGAGACCCACAGGAGGGTGGCATGAGACCCCACCGGGAAGGAAACAACTCCTGGTTGGGGACTCGATCATTAGGGGTAGAAATGGGGAGGAAGGGGAGGGAGTAAGGTGTCATTGGCGCCACGGCTTGAGGGACAGGAAGCATCCTCAGGATCATGGGAGCAGATGCACGAGGAGAGGAGCTGGATGTCATCGCCCACCTAGGGACAAAATGACCTGGCTAGGAATGGATCAGAGCAGTGCAAGAGGAGTTTGTAGAGTTGGGGATGGCCTTAGACAAGTAGTGCATTCAGTAACATTCGGAGGTGCTGCCTGTCTATGGCAAGGGTGATGCTAGGTACCCTCACCAGGGAATTCAATGAATGGTTGAAAAACTGGTGTGGAGCTCAGGGTTTTGGCTTCACTGGGGACTGGGGAGCCACCTGAGGGATACAGACCTATACTGGTGCGATGGTTTGCATCTGTCCAGGGGGGAACCAGGATCCTAGGTGAGAGGTTTTAATGCTTCATTGGCAAGCATTTAAACTAGCCAAGGGGGAGGCACTGAAAAGGAGCAGGAAATCCTAGCCTCCCCAAAAACACGCTAATTAGTGAAGTACACACCAAGGTAGAGAAGTCATTGGGGAGCAGGACAGAGGTAAATGTAAAAAAGGCAAAGGCAGTAAGGACAGGAATGGGGCTAAAAGGGTAAGGCCATCAAAAAGTGGAGGGTGATGAGTACCAATGCCCGTAGTCTGTGTAACAAGCTCCTGAACTAGTGGCCTTGATGGAAGAGGGTTGCCTGGATATTGTGGCAGTCACAGAAACATGGTACACAGAGAACCATGACTGGGATGTCAGCATACCAGGATACACAATCTACAGGAGGGACAGGAGGGTAAAAGAGGAGGAGGAGGAGTAGCTCTCATGTAAAGGAAGGGATCAAAGCAACAGAACTAAAGAGTAAACAGGGAGCAGATAAGACACTCTGGGTCACTCTGGAGACAGGAAATGGCACCACAATCTGCATGGGGTTGTATACAGACCCTCATCTCAGGGGAGGGAATGGACAAGGAAATGATAGAAGGCTTCCTTAGAATGGCAGAAAAGGGAGATATTGTTGATGGGGACCTGAATATGCCAGATGTTAACTGGAGCACCTTTGCTGCAGGCACATCCAAGAGCAGGGTCATTCTTGATGCTCCTACAGGGGCATGCCTCAGACAGGTAAGTATTGGAACCCACTTGGGAGGGAGCAGTCTTAGACCTGGTACTCTCAAATGGGGACGGAGAAAGAATCCAGATTTAGAAGTGGGTAGCCATCTGAAACAAGGACCACCAAACAGTGTGGTTCATAATAAACACAGCCATACAACTCAAGCCATACAAAAGCAAGAGTATTGGACTTTAGGAGGGCTGACTTTGGGAAAATGAGAGGGTGCCTCAGAAAACACTAGCAAACAGGCAAGAAGGAGGGTGGAGGAACAATGGGAGTAATCAAAACAGCCATCACAGAGGCAACAAGCCTTTGTGTAAAGCAAATCAACAAACACAATGAAGGAAAAGAACGCTATGGGTCTCAAAAGAGGTGGCAGGAAGGTTAAGGAGAAAAGGATAGCATTCAGGAAATATAAGGAAACACAGAAGGAGCAGGACAGAGAAATTTATCAGTTAAAGCAAAAAGAGGTTGGGAAGGCAGTCAGAGTAGCAAAGGCCCAAACCGAGGAAAGGATAGCCAACTCTGTTAAGAAGGGATAAGACCTTTTAGGTACATTAGGGAGCCAAGAAAGACCAAAGGAGGGATACTGAGGCTTAATAAAGGGAGGGAATGTGGGTAGAGGGTGACAATGAAAGCAGGGATACTGAACAAATATTTCTGCTCAGTATTCACAAAGGAAGAGGAGGGGAGAATACTTAAACCAAACAAGAGAAACACTCTGAAGACGGGGTTCATACCAGTCCATTTACAGAAGAAAGGGTTCTGAAAGAACTAATAAAATTGAAGGTGGGCAAGCAATGGGGCCTGATGGGATTCACCCAAGAATTCTAAAAGAACTAAGGGTAGAACTAGTGACACCGCTGACTACTCTCTTTAACAAATAATGGGAGGATGGGGTGGTACCTGAGGACTGGAGGAGGGCGGATGTGATTCTCTTCACAAAAGTGGGAGCAGGACAGAGGCAGGAAACTACAGACCAGTTAGTTTGACCTCAGTGGTAGGGAAAATGATGGAATCACTTCTGAAGGAAAGAATTGTTGAGTACCTAGAGGCCAGTGGGGCACAGGACCCAAGGCAACATGGATTTACGATGGGAAGGTCGTGTCAGACTAATCTAATAGATTTCTTTGACTGGGTGACCAAAGTAGTAGACCAGGAGGGGCTGTGGACATGGCTTTCCAGATTTTAGCAAGGCATTTGATACAGTCCCACACAAAAGATTAATACACAAGTTAGCTAGCCTTGGAGTGGGTCCCAAGGTGAGCCTGGATAAAAATTGGCTAGACAATAGGACCCAAAGGGTAGTAGTAAATGGAGTCCACAGTGAAGAAAGGAGGGTTACTAGCGGGTACCAGGGCTCAGTACTGGGACCAGTCCTTTTTAATGTCTTTATAAGTGACATTGCAGAGGAACTGGAAGGAAAAGTATGTCTCTTTGCAGATGATACAAAGATCTGCAACAGGGTTGATACACCAGATGGAGTGGAAAGGATGAGAAGGGACTTGGCAAGGTTGGAGGAATGGTCAAATGTATGGCACCTCGGATTCAATGCAAAGAAGTAAGGTAATGCACCTGGGAAACAAAACCCAGGGAAGAGTGCACAATCGGGGTGAGATACTGACAACAGTACAAATGGAAAGAGACCTAGGGTAATTATATCAGATGACCTAAAGGTGGGCAAGCAACGTGAGAAGGCAGATAAGGAAGGCTGGGGATACTGGGATGCAGGGAGAGGCATCAATAGTAGAAACAGGAAGTTGTTATCCCTCTGTACAGACAGTTGGTGAGACCCCATCTAGAGTACTGTGTGCAGTTCTGAGACCCCATCTCAAAGACATAGACAGAGTGAGGCTGTCCACAGGAGGGAACCAAAATGGTGTGGGTCTGCACCAGAAGACACATGAAGAAAGACTAAAGGAGCTTAATATGTATACCCTTGAGGAAAGGAGGAGAGAGGGGACATGATAGAAACTTTCAAGTACCTCAAGGAATCAACAAAGTCCAAGAGGGCGGCATCTTTCAGAAAAGAGATGTGCAAGAACAAGGGGCACAATTTGAAGATAGAGGGGACGGCTCAGAGGTAATGTGAGGAAGTATTTTTCACAGAGAGGGTTGTGGATGCATGGAACAGCCTCCCTGAGGAGGTTGTGGAGTCAAGAACAGTGGGGAATTCAAGAATGCATGGGACCGACATAAGGCAGTCCTAGTGGGGGAGTAGAGGACATAGCTGTTGGTTAACTAGGATCTGCAGCTTATCTGTTAGGTAGGAAAATGGGCAGACTAGGTGGGCCAAGCGGTCCTTATCTGCCGTCAAATTCTATGTTTCTAAATGTATCATTGGACCATCGGGCAACTTACATAGATGTGCTTAGGCAATAAAGTTGGAATGATTGGAAGGATACATGATTGTAATGTTAGTATTAAGTACTTGGACTGAAGTAGTATGTGTGAGTACCATTGTACAGAGTAGTTGATGTATGATCGGTAACTCTGTTTGTGCAGCCATGTGCTTTCTCTGTTCCTACCTTTGGGACAACCACACTTTCAAAGGTACCATGAAGACACGGAACTCTCTGGAGGAGGGTTCCAACCCTAGAGGTGCCACAGGGGCATAGTTTCCTGGGCCAAAGATACCTTTGGGAAGAACCTCAACAGTATACATGGATAGAACGCTCAGACACCCACTCTACCGTAAAGAGAAAAAAAACATGGACAACGATTGACAGATAAATAAACGGAAAGCAACCGATGAGGACTGAACAGAATGACCATTTAGACCCTATTTGCAGCAATATATTATATTGTATTATATTATTTTGTAATACACAGTTCTCTATCTGTTATTCTATTTATATTCTACCTTCGCACGGAGGAGAGGAAAACAACCCTTGTGTAGTAAACTCTGGGCTTCCAAGGCCTTAAAATGGCCATCCTTCTGTGCTGTGAACTATATTAATTAATAACGTGGATAAGGATCTCTGACATGCTGTTGTGATGAAAAGATGGCTTGGTCTCCATTTTCACCTTCTGAAGGTGCTGCAGGGCTGGGTTTTGCACAGCCAAAGGTGACTCACGATGAGGAACCTACTTGGAGAGGTACTTATGCTGAGTCAGGGTGCCAAAGGAATGACAAGAGTTACTGAAGGAGCACCCAAGGAGAAGAGACTTGCAGTACAGTTGCTTGGCTGCCAGATACCTCCCTCCAAGTACAAAACCCATGAGATAGTGGTGGAGCCAAACTCTTAATGGGCAGAACCCCAGGTAGAATGGGCAGGCTGCCAGTGAGGCGAGAGCCCACTAGGAGCTGGGACATGTCTAGGTACAAGAAAGTATGATAAGAGAGAGTAGCCCTGTATGTGTTGATCGATTGTTTTTGAGTATTGAGCCCTGAGGAGAGGAGCAGAATGATCAGCTGGGCAGACTTTGGACGGGTTAGTAAGTGGGAAGCAGGGGATTGAGGGCCCAAATCTACACCTGAGGGCTCAACTCCAGAATATTAAGATCCCAGAATCCCAAGAGGCAGAGCACAGCAAGGGATGCTGAAGGAGCCGAGCATTCCCACAGCATGGATAGTCTGGGAGAATGCCTAGTAGTTGTGGGTTGAATGTAGATCTGACGGTCTTAATAGGCACAAGGCCAGGTCATGTCATAGGAGCACACCCTGTGGGTGAAATAAGGGTGGAGGCAAGAAACTAAAAGGTGGATGTGGATAGATGTAGTCTCCTTGTCCTACCAAGTGGAGACAAGCCATAGTTACCTTTTCAAGGCCCAGAGTTAGGAGTGAACAAAGGCAGGAGTGGCGCATCTGTTTCCAGGAAGTTGCAAGGACAGGAACTGACATAGAGGGTGATGAAAGGAGTGTGCTGGTCAGCCCAGGGTACCAGAAGAGGCATCGATGCCTTACCTCCTGCCATGCTGGCGGCCCGTGTTCACGAGAAAGCGGCCACCAGGGGCTGGCCGGGAGGGTTACCTGGCAGTCCTGTTGATTGACTGCCCCAGGTGGAGGCCTGAGGGCAGAACTGGTAAGAGACACCAGTGAGGGAGGGTGCTGCAGGACTCTGCAGCATGCATATGCCTCCATGTACAATGCTGGTGTGTCACGCCTAGCAATGGGGAGGGCAGAAAACCGGGAAAAACAGTGCGTCTGGTAGGAGCATATCAGTCCCCAAGGCTCTGCAGCCAGCCAGCTAGACACCTTTGAGCTGAGAGGTGATTAAATTGGAGGACATTGGGTGACTGGGAATGGGGACGATAGAAGTAGGGAGCCATCCATCAAGAAGGAGCATGAATAGAATATTGGGGGAACAGGAAAAGGAAAGTGCAGTATGACTTCAGTAATGGTGCCAGGTAAGGGCCCCAAAACCCAGAAGGCAAAGCATGGCCACAGCATCTGGAAGGCCAAGGCAACAACAGAACGTCGAGGCAGGCCCGTTGGCGCTGAGTGTTGAGGCGCTGGATGCAACACCGCATGCCTTGGTGACCAGGTTCAGAAGCAGGCCGGGTCAGGGTCGGCCGGAGGATTGGGATCGAGAGCGCCTGTAGACTGCTCTCCCAGTCCTGGGGCAGGCTAGGAACTTCACCATGCTGTAGCGCCCTGGGGATGCCTGGGGCACTACTAGCGTCTGTGACAATAGAGGTGGAGCCTGCAGCAGCGGCACATTGTGCCTGGATGTCATTGCATGTCCGTGCTCCAGGGGCCAATGGAGGAAAATTGGGTGGGCACAACTGTGCAGCTTGATGACCGCACTCCGAGCCGCCCGTGGGACTTTGGCAGAGTCCTGTCGGGAGGGTCTGGGGCTGTCCTGGCTAGTAGAGGGCAGAGAGGCCCTCCAGCAGGATGGCGTGATGGCTGTCCCAGATCCTCTTAGGTGCAGTTTGAGCTACCCAGCTGTCCGGGCACCAGCTGGATGCCCACACAGGAATGTGCCACAGCGGGAGTTAAAAAATAGTCATGATCAAAAAAAAAAAAAATTGTCGGAAGTGAGTCCAGAATAGCAGGATCAGATGGCCAGATTTATATTAGTCATCACTGGAGGGAGACTCCTATGAAGAATGAGCAGCAGAATAGGAAACTGGGATATGTGAAGAAATAGAGGTCTGACAGCAGATGAGCAGATACAGAAAAACTAGACCCACCCACAGCAAATGCAGCTCTCCCAAGACAGAAGGCAGCAAGCAGGAGAGGGTTTGTTTTCGCAACGTGCAGCACACATAAGAGCAACAATAAATGAGTCTGAGGCCCTGGTGGCGAAGGCCAAACAGCAGGCAGCAGAATGGAAGCTAGCCAGGAGGAACTGAAGGCAGTACATGCATGTCTACAGTTTGCCCGCCGGTGACTTTATTTCCAGTATTATGTTAATATAGTATGTATTTTTTTATTTTATTTATTTGTTTCTGATCTGGGATTAACCATTTGAGCTCAGAGCTCTTTACATAGGTTCCACGTTAGTACATTTTAGAACAAGTAGGTGATTATACGGAGGATTGAGACAAACAAGGCAATATAATTAGAATGAGAACATTAGGTACATTTGGTCTTTTAACAAAAGAATGCAAAAATACAGCAAAAACTGAAATAAGTAAACACAGTGAGATACATACAGGAACAGACTAAATAACTGTGCCCAGTGGGAGCCTGTTAATAGTTGTCAACCTTTCGAGGGTGTTAAGCGCATAGAAGTGCTGGAGAGGCAAGGGTGGGGGTTGAGCCCCAAGTGCAGGGTGTCCAGAGATCAGTTTATTTACTGTTTGCTGGGAAAGACTTCATTCACAGCTACTCCACCCTGCATCAGTCTGGGTGTGTGCTTGTCAGTCCTGGGGCAGTCCAAACTAGATTAGGGTGTCAGTCGGATCATGTCACTCTTGCTGAGCTTCAGCCTTCACTTCATCATGATAGGACAATTAGGAAGTGTAGGAGCTGCACCAGGTCACTAGTTACCAACTTCTGACGTACAGTGAGGTTGGGGTTCTTTTTCTTCTAGGCTCAGTACCCTTCAAAACCAAGGTCTTCATCTTGTATCCTCTGCAGCTGCTTCAGTCCTGGTGGCCAGTTGGGGTTCAACAGCTGATGCCTTGAGGATTTTCTCATGATTGCATCTGAGAATTTACAGCAGCTTCCTTAACGGCAACCCGCTTGGTGTCTGTCAACCAACACCTTGAGGATTCCTTGGTCATCTTACCTTTGGCTCAACACAACTTCTGTTCCAGTGACCAGATTGGCGTCCTAAACCTGACACCATTAGGATCCTCTCTTGTGCTGGTTCTGCTCCTTTTCATAAAGCCTTTTCACCTGGAGTCAGATGGGTGGGCTCTCAGCCCGTCCCGTCCACCCGACCAGTGGCTGCCTTCCAGGTCCCTGGGCTAATTGCTCTGTGGATTTTCCCCGTGGCATGGCCAGAAGAGGGAGGGCCATCCCCTCCCCACCAAGGGGTCACGTGGTGGCACAGTCAAGGGAGAGTGGGCATGGCTTCATTAAACCCGCCTGGCTCTGTTCTTCATTTTTATCCCATTTCCCTTGCCCATGGTGGCACATAGTTGCCTGTGCGTGGACCCTCCCTGTAAGTCACTTGGAGCCTGTAGTACCCTGGGCTTCCCTCCGTGGTAGTCAGCAGCTGAAAGGACTGGCCACCCTTCCTCAGAGAGAACAGTCCCTGTGACACTCGATCCCTCTCCAGCCAACCCCCAGCGCCCCATGTCTGTTCCCAAATGCGGTCACCGACATAGCGACAGGTGAGACGTAAGCACCTCAGCCTCTCTCTGCCACTGGGCCTGCCTGCTGATTCTGTTCTTCAGTTTTATCCATTCCGCAACTTATTTTAGGGTCAAGTCTGACAGTTTGTTGTGATACCCATTTGACAAACTCCTTGGTCAAATCCAACGATATTTTGCTCTACCTATTTGACAAACCCTTTGATACAACATCCCATTCTGCAGAAATCCCTTGACAGACCATACTTGTGATACTCCAGCTGGGCACCAAAAAGCTGAACTTCCTATTCTTAGAGTTGTAAGCTGTACAGAGTTCAGTAAGTTACCTATACCCTAGAGTAAGTAATCATATAACAGACCTTTTCCTTACAAAACAGCAGTCAGTGTGTCACTGTAGGCAGGTAAGAGAACCAACATCCCTTTTTGAAATGAGGTGAGTACAATACAATTTAAGTAAAGGGCTCCAGACCTGGAAAAAATTGCTTCATTTGAAGCCTCTGCTGTCACTAAGCACTGTTTTAGGGTATGGAGCATTTCAGAATTTTGGGATGAGCATCAGTGCTTCTTAAAACAGTTTGTGAGAGTATTTCTTTAAATATGGTGAATGCAGTTGGCCATTAGTGATAGAAACGTAGAATCTGAGCCAGCCCTGTGGGGTGGAGGGCTGAAGTGCAGGGGTGTCTTCTGCTGCCATGCCAGCAGACAGGGTTCAGTGATGGATTCTCGCTGTTGGGGGTCGGCTGTGGTGGGGAGAGGACTGAGTGTCTGCAGACTGCTATCCTGTCCCGGAGAGTCCCTGCATGCTCAGACAGTGCCACCACAAGGGGTGTGGTGGTAGGCCAGCGGGGAGGAGTGTACATTTGGGATTGGCTGGCTGCTTGGCGCGTAGTGCGTGTGCACCTACACATGCATACACGTTGCATCATGACGCCACCAGCGGAAGGAGAGGAAAATGGGAAAATCTGGTACATTAAAAGCCTGCCCACCACTCCAACCCGTTTCCATTGCCCTGTGACCCTGCTACAGAGGAACTGGAGCCAGACTCTGGTGGGAGGGGCTGGCCCTCTCCCGGTCCCGTCATGGGGGCATGCCATGGAGGGACGATAAAGTGGCAGATGAGTACGGGAGATGATAGCTGGTGGGTAGCGAGCAGCAGCTGAAAGCCCTGCCTGTACCTCAGGGAGAAAAAGCTCTGTAGCAAAAAAAAAAAAAATAGAATCTGAGTCTGAGGGCAGGAGAGTGAGGTTCCATGAAGTTTGTCCATACTATACTACCACGCCCCATTGACCTACTGCAGTGGTGGGCTGTCTCCTCTGCGCTTCTTAGTTGAACATTGGCAAATCATGACAGAGGGACTGCATGAAGAGGAAGTATTTGAGGTGGAAAGAGTAATGAGTGAAATTCCGTAGGGTTTAGTGTTGTGGCTGCTACTGTTTCCAGTTTTATAAAGCGACCTGGAAGAGTTTCTAGGTAGCTGCATCTCAGAATTTCTTCGGATGATGTCAGCGTAGCAGATAAAGTTTAAACTGAGGAGTGGGGATGCTACAGGGTGGGGGCTGGCTAAGGAAATGGGCAGAAAATTGGCAGGTGCTGTCCATAATGAACAAATATAATGTGCATAGCCTCTTTCAAAAGTCTCTCCAGTCGATCTGTGTTGTTTCAGTATCCCTGTTTGACTGAAATGGTAACATTCTCTTCTCTCTCTCTCCTGGATTGTAAAGATCTTTTGGGATACAATCTGTGTAAAAGGTGCCATATAAAGCTAAATTAACTTTCTTTCCTAGGGATAAGTAACCAGAAGATATATTACTGGTTAAATGGAATAATACTGACCAGTATGGATCAGGAAAGGGATCTTGAGGTACAGTAATGAGGGCAGACCTCATAAAACATAAGGACAATGTTTGGCGTCTGTAAAAAAAAAAAAAAAAAGCCAGTGAGATGTTAGGATGCATAAAAAGGAATGGAAGGGCAACTTACAGTGGTGGCCATTGCCATGTGTTACATAGCGAACACTTTAGCACAATGCCATAGTATTGTTATTTTCTACTGCCGTGTGTAACATAGTGGTCACTGTAGCACAATGCCATAGTATTGTTATTTTCTACTGCCATGTGTAACATAGCGGTCACTGTAGCACAATACCGTGGTATCGTTATTTTCTACTGCCAGTGTAACAAAGCGGTCATTGTAGCACAATGCCGTAGTATTGTTATTTTCTACTGCCAAGTGTAACAAAGCAGTCATTGTAGCACAATGCCGTAGTATTGTTATTTTCTACTGCCGTGTGTAACAGCAGATAGCGGTCACTGTAGCACAATGCCATAGTATTGTTATTTTCTACTGCCGTGTGTAACATAGCAGTCACTTTGGTGCAATGCTACCAGAGTATCATTATTTTCTGCTGCCACATGTAACATAGCGTTCATTTAACGCAATGCCAAAGTATCGTTATTTTCTACTGCCAGTGTAACACAGCAGTCACTTTAGTGCAATGCCGTAGTATCATTATTTTCTTAGAGTACCAGTCTGTATAAAACGGGCTATATTGAGAGCTGAACTGAGACTGGCATCTTTACAAACTTTATTTGATATTAGACAAGACAAGCAATTTTCACATTGAACTTTTACTAACTGAATCGTGTTACATGCTGTTATGCCTTGAAGAACAGATTGCATATCAATTGAAGGCTTTACTTTTCCGTTAATGCCGTACATTAGGAGTGTTCTCTGTCCAGCTGGCTTGGCATCCTCCTTAACAGTTATTTATAAAATCTCTAGAGAAGAGATGATAATGAATACAATAAAGGTTAGATTTAAAAGACAAGGCATCACAGGAAGACATGGCACTTATTTATTTCGACCTCCAAATTACATATTTTGTATAAATCATTAAAACTGTCTGCTAGTAGGGAATCATATTTAACAGTACATGAAAATGCCAGGGATTGTATTTTTACCAGTTTTAGGCCGGAAATAATCTTATGTCTTTTCTCCGATGTTCTGATGTAGTCTAGGTGAGATCGATGATCTAAAACATATTATTTTATGATGTCCTTTATTTGAGAACAATTGTAAAAAATAGCTAGCACCACTTATACAACTAGATTCCCCGCCACAAGATACTCCAGTCCCTGTTAAGCTGTTGAAACCCTGTTATTGTGAATACGCTTGTGAAATTTCTTCATACCATCCAGTTATATTGATGAAGCTTGTGCCTATCTCTATTTTAATTATTTATGTTAAAATGCCATGGTCTCGGGTGTAGATTACCAGACCCGAACCAGTCTCTATTTAGGTTTCAGACCAGCCGGTATTGGCAACAGTGAGGCATACGTAAACTTCACCTTTATTGTGTGTGTATTTTTGTCTGTTCCCCAGAGATAGTGATAGTAGTATCATACTTTAAGTTAATTACTGTATGATTTTCTTGTTATTTATGTGTGTATGTTTTGTTTTAAGCTGATCAGTAAATTGAAAATAAAATACTGCGCCGGCCCGCCGGCACAGCAGTAGCGCTACCGCTTGTGACGCTGTCGACCCAGGTTGGAGGGCCGGCCAGGCGAGAAAGCTTGAGCATCGGAAGACCGCTTGCCTTCCGGGAGGGAGGGGAGTGAGGATCAGCACCTGACTGACCCATGGCGGAGGCCAGAGACGCAGCAGGTACTGAGCCAGCTACAAGGGAGAGGAGTGATGGACGTCAGTGCATGTGCCTTGATGTCATGCGCACGTCACTTCTGGGGGCGTTCAAAGAAAACACTGGCCCGGCCAACACCGACAAGAGGGTTGAAGGCCCTTGCCACCGGCATGGCATAGCTCGAGTTGGGACCCAACAAGATTTAAAGTACGAGGTCAGGAAATCCTGCGCTCTCACCCTGTCTCCGCCTAGTGGGTAAACCATGGCAAGATAAGGGATCTTACTGAGCCTGCCGAGTGGTGGTCAAATGGGTGACAATACCTGGGTCAGAGGGATAAAAGAAATATAAAAAAAAAAGCACTGCAATATCGGTCGTTATCACTGCATTGTAACGTAATGCTTTGCAATAGATGGTGGTCACTGTTGGTATTGTGGTAACGAACATCATGGATCCTTAATGCTATGGATGGTGATGGCTGCCACCGTAAGCGATTAGGGGTTAGAAAATGAGGGTAGTAGGATATGATTGGGGTATTAAAATGGGAGATTGATAGATAAACAGGATCAGGCTGGGCTGTTTGTGTTGGCACAGGGCAGCATATTAAGGGACCGGAAATTATGTTGAGGGATAAGCGTGTGAATTGATGCAAGGAAATCTATTACTGAGCTGTTGGTGCCTATAATAATTAAATATCGGAGGTGGTCGCCGCATGCATCTTGGCTATCGAACTCCAGAGGAACACTGAGTAAGTAATTTGAAGAAAACACATTGGTTGAGCTGGCTAGAACTTCAGGGAGGCAGGCTAGATGGACCAGTGGCCTTTTCCGGCCCTAATGTTTCTCTGTTTCTAACTTCCAGATGAGGTTAAAGGGAGACAATGAGGATAACTGAAAATGCTGTGTGGAAAGTAGGCTCTTGCTGTATCCATTCCACATGCCTGCTAGAGCCTGTTGCAATCTTCACGTCTAGAAACTAGTTAAATGTTTAGCATACATTCCATAGAGAATTATAATTGAAACTATGTTCAAATCCAGTTTAGTACTAAAACCCACATCCACCAGTTGTCTTTTCTCAGTGCAGTGTACCTCAGTCAAGGGAATCGAGATAGAAGCGAATGTATTAGTCCCAATTTACTGCAGAAAGGAAGGAATAGCAGTACCATACATCAAAATGTCAAATTACCATCAGATAAGGCATTTACCTTCTTATAGAAGAAGGGTGGAAGATAGCAGTAAGTATAGATCTTGGGCGACTTTTTAACTGTTTGATCCAGCTATGCTTATAGAGACTAGGGCCTGATTTCAAAGCCCTGAGAATGCCACAAGCGCTGGTGTGCGGACATATGGCGAAGTGGTCTTGGGCATTCTCTTGGTGCTGATCAGGATTTTCAGTCCTGTCGCGCCGATACCGCCAAGTTAAACCAGCCGCCCCAACACGCTGTTGGGGGACCCTTTTACGGGCTTGCGCTGCCATAAAATGTGGAAACCATTGCAACTGTGCACAGTGTACAAAAATTGGGCACAGTTGCATCAAAGAAGTTTGGCATAGTTAGCCTAAAACAACGGGTTGGACATAGGGCTTGATGCAGCCCCAAGGCCAGCCTTGAAACGCTGCGGCCCTGGGTATAAGTTCACTCACAGAGAAGCAAGTTGCCAGCAGAATTAGAGGGTATTTGTTGTGCGAGTTTGTTTTAATTTCAGATAATGTACAGTATTTGCACAGTGACATAGTAATTTAAGGTCAGAAGGAACTGTAGGTCCATCACATCTGCCCCCAACCCATGATTTGTAAGCAGAGACCAACAAGTATACTGTGCGAACATGTAGAAACCTAGATAATGATGGCAGAAAAAGACCACTGGTCCATCCAGTCTGGCCGGAACACCATATCATACCCGAGACCTTTTGTCTGTAAAGGAATTTAGCCCACACTGTTCACCCCCCATGCTCCCTGTCTTACTGCTACCACCCTGTGAACTGCTGTGTAAATGGTGGAGAAGCGAAAACAGTAAGGGGTCTTCAAGCATCGTGGGATAGACATAAAGGAATATTAGTGAATCGGCAAGGAGGAGGGAGGGTTGTTGGAGACCAGTCAGGATCTGGAGGCAGACTAGGCAGGGATCACGTGGGCAGACTGGTGGGCCAAGTGGTCCTTTCTCTCTCCCCCCCTTTTTGTTTGAAATTCAGCTTTATTGAAAAGCATGGTACTGTCATACATATCTAGGCTTCTTTTTTTTCCCCCATATAGGTTTTACAACCCCAGGCCCGGTAGGCTGCTCCAGCTCCAGTCCCTCTCTTGGAGGCCACACCATTCCCCAACCCAACAACCCCCAATTCCCCACAGGTTTCCCCCATGTGGCAGGGTTGGGACAAGGTGCCGGGCTTTTACCCCACCCCGAGCAAAACGGCACCTGGGAGACAGCCGAGGCACTGGTGCGGCTATCATGGGAGCCTGCTGGCTCCTTTTCCTTCCATCCCCTCCCCACCGACATAAGGACACCCTCCCGACCAGACTGCTCTCCGGCCACCACCAGAGGGCAGTAAGTGAGCCGGGATGACAAACTCCCACCCCGAGAGGAGAGTAGTCCTCTGGACGCCGATCCTCTCTACTCCTGACCCCGGCTTGTTCCTGAACCCTCACTGGCCTTGAGCGAGGTGTAGCGATCAGCCCCAACCTCCAACACCACCAGGCCGGTTTAGTCAAGGCTTCTTTTAAGAGTCAACCTAAAATGCTATGCCTTCAAATGGCAGAGGTTCTCCATTTGATGATGGGGCAAGGGACTCAACCCCTTATGTTGCCCAGTGGCTAGCATTCTCTACTACCTTGGTCCCGCTCTCAGTCGGGCCTTCAGTCGATGACCCTTAAGGTGTACCTGGCAGCCATCTCTGCATACCAGGCACGTGCTTGTATGCTGTCAGTGGCAGAGGAGAAGGTAGTCTGGCACTTTTTTAAAGGCCTTGACCAGATTTCCCTCCAGTGCATGAACCAGAACCACCACCACCACCACCTTGGGACTTGCTGATGTTGACAAAGTTCATGGGCAAGCCATTCAAACCAGTGCACAGGTGTGACATGCCTCACCTGTCATAGAAGACCGCTTCCTGTTGGCTATCACATCAGCCAGAAGGATCAGTGATCTCAGGCACTCTTGGTGGAGTGTCCTTACTTGGTCTTCCACAGGGACAAGGTTGTCCTTCACCTCAACCTGAAGTTCCTCCTGAAGGTTGTGTGCAAGTTTCACCTTAGCCAGGTGTTGCATCTCCTGGTGTTCTTCATCAATCACAAATCGGAGGCCAAACACAGACTCCATACCTTGGACCTGTAGCGAGCACTTGTCTATTATAAGGAGTGTTCGGCTGGAGTTTGAGAGAGGTTCGCCAGCTATTTGTCACCTACACTGAAGCCGCACAGCTAAGCAGATGATTGGCAGGTGAATTTTATCCTGCATTGACCTCTGCTATAGGTTGCGGGTAGGAGCCTCCCATAGGGCTAAGGGTCATTCCAGCCTGCCACACACTGATTGGTGGCTGCTTCCCAAGGACGCTCCTATCCAGGAAATCTGCAGGGCTGCTACTTGGAAGTTGGCACACACCTTCATCTCCCATTACCACATCGACCTTGAGTCATGCTGGGATGCTTGTTTGGGGCCTCAGTTCTCCAATCTCTGTTTTCTAAGTAGGGTATGTCTGCCTTGCCCCCTCCTGGAGAACTGATAGGAGTCTGCCCAAAGTGTGGATTTGTACACCATATCCTCGTCCCTAGAAAACAGGTTACTCACCTGTAACAGTAGTTCTAGGTGGTATATGATGTACATCCACACTGGCCCACCAACCTCCCTAGCAAGTGGCACATGGATTCCTGCTTCCAGTGGGTAAGATCTGATGTCACAGGGCAGTGCCAAGGGAGTTACCACCCAGGTGGGTGGTAGGGAGAATCCAACTTGAAGACATTCCAGCAAGCCTTGAAAGGAAAGGAACACTGCCGGAAGTGTGGATGTACATTCTATACCACTCCTCGAACTACTCCTACAGGTGAGTAACCTATTTTTACAGTGGTGGCTATCAGCACAGGGTGAGCAGTGCAGGTTCATTAGACTTGAAGACACAGCAGTGTGCAGCACCTGAATTTCTGAGAGAAGTAGAACCTTATTATCTTCTAGATATTAGATGTGGCTGTCGAAAATGCACTCATTCATGAGTGGAGGAAGAGCAGGCAAAGGGTGTTACTTACCACCTCATTTACAAAACTGTGGGGTTTCTAGACAGGATTCCTAGGTTGTCAAGCTCACAGCAGCGGGCAAGGCATCCGCTGCTGCACTGACATCCCGGTTCAGGGACAGATTCGGGAGTCGGAGGGCCAGCCGGGGTAGAAGGCTTCAGTGTCCCAGTGACTGCCCTCTTCTTCTCCGGGAGGAGGGGCTGTTGAGTGTCCAGCACATTGAGGACCTCTGGCGGAGGCTGGAGGTACTGCCGCAGCTGGTGCCATATGTCTGGGGCAGGTGGACACTGGTCATCATTGCACGTCCCGCTCCGGGATCCCAGCAAAAAGAAAATGCCGGCCCTCGATCATGACGCTGGCCCCGCTGCTATCCCGTGGTCCAGCAGGGGTCCTGCTCCTTGGCCCTGACCCGTGGACAAGTCGGGTCTCTCCTACCCCAGTGTCTGTTGGGAGGGGTGTCTGCCCAGTGGGCCTGCCCCAGGAGGGTAAGCCTGGGGCATGCGGAGCAACAAGTGGAGCTGGGCTGAGCTGGGGGCCTGGCTAAAAAGATTCCCAGGTTGGGACTCTGGACCTGGAGTAATGGCTGGATGAAGGCATATCATGACGACAGAGACAGCTGACTGAACAGATATGATCAGGATCAGAACGGGCCATTAGAACAAAGCAGAAAGTCAGTCCCTCCTTATAAGAAACCCTCACTATAAGGTACAAAATGGTTGGACCGGAGGTGTTAGTTGTAAGGAGGGACCACCGTAATCCATGTACTACTGGACTTGGCAGTAGAGGCAGTATTGTGTTTCATAGTGCTTTTCATTCTGGCTACTGTGGTGAATGTGATGCACCCCCTCCCCCGCACAGCTATCAAGGTTTTGTGGAGATTTTGTTATTGGTACTTGTCCATCTTCCCAAGTAGCAATCATAGAATCATAGAAATGTGATGGCAGAAAAGGACCACTTGGCCCATCGCTTCTGCCTTTACCTCCCTCTCCCTACTTGCCCTCTTCTTTTAGAGATTCCCCCTTCGCCCCTGGTCAACCCCTTGTTTCTGTCCCATGATCTCTTGAATCCCACCACCTCCTGGCAGGCTGTTCCAGGGCTCCACCACCCTCTACGTGAAGAATCACCCCTCAGATTGCCCCTAAACCTTCCTCCCTCTCTCTAACCTCAGTCTATGGCCCCTAGTTATAGCCCCTTCTTTCCTTGTGAGTATGCTCCCTGCCTTATTGATGCCCTTCAAGTAATTAAACATTTCTATTATGTCTCCCCCGGTCTCCAGTGGGTACAGATCCAGCTCCTTCAGCCTCTCCTCATCGGGTTCCCTATTCATCCCATGCACCATCTTAGTTGCCCTTCTCTGTACCTATTTAGTCCCATCAATGTCCTTGCATAGGTGAGGTCTCCAGAACTGGACCCTGTACTCCAGATGAGGCCATTTGTATCCGTTTAAATTTTTTTTTGTACCACGGTCTGGCGGCAGTTTAGAGAGCAGCTGTGATGCCAGATATGGAAGAAATACTTCACAACAGTGGAACTGAAGTGGTAGCTTATGGTTATTTTTTCAAAATGTCATTTCATTTATTATTTTCTTTTAGTCGAGGAAAGCAAGTTTGGAAAGTAAGTACTGTAGTTTGTGAGCGGAGGAAAGACCCGCATGCTGTTACTATCCTTGAGTGTATCGATGACAGAATGGCGTGCTGTCTCTTAGAGTTACAGTAGTTAGTGCCGGCCTGTCAGCGCCGGTGACAAGGTGTCTGAGCCGATGTCCTGGGTTGGGAATGGTCTTGGGGTCCGGAGGGTGGGCCTGGGGGAGGAGGATTGAACACCAAGGACAGTTCTCCTCCTTTAGGGGAAAGTGCATCTGGCACACAACTGACCCCTGGTAGAGGCCAGGGCTCAGCAAAGTGGCGCTGGCATTGCTGTGACACTGCACGCACACCTCCCACTGGGGATTTAAAATAAAAAAAAAAAATGCCATCGGCCGAGATGATGAAGTCTGCCCTCTGCGACTGAATGTCACACACAGATTGCGACCTCTCGCCTCCAGTGCCACCAAAGATCTGTTGTTGTACCAAGTGGGGTGCTTGGAGGCTCTTGCTCCTCCCCTGGTACCATTGTATGTATATCGGCAACCGCAGACCCGCCGGGGCGTGGTGGAGGTGTGTTCCAGAAAGCTGTGGTTGGGGCTGAGCCTTACGCCTGTGGCAGTGGTGGACTGATGGGAGTTGGTCAGGGGCATGGAAAAAGTTTACTTAATTTACAAAAAAAAAAAAAAAAGGTTGCGGTAGTTTCTGAGTTCGTCTACCTGGAGATGGAGGCTCACTGCCTACTTGCACCATCTAATACATTGGCTGATCTTTGGGGGAACAAGTAGCTGTTAGAGCTTAGAATGCTCTGCTGTAGCTCAAAAGCCTTTACTTTTTGTAAAATAAATGGTTGGTTTGGGAAATGTAATGGCAGTTGTTTCCCACTGGTATTTTGAGCGGGAAGGTAGGGGTCGGTTACACTCATTAGCGAGAGCAGAAACATGGCGATAAATTTGTTTGAAAATTCATGTGACGTATTGATTTTATTTAGGGGCAAGTAGACACTGGGACTGGTTATTTTAGTCTGTGTTAGCACATAAATGTAACCCTTGCCAAGGGTCTTAGCCAATCAGGGGCTTGGAAATCTCCTTATCCATTTTCTGAGGAGTCTTAAGAGGCACCTGTGAGGAAGACCAAAAGTTCCTCTTGCTGGTTTTAAACTTCAGGATAGAGGCTGGGGGGTGAAGACTTCTATGTGCCGGGCAGAAAACACAGAAGTGGGGTCTCCCTTTGAAAGGGGGCCAGTCTAAGGTGGAAAAACTTTACAGAGGTGTTCTTTCCAGCAAGCAACATGGTGATACAGAGCCTTGACTTTGGAGAGCTCTGTGTCTTTCCAGAACCAGGCATCATATAGTAGGACGGGGAACAAAACACTGTTAACTCAGGTGGCCTACTTCACCAGCAAGGTAGCAGTTGAGCCAATAGAATAGGCCTATTTTTTGGTTGAGCAACTTCGCTGCCTGGTCAGCATGCAGTTTGAATAGGAGTTCTTGGTCCTGGTTCTTGGTATTTTACAGGTACAACAAACTTAATGGGACATTTTTCTGTGTGCAGATTTTAGAAGTTCACTCCGATCTTGTTGGAGCCTACAAAGGCCACAGACTTTGTCTTCTTAGCATTCAGAAGTGTACTGGCCCTGAACCAGGATTCCCAAAAGACAGAAGTCTTGTTTGAGCTGCCCTTCTTGGAGATGGGAACTGCATAAGTTACAGTAATTTCCAGTCCTCTGGTACCATACTTGCACAAACCGATTCAGTCATAAAGATTTATTTATTAAAAATTTTTGGTAGCCAGCCCTCGGTGCAGCGGTTGGATTTCCATCTGCGGCGTAGCCACCGGGTTCGGCAACAGATTCAGGTCGCTGGAGGGTCAGCTGGGGAGAGAAGGAGGAGCATCCACTGACGGCTCGCTTTCTCCGGTGGAGAAGGAGGGTATGGTTCGCGTGTCTGCTGGTCTTTCAGCGGAGGCTGGGGTTCAGCATGACATCCAACCTCAACGCTTGGGAGAGACGGACGCCAGCGTAAGCCTAGACGCTATGGCATGTCTCTCCTCGAGGAGGAAAACCACAAAAATGGCACCCTGGCCGGTCAGATGACGGCCCCCCAGATCCTCGCCCCGGACCTCCATCAGCTGCCTCAGCTGCACCCAGGGTCATTGGATATGGCGATCAGGCATATCCGCTTCTGATGAAGGCCCCCTGACGAAGGATATGTCTGGGATACCTGGGCTGGCTGCGATGTGGGGTGGTGGGGTCGGGTGCACAGAAATGGGGCAATCCATGTGGGGCCTCAAGGGAAGTCCGATCAGGCGCTGGGGTGATAAATACCATAATACAAAAAATAAAATGTTGGGTGGTGATAGGAGTGTGTCGGACTAGCGGAAATGGCGCTTAATGCGTGAATTGACAATGCGCAATCTAGGTGAATGTTCTGAGGTTGGAGCGAGACACACGTGATACTCAGGACGGCCATTGTGTTTGTAAATTTTTATTGTGATCTTTTTAATTAAATGGATAATTAGAGGGGTGCCCCCTGATGAAAGGTAAAATTAATTGATTATGTCTACGATGGATCAGAGATGGTCTAAATTAGAGGGTGGGGGCACAGCCCCGATGAAAGGTAAAATAAATTGTCTCCTATTCTGTTTTCTTTAACACTTTTTACGTATTACTTTTTATTGATGGTGGTTGTGTGATGTGAAGGAGGGGTTGTGGGGAGGGGCTGGACCCCGATAGGCTGGGTCAGTTGCCACACTTGTCTCGATCACCAGTTACTTCACTTGCCAGAGTAGGTTACGTTACACTTACGCTTTATAGCGTAAGCATGGGCATGTATTCCTGTACCTTTGTGCTACGCAACATGGGTGGTCTCAATTTCTCTAATTATATTGCCTTTTGGTAACCGGAGAGGTACACTGAGCCAAAGCTTGTTTCCAGGTGCAACCTGGGAAAGGAAAGGAGGGTAGTGTGTGTGTATATATAAAGACAGACTACAATAAAGTAAAATGTTCAAGTAAAAACATAAGGTGCTTGAAGTACAATTATGTGAGCAGTAGGAAAGAACAGTTACGTAAGAACTTACTGTAACAGTAGATCTTCAAGAGAATCTTTTTCTGCAAGTCACACTTAGGAACTATAGCCATCAGGCACCAGGACCTACAGGACACATTTTTGCAGAAGTCTAGCTGGGGCCACCCACAATGGCGATCACCGTCACGTCCTTCTAATTAGCTGTGCGGGGCCCCACCCCTCCTCAGTTCCCCACCAGAGACCATTTAGAGGACGTGGCTCCAAAGGGAGAGCCACAAAGACCTGCCAGAGGAAGAATGGGAAAACAGAAGGTTTACTATCTTGGAGAGGAGGACTGGAGGTACGGGGAAGGAGGGAGGGATGGCAAGACTTGCTGCAAGAGATTCTCTCGATCTTCTGTTACAGTAAGTTCTTACATAGCTGTTCTGTCTTCTAAGAGGATATCTCTTGCAGCAGGTCACACCTTAGGAACGAGTCCCAAGCAGTACTGCAGAGGAGACCAATATAGGAGGTTGGAAGGCAGGCGCTAGGAGAGGAGGCCATGTAGCACAGCCAGACCAAAATTTGCCCACCTTCTAGAGGTGCTGTCGCCAGACTGTAGTGCTTTTGTGAAAGTGTAGACAGTACTGCCATGGCAGGAGCACAGCTCTCTGCTAGGAGATGCCCCAAAAACAGGCAAGAGAAGCGGCATGCCTCTGGTAGAGTGGCCCTTGACAGACCCAGGAAGTTGCTTACTGTACTGCCTGTAACAGAAAATGATACAGTTGGCCAGCCATTTGGACAGATACTCTTTAGAAACTTGTATGCCCTCTTTCCCAGGGGCAAAAGAAACAAACAATTGTGAGGCGTCTGCAGTTCTTCATGTAATGAACATAATATCTGAGTATTCTATGTACATCCAAAGTATGGAGCAATGCTTCCCCTGGATTGGCATGCTCCGGATAATAAACAGGGAGGATGGTTCGATTCAGAGTAAACTCTGACAATACCTTTGGCAAAAACTTAGGTTAGTACACAAGACACCTTACCCTGTCTTTGTGGAAACCAAATGGGGCTGCTCACACATGAGCACCTACTTTCCACGACAGAAAGCCGAAGCTCACAAGTCACGCCAGTCTCAAAAGGAACCAAAGTCAGTTTCTCCAAAACAAAATTCAAGTCCCAGGACGGGACTGGGTTATGGATGGTAGACTTCAAGTGCAGGATGCCTCTCAGAAAGGTATGGGCTATGTCCAGTTGGGCTACCATATGACCCTCAGTGGGCACATGATAAGCTGAAATGGTGGACAAGTGCACCTTTAGCAAAGAGTACTTCCACGACCGAAGTCTGACAAGGACAACAGGTACTCGAGTCTGGTTCGCTGCGCAGGTGAAGGGATCCAGATGGTGGGAAGCCCCACAAAGCAAAGCGCCCACTTCATGGAGTATGTCACGCTGGTGGAAGGCTTCTGAGTGGCCACCAGGACGTCAGCTACTTTGGGGAGACCTCAAACCAGGCAGTGGCTACATCTTCAGGAGGTAGGCAGGCAGGTGAAGAGACTGGAGGTTCGGATGGAGAAGGGTTCCCCGGTCCTGTAAAAGCAAGCACGGGAAGGGGCACCAGAGGCTCCACAGCTAACTGTTGCCGACAAGGAGTCCACTCTACTGTTGTGTTAAATAATGATAAAAATGACAAGGTACACACATGGCACTACTGTTACACACAATATACAGATCTCCATAGGGATTGACTACTGGGACAGATGCCTCACTAAGATTACATCACCGAGCTGCATGTTCCCAGCAGCCTTAGGCTCTGATCAGCAGTTCTCTTAAAATGCTTACTGGTTTCAGCGATGTGAAAAAACTTGCCAAAAAGGTGTTAAACTCAGACATTTCAACCTCTTGTCCCAAAAATGAGGAACGGACGCCAAATGAGGGACAGTGAGGACGATTCTCAAACATGAAGATAAAAGATCAGAACACTGGAAACCATTGTGTTAACTTGTACAAAGTTTATTTATTTATTTATTTATTATATTTCCCCATTCTCTGCCCGAGGAATCCTCCCTGGGTTTCTTCAGCTGGGACCTGACGTAGCAAGGACCCAGCGTCATTATACGCAGAACCAGCAGATGTTTTGCCTTTGGTTTCTTCCAATCCCATCCCCTGAGGGCGCAGCAGAGGACTGGACGTCCAGACAGGCAGCATGCTTACGCGCCGCTGTTAAAGTGTCCACAGTGCCCTCCCACCCCTGCATAGAGCGCAGTTTAATGCCCCACCGCCCGTGCTTCCACCAGCGGCAGTGGTTGTGGCATTGCTGCCCTGCAAACCCTCGGAGGAAGAGAGTATACGTGAGACACTCAATCCTACCTCCCCAACCGAACCCTGGCGGCCCAAAGTTTATTTTTTTAGTATCAAAGAATCTTATGAATTTCTGCTTTAAAATCTGAATTTACGGCACATTCTCTGTTTTGCAGCACATTTTCCATGAGGACAGAGCAATTTTGAGGGTAAAATGAGTGACATCCCTCGTAGTCGGGGACAGATGAGAGGTATGATTAAACTCCCCATTTTAAGGTACTTATTTAGCTCCACCTTTCTGCTCTACTTGCAGGAGGGTTTCAGGAACAGTGACCCATAAAAATAGTGTTTAGGTGTCCTTTAATAACAGAAAAATTTTAAGATGAGAGATTGGTATGTAAAAATAAGGGTGTTATATGAGTCGGAACGTTGCTTCCTTTTTGGTTTAAAATTCAGTATTATGCTTTAGTAAAAGATTATCTTTGAAATTGTAAAATGCAGAGGCAGGGTGCAAGGGAAGCTGCTGGCATGGTTTGTTGGTTTGAAAACAACTATTTTAAATGGGACTCCCACGATCTTTGGAGCTGACATTTCAACTACTGATGCTGACTACCCAAGATCGCACACAGTGAGGCGATAGCCCTGTGAGAGTGTGACACGCTGATGCCCATCATAATGCCGTGGTCGATGTATGAAGAATTTACATTTATAATATAGTATGCAATCTACCTCCCGAGTGGAAGCTAAACCACATTTATGCCAAGTATACACATGGAAGTTTGGCATAAACTTGGCAAAATTAGTGAATGGCATGATATTGAGGTGGACCTTCTCCATACACAGACCACTACACTTAAGGGGCATAAGCAATCCCCTTGTTGTTCGGTTACTTCTCTCATGCCGATCTAGGTTAGTTGATGGCAGTACTTGAAATGATTGTCTGTACATGCCACTCATTATAAAAGAAATAGTTTATTTAAGTCAGTGAATTGTGCTAAGCAGTTTGCCTCTACCCCTGCATGTGCACTTAAATTCAAGCCTGTAGTTCTCTCTTTATAGAATACGAAAACTGATTGTAAAGAATCCCAGTTTCAAGGGACATGATACCAGTGTATCCACCTCCCTGCCTTCGAGGGCAAACTCTAATTCTGAGAGTAAATTTGGTACCAGATAGGCCTAGAGTATGTTTATGTTTGTGTGTGCAAAGGTGGCATTTCAGAGTTGTGCCACTGCCGAGCCATACAGCTCCAAGCGTGCAGTGGACTTGCCAGTGACAGACCAATGACCAGGCACCTGGTCATGACACTACTCACTGCTTGGTGGTGGGAACTGTGTGTAGTTGGAAAAGAACCGGACGCCTATTAGACAGCGGCTGATTCATTTCATCTACACAATGCCACCAGCAACCAGCTGAGCAGTGCGAGAATGTACTCGCCCGCCCCGCTATGCTCCATTAGAATACTTGACCTCGGCTCATCCAAACAGATCCCCTTTTTTTTTTTTTTTTTTTGCCAGACGAAGATGGCTGCAATGCTGGTGGTGCTGCTGGGATGCATGGTGCGTGGTATTGGAGCATATTCTCTGCTGGTGGCCTGGGGACGTGGAATAGGACAGTGGCAGTGCATATGCCCCACCCTTCAGTCCATCTGACCCATAGAGAAAACTAAACCATAATTATCATGAATCAGTACAGGCTACTTGTTTCACTAGCAAGAGTGCACTTTCTTCACATGCACCACAGAGTCCCAACCTTCCCCTGCAATAAATTTGGGAGTTCTGTCTTCTGTGAAATGATATCATTTGGTATTTCCAAGGCCACCCTGTCATTCAGGCTGCTCGGCAGTTCGGCCTGTGACAGTGGCTCTGGGAGCCTTGTGAGCTGCTATCAGTCAAAAACAAAGAGCAAACTTTAGCTGGGAAGCCAAGCCCTTTGTTTAGCATTCATTTCACCAGAGAAAGTTGTCTGTGCAGAGGGAGTAGGGCTGGATGCTGGGGTCAGGGGTTATGCATCCCTGACAGCAGCTTCTGGTTTCTCTGGTGTCTGTGGAGCTGCAGTCAAGGACTAGACACACTGCGTGCTCGGAAAGTGAGGCTGCCGATTGTGTACTTTTGCATTTGGAGTCTAGTCGTACCGATGCGTTCCTGCATCTTAATGTATGCACCTCTCCAACTCATCCTGGGAAGGTAGAGGCCTTGTATTTTCTTGTTTGAAAGGATTAATTCCTGTTACACTATAAGAGTGATTTGCAACAAGGTGTTTTTTTTCTGTTTTCATCACTGCAGGCATGGTTCTTGACCGAGAGGGCTGATCAGTGTTGGAATTGTGCTTAATGGGTTTTCAAATAAGGGTCTCTGTCTAAAAGTGTCCTTTTCCCTATAAGTAAATGGCTGTGGTGAACACCATGTAATTTCAGTACTGATTGCAAGTGACCAGGGACCCCAGGGGTGTAGAAATTCATTTGCTAAGGCTTGAGTTAAAATGGCAAATTCACCAGGCATCACATCTTTAAAAATAAAATCGAATGATCTTTATTGTAATGCCTCCCTTTAAATGAGTTCATTTCATACAGCATACACCTTCATAGCTGGTCATGAGGTGAGTAGGCATGAGTGGGTGGGAGGTGGACAAGATGGTCCTTGATTCCTTTCCAATTTAATAAAGATTTTTATGGTATTTTGTAAGTTTTTTCTCCTGCTTCCCGCCCAAGGTCCCGCACGGCCATGCGTGCATGTGAAGCACGACGCACACCGTGGTGCCAGCTCAGCCCTTCCGCCCACTGTCAACAGTGCTACCGAGCTGGCCCAGTGGCGCTGAGGGTTGAGGGTGCTGGACGCCACACCACGCACCATGCTGACGACCGGGTTCGGTACGGACTCTGGTCATCGGGGGTTGGCAGGGGAAGGAGGATTGAACATCCCAGCGGATGCTCTCACCTCCTCGGGGTGGAGATACGAGGGTGCTGTATGCACCCGGTTCCCTGAGGGGCGGTGGGAGCCACCGGCTCTCATGGGGCACTGGCGGCTTCAGAAGGGCTAGAGTCAGGAGGGAGGACGTTGTTAGGCACTTGCCCGAGCCGACATCCTCGGGAGCACATAAACGGAAACCAAATTCTCGCGATTCCAGATGATGGCCGCCTCCAGCTGCCCATTCCAGGAACCACGGGCAGACCCGCTGTGCCAGGGTGCTCCACGAAAGATGGGTGCAAGGTAAAGTCACCCATCGGCACTCTAGGGGCAGACTCAGTGTCTGGGTGTGTAGCATAAGCGAGCCCAAGAAGTGGAACGACGGGGCGATAGGAGGGATAAAAGAAAGTAAGAAGAAAAAACCAGTGCTACCACCTCCCTCCTATGCTACCCACCGGACCTCCACCCAGTGGGAGCAGAACTACCGGGGGCGACAACCCACTCCCGAGAGGGGAACAGCCTGCTGGCTTGCTCAATCCTGCCCCCTCACGTGCCGGCACCCCAGTGACCCGAGGTTGTTCCTGCACTCTGCTGCTGGTATAGGGCGAGGTATGGCGCCAGCGCCTCAGCCCTCGCGCACCGGCCGGTTATTCCTTTCCAGTTTTAAAGAGCCTGCAACTTATGTGGAAAATCTTTGAAAAACATCAGGACAGCTGCTTGAAAATAGGATTCTTGTCCTTTCCACTTCATTGTGCTCCTGCTGCCCGTCTATCACTTAACAGGGTTTAAATAGAAGTGTCGCATCGCATTATGTAAATGGCTAGTCGTGCGAGGTCAAAACATGGAATGGATCACATAAAGTGCGATCCATTTTTTTCCACGTTGCAACGGTTTACACCTTTGAAGGATGATTTCAGTGCAGTACTGTAATTTATGCAAAAATGGCAGCTAGTTCTGCCCACCTCCAAAGTTACTGGCTGCCTGATCCAGCACTTCATCTGGAAAGTGGTTACATGAGATGGACATGACTAAGTCAGTAAGGCGAGTGAGTGAGAGTATTGGAAGAGCTCCTGAATTCAACAACAAGAAGACGATAAACATCAGCACTAAAGGTGGGTATATCTACCACACTGTGATGGCAGTGAAGCTATTATTAAGGTAATTAAGGGAGCAAAACAGTTTTATTCTGTTGTGGTGGTGGGTGGCGCTGGAAAAATAAACTCTGCTCAACTGGATTGGTCAGGGCCTGGCATAGTCGAACTTGGGTTTGGTGAAAGCCGCAGCTGAATTAATGCATCTCCTCTCCGTGTGGTTATGTGCAGAGCTGTAAAGAAAGGTTTAAACGTGATAGGGGAGGAGGTGCTAGAAGGAAGTTCTTGTCTCGATTCCAAGTTTCATTGCGATCGACGAGGCAGTGCGTGTCTCTGCGTGCTGCACTGGCGCCAAGTAGACTCTGTACCCCCAATGGCCTGTGAGCTGCTTGGGTCTGGAGTTGGAACCCCTGCAGAGAAAATAAAAGAATAAATTTGCAAGTAATAATGCAGGATTTGGAGGGGGGTCCGTTAGAAGGTTTGTTCGCCGTGGCTGTCTGTATGCTGCTGCACTGAGGTTCCCATCCATGAGTTGACTGTTTCTGTGTGCTGCCCTTCGTTATTCCATGGCTGAGCCCCAAGTGTGATGTCTAGTTCGACTGCCTCCCCATGGCCTCAGCTGCCAGCTGTCCATGATCAGATCGGGCTTCCCAGTATGTATCAGATAAAGATCAGTGGTGAAGCTCTTTTCTGGATCTTCTTACAGAAATTCAGTAGTTCTTCCTCGTTTACAAAAAGTAGTAGTCCAGAAATTCTGTGACAAAATGGCATTTTACGCCATTTGAGCACTGAAATGAGGGTCACACTCTAGTCAAAATGAGGGACAATGAACCACATAACAAGGGACATATCCTCAAACATGGATATACAAGATATCACTGTGGAAACTCTGTATTTTTGACTTGGTATCTTAGAATATTAGGACTGGTTTTTAGTCTGAATTTGCAGCAAATGCTCTGAGTGGGCAACATCTTCATCATGAGGCACAGTCAAACAGGGCAGTTTTGAGGAGTAAAAGTTAGGGACCTCACTGTTCTGAGCCTGTGCCTTTATGTTTGAGGACATGTCCCTCATTCTGATGGCCAGTGTCCTCATATTTCAGTGACAAAAGGTTGAGAGGGTAGGGGGACATGAGTGGTGAGGGTGGTGGCACTGAGAAGGGTGGGGGAGGGTTTTGCCGTGAGATGGCATGAGGGCTACCGTGTGTGTGTGTGTGTGTTCGTATCAAACAAATGAAGCTAAGACAGAGCTTAATTGTAATAAGGATTTTATTCAGGTTCAAATATATATTTTTTAAATTGTATGTATATACATTTTGTACTGTTTTTCATTTTTCTAATCAAATTGAAGCAAGTGCTATGCATTTTGCAATTGATTAGCACTTTCAAGTGCAAAACTGCTAATCAGTTTTCACAACTTATTTAAAACCCTGCATAACATCACCATAATCCTCTAAGACTCACAGTTGCTGTGGAAATTATTATGATGTCTTAAGGAAGTGATTTTGGCATTCAGAGGACAAGGATCCTGTGTCTGTACCGATTTTCTTAGCAATTGAGAATGCATGGGAGGTAAGAATATGAAATATAGAAAATACAACTAAATATGCGTAATTTCCAAAGTGTTCTAATTTTATTCTAGTATGGTTGACTCATCAGTTACATTATCAAGTTTAGGGTATGTACACAGCTTTTTATGGTTTTACTATGAATTTTATGAATTGAAATGGAGAATAATACATGGGTGAGTGGGTGTACCAGAATTTTACTGAAGGTGTGCATAAAATTATGGTTTACTCCCCACCCATGTCTTTGTTGTGTGTGCTAATAATGCACAGCAGATATTATAATACGAAGAATGGCGTTTCAAAGGTGTGTAACTGATCAGCTTAAGCTGCAGTGGGCATAGCAGTGACAGACCAATGACCAGGTCCTTCGGTCATGATACTACTCACTGGTTGCTGGGCGGAAACTTTGCATCATGGAAAGGAGCCAGGCACTCCTAACAGATAGGGACTGGCTTGTTTCATCTTCATAATGCCGCCCAGCAACTATCTGAGCGGTGTGAGGAGGGTCTGTCTCTCCCCACCGAGCTCCATTAGAATACTCACACTTGGTGATGTCACTTCCGAATTCCTGGGGCCCTCAGTTAACACAGTCTGGTCCCTTTGTTTGTTTGTCAAGATGAATACGACAGCAATGCTGCTGGTGCCACTGGAATGCCTGGTACACAGTATTGGAAGTGCATTCCTCTGCCAGTGGCCCGGGACGTGGAATAAGACAGTGGTGGCGTGATGATCGGTAGTGGTGGACATTTCTTATGATGAACCTTGTGGAGAGACAGGGAGGGATGGAGGAAAGAGACGGAGAGGGATGGGAGTCCTATTGGGGTTTGACTGCTGGCTTGGTCTCACACTTGCAGCCTGTGACCTGTGCAGCTCGTTGATGTCGTTAAGGACTAGTAGGCAAGGGAAGGCTAACAAAACTGCTTAATTAGTAGATGCTCTGGTCAGCCAATTACTTGCCGGTATTCTGAAATTCTTCCAACAATAAAGAGCGACATCTGAGCTGCTCTCCTTATAGGACCTGATCCACACTGAGTCACTGAGAGAAAGCTGACCCGACCATGGGGAGAATGCTGAACCAGAGTGAGTGTTGCTGAGCTAGTGACTATACATTCATCGACCTCCTGCAGATGCTTCCTTTTCCGCTGCTTGAATTTAGCTATCGCACCACACCACCCCACCCCACCCCCCAAACACATATATTGCCAGCTGGACCCTCATGCTAAGATTCCACCTGAACTAGGCCACTGAGACCTCCAGCACAGGAGAACAGAAATAACATTGCTTGAGTGTAAAGAGGGCACTAAGCTACTACTTAAACCATACAAAGATGCTAGATCCAATAGCAGCCAGCTTTTTGTCTCCTATAGTGAAGTGGGAAAAGGTAAACCAGCAACTAGGAGCACTATTTCACATTGGATAGTCTTCTGCATACAGTTCTGTTATAAGAAAGCTGGTAAGTTTCCTCCCAGAGGTCTGTGGGCACACTCCACACGGGCTCCTCTGCCACTGTGGCAGCTGCAAGGACATTCCCTTCAATGAAGTTGTAAAACAGCTACCTAGAAGACAGTACAAGCCTTCACAAAACATTGTTTGGTCATACAGTCCAGAAGGGATGCCAGCTTTGGCACTTCTGTCTTGCAGAACTTTTTTCCTAAATAGGTTCTGGGCCCAGCCTCCCAAGGTACTGCAATGGAGTCTCCTGTTTGTGAGCTATAGTGATGGATTCCTGGGGTTAGAAGAAAAAACTTAATGTAGTAATGTTGTTTCTTCTTAAGAGATCCATCAGTAAGCTTCACAACTTTTACCCTACCTCCCATTCCAGAACCTGAAATAGGTTCAGATATGAATGAGTTTCTTTTATTGACTTGAAAATTACTTATTATAGTGCACTTACAGTTGTTAAGTGGTCTAATAAAGTCCAACCATATGTTTTTGTGTCTGCTTTAAAACTTTTATCAAAACCTTTAAAAATGTTGGTGGTCACTGCTCCCCTAGCTTTAGAAACAGATCTGATGTTATGCTGCTGGGGAGCGAACTACAGCAGAGTTTGAACTTAATTCTAATTGTAAAGTTCTGTAATTAGCACAAGTTCTAACTCTGGGCAACTCAATCCTATGAACTGATTGCTGTTTGTGAATCTTACTGGTGGATTCCTGGTGGAAGACTAGGTTTGCTGGCAAAGGCACCTAGCTTCACCTGAGCTCTTTTCTTCTAGGTTTATTTGTAGGACAGAGCAAGGAACATTATCAGAGCAAGGAAAAGATTAAGGCTTCTTTTGCTAGGCAGATTTACTGTGTCTTGTTGTTTTCTTTTGTGCTCACAAGATTTGATACTGTTTTGTGCTTACATTTTACTGCTGTAATCTTCTCTGATTCAAATTGTTTTTGCAAGATATATCTTCTGTTACTGCTTTATTGTTCTCTGTAGCAAAGTATTTTTGCCGGGTATATCTTATGTGACATTGTTACAGGTGGCGTTTGTCACAAACGCACATCCATGATTCAGGCCCTCTGCTCCCACAGTGCCAACCTCCGAGCGCAGTAATATGAAGAGGTAACAGACAGGGTAACCCTCCTGTCTGCTTTTGGGTCCGAATCACCTTTAGTCTCAAGTTCTGGGGATTAAACTGTGGACCTTAAGCTAGCATACCAAGTGTACAGGCTCAGATACGCACTCTCTTCGGGATTGAGTACAATCTTTCACCTAGGGCACCAATCCAGGCTTCCAAATGAACCCTTAAAACTCTATAAAAGACCTTAGGTATATTCTTACCTTTTCCCAGTTTAGTAACACCATCAAACTTTTGAACAGTTTTTGTCCGTCTTAACCTCTATACGTCACATGCAAAACTGGCAGACACCCCGGCGCAGTCTTTGAGAAAAAAAAAAGATACTTTACTACAATATGATAGAAATAAGAAAAATGTAAACACAGAAAAATATATCAAAGAGCTTACAATCACTTAAAAGAACAAGGGCAAAGTGCAAAACAAAAACCCCTACCACAATATATTTAGACTTTTTCTATCTAATGTATACCTTTATAAGTGCCTTGAAAGTTAGAGAACTGTGTTTCTTAAGAGCGCAAAAGGATATGTCCTTTTCCCCAGTTACAAGTATACATTTCAACTCCATCTCCCCACCCCTTGGTGAGTCATCTAGCTCCTCCTTTAGAATATATAAAGAAAATATACAAAATGATGTCCTGTCAGGAGGTATATTAAATAATGTGACATCAGCAAAACTCCACTTCCTAAATGTGACTCCTTAATTAAACATTTTGTCTTTGATCTGGCATAGTTCCTATTCCCAAGGCATACCAAAGGGTTTTACAACTTTAGCACCATGGTGGTATAAAATGTTCTTCCTGTAGGAATCATAAAACTTTATGAGCCCTGTATCCTGGCAGCTGGGTTGGTTCTAATTAAGACAGAAAACAGGAGACCCTTAATTAAGTCTCTCTGGTCTTTTAATTACCTCCTGGTTTCAGGTCACTTGTCATGGTAGCTTCACTGAAACCTGGGGGTGTCACCCAGAGCACAGGCTTATGTGAGACAATCACCTACTATATTTTTATATTACAAATATCATACAGCAATCATAACCAGCTGGCCAAGCGTCACAGTGTTTATAGGGTTTATAGTTTTATTTACCATTAGGCTAAGCTTTCAGGGCTACTGCATTTGTTGTTGGTTGATTGTTTCTGCTCTTACCTCCTTGTTTTTGTTCAGCTGTGGTCTTTTTCGGCGGGTAAGGGCCCACCACCCACCCCCATCCCCAACCACCCAATGCTACACTTCTTTTATAGAGTAGCACAGCCGTGTCATTTCCTGTAGCAAAGCAGGAGGGGAGGATCAGAGGGTATCCACACAGTGACCTCACTTACAGGGGCACAGATAATTTAACTTGTTATAACAAGTTATTAAAAAAAAAAAAATCTAACTGTTTTGCTTTCATTTTCCTCCTTCTAATTATTCAGACCAGGTTATAAACTCAGCAGCTCAAGTGGAATGGATATTATTAACTGCAGGCACTGTGGGACACTTTTCAAAAGGGCAGTTGTACAGGATTTAGGACGCTGTCCTATATGCTGGACCATTGAGATCCAAGGGCTCGGCTCCAGGCAGCAGGGGAGAGACTGCATGCCTCAAATCACATATTCAGGGGAAATATATTATAAGAACTGCCTGCCATGTCCCCAACATCCAGCTGAAGCACCTTGACTGCAGAGGGTAGTTGGTCTGGGAGGTTGGCAGGTGGTTAGAAGGGGCAAATCGGATGCCCCATCACTCAGTGCTCTCCAACGTATCACCTCCACAAACCATATAAAAACTACAAACGGGAATCTGCCTCTGTCTCCAAATCAAACAAAGGGCAGAGGACACTGCAGACAAGACACTGCAGCACAGAAGCTAGCACAACAAAACTTACCCCAAACAGGGACCCCAAAAAAGGCAACACAAAAAAACACTTCTGATCATAGGAGACTCCATGATTTGGGGAGTTGATGCCTACCTCCAGCCGGGATAATGGTCAGATGTCTCCCAGGTACATCAGCGTGGAGACACTGACTGCATTGCTCAAATCGTGCAGGAAGCAGGAGAAAACATCGATGTCCTGGTACACATAGGGACTAATGATCTCTTCAGCCGGTCAGTTGTGGAGACCAAGGAACACCTGACCAGGCTGGGAGACAAACTGTCATCCATTTAGTCCGCATCTCCTTCTCTGAGATCCTGCTGGTTTGGAAGAGGGGCAGATGGACGGAAGGTCAGAGAAGGAGAGATAGGGGAGCTAAACATGTGGCTCAAGGGCTGGTGCCAGGAAAAAGGACACAAATTTGTAGGTAACTGGCAACAGTTTTGGGAGCAAATGTTCTTTAACTTTGATGGACAGCATCTGACTAAGGAGGGAGACAGTGCATTGGGGCAGAAGTTTGATGTCTTTGCAGAATATTTAAGCTAGCCATTGGGGAGAGGGTGCAGCACCTGATACATCGAACAGGAAGAATACCCTCTCCCCTCAGCTAGTGCTCAGACAGGAGTTCAGCATGCTTGTAGTTCATTTGCATCACCAGGTAAGGGAAAAGGTCTGGCTTGCCATATGACGACAGGGGAAACGCTGGACTCACAAGAGCAACTAATGCAACAAATCTGGCCAATGGAAGATCACGACACCAATGCCTACAGTTTACAACAACCCACAAGAGACAGGGCTATCCTAGATCTAGTAATGACTAACAGGGAAAGGATCACAGAACTACAGGTAGAAGGTCACCTGGGGACAGTGACCATCACATGATATGGTTCAGTTTGGCCACTAGAACTAAATCATCCCATTCCAATGCAAAATATGGGACTTCAGAGGAGCTGACTTTGATAAGATGGCCAACAGAGTAAAGCTAGCCCTGGCAAGAAGAAATACAGGTGAGGGGTACAGGCAAAGTGGCAAGGCATTAAGGATGCATCATGAAGCAACATCCTGTTGTGTTAGGGAGAAAGGAAAGAGCAAAAGGAGGAAACCACTTTGGTTCTCAAAACAGTAGAGAAAAGGCTGGAGCCAAAAGACTGCTTCAGGAAATATAAGGGAACGAAAGGGACAAAGATAGGGAGGCATAGCAAACTTCCCTAAGGTAAGCAGGGATGGCAGTAAGGCAGGCAACAGCCCAAACTGAGGAAACACTAGCATGAACAGTAAAACAAGGGATAAGACTTTCTATAGTTACATTAGTGAAAGGAGAAAGTCCAGAGGGGTATTCTAAGATCAAAGGGATAAGTGGGAGTGTGTGGAGGAGAACCAAGGAAAAGCATCTATCCTAAGTAGATACTCTGCTCAGTATTTACTTATGAGAAGGTAGGGCAGGGCCCACAGCCCAGCCATGGACACAAGGGAGGGAGGTGTGCAAGTCCCTTCACAAAGAAAGGGTCCACAAGAGCTCGCTAAGCTCAGGGTGGACAAGGCAATGGGACCGCTGGCATATATCCCAGAGTACTAAAGGAGCTAAGGGTGGAACTAGCAGAGCCATTATCAGAACTGTTTAGTGAGTCTCTGAGCATGGGAGAGGTCCCAGAAGACTGGAGAAGGGCTCATGTGATCCTGCTCCACAAGAGTGGTAGCAGGGAGGAGGCAGGAACTACAGATCAGTCGGTCTTACCTCAGTAGTGGGCAACATTATGGAGGCACTCTAAGGAAGGATAGTGCAACACCTGAATCCATAGGAGCACAGGATGCAAGACAGCATGGGTTTACAACAGGAAGGTCCTGTCAAACTAATCTCATAGATTTCTTTGACTGGGTAACCAGAGTGGTGGACCAAGGGTGTAGTTGATGTCGCTTACCTTGACATCAGTAAAGCTTTCATACTGTTCCATATAGAAGACTGATTAATAAGATGGGTAGGCTTGGAGTGGGTCAGAAGATGGTCAACTGGTTGGCAGGCAGAAAACAGAGAGTGGTGGTAAACGGTATACAGTCAGAAGAGATGCTACTCACAAGTGGGGTACCGTGAGGGATCAGTCTGGGCCAGTCCTCTTCAATTTCTTCATCAGTGACATTGCAGATAGACTGGAGGTAAGGTTTGTCTGTTTGCAGATGACACCAAGATCTGCAACAAAGTAGATTATCCAGATGGGGTGGGCAGAATGAGTCGAGAGCTGGATAAACTGGCAAAATTGTCGGAAGAGTGGCAACTGGGTTCAACACAAAGAAGTGCAAGATCATGCACATAGGGAAGAGAAACCCTGAAGCTACGATAGGTTGGGAGGGAGTTGCTGGCAATCACAAGGAAGAAAGAGACTCTGGCATCATCATCACAGATGACCTGAAATCATCCAAGCAGACCATTAAAGCAGTAGGTAAGGCTATAGGTATGTTGGGGTGTATTAGTTGGGGTATCACAAGTTGTAAGAGGGAGGTAATAATCCCTCTTACAAGGCACTGGTTAACTCATCTGAGTACTGTGTGCAGTACTGGAGGCTGCACCTTCACAAGGACGTTAACAAAATGGAGGCAGTCCAGAAAGGCAACCAAAATGATACAGGGATTGCATCAGAAAACGTATGAGGACAGATTAATGAAGCTCAATATGTATACCCTAGAGTAAAGGAGGGAGAGAAGTGATATGATCAAACATTCAAACACCTTAAGGGCATTAACAAGGTGAAATAATCTAACATGTTTCAATATGAGAAAAATAGCAGGACAAGAGGACACAGCATGAGATTAGAGGGAGGCCGATTAAGGGGTAATGTGAGGAAGTTCTTTTTCACAGAAAGGGTGGTGGATGCATGGAACAGCTTACCTCCGGAAGTGGAGGATATGAATATAGTGCAGGGCTTCAAACAGGCATGGGATAGGCATAAGGAGCAATGCAGATGAATATGAATAGATAGGCCATTGACAGAGTAAAGGCCTATGGCACATTCATAAGGTAGAAAAATAAATTGGCAGACTGGATGGGCCTTGGGTCCTTATCTCGTCAACGCCTATGTTTCGATGTTTAAGAAGAAACCGCATTACTACAGTGAGTATTTTTTCTTCAGGTAGTACAGTAAGTGCAGAATACGGGTTGGAAGTCCAACTGCTATCAAAACAGATGCACAGGCATTTCAACTTGTAATTGGTGCATGTGCCAGAAATTGGCATACAAGACAACAACAAGGCTTATTAAGGAGGTCTGGCATCCCAGAATACACTGAGCATTTAAGGAGTCGGAGGTTACAGCGGCTACATCCAGTGTGGTAAGCCTTTAAGACTGCCCTTAAAGGTAATGGAATTATTGCTGTTTTGGATCTAAATGGAAAGACTGTTCCATAGGTGAGAAGCAGCGTGAGGCAAGGGCTGACAACCAGCACCAGATTTGGTTCTAGGTACAGGTAGAGGCAGAGGAGTAGAGGAGTCTATGCTGAGGCTTACTTCCAAGATGACCAGTAGGCTAGGGGAAGAGAAGCGCCATTTAACATGTGGGCCAGACAGAGTATGGGATAACTAAATATGCATTCAAGAGAAGGCCAGCATAGGGAGGAGGAGACATCACAGTGATGCTTCCTGGGGTAGCAGTCAGCAGCAAAGCTATCATTTCTGTTGTTCAGGACTTTGAGCCTTTACAGCTCTGCTTCTCTGGGCAATGGTAGAGTAAAACAGGTAGCAGGGGGCTTGTGGAGATGGCAAGCTGTGCCACTTTTGAGAGATAGGCTTGAAGTCTGTACATCAGGCAAAGTTTCTTGTTTCAGAGTTTTAGCTAAAAGGTCAACATGAAGTCTGAGGGTAAGTTCCTGATCCAGAAGGATACCAGGTAATTTGTGGAGCTCACAACCTTAAACTTTAGACCAGAAGGTGTCCTGAGATTAAGCAGGTCATGCCTCACTGTGCCCAAGTGCCTGTTGGCAAACAGTATGGCCTTCATTTCTTTGCATTAAGTATTAACTTTTTGTGAGCAACCATGCTTCCAGTTGTCTAAAGTCAAAGGCAAGATCGGAATTAATCTGCACAGTACCATAGTGACTTCTGAAGAGGACTGCACAGTCTGCATACAGTTGTAATTTAGACCCACCACAGTTTCCAGGCTTGTCATTTACTATGAGAAGAGCAGGGGCCTAGATGGACACTTGGAGGATTTCATTTGTTATGGATCTGGGGGTGGATACGAGCACCACCATTTGACCATTTGCTTCAGTTGGATAAATAGTATTTGAACCAGAGACAAGGCAAGGCTGAGGCCTATACGTTGCAGCTTATACAGTAGGAACTAATTTACCAAGTAGAAGGCTTTAGCTAGTTCAGTAGAAACAGAGTCTGTTGCTAGCACAGAGTCCATAGCCTCAAGGATATCGCGTGTAAGCCACATCAATGCAGTATCAATCCCATGGGTTTTCCTAAAGCCATATTGAATGTCCATAATGGCAGCGCATGTCAAAATATTCCTGGATCTGGTCATAGACCAGTGTCTCCTGAATTTTCGCCAAGTGACTTAAGAGGGAGATAGGAAGATAGTTTTCAACAGGCTCTTTAGGTCACCCTTTGGGTATTGCTATAACCAAGGCAGTTTTCCACTTTTGTGGGATAGAACCCAGGAGGAGACATGTTAGCAGTGATGGCGGCAGTGAGACTGAGTAGCTTAGCCTCCATGTTGTTATAACTGGTGGACCAGTTTGATTGAATACATTTCAGTTGGACAGGTACCTCCGTCTTAGTGAAGAGCCTGAAATGAAAGTTAGGAGGACAGCCTGTAGGCGGAGACGGCTGGCTTACAGGGAGCAGGCCTGTGGTATCCCTTTAAGAGGGACTTAAATTTGTCAAGGTTAGTGAAAAATTGGTTATAAGCATCTGCAGCAGGGGGCGGGTCACAGAGCTGATGGAGGGCATTGTCAAGGAGAGGCTAGGGGGACCTGGATAAGTCAGGGTGCCTAGACGATAGACAGCATGGATTCATCCCGGGAAATCGTGTCAGACAAACCTGGTGGAGTTCTATGACTGGGTGACAAGTGCCTTGGAACTGGGTAGACCAGTGGATGTCCTCTTTCTGGACTTCAGCAAGGCATTTGACTCTGTTCCTCACGTGGCCTGTTGGATAAGCTGGGAGAAATGGGGGTGGGGAACCAGATGATCAGATGGATAGGCAATTGGCTCCAGGACCGGACCCAGAGGGTCGTGAATTGGTGGGATAGTCTCATCCCCAAGGAGGGTCATTAGTGGGGTCCCACAGGGATCAGTCCTTGGGCCCCTTCTGTTCAACGCCTACATATCTGACATAAGGACAGGAATCAGGAGTGAGATGAGTCTCTTTGCAGATGACTCAAACTGGGGGCGGTGGTGGATGGGGAGGAGGGGAGGTGGCCCTACAGGGGACCTGGAGGCTCTGGAAAGATGGTCTAGAAAGTGGAAGCTGAGGTTCAATGCAGGGAAATGCAAGGTACTCCACCGGGAGCCAGAAACCCAGGTCAAGTGTACACCCTGGGGAAATGCTACAAGTCTCGATGGCTGAGAGGGACCTGGGGTGGTGGTGGATGTCAAGATGAACAACTCGGAGACTTGTAGGAGGGCAGCAGCCAAGGTCAACAGGATGCTGGGATGCATCGCTAGGGGATCACCTCCAGAAGGAGGGAAGGATACTCCTCTGTATAACTGCTTGGTGAGGCCAAGACTTTGAGTACTGCGTGCAGTTTTGGAGGCCACACTTAAAGCGGGACATTAACCTCCTGGAGAGGGTCCAGAGGAGGGCAACCAAAATGATTTGGGGCTTGGGGACAGGACCTATGAGGAGAGGCTCAAGAGCTAAATATGTACACATTGGAAGAGAGAAGGGACCGGGGACATGATAGAGGTCTTTAGGTACATGAAGAGGGTAAATAGGGGAGGAACAGTCGGGGTGCTTCAAGGAAGGAGGAAGGGGCCACTAGAGGGCATGGCTGGAAGCTGGAGGGGGAAGATCAGGGAGAAAGGAGGAGGTGCTACTTCACTGAGAGGGTGGTGGAGCATGGAATGCACTGCCTAGGGGCTGGTGGAGGCAGCGACAGTGGAGGGGTTCAAGAGGGGGTGGACAGGTACAGGGAAGGGTTCTGGAAGCAAAATCCAATGCAGCAGGAATATCCAGAACTGGGAAGGGAGAAGCCAGAGAAGGCGAGGGACAGCAAGGTCAGCACCCAGGTTAGGGACTGACCAAACGAGCAGACACGAAAGACCGTTAGGCCTATTCTGCTGGCATTTTAGTATGTTAGTATGTTAGCTGCTTCCCATCCCAGATAGTTTCCTGCATGGGACACCAGGGTGACCTTTCAGGAGGTTGTTGACCTGTGACCAGAAGCATTTGGGTTCACAAGGTTCTTTTCTTGAATATTTTGACATATGCTGCTTTTTCCTTTTCAGATTAGCTTTACAGACATGTCTTTGTTCCTTGTACTTATGCCAGTTGGCCAGTTATTCAGTAGCCTTGAAGCAGCCACAGGCTTCTTTTGTCTCAAGTTTCATTAACTCACCTAGTGTACCATTTAGCAATTTTGAGCATAGACCCTTTACCCTTCTTTGCATTAAGGGGGTCATTTTGTTATCCATGCTAAGCTGTTTATGAAGAAGTCAAGGCAAGGTCCACTGTCCAGCATCGCTCTATGTCCCCACCCCACAGTACTGCAGTGAGACTCTCCAGAAATGCAGTTTCATCCTGTTTTGAGTAGTCTTGTACCAGAATCACAAATGCTACTAAATTTGGTGGTGATTCGAAGGATCAGTTTTAACAAAAACACTTGATGCATCCAAATGTTATTTTACTTGCCATGTTTCAACATGCCACCATTGTGTGGAGCACAGCCCAGGTTTCCACCCTGGATTGCAGCGGCAGGCCATAATGGAGATGAATCGCACATCCCGATGGATGCTCTCCTCCTCATGTAGGAAAGGGGCTGTCCACTGGAGTACATAGAGACAGAGAAAATGAGTGATGGATGTGCAGAGAGGCACGGGGCATTTTCTGGGATGAGTTATTTGTCTTTGTTTGCTGGGCGCTGAGACTGCCCAGCACCACTCCCACTCATTGTGCTCCATGGAGCCTCAGTAACATGTTGTGTTGCACCAGGGATCAGCCATGGACTGCTGTGCTTGTTCTCAGTCTTTGGGGGTCCAGCTACCACACCACACAGAGCCATTCCAGCTACCACACCACACAGAGCCATTCCAGCAACCAGCCCCCCGCTAAAAAACACACACACCAATCTTGAGTTTCCTGGGAGCTAACCAGATGGCATGAGCTAGTAAGAAGTCCCCATAAGGTGGTGCTGCCTGAAGGGCTTGCCTGCCCTTGCCAGACGGGAAGAAAGTGAGCAGTGAGATGGACCGATGATGGGAGAGGCAGTGATTTCAACTGGGACTGATGCAGTCTTGGAGAGGCACCCATATAGAACATTTTCTCGGCAGTCATGATTGGGCAGGCACAGTGATGGAATTACAGCGCCAGCTCCCACAAAGGTGAGAAACTGGGGTAAAAATGATTAAAAACCCAAACTGAAGCAAGCTATTTAGTGTAAAATTGTAAAGTATGTACATTTTTCCTAAATATTTTTTTTTTTTTTTTTAAAGCTTAGGAACTTCAGAATAAAATCTACTACAAAATTTCTGAGTTGTCATTCTCAGCTGGGAAGAAGATACAGTCCAGTTAACTTCAATTTTCTGCTGCAAATAGTAAGCAGGCTTTCCTAAGTAGATAGTACAAGAAAATAGGGCAGCTTCATTAGGTTTGAGGGTACTGACTAATTTAGGTACATTTATTGTACTGATACTGTGAGTGCTTTATGTCAAAAAGATAATTTAGCCTATCAATGTTTGAAATAAATCTTACAGCATAATTGCAAAGCAGTCTGTAATGGATGAAAGAAAATCAAGTGGCTTATTACTCTGTCAAACAGTGTATAAACTGCCACATACCAAATAGCCTGTGCTAAGCATTTATGTATTGAGGTCCAAACATATTAAACAAGCAGTTAAGTTGCTACTGCAGTTCCTCAAGCTGCATATCAGACTGCCTTGTTTTAAGGTTTGGCTAGTAATTTTGTCAAATGTTCAGGTAGTAATTATCCAAAATGCTATATGGTTTTGGATGCCCAGCTAAAATGTTGGTTTAAGATTACATGCACAAGAGCTGGTGCTCAGTCTCCTGTGACATCTAATGACTGTGGGGAGGGAAGTTGCTATCCGGTTGCAGAACAGACAGACGGCTAAAGCAAGAAGAGGGAGCCAAAATGCAAAAATAGTACTCGCAAAAGCAGATGGCAGCATGGCTACATCATCACTGTAGAACCCTCATAAAAAGCATGCAGGCAGGATAAAAGTCCAGTTTTACTTTATTGTGGATGCCAGCACACAGATATCTGTCCCCTCCCCATCAGTGGCTCGGAGAGGGCTCCACACTGGCAGCTTAAAGTGCCCGCTGCCCATCTCAGTGTCTGCTCGTGAGGTATGCCACACTTGATGAGAACAAGCATCTTACTGGCAAGGAAACCTAGGAGTGGAACTCCGGATTTGATGGTGACATTTCAGTGTCAAGGATGCTTTAAGCAGCATCTGCTGAGTGATGCTACTGCCTGCCTCCTCATCCTTCTGTGTCACAAGTGGGCAGTCAAGCATCAGGGTCCATTTCCTATTCTTCCCAGGGATAGAGCGATTCCAGGGAGCACGTCCGCTCAATATGGGCAGTTCACCCATAGTTTGCTCCCTCTCTCCTGCTGAAATGGAATACCACAGCACTATTTTATTTGTATTTTGAACCCCTAAATTAATAACTTACTTTACTCTGGGATGGAACGGTTCCAGAGATCTGAAGGTAACGAACTGTCGCAGGACTAATAGTCCATAATGGATTTTCATGTACTGTAGCTGTGATTCCATAGGGAGCACGAAACCCACCCTGACACCCGATTGGGACCTGACTAGGCTACTGCACACATTGACCACGCAGTACAGTATGCTAAAACGAAGTGCTGTTTGTGCAGAATACTGACCCCATCCTCTACATAGTAGCATACTATTGTGATGATGGAAGGGCATTAGAGGCCATCTTGTCTACTTTTTCCTGCTGTAGGGTGGTGACTAAACCCCAAAATTCACAAAAGGTAGTATGGCTTAGGAAGGGTTGAAGACATTTAGAAATGCAATAAGCACTGGAAACTGTGTGGCTCTGATGGCCTGGTTTGGTAGTGGACTTTCTGACATGCTTACTGACATGCTTCCAACAGGCAGCCAGATAGATGCTAGGGTCCTGTGGGACCTGGGACGCTCACTGTGCAGTTGCAGACAGCCCTGAAATGGGACTCATGCGCCCACCCACAGGCTGCCTTGATGTTCTAGCCCAGGATGGCCTGGGTGCTTGTTTCGACTTTTTACCCCAGAGGTCAAGCAAAGTTGGCAGACGTGCCTTTCTGGGCGCTGACCTCTTAGACACTGGTAGAGGATCATCTCACCTGGACTGAAGTCCAGTGTCACCCAGATCTTCTTTGAGGATATCTCTTCATCAGGTCACACCTTAGGAACTATACCTGCATCAGCACTAGGACCCCATAGAAACTTTTGCAAGCAGTCAGCCAAGGGCTGCCCATGATGACTTCACCCATCGGCATCTACATAAATCTGGTTGGCCCTTCCTCCTCAGTTCTTTTCCTACCATTGGCCATACTGGCCAGACCCATGCTGTAGGAAACTACACTTTTAGCAGCTATGCTTTCACTTTCTGCTTTTCCATAAAAATTAGTTTTAGTACTTTGGGGAATATAGCAGTCACTGGCAGTCCTGTTATCACGCTTCCAGCATTGTAGTTGGTGATGCAGGCTCTTTTTCTGGACACTCTGTTGCTCAGGCCTCTCTACATTAGGATCGCCTGTGAGGGTCACCAGCTTTGCTCTCCTCGCTATTGGGCAGTGCTGCACTACCTTTACTGCTACAAATTGTAGTCGCTGACTTTCTTACCTTATTCGTGACCCACTTGAAGATCAGGGTCACTGCTCCGACTTTCCTACCCAGCCATCTGCCTTGGCAGCAGCGACATCTGCCACTCCAGCCATCTCCTAGACACAAAGACCGAGCTGGTTTAGGCACTACTGGACTTTACAGACAGTATGTTGCAGTCTTTGCCGGGTAACTGCTAGCTATCGATGCCCCCGACTGTTGCTTAAGCATCAAGGTCGGGCCTGGCTCCTGAAATACTGCACATCTATATGGCTGATCTGTTTGCAGTTAGTTGTCCGGTAATGCTTGCTGTCAACCTGTGACCCTCCCTCCACCATTGCTCAGACACCAAGGTTGGAGATTGGCTTATGCACTGTTGCACTATATACGGCCACTATGTTGCCCTCATTACCAGGTACTCCCCGCTGTTGACTTCTGGCCCTTGACCATTGCCAGACATCACAGTTGGGCTTGGCTTAGGTGCCACAAGGCCTGTTAGAGGCGTGTATTTCACCAACGATGCTGGGGCTTCTGTCTCCGACGTCGACTAGCGCAATCACGACTACTCTCTTACAGTGGTGTTGATGCTCAGGCAGTGCCCTCTCGAAACCTATTGTCAAGCCTACCCTACCTCCTCACCTTTGTTGACAAGGTTTCTCTTCATTTCTACCCCATCACTAACACACACAGTCATATTGCAGAATTGACTTATTCAGCTGCCACCCATGTTCCTGGCCAGCTTTATCATCTCCGCTGTCTATAGGGATGATGAAGAGGAAACCCATCCTGCCCTCATAATGGTGGAGGTTGTTACCTTGGAAGGAGTTTAGGCTAAGAGTGGCCAATCTGTATATGGCACCAGCTCCACTGTATCCCTGCATCTGGGAATCCTTCTTTATACCATACTGCAGTGGATGCCAGCTGCCATTGGCTTTGTTTTGGAGGCACAGGATCCACTAAAAGGATCTTGTTAGTCTCTGGCTTTGCCAGGTTCTCCTCCTTTTCCTTACGCTGTACAGCATTGGAAATTGCCATCTATGCAGCCTGGTACAGCCTAAACAACATGCCTGCTGTACCCAGACAGACTGATAAGATGTGGTCTGTGTCATCTGATAAAGCCTTATTATGAGGGAATCCTAGTCTCCGAACCTTAAGATAGGTTTCCAATGCAGTAGGTTGGTGGGAAGGGCCAATGGAATGCTGGCATGCATAGGCAGGGGCATTACTAGCAGAAGGAGGAGGTTATAATGCCCCTCTTCATAGCCATGATGAGGCACAGAGTATGGGGTTCAGTTCTGGAGACCACACCTCCAAGGATATAGTTGCATTGGAGAGGGTCCAGAGAAGGGCAACAAAGATGGTGCAGGGTATGCAGTGGACTGATATAAGAGCAGAGGTGTAAGGAGCTGAATCTGTACACGCTGGAAACAAGGAGAGAAGGGGAGGACATGATTGAAACCTTTAAATATGTAAAGGCTCAGTAAAGTAGGTGAAGGGGGTCTGCTGAGGAGGAAGGAGAGTGCCAGAACTAGAGGGCATAGCCTCAGATCGCAAGGAAAAGATTCAGGGGCAATGTGAGGGGCACTTTCACAGAGAGGGTGGTGGAGCCCTGGAACAGACTGCCGGATGGAGTGGTGGGGCTGAGATGGTGGAGGAATTTAAGAGGGCATGGGACAGGCATATGGGACTGAGTATTGGGGAGGTGGGGGCAGATGGGGAGGGGGCATGTGAAAAGGGAGGGTTGGGCAGACTAGATGGGTCAGAAGGGATCCTTTTCTGCTGTCAATTTCTACGATTCTATGATGACAAACTGGGACTGATCCAGTGAGCCTTACAGCTGCCCATGATACATCTAGGACACTTGGGTACCTGAATTCCTCTTCTCTGACTAAAATCCAAGGGGTTGGATGTACGAGGCATAAGTACCTCACACCTCTGCCTTTCTGGACCTGGAACCTCATAATGTTCCATCTCACCTTGGGCTGTTGGAACTGCATCCTATACAGCGGGCATCTACCACCACCTTCTTTTTATGTACTGTTACAGAATCCTTCAGAGAGTGGAGATGCAGTGGACTTTGACAGTATCTACCCATGCATTACAGAGGCCTGTAGGTAATAAATTGCCAGGGTTGCCAGTAGGCCTCTGGCAAGTAGGTCATACCTATTTACTCTACCGAGGCAGCAGCCTTTCATCCCCCACAGTGTATGCAGTTTTCAGTGCCACATGCCAGGCCGCAGGCACTGTATAATGTTACTCTTGCCCATAGGGCAGATGGTTTTCAACGTATGCCCCTCCAAGCAGAGGCTCATGGGCTACCATGTTGCCAGACCTTCAGAGGTCTACACACATATGTGCTGCTCCTGCCATCTGTCTGCTCTCCTTATCTTACAGGATAGGAGTCAGATTCAATTTCATTAACCGTAACAGGTTGTATTCTACACCACCTCCAGCTGAGAACATAAGGAGTTCAGGATAGTTTCTCAGCATTGTCTTCTTCCCTGCTGTAATCGGGGAAACTGGGTATGCTCCGCATATGAAAGATGTGTATCCTGTGCTGGCCTACTCTGCGACACAGATGACCCGGTTTGGGAATGAGCCTGGGGAATTGAGGAGGCGGACCAGGGAGAGGCTGAGCGTCCCAAGGACCGCTTGCCTTTCCAGGGAGGGAGGGGATTATGCTCGGGCGCCTGGCCAACCCCAGGCGGAGTCTCTGAGGGATGGCAAGCATCCAGTCAAGTTACTAGGGAATGGTGTGGATGTCGGCGGTGATGCCTTGATGCCAGCGCACAACATGCTCACCAGGAAATGGGGTCCAGGCACCAGATGGACAGAGCGCCTGGTGCAGACCCCAGAAGCTCCCACCTGCCTGCGCCAGAAAGCTGAACCCAGCAAAGACGCAGAAGTTCGGGTGTATGGGCTCCCACTGCCCCCGCCTGGGGAAGAACCAAGGCTACACGGGGTCCGCAGGGGCTCCAGGTAAGGTGAAGGAAGTAGGTCAGACACCATAGGCGTCTCGAAGGTGCGTGGCTGGGGAATAAAAAAAAAAAAGTGTGTCGTCCTATCAACATCAGGACACCTCATGGGAAATATCTGAGGTTCGTGCTTGAAGGGAGTGTTGCCAGTTCAGGATTGCCTCTTGGCTTATCTGCTGCACCTTAGGCCTTTACCCAGTGCTTGGCAGTCATACCTGCAATTCTTCACATGGAAGGCTTGTCTATCTTTTCTCACCTGGACGACTGGCTGTTAAATGCCAGCTCCAGGGACCACTTGTTATTAACCTTAGCTCAAACCAGACAGAGGTTCACAGTCCTCTGGATGATGGTCCACATCCCACAGTCTGTCCTGTCCCTGGTCACAGTCTACGCTAGACAGGAACAGACTTTAGTAAGACCTGGGCTCTGTGTTTCTGCCCATGGACAGGGCTGAACAACTGATTACATGAGCACAACTGGTATTCTGTAGCTTTGTGGCCCAGTGATTGGAGTGTTTCTGAGTGCTGGGGCCTGCTGTCAACCTCTTCCTCTGTCTTTTCAGTTCTAATTTTGTTGATGGTTGTGATTTGGTTTCACCATTGTATCGTCCAGGTCCTACTCTTTCAAAATTGTAAACATGTTCAGTTTTACTGCTGGAAAGTTGTTTTTAAAAAGTGTCAACTTGTCTTTCCGAGAAGCAAACTGCAAAGTGACTTTACTGTTTAGGCTCCATACGTACCTCCACAAATACAGTAATATTGTGTAATTTGAAGTTAATTATATATTTTACTTAAATGAAACACACAGAGTGATTTGGTTAGGAAAATAATTTTATTCTCAGAATATCTGTAACTCATCAAAGCACTTTATAAACCAGTCTGGAGCTGAGCTGTGGGGGCCTGCCATGTCTAAAATACTAAGATAATGTTATTAAATCACTGAAATGGCCTACACTTTATGTAAAGTGGCCTACCCGGTGGAGGTCACTGGGTCAATTAACCCATCAAATTTCAATTCTAGAATGAACGGTGAGAAGAGCACTGTTTTTCAGTAGTTTGCATGTTTCTGAAGTGCAATAATCCATTTTTCCTTGACCCAACCCATAATCTACTAAAGCCTGAGACATAGAAACATAGAATTTGACGGCAGATAAGGACCGCTTGGCCCACCCAGTCTGCCCATTTCCTACCTAATGGATAAGTTGCAGATCCTAGTTAACCAGCAGCCTACTTCTTCCTACCCCACCCCTAGAATTGCCTTATGACTGAAATAGCTTGGCAGAAAACACCAGGAGAAAGGACTGCTGTGTGACTGAACTTCTCTGCTGGGACTAAAGTAGAAGAACTTTTGTATTTGGACCTTTAATTTAGGGTAAAAACTAACATACAAAACAAACAAAAAAAAAGTGTGTGTTTGGGTTAACTGAACTGAATGGGTAACTAAACAGTCATCTAGGTGTAAACTCAGGTGACTGAAAGGACTTAACTGCTGTGAGGTTTAAATTACTTGTAGAAAGATCTGGTAAGTAGGGGGAGGGCTAGCTAGGTAAAAAAAGCTATATTTAAAAGACTGCCTTAGAAAGATCTCTGCTAATAGCTTGGCAGAAGACACCAGGAGAAAGGACTGCTGTGTGACTGAACTCTCTACTGGGACTATATTGCCTCCTTCCTCCACCCAAAGCTAGTTCTATTTTATAGGCACAGGATTTGACTGACAACAGGAACTTCCTGTTTAGGGCAGGAAGTGAGTGATCACAGAACCACCAAGGACCCACCATCCTAGAAGGGCAAGAGTAGCCTCCGCCCCTCTAGCTGCTGGAGGTCTGCCTCTGAACAAGTAAGTGGTCTACTGAGAAATATAGGATATTCTTGTCTCAGAACAGGACAATCAGGAGCTTAAAGGAAACACAGGCAGAAAGTAAGGAGAGGAGAAAAAAACAGAGGAAAGAGTAAGGATTACAAACAGTTAAGGGGCCAGAAATAAGACATGATTGGAGTGGTGGAGTGCAGTGGCTGTGGAGCAGCAGCTTAGGAGATGTTCTGGAGGATGCGGTGCTGCCCCATCCGCAGACACCTCTCTGGGCTGAGGGAGGAGGTTGCTCATCTCCAGGCTGAGTTGGCCAGGATTTGTGGGACCTCCTCTTCCATCCAGGGACCACCAGTGCCACCGCCGCCGCCTCAGAGGCTGCCAAGAAAGAGGAGCGGTTGGACCACAGTGGGCCCAGGGAGGGCGAGGATGGCGGAACAGAGGCACACCCTCCAGCCGCACCTCCACACCCACGCCATCTGCAAAGCGTGGCTTCCATGGAGGCACCCACAGTGGAGACCAAGGAGGATGCTGGGAACCCACAAAGGAGACCCACAGGAGGGCGGCAGGGGACCCCGTAGGGAAGGAAACAACTCCTGGTGGGGACCCACCGCCAGGAAGGCAGAACTGGGCAAGGAAGGGAGAGGGAGGTAAGGTGCCTGCCTGGTGCCACGTCTGGAGGGACAGGGAGCGAACCTCAGGACCCTGAGCAGCTGCACAAGGTAGGGAGCTGGACGCCATTGTCCACCCAGGGACAAATGACCCGGCTAAGAAAGGGATTAGAGAAGTGCAGGAAGAGTTTGTGGAATTGGGAGGGCCCCAGCCAAGCAGCACGCACGGCAGCCACTCGGAGGTGCTACCCATCCATGGCACAGGAGAGGCCAGTGTGTTCCGTACCATGGGATTCAATCAGTGGCCGAAAAAACTGGTGTGGAGCTCAGGGACCCGGCCTCACCAGGGACCGGGGTCCACCCGAGTGACGCAAGCCTACACTGGCATGATGGGCTGCATCTGTCCGGGAGGGAACCAGGATCCTAGGTGATAGGTTTAAATGCTTCATTGGCAAGCCTCCAAACCAGCCAAGGGGGAGGCACTGGAAAGGAGCAGGAAATCCCAGCCCCCAAAACAATCACGGTAGTAGTGTGGCAACACCAACATGGAGGTGTCGATAGGGAGAAGGGCAGTGGTAATGGAGAAAGTGACAAAGGCAAGAAGGACAGGGATGGGGCAAAGGGGTAAGGCCATCCAGGAAATGGAGGGCAATGAGCACCAATGCCCGCAGTCCGGCAACAAGCTCCCAGGCGGTGGCCCTAACGGAAGAGGGACGCCTGGACACCAGTAGCAGCCACAGAAACATGGCACACAGAGAACCATGACTGGGACGCCAACACACCAGGGTACATAACCCACAGGAGAGACAGGCAGGAAGAAGAGGGGAGGAGCAGCTCTCCATGCGAAGGAAGGGATAAAAGCAACTGAACAAAAGAGTAAACAGGAGGAGAGGAGGCACCTGCTGGCCACCCTGGAGACCGGAAAGGGCACCCAATCCGCACAGGGTTACTACAGACCCCATGTCAGGGGAAGGAATGGACAAGGACATGATGGAAGGCACTCCCAGAATGGCAGAGAAAGGGAGATACCACCGATGGGAGACCCAACACGCCAGATGTCAACTGAGCACACCCGCAGCAGCCCCATCCAAGAGCAGGGCCATTCCTGACGCCCCACAGATGGCAGGCACCAGACAGCCAGTCTCTGAACCCACTCGCGAGGGAGCAATCCCCAGACCTCGGACTCTCAAACGGGGCAGTGAGAGGATCCCAGATCCAGAAGCGGGCCGCCATCTGGGGACAAGTGACCATCAAACAGCGTGGCTCTGCCAACTCAGCTACAGAGTCAAGCTATACAAAAGCGAGGGCACTGGACTCCAGGAGGCCGACCCCGGCAAGATGGGAGAGTGCCCCAGAAAACACCAGCAAACAGGCTAGAAGGAGGTGTGGAGCAACAATGGGGAACCACTAAACTGCCATCACAGAGGCAACAAGCCCCTGTGTAAGCAAACAAACAAATCAAACGAAAGAAAAAGCCACCATGGTTCCTAAGAGAGGCGGCCACAAAGTCAGGAAGAAAAAGACAGCATTCCGAAGCACAAGGAAACACAGAAGGAGCAGGACAGAGAGCTGCACCAGCCAAGGCAGAAAGAAGCAGGAGGAAGCCAGAACAGCAAAGGCCCAAACCGAGGAAAAGACAGCCAACCTAGTCAAGAAGGGGGACAAAACCCCCATAGGTACATCAGTGAGCATAGAAAGACAAAGGGAGGGACAGTGAGGCTGAACAGAATGAACGGTGGTGGGCAGAGGGGACAGCGAAAAAGCAGGAACACCGAATGAACATTTCTGCTCAGCATTCACAAAAGAGGAGGGGAAGTGCCCAATCCAACCAACAGAAGCACTCCTGATAGGGGGCTGATCCCAGTCCCTTCACAGAAGAAAGGGCCTGCAAGAACCCCTAAACTGAACAGCATCGAAGATGCAAATGGAAGCAAAGTTTTAAGTGCTGTGAAGAATGTTGTTTCAAGTATTTTACTTGCAGCTGTTGATTCCGACTGAAAAGCTGTAGTTTAAATTATAGTATATGTTTATGGTAGCAAAACAAAATTGTATGAACACTGATCTGGGATAAAAAAAAAAGAAGCTGTGCCGGAGTATAGCCTAGAGATTAGAATAACGAGCTATGAATGAGCTATGTACATCCAGCAGACCTGGGTTTGATTCCCACAACCTCCACTTTCATACTGTGTGACTCTAAACAAGTCACTTAACCACCCCAGTGCTCCTGATCAGTACTAGTGCATGATTTATTGACACAGTACAGTGCTTCTTGTTAGTTCTCCTGAGTTCCTTCTTGAACTTCACCTCCCAGGTTGTAACTGTGCCCGCTTTGTTTTTGTTATCACTTCAGCTAAAGAAATTCCTGATATCTGCCTTGTTCATACCCTCAAGATACTTGAAGATTTCTGTCATATCTCCCTCTCTCCTTAGCCTTTTCTCACATGGGCTGTTATGCTCACTCTGGATCATCATCATAGCCCATCTCTGCACTGCCATGAGTTGATCAATATCTTTCTCAGGTAGGAACTCCAGTAATGCACGAAGTACTCCAGGTGCAGGTGCACCATGGATATCTTTCTCAGGCTGGGACTCCAGTAAGGCACACGGTACTCAGGTGCAGGTGCACCATGGATATCTTTCTCAGGTCGGGACTCCAGTAATGCACACAGTACTCCAGGTGCACCATGGATATCTTTCTCAAGTAGGGACTCAGTAATGCACACAGTACTCAGGTGCAGGTGCACCATGGATATCTTTCTCAGGTCGGACTCAGTAATGCACATAGTATGCCAGGTGCAGGTGCACCATGGATATCTTTCTCAGGTAGGGACTCCAGTAATGCACGCAGTACTCAGGTGCAGGTGTACCATGGATATCTTTCTCAGGTTGGGACTCCAGTAATGCACACGGTACTCCAGGTACAGGTGCACCATGGATATCTTTCTCAGGTAGGGACTCCAGTAATGCCGCGTACTCCAGGTGCAGGTGCACCATGGATATCTTTCTCAGGTAGGGACTCCAGTAATGCGCATGAGTACTCCAGGTGCAGGTGCACCATGGATATCTTTCTCAGGTCGGGACTCCAGTAATGCATCGAGTACCCAGGTGCAGGTGCACCATGGATATCTTTCTCAGGTCGGGACTCCAGTAATGCACGCAGTACTCCAGGTGCACCATGGATATCTTTCTCAGGTCGGGACTCCAGTAATGCATACAGTATACCAGGTGCAGGTGCACCATGGATATCTTTCTCAGGTAGGGACTCCAGTAATGCACACAGTATACTAGGTGCAGGTACACCATGGATATCTTTCTCAGGTTGGGACTCCAGTAATGCACACGGTACTCCAGGTGCAGGTGCACCATGGATATCTTTCTCAGGTAGGGACTCCAGTAATGCACGCAGTACTCCAGGTGCACCATGGATATCTTTCTCAAGTAGGGACTCCAGTAATGCACACAGCACTCCAGGTGCAAGTGCACCATGGATATCTTTCTCAGGTCGGGACTCCAGTAGTGCACACAGTATGCCAGGTGCAGGTGCACCATGGATATCTTTCTCGGGTTGGGACTCAGTAATGCACACAGTATACCAGGTGCAGGTGCACCATGGATATCTTTCTCAGGTAGGGACTCCAGTAATGCATGCAGTACTCCAGGTGCAGGTGCACCATGGATATCTTTCTCAGGTAGGACTCCAGTAATGCACATTACTCCAGGTGCAGGTGCACCATGGATATCTTTCTTAGGTTGGGACTCCAGTAATGCACACGGTACTCCAGGTGCAGGTGCACCATGGATATCTTTCTCAGGTCGGGACTCCAGTAATGCACGTAGTACTCCAGGTGCAGGTGCACCATGGATATCTTTCTCAGGTCGGGACTCCAGTAATGCACACGGTACTCCAGGTGCAGGTGCACCATGGATATCTTTCTCAGGTAGGGACTCCAGTAATGCACACAGTACTCCAGGTGCACCATGGATATCTTTCTCAAGTAGGGACTCCAGTATTGCACACAGTACTCCAGGTGCAGGTGCACCATGGCTCTATTCAGCATCAGGATCACCTCCTTCCTACTGCTGGTGAATCCCTAGCTGAGGGTCTAGCATCCTGTTCGCTTTAGCTGCTGCCTTTTCCATCTCATGGATGACTTTAGGTTGCTTGTTATAGCTATCCCATATCCTTTCCTCCTCCCATACCGCGACCTTTACTTTTCCTCCTCCCATACTGCAAACTTTACCCACCCCAATCTGTAATCTGTTCTCGGTTCTTGCAGCAGTATGCATGACTTCTCACTTTTTGCATTGAACCCCATGTGCCAGATACCAGATGACCTGTGACCTTAAGCAGGGCTCGAAATATAGCCTTTCTGCATTTCCGTGGAAATGTACTTAACTTGCTGGAAATGCAGTTTGTCTTGCAGCATTTCCAGCTGGAAATGCTGTATGGTATTCAGCTGTGCAGGGCAGAAGAGAGCGAGCCAGCAATCTTGGCTTGAGGCAGGATGCTGAAGAAAACAGCTCACCACATCGTGACTCACTGAACTTTCCTGTGGGGGCAGTAGAGAGTGAAAGAAGAGGACAGTGCTCTAAATAAGGTGAGTACAAGCCTATTTTAGTCATCAATTTTTAAGAAATACTCTTTAAAAAAAAATGTTGATGAGTACTGTTACTCTTCCCAACCCTTGGCAGTGCTCCATAGGTATTTCAAAGAGCATTTTTCTAAGCCCTTTACTCATCATGGTTATATTTTAATCATCGAATGTCAAAATGGTGAGTACATTACTCTTGGCGCCATTGTTGTCTGGACTGCTAGGAGAGGTGCAGGCTCCACATGTCAGTGCTGGGGTGGTGCACTAAGGAGAGAAAGCACACCATGTGCAATGTTCTGGACCAAGTGCCTAGTTTTAGAAACTGGCACAGTCTGGACAGTGTGGGGGGTCTGAGCACAGGGAGATGGCCATGTGATAATAAAGTGTCCATCTGATTGGTTGAGGCTTGGTCTCACTGCACTGTAGAGCATAAACTGATGCACTTACTCAATGTGAGTGACATCGTGAGGAGCTCTGTCTGCAGTGTGCTCTGACAGGGTTGCATTCAGAATAGCGGCTACTCAGTCAACTTGAGCACTGATCAGAAGTGTGTTTAAAAAGGACAGCAGCTGTTTTGGTGCTGTTTCAGGAGAAATTTAATAGAACACTAAACTACTGCAGCAAAGAACTGTAAGTGCTTCAGGCCTACAGCAAAGTTGATCTCTGCTCAGTAAGGCTTCCAAGGAAATCTGTGGAGTGGGGAAAAAGAATAGCGGGAGTTGGGAAGACATACTCTGAATACCCAGTTGGGGTGGATCTGTGACTTAGCGAAAGACAGTAGAGCAGTTCAAGAACCCAATCTATTGCACCCTGACTGTGCAGGCAGGCACTGATGTGACCATTTTTCCTAACAAAATAAATATTTTTTATGCGGAAATATAATGCTGACCCTGGAACTGTATGCTGCACCACCTACAAGAAATGTACATTCAAGGCCATTGTTTCTAGCCCTATCAAGATGTCTTCACTTAGGTCCCCGACCTCCTGCTCCGTGTTCACCCTCCCGCAGAGCTTGGTGACATCCACAAGAACCATAAAATTGTGCTGACATCAAGCACCATAACGTCATCACAGTGAGCCCACTGCTTCTGTGGTAGAGAAATAGTATGGACTGTTCGTGAAACATTTGATAAAAGCGCTATGTTTGAATCACATTGTATCTGTTAATACATATGCATTTGGGACACACTTGCACATCATGGTAATTCCATAGGTGCTGACATCACGACTCCACAGGGCTCTCTCCATTACCATGTCTTAGGCTGAAGATAGGATGGGGGCTGGTGTGGCACTAAGGGAGAAAGCACTATGCTTACCCAGAATATGACCCCCACAAACACACCTGGTTGCACTGGTAGCCATTCTGTGGGAAGACCCACAGAGTGTCCCAGCCAAGGAAGAGAGTATATAAAAAAAAAAAAAAAAAGGTAAAGACAGATTTAAAAGTAGCTTTCTTGTTTCAGGTGGGGCAGAGTTGCTGGACCCATAGTTCCTGCTCCCTCCCTCTCCCCTTGTGTCCACTTCCCCTCTCTTGCTTCTCACATGCTAATGAAGAGAATGGTAGGACCTGACCCCAGGCATGATAGTTTCAGGTGATGTTCTAGTGCTAGACTCTCCTGCTAAATCCTACTCGCTGCTGAGCCACAAGGGATGCTACAGATTACAGTGCCATGCCTCCCTCGCTGGAAAATAAGTGCATTCCTCTGCAGGGTTCCTGGCTTCCACCAGTCCAGTAAGTGAGGGACAGAGGTCGCTCCCAAACTTAAGTGTCCTAGGCGGCAGTGCAGCAAGCTTATGCCAGCCTTGGGGCAGAGATGGTGCCCAATCTGTAAGCGTTTTACATTACAGTTGACTGACTTTTACATATTAGCTTCTTCTGTACAAACAATTCACAAAATTTATTTTTCCCAGTATTTTGGTTACTAGCCTAGAATCTTGAGCTGCTTTCACTAAGGTCTCCACAAAATGGTTTTAATTAAACATTTATAGTATATGTGTGGGAGATGGTATGCCTGTACAATTGGAAGTATCAGAAATGAAACACTTCACCTTTAAAGCTACCATATGTAAGAGGGCTTATTTGTCTGTTGGTCATGCCCCTGATGAAAACCCTACATAGTCGAAGCACCAGGACTTTTGTCTCTTTGTTTTCTGGGCTTGTTTGCTCCGTGGCTAATAAAACAGTTTGTTTTGCTGATAACATACAGGTGATCTCTGTTTAATCTATTTTAAACTCCCAGCGTGCGGGCTGGCTTTGTGATTGTATGCCAAGCATGTCTGCATATATATTGGTCGTTGGATTCTACTTTTACGACTGTGTTTGAATTCAAGTCAGATACTCCGTAGGAATGAGTAGAAATTATTTCCCAGCAGGATGTTACATTACAATTCATGTCATGGCATGTCTTCCTCAGCAAATGAGGAGCATCAGTTCAAAGTCTTTTTTTTTTTTTTATTTCTCTACCTATTGACCTTTCCTAAACCTCTGAACACTAGCTAGAGTGATCAAGATAAAGTAGCAGGTGGCAGTAGGGATCATGCTGAGAATGTTGGAGCTGAAAGCAGCCTTCGTTTTGAGACACTGTGAGCAGGTTTGAAATAATGCATTACCTTACATAGCTTGCAGCTGTTCTAAATGAGTTTTGAAAAACATTTTTCTGTATTGCTCCAGGTTTGTCAAAGGGAGAGTTAATACACATGTAGCAGTAAAGCAATTTCTAACACAATATAAATTAAATGACCTTATGTTAGAAACCCATATCACAGGTAGTAAACAAGCATATTGCCAATTATCTAACAATGGAACAATCCTTAGTGAACAGAATTCGGTATTTTTGAACACACATGGTTTGATGGTAGGGAGTGTAGGGTACAATACCCAAGGATAAATGTGTTTGCTGAAACTCATAAACTGCAGTAATCCCCATTAGTATTCAGTCCCATAAATTTCATAATTTTCTCTCACAACTCGGCCACCAGATAGATCTAGAGAAGTGTTTGTTCTTTACTGGAACAACTGGAGTTCCTAGCTCCTAGCATTTCCAAAGCAGGGCTTAAATATAGCCTTTCTGCATTTCCATGGACAAGTACTTGAGTTGTTGTAAATGCAGTTTTCCTTGCAGCATTTCCATCTGGAAATGCTATGTGAGTATTCAGCTACGCAGGGCAGAAGAGAGCAAGCCTGCAATCTTGGCTGAGGGCGGGTGCTAAAGAGAAAAAAAAAACTCTCCATTTTATGGAACACCAGACTTTTCTGCAGGGGCAGTAGAGAGTGAAAGGAGAGGGCAGTGCTCTGATAGGAGAGTAGAGGCTTATTTACTCACCATTTTTAATAAATACTTTAAAAAAATGTTGATGAGTACCGATACTCTTCCCAACCCTTGCAGTCCTCCTTAGATATTTCAAAAGGAGCTGTTTAAAGCATTTACTCATCAAAGTTATATTTTACTCATCTAATGTCAAAATGGTGATCTCATTTCTTTTTTTTTAACCTTGTGTTTTATACTCCTTGTCTGCTTCCTCCTCCACTCTCTCCAGCATCCTCCATGGACCTCCCAGACCCTGTTGTGATCTGCCCCTAGAGTGCCTCGTCCACACATTTCCTGAAAACCCCGGTATATCCCTGGGGTAAGCGGGGTGGAGAGGGCAACACCGACACTTACCTCTCTCCAAACCAGCACTTGTATGTGTATGTGGATCTGGCACAGCGGAGTCTGTCCGACGAGCCCCCAGAGATGTCCCATGGAGGCGTACATTGCCTAGAGGGAGCAAGGTGTTTTTCCTGATTCCTTCCCCTGACGTCAAGCGCAGCAATGAGGGCTGTGAGCCAGGAGGCACACTGAGATGTACCTCCTGCTCTGCCCCTCTGCCGACCGTCACCCAATCTGCTGGCTGCTGCTCCCACCTACTGCGCCATCCACCTGGACTCCCCTAGATGGCAGCATTGCAGCGAGAGCCTACAGTAACCCCTCCCGGGAGAAGGAGAGCTGCGTTGAGCGCTCTATCCCTTCTCCGCCCAAACAACCCCGATGACCCGTGCTTCGTTCCCGAACCCAGGCTGCCGCGTGGGTGCGGTGTGGCGTCCAGCGCCAACCCTCAGCGCCACCGGCCGGCGCCTGAGCACATTTCTTTGAATGCCATTGTTATCTGGAGCACTGGGAGAGGTGCAGGTGCCATACGTCTGTGCTGGAGTGGTGCGCTGAGAAGAAAGCATGCCTTTGGAGGGGTGTGGGATAACAGATTGACCAGACACGAACTTCAGTTTCAACACACAATCTCTGTGTGATGTTTATTTAAAACACAGTGGATAACCTTCAGAAATGGCATATTCCTTCTTCAGTACATCAGTTGCAGCAACAGAATATGTAGGTCCTTCTGCACTTGTCAGCACATATCGACTCGCTGATCTAAACCTTTCAGTGAAAACCCTTCATCCCTATGGTTGCCTTGTTTGCTTGGGTGGTGGGGGCTTAAAAGGAAAAAAAAGCTACAGACAAGAACTTTGGTGCAGAAGCACTGAAACAAGGGTTACCCAAAGAGCAATAAGGCAAGTTTCAAAAACACAATATCCACATACTTCCATAATGGAAAACATCATGGGATATATGTAAATTGCCATGAAATTTCTGATTGGCTCATGTTTACAGCAGGAATGCATGGTACCAATTTACATGCATTTAACAACACAACCAACTTAATTTCTATAATACAGTTACCTAGTACTTTTACCTTTATCAAATACATCTAGTGCCATGGTATTTTCAACATTTGCGGGTTTCATAACTATAAGGTGTATATACATCAAGGTATTTTATGACACGGTGCTATTATATACTAAATCCAACAACGATAAACACAGCCTGATGTTTTACATAAGCTCGGAGGTCACCACAATAACCTCCTTGTACGAGGACCTGAGAGGGATAAGGAAAATTAAAGAGGACACTATATCATAGTCAAGAAAGGGAGGGGCCATAGGTGGCCAACTTTATGGGCTAGAAATTGTAAAGAATAGATTAGGCGAAGAAACAGAAGAACTGTTGCAACAGATTTGAGAAAGGTCGGTCCTCAAGAGTGGCAGGATCTCCCTGTCACAGTGCCTTGCACAACATTCTGGACCAAGTGCCTAGTTTTGGAAAGGTGTGCTGTCAGCTCAGTGAAACCCTTACAGTGGCGGAAATGTGGGCACTGCAACCTGACCGATTCATTCCGATGATGGGATTTGGCAAGGCCGCTGTCATTGCTGTCCCAGGGTGTTGCGCTCTTTCCCCTATACCTCTGACCTGAGGTGATTATATTATATCTGGGGGTGTAAGGCAAAGCCCCCTTAGTGGGGGCACAAACAGCCAGAATGTGCCCTGGTACATTCTTGTGTGATAAGCGTCGGGCAGAACAATTGCTGTGTGGCATAGTCGCTGTTTGTATCGTCATGTCACTGTACTGTCGGTCTCTAACCGACATGGAAGAACCTTTAAATAGGCACAGTTTGAACAATGTTTGGGGGTCTGAGCACAGGGAGACAGTCATGTGACACTAAAGTGTCAGTCTGATTGGCTGAGGCTTGGTCTCTACTCAAACTGCAGAGCATAAACTGATGCAGTTACTCACTGAGACAGTGTGGAGCTCTGGCTGCAGTGCACTCTAACAGGGTAGCATTCGCATAGTTGCTACTCGACTTGAGCACTGATCAGAAGTGTATTTAAAAAGGACAGCAGCTGTTTTGTTGCTATTTTGGGGAAATTTAATAAAACACTAAACTACTGCAGCAAAGAACTGGGAGTGCTCAGGCCTGCAGCAAGGTTGATCTCTGCCCGCTCAATCAGGCTTCCAAGAAATCTATGGAGTGGGGAAAAGAATAGACATAGGAGTTGGGAGACATACTCTGAATACTCAGCTGGGGAGGGAATCTGTGATTTAGGAAAAACTGTCACTTCTAGGGACGTGGATATGATGTTCAGTCCACACTTCTGGCAGTGTTCCTTTCCCTTTAAGGCTTGCTGGAATGTCTTTAAGCTGGCTTCTCCCACCCACCCAGGTGGTAACTCCCTCGGCACCACCTCATGGCGCAGATCTTCCTTTCTGCTGGAAGAAGGTGGTTCCTCCTTACTGCTCTTGTGCTGAGAAGGTCCTTTGCTTATTAAACTTTGTAAATCTTCAAAACATTGTCTTCAGGCTACTCCTTTTAGTCTTCAGTATGGACGATGGGAAGTCAGCGCCTGATTTCAAAAATGTTGCTGCGGGCAGCAGCTGTCTTGGATGGACCCACACACCATGTGCATCTACTGCCTGGGCCATGAGCACAGTCCACAGGCATGTGGCCTGTGCCACACCTTCCATTCATCAACATTGGAAGATCGCCATGCCCACCTCTTTCTGGGTCGTCCAGATGATTGGGATTCACCCATTAAATCAAAGGATGCCCGTTGGGTGGTCTCCACAGCTGCAAGGTCCGCCAAACAGCTTGCGGCATTTGAGGAAGTTCAGGCTCGGTGGCAGCTCAAGCTTACTCGGCTTCGCCTTTTACCACTCTCCTTGGGTGCCTCCTTCACAGGGGCATTCAAAGATTTGTGCCAGGCCCTTCCCACCCATGGGCAGGGTCCCCAGACACAGTCTAAATTCAAGTCTAAAAGGAGACCAAAATGGTCTCGCATCGCTTGTGGGATAAGGAGCACTCTAGGCCTCCAATTCCCACGCTTTCTCTGGAGGTTCTTCGCCCAGGCCACTGGCCCCACGGTCTCCCCATCGGGCCATTTGGTTGAGACGCAGGTCGATCTTCTTGCTGAGATGTTTCTCGAGCCAGTTGACCCATTGTCACGGAAGAGGCCAACACCTACCATTCTAGGACCCCGTTCCTGCCGCTCACTCGGAGAGGGACGGACCAGTCCCATAATCCGCCACCTCTCAGCCCAGAGCCTCCGGACCAGGGAGGACCGGCTCTCGCGGCCCCTCTGAGACCCACCGTCCCGGTGCCCGGGCCAGTCACAGTTATGTCCTTCTCTCTGAGCCAATGAGTTGAGCAGCCTACTTGGGTAAGCGCACCACCGCTATTCCTCATTCTCCTTGGGTGAAGAGAGGTCCAGTGTAAGCTGCATCGGCACTCACGAGGACTTGATGAGGCAACAGCTACTCTTCACTGGTGTAAAGCCCATTCCAGCTTCGACCTTGGCCATCACTTGACTTTCACTATGGAGGCCTCAGCCATCTCCGCCTCATCAGGAGCAGACCCATCAGGTCCCAGCTTGGCGTCCCTAGCCTCTCCACCAATTTTGGTGGAGCCACCACCAAAACAGCTGAAGTCCAGTGCTCTGGCTAAGGAGGCCCGCCTGGCCTCGAGTCTTCTCCATCCGCTGTCGGTCACCGTTACCCATAACCGTCCCCAGCAGGTCAGCGGGGATTCTGGCAGTTGACCTCTTTCTATGAATCCTCAGAATCTAAGGGCTCCTCCTTGCACTCTCATCTGGTGGACTTGGAGTCTGCCGAGGAGCTGTTGATGGAGCAGGGCAGTAAGTCTTTATGGTTCTTCATCTCAACTCGAATCTACTGGTCTCCTGATAGAGTCCATTTAGACGTGGGCTGGATACCTGCTTACCGAGAACCTTGACCAGAAAGAGACCCCCTGGAGAAGCCTTCCAGGTGGCAGATGCCATGTCATGTCAGACAGATCTAATCGATGTCTTTGACGGGTGACCAAAGTAGTAGACCAGGGAGGGGCTGTGGACATGGTCTACCTAGACTCTAGCAAGGCATTTGACACAGTCCACACAAAGATTAATAGTCAAATTAACCAGCCTGGGAGTGGGTCCCAGGGTGGTAGCCTGGGTAAAACATTGGCTGAACAGCAGGACACAAAAGGTAATAGTAAACGAGCCCACTCTGAAGAAAGGGGGTTACTAGTGGGTACCGTGAGGGTTCAGTACTGGGCTGCCTCCATCCTGACTATGTCCTTGCGGAGATGGGGTCTCCAGAACTGGACGCAGACTCCAGCTGGGGTCTCACCAACTGTCTGTACAAAGGGATAGTAACTTCCTGTTTTCTCTGGTGATGCCTCTCCCTATACATCCCACTATCGCCCCAGCCCCCAGGTCTCTTTCCATTTTGTTGTTGTTACTAACACCCCCACTGAGTACTCTTCCCTGGGTTTTGTTTCCCAGGTGCATTACTTTGCACTTCTTTGCATTGAATCTAAGCTGCCATATTCTGACCATTCCTCCAACCTTGCAAGTCCCTTCTCATCCTTTCACCCCCGTGTATAAAGACATTAAAAAGGACTGGACCTAGTACTGAACCCTGTGGTACCCCACTAGTAACCCAAAAGTGTGCAGGGTCTACAACAGAAGCCATAGGAGGAGAGACTAAAGGAGCTTAATATGTATACCCTTGAGGAAAGGAGGAGAGGGAGGACATAATAGAAACTTTTAAGTACCTCAAGGGAATCAGCAAAGTCCAAGAGGGTAGCATCTTTCAAAAAGAGATGTGCAAGAACAAGGGGACACAATTTGAAGGTAGAGGGGGACGCCTAGGGGCAGTGTGAGGAAGTATTTTTCACAGAGAGGGTGGTGGATGCATGGAACGTCCTTCCTGACGAGGTTGTAGGGTCAAAACAGTGAGGGAGTTCAAGAATGCTTGGGACAGACATATGGCAATTCTTGTGGGGGTAGGAAGAAACAGGCTGTTGGTTAACTAGGATCTGTGGCTTATCTAGTAGGTAGGAAAATGGGCAGACTAGGGTCGGCCAGCGGTCCTATCTGCCCTCAAAGTCTATGTTTCTATGTTCCTGCCTTTGAGCTGTGGCAGCACCAGCCTCTTGCCCTGTGCCACTGGCCCAGATGGCTCGCAAGTATGCGATCCCTACTGGTTCCCTTTCGGGATTCACAGAGCATCCCTTGGCTGAGGGGCTCATGGCAGACTCTGTTTTCAGGTGCATTAGCGACATGGGTGGCGTTGACAAGCCACTTGATAAGGAGTCCCAAGAATTTTATCATATGGCCAAAAGGTGTGTGCTGCCTCCTCTTTGGCCTTTGGCAAGTGAGTTTGGCTCTTTGATGGCCCACTTCTCTCATGCCCTCTGGCTCATTTGATGAGGTGCTCCCTCATCAGACCTGCAGACCATGGTCAAACCGGTCCGGGATCAAGGCAGAGCAGTAGCCACGCAACAGCTTCAGACTGCCATGAACTTTGACGACTCTTGCGCTTCGTCTGTGGCAACCATGGTGGCTTTGTGCCACAGAGCCTGGCTGAGGAACTCGACCTTTACAACGGATATGCAGCACAAGCTGGCAGATGTCCCTTCTTGGGCACCGACTTGTTTGGGCCAGGGTCGACGGGTATCTCACTTGTACTGAGAAGTCCAGTACCACCTTGGACTCTGTGACATCTGCACAAAGAGACCAAGGGCTGTAATCAGCAGTAGAAGAAGCCCTTTCGACCCTCTCTAGCCCCGCAGCCAAACCAGCCCAGCCTCAGGCTGGCCAGAGGCTCAGGCCTGATGTCCCCGATCGAGGTCTGTGGCCATGGTCGTCTGTAGGCCAGGAGGCTGAGGCCCTGGTGTCCCTCTGCTGGTCCCTCCCCGCCTCTAAGCCTGCCCAGTGATGGGATGAGGGTGCCTCCCTCATGTCCATCCTGACTCCCTGGGTCCTACTGTGGGGGCTGGCTCTGCCGCTTCCTTTCCGCCTGGTCGCTGTCACCACAGAGAGGTGGGTTCTCAAAGTGGTCGGCCAGGGTCTGCCTCTGGAATTGGAGTACCTGCCTTGCCGAGCCCATGCCCCACAAGAGGGCATTGTGTCCAAGAGACATTGGGACATCACCCAGCTCTTCCACAAGGAGGTCGTGGCTCCTGTCGTGGACCCTCCAGAACACCCAGGGTTTGTCTTCAGGTACTTCCTGGTGCCAGAATGGATCAGGGCTGGCACTCCATCTTAGATCTTCATGACCTGACAGGTTATCTGTCGGTCCCCAGAGTTGTTAGCCTTAGGCACTCCAGGGTCCAGGACGCGTTTGGTTCTACCTTAGCTGCCAGTCAAGTTTTCATTTCAGGAGGAAGGAGGAATCACTTGGGACCAGAGGTAAACAATATTACATTTGGCATGGGCAGACTAGGTGGTCAAAAATAAGAAGCAGACATTTTTGGCAACAAATTCTATGTTTCTCCTATTGTTTTGTTTGTGATGCATTGGTTGCTGGCTGCTCAATCAACAGGAAGGTTCCTCACAGGAACCCTACAAGTATTGAATGGGAGGGGTTAAGCTGGGGGCACTTCCCTCTGCACGCCAGCTAGGAGCATCGGGGTAGGGGTTACATGGTGAAGTATTCATTTGCTGAGGGCCATTTTGTGTCCAGACTCCAGGCCCTGGAGTCCAGGCTGGAATCTGGACATAAATGGCAGCAAATGAATGCTTCACAATGGATGTCCTAGGGTGCAAGTGCCCCAAAACCCAACTGTCCTGGTCCCAGTAGAAGTTTAATAAAGATTATTCCCGGTACCAGTGGCACCTAATCCTCACCCAGTCCCAGGTTTGGCATTAAAAACTACCTTGTAGTCTAGTGGCCCACCACCTCCTGGTGGTGCCATCCTCAGTTGCACACCTGGACTCGAGATGGCTGACCAGCCGATACTACTCACCCTCTGTTCACCTTCACTGCTGGCCACCATCTCACACAAGTGTGACAAGTACAGTATAGGTACTGAATGTGACTTGTGTGGACTGTACATGCGATGGCCAGCACCACAGGTGAGCAGAGGCTGAGTACTGGTTGCATACTCAAGAGTGGCAGTGCGGCAGCAGTGGATGGTGCCAGGAGAATGGGCCACACAACCACTAGACTGCCAAGGGTGTTTTTATACCAAAATATGGATCTGGTGCGGAGAAGGGGACACTGGTACCCAGGGATTCGGCAAGAATCTTTTCACGCGGTGTCAGTCAGTTGCCCACCACAGTTACTTGTAGGCACAGCTGCATATTGTACTACATATTGGAGTGGACCCAGAGACTGTGGCCCCATCCACACTACACGCTATGCCCGGTAACGGATGCAATCCGTTACTGCCGCGGAGCGGTGCAGTGCGCCCACACCTCGGCAGTGTCCATTACGGACCGCACCGCCGTCCACATCGATCCGGGCGCTCGTTAGCAGCGGAGCCCGATCCCACAAGAACTCGCTGGCGCGCTTTGTGCCCTGCTAGGGACTCTACCGGCAGTCCACATTACCGCGTAACGGTCCCTAGGGCGGGATCGGTTCATAATTGTTGTGGAAACCACCTCATAGGTGGTTTCATTATCGTTACGGTAACTGCTCCTGTAACGTTACCAGTGTAAACGCACGCCCGCTACCGATGCGGGGTTTACACCCTCTGTAACGTTACAGAAGGGTTTTCGGCTGCAGTGTGGACAGGCCTGTGTGTCTGCCTTGCAGCACAGCTGCGGCTATCTGAATATGAAAAGGACTTCAGCTAGCCTGGGGAGAGTACTAATTAAGATCGCTGAAAGTGTGGGTTCACTGGTGCATGCTGGACTGTGAAACTTAATTTAGAGCCAAGCATAGAGTCCATTTTGAATCCAGACTGCGAGCTGCAAATAATTTGGCTTGTGAGTGGTCCCTTTGCCTCCTATAAGAAATGAGAAAAAGTGGTTTGCTTTTAGTAAAAATGTAGGTGAAAACAAATTTGACTTCACTAATGCCTGCCATGGACTTATGGACCAAAAGTAACATAAGTCCTGGACTTAAAGCCTCCCAAAACATTTTTAGCCCTTGCCTGAACAAGTTTTCTCAGGCTGCACACCTTCAGGATGGTCACTCTGTCTCAGATCATACCATTTCTAGAAGGAAAACCTGTGATTTTGCTCTCTGGATCTTTAGGACGTGTTCCTTTATGTCCCACTCCATCCATCCCACCACCAGTTCCTTTGGGTCCGAGCAGAGGGGCTTCTCTACAAGATCCAGGCCATGCCATTCAGTCTGTCCTTGGCCCCAGGGTCTTCAGATACACCGCAGTGGTGGTAGCCCTATCTGAGGCATTGAAGTCCGGGCTTTCCCTACCTGGATGACTGGCTTCTTGCAGTTCCCTCTAGGCAAGAGGTGGAGTGGTCCAGGGACCTGGCCCTCCGGACCTGCATCTCTCTTGGCCTTCTGGTCAATGAGGCCAAGTTGGAACTCTTGCCCTTGCGGGTGATCAACTTCATTGGGGCAGAGCTCAACTCTTGTAGAGCCAGGTTCGACTTCCGAGACAAGGCGGAGGCTCTGCCTCCTTTGCCCGATCATTTCGGGGTGAGTAGTTGTACTGTCGGACTTTCTGCACCTACTAGAATACATGGCGACTTGCACGTCGTTTTACATTGGGCCCGCTGGAGGTGCCTTTCTGCACGTGGAGCGGCCCGCCAGTGGTCTTAGTGCAAGGGCCACTTCGACCAGCTGGTCACTGTGACCCACCTAACGTGGGACACCCTCCAGTGGTGGCTAGTCCAAGACCATCTGCAGGAAGGTATCCTGTTTGTCCGCCCAGAGCTGGCGTTCATCCTAACGACCAATACGCCTCTCATGGGCTGGGGTGCCCACATGGGGAACACAGGGTCCACGGACTGTGGATCCCCGAGGAGTCTTGGTGCCATATCAAGCTGCTGGAACTGCGGGCAGTGTGGCTGGCACTGACAGCCTTTGCTCTGCATGTTTGGGGTCAGGTCATTCAGGTCCAGATGGACAACACCACAACCATGTACTGCCTCAACCAACAGGACGTAACACACTTCCTTCTCTTGTGTAGGGAACCTCTCTGCATTTGGACCCTCATGTGCAGCCTGGAAGCAATCATCTGGCCATTCATGTGGCCAGTATCTCCAACCAGCTGGTGGATGTTCTCAGCTGTGAGGGCAAGGCGTCCACAGTGTTCTCTCCTCCCAGAGGTAGTACGCAGCCTTTTCTCCCAGTGGGGCACCCTCAGGTGGACCTGTTTGCCTCCAGGTAGAGCGTAAAGCTAAGGCTGTACTGTGCTACCCCCTCACCAAGGAATGCTGCGGGCCCTGGACCTGGGCCTTCTCTATGCCTTCCCTCCATTTTCCTTGATCCACAAGCTGTTGCTCAAGGCCAGGAATAAGGCATGAATGATCCTGGTGGCTCTGGACTGGCCTCACCAGTTTTGGTACACTGATCTCCTTAGCCTCAGCAGCAGGCTCCCAAGGTGTCTTCCTCTACACCTGGTTCTGCTGTCCATCCATTAGGGGAATATACTCCACCTGGACCTTCAGTCCCTGCACCTGACAGCCTGGTTCCTGAGTGGCTGGGTTCCAGGCTTTTGGTCTGTCCGAAGATGTCCTCACCATGGTTGAGGATTCTTGGAAGAGTCTACCCAGAAATGCAATACCTACAAATGGAAGAGGTTCTCCATCTGGTGCCAGGGGATCCGTCCTGAATCCTGCCATGAAAACTCCACCAAAAAATCCTGAACTGCAAAAATACAGACAAACCGAAATCCCGACATAAAAAATCCTGACAAGGAAATGCAGGAGAAGGAAGCCTAGCCTCCTTTTCCCACCTCTTTCTGTGCCTGGGGCTACTGCGCATGGTGAATGGCTTCAGAGTTCAAGGTGACTTTTCAGGAAACAGACACCGAGAAACAGTTTACCGCCAGGAGAAAGAGCGGCTTTTGCTGCTCATGGATCCTCACCCTGGAATCAGCGTACCTTAGCAACATTGGACCGACTGATGGCATTGTTGGGTTAGGCTCCAAGTGGGGAGGTTTCTCCAGTTTTTTCCCTTCATCTCGGCCTTCAGGATTCCATTGGGGGTGAGGAGGACCTGAAGCTCGATCTCCTGCTAGCACGGACAAACTCTTGCAGGGTGATTGAGCCCTCGCGACTGCTTCCTGTTCAGCGCATGTGTCCGCTCCTTTTGCTGAACTCAGCAGAGATCTATGCCACGGACTACTCTTTCCTCATAGATGAGGCACATGTGGTAAGTCCTTCACCAAACTGCTCTCCAGGTCAGACTGCTCCTGTGACTTTATGCTTAACCTTCAGGAGTACCAGCCAGCGGGTTGGTGGCTGGTTGAGCCCTAGCCACAGTGAGATGGTCCAGAGACGATACGGGGTAATGGCATTATGTACCGAGACTATGCACCAGAGTTTTGCCTGACCTGACCCCGGGATGGCTTCTGCCCCCAGTTCTCATGCCATTTGGATTAAATCTTCACTTGCTGACAGTTTTGCGTCTTTCCTGCAGTGAGTGCAAAATATTGCAAGGCAGTATTGTGTAATCAGGATTAGTGGCCATCGGTCAAATCATTAATCGAGTTCACCGACAATATTTTCTTGTCTGGATTTTGCAGGGGAGTTAATGGGATTTAGTGGTGGGATTTGGAGGAGAGAGGTCTTGAAACTAGAACTTGCTGTATTTTATGTGAAAAGTGGGGTTTAAACTTATAAAGGAGGATGGGTCAAATAAAGAAAGGACTCTGGGGGGCTGTTTGAGGTACAGATTTAGGGCATGGGAAGAGTGCGGGGGTTGCATTGAAAATCCAAGGAGAATTGGGCAGAAAAGGGATTGCACATAGCTGGGGGGACGGGGGAGGTTGGGGTGGAGGACAGTCCTGATCAGTGCCAGGAACATGAGCAATAAAATGCCTGAGCTTTAGGTTATGTTGGCTGGACGGAACAGCAGACGTAGGTGCAATTACAGAGACATGGGGCACCCAGAGAAATGACTGGGATCTAAATTTGAGGGTTACAGGATTTTCAGAAAAGATAGGGAGTGGGAGGAGGGGAGGGGAGGGATTGCACTGATATTCAGAAATGACATAGAGGTTAGTGGAGTGGAGGAGGCTGAAGGGGTGTGGAGACTATATGGGTAACCCTGCAAATGAGGGAGGAAAAAATTGATAATAGGGTGGTATACAGGCCACCTGCAATGGAGGAGACTCTGGAGGATAAACTGATTGAGGACATGAAGGGTCATTGTGACCTTGGTAAGGGTAGGGTGGTGGTCTTGGGTGACCTTAATATGCGGGGCCGGATTGGGACACCATGACATGCTCTGTAACCAGGAACAGCAACTGATGGATGTCTTTCAGGATGCCTTCCTGGTGCAACAGGTGGGGAACCTACAAGAGATGGGTGGATATTGGACGTTGTTCTAGCTGACAGTGACCAGATAAGGGGCCTGAGGTGTGCAGTCCACTGGCGAGTGGGGACCATGCCACGGTCTGGTTTCTGCTGCATCTGGGGTGGGGAACCGCACTAATACAGTAGTGGCAGATTTCAGGAGAGTGGACTTTATGGGTATGGGTAGGATTCTAAGAGAAGTTGGAAAAGATTAGGCTGGACATGGATGCTGGAAGTTTATGGGAGACCATTAAAAGGGTGCAGGAGGCTACTAGGTCCTGTACAAAATTCAGCGAAAGCATGGCTGAACCAGTAAGCCATGTTGGTGGACTAGGGAGGTGCAGGAGGCGGTGAGGGATAAAAGGCTGCCTATGCACGTTTATATAATCAAGGGGGATAAGGAGGAGAAGAATATGAGCTTTGGCCAGGAGGGTCACCAGAGTGGTGAGGGTGCCAAGGCAGGGATGGAGCAAAGCCTGGTAGGGATATCCGGGGTGGGGAGTGATTCTATAGATACATAAGAGAAAAGAGAAGACACGGATCAACAGGATTAAAATTGTGGGGGATGGGCTCAGGTAGCGGGGATCAGGCAGAAGTGCTAAATGAGTACTTTGCCTCAATCTTTGCAGATGGAGAAAGGGATCCTACAGATTGATGGGAGGGAAGAGGAGCCAGCAAAAGTGAGAGGTCAGTCTGAGACCAGAGGATGGAGAGGCTAGGGTGCAGGCAGGGACTGATCCAGAAGGGGTGGGGAGGATTGGATGGGAGAAATCACAGTGAAAAGAGTGATGGAGGCCCTCGGAATCTAAAAGCTGATAAGGCGCTGGGCTGGATGGGCTACACCCGAGGGTTATGAAGGAACTGGCGGATAAACTGTCAGCTCCATTGGCTGTACTCTTTAACATCTCTCTGCAAACAGGATGGGTGCCTCAGGACTGGAGGGTAGCGTATGTGGTGCCTATCCATAAAGGGGGGTCTAGGAAGAGATGGGGAATTATAGGCCTGTCAGCCTAACGCCTGTAGTGGGCAAAGTAATAGAAGGCTTTATCGAGGAGAGACTTGGGAGGCAGCTGGAAGGGTTAGGGCACCAGATATGATAAACAGTATGGCTTTGTTCTGTGGAGATTGTGTCAGTCCAACCTCGTAGAGTTTAATGATTGGGTGACGAGGACTTTGGACAGACATAGGCCGGTGGACGATTAGCAAGCTTGGTTCAGTGCCCCATAAAGGACTGATAGCAAAGCTGGGGAGATGGGAGGGAGGACAGGAGCTGAAGTGGGTTGAAAATTGGCTTTGGGGAGAATTCTAAGGGTAATGGTCGATGGGATAGTCTCCTCCTTAGGAAGGTAATCAATGTGGTCCCTCAAGGTTCAGTGTTGGAGCCACTACTGTTTAATGACTGTGTCTTGGATATAGGGAGGGGTTAGGAATAGGCTAAGTCTCTTTACAGATGGTTCCAAACTGGGAGCACTGGTGGACTGTGAAGAAGCAAGATAGGTAGTCCAAGGTGATCTGGATGCCCTGGAGGGGTGGTCAAGGAGATGGGCATTGAAATTTAATGCCGTGAAATGTAAGGTACTGCATTTGAGGGTCAGAACCGGCCATGTTTGCACCTTTGGGGTCACACTGCAAGCCACAATGGGTGAGCGGGATTTAGGGGTGGTGGTAGATGTCAAAATGAATAACTCTGAAAATAGTAGAAGAACTGCAGCCAAAGCAAACAGGATACTGGGCTGCATAGCCAGGGGAATTATGTCCAGGAAGAAGGAGGTGTTCCTACCTCTATACAATGCCTTGGTCAGGCCGCAACTTGAGTACTGTGTTCAGTCTCTGGAGACCTCATCTGAAGAAGGACATGGCACTGTTGGAGAGAGTTTAGAGGAGAATGACCAGGATGATTCAGGGAATGGAGGTGAGGACATATGAGGAGAGATTGAAGGAGCTTGGGATGTACACACTGGAGGAGAGGAGGGACAGGGGAGACATGATAGGAGTCTTCAAGTATGTAAAGGGAATAACTGAGAGCAGAAACAAGGAGCTGTTTTGTCTAAAAAGGGGAACAATGAGGGGCATGAGTGGAAACTTGAGGGGAGAAATTATAGGGGAGCGTAGGAGGCAGTATTTCACTGAGAGGGTGGTGGAGGAAGGCGCAGTGGAGGGCTTCAAGAAGGGTGGGACTTGAACAAGGGATTCTAAATCCAATGAAGACCCTCTTGGGGCTGGGGGGAAAGCGAGCAACCACTAGGTGGCTGGCTACCGAGGGACATGACAGACCATTAGGCCTATTCTGCTGGCTTTTTAGTATGTTAGTACTTAACCCTTGTATCAGTCTGTTTGCTGAACTTTAGCCTTCCACTCCCCCACCCCCAGTCCAGAAAAAGTCATCATCCAAGATAGGGTTGGGCGATCCATCAGATCACACTGCTGCTGCAACCAGTACTGGACATCTGCAGTGTTAACCCTTCATTCTTAAAGAGTAATGTTGGTCTTCACAGTTGGCTTAGTGAGTGGAATAGGGGAAAAGGCCTCACAAGGGGTTATATTTCACCAACGGATACTTTAACCAAAATTTTCTAATGTGTTAACATTCTTAAAACTTATATCATATACTGCCTCTCCTTAATATAGATGAAAGCAAACAATTCAGAGGCAGAAAAGTCCATGGAGTCCTTCAGTATATGATGTAGAACAACTTTCTATCTGGTGCTCCATTAATATCCCCGTAAATTTAAAGCGGAGACAGCATTTAGCCTTTGAGCTGATTCACCCACATTTTGGATGAAAAATACTCCATTGTGCAGACTCTGTGTCCGCATTGCCAGTTCCTAAGTTCAACCCCAGGATGGGTTCTGTAACGCTGCATCCAGCAGTTGATAAAACTCAGTTTGAGGTGCACTGAAAGCAGCACCTGTATGTTATGATGGAGTTACAACACTGGGCCCGTGGATCGTGAATCATTACTAGAATGAGCACTGTTACCATCCTGCAACACAGGGACAATTGGAGTGGACTTATTTTTGCACCTGTGTAATCTTTCTTTTCTCAGGGTGACAATCCGTATGCAGCTTCTGCCGAATCCCCGCTGCTGACTACCATTTTCATTAATATCTGTGGCCCTCACTGGCCTCTGGATGTTTCCATCCTTGGTTTTCTGCCACCCTGCAGCGCAAGTGCAGCATCAGGACTGCAGGCCATTTCTGCTCCCCGAAGAACCACCGTGCTTGAGCCCCAGCAATGTCAAGGTGAGCCAAAAGCAGCACCATCTGGAGTCTCGAGAGTAACATCAGCAATAGTGTGCCGCCTGTCTGACGTTGGGACAGAATTGTCAAAGGGGTATCATTTAGAGGGTGTACAGTACCTGGATTGTTAACAGAATGACCTGCAGCTTCCTCCTGTAACAGTTTTAGCAGAATGACTTTGTGGTCTTCATCACTTGCTGCAGCAGTGTTTCCTGGGGGTCAGTCTTGACTGTAGTAGTGGCATGTTCAAGCAATTCAATATTGTGTCCTGAATCAGTCGAGTTGTAGCATCCGTGTCGCCCTCACAGCAGGATTAAGCACCTCCATTTTCCAGCCATCTGATGAAACAACATCCATAGGTTCAATACCGGGTCCAGTCAGCATTTGATCTGTAGCACAAACATTTCCATTTCCAGTAGTTCCAATTTCTCCAGTACCCCCTGCTCCATAATTAGCTCCTCAGCGTCTGCCATTTTGAAAATGGCAGACATAGGGCTCCCTACCAACTAGGAGGAGCTTCGCGTATTGGCCAACATTCTTCTTCCCATAAAACTAGTTCATGCAATTGTTCAAGGCTGTGTGTGGGTGTTGATGTGCAACATGACTGCCAGTACATGTTCAGTCACGTCACTTCACTACCAGTCTAGCATTGCTTGTAAAGCACCTTGAGATACAGCGTGTATTAAAAGCACTATATAAAAATTCTTCTTTTCTTCCTCTTCCTCTTTCTTTTTCTTCTTCTTATGGAGTCACTTTTGAAAGAAAGGATTGTGGAGTATCTTGTGTCCAACAGGTTACAAGATCTGAGGCAGTATGGATTCACAGGGGGTTATGTCAGGCGGACCTTATAGATTTCTTCGACTGGGTGACCAGGAAACTAGATCATCAGGGTGGGGCAGTGGACGCAGCCTACTTAGACTTTCAGCAAGGCCTTCAACACTGTACCTCATGGAAGGCTAATTGGGGAAACTGGGCAGTTTGGGGTGGTCCAAAGGTGGTAAACTGGATACAGAATCGGTTGATGGACAGGCAACAGAGGGTGTTGTTAAACAGAATTCACTTGAGGGAGAGAGAGATTGACCAGTGGGGTACCTCATAGAAACACAGATTTAGTCAGCAGAAAAGGAACCAGGCCCATGCAGTCTTCCCTTGGCCCTGCCTATTCTGTCACCGCTGACCCTAGTTGTTCATAGGTGTTACCCTCCCCATTCCTCTACCTAATATGCCATTGTGCCTATCCTGCATACTTGAAGCTCCCCAGAGTCTTTGCCCCTACTTCCTTCTCTGGCGGCTGTTCCGTCATCCACCACCCTTTCCATGAAGTAGTATTTTGTACATCTCTCCTTAATATCCCCTCTTAAGTCACTGAATGCCCTTTGTTTTAGTGCCTTCTTTTCTGAAATAGACCTCCACCTGCAACTTGGTCACTACTGTGAGGTATTTGTAGGTTTCAGTCATGTCCCCACTTGCTCTCCCTCTTCCAGGAGTACATGTTCAGTTCTTGCAGCCTTTCCTCATGTGGCTTATCATGCAACCCCCTCACTATTTTGGTTGTCTTGCTCTGTACTGCCTCCCCTTTCAGTGTCCTTGCAGAGGTGTGGCCTCCAGAAATGGACACAGTACTCCAGGTGAGGCCTCACCAGTGAGTGATAAAACAGCAGCACTACCTCCCTCCTCCTACTAAACATCTCTCTCCCAGTGCACCCCAGTATTCTGCTAATCTTTCCCACTGCTTTGTCACACTGCCCAGCCTCCTTGAGGTCATCAGATATGATGACCTCTAGGTCTCTTTCTTGCTTGGTGACTGTAAGCTCCACTCCCCATCTTTATACACAGCCACTGGGTTCCACAGCCCTAAGTGCATAACCTTGCACCTTTTGACATTGACAGCCAGCTGCCACTCCCATTCCTCTAGTTTCCTCAGATCCTTTAGCATTCTTTTCCACCTGTTCCTGAATGTCAGCCCTGTGCAGATTTTTGTATCATCCACAAAGAGACACAACTTAGCCTCAAGCTTCTCCGCAGTGTCGCTTATGAAGACACTGAAGAGGACCAGTCCCAGCATCAAACCCTGTGGCACCCCACTTTCTCCACTACCCCCAGGCTGCTTAGTTTCTTAACTAGCCTCCTATGTGTGCAGTGTCAAAAGTCCAGATAGGCTACGTCCACTGCTCCACCTTGATCCTCCTCCCTGGTAACCCAGTCAAAGAAATCTAAGAGAGCCTGCCATGCTAAGGGTTGAGGCGCTAGACACTTTACCTCGCCTCTGCGCCAGCGACTCCAGGGTTTGGAAATGACCTTGGGTCATTGTGGTGCTGGCATGGGGGGGTGAGGAGGGGATTGAGCGAGCCAAGGGCTGCTCTCCTTTCCCAGTGGTGATGGGGTGGGTTGTCGCCCATCCTGCTCCCACCAGGTGGAGGTCCAGTGGGTAATGTAGGTGGGGCGGGGTAGCAGTACTGGTGGGTGGAAGGGGCTGAGCTGGCTTCCAGTGTGCGTGCGGCCTCACACACATGTACGGCCATGTGCCGGGGCCCGGGGCAATACGGAGAGAAAACCAGAAACGCTTATAAAAAATCTATATTAAAAAAAAAAAAATCTGAGATTAGTGACATGACCTCCCTGTGAAATCAGTGATCTTGGGCGTATTTCAGTCATTGAGTCACACTGCAGGAACTTCACCGCCAGTGAAGCAGGATCCACACAGAAGATTTTCAGCAGTGCAGCTGGGGCTGCCACCCTACGCCCCTCTACCGATATCTCCAACCCCTAAAAGGCATGGAGCGGCCCTGCTCCCTCCTTAGTTCTTTTCCTCACACACTCATTTGCATCGGCTCCCACAGAGTCTGGATGCAGTTTCATGACCTCCCTGTGAAACCAGTGATCCTGCAGCCGCTTTGCCTCGAGATGCTCCATGAGCCTCTCTTTCAGTAGTGTCTCTGTTAACTTCCCCACCACTGATGTGAGACTGACTGACCTAGTAGTTGCTAGCATCCTCCCACTACCACTTTTGTGCAGAGGGACCAAATCAGCCCTCCTCCAGTCCTCTGGAACTTCATCTCCTCAGGACTCTGTACTGGGTCCAGACCAGTTTAATGTCTTTATAATTGACATTGCAGAAGGGAAGGTATGCCTCTTTGCACATGATGCCGAAGTGTGCAATAGGGTGGACACCCCAGAGGAGTAGAGAGAATGCAGAGACCTGGGAAACTAGAGGGAGTGGTCAAGAGTATGGCACTGGGTTTTAATGCAAAAAGTGCAAAATCATGCACCTAGGATCCCAGAGGTAGAGTGTAACATGGGGAGAGGTATGATGGCCACCAAACAGGAAAGACACCTGAAATCATATCTAATGACCTCATGGTGGAAGGCAGTGTGACAAAGTAGTTGTTGGGGCCAGTGGGTTGCTGGGGTATAGGGTGGGTTATCACCAGCAGAAGGAGGGAGGGAGGTGGTGTTTCCACTATATAGATCCTGGTGAGACCCCACTTGGAGTGCTGTGTCCAGTTCTGGAGACTACATCTCAAGGAGACAGACAAGGTGGAAGACTGTCCAGAGGAGGGCAACTAAAATGGTGCAGGGTCAGGGACTGCATCAGAAGCACTTTGAGGAGAAACTAAGGGCCTCAGTATGTACACCCGGATGAGAGGAGAGAGAGGGGATATGAAGCCTGTTAAACTTTCACGGGTTCGAACAAGGTACAGGAGAATATTTTTCAGAGGAGAAGGTGCATGAGAAGGGGACATGCAATGAAGCTGGAGGGGAAATTTAGGAGGGATGTGAGGAAGTACTTTACTGAAAAAGTGGTGGATGCTTGGAACAATCTTCAGACGGAGGTAGTTGGACGAAAATAGTAGTAGGCTTCAAACATGCATGGGATAGGCACAAAGGAATCTTAGTTGGGGAAACTGGGAGGGGATCCAGAGCCTGAGATCAGGTAGGGTCTGCAGTAAAGGTATAGGCAGAGAAAAGAAAGGGCAGGCTGGGTGGTCCATGCAGTCCTTCTGAGCCAACAAATTCTGTTTCTTTAAGGTGCTAGACTGTGTTAGTGTCCACAACTCCAGGAAGGATGCAGTGAGAGTTGACCAAGGACTGTAAACAAATACATTTTTGTGTGATAACACCAGTATGGTGGGCAGTCTGTTTTTCACTGTCTGAATCAAACTACCAGCTACAACAGCAGTATCTACAGAATGTGACAAATCATACTAACTTTTCAACTGAGACACTTTGAGGCCTACTGGGGTTAACAGTGTCCCTTAATATTTAGAGAATGCTCTACCACTTGCTTTGCAGAGGCATCAACTAAATTCACACTTTTGTTAGAGAGTCCTGTGCAAAATATGTAAGGAATGGAAAAATGGTTAACTGCCTGCTTATGACACAGATAAATACGGTATTCACAGCTGTTGGAGAACAGAGTAACATAATAATTCAGGGTCAGAAAATATTCTAGACCCATCTTGTTCTCCCCACCCACTTTCGCTTCTTAAGCAGAGATGCACAAGTAAGCTTTAACTAACATGTACTAATTTATAGAGTTTCCCCTACCCAGGGTACCTGTTGATTCTCTTGGTAAGCAAAATCTAACCAGGCTTGTATTGAAGGCGTTCACGGTCTTCATGTCCACTGACTCTACTGGTAGGCCATTCCATAGGTTTCACCATCTATTGGGAGAAGTGCTTCCTAAGCAGACTAGATGAACTGTATGGATTCCTTCTGTCATCACTTTTTTTTTTTTTTAAACTTTTTTATTAGAATTTCATCAATTTTACATACAAAATTCTACCAAGGATAGGTAGAATCACCACAAGAAGATACCACATTCACATTATTATTACAGGTTAGATGGTACACTAGCCTTCATTTAACCACATTGGGGAGAAGACACATTTTCATTCCCATCTTTCCACTCAAATTGGAGCATATGCAGCCAATGCTATCTTATATGAATACAGTAGACATTCATGCAGGATATGTTTACCAGGCCAATCTAAGCCTATCTTACTGCTCTATGACGTAAAAAACTTACTTAATGGTCCCTTGATAAAACTATTCCTCTCAACAAACTTTCAAAAGTTACTTTGATATTAAACAGTTTACCTAACTTGATGAAAAATCTTAATTACCTTACATTGAACAGTTGTCCAGTAGTATTATATTGCCAAACCTTGTGTGAGTGTACAATAGCCTGTCTTATGCTTTTAGTCATTCAGTTACTTCACAGCAACAATCCCCTATTATATCGACTCTCCAACTGCTCACTCACAGCCACTTCCAAACTTGCACAGAATAATTACCACCGCAGCATTCAACTTTAAACATATTTGAAAACTTATTCGAACACTCGAGTGTTTTAACAAATTGGTAGTTAAGGTGGATCTTAGTTTACATCAACATTTCTGAGTAAAAACACTATGCCCACAGTTCAGCTGAGGCCCAAGGACCTCGAGTTAGCCGACGCCATGCAGAATCTTTAATATTGCCTTAAGGACAACAAATATCCCCAGAGCACTTACAGTTCAGTCCCCGGTTTCAACCAGCTCATCATCCGAGTCAGAAATGTCCCGGTTCTGGACTTCCATTTGAGAGTGAGCTTTAGCAATGCAGGCCCCAGCTGCTTTGGGGTTCGTAATACATACGCCTTCTGGTGCAGGGTGAACTGGAGTCGCTGGGAAGCCCAGAGGATAGGGATGTCCATTTCTCTCAATTTCTGGGTCACGCCGTCAAAGGCTTTTCTCCGATTTCGTGTCGCAAAGAGTAGTCTGGGGAAAAAAGGTATTCTGGCGCCTTCATATTCAGTTCTTCCTCCTTGTTCCCGAACCGCATTTAGGATCTTGTCCCTCATATTGGAAGATTGAGTCACCATCAGCATGGTGCGCGGGCCTTCCTCCAGGTTGCGGGCCTGCCTAGGAGTGATTCGACACGCCTTCACGATTATTGAGCAAACCCCAATCCCAGGGTCTCTAGCATCCATCTCTCCAGGAAACTAACCAGGTCGTCCCCTCTGATCCTTCTGGTAGTCTGAAGACTCGAATGTTCGTGCCCTAACGGAATTCTCAAGCTGCTCGATCACGGCCATCAACAGGCTTTGCTCCTTCAATGAATTCACCACTGCTGCTAGGCTTTGCCTGATGTCCGGGTTCGATTCTTCCATTACTGGATTCATTGCCTCCATGGTAGATTCGTCCTTTACCAGGCGCTCTGTATAAGAATCAAATTTCTTGTCCAGTAGCTGAATAGATCTGGTTAGTGCATTCACTGCTGTTTGTAGTGATTCCAGGATGCGGAGATTGGCGTGTATCGATCTGTTGGAGGCTAGGCCTTGAGCTGATGATGGCCCCACTACCATTTGGTCTTGTTTTGGGTTATTTCGAGTTCTGACTCCATCTTTCAAAAGCAGGTTTTTTCACTCTAGATATTAATAACTTTAGTTGAGTCCTCAAATAGCACCAAATCTCCTGTTTAAGTTCCCTGTTTTTAAAGATTAAACTTTCGTTATGGAGGAGCTCACCAAGGACGTCTTCCATGCTGGGCTGCTAGCTCCGCCCCCTGTCATCATTTTCTACGTTTCTTTTCTGTGTTTTCCTAACGTTACGCTGAATTTACCACCTCTGAGCTTTTGGATGATAGCAGCTGACCATTTATTTCAGCTAGTGAAGATGGGCACTGTTCCCTGATGGGACAGACTTTTCTGTATGTAGATATTTGATGCTTGTTTCATAGAGACTTCTGAAAGGGCATCTGGCATATTAGACAGAAATGAGCCCACAAAACAGTCCTAGAATGATTTTGACCTGTCAAGGGCAAGAGCTTAAGTTTTGACCCGGGGTTGCTCAGTCAGTTCAGTTTTATTTTAGAACAAACTATAACACAATCTAGTAATCACTCAATAAAGGTATTCAGCCAAAAGCACAATTGCTGGGGAATGTGAGGTGAAACAGGTACAGTATGTTACAAGTACAGATTGGAAAGTGCACTCACAAGGTGCCAATGAAAACGCATTTCTGCCTGAAGCTGGATCAGATGGTTGCCATGATTTGCAGCAGCATGTGACAAACTATGAGGAATGCATCAACAAGTTGGTGCATGTGTCTTTATTTTTATGAAAGCTTACTGCTTTGCTTTGTTTCCAAAGTGCTAGACCAGCATAGATGGTCTAACAGTGCAGACAAAAATCCGCTTTGAAAATATCGGCAGACAGATTCGGTCTGAAAATGTTTCACCATTTTACAGTTTGAGGGACTTATGATGAAAAGGTGAAATCCCAGATAGAGAGCGGGTACCACATGATGGCCATTGCCAGGAGACTAATAGACCACAGCCCTCTCTGGGAAACTGGGAGTTTTACCTCTTATCATGAGTAGCCTTCCCATTGTTGGCCAGAGGACCCAAAGCCCAGTCCAGTCAACTCAGAGTCAACAGTAAACAAAACAAAAACTATGTCTGTGACATTTAGAACCGTCAGAAACTGGCCAATCTCACTGTTCTGCTTGGTTTCACCAATCTGGATAGCATGCCTCTTGAAGCAGTTAAGTCCTTCATATACCTTGGAGTGTAGCTAGACAGTAAGCTTGACTTCAGTCCACATTAATGCCATCTATACAAAACTCCGTCCAACCTCGGTGCCCTGTACTGCAACAAAGACTGCTCATCTCCACATGTCCACAGGAAGCTTGTTATCAAAATGGTGCTCCCTGACGTTGACTGCGCTGGATGTGGTCTGTGGTACCACCCTTCCATTTCCCTTGCCAGATTGGATACCTTCTGGTGTACTGCTCTTTCAGTGTCCTGCACGCTGTAATCTAGGGCACAGTAAGTACTGCTCCAATCCAGTCCTGTAGGGACTGAATTCCTTTACCCTAGTGCATTTTGCTCTGCCTTGGGTCTCTGCACAGAGGGAGGTGGGGTACCTTAACATCTCTGACCCACTCCACCCGACACTGAACTTCCTTATCGAAACAGGCCCTGTTGTTTGGGGCCATGAGCAAAGACACTGTCCGGGACAATGAAAGGGTGGTATGCAAACATATTTACATGGCCTGGATTATACTAATACAAACAACTGTTTTATAGTTGGTAATTCTTTATAATGTTAGTGGTTTTGCTGAGACTGTTTTATTAAAAACATTCTGGGTACTTTATGCTTGGGAAGTCTGTTGGTACTGGGGTCAGGTACATAATTTAGGGATGGATCCCGGGGCAGAGGGGCTGCTGGGCATTTGAGGAGGGAGGATCGCCATCTGAAGTTGTGGAGGTGGGGGAGGCTCCACTCTTCCACGCTAGGCCTACATCTGAGCTGGGACCTGTAATTTCCTCTCATTAAGCTGCCTTGTTCTGCTATTGGGACGCTCCTGTCTGCTAGCCCCAAAGCTTGCAGCCGGGCTTGCTCGTTGAGCAGGCAGGCATAAATAACTCCCATGCCAGGCATGTTGTTGCTGGCCTCCCCATGGGCACTCAAGGCCTGGCTCCACGCACGGGGCCTGGCAACACGAGAGTTCTTGTGCTCCTTTCCTAAGAGCATAGGATCTAAAGCAAAGTCCGTGAGAGTTAGGCCCCACTACCAAGATCAGTCCAAATGACAGGGTGATGTGTAGGAATTTTCCTTTAGTTATGAATACAGCCAGAGAAATGTACATGAATTCAATAATCTAGAATTGGTGATCTTAGCAGCTGCTGCCCACAGAATTTGTCGATCGTCAGGGCACAAAGTCTCATTGCGAATTCCCCAAACAGGTACTGGTGGTTCCTGCTCACATTGAGCATGACCCTTATCATCGTGACACTCGATGAGCCCAGAGTTGTCCCCTATGTGGCAACTCTACCTTGGCAGTCAGATACTCACAATGTCTAGGGAGGAATGGGTTTTAACTACGCCTACCCCTATTCTTGCAGAACTTACTGGACTGCAAGGTGTGCTAGACTGCACACAATTAAAGTTCCATTTTGTGTTAAGGCCCAGACTAGGGTTATGTTAGGGTTGAGGTTAAAGTTAGTTAATTTGCCTAGTTTTACAAACAATGTGGTTAAACTGATGTTTTGTATTTGGTTATTACAGGAGAATTTTTGGAGAGGTACTGGGGAAGCATCACCAGTGAATGCAGCTAACAGACCTGTATCTAGAACAGATAGAATTTTATGGTTAGTTTGTAACGGTTACACAGGCTACTAGAGTTCAATCCTTTAACATAAATGGGGTTAATAATCCTATTAAAAGAAAACGGATCATGAAGTTTCTGGCGCCACAGAGATGTGATGTGAATTTTCTTCGAGACATACCTGTCCCCTTCGAGGCCCTGAAATTAAAATCTAAAAACTTACCTCAATTGTTTCATTTCTCCCTGAGTACAGGCCGCAAGAGAGGGGTTGCAATTTTACTTTCTGCCTGTTTCCCTTTGAAAGAGAGGAGGTGATCGAAGACCCTGAAGAGAGGTTTATCTTGGTCACTGGCAAAGTCCAAACCTCCGGTTACTTTTGTAAATGTCTATGCCCCTCCTGGATTCCCTCTCTTCTACACGCATTGGTCCAGCTAGTAGCAGAAAAGGCTAAAGGCCTTTGGTTATGGGAGGGAACTGGAATCTGATATTTGACAGGCAGGTGGACACCACTCTCCGATATCCAGACCAGATATTAAAAAGCAAAGCTTTTGGCTGACATCTTGGGTGACCTGGGTCTAGTGGATGTCTGGAGGGACGAATATCCCCTGGCTAAAGATTACATATTACTCCCCAGATTTAAGATTTATTCCAGACTGGATACTTTTCTGGCCTTTGCCAGGAACTGTAGTCATTTCTGACCACCAACATTTACATGGAGGTTGAGCTGAGCTTCAAGAAAGACACATTGGTGATTGAATGTCTCACTGTTGCAAGATAAGTTGGTGGTAACCGAACTTAAGGAATATTTTAAAAAATCATAGAGACTGATTCACAGCCGGAGACACCCCTCAGATGCTATGATATACAATAAAGGCTATGATGAGGGGAAACTGATTTCCATAGCCACCCATAGACAGCGGGCCTCAAAACAGACTCAACAGGATATCCTGGCCCAAGTGAGAGTCCAGAAGTGGCTCCAAAGAGAAATGGCAACAAGACAGAGACCTAGAAATTAAAGATCTCAAAAAAGTTGCTAAATCTCCAGAAAGTTGAAACTGAAAAGGCTGTCTGGTACTTAAAGCAAAAGTATTATGAGGGTGGCCGAGGGCAACTAAACTCCTGGCTTACCCTCCAAGCAACAGGTGGCTAGAGCCACTAAAATTAAACACCCCTCCTTTGAATCCCCACTTGCAAGAGTCAGCAAATAGCTGAAGCTTTTGTTGCCTTCTTCTCTGAACTATATCGAGGCCCTTGGAGTTATCCATAGAGGAAAGAGAGCCTATCATAGCTCTTTGGCCCTACCTAAACTCACCCAGACTGAGTCAAACACTAATTCGCCCATTACACAACTCAAAATTCAATCTTGTATCAAAACGAGGTGGCAGGGAAGGTTAAGGAGAAAGGATAGCATTCAGGAAATATAAGGAAACACAGAAGGAGCAGGACAGAGAACTTTATCAGTTAAAGCAGAAAGAGGCTGGGAAGGCAGTCAGAATAGCAAAGGCCCAAACCGAGGAAAGGATAGCCAATTCTGTTAAGAAGGGGATAAGACCTTTATAGGTACATTAGGGAGCGAAGAAAGACCAAAGGAGGGATACTGAGGCTTAATGAAGGGGAAAGAATGTGGGTAGAGGTGACAGTGAAAAAGCAGGGATACTGAATGAATATTTCTGCTCAGTATTCACAAAGCAAGAGGAGGAGGGGTACCTAAACCAAACAAGAGAAACACTCTGAAGACGGGGTTGATACCAGTCCATTTACAGAAGAAAGGGTTCTGAAAGAACTAATAAAATTGAAGGTGGACAAAGCAATGGGGCCTGATGGGATTCACCCAAAATTCTAAAGAACTAAGGGTAGAACTAGTGACACACGCTGACTACTCTCTTTAACAAATCATGGGAGGATAGGCGGTACCGAGGACTGGAGGAGGGTTTATGTGATTCCTCTTCACAAAAGTGGAAGCAGGACAGAGGCAGGAAACTACAGACCAGTTAGTTTGACCTCAGTGGTAGGGAAAATGATGGAATCACTTCTGAAGAAGAATTGTTGAGTACCTAGAGGCCAGTGGGGCACAGGACCCAAGGCAGCATGGATTCACGATGGGAGGTCATGTCAGACAGATCTAATAGATTTCTTTGACTGGGTGACCAAAGTAGTAGTAGACCAGGGAGGGGCTGTGGACATGGCCTACCTAGATTTTAGCAAGACATTTGATACAGTCCCACACAAAAGATTAATACACAAGTTAGCCAGCCTTGGAGTGGGTCCCAAGGTGGTAGCCTGGATAAAAAATTGGCTAGACAACAGGATGCAAGGGTAGTAGTAAATGGAGTACACAGTGAAGAAAGGAGGGTTACTAGCGGGTACCTTAGGGTTCAGTACTGCAACTGGTCATTTTAATGTCTTATAAGTGACATTGCAGAGGAACTGAAGAAAAGTATGTCTCTTTGCAGACGACACAAAGATCTGCAACAGAGTTGATATACAAGATGGAGTGGAAAGGATATGAAGGGACTTGGCAAGGTTGGAGGAATGGTCAAATGTATGGCAGCTCAGATTCAATGCAAAGAAGTGCAAGGTAATGCACATGGGAAACAAAACCCAGGGAAGCATACACAATGGGGGTGAGATACTGACAACAGTAAAAATGGAAAGGGACCTGGGGTAATTATATCAGATGACCTAAAGGTGGGCAAGCAATGTGAGAAGGCAGTAAGGAAGGCTGGGAGGATACTGGGATGCATAGGAAGAGGCATCAATAGTAGAAAACAGGAAGTTGTTATCCCTCTGTACAGACAGTTGGTGAGACCCCATCTGGAGTACTGTGTGCAGTTCTGGAGACCCCATCTCCGCAAAGACATAGACAGAATGGAGGCTGTCCAGAGGAGGGCAACCAAAATGGTGCAGGGTCTGCACCGGAAGACATCTGAAGAAAGACTAAAGGAGCTTAATATATGTATACCCTTGAGGAAAGAAGGGAGAGAGGGACATGATAGAAACTTTCAAGTACCTCAAGGGAATCAACAAAGTCCAAGAGGGTAGCATCTTTCAGAAAAGAGATGTGCAAGAACAAGGTGCACAATTTGAAGATAGAGGAAGATGGCTTGGAGGTAATGTGGATAAGTATTTTTCACAGAGGATTGTGGATGCATGGAACAGCCTCCCTGAGGAGGTCATGGAGTCAAGAACAGTGGGGAATTCAAGAATGCATGGGACAGGCATAAGGCAGTCCTAGTGGGGGTAGGAGGAAGTAAGCTGTGGTTAACTAGGATCTGCAGCTTATCTGTTAGGTAGGAAAATGGGCAGACTAGGTGGGCCAAGTGGTCCTTATCTGCTGTCAAATTCTATGTTTCTATGTAAAACACTAAAAAGGAAGTGTCTGAGGGCCTGATGGCTTTAGTGGGGTTTTACAAAACATTTATAAAAGAGACTATTGCTCTTTTGCAGGATGTGTTTTCAGAGGTCTGGCAGGAGGCAGGCCTCTACCCCTGCCTGGCAATACGCCACATTCTTCCTTATCCATAAACAAGGTAAGGACCCGCAGATTGTAGCTAATACATCCGATCTCCCTTCTCAATTCGGATTATAAAATATTCACTTCTGTTATTGCCTCTAGACTTAATTCCCTTCTCCCACAGATCTCATAAATATGTATTAGATGGGCTTTATCCCCGCCACTAGGCCCCGGACAGTGTCCGTACCACCATCAATATTGTTGATGCAATACACAAAACCTGAACACCAGCTTGCCTTATGAGTCTGGATCACGAAGAAGGCATTCGAGAAGGTCTCGTGGAGCTTTTGCTGTCGGTCCTGGAGAGCATGGCCTTCCGAGTGCATTTTGGACAGCCTCAGAGCAATGTACATTAACCTGCAAGCTTATGTAAGAGTGAATGGGGGAATATTGGAGGGTTCATGCTCTCTAGGGGCGAGACAGGGCTGCCCCTGTCGCCCCTTCTCTTTGCTCTATACATAGAGCCATTGGCAGCCAGTCCGAGAAGCGCAGGCGGTCCATGGTGTGAAGGTGGGGGCATGCACTGGAAAATGTCTTTTTATGTGACGATGTCCTCCTCAGCCTCTCCCAGCCGGAATAATCCATCCCAGCAGTGTGGTCCATCCTTGGGAAGCACACTAGATACTGCCTTAACTGGAGCTAAACTGAAATACTAAGTTTCTATTATAAACCTTTCTCTGCTGGTATCCCAGTTGCTCCCACTAGACTGGAAGGCCTCCACCATGAAATATCTAGGTACAAGGGTTACAAAGCACGTATCCTACCTTTTTAAAGCCAACTATGGCCCCCTAATCTCACAGCTAAGGAGAGATCTTGAGAGATGGTCTGCTATTAATCTCCCATGTATGCCCGAATACAGCCATCTCAATGAATGTTCTGCCAAAATTTCTTTACCTCTTTCAGTGCCTCCCAACCTTTATATCAAAAGCCCAATTTCAGCAATGGCATAGGTTAATATCCAACTTCATTTGGAATGATAAAAGGCCCAGGGTGAAACTCCCAGTTGTCCAGACACATAGACTAAGAGGAGGCAGATCCTTCCAAATCTGGAAGATTATTTCCTGGCAGCCGAACTCAAGAATGCATTACTTTGGTGGTCTCCACATACAAAGCGAATTGGAAGCTAATAGAGCGAGGCAGGGAGGGCTGGGTGGGAGCGAGTTATGAACCCCCACCCTGAGGAGGAGACTGTCTGATTAACCGTATTAGGAGTTTGTGACACCCTCAGAGCTGTCCAAAGAATTTGGCACAAATACAAATTGCTCCCCACTTATGGCCCTTGAGGCGATTCGCCTGGGATCCATCCTTCCCTCCTACAAAGATGGTGCCTTTGCAGATGGGAGAGGAGGGCCTAACAGAGATGGGCCAGCTGATATCGAATGGAGTCATCACAGACTCTGCCACATTAAGAGAAGCTTACTCTCTTCGCAACTCTGACCACTTTAGATGCTTAAGCTCCGATCCCATGTGGCCCGCTACTAAGGGGTACTCTGAAGTTCCTGGACTGTCTCATTTACTGGATACTCTCGGGCATACTCTCGGACCAACTTCGGGAGGGCTAATCTGCCCCTCTATAAAGATTTCAGAGGTTTGGGGATGACCCTCTGGAGAATATGAAAATTACTGGCAACAAAACAGGGATACCATATTAACTGAGGAGGATTGGTACAAAATATTTCATGTCACCACTAAGACCACACTCCCCCTCTGGCAGGAATTTGAATGGAGGGTAAAATCCAGATATTTCCTTACTCCGGTTCTTTCAAATAAGAGATCCAGCACTCTTGTCGGCCTGCTGGAGACACTGTGGTGAGCAACGCCCACCACTGTCACATTTTTGGGACTGCCAGGTTCTCCGCCCATTTTGGAGTAAGGTGGAGACCATCTTGTCAGGCCTCTTCTCTTTAGAAGCCTCACTATATCTATTTAATTGTATCTTAGGACTCCTGCCCAGAGAAATAAGATACCCATCCTTTATATATTTGGGGATATTACTCACTGCATCTCACAAAGCAATAACATGGAACTGGTTAAAACCTGATCTACCAACAACCTACCTGTGAGGGCAGGTGGTCCAAGAAATTTTGACCATGGAAGAATTAACATATAAAGTTGATCACAGAATTCATATCTACACCAAGGTGGACAAGATGGGAGGTGCTTCTCGCTCATGCCGGAGCTTAATTGACTGGCACACTTTGCCTCTGTAGAGCTTCAGGCTTGGAAGACCCAGACCCTTGTACGCCAGACTATATAGAGCAATTAATAATTCCTCATAATGAAATGTATTGGAATTTATGAAAAATCCTGATAATAACTGTATAAGTGATTCATGTTATGATGTAAAATGTCGACGTGTATCTTTTCTCATGTTGATTCCATCTGTGATGCTTTAATGATACCTCCGTTTTGACAAATAAAGATGAATTAAAAAAAAATACTGGTTTGGGTCACTTCCCTCATACCTCTGCTTTTCTAACCCCCCTCTTCCCGCCTCCTGTTTCTTCCGTTCCAGGGACCATCGCACTTTGCCACTCCTCACCCCACACCTCTTCTGGGCAATCTGCCTTCTGTCGACTTGCCTCACTCCTGAACCAACTCCCTCCGTCTTTCACTATCCGCATGCTCCCTCAGGCACTCGTTGAAATTTCAGCCTTTCAGGCCCACCTGTTCCTGTTACCCTTCCTTCTGATACTGCTGCACAGCCTTAACCATACTGGTAAGCAGCTGGCCAGGTTCCCACTCCTGCCTGTAGTTACCTTCCACACCACTGCAGTTTCCCCTCCTTTACATAGTCACTAACGACTCGCCCCTCAGGTCAATCACCAGTTGTCAGTATTGTTCTTATACACCAAGTATTGCTTTTCATTTGCACCTTTACTAAGGGCTCCGTTCATTGGTTTCTCTGGACTACTCTCAAGCCAGGTTACCCTGCAGCCTAGTCGTACTAGACCATGGCTCCTCCTGTGCTGCCGCTCCACACCCTTCTACCCGCAGCCAGCCCCCCCACTCTCACCCAAGCAGCCCCTGCCTGGCTGCTGAAAAAGGGATAAAAATAGCTCAACTAAATATCCGCAGTATCCTCCATAACCTGGCGGAACTGACTGTGGGTGAACCTGTATGAGCCTGACATTCTGGGACTCACGGAAGCCTGGTTGAAGCCTGGTATTCCTGACACTGCGTGTGCCATCCCAGGTTACAGCCTCATCAGGCGGGACAGGACTGGTAACAAGCGGGAGTACTCCTACTTCAGGGGCACCTAAATGTATCCATGGTATCCCTGTCTCTGCCCAACCCCACAGGTTGTGAATTCATTCACTCCCTGTTGCTACTGGTAACTCAAAAAGGTGCACCTGGTCTGTGCCTACAATCCCCCAAGGGCGGCATACCGGACTCTCCTTTCTGCTTGACCACTAAAAAGGCACTGCGGGGTCCAATGAGGTCCTTATCTTGGGGATCTCAACCTCAACTGGTTGGGGCCCAATATCAAGCTCATTGAGCTGCTTCTGTCTGGCCTAGCCCTTTGTCAGACCATCCCGGACCCTCGTATCTCCACCTGGGGGACAAGGGTTCACTTATCGACTGGTTACTTAGCAACCGTCCAGATAAAATCCTACAGTCTGGTATTCTCCTGGGCAGCGATATCCGATCACTCACCAATCTACTGCGTATGGGGATCCTCTGCCCAAAAATTCCCAGTAAGTGATTCAGGCCAGGGATTATTCCAAACTTATCCTAAACGACTCCCTGAGCGACCCTCGTCGTACTGACTGAGCCAGGGTGCCTTAGTACCAGTAACCCGACCAATGCATTAGACCACTTCCTATCAATTCTCATCCCCTGCTGGATAAGCATGCTCCCCTCACTAAAAGAAGGGTGGGGGCACTGTCTCAAGTGGCTGCATGGTGGACTACTTGCTCTCATAAAGCAGAGACAAGTGCTGGCTCAACTACAAAATTTCCAGTGACCCACTTGATCACCTTGAATATCGACGACTCAGGAACTCTTGTAAGGCTGCTATCGCGCCGCCAAGAGTGAGTTCTGTAAATCAGCTTTGCTCAAATCGGCTTACAACCCCAGGAGTTTCTGGAAAAACATAAAAGTATGGTGGGTGTGTCCACCATGCACTCGGTCATTGACATGAACTTAGAAGGGCCAACTGCAACAACCCCTGAGCATCGCCTCAGCGTTCAACCGTCTGTTCTCGGAACTGCCGCCACCCATCACCTCCTTCCCCCTCCACAGAACCTCAGGGCCACCCCTCCTCCTGGCCTCCTTTTTACCTGAGGCAAGTCTCTGCCAGAGAAACTCAAACTCTCCTTGCCGGGCTCTTACACCACACTGGGGTGGGTTATGATCACCTAGAACCTAAGCTTCGGTCTGGGGGCGCTACCTCACTCTGCCGATTACCCACATTTTTAACTCTTCCCTCACCTCTGGAATCGTACCTGATATGGAAGGTGGCCAAGGTTGTCCGGTGTTTAAGCATGGCGACCCCAAGGAGTTAAATAACTACCACCATTGCCACTTCCCTGCTACCAGCAAGCTGCTTGAAAAAGCTGTGGCTGGACAAATCTCAATTACCTGCAGGAGTATGCAGTTCTCTCCCTTGCCCAGCACGGCTTCAGGGAAGGGCATAGCACATTCACTGCTCTCACCGTGGTCACCTCCCAGGTCAGAGCCACCACAGATGCTGGTAAACTGACTGGGGCCATCTTTGTCTACCTCTCTAAGGCCTTTGACCGAGTTGACAATAATCTCCTTATCTCCACCCTACTTGGGCAGGCTTCTCCCCAGAGCTCTTGACTGGTTCACCAGCTATCTTGGGGAGACAACAATCACCTGTTTTAACCGTGCCCTTTCCGGCCTCTCCCCAGTTAGTTGTGGTGTACCCCAAGGGTCCGTTCTTGGTCCCATTCTGTTCTCCCTCTATGTAAGCAGACTCCCTTAGTTACAACCTTGGTCTACTACTCTACAGTATATACGGATGATCTGGTGTAACTGTTTAGCACCCTGAACCCCGTTACCATCAACTCCCTACTCAATTCCAACTTTGGGCGTATCAAAACTGGCTCGTGGGGCGAAGCTTACCGTGAAATCTTGACAAAACCCACGCCATGTTAATTAGGGTTGGCGCCAAATAGCTTCTTGCCCCTCGACATAAATAGAGAACGGCTCTCTTCTGCCTGTCCTAAACTCCGCTGGGTACCTAGGGTGACCCTAGACCCCAGCTTGATTTCACTGAGCATCTCTGGAACATTTGTAAGCGACACACTGTAAGCTTGGCCTAGCCTAGAGGGCCAAGGACCGCCTCACCCTGGCTGCTCGGCTTGCCACTAGCTGGGGATCCTCCTACCTATGCTCTGCTATGGGCTTGTTGGCTTCGTGCGGTCCCAAATGCCTCCCTAGCAAAATGGGACACGCTTATAACAATGTCTGTCATTTTGCCCTCTCTGCCCATCGCCTTATGCATCAGTGTGCCCTCTATGGAGTGGCTTCCCCTGATAAACACCGAGCCTTTGTCTTTAGTAGCTTGGTAGACAACATAGTCCATAAGGCTTGCCCCAGCACTTGCCCTTCTCTTCCAACACTGCACCGGCCTATCTGCCTAAGGCCCAGCTCGACTCTCGCTTGCAAGGTCCCCAGGACCCGCTCCCTCACCGAGGATCGGGCCTTCTGCCTATGCCCCCAGATTCTGGAACTCCCTCCCTGCTCCTGTTCAGAGCTGCCCTTCCCACTCCGGCTTCAAAAGCGTCCCTCTGGAAATTCCTCAAAGGGCCTCCACCTGTCCTTGTGGAAGCGTGTGGCTCACCACCGGCTGCCCGTCACCTCTTCCACCTCGTGGAGTTCGGCCTCAACCACTTCTCCTCCCCGCACTTGTTGCTCTCGTGGCCACCCTACTCCCCACCCTCTAGTAGTTCTGGCCCCCACCGTCCCTCTGGTCAGCACCTTTTTCCCCTCCTACGCTGTCTGGGATCCCTCCCTTCTAGCTCCCTCCTCGGGGCTCCTGAAGGTCCCTCGCTATCCCCAGACCTGCCCACTGGGGCCTGTCACTGGATTGGGCAGTACTCCCCTGCAGCTCGTGCTTGCCTTGCCGTGGTGGTCCTCCAGGTTGGGTTCCTCACCCTGTAGCTCAATGCTGCCCACTGCAAAATCTGCCACCCCTGCCCATTTTCCCGACCGCCACATGGGGTGTCAGCGGATTACAGCCACTCCCTCCATCTAGCCCCCTATACTTGTTGTTCTCCTCACCCCTGCCACAATGTGAACTTATTTCATAATGAGCCTGTAGTTGTATTCTTGTTTGTTGCTCTGACCATGTACTAGTGTCTACTTGCTGTTTACTCTGGCCCCACCTGTGTGTGGGTGAGATTATTGTCTATTCAATGTCCTGTGTATTGTATTCCATTTGGCCCACTTGTAGTTGCGGGCTTGTATGCTACCCTCTATATGTACCATGTTTCTCTGTACTGTAACCTCCGGGTCGCACCTGAAAATAGGCACTCGTTGTCTAGTGTGCTTACCTGGTTAACAAAAATAAATAAATAAATTTCTATTCTTGCAATTTTTTCTTTTTTTCATAATGTTGCTCAGCATTTTACTACTATGTAGTTGCGCTGCTGTATTCACTGTCCCTCCCAGGTCACACCTGAAATGAACTGGCTCAGTGTGCCTCTTCCAGTTACCAAGTTATAGGTTTATAGGGCTAGTGGGGTTGTTTCTTATGAGATAAGAATGTTTTCTGTGCTGGTTTTGGTGAGAGGACTACGTGAGCTGAGCAGTTCTGTCAGTCCAAACCAGTACTGCGAAGATATTCTTATCTCTTAGAAAACATAACCCCCCTATAAATATCATAAGCAGTGGAACACGTTACGATTTGCACTTGCATTATGGTGCTTATTGCTGTTTATGTTGTAGGATCGTGTTTCCCCGGCTTGTATGAGTGGTATGTTCTCTTTGCCGTGGGCGACGTGCGTTCTGCTTACCGGCGCTTTGTGCCGCTCTATCATGCAGACGACGACATACTGAGAAGTGTAGTATGGTAAATCTTGCTTTATTTGTGGAGTTTTCTTTACATTTCTTTTAAACATCTGTGTTACTGAAGTTCAGGCAGTAATACTTTATTGACAATCGCTGAGCGGATTATGTGCTCTCTCTAATGCACACGGCTGATGCGACTGTGGCTGAATCAGCGGTGGACGGTGCAAGGTGTCTACTACTAGATAAGAGGCCATGTCCTGATTGGTGGAAGCAGTTTCACTGCTTTATAATAATAAATACATAAACCCTGAACTCCTTACCATCAGAAAAGCAACACCTCCTGCCATCCTCCAAATTGAGAAAGTCCCAATTAATATTCCTCCATGGCCCACATTCAGTAACCAGAAGTGTAGGCACTGACCTGCCAGGTGATGAATGCACACTAAAAGGTCAGACATTTTCAGCATTTGAACATTATGTATTAGGATAATATTTTTTCTGGGGCATAGTGCAGTCATCTAGAAGAAGAGTTAAGCAGTGCTGAAATGCACGTTTGGTTATTCCTTACTGTCAATGTAACAGGTAGACAGCGTGCCATCAGGCTGGCTAAAGAAAGGCCATTCATTGGTTGTTACCTAGTCCTCGGATCTGTGACGTGAACTTACTATACAGGACATGATGTTGTCTTAAGCAGACAGGTTGGTGCCTTACTTGAGTCAGCTGGTTTCTGCTGTTCAGAATCATTTAACACAGACTGGTGGCCCTCTTTTTACTAGATGTTCTAAAGGACATGCGAGTCATTCTGCATTCTTTTCCGGCACTGGTGTTGCAGTCACTCAGCATTTTCGTTGCCCACTGCTAATTGATTCAAGGCTGTGCTCCGTACACTGGCTGGTAAGGGGAGCATTGGATTTTATGGCCCTCAACCAGCGTTTTCATAGATTCTTCCAAGGTTTGATTTATGTTGGCTCAAACATTAGAGAGAGCCTGTGTCAAAACAACAGATGTCTAAATGGCTGACGTGGTGCATTTCTTGGTGCTGTTCTTGGCAGAGCTACAACAAGTGGGTCAAAGCCAAGCTTTGTCCCTCTGGTAGCTACTTGCAGCTTCATGAGCAGAAGTTATGAATTACAGTACTAATGTACAATATTTCATATCATTTTTTTTTTTTTTTTAGTAATTTCTATCCTGGTAGAGCTGCTCTTACCGTGAGGTAAATGTGACTTTGATTCTGATTCACACTTCCTGGTTTCTGGCACGGGTACTAAAACACTGTTACTATGATCTAGTCGCCATACCTTGCACAGTGATTAGGGAGTGTGGGGCAGGATGGTGGGAGCAGAGTTGACTTCCATGCATTAGGCTAGTCCGCTACCTGGCAGCATTATCATGAGTATGGTGTGTTAAAGCGTAACGGAAGCCTCAGAAAGAACTTGGAAAACATAATTAAGCCACAGTTCAGTTTTTTTTTTATTTTGAAGTTGATCTGTTCCAGCTGCTTACTCACCTCTTCAGATCACTTTTTTTTTTGTTGTCATTTAACTGGGTAAGGCTTTTGTTTGTAAACTGGTCAAAACCCACTGGGTACAAGCCCTTATACAGGGGTGGCCCAGAACGTGAACCACTGTCCATACAACAGTCAACAGACCTAAGGCGAGTGGCCAACCTGTAGCTCGTAGAGCCACACGTTGCCCACAGAGCAGTTTGATGTGGCTCACGACCGGGTTTGTCAATTACGATGTGTCAACTGCATGTCGCAGTTTTTAAATTTTAGAAAAGTCTGAAAGTACAGGAGCTGAAAAGTACCCTGAGTGCTCAACATGCTATTTTACTAAGCCTGCAAGCAAATCTAAAGCTCCAGAGCTGCTATGAGTAATTCTTTTAAAATTAGATATTTTTAAAAATACTGTTACTTAATAAAACGTAAAATATGATTATTGACTATTGATTATGACAATGTTATTATTTTAACTGGTAAATATGGGTGTGGTAAGGGCACGCGTTGTTGTGAGCTCACGTCTTACTCAGAAATTTAAATGTGGCTCACGACCGAAAGGTTGGCACCCTGACCCAAGGCATATCTACAATATACACAAATGGGGCCAGATTTTACAAAATGTGGGCTAGTATTCACAATACTTTATTTTCTTTTTTTGTGTAGACTTTATTTTTGCTCTTGCACTGGCCCTTAGACCTCTGTCCAGTGTGGTCCCTACGGTCTGACTGTGTCACGCCCAGCATGGGCACCCGGTCTGGTCTCTGTTCCCGGTTGGCTCCTCCATCTCCACTGATCACCCTGCCTCCTGGCTCTGAGCCCCTGGGTGGGACCGTCTATCTCCTCGGCACTCTATCTAGAATCTAGAAGGGTGGCCGGGAGTGGAGGAGACATGGAGACCAGCTGTGATGGATCCGGCTGACTGCGTGGGGCCATCCTCTGGACCCACCTTCGCATGTCCAGGTGCCAGGGTCCATTTTCCATTTTTTCCTTTGCTCCCGGAGGCATGGACGTGCAATGATGTCCAGCGCGCGATGGATGCGCACTCACCCGCAGGACGTTTGCCACAGCGCCTCCAACCCTTAGTGTGCTCCCACAGTTGTGATGCCCCAGTCTCCACTGGGAGTTACAGTGGCAGCGGAGACACAACCCTCCCACCTCTGGGAGAGGAGGCAGTCCTCCGGATGCTCAGTTCTCTCCTCGCCTGCCGACCCTCGATGACCCAAGCTCATTCCTGGACTCGGGTTGCCAGTATGGGCGAGGTGTGGCGTCCAGCGCCAGCTCAACCCTCAGCACCACCGGGCGGGCTGCATTACTTTTCTAGTGTAATTGGTCAACTTGTGACAGAAAGTTAAATGGTCTAACTTTGTGACGAGTTTGCACAATTTGGAGTGTACTTGACTCCCACTTGCATCAACAGTCACACATACATCAGTATTTGACACACGTAATTTTGCCTTAAAGCAGGTACAGCTATCATAAATGTGTCAAATTCCTGGAAATGAGCTTCAGGTCAGTATGTCTTCTCTGGTTACTGATTTTCAGATAATAAATAAATATCTGAAAATTGCATCCAAACATATTGGCATGTTTGTTTTGATGTAAGTGTGGCTCAAAATTGACAATTGCGCCTGTGTCAAGACTTTTGAAAATCCCACCAGTCAGTTAATTTATGACAGTCACAAGGAAACTGTTCCAGTAAATGACTTTTCAGTCTGTTTTTAAAGTAGAGTCCTTGCTTGCATTGTATGCTCTGGAAATGAGTTCCATATTTTAGTTGCTATGAATTCAAACCATTCAAACTGTAGAGCATGTCTGAAATATAAGCAGAGTCGTATCTATGTAACACGTTTTCCAGTATTTTCACCAAGGTGTCAGCTGCTCCTTGAGTCCCTAGGAGTCAGGTCAGCCCCATGGTTCAGTGCCAGTGCACTGCCATGTGTATAGCCTAGGTTGGGAGTGATCTGAAGATCTTACTTCAAGGATGGCTCCTGCAGGAGGCCACACTAGTAGGACTAAGCTGTTGGGTGCCAGGACCACATGGAAAACTTCTTGCTTGCGGTCTACCACGAGGAACCACGCACATGGCACGTCAGTCTATCCTATAAAGGCAGGTGGTCCCCACACTACCTCAGTTTTTTTCCTGCCATCGACCTGCGCACATTGGACCTTAGTGGATGCCACAGCTACAGTCTATCGCCATTACCCCTGTGTGCACTTTTTTATTTCCTTTATGTGACTGCGTGGGCTCCACAGACATTATGCCATTAACATCTCTGTAGAAAGAACGCGGTGGAAGCACGTAACTGGACCGCTGTCTGGTGTGCTTCCACAGTGCTGCGGCACAGTTTCCAGTGGTTGTGTTTATGCAGCTCTTCCCTCCGCCAGACACATAAACACACCCACCCATGGGGCACTTCTTTTTACTGTAGTTCTGTAGCTCTTGCAAATGCTCAGTGCTGGTCTCCTGTTCGCTCCACCCTGCTATTTGCTGGCTTACGGGACTGAATCGTCCAGGCAGCAGCAGGCAGTGCTGCTACCATCATCACGGCCAGTACCAGTTCCTGTTTCCACTTATCACTAGTCGAATTCTCTCTCAGTGGGACTCAATTAATTTTATGTAAATTTGTTTTAAAACACACACATTAAAAAACATAGTAATTTAGAATTATGTGAAGTGTCTAAAATCTATATAAATATGCAGAAGAGTGGGAAGGTAACCAGGCCAACAAGAGCCTGCCAGCCATCTTGTCACCAACCCTGTACCCTCCCACAGCCAAACAAATCACCACTTACACACTAAATACCCTTCTCTGAATGGGACAAGAATAGCCACTCCAGGACTTGCAACAAACAGCTAAGAGCTAATTTCCATTGGATACTGTCGGTATCATGTCAAATCTGCTAAAGAAATCAGCTTGAGGATAACAAGCGTAATATAGTAGTAAATAAAACTGCACTCATGCAACAAACCAGCTAACCACCGAAACTGATATGTGTTGTCAAAACATAGTGCTGCCAACTACTGTGTACACTACTGCAACCAGGCACAAAATATACAGGGCTACTATTTAAAAGTAATGGAAATGATTTTGTACTGCTATTATTCTCTCTCTCTGCTCACGCCGCTCTGCACACAAGCATTCACATTGTGGCAATATTTAAAATTATAACATGGCAAGAAATAGAAGCATCAAATCTGAAAAATTCATTGGACAAGCAGTACCATGTGACCATTGATTAATGCCTGGTACACCACCAGCTTACATGCGATCTTGATATGCTGGCACGTAAAACCTAATGTGACATAAACTGAGATCACTTCCTTTATGTTTTCAGATCAAAAAGCCACCATTTAAAAAAACCACCAGAAAGTGAAATGTACAAGAACAAATGTCAAACCTAAATGCATCCGATTTCAACATATAGAGTACAGAAAATGCAAATAGTAACACAACTGAAACATCAAACATAGAAATCCTAGCAATCGCAGAACAGACAGACACAAACATAACAGCAAATTTCAAGTATTTTAAACGTGTTTAATGTGGATCTTTTTCGTCGACTTGCAGTTGCAGATGTAACCTTTTACACAGTAGTGCTACTGAAGTCAATATCTCATTAGAATTCGTGTTAAAAATAGCTGACAGTTAATCGAGTAAACGTACAGTGTGTTAAATATTGTTTCCAGTTGTCAATTTTTTTCAACATGCTTCTTAGATGCAGGACTTCATTCCCGACAACTGGCATTTGTGGCTCCACTATTGCAGGGGAAAAAAACTTTCGTTTTGAAGTCATGGATCACGTGACCATTTCTTCTGCATACAAACACAATATGTTACCATTAAATGTACGACTATTTAAAAACAAAAACACAGTTATACTGAAAACACATGTACTTCATTTAGAGTAAGCAAAAATATAGACAGTCACTTTTGTTCAATGGAACTGCTTTCTGACATGGATGTGCACAGTGAAAATAAAGGAAATGTTATTAATGAAACTTTTGAGCATTTTCTGTAAATAAAAAAAAAAAAAAAAAAAACGTTACTTTTATAAGTGCAATAACCCACTCCAGGGCCATGGGTATACTGGGCTTAATCACTTCCCAGGTGGTTGGAGGTTACTCAGGCTTTGCCTACGTGCCTCACAGTGCACCTGGGGTGTGCATTAATGCCGCAGTACCCACTCTCTCATGGGTTGAAGCCACGTGAATGCAATAACACAAGTAAAGTATTGTGAGATTTAATTGTAAAAGTAATGTTGTATACCACCATTATTCAAGTCCCTCTGCTTCCCATTCGCTGTTTGATCATGTACCTAGCAACAGTATCAACATTACCAGAGTACAGTAACTGTCTAACTGCTTTAAGGAACATGAGAATAAAAGTGTTTTTAAATATAATATGCATAGCATACTACTGCATTCTGGCCATGGATCCCCACACATGTCGATGTATACTCTAATTCATTATTGAATGAGCCTCACATTAATTAGACTAGTTGTAATTTATAGAACCTACTCCTGGTGTGCTGTTCTCAACTTGTAGTCCAGGCCAGTTAGTCATGTCTCTTCATTGTGTACGGTCAAAGGGACAGCAGTTGCTGTCACACAATGGATATTTGTACAGAAAGGAGAGAATTACCCGGTAAAACCTACTGGAAATGTATAATGTATGACTCTTTAAATGTCCAGCTTGATGTCACATTAGCGATGATGAAATAACTGCACTTTACTTAGAACACTTACGCTGCAAGGTTTGGTATTACTATATAGAAGAGACACTTTATCCCCCCATGTTTTTAAATATTATTTCAAATAAAGTTTTGGTTTTAAATGAGGAGTATCATAATGGGAGTATATGAAGAGTATCCATAGAACGCCCGAGGAAGATGCTGGCATAAGGCTTCTGCAAGGAAAATTATCCCTCAGCTGCTAACCCAGCTCCTTAAGTCATCCTTCCCTCCTTCTGTTCATACAGTCCTCTCCACAGGAATGCCATATATATATCCCCTCCCACATTTAATCCTTTTCCACTTTTGGTCCCTCACCACCCGCCATGTCCCAGGCCCTAGCCCAGAGCCTGGAGATATCCGCCGTAGTTCCCACCACAATCACAAATGTCCTTCCAGTGTTACCTATCTCACTTAAACTGCTTAGTAGTTTTGTGGGCTCACTGAATTGTTAGTAGCTAGGTACTCTGTTAGCTGTTGCCTTGACACCATAGACACCTGCTCTGTTTGGTATTGTATAATCCTGGTTGTTCTACACTGTAAATTAACTGTATTGTAATGTTTGTGTCTCAATTGCTGTACTTGTTATCTCCCACTTCCCCAGGATGCATCTGGAATCAAGTGGTACTCCTCAGTATGCCTTCCTGGTGAAACTCAAATAAATAAATAAATTAGATTTGTCCTCTGGTTCCTTTAAACAATATCTAGTGAGAATTCTTCGTAAGTCACATGTGCAGTGGTGGAATGAGAAGCAGAGGGTGAAAATAATAAATCGGCACAGGTAACATTTAGAAAAATTTTGAATCTGCAACAATGGCAATTGAAATTAATGTATTTATGTAGTGGCCCTGTATTTTGTGATCCTCGCAAACCATCTGCTGTATGAGCACTAGATTTTCTGTGTACTGCGTTAGACTGTCAGTCACAAAGTTAGTTTATGGTAATGTCATAACCCATCCGATATGGCTGAGGAGGGATGTGGAGGTGGGATTGGTAACAGACATGGCCTTAATGTGGCTGCAAAATGAAGGAAACAATGGGAATAGAACAGACCGTGAGGTGTGCTGATTTGTCAGTACCGCCTTTAATATGCGAGTTTGTGACGTGGCTAATGTGTGCACTGTAATTCACCACAACATTTTTAGATGCACGGAATTGACATGGAACCGATACTATCTCCTCTGTGAAGGTCTCCACTTGGGAGGGATGCAGAAAGTGCCATGGTAAAGCACATAAAGCTTTCGATATTTGTTTCATATTTTGTATTTGAATCTACAGAGGGTTTAACAACCTCATTTTATGCTGAACACCCTTGGCAAAGGAACTTGTTTTGGCAACCGACTCCTGAGTCTGAAAGTCTTGCTTCCAAGAAAACTTGAGGACAGTCACATTATCTGTGGGTTAGAACTCAGTGTTTGGAATCCCAATAGCCCAGGTTCCAATCCATGCAGAGCACTGGTCCATGATCTTGGCCAAGTCTCTTATCCTACTGTGACTCAGCTTACCAAGCTATAAGGTGACTAGTTTTAATAGGGATATTTAATTTTCATGTAGACTGACTGTCCGGAGTATAGCCCCTTCCCAAGGAATGATGTAATCAAAAGTATTCCTGTGAAGAAACCAAACAATATGAATATCTGCTGTTACCCCGTCAAACTAAACTGTATATTGATTTGTTGAGCTAGAAAGAAAACAGTCTCAATATTTAATATTTTCCACAGTCCTATAGTAATTTCTCTTTCTCTTTATAGCTCAACAAATAAAATACAGTTTAGTTAGATGGGGTGGGTAACAGCAGATATGCATATTGTTCAGTTTCTTCCCAGGAAAACTCTGGATTACACGTTCTTGGGGAAGGGGGTAACTCCTGGACAGTCAGCTCTGCATGAAAGTTAACTATCCCCATCAAAAACTAGTCATCACTGCACAGTCCCACTAACTGTGAGTTAAACATTTGCTTTTTATTCATTTGTTAATCATTTAGGTTCAGTAGGCACTAGTGCCTGTTCACAAGAATGACCTCGGTGCAACAGCACAGTAAGCATAATACAGTCACATGCAAGGCAGAGTTACACAGCTATAATAACATCATAACATCATACATCAGGTAAGTAGAAAAACTCAACCATCGTAAAAAAGTCTTCAATAGATACTTAACATTTCAAATGGAACTTGAGCTCAAACTAGAAATGGGGTTGGTTCCGTGATGCATACTCTTCCCAACTGCCAGGTTTAATGGTTGTTAGTTGGGGCAGTTGCCTGTTTAAATATGAAAGGTTTTAACTTCAGTGCACCCTCGTATATTTAAAGCTGTTCTTTAAACAGTTTGGGGGCACCTATAGCTAAACAAACATACCATTTAGCATGCAAAATGCCGAGAGGAGGAATATCTGCAGCTCCCAAGGCGTGAGCACTGCATTACAATCATGAATTAATTTTTTGTTGGTTAATTATTTATTTATTTCTCTGATTAATAATACCTTTGAGCTCAGAAAGCTCATTTACAAAGGTTCCACGTCAGTTAGGGAGGTAAAACAGAAGGGAACAAAAAACTGACACGAGGACATAAAATTGAAATAAGTTGAAGCTACAAAACAAATTAGCAAGTACAAAATTGTAAATGCAAAACAGATATGATTACAAATTACATTTGACTGCAATTAGAGAGAGGAAGTAGAGGCAGATGAGATAGGAGGAGATGAGAGGAAGTAGTGGTGAAGCAGTCACAGGGCTTTGTCAGGAGATGGCAGGTGGCAGTGTGGAGGGGGAGAGCTAAGGTGGGGATTGGAAGGAAGGGAAAAGAGCCAGAGGAGGGAGTCCAAACTAGTGGTAGGAGGGATTAAGAGGGACTGAAATTAGGTTCAAGAGGGCAAGCAGTTCACAAACTTTGACAGTCACAGGAGCTCTCTAACAGGATGTGTTTGTACAGAAGACGTTTGAACTTGGACATACCAGTTTGACTTGTGAGTTCCATGGCCAAGGCCATTTAGCCAGGTAGGAGCTCTGCAAAGGAGAGATCGTTGGCACTGTGCAGTTCAGAACCTTGGTACTAGTGGGAACTCTGTGGCCGAAGCCCAGGTATGCTGGACCTTGTGGGCTCTGGGTGAAGACAGGAAGTTCCGGCAGGCAGATCACCCCTGAGAGCTTTCATTACTAGTATACAAGAGTGATACTTGATCCTCCCTTGTAGGTTGAGCCAATCAGATTCTGAGTGGAGATCACTTGTGTCGTGAAACTGTCTGAGTTCGTGATGAGCCTACAAGCTTTAAGTGTTAAGTTCAGCCATTTTAGTGATATGGGGTGGGTGCACCTATATATTGCTGAGCCGTAGTCAATAGTGGATATCTCTGAACTGTTAACCACCAGTCTAAGTGCATCGGGGTTAGATTCCTTCTATGCCTAAATAGTAGGCCTAACTTTGCATTCATAGACTTAACAATGGTCTCAATGTGGGGTACAGATGAAAGACAGTTGTCCAAGGTTATTCTAGATATTTGAATTGTTGAACTTGTTCAAGAGGTGCACCGAGGTTGTTTTTATTACCATGGCATACAACCGATGCTTGTGTCAGGGGAGGACAGCAGAAGCTTAGTTTTTTGTAGTTCAGGACCAGTTTGTGCTGAAGGAACCATTTTCTACTTCAGTGAAGCCTGTTTGTAGGTTGTACTCGAGCACAATGGGATCAGTGTTGTTTGTGTAGATGATGGAATCGTCGGCATAGAGGAGAGTCTTGAGTTGACAGGATTGGGGTAGGTTGTTTAGGAAGATACTAAACAGGAGAGGGCCAAGGATGGAGCCTTGAGGGACACCAGATTGGACGGACTGAAGTTCGGAGACAATATTAGATAATTTTAAACGCTGTGACCTATCAACAAGGTAGCCACCAAACCATTCAGTGGGTTTTGGGAGACACAACTATGGCAAGTTGCGAAGAAGCAGGTTATGAGTCAAGGTGTCAAATGCTTTCAGAAGATCGATGAAAGCAGCACCAGCAATCTTGTTGTCGAAGGACTGATGTATGTAGCTGGTAAATTCAAGTAAAACTGTGGTAGTGCTATGTTTTTCCTGAAACCATGTTGTTGAGGACATTGTATGTTGTACTTTTCAAGATAATCAACCATTTGATTGGAAACTATGTGCTCAAGGACTTTTGAGAGTGGAGGAGTATTGATATTGGCCTGTAGTTGGAGTGCAGTGTTGGATCCCCAGATTTATGCACAGAGGTGACCAACCAGATTTCCAGACTTCTGGGAATTGTGAGAGGAAAGTGATAAGTTTAGAATCTTGGTAATTGGTAGAGTACTTTTCAAGAGTCAGTGCCAGGATTTTGAGGTCTAGCGAGTCACCACTATGTCTGGATTTGTCAAGGACTTTAGTCAGGAGTTTTCGTGATTAGAGATTGGGATACCTTTTTGAAGTACAAAGGTGGGTGTTCAGAACGAGGTGAGTTAGTGTCCCCAACTAATGACAGGGAGCATCAACGAAGAAATCTGTGGGGAGTACACCGACAGATTGGTGAAAGCTGTGTGGAAGGAGTTAGTGATTTGGAGTGGATCAGTGATGGGATGGCCATCCTCCAATAGAACTGTTGGTGTGGTCTTTTGTTCTTTGCCTGTGATGTCTTTTATACTGGACCTGAAACTCCTACTGTCACCCCAGGAGTTGGAGAGTAATTCTCTGTGGAGCCTGCTTTTTGCCTGTCTAATTTCCTTGTACAGCTATTTCTGGCAGCTTTGTAAGCCAGCAGATCCTGTGGCTTCAGTGAGGACTTGGCCTTTTGCCAGAGGTGGTCCCTAAGCGTCATCCTTTTTACTATTTCAGGAGTAATCCATTAATTCACCATCCCAGGAATTTTCATTTTCTTAAGCAGGGCATGGGTGTTGCAGGCTGTGTTGAAAACACTGATGAAGTGTTTGAGAGCGTTGTAGATATCATCCGCTGTATCCAGAAGGACCAGTCTTGGGAGCGAAGTTGGTGTTTTAGGAGATCCAAATGTCCTCGCCTCAATAAGCGTTGTAGATTGTTATGTGGTTGGGGGTATTAAATTTATTTGACCAGCAGCAGGTGATAGGGGAGTGGTCACTGATAGAATCCAGGTGAACCGTAACATCTGATATGCGATCAGGGCAGTTTGAGACAATCCAGTCTATGGTGGTACTGGTCCCTGTTTACGTAGTTTATCCTAGTCGCGAGTTTACAAGTTGCAAAAGGTGTAGAGATGCCATTGTGTCCTTTAGTATACCATTTGTCCCTGCTGCCCAGTTTAAGTTGAAATCCCCATTAAGATCAACTCACAGAGGTGTTTTTGCACATAGGTAGTCCAGGAGGTTTTGGAGACTGGTGGCGGGTCCTTAAGCACAGTATATGTTGTGATTAAGTGAGGGCTTTGTTATGTGTCCCCGGAGTACTTTAACCCCTAAAGCCTGAGCACAGCAACCAAGATCAATTGGGGCATAACCAGCCCACAAAAGGAATTTTTAGAAAATTACACAATCGCCACCCTTCCTAGTTGTCGTCTAGCCTAAAATGGAATAAGCAGAGAGAGCAATTGCATTATCTGGGGATTTTAGAAATAGCCATGTTTCCACGATAGAGAGTATGTCAGGATTATGAGTGGCTTCCCAGATCTTAAGGAGGTCAATTTTATTTAGTAGGCTACAAATATTTATTGTGGCAAGTGTGATGGACCCCTGCTTTGCTGATAGGTTCCTAGGGCTAGTTCCACTTGGGTCCGGGTTAGGGTGAATATTGCCTGCAAGCAACAGCAACATCAGGGTTAATTTCAGGAGGTGTAGGCATCATAGTTTGGGAAACGCCAGACTTTACCTTTGAAATAATTGCATTTGGACTTTTATTTGTAGTGCAGGTCTGGATGATCTCCGAGAGGGAAAGTAAAGGCTAGCATCCCAGCAAGTATGATAGGAAGTAAGGCAATGGGCATGCGAGAAGCTGTGACCATGGACCTCTGTTGATTGAAAGAATTTCCTGTGATGTAGCCGGGCGGTAATGAAGGGTTTTAGCTGTAGTCACACTGTGTGGAGTGGTATAATTTGGAGTCAGGTATTCTGTATTTCCAAAGAGTGAACAGAGCAGTATAACAAGTAGAAGAGGTGATTTTACAGAAGAGAACATTGTAAACATGCCCACCGACATAAAGAATGGGGTAGACGCAGGGGAGGAGATAGAGGCAAGACAGCCAATGAGCAAAACAAGGTGGAGCCTAACCATATTTAATAGCGGCTGGGGTTGGGGCAGTTGGGACTGGAAGAAAATATTGAATTTTAGGCACACAGGGCCCAGCTTCACTGAGAAACAGCCTAGTGGGCAGCCAGTAGCATTAAAGCCAGGGCTCCATGGTCCAATTGGCGCTGGGCAGATGGGCTGAAACGACCAATCGGATTCAGGGCCGTAAGTCCAAAGGGGATCAAGACACACCTTGGGTAGTCGTCGGACAGTGCAGCCCCAGAGGCGGGCTGGAGTTGCAGGATGAGCCGGTCGAGGTTAACTTCGGTGGCGGCCCCACGTCGAAGGGCACAGCCAAGTCACGGGCTACAGACCTGAGGGGAAGAAAAGGGATGGTTAGGTAATATAGGCAGCAAGACCGGAGGGGTGGGAATAACAGGATTAGGAGGAGGTGGGCGGGAGAGAAAGGCCAGAGGTCACCAGCCGAGAAAAACGGAGTGCTAGACTGCTGGCACCACTCTGAATAATGACTGTCTGAATGTCATGCCATGGAGTTTGTAAATCTATGGAGATTGGGTAGTGATTCTCTAAAGCTCCCATTATGTATGTATGTATGTATTTTGCGGGAGCAATTACTGGCGTGTAGTTGACTTTTCATTTCCATTCTGATCCTCCCACAGCTGTCTTAAAAAGATCCTCTGCACTTTTGACAAGTTTTCTTACAAGATGTAATCCTTGCTTTTCTATAAACATCGCATGACAGGCATTTACACCAGTGGACATATAACTTTCGTTCACAGTAGAGAGGAGACTTATTTTTCTAGTACTTTTTATTTTCTCATTCCACATATTTTTATACATATATTTAAAAGGGTAATTTTGCATGTCCAACACAAGCCTATGTCCTGATACAATATGTATCTAAAGTTAAAAACTGAGATTCCCGTTTGTAAAAGTTGTTTTGCAATGTGTCCCTTCACAGGCCATTTCTGTTTACTGAGCCTGTTATTGTTTCCTCAGGGAGCATTGTATACAGAATATGGAAAATAACTACTATGTCAAAACCTAGCAAAGGCAAAATGGCAGCTGTAAGAAATCCATAAACATGCTGGGCTGGAGTAAATAAATGATCATTTTTTAGTGGAAGTGCATGTGCGTCTGGTTTCAGATACAAGAGTTGTATGCAAAATGTGGGGCTTACTAGAGTCTGCGTCTAAGAAAGCACAGGGACAGAGTGGAGGCAGTGTAGAAGAGGGTGACAAAGATCCTCCAGGAGAGCAGGAAACGACTTATGAAGAGAAATTGGCAGATCTTGTGACATGGCAAGAAATGTCAGAGCTGAATACAAGAACTGCATTTCTGGAAAGACAACACATGGTACAGTCTGAGCGAGGATTAATTCCTAGTAATGCTCGCTTCAGAATGTAGCAGATCTTTGGAACCACCACGGGAGCGCCGCAACAGAAAGAATTAGAGCATGGTTGGCGCTGTGAACGCTGCGCTGCAGAAATTATGGTCGTGCTCACCATCCCGAGTACAGACATGCACACCACACTGGAGATCGCTGTACAAGCGAGTAGCTGTAGGTGTCGGTGAGGAAAGTAATCAAAGATCTCGTACAGTTTTTTTTTTTTTCCCAATCAATGGCTGCACGCAGTTCATGGAATGAAGCAGTCAGTGCACATTATTCTCCAGAGAAATAAATATTACTGTTGCCGCATCTAATGCCACAGAAATATGTAAATGTACACTTGCCCCAGAATGCAACTGAATAATCCATCAGCGCAAGGTAAGCACAGTGCAAAACGCAAAAGTGGTAGAAATGAAAAATATTGACAACGTGCAGTCTTTGAGAATGTACAGAGATGATCGCATGTGTGCTAAATTTGTGGGCACTACCTAAATGGATGTTGACTGTGCAACACACACCCAGCAGCGTTGTCACATCCTCAGAGTGTGTAAACAGTTTGAAAGTGCAGCATGGTTTCTGAAGCAGAAGTAATGGTTTTGTGAGTTGTTATATACTGTTTAGTGAAAGAGTATTCTCACAATACTTAAATTACACTGGCCATGTTACAAGTGCATTAATCAACCGCAAAGTCGGGCCTTACTAGGAATTAATGCCCAGGTGGTGATTGGAGGCACTCAGCCGCCCAACCCCCAACTGGGCATTAATTCCATAGTAGAACTCTCCTTTGTTGTGGATTATTTAATATGCAGAGGCATGAGGCAGAATGGAGAGATGGGACATGCCTGAAACATACAAATACCTCTATGGGGTAAATAATGTGGATAGCAGGATATTGCTCAGACTGTGTAGGAACACAGACACTATGGGCAACTGCATGAAGAAAACATTATGTTTAAGAGAGATACAGGAAGTATTTTTCCACAGAGGGTGGTTGAAGGATGGAATAGGTTGCTTGAAGTGTTAATCTGAGCAAAAGGTGTGTGTGTGTGTGTGTGTGATTCAAATCGGGTAGGACAGATAACAAGAGGTTGAAGTTCAAACCAGAAAGGAAGAGGAAGGGAAAGTGAAGAGCCTGTAAGGATCTCTTATTCAGCATTAGATAGGAATGAAAAATTGACTTTTTCTGTTTATAGATCTTATGGACCCGATTCTCAAAACGGCTAGGATTGGCGCAAGCTTCTGACAAACAACAGCTAAGCGGTGAAGTCTGGTGTACCAGGGACCCTGCACCAGATTCTGTTACAGAGGGGTCCTGATGCCCAGTCCCCACACTTGTGGCAACTCCTCCTGTCTGACAAACACCGGCATAGGAAGAGTCAGCCACAGGCCCTTGCAGCAAGCGTAAGCTGTGCCCCTGTCCCTGGTCCCAAAGTACAGTAAATAAACCCCTTCACTGGTGGTCTAGTGTCCCCACTTCACTCCTGAACCTGATGCCTTGTAATAGTTTATAACATATCCTCTCTGTGGTGGTATAGTGCCCCCCACCCCAGCAGGTAGTGCCCATCACCCGCTCCCCCTGTCCCGTAACAGAGTTAGCACTGGCATAGCCGTCCTCTCACCTCTGAAGCCGGCGCCAATTGAACTGCTATTTGAGTGCTGTACTCTACTGTGTACACAGTACAGTACAGCACTCTAATGACAGGTCAGTTGGCGCCGCCGTGGAGGTGAGAGGAGGGCTGTGTTCATGCTGGCTGTGTTACGGGATGAGGGGAAGAGGGCTGGTGGAGCACTACCTGCTGGGGTGGAGAGGGGCACTATGCCCTCACGAGAGGGGATATGTTATAAACTATTAAAAGAGGCAACGTCAGGGATCGTGAGGGGACATTATATTAATTAATGAGTACGGTGGGATTGGGGACTAAGTAAAGCTACGCTGCATCGGGGATGGGGAGGGGCAGTATATTGAGTGTGACTGCTGTAGCATCCGGGATCAGGCAGGGGCATTACATTATTTAATGAGTATGGCAGCATCAGGAAGGGGGCGCACTACATTACCAGGACACCCTCGTATTATTATTATTATTATTACAACCACATCGGGGGGCTGCTACATCTACAGGGGTGTATTTTAACTACTTTCATATTGTCAGGGACAACCCAGCATATGCGCACACAGGCAGCTGGTCTAAGGGTGCCTAGAAATTCTCCCTCTGGAAAAGTTCTGAGAATACCAAATTCAGGGATGTGGCAGCTGCGTCTGCTACATGCCTAAGCGTCAAGTCGCAGCCCAGTTTTGAACCCAGGGACGGCACAAGACCTGTTTGGGGCAGGCAGCCTACAGTTGACACAGGCTGCCTTTGTAAACAACTCAGGGGTCAGTTTTGATGCAAGGTGCCATTTTGCGCTATTTATCTGGGCGCAGGTACCTTACGTCTGCCAGGGCCCAGTTCTCAAAAGCCCCTGTGTCATTTGCAGTTACAAACAGTGTGGTGGTGCTAAAAGGCAAACAGGCACCCTAAGCCCGCAACACTTTTTGCCATGCAGTGTATGGGAGCATTCTCACAGGGTGGGCATAGTCCCCCTGTGGCGGTGTCACTTCACTAGTTACAATGTCTCATTTCCACTAGGGTCCTGCTTTTACCAATTGTTTCCACTGTATTTACTACAGCATCTCATTTCCTGTGGTGTCCTGCTTTTACTCATTTTTTCCAAAGTATTTACACCATCTCATGTCCAGTGGGATCTTGCTTTTATCTACTTTTTCCAATGTATTTACTCATCTAATTTCCAGTGGGGTCCTGCTTTTTACCCATTTTTTTTTCAAATGTATTTACTGCAGCATCTTATTTCCCATGGTGTCCAGCTTTTATCCAGTTTTTCAAAGTACTGTATTTACCCACAACATCTCATTTCAGTATGGTTCTGATTTTACCAATTTTTCCAATGTATTTACCACATCTCATTTCCATTGGAGTCCGCTTTTCCCAGTTATATTTACTTACAACATCTCAAGTCCATTGACGTTCTGCTTTTATTGTTTTTCGGTGTGTTTATCTATAACATCTCATATCCAGTGGAGTCCTACTTTTATCCATTTTTTCAGTAGGTTTACCTACATCATCTTATTTCCAGTGGGGTCTTGCTTTTACCATTTTTCCAATGTATTTGCTTGGAACATCGCATGCCTACTAGGGTCCTGCTTTTACCCATTTTTCCAATGTATTTACCTACATCTCGTGCTGATAAAGATCTTGCATTTACAGTACCCAGTTTTTCCTAATACAGTTTACCTACAACATCTTATTTCCAGCTAGGTCCTGCCTTTACCCATATTTTCTTCCAGTGTATTTCCTCACATCATCTGATGTCCAGTGAAGTCCTGCATTTACCTATTTTTTTCCAGTGTAGTTCCCTACAACATGTCATGCCCAGTGGTCTGCTTGTACCCAATTTTTTCAATGTATTTACCTATAACGTCTCATTTCCAGTGTGGTCCTGCCTTTATGTAGGGGTCCTGCTTTTACCTATTTTTCTTCCAGTATATTTACCTACAACATCTCCTTGCCAGTGGAGTACATATTTACTGTGTCTCATTTCCAGTGTGGTCCTGCTTTTTACTCATTTTTTTTTGTGTATTTTACATCTCATGTCCAATGGGGTCTGCTGTTACCCATTTTTTTCAATGTAGTTACCTACAACATCTCATTTGTAGTGAGTCCTGCTTTAACCCATTTTTCCACTGTATTTACCCACAATATCTCATTTCCGTGGACAATGTCCCGTTAAAGCAGTATATGCAAGTTGGCTGTGACCAGAGGTTGTTTCTTTAGTGTTAAACATCAAACTTTTCAGTGTTTCTCGAGAAGTTTGTCTTCTCCACCAGCCTTCTCCCAGCCGCCCACTAAGGCGCCTACTGCAACCAGATTCCAGAAAAAGACTGCCACACTGCACGCCCTCATCTGCTTAGGCCCTCAGCCATGACACCGAAGCACACCAGATTTGCCAGAAATTCAATCATGCTACTTGGAGACATTGTCTAAAAACTATGGAGAGAGACCTTTTGGAAGCAGAAGTTGGTCGTGATGTAAAAGGAGCTGCAGGACAGGAACTCTTCAGCTTAGCTGCTATAGTCCTCCGAGGCCTCACCTTCTTCTCAGAAATCTGATTGATATGTGACCCAGTGGTGTTGACGGCTGAGGTGCTAGACGCCTTACTCGCGTCTTGCCGGTGACCCGTATTCAGAAGCGAGCACGGTTGTCTGGGGACGGATTGAGTGTCCGTTGGACTGTTCTCCTTCTCTGGGGAGGGGTTCTCCAGAACTCTGTGGACTAGCCCCCTAGCAGTGGCTGGAGGGCAGCACACTGATGCTCAGAAATAGGGAGGAGAAGAGGCAGGCGCTTGGAGCCGGTGCGTGCATGCACACCCCTCCATGGGCATCACTGCATGCCTCATCTCCTGAGGGAAAAACCGGAGTGAGAAAATGAGTGTCCCCCACCCCATAAACAAAATCAGTAACCCTGGCACTGGATCCATAGCGGCAGGTTGAGGGATCCCCACAGCCCATCCACAGGTGGCAAGCCGTGGAGGAAGGCGAGATAAGCTGTGAGCGTGGGATGGGGCAGGGGACTAGGCTAGAAGGAACACCACCCAGGACTAGGTGGCAAAAAGAAGTGACTGTATTAAAAAAAAAAAATTGATTGGAAGTACAAACACCATGACCGGTCTACTTTCTGCTCGTGATCGCCCAACAGACCCCGATGGGGTCATCCTTCCACGGGGGTCATCGCCAACCCTTCAGCCCCCGCCAGCCCTCTCTTCTTCCGGGCTCCTGGTGGCTTAGCGACCTGCTCTGATTGCTATTTTGGGTGGTGGCTCCTTGGGGCAGAGGACTGTTCCTGCCCAGCCCCTGACACTCAGGCCCATATCTCCACAGGCTCTCAGCCAGGTGGCTTGGCTAGTGTTGGTTCCTCGGGCATCGGTTCCTCCACTGTTATCCCTTGGCTATGTGCTGCCATCATCGGTCCCTAGCTCTGGGGCTGACATTAGTCCTTCTAAGCAACGCTCATAGCAGGCTAACACCACCTCTTCTTCTCCAGCATCGCTGCTGCCTCTCTAAGGGATCTCCCCTCCACCCAGTGCCTACTTCTCCAGCTAGGCCTGTGCTGGTGGACCCTTCCCTGGATGCTCCTGGCCAATGCCCATACTGCTGCTGCCCCAGCCTGTGGGCCCAATGCTGGCGTCACACCTGCCTTAACCCACGCCGCAGCAGACACCGCTGGCCGACACTGGATCTTAACGGCGCGGCCCTATTCCTCGTACCACGCGCTAACGCCATAGTACCTTTACCTGGCGCCATCTTATCCCTGCTCGCCAGTGTATGATATTTCACCCCGTGGACTATAATGCCTTGTTCTCAGCATGGTGGTCTTTTGTCCAGAGGCAGATTCCCATTCCTCAAGGGCCACCCCAGGTGTCCCACCAGCGTCCGCCTGGGACCCGCTACCTGAGGATCCAGACGGGCTGGCCCTAGGTGGACTCAGACATTGGGGGTCTTCTGGTCCTGACCCAATGTCTGCTCTAGCCATTGCCAGGATAAGCACATGCCACCGCGCCAGATCCAGACAGCATTACCAATGATCACTTGGACTGTTCCGGGTCTTCCTCCTCACCCGAGGAGTCTTCAAATGGGGACCCTCCTAGGGAGGTCCCTAAACCTCCCCCACGATGACCCAGCATTTATAGACATCATCGCCACATCTAGTCCATTATGGCCTGGGAAATGGAGAAGGACCCAAGCGGCATCGCCTGGCCATATATTTAAGGCAGCGGGACACCCTTCCTGTGGTAGTGCCACCCGTGATTGACTTCGTAGGGATGTCACAAGGGTGGCATGGAATAACTCCTCTCCACACCTCCATTTCCCAAGAAGGCGGACTGCCTTTACCATGCCCTGCTGGTAAACCCTTCTTCAGAGTCACCCCAAGGCTGAGTCAGTGGTCATAAATGCGGTGCATGACCATTCAAGAAGCCCAAGCATCTCGGTGCCCTTCTAGACAGTTAGTCTTAGCAGCTGTACCACCTGGGTAAATGCATATTTGCTTCTACTGCCCTGGCTATCCGACAATTAATTAGCTGGCCCATATGGTCCAGTAATCAGATCTCCTCTGGGACTAGGCCAAGGACCTTGTGCAGGCATTGCCAGAAGACCCCATCAGATGCTGCTCACCCAGCTCTTAAAGTCGGGCTCGGACATTGGCAGCCATGTTCTTTGGGCTGCTTATGATGCCGTGGACATCTCTGGGTGTGGGGTGGCTGCTGGGGTCTTCCTCCAGCGCCATGCGTGGCTTCAGGTCTCTGATTTTGTCTCAGATGTGCGAGCCAGCATTTTGGGCATCCTTCCAGGGCTCTTCCTTTTGTGGGGATGTCCAGAACATTATCTCCACCTTGCAAGAGTCGGGATCTGTTAAGTCTGTTCATTCACTGTACCACACTCGGCCTAAAGCAGGCTGTCAGTCCTTTCATCGGTCCTCCCGTAAGCAGCCCTTAAACCAGTCGGGCAGGGGCCAGAACAAGCAAAGGGCACAGTGGCGCCTGCAGCTTCAGCCACCAGAGCCTCTCACCAGCACCTCCCCACACTCCTGACTCGCCGTCAACTCCACGTCTCGGCCAAGAGACTCTGGAGGCGGTCGAGATAGTTCTCCCTCCTCCTGGATGGGTGGCGGGGAGTGACCACAGACAGTTGGGTGCTCAGACCATAGAGCATGGGCACATGCTGGAGTATCAGGAATGGTCTCCAGAAAATCTTCCAGTATACTCCTCTTAACCCCCGGCCCACCTATCCCTTGTCTGGGAGGAGATTCCGGCTCTCCTGCAGAAAAGAGCCATAGAGCCCATCCCTCTGGCTCAGTGGGAAGGGGTTTCTCCCACTTTTCCTCATCTCCCAAAAGATCATGGATCTTGGCCCATCCTGGATCTGAGCCATCTGAATCTGTATATTGAGTAAAACACTTCAGGGTGGTCACTCTTCAGGGACTGTTACCCTTTTACACCAGGGATTAGCTGTGCTCTCTGGACATGCAGGATGCTTACCTGCACATTCAGATTTTTCCCACCATCGTCACTTCCTCCGCTTCCAATTTCAGGGGCCCATTTTCAACTCAGGCCTTCCTTTTGGCCCCAGGGTACCAAGTGCTTTGTGGTGGTGGTGGTGGTGGTTGCTGTGAGGAGGTAGGGGTTTTAATGTTCCCTACCTGGACAATTGGCTGCTAACAGCCCCCTCCAGGGGTTGCCTGATACAACCCTGGAATATGCCTTCCATCTGTTTCAGGCCTTTGGGATCACCATCAGTCTGCTGAAGTCCTGCCTCTCTCTTCCTTGCCAGCGTCTTCAATACATAGGGCTTTCTAGTGTCACCTAGGGTACTTAGATGTCGGTGGCCACTGAAGCTCTCCACCAGATCCACTTATGCCATGAAATGGAAGTGTTTCTCCCTTTGGGGCTGCTGCTCTCCAATTGGACCCTTTCACCTGCCCCGTGAATCAGGTGTTGGAGTGCCTTCTTTCCCTTTTGGACTCCGGCCTGGGTACTCCTTGCTCAAGGTGCATCTTTCCGCCATCTCTGCATACCATGCACCTATCAAGGGTAGAGCTGTCGCCCAGCTGGAAGTGTTCGAACCTTCTTGGGGCATCTTACATCTGAGACCTCCCATTCAGGACCCAGTCCCTCCATGGGACCTCAACTTTATGTTGGAGAAACTCACTTTACCTCCCTTTGAACCAGCCACGAGTTGAAGCTGTGATTTCTGTCGTGGAAGGTGCTCTTTTTAGTTGTTGTTACCTCTGCTTGAAGGATTTCTGAGCTCCAGGCTCTGTGAAAGGACCTTATTTGGTTTTCCACAAAGACTGGGTATCTTTGCATACTAATCCTAAGTTTATACCCAGGGCGACATCGGAGTTTACTTTGAATCAGTCCATCCACCTTCCAGTTTATTTTCCTGAGTATTTCAATCAGGGTGAGGCTTTGCTCCATACTTTGGATGTACATAGGATTTTGTGGTACTGCATGAACTGCACAAAGCCTTTCAGGAAATCTGAACAGTTGTTTGTTTTGCTTGTCCCTAGGAGAGAGGACAGTGTTTGTCTAAGTGGGTTATTGAGTTGTATTGTTTATTGCTACATAAGTACAACTTCGGGAGTGGTCAATGGCCATTTCAGTAGGAGTATGGCTGCCTCTCGCTTCTTTCAGGATGTGTCTGCTGCGGATGTTAGTGGAGCTGCCACCTGGAGTTCTGTCCACACTTTCACCAAGCAGGGCCTTCTTTCCTGAGCTCTTGGTTGCTGATCTATCCTCTTCCCAGTGTTTTTCTCCTGGGGAAACCCAATACTGCTTGGGACTCAGTCCTACCAGTATGGCCTGGTGCAAGAGCCTTCCTCAAGTAAGATAGTACAGTTACGTAAAAAACTTACCATAGCAGTAGATCTTGAGGAGAAACTCTTGCAGCAAACCCTGTTCCTTCTCCCTTCTTTCCCTGCTGCTCTTTGTTTCTCTCGCATAGCTTCTGCCTTTCTCTTGGATCTTGGGAACCTCCTCGGTTCTCCATTTGCTGCCGTTTGGAGTCTTGACAGGAGAACTGAGGTAGTTGTGTAGGACTGCCTGCCTTTATAGGATAGGGTGACATCTGTGTCTGATGTCGGTGGTGGGTGGTCCCCATGGTAGACTGCTAGCTAGAAATTTTCTGCATGGTCCTGGAGCCTGACTGTTTAGTCCTACTGGTGTGGCCTACTGCAAGAGCTCTCTCGAAGAATAGCAAGTTCTTGCATAACTGTACTTTCCTTGTTCACTGTGTCTATGGGTGTGTGCTCATCTGTGCATCTTTGAGTGAGTGTGTGGTGTGTGTGTGTGTGTGTGTGTGTACACGTGTGTGTGTGTGTATGTATGTATGTGCAGAGATAAGTCACAGCAGTGGAGCTGCTGTTCACAATGTTTGCACTCAGGCTGAGGAAGGAGTCTAGGGTCGGCTGGCGGAGGAGGGAATAGAGCACCCCAGAGGATGCTCTCCTACCTCTTCCAGAAGGAGGGCTGCAGGCTTCACTGCATTACCACCACCTGGGTGGCCATGGGTGGTGGTACACATGGAGCAGCACAAATAGGTGGGCGCTGACCGTGGAGCATGCCTTGCGTGCATGTGCACTCATTGAAGCATAAGCGCACCAATGTCGAAGGGAGAAACTAAGGAAAAGGTCTGGGACTGGCCTGATTCTGGCTCTCGGGCCCTGAGAACCTCCACACTGGACAGACCAGACCCTGTCTACCCCGATGGAGTCCTTTCTATTTGCAGGAGCTGTGCCAGGGACCCTATGGAGACCCCGTAAGTGCAAGAGAAGGAGTTGGATGGGACTGGGGGTTCTCAAACAGAAGGACCATGTCAGAGAGAAAGCGGTGAAAGGGACTAAAATGGGGCATCTAGTCCCAGCACAAGACACAACGAGGAGTTTGGCCTCCCAAAGTGTGAGCATTCCTCCTTACAAGTCAAGGAGCAGCCTTGGTAACAGCTGCAGAAAGAGCAACTCACTGAGCCCTCTCAGCAGAAACACGGATGTGTATTGTCATCATCTCATCAGATATAAGTTTGTTAAAACATTGTCTTTATTGAATGTCAGCAGACTAGTACAGAAATATTGGCATCAGATGATAACCCTCCCCAAAATATAAACCAATATTATGCAAGTAACAAGAAAACTGAGAGCTGTTAAAAGATGAAGGACATTTTCCAAAAGTAATAGTCCAAAGAGTTATCGATTAGCTGGTGCTGCCAAAGCCGTGGTCTGCTAAGTAGAAATCAATAGATTGTAATCCAACAACCAGTGTCTTACAGAACAGATCATTCAACATAATAAATATATGTAACAGCAGCAACTACTAAAAGAAAAATATAGCTAGATGCCTCTAAGCTGCAGAGTTCACATCATAATACAGTCTGCCAAAACATAAAAAAGATAAGAAATGAAACATACAAAATTCTTTAATGCAAATTTTTGCAGTCGAATAGTAAAGCATTGAGCTTAGATACTGTACATGTGAAGTATACATGAGGTAGCAGCTGAAACAAAATGAAAAAATAGTGGGGCTATACTACACAAAGGTTGTTCAAGTTTATTTCACCAGGAAGACGCCATTGAGCAAGCTCATTTACAAGGAGGTCCTGCTGAGAACAAAATAATACCAACAGAATACAAGTCAGTATAGAGATGGACAAAGCATGGTTCAGGAAAGCACAGATATACAATGAAGGAGAATGTATGTAAATATTGGGGATAAAATATCTCAAACCATTTTCATGAAGAAAAGACCTTATGTTCTGAAAACTAAATAGTTCCATTGTACCATAATGACTTTTTTCTATAGAAATTATTCTCCCCAGCTATGTCTGTGAATCTAGGGATATACCCTGGTCCCAAGGATGTACCCTGTTGGGGCCTGTGTCTCTCGCCTCCCTTGGCCTCCAGAAGACCACGGACTACTCCCAAGGTTCTGCACTCCATGACAGGGGCTCTGGTGAGGACGGTCTCTCCCCCGCCCCAAGGCAGTCCACCGTGTGAACTAGGACCCAGTGCCAGCAGGCACTAGGACCCCACTCTGTCATTCAGATGGCTGTAGGGTTTTCCTCTCATTTCTCTAGTCCCTCCCACCTCCCGACATGAGCATAACCTCTGTTGGCCCTGTGCACAAAGCACATTCCTCTTGGCAGAGCAAGCGCCTGGCCCAGTAGCATGGGGTCTGTCATGGTGGCGGAACAAAGCTGTCAGTCATCACAGGCTGAGGCACGCTGTCATGCGGCAGCAACCCTGGTCTGGCCTGCCTCCTGGTGTGACCACCTGTGTTCCTCCTGGACCTGGGACGTCTGCGCAGCAGCTGGGCCATTGGAGCAGGTGTATGATAAAGAAAAAAAGTCCCAAACTTGATTATTCACAAAGTCTCAGATTCACCTGTAACAGGAAAAGCACATCTCTTTAATGGTTTCAGATGTCTTCTGGCGCTGCCTTGTACCAAGGATAAGATTAGCAGACCTAGCCGGCCCGGTGGTGCAGAGGGTCTAGGTGCCGAGCACCTTCCCTCACACCACGCTGGCGACCTGGGCTTGATGGCGAATTTGGTTGCCGGGGTTGACTAGGGAGAGGATTGAGCATCCGGCGGACAACTGTCCTCTGGAGGAGGATGGGTTGAGGATCCCTGCAGCAGCCACACCACATGGGCGTGTTGTGCAACAGCTCGGGCCGCGTGAGAGTATCGGGGAGGCGACTGCAGACATCCATGGGAGGGAGTGTGGGGCGCAGTTGTATCCGTGTGGGTCGCCATTGCATGTCCATGCCTCGGGGGCATGAACACAGGAAACACCATGCCAGCTGGGAGGAATCAGCCATTCCGACCCATCCACGTCCATTGCTGGATCCTGCCCACCGGACCGGACTGCCTCCTTCCTTCACCTCCACCTATGGTGGCCTAGATGTGAGGACAGGTTTGCCACGGTGCTGAAGGCGACACCACCCCAGGAGAAGACCTGAGGGTGCCACACACCTGAGATGAGCCATGGGTGGGCTGGAGGAATGGGAGCTGGTAGAGAGCAGCCAAGCAGGATGGGAGAAATGGGTAGAGCTGGCTGATGGGGCCCCAGCAGGTGGAAATCGGAGGAAAAGAAGCACTCCAAAAAATTAGCAGACCTCCTGAAACAAAGGTTTCCACCCTGGGCTGCATAAAGAACAGTATCCCTGTCTCTAGTGAGCCAAGCACTAGCAGAATTACCCTCAGTCCTTCCACTGCAGCCAGTGCACTGTGTGAAAGCACTTCAGTGTGCTGTCTCCAAACACATAGGTAAGGGAAGCTGTGCATTATCAAGGCTAACATTCAAAAAGCCTTCAGATTCTACTGGGAGACATAAAAGCCAGAAATAGCCAGTCTGGTGGCGTGGAGGACTGAGGCATTGCACCTTACCTCCTGTACACTGGTGACCCATGTTCAGTGGTGAACGCGGGTTGCAGGAGGTCCACTGGGAGGGAGAGAATACATTGTCTGGAGGACAGCTCTTCTCTTCCGGGAGGATGGCTTGGTACTCCGCATGAATGACTGCTCCCAGGTGGATGCCCGAGGGCAGAACAGCCAGGAAGACGCCACTGACTAGAAGGTGCTGCAGGACTCCACAGCGTGCACAGACCACGTCCATGGGGCCTCGCTGGAAGGGGGATCAGGAGAGAGCAACGAGTCACTAGTGGATGTGAGTCCTCCGAGGGAGAGCCGGAGCCACCTGCAAGCTGCCACATTGGGGAGAAAACAGAAGAAGGAAAAAAAAGCTAGACATAAAGGGAACAATGTAAATTTGCGAATGCCATAATCGGAGTGTAATTGCTTATTTTCTTTAGTAATCTGATGTTGCTGCAGCTACACAGTTCACATGTTTAACCACATTGTTGGAATCAGTCGTCCACCATTTGCATCACAGTGGTCAGTCTGGTTGTGGAAGTGTCTAGTGGTCCTGTACACTGCACAGAAGCCTGTGGGTTTCCGACCACATGCCGGCCCTCACCGTGTGGCTGCACCAGTGGGCCCCCGGTGGTGCTCCTGCAGTAGGGATCAGATAGCCTCCACCTCCTGAGAAGGCAGGCATACTGTTCAGCGCCCAAACCATCCTCCCTGCCAGCCCACCAGCTTTCCGTATTTGTTTCCAAACATGGATTTCCTGCGTCATGAGCAGCAGCCTTTCTGCTGTGCCAGCGGGCTGGTCCGCAGTCAACATATCTGTCGAAAGGTTAGATTTTCTCATTGCTGAAAAGGCTTTAAATATGGCAGAAGGAAAGAATAAGGCAGAAGCAGCCTCTCTATGAAAGAAATGCAAGCAAAGTCCAACTGTGTACAAAGTTAAATGAAAATCAAAAATGGTAGAGTTCCTGCACTCACAGGGCTGCTGGCTCTGCCCTTCCCTCACCCCAGATGCTGCAAATTTATTATTGCACTAAATTATTAGGTGGAGGCTTGTTTAAAATACTTACATAATCCTGCAGGTCCCAGAATCAGATATTGGGGTGGCAGCATGTATAGCAACAAGGTTTATCGTATGTTGTTTATTTTGTTTTTAATTTCAGAAATGCAGGATCACAAGGCCTAGACTTCCACTGTAAAGAAAAGTTGAAAATGTAGTTATGACTTTGCAGTTGCAGAATAATGAAGCTGAGTGTCTCTTGTGCCTGGTGGCTTTGTCTAGTGTCTTGGCTGTGGATATAGGGATTTGGGTTCAGCATTTTCGCACTTCCAGTTCCTTGGATGCGCTTCAGCCTTGCCATTACTAGTTGTGTAACACAATAATTTGTGTCTGGGATTACTGCGGCATCTTTCTTTATTCAGCATTTAAGGAGACGGTTTCAGTGCCAGGGTTTTGTAGCCAGTTGCTATTGGCAACTAGTCTGAAAGCCAGAAATCATTTCTCTTAATGGCTCCGGGACTGTTCTGCAGTTTTCCAGCAAAGTCTATTACTGTGCCAAAAATACTCTTTGATTTGTGAACTGCAAATTCAGCTTCCATTCCGATGGACTGCAGAAGAGAAGTGAAAGAGGCAGACATGTATACTTAAAACAGGTGCTAGGCAGGACCTTCAGTTGGTTGTACTAAGAATTGTCCTTTACTTTTTACCATTTCTTTCAAAAATAGTTTTTTTGTTTAACACTGCCATGCGGAAGCTGGGATTTACATGGAGCAGTAAAAGCATAAACATGCACACCATGAGTGTGCGGAGCTTCTGCAAATACAGTCCATTGCAACAAGAAATCAGGCTGAAATGCGCACAACATGAGGGCAAACGATAGTGCATAGATGTACCAAAAAATATTTTATTGTTGCATATAGCTTGAAAGTAGGATAAACAAAATATACAGCTAACAGCCGCAGCAGCAGGGCATCCAGCCCACCATTTTGCACTTGGGTATGTGTGTGTTTCAAGGGAAGCTGCTGCTGTCTGTCACTGTTGGTTATCCTACTTCTATGTTATATGCAGCAGTAAAAAGTCTCTGTGTAGCTGTTCTTTATCTTTTGCCTTGTGTTGGTGTGGCATTCTGAGTTTGGATGTTGTGTTGAGATTTTAAATACAAGCCGGGGAATCCCATTTTGACTTGTGCTCACAAAGGTAAGTGCTCAGCCTCTGGGGGCTGATGTCTGACAGCCACACACTAACAGCTGGCTGACCAAGGAGTGGTCTTGACATCAGATGTGATAGTAGCCCTGCCCCTCCCCAAATCAGGATGAAGGGTGCAGCTGCAGCAGCCTAGTTGGTCAGATGAAGGATGGAGGAGGTCAGAACTAACACAGAGTGTAGTCGGTACTACTGGCCGTTCTTGACAGTATTTTTGGACAGGTAAGCCAACCATACAGGCAAGCTGGCTAAGAACCCCTACAGTGCCAGGAAATGCCTCAGCTCTTTTCAGGAAAATGCAGGTGATGAGGTAATTCCGACTCATTGTGCTGTACTATAGAAATATATACCCATCGACCTCTAAAGCCACACGGCACACTTTGGGAGGTGTTCTACAATGTGCTGCAGAATGATTCCCATGGAGAGTGACTCAAGAACCCACCACGCCTGATTATTTATTTATATATATATATATATATATTTGTCCAGGAAACCGTCTCAGTGGCATGGAGGGCTGAAGCATCATGACTTGCCTCCTGCCATGTCGGCGACCCATGTTCACGGTGCCAGCGGGATGTAGTAGGTCAGCCAGAGGAAGGAGATGATCAAGCGTCTGGAGGACAGCTCTCCTCTCCTGAGGAGGGGTGGGACTGAAATCTGTGTTTGCCAGGCCCCTAGTGGCGGCTGGAGGCTGGCATGCTGATCCCACAGATGGGAGGCAGAGATGAAGCAGACACCCGGTGTCCAGAAGTGTGCTGCAGTTGGCCATTGGCGTTATTGCACACTATGTCCCCTACTCTGGGTCGGGAGAAACCGGAGGAAGAAATGCACAGCAGACCAGCAGGATGATGTTGGCCTCCGTAGGTGCCAGACCGGCCAGCTGGCACCTCTAGCAGGAGGTGAGAACCAGTGAGGCGCTGGGTGGCTGAGGCTGGGAGGGCCGTGGGAAGGGGCCGGTCCTGCAGAGAGGAGATAAATAGATTTAAGTATAAAAACATAAAATACATTTTTCCAGGAGGGCATTGCTGGAACCAGTTTGTTTTCAGGTGTTTCCTTTGGGGAAGGGAGTCTGATACAGAAAACATAGAAATTGTTGGTAGATAAGATTGCTAGCCCCATCTAGTCCACCTATAAGCCCTACACTTGTTTTCGGCCTCTGACTCTACCTGGTCAACGACTTATCACCACTCCTTCCACCTCTAAGGTTCACTTATGCTTGTGCAGTGCATGTTTAAATCCCTCTACTGTGCTTGCTCTCACCACCTCCTGTGGCAGACTATTCCATGTACCACCCCCTCTGAGAAGGAAATCTTCCTCACATTTTCCCTTAACCTGCTCCCTTCCGATTTATTATCATGCCCCTTGTTTTGTACTCCTCTTCTATGGGAAGATGTCACTCCCTGCCTTGTTTATGACATGGGTACATGAATGTTTCTATCATGTCCCCCTGATCCTCTTCCCCTCCAGCGAGCAAGTCACAACTTCCACTGCAGGTCGCCTCTACTCCCAAAGTGCCAACCTCCGAGCGTGGTATTGTGAACAGCTAACAGAACAAGGGTAACCCTCCTGTTTGTTTTGTGGGTTTGAATCAACCTTTGGTCTCAGTTCTGGAGGGATTCACACTGTGAACCTCTTGTTAAGCGCGCAATGTACAAATGTACAGGCTCAGATAATCCTGCTCTGGGGAGATATTTCACCACGCACTCTAACCAATTGTACAAATGAACCCCTTAAACAAAGACCTCGGATAACTCTTACCTGTTCCCAGTTTGGTATTACCATATAAGCTCATGCACAGTGTTGTCACACTCATAACCATCCATGCATTACTGGCAAAAACACAGGGACTTGGAAGACATACATAGTCTGTTTAAAAATGAGATGTTTACTTAAAATAGATAAGAATGTAAAATGTAAAGCACAGAACCATATATCCAAAACATACAAATCACTTAAAAAGGTTTAAAGTGCAGACAAAATCTCTACCACAGTACTCTTAGAATTGTCTCTTCTAAGGTATATTCTTCTAAGAGTGCCAGATGTTGCTTTTCAGAGTCCAAACATTTGTGTGCTAATTGAAAAGCGGAATACTGTTTAAACACTGGCTTTGCCCACCTCTTTGCATGAGATCACCTAGCTCCTCCCTGTCAGAATATAAAAAAAGATATCTATACAAAACAGGATGTCTTATCAAAGTATTAAATTCTGTAACCTTAGCACAACTCTTTTCTCATATGACCCTTTGATGTAAGAGTGTCTTCCTGTTTTCTGAGACATCAAAAACAGATTCAGACTTTACCAAAGTGACATAACCTGTATTAGATTCGCTAAACGTCATAAAAAGTTTGATTGTAGCCTAGCATCTGGCAAGCTACAATAAAGCTACATAAACAGGAGTTGCGTTAATTTGGGCCTCTTCTAGCCTGTAATTATCTCCTGACTTTCATCTTTAGCTGAAACAGCATGTCACATGAGACACTCAATACCACATTTTTATATTACAAAAATCATAGTGTAATCAGAATCAGCTGTCCAAGCATCTGGCGAGTACATATTGGGGTTCTTTAATCTCTCCTCCTATATGCTTTCTGGTGCAAGCCCTGTACATCTTTGTCGACCTTCTCTGGACCACCTCCACCCTGTCAATGTCCTTACGATAGGTACAGCCTCCAGAATTGTACACAGTAGTGTTTTATACAGTGGCATCACCACCTTCCACCTTCCGCTAGTGATACCTCTGCCTGTGCACTCCAGCATTCCACTGGTCCTCCCTGCAGCCTTTGTACTCTGCTCAGACACCTTTAGGTCATCTGAAATAATAACCCCAGATCCCTTTCTTCCTTTGTGATCGTCAACACCCCCATCCTGTAGCTCTCCCAGGGTTCCCTCGTCCCAGGTGGATTATTTTGCACTTCTTTGAATTGAACCTCAGTTGCCACACCTCGGACCATTTTCAAGCCTTCTCAAGTCCCTCCTCATTTTCTCCACCCCATCTGGAGTATCCACCCTGTTGCAGATCTTGGTGTCGGCTGCAAACAGGACCTTATCCTCGAGCCCTTCCATAATGTCACTAATGAGACATTAAACAGGACTGGCCCAAGGACTGATCCCGCTGGCACCCCTCTTTCCCTGGATTGGATCCAATTTACCACCTCCTGTCCCTTAACAGTTCCTAAATCAGTTTACCACCTTGTGTCCTGCCCAGACTGCCCATCTTGTTAACTAGCCTTTTATGTGAGATGGTGTCAAAGGTCTTGCTGAAATTGAGGGTAGACAATAGTTCCTCCCTGCCCGATTTACCTCCTTTGTCATCCGGTCAAAATCGATCAGATTCGCTCTGACATGACCTCCCCCTGTGAAGCCATGTTGTCTTGGATCCTGGGCACCGTGCATTCCAAGTGTCCCACTGTTCTTTCTTTAAGCAGTTCCTACATGATCTTACCCACTACTGAGGTGAGGCTCAACAGCCTATAGTTCCCTGCCACCACTTTGTGGGGGGACTACATGTACTCTCCTCAGTCCTCTGGAACCGCGCCTGTGTTGAGTGATTCAGTGAACATGGCTGCCACAGGCGCTGCTAGCTCTCTTTGCAGCTCCTTTAATGTCCTCAGGCGTATGCCATCTGGCCCCATTGCTTTGTCACCTTCAGTTTTGTGAGCTCCTCAGGACTCTCACCACTGTGAATGGACTTGTGTTAACCCTCCCCTCATATCTGTTACCCAGCTGTGGTCCCTGGCCCTCCACTCTTTCCAGGTTTTCCTCCCTTACACTCCCTGTATCCCTTCCGAGGCCTAACTTCTCCCCCCGTCTTTCCTTCTTTTGCTGATGTACTTATAGTATGTCTTATCCCCTTCTTCACCGTCTGTGCTAATCTTCCTCAGTCCATGCCTTTCTGTTCCTAACAGCCTTCCCGCTTGGTTAGATTCTTTGAGGTACACCTCCCTGTCTTCTTTCCTTGAGTCTCTTATATTTCCTGAAACCCACCCTTTTGGCCCCTACTTTGTCTGCCACCTCTGTCGAGAACCATAGTGGTTTCCTCCTCCCCTTGCCTTTGTTTACCATCCTGATGCATTGGTTCGTCACCTCCTCTGTTTCCCTTCAGTTGTTCCCACTGTTCCTCAACTCCTCTATCTCCGCCTCACCAGGGCTTCTTTGATGCACCTCTCCATTTTAGCAAAATCCACCTCCTGAAATCTAAGACCGTTTCCTTTATGTGACTAGACTGTGTCTCTGTCCTCATGCTAAACCACACTTTGTGGTGGTCACTTTATCCCAGTTGACCTTCATCCCGGACTTCTGTAATTCTGTCCCACTGGTAATTACTAGGTCCAGGATCGCCCTGTCTCTGGTGGGATGATCACTAGCTGTCTGAGGCCTGCCCCTGTAGGGAATCCAGGATGTCTTGCTCCTGGTTGAAGCAGCTGCTGGGATGGTCCAGTCCATGTCTGGGATATTGAAATCACCCAGCAGTATACCTCCCGTTGTTGCCATCTCGTGAATTTGAGCCACTAGATCCTTATCCACCTCCTCCCCTGTGCTGGAGGTCTGCAGATCCTGTGTGTGGATTGCTGTGCCATTGACTGGCTCGGGGTGGCGCACAGTGCCTCTGCCTCCTCTTTCTACCCTTCACCTCTGTAACTTTTACAGCTTTGCTTACATACAGGCCCTCCCCACCCTTTTTTGCTCCCGTATCTCTGCTGAATAGAGCATAACCAGGTACATTGCATCCCAGCCATGATTTGCAGTGTACCAGGTCTCCTATTGCAGCTTTGTCCAGATCTGCCTCTGAAGGCAAGGGGACAACAGTAATACATTGCAGTAACCTGTATGTTATTTTATCTTGTGCATTACATAACATTTATCATAAACTTGAGCCATTAGCACATTTGATTATCAATGTAGACAACATAGATATATTTTTTCTTTTACAACTTCATTTATCTCTCTTACCTCCTGAACTCTCTCAGAGAGGTCTGTCAGTGTCTGCCATGATCCCAGCTGTCTGAAGCTTCCTCTCGCTCCTCCATGTCCCTCTCTCCATCCATTCCCCGGCCACCCAGTCCCCGGGGTGGGACTGCAGATCCTCCTCCTGGCTGTATAGAAGTCCAGATGGGCGACTGGGAGCGGAGGAGAGCAGAGAAGATGGGAGGGAGGAGCCTGACATTAGGTGTGGTTGGCTTGCACTCCCTGGACCCTCCTCGCCTACCAGGAGGCAGAGGGTTTTCCTGGCTTGTATGGTTATGCCTCTCCCCTCCCTCCTGCAGAGCCCAAGTGTGCAATGACGCCAGGGACATCCGTCACGGCTCTGCATCCCTCTGTTGTGTCCTGTAGCATTGCAGTGCCTTCGGTCTCCACCAGGGGCGTCGCGGGGCAAGTCCTGGAACCCCGATGGGAGAGCAGTCCTCCGACGCTCTATCCTCTCACCTTTGCCGACACCCGATGGCGGGCCCATTCCTAACCGGGTCACCAGTGTAGCGCAAGATATGGCGTCCAGCGCCTCAGCCCTCCGCACCACGGGCCGGCTAATGTAGACAACATACATTACACCAGATTAGAAAATTAAGGCATCTTGTGTGGCGAGAGCATGAAGGGTATCAACAGTCATTGCTATCAAATCCTTTGTACAACATTTACCAGCTCTTCCAAGGCTGTGGTGTCCCACTTTGTCCAACAAATTGTCCATATAGCTATTCAGGCTATTTAAACCACAGTCAAGCATAGATTAAGAAACCTAGTATGGCAGTTCACTAAAATGGTCCTTCTCCACTGCTAATATTAAAAAGCAAACTTTGAAAATTGACTGTTTGCTATGATAGTATGCAACACTTTCATAGCATTTAAAAAAGAAAAAAAAAGAAAAAGAAACTGTAAAGTTGTAACCTGTAAGGCAAGAATGTTTATTATAAGAAAGATACAATTGGTAAAAGCTTTAATACTGAATATAGAGGACTAAGCAATCTGTGCATTTAACACATTTTAGCCAGGCAAAGTACAAGAAAAATATCTTCTACCCGTCAGAAGTAGAAGAGTAGAGGATGAATGAGAATGAAAGGGAGTATAAGAGAAAGGAGGGAGAGGAGGAAGGAAAGGGGATAAGAGATCTGAGAGGAAAGGGGTTACAAACAGGTGGCAGGCATGAGTAAGATGTTCACAAAGAGGACACTTCAGTGCAGTGAGGGACGAGGGGCTGTGGAGGGTGGGAGATTAGACCAGAGATGAAGGAGATGGTAAGAGAGCCCACTCAGCTGACTGAGCCCTACTTTCTGGGACCACCATGTGTACACACCTCTGTATGTACAACCACTCCCAAGTTCTCACGCACTTACATCCCTTTGCACCCGTGTCCCAGACCCCTGTTCTCTGAGGTCAGCCAAAGTAGTTAGCTGGATAGTGCCTAAATTCTAAAGACTTTGCCAGGGGCCTTCTCCCTGGGACTGGCAGAATGGAAGTGTCTTGTCAGCCTGCTTCAACAAATGCTTTACCTGGCTTCTGTTTGAGCAGCACAAACATCCATGTAGGTTCCCTTATACCACCATACCTACCACACTGGAGTAAAACACTTACTGATTATATGCAGTGCTGGCACCCACCCTCGCACAGGGTGCTTTGTACACACCACCCTACAAGTAATTGTTCTCCACCGTTGCTGTTAATGTGCTTCTGTGCTGAAGGTTGTAGCTGCGTTGTCCTTTGGGGAGTGCCATAGCACTTGAGTGCCCAGTTGCATTGCCCTGTAAAACCACCACTGTTGTACCCTGATATACCAGAGAAACGCTAGTGAAGGCACAAAAAGACTGTCTGTAAAAACAGTGCCATCTTTTGTTTGTGTAAGAGTCAGAAGAAGAAATACCACTATATCTGTGGGTGGTCCAAGGTATAACAGGTACAAAGTGTAGGGGGAACTGCCTGTTAGCTGAATGGTTAGAGCTGCTGCCTTCGGGCCTCAAGGTCAAAGGTTTGATCACTGGCAAGGGCTGGAGGAGACCTAAAGGAAACCCTTCTCAAGAATGTGATATCACATCTCATGGGGGCATCCTGCAATGTTTGTTGTACGTCAGAAATAAATCCAGCCACCAACTAGAATGCAGTCCTGGCTGTAAACCTACTCACTTGCTTTGAACTGCACAGCAGGAGGGTTCATTGTCTTGACTAGATGCAAAATTACAATAGTAAAAATGGTGCAAGGCAATCAGTAGTTCTGATTTCTTCTGCCTCAGTATTGATCCCTTACTTTACTTTATGCACAGTAGCCAACAGTGGGAGTGAGGGGTACAGATGCATGTCTGTCTGTTAGTTTACTTCCTGATTTAAAGATGTAAAAAAAAAAAAAAAAAAAGGCACACTTCTGTGTAGTATATAGTGAAAAGAAGATTTAGGAGCTTGTAGCTCTTTCTTTGTTAATTTTGACTCTGAGTGGAAAATAGAGGTTTGGAAAGACCATACAGATGATTGTAAGGCTACTGTATTTCCATGTAATTTAGGTGTGCAGACCAATACTAGTTTCTGTTGCACCATGCCATATTCTAACAAGTTTTTGTTTGCTTTTGGTGATTTTTTCTTTGTTTTCTTTGGTAACTGTGTAAGGCCCTCTAGGTACAAGTGCCAGTTTTCAGGGCGACCAGAGCACTTGGGAGGTTAAGTGACTTGCTCAGAGTCTCACAGTATGCAAGTGGAGGTTGTCTGAATCAAGCCCAGGTCTGCTGGATGTATGAAGCTCTTCGCAGCTTGTTGCTCTAACCTGTAGGTTATACTGCCAGGGCAAAGATGTCTAGCAAAACTATCTGGCAGCTTCAGGGCTGAATTAAGTATTCCGAGCCTTATTTCAGTTATTACAGCTTTTATATTCAAACTAGGATGAGACTGAACCAGTGATTTTTAGTGGAAGCATAAAAAGTACAATTTGGGACCAGGGCTCAGTCACAGTGACACCCTGGATACGCAGGAGTCACATGGACACCCTTTAAATAAGCTTGGCCAATGTTTTTATTTTTTAATCCTGAATAAAATTAGATAGAATTGAATCCGGTCAGGAGGGGGCCTCACTCCTGGATTACCTACAGCTCGCGCACATGACATATGGGGTGTGCAGAGGCAAGGTTAGTTGCAGGAGATAGAGCAGGGCTGGACTCTGGGTAGCAAGTCGGATGCCCAGGTCTACCCAGGAAGAATCCTGCTCTGCATGTGCGTGAGACTGTGGGATACAGCAGTTCTTCAAGAACTGCCATATCCCATAATGGGAACATGATTAGTTTAAGAAAAAATAGAAAAAACAAACAAACCCAAAAGTGCAGGATATAGCCCGTGTCTCTCCATGGTGGCTTGGAGGCGGAGGCAATAGATTCTTCTCTCTACTGGGATTCTTGCACTTGCTAACTAGGGGACTTTTTGTTTTACAAGAGCCATATAATTCTGCACCTCAGCATTGTTGATTCTCAGGGGCATTGACTGTTTTAGCCTGTACTCTGCTCAGTCTAGCTAGCAACATTAAGGGCAGTCGGGTCCAAATTCTGAACGCCCTGTCCGAGTGCTTGAAACCATTTGATGAAGCTTTCTAGTCCCCATTTTTGGGAATGGTCTGGAGAAAGGCAGTGCTGTTTCCTGAGATAAATCTAATCCTTTTTATTGAGAATGTCAGTTTCCTGGAGTGTCATGCCTGGGGCTAAACCTAGCAGCTGCAGTTGGCATGTTACAGAAAAGAACCTGTGCTCATAACTGAGGCAGTTACAATATGCGTGCTGTTTTGTATTTCAGGACTAATCGGAATGTGTAAGGGAGAGGTTACACAGCATGAGCAGAGCTAGCGTTCGGCTGATGGGTGTGGCTATATGGCTGTGCTTCTGCTGGGACTACTGTAGTCATTGCTGTGCATCAGGAGGGACAGAAAGGATGGACCCCAGGTTCCTTCCATCTCCCTAGTAGTTTGTTACTGTGTGCCTTTGTAAAAAACGTCTAATCTACGCTAATGCGATTAACCAGTGTCCAGGAAGTCTTTAAAATATAATAACCTGATACAAGTTAGCTTGGAATTTATACCTTTTCAGAGTGTAGCTCCTTTCATTCTTTTTATAAAATGGGAATAACAAATAAAGAATATTGATTGGCTAGAAAATCGGTGCATATATGTATTACACATAGGAAAAAGTACAGGCAAACAAACCAATGCCCCTAAATAGAATGTTGACAAAAAAAATGGAATGTTTATAAATGTTAAGTTAGCCATCTTGTTTTCATGCTTAGCGAGAAGCCATACAAGAAAATAGTGAAGCAGGCAACAGCAGTACTTCTCCATATCTTCGTTATTGGACTACTGAGTGCTCCTTTTCTTCAAATGAAGTTACAAAGCTTTCACTCGCCCTGGGACTAAGAGGAGGGAGGTGGGGTAAAAAGAACAAAAATGGAGAGAAGGAAAACTGTAAACCGAACCGCTAGGTGAAAAGTACACTTAAAATCCCAGGTAAGGAGGGCTAGAGGAGCAGGTTTGTTTATTTTCAAAAGCCAAGGGGTATGTGAGAAACAAGTGCAGTTTGATGTCTGAACAGGATTGCGTGTTATGGAGAAAAGTGGCACCTGCTGTCCCTGCATAAGCGTGAGAACTCTGATCTGCCACGAAAGAGTGAGGCACTTTTCGTGAGTTTCTACCTCCTGTAATTGCTGTTCCCAATTGTCAGGTGTGGCTGAAAGACAGCTGTGGACGTGGACGCAGTTGTCTAAGGAAACTGTCGGTGGGGCCCCCACTGAGCCATCATGTCTCGGTGTCCAGTGCTGCAAGACCCCTAACTGTTTTTGTACTTCTGTGGGTGTAACCTGCCATTTTAGACTATCTGAAGCAGTTTACGCATCAATTAAAAACACTATTATTCCTTAACGTGGGGACACTATTTTAATGTAAATGCAATATTTTCTGAATTTTTTTCTCATAAAAGTTCTCCATTTTATAAAGCGTAATAAAACACTCCAGGTTGTGTGAACAGATACTACCGCTGTTCCAGGGCTGAAGGCACTCGGCAGGGCCTCGCGCCTTACTACCCCTGGGCGCATGTAATATCTGTTCAACACACACCCCATGGTCTTTATTGCTTACTTTACTGAGAATGCTTTGCATGAAAAGCAAGATATTTTCCTCTCGGATTTGTCTGCTCTGGCTTTGGCTTTTTCTCCTTTGAAGTCATAACTCTGTGATGTCACAGTATGTTGTAGAAATGATTATGGAACCACAAACTGAGGATTGTGACTTCAGTAGAATGAGCAGTGGCAGGAGAAGTAGAGGAAGGATGGTAGGAATTTGGTTTGATAAAGTAACACGTTTTCCCAAAGCACTTTGCCATCCAGGAGAGGGAGCAAGATGCTGTTGCTGCCTTCTCGGGTGCTGGATTCAGACAGCACAGAAATTCAACCTACGTTAAGCACAAGTGGTTAAAGCTACAGTATTCATTAGTTATGAAGGTGTTTTGTTAGTAGTAATAGTATTTCTGGGCAAGACATCACTATACTAATTTTTTCTATCTTTGTTTTATTAGCTGGCTCTCGGGTGAAAGTCTCAATTCTTCCCAGCCTACCTTGCAGTCTTCAAACCTCTTTGGAGACTTTTTGTTTTTTTATTCTTTGTTAAGGTAAGGTTCTGAGGTTCAAACTAAGAAGATGGAGTTAACATAATCTAGTGAACATCATGTATTGCTCCATTTTTCATTTATTTAATGGGTAGCACACAGGAATTACATTACTTTTCAGGCGTGTGTGTGACCCGTATGTCAGAGAAACAACATATATACTAAAATATATTATTGCTTCCAACTGTGTATGCTGTAAATAGGCTGAAAAAGGGTCCTAAGTGCATCTGCTATACGTTTTGGGTCCGGTTGGAGACACTCTTATAGCTATGAATGTCTCCTCCGTGCTTTCTTAGGACAGAGAACTGCAAACCGATTATGTTTTATAATAATTATATTACAGATAAATAAACTTTATTTTTTTATTTTTGCAGCTATTAGTTTTTCTGCCGGCTTTACATCCAGAGGTGCCCCAGCCCCATCTCCGATGTCCACCATCCGGCACTGGCCAGAGCCCCAGTGGGCCGGCGGGAGTTCCCCAATCCCCACCGAGACCGGATTCAAGGGGCCAGTGCCGTGGCTGGCCGGGAACCGAGCCTGTGAGGTGCCTCCATCACACTGCTGCGCAAGTGTTTTCTTTCCTTCCCTAGGGGTCAGGGTGTGCAGTGGCGCCTGCGGAGTGGAGGCGTGCAGCGGCCACACGCATTCCCTCCAAGCTTCTGCCCGACTCCACCCTTGTCTGCAGCGCGCAGCTGTGTCCCCAGCCTCCGCTTAGGCAGCCAGGCGCTGACAGCTGAAACCCTCCCCAAAGGAGAGCAGTCCATCAGATGCTCAATCCTTCCCTGCCCTGCCGACCCCGGCGGTCCATGCTCGCTCCCGAGCGGGTCACGGCATTGTACGAGTGAGGTGACCAGCGCCTCCACCCTCCGCTCCACTGGGCCGCCAACATTAACTTTGAGTGAAAAACTTTAATAAAGTTAGTGGACGAGCAGTCAGGAAGCTTCATTACAGTGCAAGCCAGAGCGTGAGGTACTTTACGGCAATAAGAGTGTCACAACCCCACCAGCAGGTCAGCCCTCTACTCCCAAAGTGCCAACCTCCAAGCGTAGTATTGTAGACAGTTAACAGAACAGGGTAACCCTCCTGTCTGTTTTGTGAGTTCAAGTCCACATTTGTCCCAAGTTCTGGAGGATTCAAATTGTTAACCTCTTGCTAGCGATTCCAGTTGTCGGAGCTCAGATAATCTGCTCTTTGGGAAATGCCAGATGTCTTTTGCCACGGGCACCCAACCAGGTATTATAAAATGAACCCTTAAAACTCAGTGCAAGACCTTAGAGAACTCCTACCGTTTCCAATTTGGTATCCCAGTAAGCTTAAGTTAACTTTAACCATCTAAGTTTCACTTATTAAAAAAAAAAAAAAAAAAGTTTCAAGGCACACCAGGCAGTTTCTGTTTTAAAATGTATATCTTTACTTTAAACTAGATAAAAATAGGTAAACAGTAAATACGGAACAAAATATCCCAGCATACAATCTTAAAACAAAACCGGTTTAAAAGTTCAAAATTCCTACCAACTATTAGACTTATTTATCTAAGATATTTCTTATAATCTTTCAGTGCTCTGAGATGTTCCTTTTCTCAGTCAAAGTATATAAGGTGCATCTCTAAGGTCAGCTACAGCATACTTAAAAACAGTCTTGAGCTCGGCCTTCTCTCTGAGGTCACCTAGCTCCTACTCGGTGTATTAAAATTTATATTTACAACTCAGGATATCCTAATAAGGTATTTCAAAAAATAGGTGACATCAGCGAACCTCCTCTCTTCATATGACTTCCCAATCTAGTCTGTGATCTGCTAGCATCTCCTTTCATCCAGGAGCAGTTTCCTGCTACAGAACATGAAAGACACTTTGATGAATGTAACGGGCTTCCTCTGAAGACACCAAACAAATGCATGTGCCAATACCTTATGACACAAAGTGCCATCAAAGGGCTTTTCCTGAGGACACCCAAACAAATGCATATGCCTTCCTCTTGACACAGAGTGCAATCGAAGGATTTTCCTGAGGGCACTATAAAATACATAGTTAGCTAGTGATTTCAAAGCAACTGACAAGTTAATTGCATTCCAGATATCAGTAGTTTAGCCTATGTCCTCCTTTAAAATTATACTAGGGGTGAGTGGTTGGTGGTGTCATTTCATCAAGACAGTATTTTCTCCTGACAGACAATCCCACTACATATTTCATATTGCAAAAAATCATAGTAAAATCAGAACCAGCTGTCGGAAGTCTCACAAAGAGTACCTCACATGTAACTGAAAAAAGTGCTGCAATTGGTCGGGATGCTCCTGCGGTCTATATGTAGAATAAAGTATGGGGGTGGTGTTACGAGGCGTTTACACACGAGGTGTTAGATGCTACAATAATGCAAGCATCTAACACAGAGGGTGTGTGTAAACTTCTACACACACACTCCATATTTTATTTTATATAATTGCTGGTTTTACTTTTTCGCCACAGCAATTGTATAAAATACAAAGACCTTCAAGCAAAAGTGCCACTGCCCAAGTTATGTTTCAGCTACGGTACTTATATAAAATGTTTTTAATTTATTCAGCAGTCTAAAAAAATTTTTTCTCTGGTGGCAGTAGATTTTGTTTTTAAGACCACTTACCGCCGAGTCCGAGTGGTGGTTCAGTCTTGACTGCCAGTAGTCCAACTGGAAGAGCTGCTACTGGAACATGCCTCGAGAGAGGGAAACTGTGCGCATGTTTGCTGTTATAAACACTCCTTTATAATGGCAAATTACACCATGGTTTCCTATGGGAAAAGGCAAACCTAGTTTTAACCATTTTAAACCAAAGATCAGTTTGGATTACAGTTGTTTTGTACATTAAATAAAATGTGTCCTCAGTCACAGTTACATTTTCAAGTGACAGTTTTGACTTGTACAACATGTATGTCTTCCCCTCCCCACAGGTAGATTTTGGCCTTGCCACTAACATATCGTGTGGAGGTTAGAGTGTCCAAACTATACATAATTTGTCTTCTTGATGAGTTTCTAGTTTAAGCAAGCATGTGACGACACCGACTTTATTTATGTATTTTTTGTTTGGATGGAAAAGGCACTCTGAGCTGAAGCTTGTTTCAGGTGTGTCCTGGGAGCACTTGGAGAACTATCCACACAAAGATAACTTCAGTATAAGCCCCCAACCAAAACAATGATCTAACTTTATTTTTCTGAGGTTTTTGCCACAGCCAACCTCACATCTCCCTTCTTGGGTCCACTGGCAACTGTCCAGCTTTATCTGCCACTTCAACCCAAGCACCGCCTACCATTCTTCATGGGGGCTTCTCTCATGGCAGGGGTTAACAGGGATCTCCCCTGGCAACTTCACAGAATCCAGCAGCAGTGGGCTGCATGGAATGGAGCTCAAGTGTACTGATGTGCTGTTATTCAGACGGAGGCTGGGTTTTATTGCTCCTCCTTTAGTTCACACCACCACCACCACCCTGTGGTGTCTGCCCAGTCTCAAGGAACCTTGAGTGCAACCAGCATACCCTGCTGCTGGAAGTTGCATCTTCCAGTGTCCCACTGCAGGGGTTAGGTTACTAAAGAAGGATTGAGGACACATTGCACGGCAGCTTGCCTCAATCACCGGCCACATGTTTGCCATCTTCCTGGAATTGCAACAGGATCTGGACCACTGGCATAGTACAGCTAGGAGACCATCAAGCAGTCCTTAAAATGTTTTAAGACCCAACATTGATTTGAAAGGGCCAAAATCGCCAGGCGGAGCAGGTAAGAGTGTTCTATAAAGGGAAATGTATTCCTAAAGTCATAGGAAATTAGAGAGAGAATTTTTTTCCTACCCAGATTTCTTTTCACAATGCTTTCTACTTTTTCTTTTTCCACTCACAAGCACATAGGATCCCCAAGCTCATCATCTGCTTGCTGCGCCTTGTGACCAGTGATATTGAGCTAAATCCTGGTGTTCCATTCCTCCTCATCCTCTACTCTCCCAAAGAATCTTACGATCTTGCTTATAAATGTTCACAGTCTATTCACAGAAATTAACCACCTGTGACTGCGGGTTCAAACACTCAAGCCCTTTTTACTTTATATTTATGAGACCTGGCTCCCAGCATCAGTGACACTGACAAAACCATCCTGGTCCACTCCTTTTTTTTTTCCAAAAGAACCAGTCTAAAAGCAGTGGTGGTGATGTTGCCATTTATGTTGCCCTCTCCCCCAGTTTGAGGTTGTGCACTGCATCTCCTTCTCCTGTCATCAGCTTCTTGTAGTCAAACCTTTCATTCTTTCTCCCTCAGTTGTATCACTGGAGTCTATTCCTGTCTAGTTTCCAAACCTCAGCACCCTCGCTGACTTTCTTTTGTCTTTACCCTTGATACTGATGGTGAACTTCAGTCTTGAGTGACTTCAGCTGCAATTAACTTCCCTGCTGTGACAAAAAAAAATTAATTCTGTTCCTCCATCTTCCACAGCAAATGTGTGAGCCAGCCTGGCATAATGCCTCCTCCTCAAACCACTCTCTCGACTGGGTCCTGTCCTCCCATTAGTCTAAATGCAGGCACCCTCCTGATGCTCTCAGTGATCCGTAAGGTCCACCAATCAGTAGCCCCACTAGAGTCATTTAGCTTCAGACTTTAGGCCTCTCAATCTGCAATAATCACTCTGCAAGCTGACCTCTATGCCACCAGTTTTTCTTTCATCTCATCATCTTTGGATGTTGATTATGCTCTTTCAAAATTCCAATTACAATGTGCTTTCCCTCTAGGACAAATATGTTCCTTTCTGCAAATCTTGTGTTGGGGATCCCACCAGCCCTAGTTGCCCAGTCCGTGAAGCACTTCTCATGCCTCCTGGCCAGGAGCTGTGCCTGGCACCTGCATAAAAGCCACTGGCCTGCCAGCAGATTCAGTACAGGAACTCCAGTTTGGCCATCTCTGCAGCCTTGGTGCAGTTGTGATGAAGATTTAATCTCAAATTTCAGAATTAGTATTATTTATGCCTCTAGGAAGGTTGTTGACCCCACTTTATTAATTTTTTTTATTTAGTATGCTTTTCCCCTCTGCCAACTGGCCCCCATCTGTGTTGCCCACTCACCCAGCCTACCTGCCTTCTCCAGGACTTACCTCTTCTCCTACTGACACCCTGGCTTACTGGCGCCACAGATGGCAGTGTGGGAGCCTGCGGTGAGAAGCAGACATCCTTCTGCAGCAGATGCCTGCTTTTCTTCCCAGCCCTGTAACTCGTGAAGAGCTTCTAGCTCCATGCATGCATGTGCGTGTGTTTGAATGTAAGAGCATGTTGGTGCTCCCTCCCAGTTCCTCAGCTCTGCTGCACTGCGACCTGTGGTCACCCAGGACGTGGTAGTGCAGGGGCCAAACTCCTACCCTTCCTAAGGTGGGACGTCCTCTGGGATGCTCGGCATCCCTCCCTAGCCAGCCCTTCAATTCAGGCTCATTTCTGAACCAAGGTCTTCAGTGTCATTAGTGGTAGCACTGCTGCAATACCAGCAGGCCAGCCCATTCACTCCTTTTGACATTCCACCCAGTTCACCCATCCCTACACTCTCCTTGGGTAGTTCTGCTGTCTCAGTTCCCATGGGCAGCTACCCTTTTCAACCACTGTTTCTCTTCCTGTGTCCACTTCCTCCATCTTGTTCTCCTCCCTCCCCATTCCCCCAACCTTTTGTTTGCTTCTCCTCCGCTTCCACCCCAATACCCTCTCAGCTCTCTTTTTCACAGCCCTCTTGACATCACAGCACTGATGGGCTTGACCTCATAGTACTCTGTCTCTCTGCCACCACCATTGCCTCCCTCTAACTGACCTTTTAACCTCTTACTCAGTTTGCACGCACTTTCTGAGGCTTGAAAGAAGGCTAATGTTATGCCCTTCTCAAGCGAGTTGGACACTTCAGTCCTGTGTAACTACTACCCTATCTTCCTTCTCCCCTACCCTTGCTAAACTCCAGTAACACTTAATAATAATTTTATTTATATTCGCCTTTCTGTAACCAAGGTGCCATTACAATTGTTAAAACACACAACACAAAATACAAATATGCATAAAAACTTATAAAATCCAGAAATAGAACATATCACTCAGAATAGGCCTGTCTCCATGAATGTGTTTTCGACACTTGCTTAAAACCTTCAATGGTGGTGCACTCCCGTAACTGACGAGGTAGAAATTCAAAGGACTGGGTCTGCTGCATACATAAATGCAGGCCCGGAAGACAAAAACAAGCAGGGGGCACTAATGAGCAGCTAAACCGATGCATCGCTTTCCTTCTGCTCTCCCTCACTAGCGAAATAAAAGTAACAAGACATTTTAAAATAACTTCAAAGATATGAACTTTGGCTCTATTGACCTCGGGATAATAGTATGGATGAATATCTGACGCCCAACCAACTAAAGTCAGCGAATTGCCAACAAAAGTACCAAGAAGGTGGCAGCCGGTATGGCAGGAGAAAATGTGGGCCTGGTGTCACTTCGTCGTGGCAGAGGTTACGCGCTTGGCCGGGAACTAACGGCCAGGTGATAGCAGCCTTGGAGCCACGATTGATTAAATTAGAGGGAAACTAGACTCAAAGCTACAAGAAGCCCAGGAGCAGCAAACCGCAGGCCAACTGTATAGTGGAGGTGGAGGATCGTATTTCCTGGATGGAGGACAAGATGGCGCCACTCCTGGGCAAGTAATGGCACTTCAAAAGAACTGTCTGAGTTTAAGAGGCATTTGACTACTAGGAGAATTACCACCGACACCTTACTCGCATCTATGAGGGGCTACGGAGGGGAAAGGGTTAGCCCGCTGGATTTCTGCACTCGGATACTGCCAGAGATACTGGGCCTAAAGTTAACAAAAGGGTGCCTAAAGATGGAGCCGAGTTCATCGAGCAGTGATGCCAACCTCCTGCAAACCCAGCCCCGAGGCAAGTAATCATGCGTTTCCATAATTTTTGAGATTGGGAAGAGGTGTTGAAAGCGATAGACAGAAGGGGAGTTTAATATATGAAGGGCATCAATTATTTTATTGCAAGACTACTCTGCACGCCTCCTAAAGAGAAGGAAAATGTTCAATGGAATAATGCAACAGCTGAGAGAGCTAAAAATAGAAAACTTCATAGTGTACCTGCTACACTGAAAATAAAGCATGAAGGCGACTTTCTCGTTCTGAGATTTTGAAAAGGCAGAGCAATTTGTCCATGGCCTGAAGCAGAAAATGAGCTGAATAGATAGCAGGAGCATTATGGATACCTAAAAGCGAAGAGGAGGGTCTGACTGTATTCAAGTGTTTTCAGACATGAAGTCTTGCTGTATTCTGACTATTGCAGTTAGCCCAGCCTTTTAAACTGCCCTGGAGACAAAGGGTTAACTTTCTGCAGAGCATAGAATGCTGAGCTCAAGCTCGCTTGAGGGTCTCTGTCTGCAGCCCTTTGATATCCAACCATCAGATTCTTTATTCCACCTCACTGAACAGTCGCCCGAGATTTTTCCTTCAGCTTGGTTCGAAGTCTAGTTAAAGTCCCGGTTAAATTCTCAGTTTTAAACCAAATTTATTTCTGCACAGTCTGTTCAGTCTCTGTCTGTGGTACCGTGAGTAATAGATAGATAGGTTTTGTTCTGTTTTCTGTGTGGAAATTGTAAAGTGTTAGATCGGTTCGGTGAACTGATAACATTTGTGAATCTTTGTGTTTTATTCTAGAGTGTGGTTACTGGTCTTACGGTTCTAAAAAAGTGTTTTGAGCGTTTTTACAATACCGTGACACGGTTAGGAACCAATAAGGGATTCTTGCTTGGTGGTTGCCATAAAAGGGTGAGTTTGGTTAGGTTGGCCATGTCTGAGAAACCCAAGGAAAAAAGGCCCACTGGGTTCCAGCACTGCAGTGAGTGTGGGAGGTCTTTGCTAAGGCCGATCCCACACCACCTGTGTTTATTGTCTGGGGTTTGAGCACCTCGATACAGACTGCCAAATTTGTAAAAATTTTCCTAAATCTACCCTTGAAAAGAGATTAGGTAGACTGAGGGAAAGGAGGCCGAGAAGTCCGTGACCGGATGGCCAGCCCAGTTCGGTTCCGACTGAATCAGAAGGATGCCCTCTGACCAGGGCGATACTTCTTTGGGCAAGAGGAGAGCCGATCCTAAAGGGTCAGTTCTACAAAAAAGAAATGCAAAGAGAAATCTACCGGTTCGGATCCAGAGGTTCATGTTCTGACCGCCAAGGAGATAGCCAGAAGCGATCGGATTATGGAATCGCTTCGCCCAGTTCCGACCGATCCGGCACCTTTGGCAGGTTTCGGTTTGGTTGGTTCCCTGGTTCAAGATTATACCCTGAAGATTTTTATGAACTGGAGTTTGAGGAGGAGGGAGTTTAAAGAGGATAGTGATGATGGTGAAAGTCTGGATGTGCCTGTGGAACCGGACATCTCCCAGACAGACCTTCTGGTATTTCCTCCTAGGCTTTCTGAGTCCTCTTCCATTTTCTGTTTTACAGAAAGTGCTAAACCCTCCAGCTTCCTATGGAGGAGGCAATGGAGGATCAAGAGAAGCCTGATTATGTGGAAATGGACATCCCAGAGTCCATGAGACTGTCTATTCCCTCAAATCCTTTTGGAAGCAGACACAAAAATCCTGAAGTCTCCCAATACTGTACCTCCTGTTGACAGAAGGATGGACAAGAGGTACACACTATCATGGAATTTTATACCAGCAATGCAGCCATGTTGGGGTGGTGCAGGCTGCTGCCTGTGACAAGGCAAACATTCCCTGACTTCACACCCCAGACAAGACTCCAGGAAGATTGATGCCATGGCAAAAAACAGTAGGGACATCCTCCTTGGGACTCAGGCAGGTGAATTATATGGCCTATACAGCCAGGTACCAGAAGTCCAGGTGGGACACTGTACTGGCACTGGCTAGACAGGCCTCCCCTAGCTAGCCAAGGAGCTGGAGGAGGTGGATGCAGATGGGACTGAGGCATCAAAAGTTCAGTTTCATGCTGCTGTGGACTCAGTGATGAGTCATCAAGAGTCATGGCTACATCTGTGGCTCTTGGGAGAATGGCTTGGCTCAGATGTATTAGCCTCTCACAGGACACCCAGGCTAAGGCCATGGATTTTCCTGTGGGGGTAATTCTCTGTTTGGGGAGCAGACAGAGAATTACATGAAGAAAATGGACAAACACAGGACCACTTACAGGAGTGCTCAGTCCAAGGAGGCAGGCAGCTCCTCAAAGGCAGCAGTCTAGGGGCAGGGGCAGGCCTTTTCATAGGCCTTTACCAGCTACAAGCCTGTTCTCCCTTTCACAGAGGGGGTTCTTCAGAGGAGAGGCAGAAGGGGGATGAGCAGGCTGCATCCACTCCTCAGCCTAAGGCCCTGCCAAGCAGACACCCTGATGGGCCTGCCCGGGTCGACTCTCCTATTCCATTAGGGGCAGGCTGGCTTACTTTGTCCAGGAATGGATGTCTATTACCTCAGACCAGTGGATCCTGGAAGTAGTAAGCCAGGGACTGGTTCTCAGCTTCAAAACATTTCAAGATGAGAGCCAGATCTTTCCACCTGCAGGTCTCTCAGAAATCCTTGCCCTAGAGGCAGAGGTTTCATCTCTTCTGGCCTTAAGAGCCATAGAGAGAGTTCCTACATCACACTGGGGCAGAGGTCCGTACTCCAGGTACTTCCTTACCCTGAAAAGACAGGGAGTGGCGACCCATCCTAGACCTAAGATACCTGAACAAACATCTTTTAAAACCAAGTTGAAGATGGTAACTCTGGGAATAATTCTTCTCTCTAAGGCCAGGGACTGGCTAGACTCCTGGACCTCAAAGATGCCTATTTTCACATTCCTATCAGGTGCTCCCACAGAAAGTACCTCAGGTTCAAGTTGCCCTCAGGCCACTATCAGTTCAAAGCAATGCTCTTTGGCCTAACATCAGCCCCAGGGTTTTCACAAAGTGCCTGGCAGTAGTCTTTGCCTTTCTAAGAAGACAAAGTTTCCATTTTTCCATATCTGGATGACTGGCTCATAGTGGGCCAGTCTCCAGACCAAATCAAGTTAGACCTGCAAGTGACCCAGCAAGTGCTCACTTCTCTAAGATTTCTTCTCAACCTTCCCAAGTCCGTTCTCGAGCCAGTGCAGCTCCTTACCTTTATAGGGCAGAGCTGGATACTGTCAAAGCAAGAGCCTTTCTTCCCTGGAAAGGAAAGCGTTCTTACAGAGCGGGCTTCTTCCTTCAGCCTTCAGGTGTCTCGACCAGCAAGGCATTTCCTCCAGCTCTTGGGCCACATGGCAGCTTCTACAGCAGTGGTCCAAGGGCAGCATTCCAGATGAGGGACATTCAGTTCCATCTGAGGGCCTTTGGTCCCAGAGGAAGGATTCCCTTACCAAACTGATTAGGTGACTCGGACCCCTGATCCGAACCCTTCAGTGATGGCAGGATCAGGACAATTAAGGCAACGGGTCCCATTTGCCACTCAGTCCCATTCAGTGGTCCTTACCACTGGATGCTTCCCTTCTGAGCTGGGAGCCCATCTGGGGCCCTCACTGCCCAGGGACTGTGGTCCCCTTAGAATCCTTCTCCATATCAATCTCCTAGAACTTAGGGCAGTTTTTCTGTCCTACAAGCTTTCTCTCAGTCAGTGCAGAACAAGGTGGTTCAAGTCAGAACAAACACCACCACCACCATGTGGTACATCAACAAGCAGGAGGCACTCTATATGGCCTTGTGCACAGAAGCCATGAATTTGTGTCCCTGGCTTATTCCCTGCAAACCTCTCTGATGGCAGTCCACCTTCCAGGGAAGGACAGTGTGCTAGCAGATGCACTGAGCAGGATCTCACGGGCCATTACAGAATGGTCCCTGGATCCTCTGGTCTTGAAGGTGATTTTTTTCAAGGTGGGGCACTCCAGAGATAGATCTCTTTGCAGCCCCAGACAATCACCGACTTCCTCTCTTGTTGCAGACCCCAGTCTTGGGCTCAGTCCTCTGGATGCTCTGATTCTGAACTGGGAAGGGAAATTTCTGTATGCCTTCCTCCCTCTCCCTCTTCTCTTCAAAGTTATAGTCAAGATAAGGTCATAACCTTGCAAAGTGATTCTGATTGCTCCAGACTGGGCCAGACAGCCTTGGTACCCCTGTTGCCATCCCTAGCAGTCCATCTTCCACTGTCTCTTCCCAGGAATTACAACCTGTTACCCTCCTCTCAGGGGAGGATTTGGTACCCAATCTTCAGTGTCTCAATCTGAAGGCATGGCTCTTGAAGAGTTAGAATATGCAGATTTGCATCTGCCTCAGGAGTTCTGGATATTCTCAAAGCTTCTCGGACGCCCACTAGAAAAACCTATAACTCCAAATGGAAGAGATTCAGCATTTGGTGTTCCAAGAAACATGTTTCCCAGACACTGCTGCATTGCCTACAGTTCTGAATTATATGGTCCATCTGAATGGCTACGCCTCAGACCAGCTACTCTCAAGGTGCACTTGTCAGCTATTTCTGCTTTTTGTTAGTGTGGAAGTCTTCCTCACTGTCATCTCATCCTGTGTTCTGTACATTTTTAAAGGATTGTTTCACACCAATCCTCCTTTAAAGACCCTGCCCTGCCTGGGATTTAAATGTTTGCATTGCTCAACTTATGCAACCTCCCTTTGAACCTATGTCCTCAGCAGGCTTAAGTACCTGACTTGGAAAACTGTGTTTTTAGTAGCCATTACCTCTGCGGACGTATCAGTGAATTGCAAGCCCTGTCAGGGGAACCTGATTTTTATCTCATTTGTAGGGATAAAGTGGTCCTTAGAACCAATAGAAGGTTCTTGCCCAAAGTGGTTTCAGATTTCCATTAAAAGATCTATATCTCTCCGTTTTCTTCACGATCATTCTTCTTCAGGAGAGAAGAGGATTCACAGTTTAGATGTTAAAAGGGCCTTAGCTACTATATAGGCGTACCAAGGGTCACATGTTTGATTCCTCAGTTGTTCCTCACTTTGGAGAAGTGGGAAAGGGCAAACCTGCCACCAAGAGAACTATTGCCAGGTGGATTGTGTCTTGTATACAATTCTGCTGAGAAACTAGGAAAAATTCCACCCTTAGGTCTGAGGGCTCACTCCACCAGAGGTACAGCTGCTTCCAGGATATTCCTCTCTTAGAAATTTGTCAAGCAGCCACCTGGAAAATGGTCCATACCTTTACCAAGCATTACTCTCTGGCTATCCAGGCTAGAAGTGATGCTTGGTTTACCTTAACAGTACTTCAGAGCCTATTCCTAAAGTAGGTTCTTCCTTCCTCCATGGAGGTACTGCTTGGTAGTCTCCAATAGTCAGAATACAGCAAGACTTCATGTTGTTTTAAGAAAAAAATTACTCAACTTAGTAATTATGTTTCTTCTAATGGAGTCTTGCTGTATTCTGACCTCCCTCCTCCCTCCTCAGAACCTGTTTTTGGGAAGTGGGTGGGCAGGTGCAGTGTTACCTCAGGGTGCTACTTTTACACCTCTTCTTTTTGGTTGGGTGTTTGTTTTATTATTATTCTTATCTGAATTAGTTTTTGGTTTTGGGTTTCCTGACTTGGTCTTCCTTCAGGGAATCCAAACTTTTGATATGCCAGTTGGCTAGTAAAAATGTTACAGTTTCCACATAGGATAGTTAGTGAGTTTTGCTCGTAAGAATCTGATGGTTGTAGTTTCAAAGGGCTCCAGACAAAGAGACCTCAACCCGAGGCTTGAGCTCATTCTATGCTCTGCATAGAAAGTTAACACTTTTGTTCTCGGGGCAGTTTAAAGGCTTGGTGCTAACTGCAATAGTCAGACTACAGTAAGACTCATTAGAAGAAATATAATTACTAAGGTGAGTAATTTTTCTTTTCTTCCTTTCTAAAACTGTTCTCTCTGTTTGCCTCTCCTGTGTGCTCTCTGTTTTGTCTTTGGACCGAGATATTAAAGTTCTAGCAGGAACACCTGCACTATTTGCATACATCTCGCGTGTTACAAGCAAGGCAATCTGTTTTCTGTTTCTTCTTATTCTTCTGGGATGAGCAGCGAAAATGCTGGACTATGCGCAGACTGGAGAGGTTCAAAATGTGGGATGCTAATGGCACTAATGGAAGCTAGGACTCTCTAGTGCCACCGGATTTCTTGTGCCACTGAGTATGTGATAGGGAATGGATGCATGGGGCAGGACAGGGTTGTTGGACCCGGTGGAGGAACTGTGGGCTATATGGGGACAAGGCAACAATGATCGAAAGGAGTAAAGAGGAGGCTGGTGGCTGGGAGAAGGGCCCTCATGAATTTGATAGGCAGCTGTTGCCCTACTCACTCATTTTCGATGGAGGAACCACTCATGATCTGAAATGTGGGGCAAGGAAGGGCAAAAACACTGCATATTTACCTTGCCATATTGAAAATAAAGTGGGAGGGGCAACCGCCCGTGTTTTGGGGCTCAAAAAGCAGAGTAATTTTGCCCATGACTGGAAGCAGAAAATAAGATGAATGGGGTAACAGGAGCATTGTGGGTATTAAAAATGGAGAGAGGGACTGAGTGTACTGGTATGTTTTTTTTTTTTTGTTTCCTTTTCTACTAGGCTGTTCTTTCGTTTACCTCTCCTGTGTGCTCTTTATTTCATTTCTTGGGTCATGACATTAGATCCCAGCAGGATAATCTACCACACATACTTCTAAGTGATATAAGCAAGGCAATCTCTGCTTTCTGTTTCTCGTTTTTCTCTCCTGGGCTAAATGAAGAAAATACTGGACTATGGCTGGACTGGAGGGTTCAAAATGTGTGGGATGTATAATGGGGCTTAAAGGAAGCAGGACTCTCTGTGCCACAGGACTTTCTAGTACCATTAAATATGTGATAGAAGTGGATGTATGGAATGAAGACGATCTGTTGGACTGAGTGGAGAAATTATGGGCTATATAGGGGCAAGGCAACAACGATCAGAAGGTGTAAAGGGAGGCTGATGGCTGGGAGAAGGGCTCTGCTGTGAGTTTGAAGGCATGGCCGTTGTCCATGCACTTGCTTCCAGTGGAGGAATCTACTCCATGATTTGAAATGGGGGTACAGAAGGGCAAAACATTGCATATTGCACATGTTTATGTCTGGTACTGGAAACATTTGGGGAACAAAGGGATTAGAACATGATGGGGACAGTCTGAAGAAAGCAGGGATGCAATAGAGGGGAGAGGGGACCTGCATCAGAACACTAAGGAAAGGGTGGAAAAGTAAATGGAGAATATCTCAATCCACGAAGAATATCGGGTCTCTGGGGAGAAAACTTGTGTAAGAGAGATATGCATTGTCTAGCAGGGCACAAGATACAAGAGTGGGATGACTTTCTCTCACTACCTGGTGTCTGAGAGAGAGAGCAGGCAGTGGGAGGCGGCACGGAGGAGGAGGAGATGTGAGGCCAAAGGGAGGTTAAGATGGGTGAAGGTAAAAGATAAAATAAATTGGCTTGGGGGCTGGGGATGCAGGCGTCAGAAAGGGGTTATCTAGGACATCTGAGCTGAGGAGGCAATTAGTGTCAAAAAGGGAATAAATAGAAGGGAAAGTAAGGAGAGGGAAAACGTGGCAAGGGTGCCATGGAGCTACGGAATAAAATGGAAATGTATTTATGTAGTAGGGGAAGGGAAAGGAAAAAAGAGGAGGGACATAGGTAAATAAGGGGACGAGGAGAACTGGGGAGGATGGGAGGAAGAATCATTTTAAAGATAGTAGGAAAGAGAAAGGACGGGGATAGGCAAAATAGATGTTATACTTGTTACTGTTACTGTTGTTACCATTGTTATATGTGTTGGTGCAATCATTCCGTTGTGTGCAATGACAGGTTTTCCATGGAGGAGAATAAGGAGAGGTATGGTGAAACTGTAAAGCAAATAATCAGGTCAAGTGACTCAGACTCTGTGATGGAGGAACTGAAAGAAACATATTTATATAAATGGATAATACACAAAATCTTAGTGTGATGCTGTACTGGGTGTACGAGGCATCTGAAACTCAGTCAACAGGACATCGTTACTGATGGCTCTGAAAAGGGTAGGGGCACAGGTAGCTCTGATACAGGAGACCCATCTAACAGATACAGAGCATGCCAAAATGGCATGGAACTGTGGGAAGTGCTATGCAGCATCCTTTTCCAGCACATAAAAGGAGTAGCCATATTGGTGCATAAGGCTGTCCCTCTGGTAATCACTAAAGTAGTCAAAGATCCTAAGAGGGAAGATATATTTATTTCAGGAGAACTTAAAGGGAAAAAATAGCGTTTGGGTGTATTTACGCCCGGTGGTATCTGAAACCACAATTCTACATGTCCTTGCTGGATTTGCTAACAAGGGAACAATTCTCAGTTCTTATCCTGGTGGTGATTTTAACTGGATGATGGATCCCAGTAATGGATCATTCAGAAGGGAAGGGAGGTCAAGAAATAATGAGACAGTGGGAGATGGGTATGGTGGATATGGATCTCAGATAGTTAGCACCAAGCCAACCCAGGGCCAAAATAATATACCTTTTTTCTTACCAAATAAAGCGTTGGTCCAGGATGCACTATATTTATCTACCCAGGGGATGGCATCAGAGTGCAAGATGTAATATACAGCCTATACATGTATCCGACCATGCAGTGGTTTCCTGAAAATAAAGGGGGCAGAGTGGCCCTACTCAATGGAAATTCCAATGTATATGGCAAAAAATAGAGAGTTTAAAGAACATCTGAAAACCCAGTGGCAGGGATAGATGGAGAATAATGATACGGGAGGTATCTAAGACAACGTTGTGAGGCGGCAAGGCATATATGAGCGGGATAATCAGAGATATATGGCCAGATTGAAAAAAAGAAAAAGGAGACACGGATAGAGCTAGAGGAAGCTGAAGGAACTGGAAAAGAGTGGCAGGTGGTGAAAAGGGAAGCAATTAAGTTGTTGGAAACAGTGAGAAACCCTGAATGCCCATCTTAAAAGCAGAAGCGGAGAAGACAGGGCTCTATTAGAACGCCATGTATTCGAATGGGGGAATAAACCTAGCCCTTTACTAACTAAACTATTGAAAGGGGCAGGCTGTGACACATCATAGGGTAAAAGTTAAAAGGGAACCTTCATAAAGATATGAAAGGCATAAAGAAAATTTTAGCCTTCTACCAGCATTTATATCAAGCAGAGCATGCGGTAACTGTGAGAAATGCAAAGATTTTGAATAAAGTAAAATTACTGGAGGACACAAGTCCAGAGAGAGATGCTAGTCAACGATTACAAAAGCGGAAATAGTGAATGCGATACAGAAGCTGCAGAGTGGTAAAGCTAGCGGCCCAGATGGAGTCCCACAGAATATTATAAAATGATGGGAGGTCAGGTAGGGGAGACTGCTAGAAGTATTTCACAAAAATGAGGAGGCGGAGATTAACCTGCCCAAAGCTTGTTGATGCACTATATGTTTAATACCTAAGGTGGGAAAGGATGGGAGGAATGTGCCTCCTATAGATCAATTTCTTTGCTCAACTGCGACTTGAAAATCTTGGCTAGGGTTCTGGCACTGAGGTTGGAGCAACACTCCTGAGTTGGTTCACCCAGACCAAACGGGTTCATTAAAGGCGACAGTCATATCATAATATCCGTCGTCTCCTCAATATTATATGGAGAGGAATCAGGAAAAGAAGCAGTGGAGTTATCTCTATGGATGCCGAAAAGCATCGATAGAGTGGAATGGGAATACTTATTTGAGGTGATGTTCGTGTGGTCTGGGTGAACCACTGCTAGATGGGTAAGAGGCTATGTATGCGCATCTCGGCACAGGTCTTGGTAAATGGAGAACTATCAGAGGGAATTAAACTGAGAGAGTACCAGACAGGACAGCCCTCTCTCCCTCCTGTTATTTGTAATGGCAATTGAAACCATTGACAGTAGCTAAGGAGTTGCACAGCGATTTTGGGAATTGAAGGCGAAGGGATCACAGCATAAGCTTGCTCTTTATGTGGATGACATATTAGTGTTTGTGAAAAATCTTAAAACAGTCGGTGCCTCCCTGCTGGCTTTCGGCAAAGGAGTTTGGGGCATTCTTGGGTATAGGATTAACTTGGGGAAGTAGGAAATAATGTGTTTTTCCTGTAATAGGAGAAGAAACAGAACAGTGGGGATTGAACAAGTAGGGAAGTGTTTTACCTATGCTAGTATCTGGGTGGGCAGGTTGTTGGGTTCCGTTCTAGTTAAATTACACAGAATTGTTGAAAGTGATAGGGCAGATCTTAGGAGACGGAACAATTACCAATTTCATGGATGGGCAGACTAAATACTGTCAAAATGAATGTGTCCCCAGCATATTGTATCCGTTACAGATGTTGCATCTAGGGCTTACGAAAGGGACATAGGTAAGACAGAAAACTATTTTGAGCTTTATTTGAGGTAACGTCCACAGGTTAACTCAAAATAAAAAAATGGAAAAGGGAGGAGGTCTAGCCCTACCGGATATACTGTAATTATGGACTGGCAGCGCAGCTAAGATGCATAGTGGATTGGGTGCATGAGCCCAGGAGGCCAGCTGGGTAGAGTTAGAGCAAGTGGAGCATGGGACAACTCACAGCATACCTGCACCCAGGGTGTAAGAGCATACCAAATTAGAGGCAATAATAACTCATTAGTGGAACAGGTCTTAATAGCCTGGGGACAGATTAGAAAGCAGAGATGGACGCGCAAGGGGAAACCATATTATTACCTGTGGCAGACAACTTTTTCTGCCGGGCTAGAGGATAAAGGCTCCTCATAGTGGAAACAGAAGGAATCCGGAGCTTAGGGAATCTTCTGGTACAAGGAAACCTCTGTACCTTTGAAACCATGCAGAAAGAGCTGGGGTGGAGAGACAACACCTGTTTCGATACCTGCAGGTAAGGACATTTATGCACAAGTTGGCAAGGGAAGAGAGGAAGGAGACTTAAACCCGGACGGGTAGAAAGCCTAATATACCAAGCCCACGGTGGACCCAAACTTTCATCAGGAAGGCGGTCAAGAGAGGAAGTCAGAGACTCCCAGATAGAACAGGGAGGACAAGAATGTTGTGGGAAAGGGATCTAGAGAGACCTATTACGGAGGAGAATGGAATATAGTACTTCCAATGCATTCAGGGATTATGGCATGTAGTAGATATAAGGAGGCATACTACAAGTTTCTTCACTGATTGTATTACCCATGATGATAGTCCACAAAGCACACCCTTCAGTATCACGGTATGTGGGAGATGTGGAGTGGGAAGAGGCACATACATACATTGTTTTTGGACCTGCCCGTTCTACAAAGCTTTTAGGGGGAGGTAGTTGGGGAAGTGCAGGGTTTAAATAATTGATTAGCAGTTTTTCTTGGGACAATACTAGCTGTACAGAAAGCATTTATATAGGTTTTCTAGAAGTGTCATGTTTGTTAAACACAGTGAGGAAAGTGATATGCATTTTCACAATGTTTTAGAACTTTTATGAGCAAACGCTAATCAATTTTTAGAGTTATTTAAAACCCTGAAATGGCTGCAATAGCTGGAAGGGAGCTGAAAAGGACCCACTGCTGTGTCTCTTCAGAATAGAGGTGGGAGAGGAGAGGAGTGGATCCTGCTTCCTAGGTGGGTGAGAGTCTTGTTCATCCTGGCTCGCCACTGTATACAGAACACATGGGTGTCCCATGTAATCTTAAACAGTGGAATCAGATGATATTGCAAACACTGGCGTTGGAGAGGTTGAGTATGTATTGTGGGATTGGAGGAGGTTTTATAAGAACCTGGTTACCTTATATGTCCTCACTAAATCCAGAGGAGGAAATATTAAGGGCAGAGTTAGGCTGCTGAGAATGGTAGTAAGACTTCAGTACTTACCAATAAATTAGAAGGTTGAGCTCAAGAAGTTGTATTAGAACTATAAGTCTACATACCTCAATATTTACGATGTATTAACTGGATGGGAAAGAAATACTAATGGAATGCACAAATGATTGCACCTGTTGATGTTGTTTTAATGTGTAATGTGACTTTCACGTTTGAAGGTCAGCATGTCTGTATGTTACGTGGTTGATGTCACTACATATGAAAACCAATAAAAAATAGTATACAAAAAGCAACCTTGGAATCTCCAGCAAGCCCTAGTCAGCCGAGTGGAGCGGACGTCCCGGGCAGTAAGGGACCGACTCTTTCAGGTAGTCCGGGCCCTGTCTGTGTAGGGCTTTGTAAGTCAGAAGTCCAATTTTAAAGATGATCTGCCACCTTACTGGCAGCCAGTGCGTCAGCGCCTTTCGGAGAAATATGATAGGACGGGGGTTCCGTCCAGTAACGGGATGCAGTGTTCTGCACTAGCTGCAGGCGGCGAAATCCACCCCAGGAAGCCCTAGGTAAAGGGACTTGCAGTAATCCAAGCGTGAGGACACAGAGGCATGGACCAATGCAGGGAGGTCACTAGGCGGAACAAGGTGCTTTACCTTGGAGATATTCCTCAGGTGATAAAGAGGATGTGACCACTGCTGACACCTGTGGAAGAGTGGCAGCCGCCTTAAATCAAAAATCACTTCAGGTTTGCACCCTTGCAGAGGTGGGGAGTGATAGCGCCGAGATAAAGTCCCAAGGCGAACCTGCCCCAACACCTCTATCCAGTACCCCGGGTCCACAACCAGCACCTCAGTCTTTCCAAGTTCAACCTCAACCAGCTCAAATTCATCCAATTCTGGATTTCAACAAAGCAGTTGTTAAATACCGAGGCCTCTATCCTGGTCTGGTGTGAAAGAAAGGTGAGCTGGATATCAGCATAGCAGTGAAACCTCAGCCCATACCTTCTTACAATGTCTCTGAGGAAGCATGTACATTGCGAACAACACTGATCTCTGAGGAACGCCGCATGACAGAGTGACTGGATCAGAGGAGTAATCCCTGATACCACCCTCTGAGTTCTACCAGAGTGCAAAGATGTAAACCACCTGAGGACTGTACTTGACAGGCCACAGATGAATCTCAGGTGACCAAGAAGAACCCCATGTTCCACGGTGTCAAATGCTGATGAGAGATCTGGAAGAACCAAGATAGAACAGTTCTTCTGATCCCTAGCCATCAGAAGATCACTGAGCACCGAACCAGCACTGTCTCAGTACTATGCCTCTTTTGGAAACTGGATTGGAGAGGCTCATAAATGTCATGGATGGTTAAATGGTTCTCCAGCTGTATGGCCACTGCTTTCTCAATCACTTTCCGTATAAAGGGAAGGTTAGAGATTGGTCTGTAGTTGCTGGGCAGGCTGGGTCTAAAGGAGCTTTCTTCAAGAGGCGTGTCACCACAGCCTCCTTTAGGAGCTATGAAACTCACGTGTTTCAAGGACCCAGACTATCTGTGCAAGGACTGGCCAGTGATGTCACTGCGACCCATAATCAGGGCAGTTGGTCCCAGATCCAGACTACAGCATATAGGGCGATACTCTGGACAATCCGCATGACTTCCATGAGCTCAGGCCGGACAGAGGTACTCCAGGAAAACTGAGGAGCAGTGACCAAATGCCGATCTAAAGCATCACCCTAGAGTGGGCTGGCTGGAGCTCTGTCCTGATGTCAGCTTCCTTAGTTGCGAAGAACTGAGCAAGTTCATCACACTCCACTTGTGAAAGGCTCTTTGGACGAAGACAGACTGGGTTGCACGTCTGTCCACAGTTGAAGAGCTGAGCTGGTCGGTTCTGGCGTCGCAATCTCCCCAGACAGGAACTCTGCCTTCTTACGGGTGATTGCGGATTGATAAACCTGATAATGATCCATCAATCTAAGAAAGTGCTGTCCAAATTGCAAGAGTTTGTCATCGACCCAGGTGTTAGTCACCCAGGACCATCAGCCTGTGCAACTCAAGCGCCATGTCAGTCACGAAGTCCAACACTTCCTGAAGGAAACACTTCCCATCCCGGATGGATGGTAAATGAGGCGATCCTACAACCTACACCTGCCACCACTGTACACTCAAATGACTTGCCTCCTCAACTGGTATATTCGTGAGGCCCAGTTTGATCTTAAAACAGACCGCACCCCAAAAAAAAAAAACATCAGGGTGTTGTATCACCAAGTACCGGCGGAGGTACGGCCTCTAATATAGGGCTAGAGTTCTCATCTAGCAGGTCTTGGTGATGCATGGCAGGTCCACCTTCCCAACAAGATCTGCAATAATTGCAGTCTTGTTATTAATGGACCTGGCATTACATAACACCACCCAAGTTCGATGGACTTCCAAGGCCACCAGGTTGCCTGTCCACCTATATCGGTGGTGCCCTTGGGTATGGAAACCAGACATGGAGGACCATGATCTGAGTTGCATTTCACCCCAGGGTGTTTTCTGGTCCTCACTACCAAGAAGCTTGGCTTCTCTTAGTCTATACTAGTCTGTTTTTATAAATCACACTCTTCGCTACCTCTTTGCAACATCTCACTGATTTTATCTTTACAGGGATGGACGGGGCCATGTCACCTCTGCCATCTTGGTTGACTTTACAAGGTGTTTAACACAGTCTTCCATCCTCTCCTGCTGGGCAAAATTGTAGAGTCCACCTAAGTAGGAGTTGCCCACCCCTCTTCCAGTCAAGTCTGGGGCCCCACAGAACTCTGTTCTTGACCGCACCATATTGCTCTTGATTTTCATGAATGACCATCCCAAGGTCTGTATTTCCTCGAATATTTTGTGTGCAGATGGTACAGTCCTTTTGCAACTGGCCCTCAGACACCAAACTAGCAGTGCAGCTTTGCCAGGACTTTGTGTTCAGCAGTTGTTATCCAGCAACCATCTCACCTTAGAAAAAATCACCTTAAATGCCAAAATGACAGTCCATGATCCTTGGCACCAGCCAGCATTGTCCAGCATCCAGGCACCTCCATCTTCATGATCCTGGATAGTTCAAAACTGGAGCTGTCTCCTCTTTGAAGTATCTGAATATTTCACTTCACAGACATGTTGGCTTCTCAGTTCATATCAATGTCATATTATGCATAAAGCTCCTTCCCAAGCTAGATGCACTACACATGAGCAAAGCCTTAATTCCTCTCCCAGCCAGACACGAGATTATCATAAAAGTGATCCTCCTGCCTTTGACTTTGGACATGAGATCTGTGGTGGCACTCCTAAAACCACCCTAGACAGGTTGGACCCCTGTTCAATTCTATCTGTTGCTTTGCCATAGACTGCTCTCCTGCACCTATCACTGCTCTCCTCCCCCTCCCTTAAAGGCCAGCACCTCTCTCACCATGCCTCCTTATATCTGAGTTTTGGTGTTGCTCTCTCTCCTGCAGTATGCCGACTGTAGGTCAACACCGCGACCACGAAGACCAGCACAAACTGAAATCGTCGGGTTGCTGTGCTGGTCCCTGCAGACACTGGCGGTGTATCTCTGGTGTTGTACCCCCTCTCCTGATGCAACTCTGACTCGGAGTTGTATATTTGGAGACTGGGGTGTGTGGGGGTGGAGCCCCACATGGGGAGTTCGGGAGGGCACAGCCCCTGAAAAAACACTTGCACATCCCTGACAGTACAATGCAGACACTCTGTCGCTGTCGGGATGTCGCCCCTTATAGTAAAACCCTCTCCTCCCTCCTGTCCAGTCTTTAGCACTGTCTGCCCCTCGTTTCTTTTACATTCCATGAGCCAAAACTTCAGGTGCTTATCTGCTTTTTTTTTCTACTTATTGTTTTCCGCCTTTTCACTGTCCCTCAACCTTCCACTCCTTGGGTCCCCAAGGATTATCACCCTCCCAACCCTACCGACACTCAGGGTCTGCCCACAAGTACCACACTCACTGCCATCGGACTTCCATTGATGGCCGGATTACCCCCAGGCGGGCGAGAGAGGTTCCACCTCCTCCTCTGTCCTGCAGTGAGCTGTACAGTGAAGTCTGCCCTGATCAGTCAGCGGGTGGTGAGACTGGCTCCGAGGGCGTCATCTAGGCAGGCTGAAGGCTTTCCTCTGATTTTCCCGGCGTCCAGCATGCAATGAGGCGCAGAGCTGCCCGGCATGCGTGGAGCGCGTCGGAAGCCGACCCTCTGCCAACATCTACCCTTTACGCATCTGGCTCTCTCAACCGCACCAATCACCCTGAGCTTCCCCAACAGGTGGCGTATCACTGTGGAGAGTGTAGTCCCCCCGGAGGAGAGAGCAGCCGCTGGGGCTCGCTTCCTGAACCCGGCGCTGTGGGGTATGAGGTGGCGCCCAGCGCCTCAACCTCGAAGCGCCACCGGGCCGGCTCTCATCTGCTTTTTAATAGACTTATCCTACTTCAGGTCAATCATCCTCCCTTATCTGATCTGCATCCTTCCCATATTTCCTGAAAGCAGTACTCCAGGCCCAAGTTACCCATGTCTGCTCCTAGCGATAACTCTGTTTTTGCTCTCTTGCTCCTCCCTGCCACGCTGTGACCATTTTTGTACATATTAGACTAAAATATGTATTGTACTGTTTGAACTATTCCCATGGCACTGTATTATATATGACTACCCTTGTTTTGCATGGATTCCATCCTAACTAAAAATCTGCTGTACCTTCTGTGGCACAGCAGCTTTCTAATTAGAATGGAAACTAATGTTACCTGCAGTTTTACTTCCATTTCACACACACACACCCCAAACCCTACCATAACACCAAGTATTTTTATGCTTTCATCATTTTAAAACCAGCAACCCAGACCTGGGTGGTTTTTCACAACTGGGTGAGGTGGGTAATAATAAAAATAAACCTAAAGTAAAACTTCTGGGAAGAAAAATCTAGCATTTTCTAGTTTTGTTTCAAGCGTACAGAATATTACATAGGCAGTCATTCACATCTCGGCTTTGCTTCCATATTGGGGTTCTGATGACACTAGGGACCTCTTGAGCTTCACTCTTGAGGTTCCTGTGATGCCATTAGAACCCCTTGATTGAAACAGCCTTGTTCTGCATGGTTGTTCATGCAGTATTCGCTACATGTATAATCACTGAACTATTTTCTTTGCCAATAAATTGCCTCAGATTCTTTGGCGCATATATACTCATTCCCCACCCTGGACGCCTCTGGAAAACAAGCTGTTACAGCTCAGTAGGCCTTCATGTATTTATTTATTTGCTTTTGTTAACCAGGTGAGCACACTAGACAACCAAGTGCCTATTTTCAGGTCAACCAGGAGATTACAAGGAACATTCATGAACAGGCAAAATAAGTAAGGTTACATTTAAAGTGCATCAAACAACAAGGTCAGTACAAGAAAATAATAGTTTTACAATGCAGGCAGCAGGTAGGATAACATTAGAGTAGTCTCGGATAGGCAGAGACTGCTATTTCAGACAGCAAACTCAATAAAACTTGTAGGTAGGCAGAGAAGAAACAATCTAGGTGGAGGAGGCCCAGTGCATAGTCCGGAAGTAGGACATTAACTATGCACAGACCAGTTGGGCTAAAGTGGATTAATCTAACTAGAAGATCTCTAGCGCTCGTAGTGGAATAAGCTTCTGGCGGACCACTGCCATAGCCAGTTGGCGCGCAGAGGTCGGGTGGGTTCATCTAGTGCAGAGGCGGGTGGAGGCCTTTTGAGAAAGCCCCAGAGGGAGGCTTTAAAGCCGTGGTGGGAGGGAGGAGCGAGTGCTTGGGGAAGGAGTTCCCAACCTGGGCGCACAGACGGCGAAGGCTCAGTCGCCCATTTGGGTGTGAGTCTTTGGCACCAGAAGGACATGAGAGTCGTTGGATCTCAGATGATAGGAGGGGTTAGCGGAATAGAGATTCAGCGAGGACTAAGGGGGTGGCAGACCTGACAACATTGTATCTGAAGTTGCCCACGACATAGGAACGGTGCTTTTCTGGTGGGAGCCACTGAAGCCGGGAGTAGAGCTTACAGCGGTGGGTGAGGTGGGGAGCTAAGATCGCTAAAGCGACATGCGCTGTTATATGATGTGTCCCATTTGCGGACTAGTTTTATAGCGTGGGCGGTGACACAAGTCCATAGCAGAGTGTGGCTAGGAGGACTCCCTGGCTAAGGAGAGTTGGGCAGCAGGTGTGAGGCAGTTTTTCACTTATGTGAAAGGCCCAACTTGCAGTTGGAGGCCTTATATGTATTGCTTATGTTCAAATTCAGATCCAGTTGTGGGTCAAGTGTCACCCTCAGATACTTGACAGAATCTGTAACTTGTAGTAAGGACCCATCGGCACCTAAGATCTTCCGTGGGTCCGGGACAGCTTTGTCTTGGCTGTTGAGCCAAAGAGCATGGCCTCGTCTTCTGCAGGTTAATCATAAGCTTGTGGACCTTTAGCCAGGTTTGGATCCGTCAAGTCAGAGTTTAGCTTGGTGTTGATGGTAGAGATGTCCCAGGAGCTGGTATAATGACTAGGTCATCGGCGTACAGAGTTGAGTGCCCATATGCGAGGCTGAGGGTTTGCTCATTTGAAGAGGGGAAAACAGGAGAGGCCCAGGACAGAGCCTGGGGACCCTGCAGCTAACGGAGCTGGTGCAGTCAGGGCCTTGTTGAACTTTGTGTACTGTTGCTGTCAGAGAGGTAATTATTGAACCAGGCAAGGGCGGGGAGAACCAAGGGACAGGAGAGAGGAGCACAGTAGAGCGTGGTCAACCCGGTCAAAGGCTTTTGAGAGATCCACAAAGATGGCCCCTGCCAGTTTGCCTTGGTCAGCAGCAGTCCTGATGGCGGAGGTAACCGCTGCTAGGGCAGTGGAGATGCTGTGCCCTTTCTAAACCCGTGCTGAGCTGGAGAGAGCAGGTTATGGGTCTGTAGGTAGAGGTTGAGCTGTGAGGTGACAGCCTTTTCCAGAAGTTGCTGATCACTGACAGGATCACTGTAGGGTGGTAGTTCATTGTGTTTTTGGGTCACCTTGTTTGGGGACAAGAATGACTTTGGCCATCTTCCAGATGTCGGGACTATGCCAAGGTTAGTGATGCATTGAAGACGTGGGCCATGGGTCAGGCTAGAACGAAAGCCCCTAGCCTAAATAGTTTGGGCTCAAGGCAGTCACGCCCAGCACCAGTATGGGGGAGAGGCCGCAAGGAGCTTCTGTGTCTCCATAACAGAGATGACCCTGAGGTAGAAGGGGTGGGGGCTTTTCACTGGGTGGGGGCCCAGTCTTTAGGGTCATGTGTCATGTGTCTGGTTGGGGAGAGCTGGCAGGTTAGAGAACAGGAATTCAAAACTCATTGGCAGTTGTGATGGTTGTTGTAGTTTACCCTGCCAATATGCATATCAGTGATCTGAGCTCTGACGGTCCTGCAACCCGCATTCTTAATGTTCTGCCAGAAACTCCTCAGGTTTCTGGCCGTGGAGCGTAGGGCTGATTGACGGAACTTGCTTTTTGCAGAGCCGAATGGCTCTTTGCACACGCTCTCAGCTGCCTGTACTCAAGGAGGTCTGTACTGGAGAGGAGTTCTCGTATCTCTCCCAGCATTTATCCCTTTGTTTCATTAGAGAAAAAGGCCTCCATGGAGCCACTTAGTGACAGCACCCCTCACCCTCCTTTTATAGAGGGAGCATGTTTGTTTGCAGTGGGGTGAAGACGGTAAGGAAGTTAAGGGCCCTAGAAGGATTATTTGTGGCAGTGACCTGGGACCAGTCTGCGTGTCGAGGTCAGCAAGGTAGTCCTCAACGTTGAGTTTAGAGTTGAGTCCTCATTTGGATCACCTTGCAGGGGATTTTAGGAGGAGATACCCCATATAGCAGCAGGTGGAGAGTGATCCAATATAGCATCAAGGTAAAGTCTGGAAATATTTCTTGACCTATATTGGATTACTGTAGTTGTATTTTAAATATACTCATTGGATGTTTGTTTTAGAATTTATTTATTGTTTTTAATTGTTTTAGTATGGATTGGACAGCGCTTTAAAACGTGAATGGCATTCTATAAATAAAGATGATTATTGTTATTAAAGTTCTTTCAGTAAATAAATGAACAATTGTGGAGCAATAGTTTGTGCTTTTAAATACTTTTTTTTAAATTTCACAGTTTAGCAATGTTAGAGGTGTCACAGTAACACAACGTGATGATATATCATGATTGCCACTGACAATTTATCGTTTGTGTAAAAAAAAAAAATTTGCGATTATCGTGCAGCGATATATCACAATATACAGTGGTAAAGCATCTTAACTTGCTTCTCCGAGCATGCCCCATTCCTGGTTCAGCCATGACTCCAGACTCCGTGCTTTCCTCCAATCAGATTTGTACTATTTTTACTTAAAATTAGAAATGCAGTGCTGGCCCAGTAGCATGGAAGGAGGCCCTGGGCCCTCACCTGCCGCCACTCCAGCACACCAAGTTTGGGAATGGACCTGGCTCATTTGGGGGCTGTTCACAGGAAGGAGAACTGAGCATCCGTTGGCGTCTTTCAAGGAGGGGGACAGTGCAAGTTGCTGCTTGGTTGCTATGTTTTTATTTTGCACACCTGTGCCATCGTGACATGTACCAGCCTGAGGGATGGGGAAAAGAGACTGGGGGGTACGTCTCTGGTTGCCTTTTATATGATGGCAAACTGAGCCCTTGGACCACTCCCCATGTGGATCCCTGCTGGTGACACAGCAGGGGGTGGCAGTTGGAGGTATTGGGATGTCCGAAGACTGAAAGAGCTGGTGGCAACTGGACCCAAGCAGCTATGTGGAAAATAACAACAAAAAAAAGTATAAATGCTGCTGATTATCGTGACAACCAATATATCATAATTTTATACAAGTATCGTGATACTAAAAATTTGGTAGTGTGACATCCTAAGCAAAGCTCATTTCCACTTATGTCCCATCAAAGCGGAGCACAAAGATCTTGCATATAAATTACCAAAACAGCAAGTATCAAAGACATCATTATAAAATGAGACAGTCACTATATATCTAGAGAATAAGGCCTGTCGGGAGTAGTTATGAGGATTTTCCACGCACCTGAGTTATGTGATAATCCATTAATCCCAAGAGCAAATCTTGAGGGGTTTGAGATTATCCCATTCCAAGGGTGTGTAACAAATCCTCATAAAACAAACTTGCACAACATTATTTTATAATAACCGGTTGCAAAGTTTCAACAGAGAGAAGCTGTATTTATGCGAGCAGGCGTCCCCGAGCAATCGCCGTACTGCACAAATACAGTGGAGGTGAGAATGCGAGGAGAAGATGGCATAATAACCTGCTATCGAGTTATTATGGAATTCTGCAGGTTATTACGGTGTTTTACCAGGAATGCTTTTGTAGCCATTATGGGGGGCATCAGTTATTATGTAATCGATAACCCACTACAGGTCATGCGTGATGCTCTGATATATATACACACACACACCCCCTTGGTGTGCGTTGAGTGCATTCAACCACCCAAGGCATGCTTATATCGGATCACATCTGCCGCCCTGTAATGGATACTCTTATCTATAAAATGGCTAGAAATGTATTATTTTTTTCTTGGGGTGGTAGGGTGTGTGAGTGTGTAGGTGTGTGAGTGTGTGAGTGCAAAAAAATAGTCCTAGTCCATCAGAAATTTGACTTTTATCTAGTTGATCGTGGTAGTACCTATGTGGCAGCAAATGTTTTATTTAGGTTATCTGGTTGATCCTGCCATGCTTTTAATGGTAAAAGGTGATTACAAAACTTATCTGGTTGAGACAGCCATGTTTACAATCTTTCGTGTGTAATCACTTTCTTTTCACTATGGGTGTAAGCGTGACGGCGGTGTTCATTGTGTTAAAGAATATGCTGCCAAAGTCTTAGAACAAGAAACATTATCTTGAAAACTATGCACCCTGTTGGGTTTAAGCTTAGTTTTCTGCATTTTAATGTACAAAAAGCTCCCAGTGCGAGAGCGAGGAAGCGAACGAGCTGGCAGCTTCAGACGATAGACGGCTACGAGCATCGCCCATGGCAGCACCTCGCTCACACTTGAAGCCGCTGGCTCGCTTGCTTTCTTCGCTTTGCACTTGGCTTCTTGTACACAAAATGCAGAAAACTGAGATTACACCCAACAACGCATCGCTTTCAAGAGATTTGCAGCATATTGTTTAGTGTAGTGAATACACCACTTGGTCACCCTATACTCACAGCAGAAAGTGATTACACCTCAAAGATTATAAACATGGCAGGATCAACCAGATAAGTTCTTTTATCAGTTTTATATATGAACACGATGGTAGGATCAACCAGATAATTGTTTAGTGGGTGGGACAACTATAAAGATTTAATTGGTTATGGTTCTGGCAGGCTCTGTGTGCCAGGTGTGTGTGTGTGTGTGTGTGTGTGCCCTGTGTATGTGCCAGTCTGTGTGTACCAGGTGACGGATCTCACTGGTAGTGAGAAGGTTCCAAAGGTTGGAAAGTAGTGCAGGTGTGCGGTTGTATTGGGAGGCATGCGGTCCTTGTGAAATAATCCACGGTCATGTGACATGTTTTATCCAGTCGGGACATTTGATTTTCACTACTTTTTCGTGCCCATTTTATAATTATGCATATACACAGTAAGAAAGTGAATAATAACCTGTTCTGAAGCCCTGTATCAAAGACATCAGTACAGAATGAGACAAACCTTCACTAAATATTTATAAATATATATATATACACACACACACACATATATACATACAATGAGATAGGGAATGACCATCTGTTTTGAAACCTAAAGATTTCTGACAGGGAAGTTCTTTAGAATGTAGAATTGTTATTGCTGTAAATAAATTATTTTCACTGTACTGAAATCTTTCTGCCCATATTAAATCTGGCATTTTTCCTTTTTGTTTCTGAAGATCTGATCCAAGCTACAAATGAGACAAATGTGAATATTCCTCAGATGGCCGACACTCTGTTCGAGAGAGCAACAAACAGCAGCTGGGTGGTTGTATTTAAGGCCTTGATTGCCACACATCACTTAATGATCCATGGTAATGAGGTGAGTCCGTAGTCTGCTTTCATTTTCGTCTGTCATTACACCAGAATTGTTGAGTTGTTCTGGTCTCCCAGGGCTTGGCTTATTCTCCTACTGATGCCTGTGATGGAACTACTGGCCCTTTAAAAATAATCTAATGGCCATGTGACTTTAATAGTATGCTGACTGGTTGTGTTATTAGAAGTTTTCTAAGTAATTTTGTAACTTGGTCAAAGAGAGTAAATTTCCAATGAGTTAAGACATTGCCTGTGGTGTCAAAGACTGGTTAATAAAATACTGATATTAATTCTTCCTGATTTCAGTGTCATGCAAAACTAAGATTAAACAAGCATTTGTCAATGCTGAAGGTTTGATGCTTTGCACCAGTATAACCTCAGATGTTACATGGGCACTTGGGCTGCAAGGGCAAGGAATGTTGGGTAAGGCAATCCCTCTCATACAGGATGCTATGGATAACACTGAGTGTGCAAGATTCACTTTAGGAGAAAAAAATCCATTTAGTTTTTTTTTTTCTTATTCCTAGACAGATATCAAGGGTACTGAATAGACCAGGCATTTAGGAGAGTAATAACTGTCTTGAGGCTAGGAGAGCTGGTGCAGAGGATCACGATGGACAGAAGGCAAATACTGGGATCTCTGCAGGAAGGATGGCAAGGAAAACAGCTGTGCTAAGAAAAAGAGACTACATGTAGGGATCTGCCGCTTATTTTTGTTGAATTTCAATATTTAATGTCATAACCATGCTAAGATCTGTGCATCACTCAGTTGGGGTAGCATACAGGGAGGGTATGGATGGCTAGGGCATAGGGAAGGGAACAGGAGAGTTATGGGAGGGGTGGTGAAAAGGAAATGGGGGAAGGGGCAGGAGAGGATTGCAAAGTTGGTGACATCCATATACCCACAGTTCTATAAGTGTGGGTTCACCTTTCAAATGGCATTCATGTAATTATAGACACAAAAAGTTTAGAATGAATGTGTGTCTTTGCCTAGGTGAACACTGTTTGTGATATACACTTGCTGGTGGAGAGAAATGAGATATATTATTATTTTTTTCCCTATATTTAAAAGTTGCCACAGGAAGGGAGACTAACTTCCCTACTACAGAGAGGCAGGCAAGGTTAATTGTTGCCCAGGATCACATCCACTGCTAACGTTTGGCTCCTGCCACCTGTTGCACAGTTCTCCTGTTTCACCCCAGTCTAGGAGAACACTAGCCAGTGGCAATGTTTTCTCTTCATCAGTAAAATCCTGTACAGTGACGTATTCATTTGGTATAAGCTGACTAGGCTCTACTAGATCCCCTTTACCAATGTCAGGGATGCTGCTGTGTCCCTTAACCCTACGCCTGTACACCATTCACCATGACTGGGTACATGTGTTCCCTCGTGTTCACAGGCATGCTTCTAGGACACACAAACAGCCCACTTTTTCCTAGTACCATTCTGCGTATTATTGATCATTCTTTTGGAACACTGTCTGGCAATATGCCCAGTTTCTTTACATAACCAACATTCACTTCTCTTTTCAGAGAGATCTTTTCTCTGAAACCTGGGGCTAACTGGTTTTGGTGGAGGCAGTGAGGGTTTTAGCTGCCCTGAAAGCGTGCTTTTCCCTTTTTGTGCTGCCACGCCCACCCCATTCACTCTCAGAGCAGGTTTGTGCTTGGCGTAGCGGTCCGAGCCGCTCAGCTGCCTCTTTGCACTGATTTGGGATCTCTGTCCTCCAGCCAGGTTTTCAGCTCTGCTAGGCATACCCAATAAAACTGTTCTAACAAAATCACATTTTCAGTTTTATCAACAGAGTTTGCCTCAATTCCTTCCCACCAACATTTTAAAAACTTGGCGTTGTTTCATGGCTAGCTCCTCGTAGCTCATGTCAGGGCTTCTCCTGAGCTACTGAATTTAGCTCTGTATGATTCAGCAGTTAATTCAAATTTTTTAACAGTGCAGCTTTACGTTTGCTCTAATCATCACTCTCCTCATTGTCCATTTGACCCAGTGCATCCCAAGCTTTCCCAGTAAGTAGTGGGATAGCTGGAAGCTCCAGGACTCTCTAAGAATTTTAGCCCGAATACAAACTTTTTCAAAAGAATTTAAAAGACATTCATGTCGTCCTCCTCTTTAAATTTGGCTATCAATTTGGAATTCAATTTGTAACCCAGTCTTGCAGTCCCAGTTAAACCCAAGCCACTTATCTGCTCTGGTGCTGGTGGTTGGAGTCGTAGCTTCTCCAGTTCATGTTGCCTTTGGCACTCACACTCCTCACGGTCTGCCACCCGCTGTGCCACTGGCGTTCTTGCTCCCTCTTCTCCTCTGCAGCTCGCTGGTGCTCACATTTCTCACAGTCTGCCTCCGCTGTTCATGGTCCCGCTCCTCTGGAACTCCAGCTCCATTCTGCACTGCTCAATTTGCAGCCTGAGTACTTCTGGATCCAGGATACTGGTGACCTTCCCCTGTTGCTGTGGCCCTTTGCTGACAGTGGCCCTGTTGCCCTCCTCATCAGTTTGGACACTGCACTGGCCACTAGCCCTTCCGCATTCAGGGTTTGGTCCCTTACAGTCACTGTGGGTGGCTCGATGCTCTGGGTATCTGCTACCTTCAGGGCATCCTCGAGGTTCTGCTTGGTGGCTTTCACCTCAGCGGAACTCCCTGTCCCCACGCAGCTGCTTTAAATAGTCTACAGTGTGCCTGCTATAGTTGGAAGCCATCTTCTTCCCTACCTACGGCTTGCACTTTAGAAGAAAATAAAATGGGTAGGAACCTGACTGTATGCCAAGCGATTTAGTTCTGTCTCCTTTTAAAAAATTACGGCCTTTTTTTTTTGCAAGTGAGCTGACAGTCTTAAGCTGACACACTGAACAATCACAGCTTGTAATACAAAATTTATCCTTGCGCTGCCAACCAGTCTGTCACAAACCAACTCAGCAGGTCAGGCCCTCTGCTCCCACAGTGCCAACCTCCGGCGCAGTATTGTGAACAGTTAACAGAACAGGGTAACCCTTCTGTCTGTTTTGTGGTTCGAATCAACCTTTGGTCTCGGTTCTGAAGGATTCAAACTGTGAACCTCTTGTTGGCGAACCCGATGTACAGGCTCAGATAATTCTGCTCTTCGGGGCCAGATATCTTTCGGCCACAGGCACCTAACCAGGTGTACAAAATGAACCCTTAAAACTCTAATAAAGACCTCAGATAACTCTTACCTGTTCCCAGTTTGGTAAAGACATATAAGCTCATGCACAGTGTTGTCACACTCTTAACCATCCAGGCATCACAGGCAAAACAGAAGGACTTGGAAGACACAAATAGTCTATTAAAAATGAGATGTTTACTTAAAAATAGAAATGTAAAGTGTAAATACAGAACCATATATCACAAAACATACAAATCACTTAAAAGAATAAGGTTTTAAAAAGTGCAGACTCCTACCACTAATACACTTAGACTTGTCTGTTCTAAGGTATTCTTATCTCACAGTGCTGTAGATGTTTCTTTTTCCGAGTCCAAACATTTGTGTGTAAATGGAAAACAGAATACTGTTTAAAACTGGCTTTGCCCACCTCTTTGCATGAGGTCACCTAGCTCCTCCTGTCAGAATATATAAAAAAATATATCTATACAAAGCAGGATGTGTTATCAAAGTAATAAATTCTGTGACCTCAGCACAGCTCATTTTCTCATATGACCCTTTGATGTAGAGTGTCTTCCTGTTCTTCACAGACATCAAAGAAACATTTATGACTTCGCACCAAAGTGACATAACCTGTATTCGTTCTCTAAATGTTATAAAAGTTTATGATTTCCATCCTAGCAGCTGGCAAGCTACTGTTAAGCTAGATAAACAGGAGGTGCTTAATTTAGGCCTCTTCTAGCCTGTAATTATCTCCTGGCCTTTTATCTTTTAGCTGAAACTGCATGTCTCATGAGAGACACTCAGTAACACATTTTATATTACAAAATCATAGATTAATCAGAGCCAGCTGTCTGAGTGTTACAATTGTGTTCAAGTTGTCACTGCTACTGATTTAAATGACAGACTGCTGGTGTTAACAGCCCATCAGCTGTTGGTTGAATAGCTCCATTCACATCAAAGGTTGAAGCCCTCTAATTTATTGGCTTGGTGGTTCTTCAAGTGCATTCAACTGAAGAAAAGTGGTGTCACAGTTAAAGTGCATGGTTATTGGCCTAGACTGCTTCACCCTACAGGTTTTTTTTTTTTGTATTATTTTCTCCTCCAGAGCTCCGGCTGACCCCGCCCTCCGTTGTTTCCCCAGCGCCATCCCGGACATCAGACCCCTCCCTCGTCACCCGCAACTTACCCTTCACGGCAGGGTGGTGGGAGTGACTCAACCCACCCCAACGGATCCATGCCAGGGAGCGCCCTTCCAGGAATGGCGCCAGCGGAACAACCGATGCTTGCCGGGCTCGCTTTTTACGTGTTTCCTCCTGGCGGTCATGGCGGCGCAATGGCGCCAGCGACTGGAATAATACATGCTCCTGTCACGTGCCCCAATCAAGCGTCTGCCACGACCTGCCCCCAAAGCTTGCAGCTACGTGCTGTCGACCCCCAGCCTCTGCTGGGTCAGGCAACCCGCCGCCCAAATCCCCTCCCAGAGATGGAGAGCAGTCCCTTGGATGCTCAATCCATCTCCTCCCTCACCACCCACGGCAACCCACATGCCCATTCCTCGAATACGGGTCGCTGGCGGAGCATGAGTCAGGCGACTCAGCCTCAACCTCAGTGCCACCCCGCCAGCCCCACTACAGTTTCTGATTGCAGTAGGCTCACAGAGACACACCTCTGAAATCCCTTCCACTTATAACAAAAGGTTTTTGTTGCACATGTGCATCAAACCTAAAACAGTCTTCCCTTCCCAAACAAAGAAAATGTGACAGTACCTTTAGTAATGTCTCCTGCAGGCAAGTTGTTGTTACCACATCTGTACATCTGATGTGCTGACATATGTGAAGAGTAGGAGCAGAGTCTTCAGGCTGACCCTGTTTCACTTTGAGGGTACTAGACATTAAAATAAGTTGTCGGAGGAAGTCATTGATGCAAACTGAGATGTTACTTGATAAATGTTTGGATGTAGAGGGAATAGAAGGATATGGTAAGACGATGAATTTGAGATTCGACAAAATAGAACAGCCCTGGTGAGGCAGCTCAGCTTTTCCTGTCCCCGAATTGTGTATGCTCTTTTTTCTAGCCATTCTTTATAAGGCCAAGCATTGAATATCTCAGCATGTATACAGCAAAAATGTCACAGTTTAAAAGGTCACCTCTGATCACTTCTGTGCCCTATGTTGCTGCTTCTAATAAAAAAGTAATTGTACTTCTACCTTCTCTCTTCTGTCTTGTAGTCACCCGTGTACATGAAACTCATCACCCAAAGTACACTCATTACAGTATATGGGTATACGTATTTATGCAGTGAGTGTATACATTCATACAGTATATAGGTATATGGTGTGTATGCAGTGGGGTGTGTGCACTCGTACAGTGTATGGGTATACAGTATTTATGCAGTGGAGTGTGTGTTTAGAGTATTAGATAACCATTGCTAATGATTGCAGTGAGGATACATTTTCGTCCTCCACCATTTCAATGTTTATCCTTAAAATTATATTATACAATGGCAGCGAACAGTGCTGGTCCCTGATTAGTCAGACTGGGACTGGACCGGTATGTTATTCCAGCATAACATCCGGCTCTAGTCCCAGTATGCTCACGACCACATAAAATGTTACAACACGATCCCTCCACAGGCCGTTACTGAGAAAAGCTTCAGCGGTACTGCTGTACTGAAATCGGCATCTCTGCTAAGCTAAATAAACGGCACCGCCAACCGGAATTGGCACTCCTCAGTCAAATTCAAACTGACCGCCCATCCCAGCCCGACACAAAATCTACCCATTCCCATGTCATTTAAAAAAGTAAACACAGGCACAAACTGAAACCGCTTTGGCTTCAGCACTTTCCCGCTCTGTAGTTCAGTTCAGCATGAACATAACCCTGTATTTCACTTGGTTACCTTCGTGTCATTTTCTTTCTCCTTGTAACAGTAAAAGCCCACCGACAGACCTTCCACAACTAATACAGGGTACAGGAGCCATTGCAAATTGCCACATTGAGGAGATGACTTCCGCCATTGCACGTGACAGCAAATGACCTCTCACTTCACACGGTGGCAGATAGCCACATTCAGACATGCAGAGCAAGATGACCTCTGCCATTCATGAAACAGCAAAGGAGAGGAAACGAGATGGAAATAAATAAAAAGTATATTCAAGCGGTGGGGATTAGGAACAACAAACCTATGGGGGACTGCAGAGTCACAATAACAGTAGCTCAAACACAACCTTCACCTACTACTCTAAACTGTAAATTAGCACTATTTTTTACAAAGTAAACCTCGCATTAAATAAACACCAAAACTTTACTTTTAAATGTATTTTTTTAAATCTTTTAATACTTTTTACACATGAGCCATTGTATAATAGGAATAATGCCCTCCAGAGGTGGGTGTTATGCTGGGATAACATCCGCCTTGGAGTGGCGCCTCAGCCATTGGCCTGGGCCCAACTACACAAGGTGGGATGTTATCCCAGCATAACATCCACCCCTGTCTGGTATTATTCCTTTATTATAGTCTCACATCTATCAGTAAATCCAGTGAACTATAACTTACTATGGTATGTCAACCAGTCGAGGCACTCCTAACACCAGCCATTTGTACCTCTCAGAATCGGAAGAATATCTCATGGATGAAAGTAAAAAGTGCTGAGAAAAAAGACATCTAAGGACTTTGGTTTTAGAAAATGAGGCACCTCAGAGACACGCGCACAGTGCATTAATTGCACCTGCAACAAGGGCAGTGTCAAATGGAATAATTCATCCAAACTCTTTGTGTTGTCCCCTTCCCACATCACTTATGGGTACGCTTTGCTTGCCTTGTGAGGTCAAGGTTGTCAGTACAGCTTGTTTGGGTAAATTATTTATCTGACACTGCTCTGTTGCCTATCCTATATTTTATTCCTATGTGTCTGGCAGGAAATGAGGGTCAGTCTATATCTGCATATTTGTAGATGTTTTACGTATAGGGTATTTGTAGATATTTTACATATATGTGTATTTGTAGATGTTTACATATTTGGTATTTGTAGATGTTTACATATTTGGTATTTGTAGATGTTTTACATATGGGTATTTGTAGATATTTTACATATGTGGTATTTGTAGATATTTTACGTATGTGGTATTTGTAGATATTTTACGATTTGGTATTTGTGATATTTTCTGGATTTGGTATTTGTAGATATTTTCATGGATTTGGTATTTGTAGATATTTTGCATATGTGGGTATTTGTAGATATTTTGGATGTGGTATTTGTGATATTTTACGGATGTGGTATTTGTAGATATTTTACGGATGTGGTATTTGTAGATATTTACGGATGTGGTATTTATATTTATGGATTTGGTATTTGTAGATATTTGAAAAGGAAACTGGAAACATGTGGCTCCTGGAGACAGGCTCTGGGGCTGCTGTCTGTATTGGGGTAGTGTGCAGAGCTTCCTGCATGGGAAAAGGAGTTGGATAAGGATCTTGGGGTGGCCATCATCAGACTGGCAAGTAAAGCGGAGGTGCTACTAGTTGGTGACTTTGGTCTGCCAGATGTGGAGTGGAGCCTTTCAGTGCAGCTTTGGCAAGGAATGGGGCCATCCTTGAGTCCCTAGAGACTGTTCGCAGGCAGCTAGTCAAAGAACCCACCAGGGATGGGGCAGTGTTGGACCTGGTGCTTACAAACAGGGACAGTATTGCAGATGTCACAGTAGGCAGTCCCATGGGTACCAGCGATCACAGTACAGTGTGGTTTAACATCAAGACATGAACAGAGGTGAACCCCACAAGGATGAGGGTCCTGGGCTTTAGAATGGTAGATTATTATGTTTTTTTGTTTTTTTTACCATCTTATATTTATTCAGGTTTTCAGTAAAAGGACATACAAACCAGTTAAACTGCAGACAAGACAAAAACATACAATAACATTTCATACATTGTGTACATGAAGGTCCAGTTCCCAAAGTATAATGACCTAATAAGTAGGATAAAAGAAAAGTCACTTGTAAAATTGGTTGAGTTATTTAAAGTAAATTAGGTTGATTTGATTCAATTGAGCACAATCTGTGACCAAATACAAAGCAATATTCCCTTTGGTTCATTCTCCCCAGCCCCACCCTTCATAACCATCCTCCCCCAGCGTCAGGTTCTCTGTGGGTGACAGGGCAGCTAAGTATGGTTGCCAAGTATTATAAAAATGCTCCTCCCTGTCCTGCATTACATAAGTGAGCCTTTCTAAGGTAAGGGCTTGCAACGCCATGTCTTCCATTGTTGTATGGTAGGCTAGCTGCAGGCACCGCATGTTAAGAATGCAATGTCTGGCCATAACAAGTATGACCCTAATCCATCTTAGGAGAGGGTCCACTCCGCTTCTCCTGCATCCTCTACCCAAACAACATTACTATAGGTAGCTGTGGGATCTGTCTACCTGCAAGTACCTGTACTTCCTTAAGCACGTCCTTCAGAACTCCTGCAGGACAGGACAGGACCAGAAATAATGATAATAAGAGGCCAGACCATTATTGCAGCGAGGGCACTCTGGAGACACTGTAGGATTAAACTTATTAACAATCAAGGGCGGACAATAGAGTCTGTGACAGAATTTGTAGAAGGATTCTTTGTACTTATTACAAATCAGGATACCCTGATGAAGCTGGGTCATCACTTTCCAGATATCCTCTGTGATGGAATCCCATATCCCTTTCCTAGAGTTGTCTAGTTTTTGTGTCTTGTCCAAAAGTATGTGTCTACCCACTTTGGCAACTCTGCATATGGTACCTTTGGGTTCCTCTGCCCATCTTGTATCAATTGTTCAGTTTGTCCTAGTATGGATTCCATTAAGCTTTCTCCCCAGAGTTATGCAATATGCTGTAATCTGTGAGTACCGAAAAAATGTTGGTGTCCCAGCCCTGTCCTAGCCCACAGGCCCTCAAATGAGTCCAGCCCTTCTTTAGTGTACAGGTCATGCAGGCACATTATACCACCATCCTCCCATTGTTTAAAGCCCAGGTCTGTCAGGCTGGGAACAAAAAAAGGATTCCCTGCTTCAGGGAGAACCAAGGTTTCTTCCTGTTCTGTTCTTCTTTGGTGGGTCAGGTGTCCACAGCTATCAAGTACCGATCTAACTAGCGGGTTCGGTCTGGGCAATCCTGCATATGCCCTACAGCCTCTCCCAGACAGATAACTGAAACCCGGCCGGGACAGCCCTCTCCTCAGGTCCAACCAGCCTGCTTCCCAAGGCCTGCCCACCCAATCCTGTAGATACCCAAGTCAGGAAACTGCAACCCCTTATCAGTCAGGGTCTTTGGGTGGGCAAGGCCCAAACATGACCATTTCCTGCCATAGAAAGTCCAAGCCTTTTTCAATCATTTAGTGTCTGCCTTGTTAGCCCCACATAAAGCATTTGCATTCCATACAGAATTCTGGGAGGATGTTCATTTTGAGCAGGTTAATTCTCCCCAGCCATGTAATAGGTAGTCTACCCCATCTCCCTAGATCTGGTATGATCGCCCGCAGCAGTGGGGTATAGTTCAGATCATATAGGGCCCTGATATCTTTCCCAATTCTAATGCCCAGGTATACAAAAGAATCTTGAACTTTTGGAACCCCCAGTCTGGGATCCACTAGGCCTATTCTTAACTCCTCCGATTTGCTTAAATTCAGCTTATAGCCTGAAAATTTAGAGAACTGATTAATCAGTTTTAGGAGCAGTGGCATAGATTGAGCAGGCTTGGCAACATATAGTAACATGTCGTCTGCATACAAGGAAAGCTTATATGCCCAGCTGGACTGTCCCAAGACACCTACAGTCTTGGGTGCATTCTAATTGCAACAGAAAGAAGTTCCAGTGCTAGGGTGAAAGGAGGGTGCCAGGGGCACCCTTCCTAGTCCCCTTTCCAAAACAAAGCTATCTATGAGAGGGCTTCGGTTCCGTAATGCCAGACTAGCAACGCGTAGGAGAGCTCCGCCTAATGTTAATATAAAAGAGCACATTTTTAACTAAAACCTACAGCATTGATTTACCAGCACATAAAAGTGTTTAAAACTCTACGGCCCGATAGCCAAACAATCCCAAAATCGCTACTCCCGATCGCCGAGATGATTGACTTAGACAACCAGCAGTCCGACGATGGTGAGGCCCAGTCAAGATCCACCGAGCATGGGAAAACAAACTAAAACCAAAACACAAAAAAGAGCCCAGAAGCTATTCTAAAAGCCATTACTGAGTTCCGAGGGAGGTACGTGAATCACACAGATTTAAAATTCAAATCACCCACCTTCAAACACAAGCGACAGAGGCTGACCATCAAATCTCTTAATGCCTCTAAAATTGAAGAGATCAAGATGCGTCCAGGCCATAGCATCCGAGCAGCTAGCAATATCGGCCAGGCAGGAAGACGCGGAAAACAGAAGCAGAAGAAGAAACCTCAGAATTTTGTCTCCGAGGGCGAGGGGGAATGATCCTCGTGCTTGCGAGACTGCTTCCTCTGCTGAACCCTATCTCTTGAGCCGGACTTTCAAATCGACGCTAGAGGGCCCCAGAGTGTTGGGTCCTAAACCCTCTCAACCAGATGCCCGACAGGCATTACTAATTTGCCTGCTAAGTTACCAAACCAAGGAGATAATACTAAGCAAAGCCTGGCGTAGGGAAGGTGATGTGGGGCCAGTCAGGCTGATCTTCGATAATGACTATGCTCCTTATACAAAAGGTTAAGAAGGATTACAGCCCACTATTCCCTTCCTCGCGATCCCAGAAAATAAGATTTAAAACGCCATACCCAGCCAAACTGATAGTACAGTTTCCCTCAGGTTCTCAGAGTTATTCCACAGCGTCTGAAGCAGCAATGGCTCTGTTAGCCAGGCATCATAACAGAAAAACCATGGAGGCATTTAGACTATGCCATAAGCAGCTGTCCCAGCATGATCGTGCGAACACTTCACTGCAACCACCCTCAATAACAATGCTTCTTAAACAGCTGCAGCAATTTCGCAACCCATTGGCGATAAATGAAGCTCCGTGAGTAGGGAACCATATTGAGGGTTAAGTGATTGAATTGGGAGTGTTTCCCATGGCGGGTAGTTCTGTTGTAGGGAGGCGCTGACCGCAGGGGAATGGGGCCAAAGAACATAACTTAACCAATACAATTCACATTTTAATTTGATCCTGCTGCAATCTCCTAGATTGTGGGGAATTTCCTAACTGGGGAGAATTGTTCTTAAAACAGTAGGGCTCTTTCTGGTCCTGTCTTCTGGTGTGGTGCTCCTCCCACTTCTTGCTGCGATCCTGGGCTCTCGGGAAAGGTGTCCCTGACACTCATTGCCTGACGGTGGTTCCCCAAATGTCTCAGTACTACGGTAGAAAATGAACTTAATACCTGGGAACAGAATTTTCAAGGCCTAATCCAGGGTTAAGTAGAAGAGCCTTACTAATCAACTAAGCCTAATTCTGCAGGCTATTATACAACGCCATATGCAGTGGGCATTGCTGATCGCATGTAACACGCCACAGCACTGACCTTAAACAGCAATGCTTCCCAAGCAGCTGCAATGACTTAATCACTGTTCGGTGAAAATTGAAGGCCTGTGTGGTAGGGGAACTGTACTGTGGGTTAGCTGATTGTGTCTGAGGGCATCCTTAGGCTGGGGTAGCCTCTCTGTGGGGGAGGGGAACACTGACTACGGAGAACTGGGGCCTAATAGCATAAACTATGCTTTACAATAAACGCTACAGTTCGATCCTGCTGTGATCTTCCTGATGGTGGGGAATTTCCTTTACTGGGCAGTATAGCTCTTAAAACAAAAGCTCTTTCTGGTCCTTCAGTCTGTTGTGGTACTCCTCTTCTTGTAATGTCCCTGGGCCATTGAGAGAGGTGTCTCTGGCACTCGCTGCCCTGGCGATAGTTCCCTGAACGTTTTGTTCCACAGCAGAAAACTAATTCACCACCCAGGAACAGAATCTGTCTATGTTTAACCCAAGTAAATAAAAAAGAATTCCCGATCAACAAAGACTAGCATTGGATGCATTTAGAAAGCTGCATAAACAACGGCCCAGCTTGAGGGTGTGAACATTCCATAGTAACCTTATTCTTTACCAACGCTCCACAGGCAGCAGCTACAATTTTGCATTCTCCTGGAGAAAATTGAAATCTCCTGAGTTAGGGGAACTGAATTATGGGTCAGTCGATTGAGTTGGGAGAGCATCCTGAGGCTGGGGTGGTTCTTCTGTGGGGGAGCACTGACCAGAAGAAAACAGAGTCAATATATAGAAACTAGGCGATATAACTTGCATTACAGTTCGACCCTGCTGCGATCTTCTTGATGGTGGGGAATTTCCCTTACTGAGGAGAATCGCATATAATAATACAAGGCTCTTCCTGGTCCTGCCTCCTGGCATGATGCTCCTCCTCTCGCCTCACTGGGATAGTTGTCTCAGACACTCGCTGCCCTGGTGGTGGTTCCTGAAAGTTTCATTCCAAGGGCAAATCTAATTTAACATCTGGGACTAGAATCTCCTAAGGCCTTATCAAGGACAAACTAAAGAGTCTCTTTGTACAAGAAAGACTAGTTTGTCTCAAAAATATATATATATATATTTTTTGTTTGTTTTTTTCTCCCATTTGATTATTAGTGAGGGATGGGTAGATCGTGGTTGGGCGGGGAGGGGGAAGCCAGATATATATAATAACTTAATGATTGGGGCACCAGATGAGGGAATCCTACTCTCGGTCCCCTGGTTCCATGTAGCAGACATTGAGTTTCATACTGGGCTTACGACCCTCCTGAATTTTCTCCTCCCTACTCCTATATCAGGTTGCCCAACATAATAGATACCTTAATGTCATAAACATGGAGTCAATCATCCCTGAGTGATTTGAAGGATACGGTGGTTAGGGGCCCCTCCCATCTCGAATAACGAACAGGTCCTAGATGTCTAGAAGATGAACTAACCTTCTACTGGCAGACTCATAAAATATGTCTAATTTAGGACCGGTACCCCACAAATGTCAGAGTGATTTTTTTTAATCTTTTCTTTTCTTTTCCTTTCAACCCTTAAGGGCTTCAGATTCTCTAAGGAAACTAATGAGCCCATCTACTTAAAATTGAGCCAAACCCTCCTTATAATGTAGTCTCTCATATCTACCCTAGTACTAATGGAACCATCCTGGAGTGATTTTCTAATCACTCATGGGGGTTATTTTACTGATCCTGAGTAAGTATTCATTTGGGAACAGATTGGGAACCTCTCATCCTTCTTCTCCAATCAAAGTAGGAGACAAGATGACTCAGGAGGAGCTCGTTGGGGCACCTCTCATTTGGAGGTCATTCTGTATATAGGTCTGTTAGACCACCAAATGGTGGACAGAGGTTTCATTGATGAGGTAGTTAAACCTCAGTTATCCTATTGTACTGTCTTATTTTTATCTAAATCTAAACAGCCTACAGTTTAGACTTAGATAGTGGTTATAAAATTTTTAATGTTTGTTTGTATGTTAATCCTCTCCAGTTTGCATTATCTACTATTGATATGGGGGTAAAAACACACACAGGACAAAGAAATTTCATTTACAGGTTTTATTCAATAATTCATATAACAGAATCAATGACTTCTTATCACATAAATATTTTGCAGAGTTGCTGGAGTAGTCTGGGAAAAACTCTTTATCTTCACTCTGGCGGGAAAGAAGAAAAGAAAAATATTAATTATAAAAATGGGAGCAATAAATCCAATAAAAATCATGTCCTATAATATTAATGGAGTACATGATCCGATAAAAAGGCAAAGCTCATGCAGCACCTCTCAAGACACCCATCAGATCTGATTCTTCTGCAGGAAACCCACCTGTCTGATTCAGAACATACCAAACTAAATTGGAGGATATGGGGTGTGGCTTCATCGCATCCCAGGGGACAAAAAGGAACGCAATATTAATCCGAGAAATACTTCTTAGAGATTCAGCAAACACATATCAACGCCCAGGGTCACTACGTAATTATAAAAGGGATATTATATGGAAAACAAGTCACGCTGGCCAGTGTTTACTTTCCTTCTCAATCAAATTTCCCAACTTACAGGGGCTTTATAGACAAATTACTAGACATTTTACAGGGCCAGTTAATACTGGTGGCGACCTGAATTTGACCCTGGCCCCATGTATGAGACAGTTCAAATCCACTAAAACACAGGAACAATGCCACTACCAGACAAGTTAAAAAAAAAAAAAAAAACCTTGATCATTTGGGTCTAGTAGATATATGAAGGTGATTATTCCTTCTAGCCCAGGTTTCACCTATTACTCCCCAGATTTAAATCCCACTCCAGATTAGACTACATGATCACGACATGTGAACATCTGTCAATGATTCAAGACTTAAATATTGGCCCCAAGATACTCTCCGACCACCACCCATTGATCCTAACCCTGGACCTGGGAAGAGAGATGAAGACTACTCTCTGAGGCTCTACCCATCAATTCTGACTGATGGGGAACTGCTGGAGAGTCTCTCCACTAGACTTTCCTTTTCTTCTCAGAAAACACTGATCCGATATTCCAATGGCAATACAGTGGGATCGATGAAAGCCACCATTAGTGGTGAATTAATAGCATATTCTTCTTAAAAATATAAAAGAAAGAGAACACAAATATCAAAACTTTCAACACAACTGGCAGATTTTCAGTTGTTGTATAGAGAGGTGATGTTGATCTACAAAATTAATCAACAACACAAAAGCTGATTTATAGCGGATCATGGACAATAAGGTTCAGCAGTTCCTCTATTATTTACGACAATCAATCCATGGGGGGTCCCAGGGCTATCAAGAACCTATCCGTAATTATAGTACGAAAGGGGTCCTCTACAATATTAAGACTTAAGAACCCAACATCCAGTAGAGTACATCACTCGTTAGAACATATCCAACAGGCCTTTATAGATTATTACTCCAAACTTTACTCCCCGCTCCATCGTTCCCCATAGTGAATCAACACAATTCTTAAAAGGGATAATCTTTCTACACTCTTTCCTCTTCAAATTAAAAATTAGAATCTCCCATCTCAATACTTGAGATTGAGGAATCTATCAAAAACTTAATTCAGGTTGCCCGGCCCTGACAGATATTCCATGAGAATGGTACAAAAATTCAACAAAGTACTGTCCCAAAACTACAAAACTTATTCAGTGATATTTCCTGGGTGGTCTGTCTCCCGATCTTGGGGTTTACCACCATCGCTTCATTCTGAAGCCAAATAAAGACCCCTCAGACCCGGGTCCTGTCGCCCTGTATCTATTCTTAACATTGACTATAAAATTTATATGGCCATACTTGCAGCTAGACTTGAACTGATATTACCCCAAATCATACATCAATTCAATCAGGATTCATTAAAACAGGAACACTTCCAATAATAACGTTGAGCCCTGAATTTACAGGAATACGTTCGAACTAGACAAATCCCAATAGTATTCCTCAGTCTAGGCATGAAAAGGCGTGTGACTGGGTCTCTTGGCCCTTTTATGCGACACCCTTAGATGTTTCCAATTTCCACACAGATCATCGCTAGTTTAATCAATCTATACAGATCCCCACGAGCCTACATTGGGTTAACAGATTCTTATCTTTTCCACTACCTATGGGAAGAGGAACTAGACATGGTTGCCCTTTATCCCATATCTCTTTGCCTTTATTTCTAGAAACCTAGCGCCTTCTTTGAAATTCCTCTGGTCGAAGGAATACCAATAGGACATCAAGAAAACAAAATTAGTCTGTTCACGGACGATATTCTGTTAACCCTGTTAACTCCTCCCAGTCTATCCTGAGGCCTGGAAGATTCTAACCTATAACGAAAAAATATCTGACTTCAAACTAAATGTAAATAAAACTGAAATTTTGTCATTTAACTACTCTCCTCCCAATCAATGAAAAGTTATTTCCATTCAAATGGCGATCAGCAAAATAAAGTATCTGGGACTTCATATCCCATCCGATCTGAGTACTTGAGCTCAGTAACTACAGACCTCTCACAACACTAATCCAGGCAGACCTGGAAAGGTGGGATACAGTTTTCCTTCCTTTACACTAACGAATCTGTATTATACGAACCAGTATCCTCCCTTGAATCTTTTATTTGTTTCAAACTATTCCTTTCTTCCCATGAAATATTACATTAAATCCTGAAATAAAATGATATTACACTTCATATGGAGAAAAAAAGCCCAGGGTTAGACACTCTATCGTAAAACTTCCCTTTCCCAGATTGGGTTGAATCTCCCAGACTTGAATTTGTATGCCCAAGCCTCTTTTCTTAGAATAGTGATATTGTGGCTGACTGATACCTATTCCTGCCCTTGGAAATATAGAGTTTCATTTAAACGACCTCTTTGATATAAAAAGATCCAGTTTTCTTCCGAAGGAGATCTCTTAACCCCTCAACTTTAACAGGAATCACTCTGCAATCTTATAAAATGGGAAAAACTGAGGCACTCTGGTACCCTATCAATCGTATCAGTACTGTAAAGTGATATTACAAGATGAATGTTTTGTCCCAATATACATGGATCATACCTTTTCTCAGTGGAGATCTGTGGGGTTGACCCACGTGTTTCAATTCCTGGGAAAGGAGGATCATCCTTTTGATGAACTCCAACTCCAATATCACCTTAACACCTCCAATAGATTTCATTCGTCCAGCTACGAAATCATATATTACGTAACAAAATCATTCAGCCTTCCTACCTTCCCCAATGCCTGACCTACTTAAAGGGACACTGTCAACCCTCAGGGCTCAAATTGTCCCTAGTTCAAAAAACACATTTGTGATTGCCAAAATTCTGTAAAGATTGTTGATGTAGCTGATAGTTTGATTCTGACTCTTATTTTCGTTAAAAAATGAAAACAGACTGCCCAACGTAATGGTGTTACCACACCAAAACAGGTTTGTTTACATTCCTTGATCAGCTCCAAATGCATCTTTCCTGGACTTGGAACACCTACAATACAGTCTAGCCCCTCAGAAAGCAGTGGAGTTTGAGGCTACTGCCTTATGAGTGATTGCACTGTTTGGGTGTGTTTCTGATGCTCAGGAAGCAAGTAGTAAGAACAGATCCAGGATTGTAAACAAAACAAGATTGTTTATTAATATACAATGCCATGCATTTCAGTTCTATTAAGCAAGAGACAGACAAAACAAACAGCAACATCAGTGAATTTTAGAGAGGATATGCAATCATAAAATATGTTTCAACTAGAAATAATATGATGAAAAATAGGTTGACAGTGTCCCTTTAAGCTCTTTACAGAAGCTATAAAAGGCAACCTGGGATCGCACTTAATAGGTATTATATACAGAGCCCTTGGAAACAGTCTTTCATCATCTATGGCCTCCATCTTGAGTGGATGGAATAGGGATTTAGAAACAGAGATTACCATGACCGACTGGTCTCGGTCTTCACTGACCAAAATAAAATCTGTTGTATCCCCTGTTGGAGGAATTTTCATGGAAATGTTGTTCAAGATATTTCGGTCTCTTTCCATCCTGCAGAAATATCTCCCTAAGAAATATGAGAGGTGCTGGAGAGACTGTGGATGTTCGGTTGCCACCCTGGGGCATATATTTTGGCAATGCCCACATCTTATGCTGTTCTGGATTTCATTCCAAAACAAACTCTCAGAATTATTTTCTGAGTCAATTGAAATTACAGCTGAACAATTTCTAGTGGGATTTTCCAGACCACTCCCCCAATGGGGACATACAATATTACTAATTTGCTATATAGCTGCAAAGAAAACAATTACTAGGCGTTGGATGATGTCCCTGATTCCAACTATACAAAACGGAAACAAATAATGTCCGATATATACAAAGCTGAGATCTTCAATATTGAGCTGGGGGGTGGGGGTGGGGGTGGTTAAGACAACTACTGCAAAGAAATGGTAAAAGTGGGTACACTATATAACATCTACTGATCCAGACTTTTGTCCATGAAACTGCTTCAAAAGGTTTTGTTTCAATTGTCTTCTACCTTCATCCAGTCCCTACATAAGAATCACATTCAATGGGAACAGGTCAAACTAATATTCAATTATGATTAAATAAATCTAAATAAGAAAATATGGGTGTAATAACAAACTATGAACTCTAACATTAGAAAATGATAGATAATAGAAGTCTTCTCTGTCTTATCCTGCCTGTACTATTTATATTGTAACAAGTTATGTGTTCTCCTGTATGAATGTGTGGAAAAGATATAATAAAAGATATTTAAAAAAAAAAGCCATCTGTGAGAGTACCATTAACAAAACATGAGCCGTGAGGGGCACTATACATCAGCGGACCATTCCTGTAAATTCATCACCCAGACCAAACCAGGTCAGAACCTCCATCAGGTAGTGCCATTCGACCCGTTCAAATGTTTTGTGCTTCCATCAACAAGATGTGGACTGACTCATAACCATTTGATGCTCCCAGATCACGTTCAAGAGGTTCTCATATTATGATAGGAGTATCTATCTATTCGAATAAACCCGGTTTGGTCTGGGTGAATCAGCCCAGTAAAGTTTATCTAGGCAATGGCTAAAACCTTGGCAAGGATTTTGGAGTCGCAGTTTAAAGAGATGGGCATAAAGAGGCGCACTGAGCAGGTCCTTGCCCTCCTTAGGGATCAGACATATCACCGCTTCCTCCAGGTTCAAGGCAGTGCCCCATCCTCCACCCTGGCCTCACTAAGTACCGCCCCTAGATGATCAAGTATGTGGGTTTTCATGACACGTATAATATTCTGTGGTGAATCAGTCTGGTCCACTAGCTTTGCCCCTCTTTAACCTGCAATGGCCACAGCTATTTCATCTCTTGTTATTTTAGAATTTAACCAGTCCTGTTGTGAGGCGGATAACCAGGCAAGTCCAGATCATGCATACTAGCGCCCACATCTCCATTCTGTGTTTGATAGGTTCAAACGGTTCTATCAGGAACTATATCTCGTATGATAGTTTTATCCTTCTGCAGTGTACCATCTGGCCCTTTAATTACAGAGATCAAATGTGAGTTCCGCTTCCTCGAATCAGGTTTGCCAGCATAGTACTTGGTTTGTTTCCCGTTCATAAAGAGTTTTCCGACGAATAAGTGCATTTTCCTTGACTCTCCCAGCAGTAAATTATCAAAGCCTCCTTGTCACAACAAGCATGTGAGGGGTGCCTTCTCCACCCTCCCCAAGGTCACCCTCCTCTCCAGCACTTTGAGGCCTGCGTTCAAGATTTTCTTCCATTCTCTAACTTTCTTTTATGATCGCCACATAGCTAATGACAGACCCTCTCATATATGCCTTCCCAGCGTCCCAGAAAATAGCCTTGGATGGAGCTGTATCAAGGTTATCCTGTACATACTGTTTCCACTGGTCTTGTAAATATTCTTTAAACTCTTTATTAGCCAGTAGATAAGGAACTTCCACACGGGGGGCTCGGCCCTTTCCTACATGAGTGTCAGGACATGATTACCATAGCATGATCTGAGACATGAATATTGGGCTATGTTTGGCATGAAGGGGAAGGAAGGAAGATTATTTAACCAGGAGTAGCACACTAAGCGAAGCTTGTTTCCAGATGCGACCTGGGAGCACAAGGAAGTTAAGTGACTTGCTCAGGAACATACAGTATGCACCTAGGCAGCTGTGGGATTCAAACCCAGGTCTCAGATCTGCAACTCAGAGCCTTAACCCACTGCGCTATACTATTTGGCATGAACCAACCTGAAGTACCACGCCCTCGGGGATATAAATAGTCCAGCCTCGACCACGTCCGATGGGGTGTGAAAAAAATTATACTTGCGCAGGGGTGGGGTTTACAGACCTCCATCCGTCAATCAAATCTAAAACCGCCATCCCCAGCCAGCTACGGATGGCTCCTCTATAGTGCCCTTGCCCTCTGAATGATCCAGCATGGGGTTCATCAGGCAGTTCAGATCTCCACCAGGACAAGGCCTGGGAATTGTTCATAATAAGGAGTGCTAGGAGGGACCGATAAAATGTTGGGTCATGCACTGCAGGCACATACACACTCCCAATAGTTGCCTTTTCCCCATATAATTCTCCTACTACAAATACATAGAGTGGTGGACGATCCTGAGAATGGTCACTATCTAACTTAAATGGCTGGTGCTTATATAGGAGAACTGCCACCCCTCTTATGGGAAGTGAATGATGCCCCAGCCATCCCTTTTTAATTTGGCGTGTTCTTTGTCAGTAAGGTGGGTCTCCTGTAGAAGGGCAACACTCACATTCTGCCGTTTAAGGGCAGTTAACAACATAGTGCACTTGACCGGGTGGAAATCCCTGAACGTTCCATGAGGCTAACTCCATATGACTAACCATGACCCTGAGACAGCTCCTGTCCAGAGTGTGGACCTCCCTGGCCCAAACCCCCTTCAATATTCGATGGTGCTCACACAACAATTGCAGGACAAGACTGGATCTTATAGCAAACATAGAACAAACCAGAAAACCGTAAACAACAACTTTATACATCCCAGTATCCCCTCCTCCAACTCATTCAAAACAGTGTGTGTAATGAGTTTCCCTCCCTTGTAACTAGAGTTGTGTGTAGCAAAATGTTACACTTCCAACCCTCAGCTTAGCAAGGGCACCCCCATAGATTACCATTTGAGATTCACTTTGCTGTAGATTCAGTCATCTAAATTAGTCAGTAAGTTTTCCCATAGCCCAGCCCCTTTCCCAAACACATTCCATACCCTATACAGACCCCAGAGATATCTGTGTAAGCTTTAGGTGTTCCTCCTCCAACCAGCCCAGCCAGAGTTGATATAGGCTCAAAGGGGCCTGAATCCAAATCCCACAGGCTGTGAATCTCCTGATCGAGATGCATATTCAGTGCAACCCGCCCGGGGAGGTGCGTAGCGCCATTAAATCAAGACACGCGTCTCTCTCTCTCTCTCCCTCCCCCAGGCGCCTCACGCATGGTCGTGCCATGCGCAGGACACATTCTAAATGGTCCTTTCCATATCCTCAGGTAGTCTAAGAGGAGGAGACCCCAATGGTAATATAACATGAAATATCAACTAAATAGGAATGTCATCTCTCCCTTCAAATGAGGGGAACTGCCAAAAAGAAAAGGCTTTTTATGTCGCACCTCGGTGGGGTGAGTGAAATATTCAATCCACATATTGTCAACCATACAGAACCAACAGAAGCTCCTGTGCAAAAAATTGGGAACAGTTAGTCTTAGGAGCCTAGAAGTGGGTGGGGCAGGCAAAAACAGTTTGCAACAAGTTCCACAATTCAAAATGGACAGTTTTCCAGTGCTCATAATGAACTTTACAGCACCTTTAGGAGCAGCAGAGCATGGAGATGGCCCCAGTGGGAGGTCCCATTTCTCCTGCTGTTTACAACAGATACCGCCCTGTTTCGTTAGGCAGCTTCACCCAATTTTTCTTTAGATCCCACACAAAAATGTCTGCCTTCTCGCTTCCCAAAAGGAGAAGGTAGCTCCTTCATATTTGATTTTAGGGTTGCAGGGTAAAGCATGAAGCATTCGATCTTGGCTTCCCATAGCTGCGCCATCACCGAATTAAAGGCACAACGTTGTTTCAGGAGGTGGGCAGAATAATCTTGAAACAAATAGCGCTTGGATTTCCGTGCAGAGAAGATGCGTCTCTATGCGCTTTTAGAATCAATTCTCTGTCTTGGAAGTTATGAAACGCATCACGATTTGTTGTGGTGGTTGGTCTTTGGGGGTCTAGGAATCACAGCCCTGTGGGCCCTCTCGAGCTCAAGCCATCCATTTTTTTTTTTAACCTCTTTATTGAAATTTTGTTGCAAAGTACATACACACATACAGCCGAAGAAGAGGGCAGGGCCCACACCCAAAACTGGTGCGGAAACTATGTACATCCCCTTAACTATATACAATCACAGTTACCCAATCCAATCGCAATACCCACAGCTCCCAAACACATTGTGGTGGACTAAAATGCATGCACTACCCACGACCCAATTTAGGCCGGTTAGACCCTTCTACTTAACAGCCTGGATTATAGATAAGGTGAAAAGAGAACCCAGGAAAACTAACCCAGCCCACCCATAGGTAACTGTGTCCCTAGGAAGAGAGAGAACCCCATATGCCCGACCACAGCAAAAACCTTAGTTAGACAAGCCCCATACAAAGGAATAATAGTTAAATCTGGCAAGGCCTATCACACAATCATCAACCAGGTCCCATCACCGAAAAGCCCCATAAACCCTAAAACATTGAAGATGCTTCCCACTACTCCTCTTCAGACAGACAGACCCGAACCCTCGGACCTTTCAGCTGGATTGCATAGACCACCTCTAAGGTCCTCCAGATCCAGTTGTAAACCTTCTCCTTCCGTCCATCAGCATGAATAATTTAATTCTCTCTAAGACCTGTAAAGGTCCCTCACCCACTGATCATAATCATAAACTAAATCCTCCTTCCAATGTCTAAAACAAATGCTTTAACCACAGCTGACATTAGGGAGATATGATGCTTAACCACACTCCCCAATCCTCTCCAGATCCCTAAAATACATATCTAGGGACTGATATATTCGAATAGTCTAACACGGGTCCATTTTATCCACAATCTGACCCCAAAGTGGCTGAATGCAGAACAGTTCCAAAATATATGCAAGAGGTCCCCTGGGAGCAAACCACAACGAAAACATAGGTCTGTCTGTCTGAGTTTTCTGGAGCATAGTTTGACAGGGGTATAGTAAATATTTGAACAAATAAAAATTGCATCATATTATACTTGGTATAGGCAGGTCATTCATATGTTTCCAAACTTCAGACCAGTTAGGCCTCAGGGGAATAAAGCTTTCTCCCAATATACAATATGAGACTCAGCATCTGAACCCATATAGTCTATTAATACCTTATAGACTTTGGAGAGAGGTGCTGTGAAAGATCAATCCCTTTAAATTAACCCAAGAAAACATGGACTCTTCCCCCATCCTTGTGGTCCCGTACAAACTTCTGAAGTAAGTTGGTGATCTGGAACTTCTTAAAAAAATCCCATCCCTTGCTTGAGCTGGCAAGAAAACTTTGCCCTCGACTACCAGTTCTGCAACAGAGAGATCCTGCAGCATTAGTTCCACTGACCCTCAAAATATTGTTACCCAGGCTAAAATTAGGATTTCCCACCAGGTGCTGTTCCTCTGCCCTTTCTGAGCTTTCTTCTGGGCTGGAGTCAACCACTCCCACCAAGCTCTAACAGATTTATATATGGAGAGTGCCTACCTATGCCCGGCAAAGTCTCGGGTCCACATGTATTAATGCCCTGGCGGAGCTTAGCCCTTTCCAGGAGCAATTGCTCAATCCGTAGCCAGGTAGGTGTATATTCCCTTCACGAGGACAGCCTTCCCATCGGCCCATATATCCTAATTGACCTGCCACATAGTAAGTGAACAAGTCGGGAGCTTCACCCCACCCTTGGAATAGGGAAGACTTAAAATCTTTTGCTTCCTCCTGGGAGGTTTCGAATCCCATAAAAATCCGAGATAATCTTTCGGATGCCAACAAATCTAATCCTAGGAATAGGATAAGGGAGAGACAAATAGGATACAGCAGGCGAGGCAAAGATTCATTTAACAAGACCCAACCTAGCAGTGAAATTCAGCGAAGCCTCCTCCATCTTACAATATCCTGTTTAACTTTAACCACAATATTGCCCAGGTTCTCATCCACCCCATCCTCCGACCTAGCCATGATCCAGATCCCAAGATACTTGATTTTGTCAGATGCCCAATTAACTGGAAATGCTCAAAATCTGCCCTATGAGTATGGACTGTGAGCGGAAGGACCTGGGTTTTAGCCAGATTTAGTCTATAATTGGCAACCTTAGAGAACCTACCAATGATTCCCCAGGGCACACTGAAAACTCTCTGATGGATTAGATAAATGTAGTAAAATATCATCCATAAAGACCGACATCTTAAGCTCTAACCCCAAGACCTCAATCCCTTGTACTAGTGTCCCTCGAGAGGGCCTTAGAAGAGGTTCAAGATAAATATTAAAAGAATAAGCGAAGGGGCACCCTGCCTCGTTCCATTCTTAAGGAAGAAACTCCTTTGAGAGATATCCATTGCATAGAACTCTAGCAGTAGGAGCCTCATAAAGGTTTCTAAGGCCCTTAGAAAACCATAGGAAACCCCATCCTATCCATTGTTAGGAAGAAATTGGTGAGAAAGCGCGTGCGCCTTCTCGGCATCCAGCATAATTAATGCCATAGCAGGTCAGAAAAGCCGCTCTCTCTAAGATATGATGGAGTTTCCTTAAAGCATCAGGGCCCCTCCTGGCATAAACCCCACCTGCTCCTGACTAATCAAATGTGAGGCAACCTTGAGAACCCTATTAGCTAATATCTTGGTAAGAATCTTAATATCTTGATTGATTAAAGCTATGGGCCTATAGTTGCCTGGCAAATGCTTCGCTTATCTGGTTTGGGGATCAAGGTAATATAAGCCTGGTATAACGAGGGTGGGGAATTCCTTCCTGCATGATGACTAAGAAAAGCTCTTCCAACAGAGGTATTGAGGTCCCAGCATGAGCTTTATAGAAACTAGCCGAGAGGCCATCAGGTCCCGTGCCTTCCCATTGGGCAAGTCCATTCAAGCCATCCATTTTAGGAGAATGTCCCAGGATCTCAGGCAGGGTCTTTGCACAAAATTCTAATACATCTGAGCCTCCAGTCCCTCCAGGAGCCCCGGATTCGAAGTTCAACCTCCTATGATAATTTTCCTGGTAATCAAATTGGTCCTTGAAGTCCGCCAGTTCTTCTTGTAGGGCTGCAATCTGGTCAAGATCGGTGCCGTGGCATTCTGACAACGGAAATTTGTTGCTCCATTGCAGTTAGTCTGGTTGCATGAGATGCATGCAAGTCCACCAGTTTCTAAAACTTTCAATCGAAATTAGATGCCAGGCTGGTAAGCCTGGCTCAAGTGCATCCAGGACCTGCTGCGTTACTTCAAGTCCAAGAGTGTATACTTCTGCAGCAGAGAGCGAGGCAGGCCCAGCACTCTCCACCTGTGAGGCGGCGGCTGCTTCTTCTGTTTTTCGCTGCAGCACATAACTTTTCACCGAGTTGGAGGCAAGGTACTCATCCATGATCTCTCCAGACAGGTTAAGTCCCGTTATCAGTTTTAAGCGAAGTAAAACTAAATAAAACTTTCAAATCCGGTGGTTTGTGGAGTGAGGAGATCGTCCTTACTCTCTCGTGCTCATTAGCGCCCGAATGCTGATTTTAAACCAATGGGGACTCCCTCAAACTGTTTCGAAGGTGGTGATTACCTGGGGGTTGGAGGCATAGTGGGGAAAAATAAGTGAGGGTATGATTAAAGTAGCCAACCTCTGCATGAAGGAAATGAGCAAAAGCAGAAGGAAAAAGAGACCATTGTGTTTCTCTAAGGAAGCAGCAAATGTGGTGAAGGAAAAAAGGTGTCACTCGGGAGGTATAAGGAAACACAGAGGGAGAAAGAACAGGAAGGTATACCTGGACAAGCAGAGGGAAGCAGGCAAGGGGATGAAGGAGCAAAGGTGAAGACAAAGGAAAGAACGCAGATGGAGTCACTAAGGGGAATAAGATTTTCTTCAACTACATAAGTGAGAAGGGGATATCAAGGGAAGGATGATGAGGATTAGAAGAGTGGAGGGAAGACTGCTGAGAAGAGGACCAGGAAAAAGCAGACATCCTAAGCGTGTACTTCTGTTCAATCTTCACATTCAGTTGGGGGGCAGACCACTAGGGAGTACCAGGAACAGAGGGGTGGGGTGGACACAAGTCCATTTTCAGAATAAAGAATCCAGAAGGACTTGTAGCTTTGAAGGTGGACAGAGCTATGGGACTGTACAGAATACAGACAAGGACTTCAAAAGAACTCTGGGAGGTGCTAGCATTCCTGTTGGCAGCCGTATTCAACTGCCCACTGTAAACAGGCGTGGTTTAGCAGACTGGAGAAGAGCTGATGTGGTCCCTCTATATAAGAGCGGCAGCAGGGAGGAAGCTAGTGGCACAGCAGGTAGCACACTCACCTGTGAGGCCAGGAGATCAGAATGCTGTGGGTTTTGTCCCCATACCAGGCACTTGGGTTAATATCTAATATTGACACTGTAGTACAGCATGAAGTGCTGCACTCCTGAGGTGCCGTCTTCGGATGGGAGACGTTAAACCGAGGTCCCATCTGCCTGTTCTGGTGGTAGTTCAGGTGGATGTTAAAGATCCCATGGCACTACTCGAAAGAGTAGGGGAACTTTGTATTATAACTTCATAAAACAAATGGTTACAAACAGTATTAATTCACACAAAATACTGTAAAATCCATAAGTCAGAAAAAAAGCAAATAAGTACTCTAGTCATACATTAATATTAAATTAGAAAATGGGCAAAGACTATCAGCTCTCTGATTGGCTGATAGCTATAACAGAGAGTACATTAACTTCGATAGAGCGCCGCTTTGAAAAAGCGTAATTCGAAGTTCTACCTAAGAATCTCCTGGGCACCTCGAATTGGCATAATGAGCAGCCGCCATTTTTTGCCTCGCTAAATCACCGAGATGTGCTCAGCGCATAGCATCTCATCGCCACCTTCCCCCACCTGCCGTCCCAGTCTACAGCAAAAAATCAGTTAAAAGATGCTTACTTCAAATTTCTGACCTTGCTCTCCCTTGCAGTTTTTTTTTTTTTTTTGGCACTGTAAATACCGTGGCTTCCTCGCATCTTCAAGTGACCTTCCATACACTTCCGGTGCTTGTAGAACTCCATAAACAAACAAAAATGAGAAAAACATTAAATAAAAAAAAATTCAAACTCCAAATACTCCTTCTCTCTGTATGCGCTAGCTGCGGAGCAGGCCGACTCAAACCACCAAATTTCACCACGTAGGATGGTGAAAAGAAATTGAACCAATGAGCTGCAGTAAGAAGGTGATGCAGTAATGGACATGTTAAAATGCACTCTTTAAAAAAAAAAAAAAAAAGCGGAAGGCCATGCTGGGGGTGGGGTGCACTACTGCAAATGAATGTACACAAAACAAGCTTTTCATAGGCAGCAGCACCCTCTAATGGTACACAAAGCAAGCTTTTCCAGGCAGCAGCACCCTCTAATGGCATCTCCTAAAGGGACTATTTAACAGAAACTCCTGTTTCTCATATATTATTACTTTTGTACTTGTTTTTCCTAGAAACTCATTTTATAAAAAAAAAAAAATGAAAGCCCATTTTCTAAAAGCGCAATAATGCCCTCCAGGGTGGTATGGGCAATACGGCGGACCGGCCAAGGGCTATAAGGCCCTCCGCCTGCGGCGTCGGGCCTCATTACGCCCTGGCCGGTCCGGTGTTGCCCAATCACCGCCCACCCTGTTGGACATTATTGCCTTATGTTAGTGTCCAATGGGGAAATCATAAACACTGTCACACAAAAAATAATACAAAGAAAAGGGTATACAAGTATTTTGTCATACATCTCAACATGAATACCCTTTTTTTTTTTTTACCCAAAAAATAATTGTGAAAACAGAAAAATAACCCATTCTCTCCCCAAAGGAGTAGGGAGTTTTGTATCCTCTACTCAAAACAAAAAAATATATATACATTAATCCATACAACTTCTCAAAGAAAAAACAAACATGAAAGGGTATTTCATCATACATTTGTATTAAATATAGATTATTCATATTTAATAAAAAAAATAAAAATTCCACTGAAGGAGTAGCCTTCTACACAAAAAGGTCATCCGTACTCCTAAATTAACCTACTTCAAAATCCAATCCATGTATTTCCACTGATCTTGAAATTGAGATGTCGAACTCTTCTGAAAATCCATTTCCTGAAACTTGCTATTGAATTCTGAATCGTCCAGCACAATTGTTCTGCTGTAACTTGCCTCTTATACAGTGTTAGTTGGCACCTCGTGTGCCAGATATGGTATTTAAGCAACAGCAAAATTAAATGGATAGTTCTAATCATATTTATCCCATGCTTTGGGTAATAGGCCCAGTAACAAATATATCTGGTTATCAATAAAAAGGAAATTTGGGCCATTTAAATATAGAATGGACCAAAAAGAAAGAACATATGGGCATTCTAAAAATAAATGTGCCATAGTTTCCAATACACCTTGGCAGGTGATTTCCTAGGACACCCTCTGTCTGCTACCTCTTTATGTTTTAAATTGTTTCTCACATTTCAGTTTTCATGAGTGCACACCAAAGAACATCCCACATGTTACCCTGTAGTCTGGGATTTGTCAACATCGTCCCTATTTTAGTAGTTTCAGCTGGAGCTGTAGTCCAGTATCTAGGTAAATCCATAAAAAATTCCTGACTGTGTGAGCATAAATTTCTTTCCTGGTAAATGTCAAAATTTGCTGTTTTGTAATGGACCATAATTTTAATTTTCAAAAATGTATTGCATAAAATAGGAAGGCCTTGTAGTGATGGATGTCTCAGCACCCCAGGAGTCAAGCCAAGGCCCTACTTGATCTGATACCCATGGTCTCAGATTGTATTTTCAGTATGTAAAACTAGTTTGAAATTACCGTATAAGAATAAAGAAAAAAATAAAGCGATTGGGTGAACCATTTTAGTCCACCATCTTTAATAGAGCGGTAGATGACCCCTCTTTTGATCGGGTTAAACCTACTACCCCAAATACACTGGAAAAAAAATGCCATAAAGCACAGACTCAGTTTCTTGGGGTGGGCGGAACTATCCAAATGTAAAACATAGTTAATAAAAGGTTTTTACCATATATATTGTCTTTTAATTTCGACATGTGCCAGAGTTCCATTTCTTAATTTTTCCTTACTCTCTGAGATTGAGATTACAATTAAAGAACACATATCCTTGAACCACAATATACCCCAAAAGCTTTTGAGGTTGTGATTAACACGGGATGTCAAAAGAAACGAAGTCACTTTAACCAAGTCCCCAGTGGGAAGGCATGTGCTTTTGGCTATGTTAATGTCTGTTTTAGTAAGTGATGTAAATAGCTGAATTTCCTGAGCTGCCATACCTCCTGATGCCTGATCCCCAGTACCAGGCACATATCGTCCTATAGTGAATACTTTTAATCTCCATATCCTCACTATGCACAAAAACCTCTAATACTGTCATTTAGCTGTATTTTCCTTAAAAGTGGATTTAAAGCCAAAACATACAACGCCGGGCTCAGGGGCAGCCCTGCCTTACTCCCTGTGAACTGGGTAACTCGCCCCACCCAGCCATTCACATAGGTCTTTACTAACACCTTCTGATAATAGTCTAATCCAATGTAAAAAGGTTCGAGAAATCCATGAGCCTGTAACAGTGTCCATAAATATTAGTGACTGACTCTAGCAAAGGCTTTTGTTTGGTCCAACCAACCAAATAGCCATAATTCTCCTCCAGTACCTTTTCCCATGATTTCTCATATTAAAATTAAAACATCCCCTATTTTCCTACTTGGAATAGCACAAAATTGTGCAGGATGAACTATTTCATCTAATACCATGGCTAGACGATTATATAATAGTTTTGCCACTATCTTGCTATCCATATTTAAAAGGGTTATGGGTCTCCAATTGTCCAGACATGCTCTGCCCCTGAGTTTATACAAGAAAAAAAATAAGGCCATCATACATACTACAAGGTAACTTATGATTGCTTAAAAGAAATTAAATGCAGCAACCAATTCCAATTTAAGTATAGGAAAATTATTTTATAAAATTTGTATGGGAGGCCATCCGGACCTGGGGCTACACCTGTCTCAACCCTGAAATGATGGAAGTCAATTCACTCAGTGACTGGAGCTACAAGAAATGATTTTAAATATTCAGAAGTTTGTGTCGAACCACAAGAGGCCACCCATTGCTGGACTTCCCTCCAATACTCCTGATAGAGAATTTCTCTTTTACATATGCTTGACTTCTTCCAAAATATTCTGTTTCTCATGCTTCTCTATCCCTCCTTTGATTTTAGGTAGGACATACTGTAAGTTTATTATGCCTTTGAACCATACATGAATTGAAAGGATTTACTGTACCTTGTTTCCTGTACAATCCCATTTCTGTTCAATTTCTAAGGATTTCATCCTGTCATATTATAAATTTAGTAACCTACTCTTAATTTGGTCAATTTGTTCAGCATAAGAAGTCTTGGTGGTAAACTGTAACTATGTAATAAGGCTAGTTGTTCCTGTAGGTTTTATAATCCTCACTTCTGTGTACCATTTAATTTTCCCATTAGCTGAAAATATTTTTGAAAATATTCCTTACTCTCAGTCCATCACTCCTCTAATGAATCATAAAGAAAGGCCACTGATTCCCTTGCTTTTAACAAATATTGAAAACCGTCATTTATCTCTAGGTTATCTAGTAAGCTAAGTTTAGTCTCCAGTATGCCTTCCCCTTGAAGTGGTAGCGCAAGGTCAGAGAGAGAGACACCAAGTAAGCCATGATCAAATGTTGCTACAGGTTTTACTTTCTTCTGTCTAATGGTTAAATTAGGTGACAAAAACCAAGAATTTATCCTTGTGGATAACACCCCCTTATACAGTGTGAGGGGATCCAAGAATATTAGGAAAAGCAAAAACATCAATTAAACTAGTCAACTGTGGAACCTGATTAAGTACTGTATGTGGTCCCCTGTCAGACAAAAATCTCCTAGTATTAAAATCTCCTCCAAATAAAATATTCTTTGAAGTATAACGATATGGTAGAATTAATTTAAATAAATCAATTCTAGCTGTCTTACCCTAGGGTGCATATACATTAATTAACTGAAAATCTATCCCTTGGATTTGAACATCTAACAAGAGTGCTCTACCAGCCGAGATTTCTACTTGATGAAATATTTTGATATTATGGTCATTAAAACATATGCTACCCACTACAAAGATCTGTCCCTCCCAATAACTAGCGTCCCATACCCATGTGTTCCTTCAACTGTAATTTCTGGTATGGTCTGCAACCTGGTGTCTTGTAAAAAACAAAATCATATTTCTGGTCTGAAAATAAAGCAAAAGTCGCTAGTCTCTTTCTCTGACAACACACTGTGTTTAGAGAGGCAATAGACGGATCATAAGTCCCCATCAGCAAAAGTCATTCTCGTATGGAACATCAAGGAATTCCTTGAGAGGCCCTAACTCCATTCACCTCCTCCTGGTTCTGCTTGCAACGATACCTTCCGTATCATCAGAATCTGAGGAGCTTCTGCCTGTGAGAGGCTCAAGAAGCTGTGTCTGAGTCCATTTCTTCCTGAGATATGCCTTCTCTTAAGCTGTTAAAGGGTTACTATGTGCAATGGCCTCTAAAAGTACTCCAGGCCTTGTCTTGGCCTTTCTCCCCTTTTTACTTTAACCTCCTGAAATCCATCCCCACTGGTGGAGGGGTCGAGGGAACCATCCCATCGCAAGGCTTTGGGACTCCAGCCTGAATATGGCTTGTTTCACTTCCTGACTTGGAGGGACCAGCTGAGACTGCCGTATCTGGCCTGTTCACGTTGGGGCCTTCTAGATCTGAGCCTAGTTGGGGGCCCTAAAACCAGAGCTGTTTCCTTTTTGAATGTAAAAATCCTTTATTGTATAATCCGCATTATCTGTATTGTAGAGGCCAAGGGCAAGTTGGGAAGGAGTGTCCTCCTCTTCACATAAATTACACTTTAATGTATTCTGGCAGTGAAAACTTGTGTGGCCCAAATCCCACACTGAGTACATTTAAGTACTTCACAATTAGGGCTGATGTGTCTAGTAGAACCACATTTGAAACATAGGTGAGGCTGACCGGATAAAAGATGAAACCCTTGTCACGCCCAATATACAGGTAGTTTGGCAAATGCCTCAGATCAGTTCATTCATACTGGAGCTTTACTTTTATCTTCCAACCCCTGTTCCAGAACCTCTCCCCATCCAAGATAGGATTGGGTGCCTTGTACTTCACACTTTTGTCTAACCAGTACAAAATATCCTGGATGTTAACACCCTCATTCTTAAACAAAATCGTAACCACTCAAAATGATTGTTTGGTCAAAGGAATTATTTGAAGCGGGGTCTGGATGGGGTTTGTTTTAGAGTCGTATATTTAGTAGAATCTCTCCAACAAATCCGAGGTTGAAAACTAATATCAAAAGTTGATTCCCCTGCAGCATGGATAAGGGCATGTTGTAATTGCTATCTGAATTGCTCTAGATGTGTTTGCTTAACTGTGTCACTACCACTTAAGAAGAAGTGTTCTGTTAGCATTCTGTGCTGCTTTATTACCTCATTGTTGTCTTTACAGTTTTGTTTCTATTTACTTTACTGTACTCTCCCGGGTCGTGCCTGAAAATAGGCAGGTCTCTTTGCCTAGTGTACTTACGGTCATCAAAGCTAATAAATAAACAAACATCTGCAGGGATAAATTGTAGTGACTGTTTTACCAACACTTTCCCCCAAAGAGCGTATATCTGGAGATTCTCCATTCCCCTAGGTATCTGAAGCACTCACGTTTCTTCTCTTCTGCAAGCTCAACAGGTTTCTTAAATAAACTTGCAAAAGTTTGTTGGGGACTTTTCTGAGCTCCCAAGAGCTCCTCTACAGAATCCCCACTCTGTTTATCTCCTACCTACTCCAAAGGAGAAAGGAGACCTTTTCAGATAAAGGTGGTTCATCCTCTGTAGTAATAGCAGGCTGACAAATGTTAGGATCAACCATAATGGTGAATACGAAATAATACCGAGTTCTCCTCGGTTTGCCGTTCTCCCACTCCTGTGGAAATGGTGGATGAACCCAAAATATGTACCTCTTCCTTATCCTGACCTGCATCCGCTTGTGTTTGAGGCATGTCCATATCTGCGATCAAACTCCTTCCGATTCTGTTTCCAGCCTGCCCTTCAGAGCTCTTTCGGGACCATGCCCGTCCACGTCGCCGACTTGTGACATGATGGTCTCGGGGGTCATAACTCTACATCTTCCAAATCCTGCTAAACACTGCATTTTACAAAGATTTTAATAGCACAACCTTTCACAGTGTCTGGAGAATCGTTGCCAACCTCTTCCTCTTTTATCCTCCTCAATTTTGTTTTTTCGGCCTTCTTCTGAGCTTCTATGGAATCGAGTTCTTCCCTGTAAAATCAGCCGTTTTCCTGTAGGGAAAGGTCTAAATGTCCTTCCGTGATGAAGCCTGCTGTGTCTCTGTGAGTACCATGTCTTCCTTCTGTAGACTGTTTCCAGCAAGTAGTGGTACAAGAATATCTTCAGAGTTTCTATCAGTGTCAACAGCACCAGTCAGGAGGCAAGTAGTAGGCCCTATCTCCAAGTGGAGATCTCCATGTCTGCAGCAGCAGTTCCCATTCCGACAAGTAGGGAATTTCCCCAGTGTCCTGGCCAAATTCACCCCATTCACTAAAAATACCATCAACAGCTTAATCTGGTTCAAGGTCAGTTGGCATTCATCTGTATTCCCCTCCCCAGAGGCGTGCTTGAAAATAGCAGAATTTGTCTAGTGCACTTACCGGTCAACAAAACTAAATAAATAAAGAAGATTGTGTTTAAACAAAATCAGCTGGTCAGCCTTACTTCATAGGTGGAGTGATTAATGAAAACCCTGCTAAAGGACTGACAGAGTATCTTGAATCCAGTTGGCTGCAAGACCACAGGCATCGTGGATTCATGGGGGAAAGTCATGCCATATAAATCTGATAAATTACTTTGACTGTATGACCAGGAAAATAGATTGGAGAGGGCAGTGGATGTGGCCTATCTGAACTTCAGGAAGGCCTTAGACACTGCCACACAGGAGCCGATAATGAAAATGAGCAGCCTCGGGCGGGATCCAGATGGCACTCACTCTAATGATGGGAGAGGGACTAGCGGGGTGCCAGAAAGCTCAGTACTGAGTAGTTCCTCTTCAGTGTTTCCATATTTTATTTATTTAAAAAGTTGATAAATTACATTGCTGAGGAACTAGAAGGGAAGGTATGCCTTTCTGCAGATGATACCAAAATCTGCAGTGGGGTGGGGAACACACCATGAGGGGAATCACGAAGGGATCTTGGGGAACTCGAGGCAGTAGCATGGCAATTAGTGTTCAGTGCCAGAAAGTGAAATCTCTGAGCGGAAAGAGATCTAGGTATTACTATTAACAGTTCATTGGACCCAAAGGATCATTGCAGGGCAGCAATATCCACAGCCAGCAGGGTACTGGGGACTATAAAACATGTATACAGCAGAAAGGCTGAAGTCACTATGCCATTGTATCGTTCATATGTTAGAATGCCAAGTCTGGTGTCCATACAAGAAAACAGGTATTACCAGAATCAAAAAGTACAAAGGAAAATGACCAAAATTATAAACAGACTTAAAGATATGTCATACCCAGAAAGATTACATATATTCCTTAGAATATCATAAGAAGGAGGAGATATTATACTAATGTAAGACATTGTACAAGATCCAGATCTACGAAATTAATTAAGCATGATATTTAAATATAACAAAACAAATGCTAGAGGCCATCCTTTGCAAATTAAAATAGGTTCAGAACAGATACGAGAGAGTTCTGTTTTCAGAGCGTGTAATAAACCCGTGGAATAACCTACCTGAGTACATCATTATCAGTGAAACCAAAAACAAATTCAAAAATAACTCTGACAAATTTATTAGTGAGGGCAGTACACTTGATAATTTTACATAGGGAGCTAACAGTGGGCAAACAACCTTTTCTGCTCCTTACACCTTTGTGAAGTGCAGAATCATTTGTCTAGTGCACTTACTTACCCGGTCAACAAAAACTAAATTAATAAATACATCTAGGGCATAGAACTCAGGCGCTGAGTATAGGATGGGAGGTACTGACAGTCACTAACTAGGAAAGAGACCTTTGGGTTATCAATGTGGCAGTATGACAGAGCAGTGAGTAGGGCTAGTGGGATGCTGGGGTGCATGGGGAGGCATCTCCAGCAGGAGTAGGGGGTGATGTTGACATTGTATCGATCGCTACTGAGGCCCAACTTGGAGTGCTGTTTCCAGTTTTAGAGGCTGTACCTCAGAAAGGACATAAAGAGTGTGGAGACAGTCAGAGAAGAGCAACTAAAATGGTGCAGAAGTTGCACGAGAAGCCCTATGAGGGATACTGAGGGATCTCTGAGTGAGAGGTGTCATGATAGAGACCTATAAGTACCTCTCAGGGGTGAATGGGGCACAGGAGAAGTCTCTTTTCAGTTGAGAAGAGCACCAGGACCGGTGGCATGCGAAGAGGGGGGGTCAGTTAAGTGAGATGTGAGGAAATATTTCTTCACTGAAAGGGTGGTAGACACTTGGAACAGACTACCAGCAGAAGTGGTGGGGGCAAAAACAGTAGGGGCTTCTGGCACGTGTGGGTACACATAAGGGTGTATTAAATTTAGGCATGGAGAATGGAGGTTGCCAGAGACCAGTTGGGGTCTGCAGAGGCAAACAGGCAGGAACATCTGGGCAGACAGGGTGGGCCAAGTTGTCCTTTTCTGCCAACAAATTCTTTATTTCTACTATCAGGCGCCCACGCAAATCAGGCATGCATTCATGCTTACAGCATGCATTTGTATGTTTAGATGTTTAAGGAAGCTTAACAGGCTGTTTGCACAGTGCTGTGTAACGTTTCCAAAACCCTGGTCCCTCTCCTTCCCTCGCGAGCATCTCTGTACACTTGGTAGACACAAAAGTATACCATCAGTAAGTTCCCCTGCCTAATTCCAGTGCCCAGTTACAGATGATGTAAAACTTCCTAGTAGTCTAGTAGACACCACTCCTTCCATGACCTGTAGTACAGCAGTGGACTAGCCAGGAAGTGATGAGCAGGCTTTCAAGGCCAAAACATTTATACAGCTTTTGGGCTTGTGGGGTAGTGGAATATTCTGGCATAAGGTAGATTGTGAACAAGTAAGGTAAATTGTATTTATATGGTGCCCAATCCCGAAGACTTTAGGTGCTTTACATAAGCAGAAAAACAGGGTAGTACAATAGGGATCCATGATGCCAGTTTAACAACAAAATTGTCGACCCGATGTTACAGCGGTGGTTTATGTTGACTGCAATTCGGTCGGCATAACTCCGTCTGCACCCCAATTCACATAATCAACTCTGAGTCGGAGTTGATTCGGGGAGGGTGCAAGACCTCGAGAAAACAGTGCCAGGGTCCTGCAGTGACAGTACAGCGACCCGGCAGTGTGTCAGTGTACTGTCCTTTGCGGTACAGTTGTCGCTGTTTGATCGGCAACAATACAGTAAACATGCATTAAAACAATTGTAACAGGAGTAAAATATCAACAGTCTAAAAATTCAATAAATAAGCAACTATAAATTAATAATAAATAACCATTTTAAAATCCACTATATAAGCGGCCCTTTGCGCGCGGAAAGACTGCCACTTTACTCGGTTCGCTCGAGTGTTGACCGAGTGGAGGTGGATTGGTGGCTTGGCTCCTCTCCACCTACGAGGAGGGTTGAGTGTCTCCGTTCCTGGGCTCCTGGGTGATCACGGAACACACCAATGCCAGAGACCCCAGCATGCTGTGGTCTGGGTGGGCGTGTCGGATGCATGGCATGCTTATACCGCAGCATCAGCCTGACACACCACCAGAAAAATGCTAAAATCCCTTCTTGGCATGTCAATGATGCCTTGCCTAACGTGGTGGGCCAGGGGTTCACGCTGCATCCAAGATACAGATCCGACAGGGCTGAGCGAGCGACCCTGAGGCCCGCCTTTGGGGGTAATTCAAGGGACACTGTGTGAGAGTGATCCTGGGTTCATCTGCAGGGGGCAGAGGGTTGCTGCCAGAGCAACTAACATACTAAGTTTAAAAAAGAAAAATAAAAATCAGCTGTATTCAGACTTGAATGCCTTTTAAAATGATACATTTTAGAGCCCTTTTAAAAACCTCTACAAAGGCGTCTCTGTGATCTGGAGAGCGAGTTCAGAGGGCGGCCACCTCAAACGACTGATCACCTGAGGTTTTCAGCCTGACCCATGGAACCGCTAATACATCCTTGGTGGAGGAATGGGGCCGGCGGCCTAGGATGGCAGGAGTAAGAAGATCAGTCAGGTAGCTATGGCCCAAGCTGTTGGGGCCTTGTGGGTGAGCAAACCCACCTAGAAGACAATCCTCCACCTGACAGGCAGACAGTGCAGTTCGCAGGACCAGGGTATCATGACAAGACCTAGGTAGGCTGGTCAGCAACCTGGCCACTGCTTTCTGCACTAGCTGCAGCCAGTTGAGGAGTCCTCACTGACCCTGAAGTAAAAGCATTGCAGTAGTCCAACCTAAGTAACAAAGATGTATTAGTGAGGGCAAGCCCTCAAGTGGAGCTAAGGGTTTAATCCGGGCGACATTCCTTAAGTGGTTAAAAAAAAATATATATATATATATATATATATATATATATATATATATATTTTGGACAACAGATGACACCAGGGCTTCAGGTGTGAACCCGTTGTTCAGGATGATGCCCAGATTTCTCACCCTAGAGGATGCCTCAGGGTAGATCCCAGGACAAGAACTTTACGCCCCTGAGGTATCCCATCACACCTGCGACCAGGCTCGATCACCAGTACCTCAGTCTTGTCAGGGTTTAGTCTCAACCAGCTAGGGGACATCCAGTCCTGAATCTCGCCAGGCAATTATTTAGCACTTTAACAGTGTCAGGTGTTCCTGGGGCAAAGGACATATACAGCGTATCATCTGTATAACAGTGAAACTCCAGACTGCAACGTCAATGAGCTGTCCCAGAGGCAGCATGTACACTGCAAACAACACTGGCGAAGGATCGAGCCCTGAGGAACTCCATATGGCAGGGGCTTTGGGAGGAGGAGAATTCTCCATCACTACCTGTTGCTTCCTACCCGAGAGGTGGGACTCAAACCAGTTGATGACCATACTGGTGAATCTACAATATTCTCTAAAGCGATCCAAAAGCACAATATGGTCTACAGTATCAGATGCTGAAGAGAGATGAGGAGAACAAGAATTTACCATTTTTCCCATCCCTAACCCTGAGGAGGTCATTTTGCACCCTAAGTGCTATACTGCCCTAAATCCAGACTGGAATGGCTCATAGATGTTAAAGGCGCACATGTTCCTCGAACTGTACGCCACCACTTTTCAACCTTCCCCAAGAATGGGAGGTTGGAGACAGGTGATAATTCACCCGGACATCAGGGTTGAGCTATGGTCACTTCAGAAGGGCCTCCTTCAAGGCATCAGGAAATACCCTTCTGAGAGCAAGCACCCGGATTATCCCGGTGAACACCGGACCAATGACCTCTGTACATCCTAGAAGGAGACACGTTGGTGCGGGTCCAGTTCACAATAGGTAGCCACAACCGAGATCACCTCAGTGACCGCAGCCACCTCCACTGGCCAAAACTCCCCAGACAATTGAGTACCGATGCCTCCACTAGATCCCCCACCACGGAGCAAATTTTGCCCCACTGGGAGATCGTGGACTGAATAGAGAACACCCTGTTAGAAAGAACTGAGGAAATTTTTTGCACAGTGCAACTGAAAAGCTCTTTCAGCTGTTGACAGACAGGATGAAGCAGTTTTCCACAGTCTGAAATAGCTGAACTGGTCTGTTCTTTTCTGCAGCAATCTCTGGACAGAAACTCTGCCTTCTAATGGTCGATTGCCCACTGATATTCACAATAGGGAATTCTCAAGGCCAGTTTGTCCTCCTTAGACTGGGTTCTCTGGCAGCAGTGCTCAACTTCAGACCCATGATCTTCATCACCTCGAGAGCCCCATCAAACCTTGGGGTCTCAAGCAAGAAGATCTGGGTTGTATACTGAACTGGTGCAGTGGCATCGAGTGTCCCTGAGACCACCTTATAGACCGCCACCGCTTTGCTCACACACTCACACATGCAGCACTCACCAGACATATGAACCATCGCCAACAGTCCCTCTGGGGACAATCCCTTAAAGAGCGATGGCTGACCATCTCATTGGGGGCCCTAAACGAGAACTCTACCATGCAGTGATCAGACCAAGTGACCTGATCAGTCCTGAGGTTAGTTACTTCAAGCCCCAGTGGCAACACCAAGTCCAGTGTATAGTCATGGTGATAAATCACAGAGGTAACTGCCAGTGCTAGGCCCAGTGATGTCATACCATAGTACTCATAGTAAACCAGGTATGTTTTCCTCCCATACAGGGTGTGCTGCTACTCTGGTCTCTGGGTTTGGGGAGGCGGAGGAGACAGATCTTGCAGTAGGGATTGGGAATAAATAAACTGGAGTGCAGAAACTGTCTCCCCCCATAGGAATGTACTGTTTCTATAATACATTTTTATGCTGATTTGAGAAGGGAGAGGGGAAGGAGGACAGGTAGGGGCTTTGCAGATGGTCCAGTGGCGGAGGTCAGTGGCTGCTTTCAGCACCTTCGTCGTTGACCACAGCCATGCATCTGCCTAGTACCAGGCAGGTGCTGGCAGCATGATACTTAATCCCAGAGGGCTTAGTGACCAGCCTTCGGACTCCAGAGCATGAGGTACACAGAGCAAGAGGATGGTGTCTGCAGGGACAGCCAATGCTAGTCCACAGTTCCACAAGGAAACCCGCCTGGGAGGTCAGGTAGTAAAAATGGTAAGCCAGGGTAAGAAAGCTGTATACATAGGAACATACAGGGTAAAAATTGGCTGGACAACAGGATGCAGGGGTAATAGTAAGCGGAGTCCACTCGAAGAAAGTGGGGGTTACTAGTGGGGTACTGCAGTGTTCAGTATTGGGTCTGGTCCTCTTCAGTGCCTTTATAAGTGACATCGCAGAGGGACTGGAAGGAAAGGTATGCCTCTTTGCAGATGACACAAAGATCTGCAACAGGGTTGATACACGAGGAGGGTGGAAGGGATGAGAAGGGACTTAGCAAGGTTGGAGGAATGGTTAAAAGTATGGTAGCTTAGATTCAATGCAAGAAGTGCAAAGTAATGCACCTGGGAAACAAAAATCCAGGGAAGAGTACACAATGCGGGGCTACTAATGACAACAAAATGGAAAGGGACCTGGGGGTAGTTATCAGACAACTTAAAGGTAGGCAGGCAATGTGAGAAGGCAGTAAGGAGGGCTGGGGATGCTGGGATGTATAGGTAGAGGCATCACCAGTAGAAAACAGGAAGTTGTTATCCCTCTGTACAGACAGTTGGTGAGACCTCATCTGAGTACAGCTTGCAGTTCTGGAGACCCCATCTTCGTAAGGACATAGACAGGATGGTGGCAGTCAGAGGAGGGCACTAAGATGGTGCAGGGTCTGCACCAGAAGCCTGAAGAGAGACAAAGAAGCTAATATGTACACCCTTGAGGAAAGGGGGCATGATAGAAAGAGTGTTACTTAACAGCCCAGTGCTCCCAGGCCACCTCTGAAAACAGGCACTTGTGCCTAGTGGCCTTACCTGGTTACCAAAGACTAAAATAAAAATAAATAAATAAATAAACTGTCCCCAAAGGAATCAACAAAGTCCAAGAGGTAGCATCTTTCAGAAAAGAGATGTGCAAAAACAAAGGGGCACAGTTTGAAGATAGAAGGGACAGCTCAGGGCAACGTGAGAGTATTTTTCACAGAAAGGTTGGTGGATGCATGGGACAGCCTTCCTGAGGAGGTAGTGGGAACTCAAGAATGCATGGGACAGACATAAAGGCAATTATAGTGGGAGGGTAGGAGGAAAGTAGGCTGTTGTTTAACTAGGATCTGCAGCGTATCCAATAGGTAGGGAAATGTCACCGGACTGGGTGGGCCAAGCGATGGGTTAACTGCTGTCAAAGTCTATGTTTCTCGTTTCATACAAAAAAGCAAGTAGAAGGACGTGAGGTCTATCTAGTCTGCTCGATGCATGATGCGGGCCTCCTGTTCGTTATTACAGTGGGCCCTCCCCAACAACCCTGACTCTTCCCTTTGCCCCTCCCCATCCCTCTGAACCCAACCACCATCTTCTGGTTGAGAACCTCATGGAGTTCATTCTACCTTGACACCACTAGCTCTGGCACTCAGTAGGAAGTAAACAAGGGCACTTAGAAGGGTAAGGCAGGGCACAGGAGAGACAGTATACAATGACCAAAACACCCTATTTAGTTCGCTCGAACTGCAGGAGTCAGGAGGAATTACAAGCACCACAACATCTTATTTAAGGTAGTTTCAGCTGCAAAACTGGAAGGGAAATAAATGCAAGACTCAGATACTGGAATGTATGGGCAGCAGGGAGGATGGGGGCGCTGTGGGAGGGAGGTGGCATGGATGTCTTTTGAAAGGTGCTCTGGGAGATGGGATGGTGTCCAGACTGAGAGGTATTCCTGCCCAGTAGAGTCCATTGGCTTGGACACCACTCTTCCAGAGGCCCCAAAGGAAGGTTGGTGTACAGTTGGGGGTTGGGCAAATAGAGTCCCTGGGGGTAGAAATCAGGAACACTACCAGCTCCTGGATCCCCAGAAAGGGTTAATACTGAGGGGCCCCATGGTAGTGGGGCAAGGCAAGTAAGGACATTGGGAAGGTATCTTCCATACACTAAAGGTACATACGAATATACAAAACAGCCAGCAGAAGAAGGCCTTATGGTCTGTTGAGTCTGCTCAGCTGCAGAGCCCTGATCCAGCAGTTACAGTGGGCCCATCCCTGACCAACCCTGACCTCTCCCTTCCCCTGTCCCACCCTCTCTTGAACCCCACTGTTACCTTTGAATGACCACCTCAGACGGGAGCATATCCCTACCTCTCTGTTTCTGTACTCTTAGAGCAAATCTGAAAGAAGAAATAGAAAATGCCTCTAGAAAAATAAAAATATATCTATACATCTCTCTCTCTCTCTCTCTCTCTCGGGATTGCACTCTATTCCTAATTGGAAGGACCAGATTGTAGCAGCAGAGGCTGCTGGGGCCTAGGAGGACTGTGTGCTGTGCCACTGGATCAAACAATCACATAGTGCTGGGCTGGGTCCTGTTGGACCATTTTAGACTTTTTAACATAGCTAGCTTGTGTTTGGCTTGCTTGCAGCTCTGTTTTAGTGTTTTAAATGGTATCTTATTGTAGTGCCAAACGGAAGTAGTGGCCATGCACTTCTGGTCTGGCACTATTTAGTCTCCTACCCCAGCAAGTGTCAATGAGCACCAAGTGGAGGCATTTTAAAGGTCCCCACCAGTAGCAGCTGAACTGGAAGTAGTGGCTGTGCACTTCTGGTCTGGCACTATTTAGTCTCCCTACCCAGGAAGTGTCAGCACCGAGTGGAGGCATTTTAAATGATCCCTACCTGTAGTGCTGAACCAGAAACAGCAGCCGTGCTTCCAGACTGCACTATTAAATCTCCTACCCCAGCGACTGTCGGCTGCAGTGCAAGAAGACACTGCTGGAGAAATGTTGCCCAGATTCTCCCCAGTAGGACCTGTGTAACCTCAGTGAAACATTCCTATCTCTCTATATCTCTCTACCTTGTGTGCAGATCTGAAAGAAAAAGTTGAAGTGCCACTTTGTCTCTATCTGGGAGGACTGGATTATAGCAGCAGAGGCTGCTGGGATCTGGGAGGACCATGTGTTGTGCCATTAAATCAGACACTCACATAGTGCTGGGCTGGGTCCTGTTGGACCATTTTAATACTAACATAACTAACTTGTGTTTGAGCTTGTTTGCAGCCCTGTTTTAGTGTTTAAATAGTCCCTTATTGTAACGCCAAACCGAAGTAGTTTCCTACCCCAGCAAGTGTAAATGAGCACCAAGTGGAGGATGCGCCAGCAGAGGAAGACAAGTAAGACAGGTCCCCTTCTTTCCTCCTAATTCTTTCTTTCAGGGTCAGAAAACACCATCTGCCTAAATATGGATCCAACTGGTGATGTTTTGGAACTGCTAAGCAAGGTAGACTTGATCCTAAAATGTAAAAACTGTCTAATGTATACCCTCACATCCTCCCAACCCACAGGAAATTATACCTGTGAGAAATGTTTAGCGCATCAATTGAACTGTTTAAAGCACAAGAAATAAATAACAGAGAGACCTTTGTACAAACCATCTCAGCAGAAGATCCCCTTACATCTTCTTTGGGGTATCTCAGTCATGAGGTCACACCATGTAGAGGATAGTGTATGATCACTCATACATAACAGGGATATTTCCGCCCGAGAGGTTTCTGTGGTAACGGAGACCTCAAGGCGAACTTGAAGGTCTCGTACCGTGGAAACCTTGAGAGTTTGAAAATATCCCTGGCATAAAGGAGACGATCATACACTATCTTTATAGCTATGGTGACTCCTAATAGTGAAGGGTATCCTTACTTTTGCTGGCACTTGCCTCCCGAACCATCTCTCACCGCTGCAGCAATTCCTCGGAATCGGAGGCACTGATTGCGCGCATGCGATTGTGTTTTACTTGTTATGCTGCACTAACTACGTAGCTAGTGCAGCATAATAAGGTTTTACAAGGGATGGATTTCCATCCTAACAACAGTCCACCACACGCTATAGGAACTTCAGTCAGTGAAGCAGGATCCACACGGAAGATTTTCAGCAATACAGCTGAGGCTGCTCCACACCGACTTCATGTGATGATGTCACCAACCCTATAAAGATGTGAGCGGCCTGCTCCGCCTCAGTTCTTTCCGCAATGAACTTGTTCGCATAGATCTCTGCAGATGCTCCGACACAGTTTCGTACCATTTTCATTCTATGGCTTTTTTTTCTACCTATTATTTTAGAATATCTTTTTAAAGAGATTTCTTTATTTTGCTTATGTCTAGAGTAAATCCTTGTACCTTTATCTTCTGTCTCTGCCACTGCAGAAAGAAGATTGCCTCCTGAGACGAACTCTCCACTATGTCTGCTGTCTTGGGCCTGACCATGAAGTCCCCAACTGTGAGCTCTGCCAGAATTTAATCAAACAACCCTCAGGCGACGCAAAAGGCTCTAAAAATGTCCTAATGGATCATCAGGTAGTCCGCTCAGGCATGGGGTCCTCTGGGGTCCCAGCCTCTCGATGCTCAGTAGAGGCCATTGAGTCCCCAGCCGCTAAGACCCAATGACAAGTCCTTGGGAGTCCAGAAAGGACCGAGATTGGGATCCCCCTGGTGGTGGTCCAGTTCCCGACTGCCTCGTCTGCCTCATTTGGGGTACTCTGACTGCAGCTCGTCAACACAGAAATCTGCTGTCCAGGTCTTTGTATCCATCAGACCCATACTGACAGCACCTCTGTCCAATACTAAGGCGGCTGGTCGTTGACCTCTGGGTCATCTGCCCCTCTGTCATCGGCCCTCCGTCGATGCCTGATTCTTCAGGCCCTTGGGCTATAGTTTCTTCAGGCTCTCAGGGCCCATCCAGTGGGTCATCTCTCCTTGCACCATTGCTCTCCCTCCATTGATGCAGTCTTCAATGTTTGTCGATCAAAATGAGATTCTGACTAACCACGGTGATTGTTCACCAACTTGGTGCCTACATCACCTGCGCCCGTCGAGGCAGCTTCATAATCTCTCGCCAGCTGCCATGGGCTGTCCTGTGGGTTATCGTTGGTGCCTCATAAGTGGAAGCTGGATCTAGAAGACATCAATGTCGAGGAGGGTAATGTCCTGACCTTATTCTTATTCTGATGAGGAAGAAGAGGAGGAGGAAGATCCTCTCACTTAAGACAGAGCCACTGCTTCTTCAATCACCGAAGATTCTGTCAAACACACTCCTAGGTTTCCTCAGAGGACCCAGCCTTTTTCAATATTATGAAACCGTTATCTTCAGCCTTCATCTTCCATACTGAGGAGGAAGAGGCTACCACCAGAAAGGATTTGGAGGATTTCCTGGAGATTCCAGAGTCTTTTCCCAAGATCATTCCTCCTATTTTGCCTGCTTTACAGAATGCTACTACTGAAGCTTGGCACAGGCCTGATATGGTGCCAGCTATGAAACAGACCAAATAGCGTGCACAAGGATTGTGGTGCTGCAATGCTAAAGTAAACCAAAGTGAAGGATGGAAGCACATCCAAATCGTCAGGCAATGCCTCGTTTTATTTGTGTAAAATAAATGTTTTTAAATGAGACTGGTACCCTGGCTGTCTATTTGAGGTTAATGTGTGCTCTGCTTTATGTGTTTTACTTGGTGCCAGCCCTGCTCTGCTGGGCAGACGAGCTTACCATGCTCCCAGGGTTCCTCATTATGCTGCCCATCTGGAAACCAATTCAGTGGTTATTAAGGCAGCTTATGACAGGTCTAAGGTGCCCAAGCACCTTAACTCCCTCCCACAGACAAAAAAGCCATGCAGAATTGATCTTTGGGGCAAGAGGTTTATGCCTCCTCTACCCTTGGGCTGTCCCATGTGGTAAAGTACCAGAGTAGCAACTGAAAGAAGGGCAAGGCCACTGCCCAGGCCTTCCAGAAGGTACACAGATACAAGAGATTCTCTAATGCATGCAGACCGTTGAGCGTGTTAGTAAGCACCTCTATGAGCCATCTGTGATATTTTGGAAACTATTGCCATGGCTGCTGCCACAGCTATTTGCCTCCGTAGGCACTCCTGGTTGAGGGTCTCTGACTTTGCTACTGATGTTCAGCAGAAGGTGCTTAACACCCCTTCAGTGGTTCTAAGCTTTTGTCCCAGATGTCCAGGACATAATTAATGACCTGCAGGCATCTGGCAGGGCTCTCAAATCTGTCCACTCACTCTCGACCACGCAACCTAAGGGCAGGCAGGCGCCTCCCTTTCACAAGGCATCCAATAGGCCAGGAGCAGCCTCTCGGGGCCCAGGGCAAACAAAGAGCCTCAGCTGCCTTGCTCACCCCCACTGCTGGAGCCGTGGCCAAGCGTCCCAGAGGTGATGGACCAGCCCCAGTGGCTAGATCCACCTCTGCTTGACTCCTTGCCAGACCCCCACTCCAGTCCCCGATCAAGAGGGTTTACCTGTGCGAATTAACACCATTGTCGAAGCTCAACATAGCGAGATCCCCAATGTCAACATCGAAGTTTTATCTGTCCGACATTGAAGTGTTTCTCGAGGGGGCTGTGTCCCTAGACACTCCCTAAAGGATTATCAACTCTGAGCTGGAGTTGATTTGAAAGGGGAGGAGCGGCCTTACGACAAAGGGTGAAATTTAGCCCTCAGGTCACCCTCAGCGACAATTTCTAAACCTGTAGAAATTGTCAGTGTGGGGATTTCGCTGTAAATGTTTCGATGTGCAGTCGGCACCAATCAAAGAGATGGCGGTCGGAGGTCGGTTTTCCCACCATCTCAATCAATGGAGAACCATAACTCGGATGCCTGGATTCTTCAAATCATAGAAAGGGTTACATTCTAGAGCTCATCGAGCAACCCCATAGACTCCTCCTCTACTCTCCAATTACCCTATTACCCCCCCACCGGCCCACCTGTCTCTTCTCTGGGAGGAGGTGCAGTCCCTTTGGGCAAGCAGGCCATCAGGCCAAGTGCTGCCTTTGGCTTGTCCTCTGCCCCGCAGGTCTTTACCAAGTGCTTAGCAGCAGTATCTGCGACCATCAGAAGGGAGGAATGTGCGTCTTCCCTTATCTGGATGATTGGCTCCTCAAGGCCCCATCCAGAGAATGGCTCCTGAGGACCCTAGAGATAACTTTTCAGTTGTTCCTCTCCTGGGCATCACTATCAACCTGCCCAAGTCGGTTATGGTTCCGTTCCAAAGGTTGCAATGCATAGGGGCAGTTTTAGACTTGGTGCAGGGAAGGCCTTTCTGCCTCAAAGCAGGGTTGGAGTGCCTTATTGCCCAGGCTTAGGAGGTGGCTCAGAGCCATTATATTTCAGGCAGGGTGTGTCTGAGGCTGTTGGGACTGATGGCGGTTGCCATCCCCACCATTCCACTAGCCAGGCTCCACATGCACTTCCTCCAGTGGACTCTTGGTGCAGTGGAACCAGCAAATGAATTAATTAGATCTCTTCCCTAGTCCACAGAGTGTTCCAGTAGTGGATGGATCCCTAAACCTACAGGGGGTTCCATTCCAGATCTTCTCTCCTCAGCAAATCCTTACCATGGATGCCTCCGGTTTGGGCTGAGGCATCTGGGTCCTTTTCAAACTCAGGGCTTTTGGTCCCATATCGAAAACTCCTGCATATCAATGTCCTGGAGATGTGGGCGGTTTTGTATGCCATGCAGACCTTTCAGAACCATATTCTTCCAGGTCAGTTGCTGAACCAGTCAGACAATCTTAGTGTTGTGTACTACATCAACAAACAGGGGATCAATTGTTACCCCTGTGCAGGAGGCCATGACAGTGTGGTATTGGGTGCTAGACCACAGCCTGACCCTCTCAGCGGTCCCATGTCCCAGGAGTGCTAAAACACTCTCAGTGGACAGTCTCAGCTGGATGCAATCCAGCATGCATGAGTGGGAGCTTCTCATTCATGTCAGAAGATCTGTTAGACAAATGGGGTCATTCAGAGTTGGACCTTTTGCATCCCCACTTAACACAAAACTGCCCAAATGTTTGCTCACTCTGTCCGGGCCTGGAGTTTTCTGGCAGACACATTGTCCCACTCCTGGAGCGGGGGTTTCTTCACGCCTTTCCTCCGTTTTCCTCTGATTCAGAGTGTGCTCATCAGATTGCAGATGGAGTGTGCCACTGTGATCCTGGTAGCTCCATTCTGGTCTCGCCAGATATGGTTTCTGCTACTACAGCAGCTGGGCGGGGCAACCTTGGTCCCTCTACCCCTTCAGGAATCTGCTGACCCAGGATCAGGAGACCCTGGTCCATCCCAACCTCAGGTTCCTCCATCTACACCCTGGCTCCTAAAGATGTAGCCATTGCCAGATTTGGAGTTTCTAATATAGTGGCGGATGTCCTAGTGGCCACCAAAGCCTTCCACCGAGCCACTTATGCCATGAAGTGGAAGCGGTTTGCCATATGGGCTGCAAGTATAATCTGGACCCTTTCACCAGTCGGTGAACAGATTCTGGTCTAACTGATCTCTCTGTCTGGCTCAGGTCTCCAGTACTCAGTACTCCTCTCTCAGTGTGCACCTTTTCAACTATCTTGTACCTTTCATGGTATCTGGCCAAATTTCCCTCATTTACTAAAAATACCACGAACAGCTTAATCTGGTTCAAGGTCAGTTAGCATTCATCTGTATCCCCCCTCCAGGTCGTGCCTGAAAATAGGCAGGATTTGTCTAGTGCACTTACCTGGTCACAAAACTAAATAAATAAATAAAATGAGCCCATGGGGACCATACCATAGCTCAGCTGGATGTTTCACGCACCTTTCTGAGAGGCATCATGCATCTGAAACCTCCAGTCTGTTCCTTCTCCCAGGTTGGGATTTGAATTTTGTTTTGGAGAAGTTGACCCTGTCTCCTTTGAGCCAGCAGCAAGTTGCTGAGCTCGCTTTCTTCCTGGAAAGTGTTATTTTAGTTGTTGTTACTTCTGCTCGAAGAATTTCAGCGCTTCAAGCCCTCTGGTGTGAGGAGCCTTCTTTGATTTTTGACAAAGACAGGGTGTCTTTCGTATGAATCTAAGTTTCTTCCTAAGGTGGTGTCTGAATTTACTCTCAACCAGATTCAGTCTATCCACCTTCCTGTTTATTTTCAGGCGTGCCAGTCATGGGAAGCACTGCTCCACGCTAGATGCAGAACTTTGAAATATTAGCTGCTCGAACCAAGGAATGTAGAAAGTCAAGCAGTTGCTTGTTTCTTTCACCCAGGTAGAAAGAGCATTCAGGTTCCCCAAACAATGTTTGTCAAATGGTTGTCTAACTGCATTGTGTTCTGCTACATCAAGTACAGCAAAGAATTGCCTGGAGTGGTCAAAGCTCATTCCACAAGAGGCATGCTACCTCTGTGGCTTGTTTCTGAGGCGTCTCAGCTGCTGACATTTGTGCTGTAGCCACCTGGAGTACCGTCCACATTTTTATCAAGCACTACAGTCTGGACATTGCCTCTAGAGCCTGTGCAGGATTTGGCAGGGCTGTGCTGGGCCTCTATCTGAAGCTTAAGGTTGGCCTTCCTCACAGACTGTTTGTTTACATCTGTAACTGTTTGGGACTAGTTCCTATGGTGTGACCTGATGACTGAGATAACCCCAAAGAAGATAGAACAGTTACGTAAGCACTTACCGTAACAGTCTATCTTCGAGGGATCGCAGTCATCAGGTATGTCCCTCCACCATCCCCCTTTTTGGAGTTCCTTTCTGGAACTGGCTATTTAGTATATCCAGTGTTTCTTATAGGCCTGGGCACTTCTCTCTCTCTGTCTCCTCAGTTCCCCATGGCTAGAGCTACTGTGCTCCTTTGTCTCCGGGAAAGAACTGAAGAGGGGTGGGGCTATTCACACCTTTATAGGGTTGGTGACATCGTCACATGACCGATATGTGAGCGACCCCGTCTTACTATGATAATGTTCCGTGTGCATTCTGCTTCACCGATGGTGAAGTTCCTACAATGTGACCTATGTCTCTGATCCCTCGAAGATCTACTGTTACGGTAAGTTCTTATGTAACTGTTCTTTTCTTTCCTGAAAAGAAGTTATGTAGAGATGATATTAATGAAACAAATACCCCAGTTCATCAGAAAGACCCTTAAAGAGGCAGAGAGGAAAGTAATGGTGAGGATCATGATTGGTGCCTAGTCAGGAATGCAGAATGGCTAAAACAAAGGGCAGAAAGGCCAGTACCTAATTCCTCAGATAGCTCTTTTCAGAGATATACAGGCCAATTGAGGAAGATCCAGAATCAGTGGGATAAAATATGGACAACAGAACACCTACTGTTAAATTAAAAAAAAAAAAAAAAAAAAAAAAAAGTTGTTATGGGGACTCTGTTGTGCGTTTCACTGACTCTGGTAATACGCAGACATTGCAGATTTCGTACAACAGTCACGTGTCTAGTGGGTGCTAGAGTAAATGATGTAAAAAAAATAGACAAACTATTTCAAATAACAGGTCCATCATACTGCATCTTGGTACTAACAACATTGGGAAAAGTCACATGACATCTGTTTGAACTTACAGAACTGGGAGAAAATTTGAGACCACATAAGGAGAAGAACAAAATGATCAAATGAATCAAAATTAGATTAGAAAACTGGAATGTTTCTGCAAATATAAATACTAGTAAGATCAACAGACAACCTGTAACACAACTCCCCCTCCCAAAATGATGTTAATGTTTGAGCAGCAGCATCTGGTCTGTATCTCTGACATTGATCACTTTTAAGTTACCAAATAAATTATTTTGGGCTGATGGCAACAACCTTTACACCCTCCCACCTCGAAATGTTACATTTATTTGTGTGCTGATGAACAGCATGACAGTGAGCATGTCATGGTGACAGTCTATCACTGGACTCAATCTATGATCATCAGCTACTTACCAATTAGACTGCTGCTGGGCTGGCAGTAGATTGTATGTTCCAAGGGACCTCTTGCAGTTCAGGACAGTTGCTGGCAGCAGGCGACTAGTTCAGTGTGTATCGGTGCCAAGTCCAAAACCCGAACAAAGCGGCAGTTACAGAAAAATCTGCCTGGGCCGAAATTCACACATTAAAAGAGGACACGTCTGGGTAAAGCAGTCGCTCTGGTAACCCTATGCAAATAACTACTCACTATATTCCAGTGACAGCCAGCATTTAAACAAATGGTAGCTCACGCATTCGAGTAACACAGTACTATTCAATTCAGTTCAGTTTATTTTTACTAGGATAACACCGCTCAGTAAAACTCATTTACAAAGTGGTCCTGGAGGACAATCAAGTTGTACAATACAAAATGTGCAAATTAAACAAAACATAAGATGTATAATATATAATAAAAGTTATTCATACTCGGCATTCAAAACCTTGCAAAAATAAAACCAAATATTGACACAATTAAAACAACTGCTTACAGAGGAAAAAGCATCAATCAAATCAGACAGAGTAAGCTAAACACCATAAGTGTGTGTTTAGGGCTATTTAAATCTCACGGTCACGCACTCGAAGCTGGTGGGGTATTGAATTCCAAAGGGCAGGGGCTAGAACATAAATGCACGTGCCCTGATGATTTTAAAGATACCCTTGGAATCTCTAGCAACCCCTTGTCATCCGAGCGTAATCACCTGGGGTAGTAAGGAGCAGAAGATCTTTCAGGTAGTCGGGCCCTGTCCATGTAGGGCTTAAAAGTGAGAAGTCTGACTTTAAGGTGATACGCCATTTAACCGGCAGCCAGTGCAGTTCGCTGCACGGAGAGTTGTGACAAGTCCTGGGAGTTACAGTCAATAACCGGGCTGCAGCGTTCTGCATCAGCTGTAAGCAGTGGCTATCAACCCCAGGAAGCCCTAGGTAGAGGGACTTGCAATAATCAGGCGAGGTCACAAAGTCGTGGACCAATGTTGCAAGATCGCCGGATGGAACTAGGTGCTTAACCCTAGCGATGTTTCTTAGATGATAAAAGATTTGATGACTGCCGACACTTGTGATCGTAGTGTCAACCCATCATCAAATATCAATCCTAGGTTTCACACCCATTCAGTGGTGGGTAGCTGGGAGCCTTCGAGAAAAAGAGGACAAACCTGCTCCCAACCCCACTATCTGGTGACCTGGGTCCACAACCATCACCTTGGTCTTCTCCGGGTTCAATCTCAGCTAGCTCGAAGTCATCCACCCTGAATTTCAGCGAGGCAGTTATTAAAAACTGAGAGCTCCATTCTGGTTAGGTGCAAAGACAGGTAGAGCTGGGTATCATCAGCATAGCAGTGAAACCTCAGCCCATACCATCTTACAATGTCTCTGAGGAAAGCATGTCACTGTGAACAACATGGGGAACAATATCGAGCCCTGAGGAACAACACATGACTGAGAGATTGGGTCGGAGGAATAGATCCCAGACATCACCCTCTGAATTCTGCCAGTGAGGAAAGATTTAAACCACCTGAGGACTGTACCCAACAGGCCACAGATGAACCTCAGGCGTTTGAGAAGAACCCCATGGTCCACAGTGTCAAATGCTGAGGAGAGATCCAGAAGAACCAAGATGGAACGGTTTTTCCAATCTCTGCGCCAACAGGAGATCATTGAGCACCTGAACCAGTGTAGTCTCAGTACTATGCCTCTTTCGAAAAACGGATGGGAGCGGTTCATAGATGTCATGGATGGTCAGATGGTTCTCCAGTTGCAGCGCCACTACTTTCTCAATCACCTTCCCACAAAGGGAGGTTAGAAAGTAGTCTGTAGTTGGCAGGGCAGTCTGGGTCCAGGAAGATTTCTTCAGGAGGGTATTATCACTGCCTCCTTCAGGGAGCTGGAAACTCACCCAACTCAAGGGAGCACCAGCAAATCGTGCAAGGACCGGGCCGATGATGTCACAACAACCCATAATCAGGGCGGTAGGGCCCGGATCCAAACTACAGCACGTGGGCGCATGCCCTGGACGATCTGCATGACATCGATGAACTCGGCTGGTCGAAGGTACTCCAGGAGAATTGAGGGAAAGTGGCCAGGTGCCAATCAATATCGTCTCCCATAGAGTGTGCTGGTTGGAGTCTCGCCCTGATGTCAGACCCCTTAGCTGCAAAGAATCGAGCAAGCTCGTCACACTCCATTTTTGAAAAGCTCTTTGAATCTGCAGGCAGGCTTGGTTGTACAGTCTGTCTACAGTTCGAAAAGATTGAGCCAATCGGTTCTGGGCAACCACAATCTCCCCGACAGGAACTCTGCCTTCTTACAGGTGATTGCAGATTGATAGGCTTGATAATGCTCCATCAGTCTAAGCCTGAGAACTCGCATAATTAAGCGTATAAACAAAGCAACAAGTCAGATGAGCAGTAGCACATACAATCGTGGCATAGCAGGATTCAAGCATGTACAATCAAAGCATAACATGGCAATAAGGAACAAATCAGATGATGGTGTTAAGAAGTATGATAAAGACAGATTGCTTATAATTAGATACTTTAGCAGTGATATAGGTGAGAAATGGTATATCATGGAACAAGAGATAAAAGGGAGGAGATTAACAGAGGAAGAAGATAGGAGAGTATGTCATACAAGGGTAGGGAGAAGGAAGTAAGCAAGGGTAAATGTACAGATGGCTGGAGACCTGGATAGGAAGGAGGGGATAAGTAGCATAGAGAACAAATAGCTAAAGTGCTTAAGCCGGGCAGGTAGCTCATAATGCTCAGTAGAAGCTGTGTATAGCAGTGGCATTTATCTCTGCTAGTATAGAGTTCAACAACGATTGGAAGGAGTTGGGGCCAACTAGTTGGGTTACTTTTAGGGAGTCTTGAATGGTGTTCCACATGGTGGGAATGGAGTAACTAAAGGCGCAGCACCAAAACAAGTCCCAATTCTGAGAGTGTCAAGTCTAATAGAGTCATAACGCCTTAGCAAGTGAAGGAGCAAGGGAGATTTTAATGAGGTCATAGATATAAGATGGTAGTTTCATAGTAAGGGCTCTATAGGCCCAAACTGAAGCATTGCGGCATCGCTGAACAGTTAGGGATACCCAGCCTAGTTGGTTAGAAAGTGCACAATGGTGGGTTTTCGGGCAGTGTCGGTAACCAACCTTATTGCTTTATGGTAAAGAGTATCAAGTTTGTAAGAGCTGATTGGGTACCATGTTGATATAAAACGTCTGCACAGTCTATAAGGGGCAGAAAAGTGGTAATGACAAGCCTCAGTTTTGCTTCATAAGTTAGCATTCTTCTGATCCTAAAGAAGAGTCCTAGTCTCTGTTTAAGTTTTTTTGAGTTCTTCGATATGAACCAAAAGGAAAGCCTGTAGTCCAGCCAGAAGCCAAGATATTTGAATTTGTCAACCGTCTCAGTTGTTTCACCCAGGATAGTTGACATTTGTACGCTTGGGGAAGGGATTATTTGTTGACCAGTGTATCTTGAGGTGAGAGGAGCATTACCTTGGTCTTCTTGGCTACAGTACTAAACAGTCTTAGTTTCAACTAGAACTGGAGGGGAACACTTTCCAACTGCAGTGGGAATTAAGTTGCCAAAAAAAGCATTAGACACTAAGGAAAGAACTCGTAGGTCATTAAACAATATTGAGTGTGTATCCTGCTAAAACAGAAGCCTCTATAGTAAGATGGAAGAACTGCACTTGCTAATGGAGGAAAAATTGCCATTATAGCAAGCGCAAAATGTGGTGGAGTGTGCAAAATACATGGGGAGAAACCCTGAAGGCTACAGTTTCTTTCATTGAGAGAACAAAATAAAAGAGCTGGGGAATAGGCCTTTATATAAGAGATGGATTACGATCTCTTGATATTTCAGGAAAAATACGAAAGGAGTCCCACACAACTGAGGCTATATGGATTAAAATAATGAGCAGTAACGCAAAGCCTAAATCACAGGTCTGTGCTACAGAGCACCAATCTCTGCCAGAGAAATCGAATGGAAATTCTATCCGAAATAGAGGCAGCTTGTGGACGTGAAGGACGCTTGTGTCTTAGGGGATCTTAGCCTAGCAGACATTTACTGGTCTGCCAAGACAGCCACTACAATAGGGAAAAGGATAATTAGCCTAGCAGAACAACTACAGTTACCACATGCAACAGAAAACACCAGTGGAAATAGCTTGTTAGACTCTGTTATGTCGCCAGAAAATGCCATTATAAACAACTGTGAAATTGGGCCCCACTAAGTAACAGTGCCCACAGTACATTTTATTTTAGTATATGACACCTCATGATCTGAAATCTGGGACCATGGAAGTCTTCCTATAATAAAGTATATGTGGGCAAAATCAGATCAGCTATGGCACCCTTAAGTGGGAAGAATGATTTGATAATAAGTTGATAGAAGAATCATGGCTATTTGAAAGAAATATAACAGAGATATGTACAAAATACATTCTAGAAATAAAGAAATATGACAGTGAGGCAGGAAGCCCAAATGGTTAAACAGGAAAATTAAAATATTAATAGATAGGGCCGCCCGGTGGCACTGATGGTTGAGGCGCTGGATGCCACACCTGCGCTACGCTGGTGACCGGGTTCGAGAACACACTGGTCCGTCAGGGGTTGGCAGGAGGAAACTGATGCGTCCAGAGGACTGCTCTCTTTTCCCTAGGTGGGAAGTGGGCTCTCATCGCTCTGCAGCGGTCCCGATGGAGATCGGGGCTCTGTCAGGAGCGATACACTTAGTGAGGGCGGCACGGCGGGCGTTGGTACGTTGTGCATGATCGTTGCACATCCGTGCCTTGCGGGGATCTAATAGGGAGAAAATCGCAGCACTATCAAGAGCAGCTTGATGGCTGCAACTTCCTCTCGCCGGTGGGGCCTACTGTGGGGCCGCACACAAGATATTGGTTCCCGGCCTGTTGCAGGGGATTGGGAGGTCCCCTATCAGGGTACGGCAGCATATGCCAGCCGGGTGGGGCGTGCCTGTGGGCCACTCTGGAAGGAGAAGTGGTGGCTGGATGTACACAGGGTAAGGCTGCAGGAGGTAGAAAATAGAAATATGATTAAAAAAAAAAAGGTTAATAGATAGGCCAAGTCTGGCCCAGTGGCGCTTGCCGATTGAGGTGCTGGATGCCACACCGGTGACCAGGTTCAGGAACAGACCTGGGCTGTCGGAGGTTGGCAGGGAGGGAGAGGATCGGCGCATCTGGAGAACTGCTCTCCTCTCCCGGGGTGGGCTGTTGGGGATGCCGGTGCAGTAACGGTCTCTGGTGGAGACCAGAGGCAGTGCAGACGCCGGGATGCAGAAGGGAGTGGGACATTGGCAGGCTCCAGCAGCGTCTGCGCAAGCAGGGAGCCATTGCACACCGTGTCCCGAGGGAGAAAATGGAAAAAGGCCCTATCCCTAGTAGGCGGCGGTCCAGGACTCCATACCCACACCCACCGCCGGGTCTCTCTCTCCTCTGGTGTCTTCCTGTCTGGAGCCTAGCAGATTCTAGTTAGAGCACCAGAAAGGAGTTGGTGGTCCCACCCCAGGAGACTCGGAGCCGGGGTCGAGCGACCCAGGCGGTGAGGGCCTCCCGCTGGAGGAAGGAGGAAAAGACTTCAGACAGGGCAGGAGAAAGCAGGAGATCAGTGGCCATACCAGAGGCGTCCGGGATGGGTGACAGTAGGAGCCAGGGGTGTACCGTCTGTGCAACACTTGCCACTGGGGCAAGTGACACATACACTTCTTGCCCACCAAACCTTGTACGTGCCCTACCATGAAACATGAGACTGGTTACAAGCCAACAAGGGCAAAGGTACACACAGGACAATGACAAACAGAACACATTGCAAGCAAGTGAAAGTGCCTGGCTGCTGGGCACTGACTGGGCCACTGGCACCGCCAGTGATGAATGGACAGGACGACATTGGACACAATACATGCAGAATCAGATGCATTCACAACCTGACAACCAGTCAGTGACAGAGTACCCGTGATAAGATGACTCACAGTACAACAGCACGACACTGCTGGATTCTCTTCTGTGTAAGACACATAAAATTACGGTAAAAATACTCAACCCTGCTCCACTTCTTGATTCACATTAGTCACTTCACCACAGTCTCTAGAAAAGCCAACCACTTACTTGACTTAGTCTGACTCTAGGTTGTCTTAGCCACATAAAATATTCTCAACATGGCGTCTGCTTGTGAACTTGTGCTGTATAAATTCTGCAGGCTTTGCAGCAAGTTAAGTAGCACAACACACTATTACATACCCCACACTAGTTACACCCCCCACTAGTTACAACAGTACTCCAGCTCCAGAATAACCAACAGCAGTGTTTGGCCAGCACCCAGTGCAACATCAATAAATTGTCAATGTCTCCCACTCACCGCCTCCCCACCCCAAATGAGCAACAACTGAATTTCTGTTGGATGTTTTACTCAGGCTAGCTATTTAGACTTTACATACCTCCCAACTGCTACAGTCGACCCACGGTGGTGGCCAGCCAGTCAGTTGCTCACAGGCCAAGGATGGATCGCTCATGATCTCCCTCCATATACAGGCTACCAGGTTGGTCGAGTGGAACATAGCAGTGCACTGTGCAAATCAAAATAGTGCGGCCCGGGTGTAGCAGCGGATCATTCGTGATGATCATGCAGCATGCTATGCCCAGCACTAATCCAGCCACAACATCCCGACCATGCGGTTGCACATCAGTGATGCCACAGCCACAATCTGCCATTTTGCACGGTGCACCAACTAAAATTCAAACCTAGTCCTTCAAGTCAGATACCACAACAGTGCTACATTCTCTGACTGTTAAGACACCAGTGCAAAGCAGGCTAGCTGGCAAATGCATCATGGCTGCAGGCAGCTATTGGGACAGGGCCTATACTGAGGCGAGTCGATCATCCTAACCCTTACTTTTACCATCCCAGCGAATTAGTAGCTACTCAGTAATGTGTTGCCTGTGTTATTTAAAGGCCCTTTAGACAGACAAACACTACCATGCATCAAGCCAGCAAACTTATAATAAAGGCAAGCACAAGTAAAATGTTATACCCTTTTGCTCCGCTACACTCAGTATGCAGGCTGCAGCACCACCCGACCCAACACACCACCATTCCATACATATTTAGGAGCTCCTCGGCCTCAGATCACCAGTCAGTCCGTGATCCATCACAACCCTCCCAAGGCTCAGCCACTTCTCTATTCTGTACTTTACCCACCTGAATCAGTGTTAGTCCTGCTTCGAGCCAGCCAATATGAGCGCAACACCGCACAGGAGGATTTTCTGTCAGCCATTCATGCTGTCTCCTCGGGTCTTCAATATCATTTTGGCAGCAGATGATCAGCGACAGTGATGGAACCTACGACGGAACTTTTTTTTTTTATATTAAATTAGCCTATTTCGCAATCATTGACGTGGCTGCGCCGCTATTTCTGGGACACTTCCTGACTGTCCGTGATTTCAGTAATGGCGGCACAACTAGCTACTCCTTCCTGCCTGTTACAGGGAGGTTCTCCTCCTTCCTCATTCTGGCCAGTTAACATTGGCCACCACTGTTGCTATCCTGCAGAAGCAAATCACAGGGTCAGAACGGACTGCAGGCTAGCTGGGTGGGGAGGGCTTTAGAAGGTGTCTGAGTCGGACCTGTAAGGGGAAAAATGTCAGCAGCCAAAACAACAACAATTTAAAAAACTGAACGAACAAAAATCACTTGTCCATGGGCTGCAGTTGGGAGATCAAAGGGTCTGCCTGACAGTGAAATAAGGTCGGCTCGGACGCGGCAGTGCAGTTTGTACACCCTGGTAGGAGCATAAATAAGTGTTAAAGAAAGAAAAAATAGGAGGAATAAATCTTACAACACTAAAAAGTTGAAAACTATCATACTGCATGGGCCAAACATAAAGAAACAAGTGTGTAAGCAGGACGTCAAAAAATCAGAACGAGAAATAGAAACCCTACTAGCATCGAATGCCAACAAGGATAATTGCAAGTCTTTTGTAAGTTATATATACGGTCTCTCTAAAAAACAAAAGCATGGTTGGTCCTTTAGAAACCAATGACATAACATCGATAGCACTTATATGAGCGCTTATTATTGAGCGACTCAATAATAAGGCTAAGTAGAGTGACTAGTGGAAAAGTCACTTATCCTGTAGAACGAGTGTAACAGGGAGCTACACTCACTACAGAGGGATATGGGATGATGCTTGGCCTAGCTCCACCGCTCTGGCTGTCTGCCTCTGAGAAAGTAACGGGTTCGGTCTAGTGACAGACAAAATAAAATGTTTTTTTCCTTCCTGTTTTCTTCTAAGTCTGTGCCCCACGAGAGTTGATCATATCCCACATAAAATACATATGGTGTTTTATCTTTGATGTATACTGACGGTCGACCTAATGTCTGTCGCCCTGTTTATGTCAGGTGGGTTTTTCTCGCTCTTGTGGTCGGTGCTCATTAGATTCATCGTTAACACATAATTCTATAAGATCTAGTGATTACACTGAGATGGCAAATATCTTCAGTAACTATTTTTACTCTGTGTTTGCAACACATGCTAGGAACCTCCCATGAAAGAAACTGATCAGATAGACAAAATAATACTTGCACGAACAAATATAAGACTAAATAAATAACTTGAAAGAAAATTCAGCACCTGAACTGACAAATTATCAAGTAAAATACTTAAAATTATTTCTAGTGACAGTTCCACTTAAATATATTTTTGAAATATCTCTTAATACAGGTACTATACCAAGTGATTGGAAGACTGCTGAGGTTGTCCCCTAGATACGTAACAAACACTCCCAAACAACTGCAGACCCATAAGCTTTACATCTGTCCCAGGAAAGTTGGTGGCAGCAATTACAAAGGTTGCAAAACCGCGCACCTAACCGAGATAGACCTAGATCCGATCGATTCAGAGCAGGCAGACGATGTACTACCAACCATCTGTGCTTCTACGAAAACATGAGCCACTCACTAGATAATACAACCCCATGTGACATTATTTAGATTTCAGTAAGGCCTTCAATTGAGTGCCTCGTTGGGCATCATAGAAAAATGAAGATGGCAGACAGTGAGCCAGAATTAATTAACCGGATGAGTAACTGGCTGTCAAACAGGTCCCAGACAATTACAGTAAATGGCTACAAATCAGGCAGTGGAAAAGTTACAAGTGTTGTCCACAGGGTTCAGTTTTAGGACTGTTAATATTCCAAATATTCATCTCAGATCTTGCTAAGAATCTGAACTGACAACAAATTACACAGACAGCTGTAAGTTGGGAGGGCTCTGTGAAACAGAGGAACAGCGTTTATTAGTACAGACAGACCTAGAACGTATATCTGACTGGGCAACAAAGTGGAGATGCACTTAAATATCGACCGATATGGGGTAATGCATCATCTAGGAGCAAACAGCATACAGAGCATGTGGTAACACTGTGCTGGCGACATTAGATGACCAGGATCTCCAGTCATAGTAAAGATTTCAGACTTACTAAACAGTGCAGTGCCGCTGTAGCCAGAGCAATAAATAATATGGGCAATAAGAGAAATATAAAATCTGCAGTAAAAACATCGTAGTCCCACTTTTTGTAGCATATGTTAGACTCCATCTGGATTACACCACCCCTTTTGGTGTCCAAATAATAGGAAGGATGTCCGCCAAGTGGAAAAAAATTCAAAGAAAGGCAACAAAATTAATACCTGACTTTAAGGCTGGACATATTATGAAAGATTCTCCCATTTAAATTTAATGACCCTCAAGCAGAGACATCTGCGAGGAGACTTGCTTGTGATGTACAGTGTCATCAGTGACCCATACCTTTCTGACATACAGATTTATTCTTTGCTGTATTGGTCCTTGTAAGAACCGATCCAGAAGCAAATGATTTGATATCTTTATTGGACCTACATAGATGTAACAAAAGAACAAAGTGCTTTAGCTTTCAGACCAACAAGTCCTTCATCAGAAGCTTAAAGAGGACGGAAATCATTTCTAATTGGTTGCTGTTTATAATGTTCCCATTTACAGAGATGATATCCATAAGCCTAAATTATCTATATTTTAGCTGTTCCTGAATAAAAGTGGCGTGAAAAACTGTATTTTGCATTGTTTTGGTTTTATGGGCAGCATTCTGTTACAGTTCTTTTCACGGAACCTGTGAGCTGGAGTTTTTCTATGTTATGATTTGAGCAAAGAACTCATAAGTATGGTTCTGATAGGACAATAGCTCATGTTTAGGATTCTGTACACAAACCACGACATAGTAAACACTCCAAATTACTGGTTTTATGAAGAGAACTGTGCAGAATGTTGTCCATAAAGAAAACTATTGAAACACAGCTTTTCACATCGCTGTTTATTCAGGTACAATTAAATGACTCATTTGGAGGCCAGTCTTTCATTTCTCTCACTGGGAACATTACTAACTGCTTCCAATTAACATACATTTCCTGTCCCACTTAATGGCAGTTTTTTTTTTTTTTTAGAAAATCCCATACTTTTAACACCCAGATCTTGCAGAAAAAACTGAAAAAATTCCCATTGGTTGAAAATACTCATGTAACCTCCTACAAATGGGAGTTTCCAAAAGTCTTCATGGGCTTGCCTAAATGCACACTATGAGTTGACGTTCTGTGTCCTTAGGGTTTGAAAGTGTTTGCATGTGAGTGCCCTGTTAACCTCCGGCCTGTCTCTTTAAGAGCTGCCTGTTTCGTAGTTGTAATTAATCTGGGTAGGAGCCGAGTAGTTTCAGGCTTGAGTCCCGCCCGGCTGCAGTGCTTTTGCTTCTTTCTGCCATCGCTAATTGCACTTTATTAGAAGTTGTGACTATGTATTAATTATCTGCATTAATGATAATAATACTAATAATAATATTGTAGTTTGTCTAACCTGCCTTCCTTTGCAGCATGTACATTTCTGTTAATCACCACCATCTTGGTTCTGGATCATGCACCTTGGGGACCCTACAATGGAGTCTGTCCCCAGGGGTCTGGTGGGAGTGAATTTCTGTAGGAATTGTAGTTTTTGCCCTTTGCGCTAAATGGACCTTGAGGGGAGCTCTAACTGTGACAGACAGATGAATCAACAAATCAAAGCTTTTGGACACGGGAAAGTTCCAAGCTGCCCAGCAGTGAGTCAGTGTGAAATTAGAGTGGAAAGAGTGAACAGCTCGAGAGATTCGAGCAGCTGCTCTTAAGGGTAAATCTCGGGTGGGGGAGGGGAGGAGGCTGTGTTTGGCCTGCCTAAGTGAAGAGACCTTGAGCCTGAGATCAGACTTCTTCCGGTTGCAGCTTTGTGATCGGAACCTGATTTGTGACAAACTGAATTTCCCTGAAGTGGACCAAGATTTGCCTCGGTGCGATCGGCCTGTCAGGACTTGAGATTGCCGCAGAGTGTACAGTTTGCACAGAGACACTGTGAATTGCAGCAGGACTGTCCTCCGAACTGTGGTATTTACCTTGCTTTTACTATAAGTGTGCTGAATGCTGACAGGGGTCACGATCTGGCTCTCCACTGCTTGAATGTGTCACGCTTGCTGGAAGCTGCATCCAGCACTCACTGGACTGCATCTGAACTGTTCACCCAGTCTGGGCCTTGCCATCCCAGCCCCGACAGCCGCAAAGAAACAACTTCAAGAGAGACCCGCCTGGGATTCGGCTCCCTGCTCAACACCATTGAACAGGAACGACACCACAGTGAATCGTGGCCGTGCTTCTCCTGGCAATCCAGCACTTCATCCTGAGGTCTCCATTTTATCCATCCTGTGTCCTGTACTGGTAGCGGAGTTAACACCAGTGTAGCTCCTGCAACAAAGCTCAAACCAAAATGTGTCAACTGATTTATTTGTTGTTGCTAATCATTTTGGACTGAGCCATCCGCTCCGTTTACAAATTTGTGTTAGAAATGCATGTTGTGTTTTCTTTCCTTAAGGGCCCCAACAACAGCTGCAATGCTGGCCTACCACTGGCACGCTTCAGGCTAGCCTGTAGTTCCAACTGGGTACCCACAATGTGTGTGACTGTGCTACAGGGATCTTTAGGTGCATGACTTATAACCTGAATCTTTCAGATCTTGAATCGACCACTAGATTTTGCCCCTTCCTTGTTACAGCCCCTTAAATAAATCAGATCTTAATCTTTTTGCATTGAAACTGGTTGTAGTGTACCTCTGTACAAACAGCATTGAAATATTGTTGGTTGTTGTGCTGAATCTTATTTTACAGGGGTCTCCAGGGCCGAGCCAGCTAAGCTTGCCCTGGTGGTAAATGCAACAAGTATCGGGGAAAACCTGTTGTCAGGTGTCAATTGCAATTGTGTATTCTGAACCATTTAGGCCACTAGAGGGAAAAGAGGGGATAACAGTGTCCTGGAGGGCTGTACCAGGTCAGCTACACAACCACTAATCCTGTCCTCCGGTGGAGGCACTCATTTTCAGTACCCAGGCCCTCAACCTGCACCTGGTGACATAGGCAGGGGTAGTATCCCTTGGGGTAGCGCCTCTTAGGAGTTAGTCATTTAAAAAATACAGAAGAAATGTCAGAGAACCTGAATAGTAGTACCATTTCACCTTCAACTGAAGGGGCCTCAAGGTCAGATGCGCTTAGGGCATAACAGCATGTCAGGAGACACTGCACATAGATTAAAATGACTTAGAGATACTTTCAGAATAAGATACCTACTTAAGCATAGAGCTTCTAAACCCAATTATGAGTGTCAGTGTGTATACTAATGCAGTAAATGAAAAGCAAAAGCCACCTGGATTAAAGACATACTAAAATTGTAAATTAAAATAAGCCTAACAAAATAGAACTACAGAAAGTATCTATAGATGGCATACAAAGAGTAAACAGTAAAGTTTACCTAAAGTAAGTGATAGTTACACACTATATGGAATGCAGAACTTAGCTGGAACCAGTACCCAACTATACTCTCAAACTAGATATTATGCTCCTTAGACCTTCAGGCCTGTAGTGTAGTAACAGGAGTTTATAAATGATGATATAAATTGGCAGTATAAGTGCCAAACAAAAACTGCTTGTCAAGGACCACCAAGAAATTAAGACTATGTAGCCTGATATGTACAGATTTCAATAAATTCTCAGTGTATAATATAACAACTTGATGTATTGAAAAAGTCTAAGGAATCTGAATAAGAAATCATAGGAATTAAATTCCACCCCCATCCCCAGAGAGAAGACAACTAGTTTTAAGGAGATATACACACACACACACACACACACACACACACACACGTCCTAATGCGCCATCAGTAACTCCAATTGTTACCTAAAGGAATTAAACTTGTAATGAAATTCCAAGTAAAAGGGATCATGTATCCTAATATGTACAGAGCTCAAAATGAGACACTGTATAACCGTAGGGAACATTCCCGTGTCCTGGCCAACATTCCCTTCCCATAAACGCTCATGCGATTATCCAGGCTGTGTGTGGGTGATGATGCATGCGATATGGCCGCCACCACACTTTCAGTCACTTCACTACCAGTCTAGCATTGCTTGTAAAGCGCTATATACATGCTGATTCTTCTTCTTCTTCTACTACTACTACTACTACTACTACTATGTGTGCATTAACAGTCCAAGGATTCTGAATAGAACCACAGTGAAATAAAATGTCCACCCTCCCCAGGGTAAAGTAAGTAGAAGTAAATGTACAGTATGTATGTAAGACTAGATTCCTAACATACCTTCATTTCCTCAAATCACTATTATATTAACACAGTGTAATTAGATCTGTCAAGGACCCCCATGCAAATGAGATTCTGCACCCCAATATGTTGAGAACTCAAAAAATGACAGTGTATAATAAAACTACTGGATGTACAGTAACAGGCTAGGGACTCAATAAGACCAAATGGAATAAACCCTACCCCTGGGAAGATTAATAAGAAGGAATTAATATTCATTATGTATGTGAACTAAGAGTCCTAACACACTAACTCCATGTATCTGAATAGAAGCCCACCTCAATGTAACAGCAACCCCACACCCACCACATCTCATAACCCCCACACACACACTGAGGACGCTGAAGTCCTATAATATATAGGATAGTGTATGGTCTACACCACGCTTATTCTATCGAGTGAGTCTTATTGACGATGAGGACCCCAGAGCGAAGCTCGAGAGGTCCTTACTGCCATGGAAACCACAAGGTATTAGAATAGCGTGGTGTATGTTCCCATATCTTTTCTATATGGTATGGCCCCAAAAAGTAGTATGTTTACTTTAGTTTTCCCTGAGATCACTAGTTGCCGCAAGACCGTCTTCCAAATTTTGCTGCTCGGCTGGAGTTTGCTCGTGATTTAGTTATCAACCGCCTCCCATCCAATGTTTGGGGCGGTTGTATTGTGACGTGCCTACTAACGCAGAACAAAAAGTCTTTCTGCATTAGTATGCATCGTACATTAGTGCAGCAGAACAACTTTTCATGTGTATGGATTGCCATACACAATCGCTCTCTGCCATACACAATATGTCTATCCTATGAAGAAAAGGTCTGTGGATATTAAGTTCTATAATGTGCCATAAACCCCAAATCTGTGTTCATGCCATCTTCTACCATATTGAGAAGCAAAATAGGTTTAATCTCAAAAGCCCTGCCTCTGTTGTGTACTTTTGAGATTTCCTTTTAAGACCATTTCTTACATATCTGAGACTGAGTGGTCAGGCCATAGAAGTGTTGCCCCACTAGTTTTCAGTCATCTTCAGATTAATATTATGTCTGTGTGAGTTCATCCTAGTGTGGAGTGGTTGGCTTGTCTCTCTAACATAACCTGTTTGTGGACATCTCTTGCATTGAATGAAATAAACAACATCCCGTGATGCACATGTGTGATTCCCTGTACCATGAATTGTCTATTTTGTGATGTAACCACACAGTCCGAAGTGGAAATGAGCCACAAGTCTTACAGCCATGTTGATTACAGGGTGGTGTACCATTTAGTGTCATGGTGTTCTGTTCTGGTGAAAGTTTACTCCTAATAATTAGGTTGGCTAAGTTTGGTGGTTGTTTAAAAGATAAGAATCCTAATAATCTTACACAGACGCTCAAGATCTGGATGATATGGGCCGCCCAGTGGCGCTTGAGGGTTGAGGCGCTGGACGCCACACTCACACCATGCCAGCGACCCGGTTCGGGAACAAGCCCAGGTTGCTGGGGTCGGTAGGAGGGAGAGGATCGAGCGCCTGAGGACAGCCTCTCTCCCAGGAGGGTGGGTCCCTATTCGGCGCTGTTGACCTCTGGTGGAAGCTGGAGACACAAGCCAGAGAAGCGTGAAGCAAAGGGGCGGGAGTGGCAGACGTTGGTGAGGCCTTGATGTCAGGGTGCTGGCCACTCCCAGGGGAAAAGGGGAAAAAACAAAACCTTCAGCTCTGGCGGAGCTTACCCATGATTTATGGCGCCTTCCTGGCATCCTCCCAACCAACGCCACCAGAGAATTCGGGTGTTGAGCCCACCTCACTGCCACTGGGGCAAACCGAGGCTATATGGGCAACGGAGGATTGACTAGGTAGGAGCAAACGTGGTGGATGACTCCTAGGTACTCCCGAGGAGACTGGAGTTCAGGGAGAGAGGAGGGAAAATAGGAAGTACAAAAAAAAAAAGATCTGGATGATATGTGACTACTAAGTATATTCTGTTGGTAGCTGTCCTTTCCTTATACTAAAGTAGTTGTTGTCTTGGTACCTGTGTTGAATGTTCTATTGTCCTGTCAATTTCTCTGGAAGAATGCCCCTGCTCAATAAAGGCGTGTTTCAACAAAGCCAAATGTGTATCTCTGTCTTCCTCATTTAAACAGATGTGGTGATACCGAAGTGCTTGACTGTACATGATAGATTTTTTGTGTGGCTTGGATGGTCCTTGATGAGCAGTTTTTTGTTTGGCGCTTATACTGCCAATTTATATTATCATTTATACACTCCTGTTACTACACACAGGCCTTAAGGTTTAGGAGATATAGAGGATAATTGTGTGTTCTGTAGTTTACTGGTTGTAATAACCTTGAGCGGTTGCTATGACATGCTTGTGAACCTTGAGAGAGCAGCTCAAGAGGTTTACTGTTGGCATGGCAACTGGCCGAGGTGATTGTAACCCAGTAACTGCAGAACCCCAGCCATTATCTTTTATAGTGTATGGGGTTTGAGTTGGTTAAACAAAACATTTACACCAAAATATGGCTAAGGGGTAAGGGGTTGTGGGGAATATTTGATGGCCAAGATGGGATGCCATCCTTCACTGGGGTCCACCTGTGGATGGAGGTGGGGAGGTAAGAGACAAAGCACACAAAAAAAAAAAAAAAAAAAAGATTGTTTGGGGAAAAAACCTCTTGTAGGTGGTAACTGTGAGAAACGTAAACAAATGAACTGACATGCTGCTCGTGGTGAACTCGAGCTCGATGGCTAATCTCGTCCGAGGAGGAATCATTGCGATCATGCTTAAACTGCCACTTCAGCTCACATTTAACATTCTCAGGTCAGAAAGTCAGCGGGTGACATTGATTCCATCTTGTAATCTCATCGAGTGATGTAGGCAAGCAAGGTTTACAGCTTAACGTCACAACAATGAGATTACAAGAAAATTAAAAGATACCAGGCAATGCATAATGAGGTCTCCCCATACATTATAACTAGTTTGAGAGTATAGTTGAGTACTGGTTCCAGCTAAGTTTTACATTCCTTATAGTGTGTAACTGTTGCTCACTTTAGGTAAACTTTACTGTTTACTCTTTGTATGCCATATATAGATACTTTCTAGTTATATTTTATGGGGCTTATTTTTAACTTACAATTTTAGCAGCGTCTCCTTGCATGCTGTTATGCCCTAAGTACTTCTGACCCTGAGGCCCTTTGAGCAAAAGTTGAACTGGTACCATTCAGGTTCTCTGACATTTCTTCTGTATTTTTAAATTAGTATTTTGAACCAATGGGAATTTTTCTGTTTTTTCTGCATGATCTGGGTGTTAAAAGTATGGGATTTTCTAAAAGAACGGTCATTAAGCTTCTGATGAAGGACTTGTTGGTCTGAAAGCTAAAGCACTTTGTTCTTTTGTTACATCTATGCTGGTCCAATAAAAGGTATCAAATCATTTGCTTCTGGATCCATACCTTTTCTGTGAGATGAACCTGGAGTACAAACTAAACCATGCAGGCATTTGAGGGAATCCCTTACAGATGGCTGAAAAAATCTAACAGGATAAAAAAGAAACACACGGAAGTATTAATCTGTGGAATGCTCTGCCAATTGATATTATTATAAACAAAACATAACTGGAATTCAGAAACAAACTGGATAAATATATCCTAAATGGGGGCAATTAAAGTACTTCAGCTAGAAAGGGGCAGTCATGGCCTTGTGTCTTATAGCTCCTATATATACACTTAGTATGAACCTTAGTAGTCCGCCTGCTACCACCGCTCTGTTAAGAAGTGTCTCCTGAACTCCTTCTTGAACCCCACCACCAGCTTATAACACAGCACCCTTTTGGTCTTGTTCCCACTGAGACAAAAGAGGTCCCCTGTATCCACCTGTTTTTTTCTCCCATATTTTCACCTTACTGGCTCATTGTGGAAGCCTGGGTGGCTGTATCAGCCCTGTCCCATTGCACCGTGGCCATCCCGTGTCTCCTGTCATCTCTCCAGACCAGGCGGGCCACTGATGCTTGCAGGAGGGCTTCATTAAGCCCAACCTAAGATATTTCCTGCTGTTTTCTCCCGAGGCATGGCATATGTGCAGTTGGGCGCAAGCACCCTCAGAGGAAGCACTCCAAACACGCTGTATGCCTGCCTTTCCCCAGTTATAGGACTCATCATGCAGGTGGCAGTTGAATGGTAAGTCACAAGAACCCCTTCCCTGAGGGAAGAGGGCTGTCCTATGGACGCTCAGTCTTCCCTCCTTGGCCAAGCCCCGAGTGATCACAGTCCGCTCCCCGAACCCAGGCTGCCGGTGTGGCAAACAGGGAGGCACGGATGCCCTCACTTCAGCTGTGAGCCACTGGTGGCTGATTGGACATGAAGGTTTTAATCATGTCCCCTTTCTTCCTTCTCAAATGAGTACACTGAGTTCTCTCAACCTGTCCTCATATGCCTTGCCCTGCAGTCTCTGAACCATCTTTGTCACCCTCTTGTGAACTGCTTCTAGCTGGTTAGAATCCTTTTCTTTTAGCCAGCCCGCCAGCGCAGTGGTTGGAATTCTGCTTGCGATGCTGGCGACCCGGGTTCGAACGGACCTGGGCCGCCAGAGGTCAGGCCGGGGATATGATAGAGCGTCCCATGGACAGCTATCCTTCTCCGGGGAAGGGTGGGGGAAGTGTCCGGTGGTGATGGACTTAGCGGAGGCAGGGGGTCCTACAGCTACTGGGTACCTCGTGACTATTGGGGGCGACGCTGATGTCATTGTATGTTCCCACCTCCTGAGGGAAAAACAAGAAAATGGAGGAGGGAGAGCCTCTGTCTACATGAAGCCCTCCCTGGCTTCAATCAGCCACTGCCACCGCACTCCCAACCAGTCACAAATCCCATTGCACTGGAATTAGGGAACCGTGCTGCGGCCCTGACCCTTCCGGGGTGGGCTGTAACCGGAGTTGAGGCAGTGTGCAGTTGGTGTGAGCCTGGGGCCGTGACCAGGGCGGATAAACAGGACGGAGGTGTCTCCTGGGCGAAAAGAAAAATTAAAAAAAAAAAAAAGAAACGTTTCTTTTTGCGGACGCACTAAGGATCTGTACTACAGAAGTATAACCCCCTTGCAATAGTGCCTGGCATTCTGTTTGCCTTGGCTGCTGTCTTTCTACACTGCATAGCCTGTCTTAGGCTATTCCCAAGTCATTTTCCTTCTCTGATTCAGTGACCTTGACACCCCCCAGACTGTTCGTGGTCCTCGGGTCTTCTTCCATATGTGCATGACCTGGACTTCTTCACATTGACCCTGAGCTGCCACACGCCAGACCACCTTTTCAGCTTCACTAGGGCTTTTTTTCCTGCACCACTTCATTCGTGTCCACCCTCCACAGAAGTTGGTGTCATCCACAAAGAGGCAGATTTTAGTTTTAATTCCATCTCTACTGTCATTAATGAACACATTAAACTGCGGGCTAAGCACAGATCTCTCAGTACATTTCTGATGACCTCCATTGTGCCGAGAACTCCCCACACCCACCTTTTGTGTCCCACCAGTAAGCCAATTTGCTACTAGACTCTCAGGGAGCTTTATGTAATTTCTGACTAGCATGGAGATCGGGAGGGGAACCTAATGTGTTTATTATTTGCATGATTCACAGCACTAGCGACCCTGCCTCAGATATAGCGAGTTATGCAAAAGTACTAACAGATTTAGGACACTTTGCTCCTTAACTGCCTTGATGTTTCCCATAGGCACGTAATGCTCTTTCTCTAGCTGGGGTTGTGCTGGGTGCCTACTGCACCTGTAATTATGGCTGTGCCATAGGGGCTATATTCAAGCAGGTTTATGGTATGTTTAAGCACTCACACTGTGCTCAGAACTTGTTTGAAAATAGCATATTTAGATCCTTGCACTAATTTACACTCAGGATGGCAACTTTGCATAGTGTAAACTCAGACCTTTGGATATGGAACCCTTGTGCACTCAGAGGTGAGAAAGCTTTATTTGTTGGGGCCCGGTGTAGTGGATATTATGCTAATTTGAGTACTAATATGCCCAGGCATGTAACTTATACAAATGAACTTCCTGCCCGAGGGACTAAACATTTTCTGCCTGTTAGCTATTTAACTTGCTTGCTGGTGATCTTCTCTGCAGCCCCAGCCCCAACCCTAACCACACTTCCATGAGGCATGATGGGACTGGGACTGCAGTTTACTTAAAGGAAAACTAGACCCTTATATCTTGTACATTGTATTTGTTTCCATGTCAACAGACAACTCTCTTCCCTGTAGCTGTTAGGGATATATGTGACTGGTTTATTTTCACTGTTCATGCTAGTCCCTGTAACTATCCTGGGGTCTCCATTTCCTGGCTGCTGAAATCGCATTGTCCCTGAGCTGCATTCGCATATGAGAACATGTTGTGTCAGCATCTTTTAGACTCGTAGTATGCCTGTCTGCTTAATTATATTTCAACAAAACAAGTTGCAGCAAGGTGCTAAATGCCACATTTACCTTGACTTGGCTTTGCATACTGAGTTGTAATACAGTTTTCCCTTTTTCAGGATATTTGTACTTTAAGCATAGAGATACCTGGTATAAATGGATGTTGTGACATCATGTTCTCATATGCTAATGCTGTCACGGTCGGTGAGATTTAGCAAGCATAAAATGGAGACCCTCAGGACAGTTACAGGGACTGGCAAGAACAGTAGAAACAACCTAGAGCAAACCAAGGAAACAAAATAACATTGACAAGATATGAGGGTGTAGTTTTCCTTTATTGACATCAGAGTGGAATAATGGGTGTTTGTGTCTGCACCTGCATTAACATGTGGCCACTATACCTGATTGGGTGGTATGCCCATGGAAGTCTGCCGCCCCAACATGTTTAGTGTCACTCAAAGGTTGTATCTGCCAGAAAGTAAGGAAGTGTGAACATTCTATTTTTGAGTGATCTTAGCAGCCTGGACTGGACTGCTATGTGCACCATAACTGACAGGATGTAGTTGTTGGTATTTTCAGTAGTAACATCCTGAATATTTTAGATAAACATGCCCTTTCTGAGAAAAACGAACAAAAACTTACTACTACTACTTTGGCTATCTCCTGATAATTTTTATGTTGCTTGCATGCATGTGCAAGAAACATAGTGCCATCATCCAAGTTTTCGGAGGTGTGCAGCCCTCTTCCAATTCAGTCAGTGTGTTTGCAGGCACGCCGCATTCTCAATGCTGCTAGGGCTGTCTATGACAGCAATCGAAAATGCAGTGGAGTACAGTTGAAAGGGGAGCTGCGCTCAGTGAGCAGCGATAAGATATCGCCTGCTCATGCACGCCCCCAAACACACACATATGCACGCATACTGTGTGCTCGCCCCACACACACACTATATAGTCGACGGGTGCCCAACTCCCCGTCGGCTGTGCTGCGCCCCCCAAAAGAGTTCCTCATGGCACTGGGTGCCCACCCCAGTGTGGCTACACATCGTATACAGGAGGTGCCCATCCCCCATCAGCTCCACTGTCCCCCAGAGAGTACAGGGTGATGCTGTCACCGATGGGGTGACCAATCCCCTCGATCCACACACCCCAAACAGCCATCCTTGTGCCATGCTGGGAGCCCACTCCAGCGTGGCAAATGTCCGTCATAGTCCTTTTAAAAAAAAACAAAAACAAACAAACCCGAAACATAAAACGGTCCTCGCTCTCCAGTCCCTCACCCGTGCCCACCCACTGCACACCCTGCCTCCCCACACACCCCTCACCCGATACTTACCTCCGCACGACAATCTTCGTGGACCGGAACACGCCTGCACTCTTCAGAGCTGGCTGCGAACTGAGGAAATGCCGTAAGCTGTAAAATGTAATAAATAGGGTTTTTTCAACTTGTTGCATATCTTCAGGCATTTTGTGGAATTTTGCACCAAATTTTCAGCACGGGGTTTTGGGACCCCTTCTCATGAATGCTCTCACTGTCATGCGTTACATCTGGCCTGAAGGGTGATTTTGCAGTCACCGTGGAAATCACCTTCGGCACCGACACGAAACAACACTACCAGTGTTCATAAGATGGGCCTCAAGAAGCTTATGTTGAAAATTTGGTGGAAAAATTCCTAAAAAGACTGTTTTACGAGCAAGCATTACAGAGTTCCTACGCACGCCATAAGTTCGAAATTTTCAATATTTTCACCCAAATTTTCAACATTGTCATTTTACCACACCTCCTTATGAGCAGTACAGCTGTCATTTTCACATCTTGCCCAAAACATGTTTCCGCCCATGTAGCGCATCAGTGTCGCAGTCGATATGCTAAATCACTGTATGGGACACATTAAGAAAATCACAGTGACACTGTTCATGAGCAGAGGTCTTAAAATGGCTATGTTGAAAATTTGGTGAAAAATCCTAAAATGACTGTTTCATGAGCCTGCGTTGTGCAGTTCCTCATTGAGCTCCTAAGTTTCTGAATTTTCAATATTTTCACTCCAGATTTTCAACATTGCCATCTTACTACACCTCCTTATAGAACAGTACAGCTGTAATTTTCACATCTCACCCAAAACGTGTTCCTCATATGTATGCAATGGCTAAGTTGGTGTGTGAAATCAATGTACATTAAGAAAATCACAGTGACAGTGTTCATGAGCAGAGGTCTTAAAATGGCTATGTTTACAATTTGTGACAAACTTCCTAAAAATTACTGTTTTACTTAGCGCATTGTGCAGTTCCTATGCACGCCGTAACTTTGCAAATTTTCAATATTTGCAGTCCACTGACTTCAGATACCTACACTGCACATAAGCAAGCAGCATTCGGCATTGACAAATGCTTGTTTAGTTAATGAATCAAAGGGACAGTCTGAGGTCTGGGAATTGAAGCAACACCCTATCTAGGGTAGGGGTATATAAAGATTTAAATAAGGCACAAAGGAGCACAAATAGAAATAAACAAAAGGAAACTAGAAACACCCTATCGGGGTAAGGGTACAAAAGTATCACCAGGTAACACAGGAGAGTAGAGGCTGAGAATGCTGGGAGTGGTGCAGTGCAGTGGTTGTGTGGCGGCAGTTTTCAGAGAGACTTTCTGGAGACTGCGACACTGCCCCATCTGCACACACCTCTCTGGGTTGAGGGAGGAGGTCTCTAGACTCAGTCTGAGAAGGCTAGGATTTGGGACCTTCTCCCACACACCCAGAGGCCACTAGTTCGCCACTGCTACCACGGAGGATGCCAGTGAGGAGCAACAGCTGGATTGTGGTGGGCTCTGGAAGGGTGGGGTGGTGGGACAGAGGCACATTCTCAACCGGTACCACTGCAGAACTCCTATGCCACTCTGGCAGGGGGAGACTGCCAGGAGGATCCAGCGGTAGTGACCATGGGGCATGTGGAGGCCTTCTATAGTGGAGACACCAAGGAGGGTGATAGAGGACCCAGAGGAGGAGGAGGAGGAGGAAGCAACTTCTGGTAGAGGGCTCAATAGTGAGGGTATAGATTTGGGAATAGGAAAAGGAGAGGCAGGTTAGATGCCTACCTGGTGCCATGGCCCGGAGGGATGGAAAGCGAATCTTGAGGATTGCTAGGGCAGCAGGATGGGAGGGAGAGCTGGAAGTCATTGCCCAACTGGGAACTAATGACCTGGCTAGGGACAAGGCTGGATAGTGCAGGGGAGTTTATGGAGCTGGGAGGGTCTTAGACAAGTAGCTCAGTCATACAATCTGGTTGGCAGTTTTCATTTATAATTCTGTTACAAATCAGAGGCAGGAAAGACAGTTTAAGAGCACTGTGATAAGTGCAATAGATGTTATTGAGGATAGTTGGCAGATGGGTGGGGTGTGGTCAGGCATTAATGTTGGTGATGATGTGCCGAGAAAGGGAAAAAAAAGGAAAAGATGAACAGGGTCGGTGAAGGATGATGGTGACAAATAGCTGGATGGTGGGCAAGCTAACAAGAATTCAGGTTACTTATTGGGACAATGGCATACTATCTTGAATGCATTTTTGGCCATGGTCTTGATGCAGTTTAGTGAAACAACCTTGGTTATCCTCAATGTATTTTGCAGGTGGTTCCATATTGATGGAAGAACATAACTAATAGCACCTTTACCCTGCTTGGTCTGTGTCCTGGGGACATCTAATAGAAGAAGGTCGAGCTGCTCAGGGAATAGGTGCTGTGTCGTGTATAGACCATAGAGCATATGTAATGAGGCACGTTCCCGACAGTAACTTCAGTGTCCATTGACCAATGTGCAACGATGCCGGGTTGCTAGAGAGGCCCAGCCTAGAGCAGAGTAGAAGGAACCATGCTTGTGTCCTGGTGGTGCATTGCTACCTAAGTGTAGTGCCTGATGGTATAGGGTGTCTAATTTATGAGTGTGGATTGTATGCCACAGTTGTAGATAATGTCACCATAGTCTAGTAGTGGCATAAATATGGCTTTGAACCAGTCTACACCTGAGTCCAACATGAATAGGGATCTGTTCCTGAATAGGAATCCCAGCCTAGCCTTTAGTTATTTAGTTAGGCATTCAATGTGAGCAGTGAAGGATAGTTTGGAATCAACCAGATGCCCAGGTACTTGAATTGGTCCACGACCTCGAGGGTGTCCCAGAATATAGTTGTGATGGGTAGGACTGATTTCTTGTTAGTAAGAGAGGAGGCCACGTGTATTGAGGTGAATAGCATCATATTTGTCTCTTTGGCATTTAAGAGGAGTTTTAGCTGACCAGATTGAGTTGCAGCTGGTTGAAATCAGCTTGTAGTTCAGCGCAAGCTTCACACGTTGATAGCGTGGATGTGTACAGAACAGCGCCATCTGCAAAGAAGTGCAGTTTTGAGTTTTGAATAGTTCTATTTAGCGAGTTAATGTAAATGACGAAGAGGAAGGGCCCCAAGATAGATCCCTGTGGAACTCCTCTGGTGACAAGCACTGAATCCGAGATGGCACCGTTTGCCTTTATTCTTTGCAACCTACCTAGAGATAGATGGCAAACCATCTTACTGTAATGTCATGCATTCCCAGGGATGAGAGGTAGTGCAAGAGGTGGGTATGATCCAAAGTGTCAAACACCTTACTTAGGTTGAGGAACACTGCACAAGTGGATTGCTTATTATCAGTGGCGGAGAACCAGTCGTTAGTTACAAGATTGCTGTGATCCCTGGACTTAAATAAGGGTAGAACGTGTGCAGTTTCCAGCTGAGGGAGCAGTGGCCATAGAGATGGATAGATTAAAATGTGCATAATTGGTGCCACTAACAGATGACTTCCACTTTTTAGAAAGAACGTTTCAATACAGTTGGCACCAGTCCCTTTTCTAGTCTCTATCCTGTTTAGAAGTTGTTCAACTTCCTGGAAGGTAACTTGGGAGAGTTGAAAGGAAGCATGTGACCTCATGTGTTGATGGCAATCTGTTGCAGTAGAGTTCTTGAACAGCCCTGCAGCAGGTGAGAGTCAAATGCCATGCCAGCTGTGGCTGGTGGGCATTCATTAGATCCAGAATGGGCGTTGGTCAGTGACCAGTGAACCATTTGAATTAACTTTAAGTGGGAGAGATTGGGGAGGTGGGGTTTGCAACCCTCAATTGACTTGAAGGTGTGCCAGATTTTCTGAGTTACCTTTTGCTTCTTCCAGGATTTTAACGTAATAGTTAGCTTTGGCATTCCTTATACGCTTTGGTGCATTTATTTCTGGCTGTTCTAAAGTCTTGCCAGTGTGATGCAGATTTGGTATGCCTTGCTCGGGTCCAGAGTTGTCATGCTTCGCCAAAGAGCTGCCTTTAGTTCAGGGAGAATAAGGGTGCGAAAATTTCCTGACTCTGCTTGTGTAAAGCGGCATGTTTGTTGGCAACGGCTGTGATGACTGTATTAAAAATGATGAAAGCAGATTCAGCTGTACTGGCTAGATAAAATGATTGCCAGTTGACATTTTTCAGGTCTTACAGGTAGCAATGGATATCAAACTTGTGGCAGTTTGGCTGGAGATAAATTTAGGGTCGGAGTGATGTTTGTTGTGTGCATGTGTGCGAGCTACAATATTATGGTTGCTCATGTCATTATGAAAGACCGCGAGTGCCCTATTTTATGTGGTCGTTGATGAGGATTAGGTCAGGATGGAGCTGTGGTCTTTGTATTTTGAGTTTATTCTTGTTGGCTCATTGACATGCTGAGTAAATCCAAGCTCATCGTATAATTCTTTGATGGGGATTTGCTTTAGGAGTAAGGCAATCGAGGTTTAAATCCCGCAGTATAATAGTTTCATTAGTGCTGAACTCTGAGATGTCTCTGAACTGAAATAGTAAATCTAACCCACCTGAAAGTGGTCTGTAGTAGCCCGCTATATTATTGCTTAGGAAGGTGCTACAGAAATGTGTATTTCACCAGCTGATGTCTTACCTGAAGGGACAAGGAATATTAAATGACCAACAGCATAGTTTTAGGAGGAGCAGTCCACTGTGACGGCTCTGGCCGGCTGGCAAGCACTGTGCTTGGGGCTTGTGAGAGGGCCTGATATTGGGTGCTGTGTTTGTTGATCTGGCTGCAGCCTTCGATATAGTGGCTACGTTGCTCCTGGATAAATTGAAGGAATTGGAGTGAGGGGCCAGAGCCTGTTATGGGTTTAAAGCTACTTGAAACATCGTACTCAAAGGGTTAAAATAGGTAACAAATTGTCAGAGTTTATGGAAGTGACGGCAGGGGTTCTTCAAGGTTTGGTATTGGGGCCCCTGTTATTTTCAGTTTTGAACAATTTGCCACGGATTTTTTTATGGGGTAATAGTCTGCTTTATGCTGACGATATAGTCTTTCTGGACTCTGCCTGGCCTATAGCGGTGTTGCAGGTATCTTTACAGGTTAATTATGACATTTTGCTTCATGGCTGAAACAAACGAGCTAAAATTGAATGAAAGTAAAACCATCATATTGCTATTCGGCTGTACCCAAAGACTGGCTAGGGTTAGGAACAGTTGCAGATTGTTGGTAAAAATGAGAATACGCTTTCTGTAATTCCTAGTTTCAGATATTTGGAGGCACACTTGGACCCCAGTCTTAGTATGATGCCACACTATTGAAAAAGCAGGAATAAGCTGCATCAAAATTGGGTTACTTGTATTCAAATATTGATTCCTTGACTGACTAAGCTCAAATGCTAGTTGCAAAACAGGTTCTGATTCCATCTTTAGACTACAGTAATATATTATTTGTGAATCAAAACAATATTTTTGGAGAAAATACCAATCAATACTAAATAACATCTATGGCTTTGCTCTTAAGGCACCTTGTAGAACACATCATTGCAAACTTTATCTACAAACTTGAATTCTTCTTCCCTCACTTAGGGTTGAGTTTAATGCAACAGTATTTTTTATCAAATACTTAAAATTCAGGACTTGCTATCCCATTTTCTTCTTTTAATTTGGTGTCAAACTGTATCCACTAGGAGCAATGTACTCAAGCTTTTTCCATCAGTGAAGATAGAGGGACGGCTCAGGGCAAGGTGAGGAAGTATTTTTCACAGAGAGGGTGGTGAATGCATGGAACAGCTTTCCTGAGGAGGTTGTGGGGTCTAAAACTGTGGGAGAATTCAAGAATGCATGGGACAGACATAAGGCAATTCTTGTGGGGGTAGGAAGAAATAGGCTGTTGGTTAACTAGGATCAGCAGTTTATCCTGTAGGTAGGGAAATGGGCAGACTGGTGGGCCAAGGGTCCTTATCTGCCGTCAAAGTCTATGTTTCTCAGAAACAGTGTACCAGAAATCTTTTTCCTGGTTTGGTCCAGCTATTCCAAGTGAATTGGCTAGCGCTGTTAAGTCAGCACACAATGAAAGGCATTTTAAGCAACTGTTAATTAAATTTTACATTATGAATACTGTATAGCAGGTATATTTCACGTCGATATGTTTACGGCTATATTCACTATCTGGAGAGTAAATGCGAAATCTGTAGGGCGGATAATATCCTGAATGCAAACCTGTGCTGAGATGGTCAGTGAGTTGCGATGTGAGAGGGGAGGGGTTGCAATCACATGTTGCAGAGAATTTTCAAGACTTAGTCACACCTCTGGGTCACCCTTTTAATTGCCATTCACAGATTTGCCGCGTTCATTGCTATGCTATTCATAGCCCATTCGCCTACCAGGACAATACTACCGATCATTGGCTCATTCACAGCCACCCCAGTTTCTAAGCAAGAAGCAGTCATCGAGTATTGCAAATCCAGTCACTACGCTTTAAATGTTCTAATGTGGCTGCTCTTTCTAAAAGAAAAAGAAATGCCAAGTCTTAGCTTAGCTTAGTGAGCTGCTTTAGATCCACGCTCAGCTCAGCACTGCCAGATACTGTAGTTCTATTACCGCTAATGCGCAAATGAAGCTCCACACCGAGCTCTCTGAAAGTTCCTCGGCATCCAAGGCACATATTCACGCTTACACTGAGACGACTAAGTGAAGTCTGGGAGATTTAGACTAGCTAAATATTGCTGTCAGTACAGCCATTCCAGTACCGCTGCAGCACGATTTCTACCTGACGCTAATATGTATAGCAGGTTGGGTTGCGCTAAATCTCAGGATGCAAATTCAACCTGCCATACAGTATTAAATGTCAGTGTTCTTGTTTTTAATATTGTTTTGTAAATGCTATATTTTACTGTGTATTGTTTAGTGTTATATGTCAGGCGTGAGTTGTAATTGCTATATTTTACTGTGTATTGTTTACTGTTGTATGTCAGGCATGAGTGGAAAAGGACTGTGCTCAGTTCACCTGCTGTTAAAAAAAAAAAAAAAAAAAGAAAAGAAAATGGGAGACTGATCGACTGAGCTACTGGTTCCATGGAGCCACAATACATTCCATTCCCTCCAAAAAGTGGCATCCTGAAAACATTTTTGAATTGCCCTGGCTGCTTTAGTTGGAGTTGTATTCTATGTGCACCTTTTTAACTTTAAAGAGCACCTTACCTGGTGCTCACACCAAAAATAAGAACCCTTGCCTGCCCCTAAGTCGTTTGTACCCAAATCAGACCTTTATTTTTCCCCATTTTGGAAGTTCTGTGGAGCCGAGCTGACAATCCCTTTCCACTTCCTGATGTCACTATATTTTTAATTTATTTATTTTTAATTTTTTTTTGAAAGTTGGATTTACAACCTTTGAGTCAGGGACTCATTGAAAAGGCACCTTGTCACAGGAGGGTAGACATGGTTACAGTGTGCGATACAACAGTGGTAACATACAGGTGCAATACAGTTAACAAAAAGAACACAATATAACAGTGGTTTACGGGATAAAGTTACATGCAGTAAATAGCAATCGATAAAGTATAACAATAGTAGAAGTCACAACCCTGGTCGTACTCAGGAAATACCTAAGTGGAAGGAGTGGGGAGGGCAGGGGAGGAAAGAAGAAGAAGAAAAATAAAAAAGGAGAGGGAAGCAGTCCAACGGACATTGTCAAGGCTATGGGCAAGAAACAGGAAGGACCCCAACGTTAGGTTGATTAAGGCAAATACAGCTTTGGCGCCAAAGAGATGGTTACAGAGCGACCTTAAAGGGACCAATTTTGTAGACTTAGTGACAGAGTTGAACCATGTGGGGCGTGGTAGTGGAAGGACCTTTGGGCTAGGGAGGTCTTGGTACGGGCACCAGAAAGGTGGCCTTAACTGAGCTACGGGTGGCAACGGATGGGGATGCAAGCCGCAGGGACGCGTGAACCCTGGGGAGAGTCCTAGCAGGGATTTTTGGGACGTAAGCAGGTTTGGTAGTGCAGGCGCCGTCCAGGTGAGCAGGTTGGTGGTGGAATAGAGCAGGCAAGTATGGGTGCGGAGGAGATGCACGTTCAGGAGCCTGCAGGCCTTGTTTATGGAGGTCTGGATTCTGATGAGGCGGTATTGTCTGCTGCAGCGTGATAGGTAGGCCATAGTCCACTAGGGACAGGACGGAGGAGTTGATGGCTAGTCAGAGCGGTTTGGAGGAGGCAATCTCTGTGGCGATAGAGAAGGCCAATCCGAGAGTTTATGGCTGAAGACAGGGTATTGATGTGGTGTGGAATGTAAGAGCCGAGTCAAGGTGATGCCCAGGTACTTGTAGGATGACACCTGCTCGAGAGGTGAGCATTACTGGGGAGAATGCAGAGGGGGCATTTTGGCCTTATTCTGTGATGCAAAAAGCATAATTGTTTTTTTTTTTTTTTTTTTAGGTTAATGACGGTCGGGTCAAGGAACCACTTTTCGGCTTGGTTGAATGTGTGCTGCAGGATTCCTGTAGAATGCGGGGTCAGGGTTGGAGGCAAGGAGAATCACATCATCGGCAAAGAGTACCATATTGCCGAGCAGGAGCTGGGAGGGTATTGAGAAATAGGCTGAACAGAACGGGGCCCAGGATGGAACCCTGGGGGACTCCGAGTGAATGGGTAGGGTATTGGCCAGGGTGCCGCTTACCTTCACGCGCTTTGATCTGGCAGAGAGGTAACTGGTGAACCAAGCCAGTGGGCCAGAGGAGAAGCCAAGTTGGTGGATAGAGTCAAGTAGGAGGGGTGACGGACTGTGTCAAAGGCCTTGAGAGGTCAATGAACACTGTACCCGTAACATGACCAGAGTCGAGAGCAGAGTGGAGGTGCTGGGAGAACTCCAGGAGGGTTGTAGTGGTGCTGTGTCCAGGGCGGAATCCATGTTTTCTGGACACAGCAGGTGATTTGGCCAGATACTTGAGAGCTGAATGGCCACTACTTTTCTAATGCTTTGGGGAGAGAATGGAGATGAGCCTGAAATTGTTAGGGGAGGTTCTATCTCCACTCTTATGGATAGGGGTGATTTCTGCAATTTTCCAGGCACTGGGAAACTGACCAAGACATAGTGACCGGTTTAAAAGTTTGGTGAGAGGGGCTAGTACAGTATCTAGGACTAATCGGAGAATCCAGGAGTCCAAGGGATCACAGCTGGCTGTTGCTAGCTCAGGCATTTTGCAGATGAGGCCTGGCTTCAAGGGTGATATGGCACGAGGTAGAAAGGGGCGATCCGAGGTGGGGGTGGAGGCAGGGATAGGGTTGAAAAAGTAGTTGGGAGGACAGAGCATAGATCTGAGAAAGCCATATTGAGGCACTCAGCTATGCGGGAGGATCAGTAGTGACGGTACCGCCTATGGAGAGTAGTGATGGTGGGGGAGGAGCGGGTCTTTCCATTGAGCCTTTCATATTGTCCCAAAGGCACGGATGAGCCCCATGTGGATTCAAGGGTGGCTTGATGATATTTGGCCTTAGCCTGCCTTATAGCCCAGGTGCACTTGTTACGTGCTGCATTATAGGCTTGTCCGTCAGCCAGTTTGCCTGTCTCAACAGCAATATGACAGAGATTCTCTTTGTTTCAGTGTTTGGATGAGGGCTGGGCTGGGGAGATCCATGGGCGTTTTTGTTTTGGTACAGAATTTGGTCAGGGGGTGAAAGGTCACAGTCCTTGCTGAACGACTGGAGAAATAGGCTATGGCAGAGTCAGTATCCGTTGAGAGTAGGATTGGGGACTAGTCAAGCTGAGCTAGGTGTGTTTTAGCTTTCTGAGACCCCGGGGTGAAGGCGCTGCAGCAGTGACCTGGGACACTGGTTGTGGTGTGGGGATGACCAGTGGCAGAGGACAGGATAGTGGTCACTAAGAAGGTCTGGTAGTACATTAATATCCCTGATTTTATGGGGACGGTTCGACAGAATTACATCTAGGAGGGTGGTGGAGCCGCCTGACTGATTAAATTTAGTGGGTGAGGTAACTAGTTGGGTCATATCTAGGGCAGCGAAGGAGTCCCTGATATGGGGGTGGTACTCAGCCAATTGACATTAAGGTCACCTAGGATGAGCTGCTCCACCTTGTGTGGAGTGTGGTGATGTAATCAATGAGGGAGTGGACAGCTAGTCCCTGGTCCTCGGGGGTATGTAAGAGACTGTGAGAAAAGAGGCCCCTGGCTGGGTCAGGGGTAGCCTTGAGGATGAGGGCTTAGGGCCTTGGGCACTAAAACAGAGCTTGGGGCAGGTAGAGCATGGCCTAAAAGTGTGTCACACATAAAGACTGCACACCGCTGCCACGTTTGCCTATACTGGTCTCTCCCTGAACAGAGTGTAGCCAGGAGGGAGATAACCCGAGTTGGGAGTTTTCTCGAGAGCCAGGTCTTGACTAGTGCTGTAACATCAGGATGGTGTTGTACAGCCCAGCACTGGACAGCGGCGGATTTTTTGTGAGGCTGCAAATATTCATGGATGCAGTGCTGAGGCCAGTACTAGAGTGAGGTGTGGGGTGGCTAGTTGACAGCGGCCCGGTTGGGGTGTGTGTCCCGAGAGCAGAAGAAGTAGAGCAGTTAATCTGATGAGCGTCTGTGGTGACCAGAACCCTTAGCCAGGTACCGGCGGAGGTCCTACTAGTGGGGTACAAAGGGATTGGTAGGGTGCGGAGGTAGGTATGGCAAGGAAGGGGTGGGCCCAGGGTGTCCTGGGGAGGGAGTATTGGTTGGAGGTGGGTGCTGTGGAAAAATAGGGGTGTCCAGGGTGGGGGTTGGCTGCTGTGGGGTGGTAGAGGGGTGGGGCTCAGGGTGGAGGGTAGGGGGGCAGGATGGGATGTGGGCAGAGCAAGAAAGGTAACCATGAGTAGGCTGAGTGTGATAGCCGTGGTGCCCATTGCTATTTCTATTGGGGGTGGGGTAAGGGAATAACTGACCTTCAGTGAGTGTGACTGCCGCTGTGGAGTATTTTTTTTTTTTTTTTATTTCTTCAGAGTACAATATGCTAAAAGTGAGAACAGGGCAGGGGATAACGGTGATTAGAACAGGAAAAGGCAGAGGCAAGGTTGGAGGATTAATAGAAAAACTAAGATGCCTCTAGTGGCAGATCAGTATAAACTGCAAATGGGAATGCTACTATATATGGAGAGTGTTGCGCTTGCTCCATAGACATGAATGGGCCAAATTCTTTAATTCGTTTTCATATTGTAGATAGCAACTGGGAAAAATCAAGGCAGTGCTCAACTAGCAAGGCCCTTGTTAGTTGAGCAGTGCCCTGCTTTGTTTGCGATGTCTATAAGTATGAAAAAAACAGAATTAAAAATCGCCCATTCATGTGCACCACCACGCCTCCACATAATGACATCAGGAAAATGGGCAGATCGGTATCAAGAAGTGAAAAGTGATTGGCAGCTTGGCTCCACAGAGCTAAAAATAGATCCTTTCCTTTCCAAAATGGGTAAAATAAAAGTCTGATTTGAGCACCAAACAACTTGGAGGCAGGTAAGGGTACTTCATGCTTCTTGGGAGGGGGCAATATTGAAAAGAGCAGGAAAGGTGCCTTTAAGACTAAATGGGTGCTCGATAATGGCAACCAACAGGTATGTGAAACACTGGTGGCAGATGTAGAATGGCAGTGTTTAGGTGGGCATACCCTGCATAGTGCTGTAAAGATGTCGATTATGCCTTTACCCATGTGTTCCCAAAATAATCTGTCCTGAATATTACTCAGAGTCCTATTTCTGTTACACAGTTTTGGAACAGTTTTAGTAAGCGATTTGTTGAACACTTTGGGGTCTCCCCAAATCGCTTTCAGATTTCCAAGAATTTCACGCTAAAGCGACACTGTCAGTCCCTTTTGCATCATATTATTTCTAGTTGAAAGCCTGCATTTTATGATTGCTTTACCTTCTAAAACTCATTGAAGTTGTTAGTTGAACCTAAACCTGCTTCCTTTCTTAGTAGAACTAAAATGCATGGAATGGTGCAGTTCTACCTAACCTTGTTGTGCTTCAGATCTACTCTTATTGTATACATCCTGAACATTAGGAACATCCCCAACAGTGCAGCCATCCTGATGCAATAGACTCTTGGAGTAGCTAGATTGTGTTAGGGGCATTCCCAAGGCCAAGAAAGATACAGTGCAAGCTGATCAAAGAATGTAAACATTTCTGTATGGTAACACCACTGTGGTGGGGGCAGTCTTTTTTTTTTTACCTTTAAAAGAATAAAGGAATCTGAATCAAACTACCAATGACATCCGCAGTCTTACAGAATATGAGCAGTCCTGATGTGTTTTTTAATCTAGGGACAGTTTGAGGCCTAAGGGGTTGACAGTGCCCCTTTAAGAGACCATTCTGAGAACACACTTTCTTTATAGAAGTGATATATCGAAATGACATTTATAAATTAGGGCAAAAGAAATGGTGCATCATTGACCCCTTTGAGCAAGAGTCTCTAGCAGAAGTCAAGTCCATGGAACCCTTACAGAGAGGTCAGCAGAAGCTCTGTGAAAGTAAAACATCGATTGTCTGTAGAGAAGAGATTTTTGTTTTGATAAAGTGATGCAGTTTTGGAAGATTGTTCTAAAGATTATGAGTGATTTATTTCGCATCAGTGGCACAAGCATTTCCTGGCCTTAATATAACATTGCTTGACTCTACTGAATACTGTACTCTTGATGGAGAGTTTGAAGTGCAGATGAACTTGTTGGACTCTGCTTGGTATATCTAGACCATATGGTTAATGAGGTGGCACGGTCCTCTCAACATCTGCAGTACGTATGGCAGTGGTGGTACACAAGCGCCAAGTTTATGCAGTAGACGCCACATCTGGCAGTAATGTGAGCAGCAGAGTGGTGGCACACAGAACGCCAAGTTTGTTGCAGTATGACGCTGCATCTACAGTATGTATAGCAGTGGTGGCACACAGAACGCCAAGTTTGCTGTAGTATGACACTGCATCTACAGTATGTATAGCAGTGGTGGCACACAGAACGCCAAGTTTGCTGCAGTATGACACTACATCTGCAGTACATATGGCAGTGGTGGCACACAGAGTGCCAGGTTTGCTTCAGTAGGACGCGCCATCTGCAGCATATGGCAGAGTGGTGGCACACAGAGCGCAAGTTTGCAGTAGGATGCTACATGTACAGTATGTATAGCAGTGGTGGCACACAGAGCGCAAGTTTGCAGTAGGATGCCACATGTGCAGCATGTATAGCAGGATGGCTACATAGAGTGCCAGGTTTGCTGCAGTAGGGTGCTAGGTTCTGAGTAGTGAGAATAAAATAGGATAATTTAAAGGGATGCCAGAAAGGCATGAAAAGACGTTGAAAAGCAAAGAATTAACTATTCTATAAAGAGGTTATCCTTGAAACATTGGCACTGTGCATTGTTTATGAATGCTGTCTTTTACTGAGTTTGCCAAGAAATGTGATATGAATTTGTGAAATTAATCATAAATGGGTGAGGAGCCAGCCCATCGGCAGCGGCAGTAGAGCCTACCGCCCCACACCAGCGACCTGGGTTTGGGAATGAGCCCGGTCATCATGGGCTGGCCGGGGAGGAGGTCTGAGTGTCCTCTTGGACTCTGCACCACCATGGGGGTGGGATGCACCGAGTACAAGACCCTGGTGGGGAGGGAGGACGCCAGTAGGTGCTTGACTGGAATGTGCATTTGCACATCCTCAGTCTGGACCTCGGTCCCGCGCGGGTGTCCTCAGGGGTGGGATTTCTGTGGACAGCACAACATAACAGAAAGTCTGGCCCTGCTCGCACAGCATGATCCACTGTGGGGCAGTGTGAATGGCGCCCAGGAGGGCTGGCATAGCCCTGGCCGGGAGTGGGTGAAAATGTGATTAAAAAATTAAGTATATGTGGTGAGTGAGTCACTATTCTAATCCCTGTGCTTTGAATAGACTTTCAGAACAGGTGGTATCAGCTGATACCATATCAGCCTTCAAAGTTAGACTCGACAGTTATTTGGAAGAAAAGAGGAGATGGAGCTGAAACAAGGGAGGCACGGTATACCAACTTTATGGCAAAACTAAAACCGCGAAGACCATTACAGCAACAAAATCGTCAGTTAGCTGTAATAGTCATGTGGGATACCGACACAGCTTTTTCAGGGCTTACACCCTTCCCAGAACAACTCAGACCTGAAGCTGATTATGTTAAAGTCCGGGGGATGGGGGCTTGTTTTCCTGATGGCACAGTGCTAACTGTCGGCATTGTGCCATTGCTGTAAAGGTGGTCGACAAGTTTCCTGTCGAACTGCTGTGATGTAACTGGAGGCACTTGATGGACCAGTGGTCTTCTTTCTGCTCTAAAGCTATATGTTGAAGATGTTGCAGGGTAATACTTTTGCAGGCAAAATAGAAGTGGCAAACTGGGCTCTGCGTGAATATCTAGCAAAGTGCTGGCAAATTGGACACGAAAAAAAAAAACCTGTGCAAAGTGATGAAGTGCCCTTGACAGCGAAATACCGCTTAATTGCCAATGCAGGGTCTAATGTAAAACTTGGTTTATTCTGTGGGCAAATACTTATATTTATTTTTTGTAACTCCTTTTCCTCTTCATAGTACCCAGTTAATCACCCCACTGTCCCAGTGGTATAGTTAAATATACCTCCCTTCCCAATCTTCCTAGCACCAAATCAGTCCCCCTCAGTCCCAATAGTAGGAAAATGCCCTTTTCCTCCAAATCACAGAGCACCCCTGTTTGCATCCCCCCCACGGGTCCACTGAGGCTTAGATAAAAGGAAAGCTATGAGCTGGTGACAGCGCCAGTGCAGCTCCTCCTTACATCAGTGTGGCTGCCTCAATGAATGAATGAAAGCACAAGTGTACTAATTCAGATTTGATTCGCTTAGACAGCAGCCGGGTTGAGGTGGTATGAGAATCAGAGGGCTGGTCTTTGTCATCAGCTCCTATGTATTTTTTTTAATTGTTCCTTGTGCAAAGTCTTGCAGACTTCATCAAAATGAACTGTTGCATTACTTGTAATGTTTATGATTTTATGAGCCTACCTAAGAGGGTAGAGTATTGGTATTTTATGCACCAAACTAATAAAAGAAAGTTAAAAAATGAACTGTCGGGTTGCTAAAACTGTAGGGAAATGGCATGGGACTCTGGCACACAAAAGAAAAGCACAGAAACACAACATTGTGAAGAATTCTGAAGAACCCATGTTGTTTAGGACTCCACCTGTGTCACGTGTTTGACAGCCATAAAATAATGGTCAAGAAAAATATAAAATTAAGATGGAAATCCAGAAAAATAATGCTGCAAAAATGTTATAATAACTGGTGATTGTTTTCCATAGGAAACCGGTTATAATTCTATCGTTATAACCAGCTGGTTATAATGACGAACACGCGCTAGGTTTCCCTACTTCATGCATGTGCCTACCGCACCTTCCTCTTTTGTACACCGCTCCCGCCGCTCTCTCCTCAGTGCTGCACCCTCCAGTTCCCCGACCACACAGTCGGTGGTAAGTTCTTTTCTTTTTGGTGGGGGGACTAAAATATCACTGGGCACTAAGTTATAACCCTACCCATCCATTATTCTCTATATAATGTACTGTGCATATGTTTGGAAACTATTGCACAGATTTACTAAAAACACAAGCATGTGAGAAGAGCTACGCTTTAGAAGAGTACTATTTATTTTTTTATTACGTGTTTATGCGCCTTCTTCACTGCCAGTCCTCAGCTGCATCATCCACTATTCTCAATGACGACATGGCGCTTGGTGATCATCATGGGTCCCCACCCCTTGCGGAACTAGGGGAGGGAGGACATCCTCCTTACTCTGTGTCCCAATGCAAATTGGAGTCAGGGCCTAGTCTGTAGTGGGTGGCCTGTGGCAGGCTGGCTGGCGTCATCCTGGCAGCAGGATTTTTGCTTGCTTTTATCTTCTCTGACCGGCCCACCTCCCTGAGGTCAGGCCTAGGCCAATCAGACCACACACACTAAGCGTGTCCCGTGGAAGAATAAAGTTCTGTGGCCCAGTGCAGGGGTTATTAGTGTGGCAGAACCCAACGCCATCCCTCCCTAGGCTGGGAATGCCTCCCCAGCCCCTGGGCCACAGCTGCCTTCCCAGTTCACCCCAAACACAGGTTGACATTGTGGGAGCACACTGTGTTACCCACTGGGCCATCGGCAGCCTAAGTACTCTTAGTTTTAACATCTTGCCTATCTGTTTAGGTAGGAGAATGAATGATGACGGAGGCCCTATCCAGGCTGAAAAATAATTGGGTTATACAGTGAACAAGTGATTTTTTTTTGCAATATAAATGACTGTATCAGTGTTCCACTTTGCCTAGAAATAGAAAGGCAATGATAAAATAACTGGACCTCTCCCTACTCACTTAATGATGTAGCAGACAATACACTACGAGATGCACTTCCTGCTCTAGATGATTGTTTATGCATCAGCACAAACTCTCTAGGTAGTGCAAGGAAGGCGCATCCTCAGAGATGAACAATGTAGCTTAATCGATGTTGGGTAATCATGTGTCATTAGCCAAAGAACAAAACTCACTGTGTGGAAGGTTACGTAATTTGTTCAAGGCTAGATCACCTCCTTTGCCGTGAAATGGATTAGATGCTTCAACGTTGGAATACTTTGTACTGAAGAGGGACATTATAGAGACCTACGAGTACCTCAAATGGGGAACAGGGAGTAGGGAGGTCTCTTTTCAAATGAGAGAGAACATACCAAGTCCAGGGGCATGCGATGAAGCTTGGGGGTTAAGAGGAATGTGAGGAAGTACTGCTTCAGTGGAAGGATGGTAGATGCCTGTAACAGACTGCCTACAGAAGTGGTGGCGGCAAACACATTGGAGGCTTCATGCATGTGTGGATAGGCATAGGGAATATTAGTAGATAGGCAGGGAGGGGAGAGTAATCTGAGACCAGTTAGGTTCTGCGACAAGTTAGGTAGGGACATGGGCAGACTGTGTGGGCCAAGCAGTCCTTTTCTGCTGACAAATTCTGTTTCTAAGATTTATGTCCACTCCTACTTGCCAGACATTCTGCTGTGTTCATCCAAAATAAGAGCCATCAATTTGGCAGAAGATTAAACTTTTAAAACATGCAGTTCCGTTGAGGGTGCATGGTTAACCTCAGAAAGGCTACAACTTTGTGTCCTCCCATTCTTCATGTGCCCACACTATTCCATGCCCCAGATCTTGCTATCTGCTGGAAAAGTGAGGACGTGTTTAAGTAGAGTTTTTTTTTTTTTATTTTTTATATATACATTTTATCTACTTCCTGCCCCTTCTAACCACCTCCCCCAGCCCGTCACCCTGGTATCACTGGGACTTACCCAGAGCCCACCCTGTCACCGGGTGCAGAGCCTGCGAGGGGTTGGTCATCATCCGCAGCTGGGATGTTTTTCCTCTATTTTCCCTTCCTGTTGCTGGGGCGCTGCATAACGGAGCGCATGCACATGAAGGCGCATAGCGCCATCCGCTGTAAGTTTATGGCCTCCTGACACATTATCCAGCTGGGTTACTCTTTCCACCTGACACTCCTTTGCTGAACTTCGGCCGATTATAGTGCCTCTTCTACTGAATGGTGTGCGTCCACCAAAGAAAAGCTCCCTACTCTAGCAGAGGCTGGCCAGCCTCTTCCCCGATGAGGGTCTCCTTCATCCAACAAGGAGGCTCCCCTCCTAAAATTGGACTCCAGCTGGGTACTGGACCAGTCACAACCTCTGGCCTGTTGCCACTGCCACACTTGGCATCGGACTCTGAGGAATCATTGCATGTGGTCTCAGACTCCAGGAATCCCTGATTTTTTTCCCCTGTATTCACCCCCTGCCCTGGGAAGTGTGGATCAGGACACCTAACTCCTCCAGAGGATCCTCCTTTCCTGGCGATGATTAAGACAATCCAGGCTTCTCAGGGGCGGCACTGAGGAACAGGACCCTCAAAGACGCCTGCTTGGTGCAGCATCTGCCCTTCTGGAGGTCAAGTCTGTGGTTATAGCTCCCTCCTCAGTGGTACTACACGATGACATTTTGTCTACAGTCTGGCAACAGCCGGTGTCAGTCCCAGCCATTCCAAGGAAGTCCGACCGACTATATCATGCTCCGGATGGCAAGTCTCACTTCTTCTCCCACACCAAGGCTGACCCTTACGTATTATCAGGTGTCTAGATGGAGTGTGAGGGGTCCAGTAATCGTGGTGATTACCCTTTGGATAGGGAATCCAATCATTTGGACTTTTGGGGCACAGGATCTATGCTTTCAATCCTGGTCTTGCAGGCCCAGAACTACTTTGTGCTTATGCTGATGCATTAGAAACCTTTTGACAGGTATGGGATGTGCTTCAATCAATGCTGGAATTTTCTTTCGATCTCAGATTGAGCATCTCTTAAGTTCTGACTATAACGTAGGCTTTCACGCCCTCCATGCCTTGTATGACACAGTGGACGCTGCTGCCGCAGCTCTGCCTCCACCATCTGTATCTGGTGTCATGCTTGGCTCCAAGGGTGTAGACAGGCATACTCACTGTACACATTTGTGTACAGTTTTGTTGAGTGCCTGTCACAAACCATAAGCCACTCTGTTAATATTATCATTCTAATCTGTAGTATTTGGGTTAGTGTAGGCCACTTAGGAGGGTCTGATACATGTATAACCTCTTTAGAGAGTAGAGGAATCATCTGATAACAGTCTGACTTGTTTGAAGGCGGTGCCATTTGGAAGGGATGTATATATTTTTAATTGGGGGGGTAACTGTTGGAGATTGTGTACAAAATGGAAATTACTGGCTACACTCCTGCTGGTCCGCCTGACCCGACTTTACTCCAGTGGTCCAGGCTTCCATTATGGATGCCCTTCGGGACCCTTCGTTGTTCATGGAGGACATATAGGCATTGCTGTCCTACCTGCAAGACTCAGAACTTCCCTTCATACTGGCTCCCGTGGCCAGCAGAGGCCAATCGCACCTGCCTCCAGCTCGCCTTCAGAGGTAGTGACCCAGCGTCCTTAGCTCTCTGACTCTGGGCAAGTGCCAGGCCTCTTGGTCCCGGTTACCCCAGCTGTTAAGGTCCACAGGGCAGAGGGCTGTTGGCGCCTACCACTTCCTCTTAAAACCCCAGTGACCCTCTTCCCTTGCTTTTTCGACAGGTTAGAAGATCAGGAGTGGGGGGAGAAGGGGACAAAGGAGCTAAGCTTCACCTCTTTCGTTTTGCCTTTTCAGCTCCCTTTGTGTAGGCCCTTCTAGGTATGCCTCTTTGCAGCGTTGGCTCAGAGTCCTGCCTGGCTGTAGGTAACCCAGGCTCCCCTTAGGTGGGATGAGTGAAACCTTATTCTCTTCTGTCGTTTCTGGAGGATCGGGTTCTACCTTTCCCCCTCTGCGGCTATGGGGCCTAACGCTCTTTTGGCCTGGCCATTCCAGGTCCATTGTTGGGCCGGATAGGGGCACAGGTACAGGCACCTGGGCTTCCTCTCGTACCCCTTCTTTGGCTGTGGGGATGGCACCATCCTCCAGTGGAGGTTAGGGCTGGAGCAAGCCCTCTGATCTGCCAGTGTGCCTAGGGCAGGGTGTCCTTTTCCATGATGTTCCCCAGGCCTTTCTAGAAGTCCACCAATTTTCACTGGCACTATGCTGGGGCTGACGTAGGCTCATAGCCTCTTCTTATCGTCTCTGTCATGGTGGCGCAAATCAGTTCTCGCGGTGATTGGATTCTGACACTCCTCGTGCGGGAGGAAGCGGTTGCTCCTGGAGTGAGCGATGAGGTTTTCCCCATTCTGTCATTCCTATGGTGGTCACTTCCTTTCTGAGCAGCAACACTTTTCATCAGGGACATGCCTAGTGCCCATTTAATTGAACCCCTACAGGACCCCCTTTTTCCTTAAGGACGGCTCCTCTGGATTTGTGGACCAGGGGTCCTTAAGCTTCAGCCTTTGCTAGCTCTCCCATACCTGGACAGGGTTCCCTTGGGTCTTCCTGGTCACTATTCAATATGGAGAGCCTAGCATGCTCCCGGAGCTTTACTATTCCTAATCTTTTTGTGCAAGGAGAGAGCCCTAGTGCTTCTCTGAGATAAGGGGCATCTAGCTCGGCCCTCTTCCTTCTTGTTTCATGGATATGTCCACATGCTGTCCAGTGTTTGAGGACAACAGCAGGACCCTGCTTCTTCCGCCTGGTGTTGGTCCTTGTTACTCGCGTCTGGGTCCTTTCTATTAGTACTTATAGGGCAGTGGTCCGACCTTTGGGTTCTCACCATTTCCCAGGACCGCCCTCCTCCCCTAATTTTCTCTACGAGGGATGAGACATGGGTCTTTTGGGGTGTCCCTCTTTCAGGGGAGGTGAGAGGAGAATTTTCTACCTCACCCAGTTGTCTCAAGGTTTTCCCGGGTCACCTTGACCCTTTGCCTTTCCTAGGCAACTGGAGTTGGATCATACCGTGTCTTCCAGTATCTTCTGGGGAAGAAAGGTCCCTTTTGACGGTCTTTCTTTTCAGGATGGGCCTTCAGTCAGATCCCTCTGCCCTCGGGACTTGAGTTCTCGTGGGTAAGAGGGGGGCCCCTTTTCTTTGCTTGTCAAAGCCATTTTGGCTTTGAGACTTCCTTCTATTCCGGCTTCAGATGCTAAAAGGTACCTTCCCAGGTGATTCTTTTGATGCCTCCTGTCAGAGCTCCAGTTTCCTTCCCTTGCAGGATGGTTTCTTCCTGGAGGCCTCATAACCCCGGACACATCGTGAAATCTGCTAAGATTTCGTAGAGTTACTTTGTATCATGAGATGAGCCAGTTTGGTTTGGGAGTATGACCGACATCAGGGGACATTGTGTTGTCCCGGTTCAGTCCACCTCTGATTGTCTGTTTCCTTGAAAGGACTAACAGGGAGGTTTATCTCCTTGGGGAGATTAGGCTGCATGTTTGGCAGCTCTGGGCTCCAAATACTCTTGGTTATCCTGTCCTTTGGCCTCATTTGAAGTTTGCCCTGGTCTATTCCTGACAGGGCATTCCTCCTGCTACCTTCATTTTCAGAGGACTAACCTTAGGCTAAGAGTCTGCTTGGGCCTCCTTTCCCTCTCTGCAAACTGCAGTGATCTTTCCTCCTCCCGGGGTTTTCCCCTTATGGCTACTGGGGACTCTGTCCCTAATGGTGCTGCATACTGTAAGAGCCTCCTCGATGTAGAACTTACCATAACAGTAGATCTTCGAGAGGAGCTCTCACAGTAGCATGTTTTCCTCCCTCTATCCCCCGCGCTCTTTCCATCTCAGTCTTTCTTGGCTACAGGAGTCCTCTTTTCTCCTGTTGCACCTTGTCTCAGGATCTCAGGGGGGACCACCCCTCTTATACCAGATCGGATGTAGGCATGCCATCATTTTGGGGTGGGTGTCCCCGTTGTGTAGACTGCTAGCTAGAATTTTTCCATGTGGTGCTGGCACCTAGCGGCTCAGTCCTGATGGTGTCGATTGCTGCAAGGCGCCTCTCAAAGATCTACTGTTATGGTAAGTTCTTACATGACTGTACTTTATACAAACAGTGCAACATGAGAGGCAGCAGAGTATCAAGTAAAACAAGCATTTGTCAATGTTGAATGTTTGCCACTGGTATTGCTGTTGTACTATCATCGGGGCACAGGTCAGGAAGTATAGGGAAACCAGAAGCAGTTGTAGAATTCAACAAAACTGTTAATTTGTAGTTGCAATAACATAAAAAATCTGTTCAGAATAACTGTGCAGAAGAATAAAATAAAATCTGCCTTTAGTTTGTGTCCCTTTTTCTTGTGAAATCTTTCCTTGCAGCCCAGCTTAGCTGTTTTGTAAGTCTTTCCAACTCCCATCCTTTGCTAACATTCTGTTCTAGGGCGTGGGTATGTTGTTCATCACACTCTTGGCATGTCCCTTCCGCTTTAATCTCACGGAAGTCTTCAGGCTGGCTCCTCCCACCCACCTGGGTGGTATATACCTTAGCTCCGCCCCATGATGTTGGATCTTCCTTTCCGCTGGAAGATTCAGGTTGTCTCCCTCATGCTCCCGCATTTTGTAGGCCATGGCTTTCAAACCTTTGGTTATACGAAAATCTGCATTGTTAGGTGTTAAGCGATTGCAAGTTTGCTGCTTGATCATGGAAGACAAGTCTTCCCCAGTTTTGTTGGTGCCCTTGCGGCCCAGAAAATGCTGCGCACTGATCCCACACGCGTGCCATCACACCTCAAAATGCAGTCTTCTGTCTTGCTTTTCACCCCCAGCGTCCTCGGCGACCATCGCTGCGCCTGAGCCGGGGAAGCCCGAAGAAGAGGATCCTCTGGGAAATCAAGGAAGCGGTGAAGCGGTTTCCATGACTGCGGGATCTACCGAACAGTTGGAATGCATGCAGGCGTTCAAGGAGGAAGTGGCTTGTGCTGCAGATACCTCTTGGAGCTTCTTCGTTCACTCAACCTGGGCTCCACCTTCTCGGGTTCCTTCCAAGAGTTGTGCCAGTCTCTCTCCTGACCAAAGGAGAGACGCTTGCGCTCGCATCCCTCTTGATCTTGTAAGCGGAGAAGGATCCGGGATCATCTTCGCCTCGATGGAGACATTCTTGGAACGGAGATCTCAATCCCAGGAACATGCAGTCTCGACTTCGTCGATCGCTTCTTCGCCGCTGGCTTTGGGCTTTGCCATCTGGTCAGTCAACCGAATTATTGATTAACGATGTGGAAATCGTGATCAGTCCAATGTCACTGACTCTGGCCGAGTCATTCCCTCAATCGAACCCCTAATCTGGTCTTTCCAGATGATGAGACCCAGCCTGCTGGGACTCCCATCGAAGAAATGGTCCCTGATCCTGAGAAATCACCGTCCCACTGGTGTCTCTCGATCGAGTCTGGATCCCCTCGACCGACGGGCCGAGGAAGAGCCATAAACGCTCTAAAAGAGGCGACTCCATCGGTCATCCTTGTCCTCCTCGGATGAGGAGAGTCTCTGGCAGGAATTCCATCGGGCGCTATGAGGACCTCATGTGGCAACAGCTAATTTTGGCTGGGCACAAGCTGCCCCAGCTTTACACCAGTCCGTACCTGGCTTTCGCCTCTAGGCCTGTTGACCTCCTTTGAGGCCGATTAATCGCCCTCAGCCTCGAGTCGGCAAAACCACCAGTTCGGACCAAAACGGTCTCTCCACTGATTGTGGTGGAACCACTGCACAAACAGCCTGTGGGAGGGGCTCCTTCCAAGGAAGATAGACCTGACACTGGGCTTCCCGGCGATTATCGGTCACGGTCACCCTGACCATCCTCGGCTGAAGTCGAAGGTGACCTGGGTGGTTGGCGTTATACCCGGTTCCTCAGATTCAGGCGTGACCGGCTTGCATTCTCATCCAGGGAATGATGAGTCAACTGTTGGCCTAGAGACGGAGGAAGGTCCTCGTCTTTTCAAGGGGTTCTTCGTCTCATCTCTGAATCCACAGGGATGCCCCTGGAGCCAATCCAGAAAAAGGGGCGTGCATCTCTTCCGTATATCCTTAAGAGAGGGATACCCGAACGGAGGCCTTTCCTGTGGCTGAGGCTATTGCTGGCCCGGCCTTAGAACTCTGGCAGCGCCTGCTCTTGTCCAGCTCCATCTGCCTGTATGGTCCTGCAAGTATACGGTGCCCATGGGGTCCCTCGCAGGGTTCACAGAGCACCCTTCGTCCGAGAGCCTGGTGACCACCTCTGTGTTCAGGCATACTGGCAGTTCTGCGACACTGACTGACCTCCTGATAGAGTCCAAGCTTCTGGACCATTCAGCCAGGAAGGTCTATGCGGCTTCCACTCGGCTTCGCTAGGCAAGTTCGGTCATCATTATGGCACACTCCTCCTGGGTAGCTGGATGAAGTCCCCACATCTCCCTGCAGACATGCAGACCACAGTCAAGCAGGTCTGGGACCAGGGCCGAACTGTTGCCAGACAGCAGCTTCAGATGGCCTGGACATTGGAGATTCTTGTGCCTGCCGATGGCTGCCGTGAGTTACCTTTGTCGCAGGGCTTGGCTGAGGCTCTCCTCCTTCCCAGTGTGTACCCAGCACAAACTAGCTGATGTGCCCTTCCTAGGGACTGACTTGTTCAGCCCAGGAGTGGCCGGTCACCTTCAGCATTGAGCAGTCCAGTGCCACCTTGGATGCTACTTTTGCCAGGGGTTCTTCTGGCAAGAACCAGCAGAAGAAGAAGCTTTTGGCATTCTTCCCTGCGGCTCAGCAGTCCTCCTTCCAAGGTGGACAGCAGCACCAGCAACAGCAGCAGGCTCAAGCTTGGCGCCCCTGGCTCCAAGCCTGGGCCCCAACAGGCCCGCAAGGGAGGCAGAGGTTCAGGTCCTGGAGCCTTCTCCTCCAAGCCTGCTCAGTGACGGAGCAGGGCTGTCAACCCTCTCCCATCACCTCAGTCCTGGGTCCTCCCATGGGGCCGGCTCCACCACTTCCTTTCCGCCTGGTCCGTGTCACTTCGGACAGCTAGGTTCTCAAGTGGTCAGTCAGGGACTGCCTCTGGAATTCAAGCAGTACCCTCCAAGCCAGGCCGTGCCCCTCGGGAGAAGATTATCCGCTCAGACCCAGTTGGCTCTCCGAGATTACATCGCTCAGCTCCTCCTCAAGGAGGCAGTAGATCCAGTGGTGAATCCTCCAGCAGACCCAGCTTGTCTCCAGGTACTTCCTGGTGCCAAGTGGATGGGGAGCTGGCGCCCATTCTAGATCTACATGACCTGAATCAACATCTCAGGTCACGCACCTTTGGATGGTCATTCTGTCCCAGATCATACCATCCTTGGAGCAAAACATGGTTCTGTTCACTGGATCTGCAGGAGCAGCGTTCTTTCACGTCCCAATCCGTCCGTCTCATCAACGGTTCCTCCGCTTCAGGGTTGAAGGGACCCTGTATGAGTTCCTAGCCATGCCGCTCGCCTGTCATTGGTCCCATGGTCTTCACCAAATGCATTGCAGTGTTGGCGGTCCATCCTCAGGGGTCGGGGGATCAGGATTTATCCTTACCTTGACGATTGGCTCTAGCAGGATCCACCCAACAGGAGGTGGAGCGGTCCAGGGACCTGGCCCTCCAGACCTGCTTCCAACCTCGCCTCCTGATCAACGAGGCCAAGTCGGAACCGTGCCATCTCAGGTGATGGGCTTCATCGGGCAGAGCTCTACTCTTGTCAAGCCAGAGCTTGGCTCCCAGCGGACAGGGTGGAGGTTTTCCTCCTTTGCCCAGTCATTTCTGGTTGGGCAATTGGCGCCTGCCTGGGAACTTCTGTGCCTTCTGGGTTACATGGCGGCGTGCACCTCAGTGGTCCGCTGGGCCTGGCTGCACATTCTCCTCTTCAATGGGAGCTGGCCGCCCAGTGGACTCAGTGCCACAGTCATTTCGACCAGCTGATCACTGTAACCCAGAAGATGTGGGATGCTCTCCAATGGTGGACCTCCCAGAACGGTTGCAGGAAGGGATCCCATTTGTCCGCCCTGAGCCGACGGTCGTCTTTATGACCGATGCCTCTCTCATGGGCTGGGGAGCCCACATGAGGAACAAGGGCCCACGTGCTCTGGGCCCTCGAGAGTCACGATGCCACATCAACCTGTTGGAGCTCAGAGCAGTCAGACTGGCACTGTCAACTTTCACTGCTCAGCTCTGGGGTCAAGTGGTTCAAGTCCAGATGGACAATACCATGACCATGTACTACCTCAACAAACAGGGCGGCATGCACTCCCATTTGCTGTGCAAGGAGGTGCTCCGCTTGGACCCTTGTGAGCCAGTTGGAGGCAGATCTCCTTGCCATCCATGTGGCAGGAGCCTCAAACCACCTGGCGGATGCTGTCAGCCACTTAGACCAGGTATCCCACGAGTGGTCTCTCCATCCAGAGGTAGCTTACAGCCTGTTCCCCACTGGGGTGAACCGATGGTGGACCTGTTTGCCTCAGGGAAAACACCAAGCTGAGGCTGTTTCATGCCCGCCCCCTCAGGGCTTGCTGCAGGGTGATACCTTCTCAAGGCCGTGGAACCACAGGCCTCCTGTTCCTTCCCTCCATTTCCCTTGATCCACAAGGTGCTCCTTAAGGTTAAGAGGATAAGGCTAAGGTGATTCTAGTAGCCCCAGACTGGCTGCACCAGTTCTGGTATCCAGATCTCCTCAGCCTCAGCTGCAGGCCCCGCGCGGCTTCCAGCATGCCCAGACCTGATATCACTCAATCAGGGAAGGTATTCCATCCGGACCTTCAATCCCTTGCACCTCACAGCCTGGTACCTGAGCGGCTAGAGTTCCAGGCTTTGGTCTTTCCAAGATGTCTACACCGTGGTGGAGGCATCCAGAAAGGAATCGACCAGGAATGTATGGCTCTGAAATGGAAAAGGTTTTCCATTTTTGTCAGGGCAAGCTTGGACCCTCCGTCCTGTCCAGTGGCTAACATTCTGGACTGCCTTTGGTCTCTCTCCAAAGGGGGTCTTCGGTCATTGACCCTTAGGGTGCACCTGGCAGCCAGCTATGCTTACGGGCATGGGCTGGTCAGCTGACTGTGGCACAGGAGACAGTGGTCGGGTGCTTTTCAAAGGCCTGGGTCACATATCCCTCCGGTCGTGAACCTCCACCTCCGTGGGATCTACTGCTGCTACTGGCAAAGCTCATGGGCAAACCATTCGAACCAATGCACAAGTGTACCTTGTCACACTTATCGTGGAAGACGTACTTCCTGGTGGCTATCATGTCTGCCAGAAGGACAGGGAGCTTCAGGTGCTTTCAGTGTACTCCCTTATCTGGTCTTCGAAAGGGACAAGGTTGTCCCACGCCCCCACCCTTACTTCCTTCTCAAGGTAGTGTCGGAGTTTTACCTAACCAGGTGTTAACCCTGCCAGTATACTACCCCTAATTACACCTCGGAGGCCGAGTACAGGCTCCATACCTTGACCTGAGATGAGCCTCTCCTATTACAAGGAGAGGATGGCAGAAATTCAGGCAGAGGTTTGCCAGCTGTTTGTCACCTACACTGAAGCCGCTTCGGCAGACCTACAGCAAAATGGACTATTGTCAAGATGGATCACATCATGCATAGGGTCTGTGCTGCGTGCTTGGCAAGAGCCTCCCAGAGGATAAGAGCTCATTCTACCTGCCATACTGCTGCATCAGTGGCTGCTTTCTGAACATCCCTATCCAGGAAATCTGCCGGCCACTACCTGAAGTCAGCAAACACCTCGTCACCCACTACCACATCAACCTTGAGTCATGCCAGGATGCTGGGTTTGGGGCCTCAGTTCTCAATCTCTGTTCCCTAAGTAGGGGGTGTCGCCTTGTCTCCCTTCTCCCCGACTACTGCTAGGAGTCTGCTAAGAGTGTGGATGAACAACATATCCACGCTCCTAGAAAACAGGTTACTCACCTGTAACAGTAATTCTAGGAGTGGTATATGTTGTTCATCCACATGGACCCACCCGACCTCCCGGCCGCGGACGCACAACATCTGGCTTCCAGCAGGCTAAGATCTGGCGTCATGGGGCGGAGCCAGGTATATACCACCGGGTGGGTGGGAGGAGCCAGCTTGAAGACTTACTGTGAGATTTTAAAGTGGAAAGGGACATGCCAAAGAGTGTGGATGAACAACATATACCACTCCTAGAACTACTGTTATAGGTGAGTAACCTGTTTTTCTTCCAGTGTTCTGTTCTCGCATGTTTCAGGAGCTAGTAGCCTACAAGAACAGTATGCTTCCTGAGACCCTTTGCAAAAGGCTCAATATTTGCACTCAAGTAACCTCTAGGTTTTTAAAGTCATGACAAAATACAATTAATACACATTTCAACAGTAATAGTAAATATTTTCTAAAACAATAGGGATCCCAATATCAGCTTCATTCCATATACTGATTTGCACATATTCTTATATTACCAGATCTAGATTTGCAAGGGAGGGAAAACAGACAGTGAGAGGCAAAGATTGCTAGACTGTTCGGGTTGATAAGTCCAAGTCTCACAGGAAAATTTGGTTGGGCAACCAGACAGAGAAAAGACAGAAAAGGAAAGATCCTTGCCTTTAAACACATTTTCCATAACAAATGGGACAGGGTTCTATTCCACCCTGTCACATGTACCGGGTTGTCTTTGTATACATTTTACTATATATTTAACCAGGATAGAGCAGATGAGATGCAGCATCTCATTTTCAGTGGTGTCTATGCGTTGACACATTGTTAGATTGTAATTACTCAGGATAGAGCAGCTGAGAAGCGGTATCTACTTTTAAGTGGGCTCCCACATTTTAACCTCAAATGTCCAATACAGTAGTCTTTTTATGACCTGGCGTTATGATCAAGACAGGTGGAATTTTAAAATCCCATCCAAAAGGTGATTTTGCTGAAGCGACTGTGAAAACAAGTTTCAGAGGGGATTTGAAAATGACACTGCCATGCTCAGGAGGTGGGTTAACATAAGGAATATGTTGAACATTAGGGGCCAAAATCTGCAAAAAAACAGTTATGAGTAAATGTTGGAACAGTTTGTTTCCTCATAATTTAGTTTTTTTTTTCACATTTTACCTGAATTTTCAACATAATCTTTTATGACCACTCCTTCAGAGCATGACGGTGTCTTGTAGAAACGATGGCTGAAATGTCATTTTGCTCCACAAGTGTTAAAACACCTTTTGGGTAGGATATGAGAAATGACAGCTATCACATTCATGAGGTGGTGTGAATAAATGGCTATGTTGAAAAGTTGTGGCCAAATAGTGAAAACTATACAATGGCGCAAAAAAAGGCCGGGCTGTCACTTGGACTCATGATGTTATGCCAGTATAATATCACTGTCAATCAATGAATCAATCAAACTTTATTTAACCAGGCTTTTCACCTTTGAGCAAGCTCGTTTGCAAGGTGGTCCTGGACAACAATTACAATGGACAACAATACAAAGGTATAGATACACTGGGCAACAACATATACAAGATTTGAATACAGTCAATGATGCATTTTTGCATTTTACAGTATATACAGATTACAGACACAAAGGATAACATGGGAATACTGCTACAAACTATAGTAACCTGTAATAATACAACACGACAGAAGATATTAAGTATGTGCTAAAGAGGAAACAGAGTGGAGTGATGAGAAGGGGAGGAACGGGCGGTTGAGGAGAATGGGTAGGGGTAAGGGGAGAGGAGTAGACGTGCTAGAAATGACCTGACAAACAAAAGTGGGATTGGGAAAGCAGGGTCTTGAGTAATTATCTGCGACATGAGCAAGTTTTTTTTTGTTTTTTTCTAATTGTTTAACCAGGTGGGACGTACTAAGCTGAAAGCTTGTTTACAGGTGCAACCTGGGAGCCCAGGAAGTTAAGTGACTTGCTCAGGGTCACACAGTATGCAAGTGGGGGCTGTGGGTCTCAAACCCAGGTCTCCAGATTTGCAGCTCAGAGCCTTAAACCACTGCACTATATTGCCTCCCATCAAGTTTCTTCCAAGGCAGTTGTGAGAAGATACTTGAAGATGGATATCCTGGTACCGAACAATCTGAAGTGCATTCTCCATGGAGTTCCATAGGGTGGGAAGAGCAAAGCTAATAGGCGGCAGCGTCAGATAATGTTTGGATCTTGGACATTGAACATAACAGTCGTAGCATCTCAAACAGTAGGTCCCTGAGTTTTGATTTAATAGATTGAAGATATACTGTATACTGTATTAAGGCCCAGCACAGATGACCACAGTGAAAGACTAAAAAAAAAAAAAAATATAACAACTGTACCGCATGCACAGAGTAGTCACACACTTCCCTCAACACTGCATCGCTCTGCGTCTCTCTTCTCCTGTCCTGTTCCCCCACCGCCAAAGTAAGTATTCAGTACACGAGTTGGTTGACCTCGACCCCAGCTCAGCATTTGGAATCGGAAATGTTTTAAAAATCTCAGCAAACCACCAACTTTTTTTTCTCCAAAACTTGGTGATCTTTCTTAGAGAGGGTTCCTGCAGTAGGTCATAACATACAGGACTGTGCCCTCTGGCGTCAGAACCGCATGGCAAACTTTTGCTAGCAATGTCTGGCGTCCCATGCAGGGTTTTATTTAACTCTAAAAATTGATTAGCGTTTTGCTCATAAAAGTTCTAAAACATTGTGAAAATGTATAGCACTTGCCTCATTGTGTTTAACAAACATAGCACGTCTAGAAAACCTATATAGATGCTTTCTATACGGTTACTATTGTCCCAAGAAAAACTGTAATCAATTATTTAAAACTCATGCCTGCCTTCCAATTCTTTCCCGCCGTCTACCTCACGCAAGGACCTTGTGGTGAACGTGCTCAGTCAATCGCCATTTTGTACTTATTTCTCGATTTAAAGTTCACTTTAGTTAATTTTATTCTTCTTCACCTCCGACTCTGAAGTCCAAGAAGAAGTGCGAAAAGTGTGGCACAAATCCCTCACAAGGACGGCCACCGGCACTGCCTCTTCTGTCTAGGCCTGGTCACAATACCGAGGCCTGCCCTGATTGCAAGCCCTCAACCAGGCCACGCTAAACGATGCAGCAAGCCCTTGAAGCTCATCTTCTGAAATCAAGAATGGCCACCTTGAAAAAGAAATGCAAAGGTTGAGGGAATCCACTTCTTCCTTCTTCAGAGCTCAAGGAAAAAGAAAGATAGAGAAGCATAGGGAGTGGGAACGTTGGAGGACCAGGAGCGGATCTCCTCCAGTAAGGTCGCTGGCCCAAGACCGCAGTCTCCCTGACCTGCAAGGCCATTCCCTGACGCCTTCCCTGGTGATTGTCCAGGCTGCTTCCAAGAGTTCTTCAGGTACCTCTACTACTTTTAAGTCCATTAAAATGGGCCCCAAACATGGCACTTAAACTGATAAGCCGCCTGCTGGCCCTCCGCTGAGCGCTCGTTCTTAACGGAAAGTCAGACTCTGGGTCCTTTGAAGCCCTCCCGTAGTTAAGACAGAGTCCCGCCAAGAGGGAATCTACAACGCCTGCTGATAAGCCGGTTGGGGGTCCTCCCATTCGCCCTGCTCCTCCATCGACCGTGTCAGCCGCCATGGACTCTGTGACCGCCTGATCGAAGCTCAGCCGTCGGGACTGACGCTGACACACCCGACGTCCGTCAAGCTCACTGATCTCTGCTGGCCAGCCCTCCTCCCAGGCCCCTGGACAGGAGCCTTCTCCTCCACCTCCCGGGTAGAACCTCCAGCCCCAGACATTACGACTGGGATGGAGGGGAAGAAGGTCCCTGGATGTGGCTCTGCCTCCCCACCCAGTGGTTGTACCCGTCACTCTCTCGGATACTCTCTGGGACTGTGACATCGGAACCGGTTCTGACACCGCCCCAGGAACCTTCCTCTTCCAACGGGCCTATTTCTTGCCCCACCATCAGAGGTCCTTCTGTGAGGCACCGTGCACCTAATGCCCGTTGTTCCTCCGAATCCTTTCACTGACCTGCCTTCTGAGTCACCGGCAGAGCCTCTACAACTGCCTCTGACACCAGCTGACCCAACGCTGGACCCTCTGACGAGACTTTCCTGGTGCCAGATAGACTTTCAAGGCCTCCTTTGGATCAAGGCTATCTGTCAGGCTGCTGCCCTTATCCGGGCTTTCTGACGTCAGCTTTCCACTGTGGGGCTGACGATAGCCCCTTTCTCCCAGGGATATTATCCTGGGTGTCAGGCACCAGGCTATGCTCCACTCCTTTATCAACCATCTGGGTACTCTCCCCTCATTACCCGGGATGGGCACCCACTACTATCAGCCTCCTCCTCCACCATAACAGGACTTCCAGACTATGATTCAGTCTTGGTGGCAGGAAGCCATATCTCAGTTGGTTTCTGACCTGGATAACAGGATGCCGGCCCCAGTGGTTACCCCACCCCTGCTCCTTGTCACCCATGGGCTCTTCTCAGTCAGCCACGGTGCACATATCCAGCGGTACCACCAGGAGGTCTCTTTACCAGGTGTCGGGACCTCTGATAGAGAAGACTTTTCGGATTCGGAAGACAACTCCTCTTGATTCCTCATCCAGAGAGCAGTCCAGAACCACAGGAGCTAAGGGCAAGGAGTCACCCAAATCACCTCCTGAAGACCCTCCTTCACAGAACTTCTCCCATCATCCAGCAGGCCAATGGATGGAATGCGGAAGAACAAGACCCCAAACATAAACATCTAGCTGAACACCTAGACCTAGAAGAGGTGTCTCCATTCCTATTCCTCCTTGGGCTGCCTCTATGAGGAGCTCACTACCACCATTTGGCAGTTGCCCCACTCCATTCTGGCCATCCTGAAAAGGCAGACCGGTTTACCAAGGCAGATTCCATCGTAATAGCTGCAGCTCACGACTGCATTACAAGCCAAAAACATGAGTACCCCCAACCGATAAAGAATCTAGGCAGCTGGACCAGTTTGGGCATAAACTTTATGCCTCTTCCACCTGTGCTCTTCTTTCTGTCAACTACATAGCACACATGGTCTCCTTTCAGATGGCCACCATGGTTAAATTGAGGCCGTCTTAAGATTGGAGGACTCTGACCTCAAGGCGGAATTTACTAAGGACTTGCATTTGTCAAAAATAGCTTGCAGACATGCGCTTAGAGCCACTTGTGACTCAGTGGCTCGTTCTTCCACCACACCATATGCCTCTGGCGTCATGTTTCGCTGCGTGTTTCTGGGCTTTCCCCAGACGTACAGGAGCCATCCAGGATGCCCCTTTGAGGATCATTTCTTTTCGGAGGGGACACTAAGGACATCATTATGGGCCTTCAGGACAGTGGATAGGCCTAAGATCCATAAAATCCATGTACAACAAATTGGGCTTCAAATCAAAGCAGCCTTTCAGCACCAGCAGAAGCAGCAGTAAGCAACCCTTCTCCAGGCGTCAGAACAAAGGAAAGCACCGGTGTCAGCAGTCGCCTCCCCACCTCCAAAACCCAGAGGGCAGCTGGAGGATCCCTTCCTCTGCTTCCTGACTCTTTGGTCCTCCCACTTCCACCTCCCAGCAGCATGGAGCAAGTGGTAGGAGGGTTTGCCCTTCACCTAGAGGAATGGCAGAGCATCACATCAGATTCATGGGTATTGCAACTGGTAACAAGGGGCCACACCATCGAGTTTCTGGAAAGACCTCTAGACTCTACTCTAGGTTGATCCTGGTAGCCCCAAACCAGTTGTCTCTGGTCGAGGAGAAGATACTGGCCCTACTTCAAAAATCAGCCATAGAGCCAGTCTCTTGGGCACAGAGGAGAAAGGATTTTGCTCCCATTCTTCCTCATCCCCAAAAAGGTGGGCGACCTCAGGCTCATCCTGGAACTCAGCCAGCTGAACCTTTTGTGGAATACAAAAGGTTCCGCATGGTGACCATACAAGGTCTTCTGCCCTTGTTCCAAACAGGCCATTGGCTCTGTGCACTGGATATGCAGGATGCCTACCTGCATATTCCAGTATTCCCTACCACCGCAGTTTCCTGTGTTTCCTTTTTCAGGGAGCACTTTCAATTCAAAGCCCTCCCTCTAGTCTTTCATCGGCACCAGGGGTCTTCACCAAGTACATAGTGGTGGTGGCACCATCTCTTCTCTTCTCTGTCGGGGCATTGCAGTGTTCCTGTATTTAGGCGATTGTCTCTTGGCAGCTCCATCAAGAGCAGCCTAGAGAATCCTGTCCTTCACCTTGGATCTTTTCGCTCCTGGGGATTACCATCAATTACCCCAAGTCGTCCCTGGTTTCTGCTCAATGCCTCCAATTCATTGGGGTGGTTTGGACACGGTCCAGGGCAGGGCCTTCTTGCCCTCAGACAGAGCAGATACCCTGCTGGAGCAAGTCAAGGTGGTAGTCTCCTCCAGACATATCTCAGCCAGGGTGTTCGTACGCCTTCTCAGCCCGATGGCAGCAACCATTTCTACGTCCCTTGGCCAGATTGCATATGAGGGTCGCCCAGTAGACATTAAGAATCCAGTGGGATCAGCATTTGGACGATCTAAATCATCCTGCCCTGGTATCCAGCACACCCAAGAAAGACCTCTTATGGTGGCAGGATCCACAAAACCTGTCTCAGGGGTTGCTTTTCAGAACACCCCATGGCTCATGGACCCTCACCACAGATGCTTCAGGTCTGGGTTGAGGGGCCCATCTGGGGATCATCAGACACAGGGACGTGGTCCCAGCTGGAAGCATCTCTCATAAACATCCTGGAGATGAGGCGGTTCTTCACGCCTCCAGGCCTTTCAGCCCCTCCTGTCTGTGGGAACACTGCTAGTACAGACCGACAACATGTCAGTGGTCTGGTACATCAGCAAACAGGGAGGCACCGGTCGCACTCGTTGCAGGAACATGATGCGGGTGTGGTTCTGGGCAGTACAGCACAACCTGTTTCTCATGGCTGTAACGCCCCAGGCATCCACAATGTCCTGGCAGACAGCCTCAGTCTAACAACGACACATGCTCACGAATGGTAATTTCATCAGGATGTAGCAGAGCTTCTATTCCATTGTTGGGACGGCCAGAGGTACATCTCTTCGCCTCCTCATCCAGTGCAGAACTACCCAGTTTTGCTCGCTCGTTCAAGGGTCTGGTGTTATTTGGCAAGACGCGTTATCTCTCTGCTGGACAGGGAGGTATTTGTACGCTTTCCTCCCTTTCCCATTCTGCAGCCTGTCCTACTGAAGCTTCAGGCAGAGGGAGCTCAGATGCTCCTGATAGTCCCCCTCTGGCCCAGGCAGATTTGGTTTCCACTCCTGCAACAGCTGGCCATGGTACCCCTAGTACCCTCCCTCTTCAACATGATCTGTTGAGGCAGGAACAGGGCAAACTAATGCTGTGGTCTGTGTTGTTACTGACCTTAAAAGATGGTGTCCATGGTGGACCAGCCATCAGGAGTCTTTTGAGTGTAACCTTTTGCTTGCTTTTTTTTTGTTTTGTTTTGCTAGATTTTTTGTTTTATGCGTTAAGGTTTATGTTTTATGCGTAAGTTTCATGTTTTGTTTTGCTACTGCTTTTTCGGTTGCTGAAATGCGTAGTGTTTTCTTGTTCATGACCTCTTTGGACTTCTGAGGATGTGCCCGCCAAGGAGGTTTGTGGCTCGATCCTTTGCTCACTGGCCGCTTGGATTTTTTTGACCCTTTTAGCTTTGTGGATCTTTTGTTTGGCCTGGTTGACTGCCATTGGAGGACCTTTTTGGGACTTGTATGCAAGGACTTCTATGGGAACTGTTCTGTTTCACAAAGCTACTACTTCTGCTCTTGTGCTTGATTGTGAACCATCCGAGGAACTGCACTTTAAGAACTGCAAGATCTGTATGAGCTGCACGCAGGTGCTGTCTTTGGAAATTGATTCTCTGCTTTGGATTCTTAGTGCATCAAAGGGGCGTGGCTTGGGAGCTGTGCTGGGTTAGGGGTTCCCTCCCGCACCTAGGGCCATTGGTTATTCGCTACTTGTGACTGGGCAGGTTACTTGTGACTGAGCAGGAGTTACTTCAGTAGCCTCTAAGTCACCTGGGGACAGACCTTGCAGCCTGCCTCTTGGCGACTGTAGCTGTGGGTCGCGGGTGGCTGGGTGGGCCTGTATGTTTGTGCAGTTGGGGGGCGGGCTCCTCGGTGGCTTACTTTGCACACCCTAGCCTCCTGCTTGTGCCTCTGTTTTCCTGGCTGTGCTGTGGACAAATTAGGACTGTTGCCTGGATTAGGTCCCTTTGTTTATTCGGCTGCTATGGATGGAGCTCATGGAGCCTGGTGGATTTGATGAGCCATTTGCCTTCTTGATTTTGAACTTGGATTTGTCTATACGGACGTCTGCTCTCTTTCCTCAATGGGTGGTGAGCGCATCATCTGCTTTTATTTTTATGCGAGGACTCTATTAAAGCAGTGAGGTTTACCTTGGTTTTAAACTTTTAACCTCCCTTTATACTGAGAGATGCGACTCAATCTAGTTGGAATTCTCATGACTTAGCACTGTTACTGATTTATTTCAAACCTGTTTTTGATTATCTTGTTTTATTATTTTGAGTTGGTTTTTGTTTTCTTTTTCTGTTGGATTCTCCTCACTATGTGAGAGGTGGTGGGGGTTGATCTATCCTGGACATTTTACACAGAGTGGTGAGAGTACCTGGTTTCCTAGAATTCTAATTTATATTTTCTTTTGGACTGGTTTTAATTGGGATTTCTTTTTTCTTGGAGTGGGGTTATTTATAGAGGTGCTTGAGAGGGTTTGCATTAGAGTCTAGGCTACTTTGCTGTGTTTAAGTTTAGGCATTCTGGGACTGATAAATATGTGTTGGGGTGTCTGGCAATTCGGGCGGGCTAGGATCATGTATGGGGTGTCCCAGCTTTATGATCTGTGGTCTTTATAGCCCTCCCTGTATCTAGTATTATAGCTCGTCGCTGCCGGGAGGTCAGAATTGGAAGAAGATGCTTGGCCAGAAGCTGGCAGGGCACCCGTACATGGTTGAGGGAGCAGGATAGAGGTGGTTGGGTGCAGAAGGTACCCTGGGATTCGACGAGGCTTGGAGAGATGCCGACGTGTTTAGTGCCTGTCCCCAGGGTTCTCATGAGACCTAGTGGACAGATAGCGAAAGGCTGCACTGTCCACCAATCATCTGAGGGTGGTGCTATGCAATGCCAGGCTGATCAATAATAAGAGTGCAATTATTACGGATCTGATTTCATTGAGTACGACCTGGGTTGCATTACGGAAACCTGATTGAGGGCCAGTGTTAGAGGCACTGTCTCCCCACCGAGTATTCCTCAGCACTGCCCAGAGTGGAACGCAGGGCGGAGGAGTGCATATTTGTTTTAGAGCTGAGCTAAGCCACTGTGCACCAGTGAGAACACCGGGTTCTTTTGAATGTGGCTATTCATGGGGGTCCGGGCGCAGGTTGCAGGATTCTCCTGATTTACTGTCCTCCTGGGGTGGCAGGAGAATTCTACAGGAAATGGATGACTTTAGGTCGGTGAAACATTGGAGTTCACCAGATGTTTGGTCTTGGGGATTTCAGTGTTTGGGGCCAACGACAAGTCATCTAGGTTGGGTTATCACTTCCTTCAGATGATGACACTCTGGGCTTGTCGCAAGCAGTTACTACCATGATCCATCAGGGTGGCAACATGTTGGACCTGGTCTTCTTGCTGGAGCTTGAGATTGAGAATCTCAGGACTGATCGGGTCATTTGGTCTGATCACTGCACGGTGGAGTTCTTGCTCAGAGACCCCTTAGAGATCCCTATCCCTGCAGAGATGGTGAGCTACCGCCCATTGAGGGGTTTGACCCGAGGGTTTTCTGGCGATAGTAAATCTATCTAGTGTGGACAGTGCATGCAGGGGAGAGGTGGGTGAAGCAGTTGCTGCCTTTAATAGGTCAATGACTGAGGCACTTGACTCCCTTGCACCGGTCCGTAGTCGACCCAGATCTTCTCACTTGAGGTTCCATAGTTTGATGGGGAGCTCAAAGCATTGAAGATCAAGGGTTGGAGGCAGACAAACTGGCCCTGCATAACACCGGGCAATCAACCGTAGAAGGCTGTGTTCCTGTCCAGGAAGATTGCTGGTGGGAGAAACCGATCAGTTATGCTTTTTGACTGTGGACAGGCTATTACATCCAGCCTGTCTACAGCCGAAAAGCAGTTTCTGAGGCCTGTGCAATGAGTTTGCTCGGTTTTTTCTTGGACAGGGTGTCCGCCATCACACTGGAATTCCACCAGTGAGCCATGTTATGGCCAACAGTGGTCACCTGGATTGTCGACGAAGTACTCCGCCTGGTTGGGGGAGTTTAAACCAGTGGAGAGGTGGCTGATGTCATGGAGGTGGCCTTAAAACTGAAGCACACATTGTGAGCTGGACCCAGTGCAGACGCTGCTTTAATGGGATGTGTCGACACTGTTGGCTCGGTGTTCACCTTGATTATCTGGTGTTCCTTGTCTGAGGGGGTCTTCCCAGATGCCTTGAAGGAGGCGCTGGTGAGGCCCCTTCTGAAGAAGTCTTCATTGAACCCTGACATCAAGGCGAATTACCAAACGGTCTCCAACCTACCATTTTTGGGAAAGGTTGTGGAGAAGATTGTGGCATTTGATATCTATGAGCCACTCCAGTCGGGTTTTCATGCAGGACATTCAACAGAAACCGTATTAGTTCGGTGCATAACAATCTCCTCAGGGCTAAGGATCGAAAAGCGGGACAATTCTCATTCTACTCGATCTCTCCTCAGCTTTTGACACGGTGGACCATCGTGTTACTCAATCGCCTGAGGGACTTCTGTGGACTCACCGCACTGTCATCTGCTGGTTTGAGTTCTTTTTGACAAACAGAAGACAGAGGGTGGTGATGGGGAATTTTTCCTCGTTCCTGAGTCTTCTGTCTTGTGGGGTTCCTCCGGGTTCGGTTTTGTCACCAATGTTGTTTGCTCGTGTATATGCTGCCCTGGGCGAGATCATTAGGAGGTACAGCTTGGGGTTTCATTGTTATGCCGACGATGCTCAGCTGTACTTATCCTTTGCCCCTGGACATCCAGTGCGGTGGAAGTATTAAACAACTGTCTGGCCAAGATCAATGACTGGATGGCCTCTAACTGGTTGCAACTGAACCCTGATAAGACAGAGGTACTGGTGGTGGAGTCAAACAGGAGGCGTGATAAGATGGCCTCTGGGCAGATACTGGACTAGTTCTGGGGTCTGTCCTATTGATGGCTCTCCTCTAAGGTGCACAGTCTTGGCGTGGTGTTAGACAGTGATTTGACAATGGAACATCAAGTGTCATCTGTTGTCAGGGTCAGTTTTTTCCATCTGAGAAACATTGCCAGAATTAAGCACCTGATTCCGCCCTGGACCTCCCACTGTGGTGCATGCATTTGTAACATCTAGGCTTGACTACTGTAATGCGCTCTACCTCATTGTCTCTGGAGGCACCCTCCATCGACTGCAGCTGGTTCAGAATGCAGCTGCTTGGTTATTGACTGGACAGTCGAAATACTGTCATGTCACCCGGTGCTGCGGGAATTGCACTGTCTGCCAGTCCGATGGTGAGTGCTTTTAAGGTGGGCTTGCTCACCTTTAAGGCCCCACGTGACTGGGCCCTTGCTACCTGGTGGACCTTCTTACACCTGCTGCCTCGGTCCGGCCTCCCTGCGATCCTCCTCGAGGGGCCTCATGGCAATTCCCAGGACAAGGTTGAAAACAGCCAGCGACAGAGCTTTTAGTGTCGCTGGCCCCATCCTGTGGAGTTCGCTCCACCACTGGTGAGGGAGGCTCCTTCAGTGGAGGTTTTAAAGCCCCTCTGAAGTGTTATCTGTATAGCCAGGCTTTCTCGGTACTGGATAGAACATAGACCATCAGTCCTGCTTTTAAAAGTAAAGAGGGTGATTATTTATATGTAGGATTATGCTTTTGTGATATGTGATTATATTTATATATATATATATATATTATAGTAGCACAGTAGTGCCACTATAGTTAGGGTTGAGTAGCCCTTTTAAGGTTAAGGTCAAATTTTGCACCTTAATAACTTTGCCACCATTCAACGGATTTGCCTGAAATTTGAAATGCTTGACCAAGAACCATACATCTTGGGATCTGCCAACTTTCGTACTGGTCGGATATCCGGCTGCAGAGTTAAGTGTGATCTGCGCCACATTTACGGTTTCTGCGACTCTTTGCTTGTGCCTACAGGTCCATAGTTTGCACGACCAGTCCGAAAACTTCAGGGAACATGCGGACGGGGTCCCCGGCGTGCCTTTCAAAGATTTCGTGAAAATATTAAATGGTTCAAAAGTTATTCAGAAAAAGTTCCCATTATAAGTCAATGGGAAAAGTTAACAAAAGTTTGACAGTGTCGCAAATGCACTTTTTAGTGTCGCAAATAGCCCTAGTAGTGTCACAAATCTGCCATTTTGTTTTCAGTTGATCAGAAAATGCTTGGATTTAAATTTGGGACCCTCTAGCAACACAATTTTTTGTGTTCACCTAGTCGGACCCTGAGGATGCTAGCTATGTTTTTATTTTGGGTGAAACACCCTAGAAATATGTTTTTCAATTTCTGGAAAAAGTAGTGTCACACTCACAACACGCTCACAAATGCTTGCTAAAGCTTTCACAAATCACAACACTACTTTTTCAGACTATGGCCAAAATAACAGCACTTTTTGCCACCCAGTTGCAAAAGAACAGTTTGGTCTTTTATGCTGAAATTTGAAGGAATGCCAGCATCTCACAGATGTGCCTTTTGGTGGTTTGGTGAAAAACTATTGCATGGCTGCAAAGTTGGCAACTGTACCATTTTTTCCATAGACTAACATGGTACCGCCGCCTTTCGGGCTCGTATCTCAAAACGTATGAGATGCAGATTTTTGTTGCAAGTTGTATAACCGTATGAGCTATGTTTTCATTTCATTTCATTTTTATTTTTATACTTGTAAATCCAAATGAGCAAACTGCCCGCTTTCATTGGAGACAAGTTTAAAACTAAAACACACAAAATATTAACAAACATAATACAAACAAAATATTCAATCAATAAAATGCAATACATAAAAATACATCATGTTTCCATTATGTAATAAAAACCTAGCCAGGAAAATCATGATTTTAGTGAAACTTAAATTTTTTCTATGTCGTGTGTTGCTGAGATATTAGCAATTAAGTACTTCCAATGCTTGTTTTAAGCTTCGAATGCCCATTACAATGCATACATTCTTTGTGTTTCTCACGCACCTGTTCGAAAAAAAAGGTATGCACTTCCGTTATTGTTAGTTACTGTTTCCACTTGCGCTTATGTCCCTGCTTGTGTTACCATTCCTGTAATTTACTGTAAGTAACCCTTTTATGCTCTTTACGCGTTATTGCTATTGTTACCATTTATGCTTCCACTACTGTTTCTGTTTGCATCACCGCGCGCATTGCCATTTGCATTTCTGGCAGCCCTTTCATTTGCTTTCCGCTTCTTCTTCGTTCTGCAGCTTCCTTTGTTGTTACTTGTTACCACTTATGCGTGTACTATGTTATTGTGCCTGTGGCGCATAATAGTTATGCTTTCCATATGCGCTATTTCTTTGCGTTTGTTTCTTTGTTGTTATTGTTGCTGTTACCATTACCATTTGAGTTTACACCGCGTACTGTGCCCGTGCCTTTTGGTTTCATGCTTCCGCACGCCTCTGTTCCGCTTCAGTTTCTGTTTCCTGTGGTGTTATTCTTCATGTTAACTTTACCATTTGCATTTACAATTGCGGTACTGTGCCTGTGCGCTAAGTACGGTTTATGCGTATGTGTGTGCTTGCATTCGGTTTCCGCTTTGTTCTCTTTCGCTTTTTTTGCTGTGACACTTAACATTTCCATTTAAAATACCGCTGCCATCACTGTTCGTGTTACCAGTTGTGTTTTCGTATGCGTTCAATGTCCGTTTGCGTCACTGTTTGTTTCAAGCGTCACTTTGCTTGCATTTCTATTAATGGTTCCTTACCATTTACATTTCCGTTACTATGTGCACCACTGTTGGCGCTCCTGTTTGCGCTGCAGTTCCTGTGTGCTCCCACCGCTGCATTACTTTCACTCGTTTCTTATCATTCTCAAAAGAAGGAATTAGAGACTAAAGCTCTGTTTAATGCATCAGTTAATATGTTCCAAGCGACAAAGCGAGGAAATTGGTGTTGTTGAAACCCCTCGATCCCTCCAGCCCTCCCTCACAGCTGCATCAGGTGCGCGTGGAGTAGTCGGTCCCAACTCTCACCCCATCACATGGTGAGAGTTGGGGCCGACGACCAGCCGCGCACTCCCGGTTGCTGGGGTGGGCAGGAGGTGTCCAAGGGGGTTTCAACCCTAACACTGAATTTTCTCGCTTTTGTCGCTGTGAAATAACCTAACTCCCTAACTGATGCATTAAACAGAGTTTTTGCCTCTATATATATATATATTTATTTAAATTTAAATGTTTTGTGTTATACGGTGCCCAGAGCCTCTGGGATTGGGCGCCCAAAATAAAATTTGCCTTACCTTGCATCCAGGACTCCGTCCCTGCATCTTCATGTGTGGCTCCTTCAGACATAATTGTGTCATGCTTTGGAGTCTCCCAGAGGGTTGCTTCAGGTCCTGGTGGAAGCTAGGAAGACTCCACTAGGTCCACCTGTGCTACAAAATGGAAGCGCTTTTCCGCTTTGGGTGGCGCTCTAAGGCTGGGACCCCTTCATGCCAGGTGCCCCAGGTGATGGAGTACCTTGGCACTGGTCTGACTCTCCTTACTGAAAGTCCACCTGTCTGCTATTTCTGCCTATCATACATTGATGGACAGGAAGACTGTTGCTCAACTGGAGGTCTCCAAACCTATTTGAAAGGGATCCTCCACTTGAAGCCCCTATCCACAACCCTACTCCACCTTGGGATTTTAATTTTATTTTAGAAAAGCTATATTGCTTCTTTTGAACCAGCGGTAAGCTCTGAGATGCTATCTGTCTTGGAAAGTGCTCTTTTTAGTTATGATTACTTCTGGTCAAAGGATTTCTGACCTTGGGCCCTGATGTGTAAGGAGCCTTATTTAATTTTTCACAGAGACCGGGTGGTCCTGTGCACAAATCTAAGTGACTTCCAAGGTGGTTTCTGAGTTCACCTTAAACCAGACCGTTGAACTGCTAGTGTACTACCCTATTCATTCGAATAAGGGTGAGGCTCTTCTTCACACATTGAATGTACGCAGGATTTTACATTACTATGTCCACAGGACCAAGGATGACCTCAGATCAGATCAGTCATTCGTTCTTTCGCCTCCAATTCTCTGGGGTCGGCAGTTTCTAAGCAGTGCTTGTCCAAATGGTTGGTTAACTGCATCAGTTTCTGTTACCAGAAGCACGGTAAACCTCTTCCAGGGAGGTTAGAGATTATCTACTAGGGGTATGGCTGCTTCCACAGCCTTCCTCAAAAATGTTTCTACAGCAGAGATTTGCATTGCAGCAACCTGGAGTTCAGTTCAGACTTTCATGAGGCATTACAGTTTGGACATTGCCTCTAGGCGCAGGGCTGGATTTGGCTTGCCATCCTGCAGGGTCTATTGCCTTAGACCTGCTCTGGTCTGTCTACTGATTTTCCTTCTCCCTTGCTTCAGTGGGTCTCACTGAGGGTGACTGCTTGGGATTCAGTCCTATATGTTATGACCTACTGCAGGAACCCTCTCGAAGTAAGATGGTACAGTTGTGCAAGAACTTACCGTAACAGTAGGTCTTCGAGAGGTTCTTGCAGTAGGTCACTCGTCCCTCCTTCCCCAGCTTTCAGCATGTTCTTTCAGGCTATTTTGGATTGGGCTCCAGGATATCCATCCTTTTTCCTGTCGCCATCCTCTTGGATCTCTGGCGGAGAACTGGAAGGTGGGTGTGGGACTGCCCATATATAGGCTCATGCTGATGTCGGTCACGTGATGTTGGGTGGGCGGTCCACCACAGACATTGCTAGCAAAAGTTTGCCATGCGGTCCTGATGCCAGATGGCACAGTCCTATATGTTATGACCTGCTGCAGGAACCTGTCTTGAAGATCTACTGTTACAGCAAGTTCTTATGTAACTGTACTTTTCTAGCTGCTTCTGAATCGCAGCTCACAGCTTTAGCAGTGCATGCTAGCCTGTCACTCTCCTGCTCCGCTACCAAAGTGTTTCCATACTCTTGCAGCTCTGTTTTTCTTTCTTCTTTTTAAACTAAACATAATAACACTATTTAGCACACCCCATCTCCTTCTCTGTTGTCGCCGACATATCCAGTTGACAGCCACATCAGCAGCTGGCTGGCAACAGCAGCAATGGAGTGGAGCTGGCAAGAGCGTGAAGGCATGACAGACTACCTTTAAGAATCTGCCACCGTAGCCATAATCTCCCAGTACTACAGTGAACACAGCAAGACACAGGTGTGTGTGTGTGTGTGTGTGTGTGTGTGTGTGGTGTGTGTTGCGGGGGCAGAGGGAACCAAAGGACACCGCATCTCAGACCAGGAAGCAGAGGGACCGTCAGGCAGCATAATTCAGATAGGTGCTCCATCTACTGGTGGACAAATACTATGGACTTTTCTTCAAAACATCACCTCCACACTCAAAGAATGAAATAAAAATGAAAAAAGTATTTTTTATCTTAACCTTTTATTAACGAAAGAGCCATTGTATAATAACAGTAATGCACTCCAGGGTGTGTCTCCAGGGTGTGTGTCATGCTGGGATAATGTCACTTCTGGTGTGTTGGACACACTTGACCTGCAGCCTTGTGCTCAGCCACCAAAGACGTGACGTTATCCCAGCACGACACACCCTTACCATAGTTAAGAGCATGCATTGAAAAATTGCAGCGTAGACTCATCATTTTTTTTTTGTATACATTTTATTTTCCTTGCGTCTCTGGCTGCCCCTTCTGACCAACCCTCCAGCCCCATCACCCCGGAATCACCGGTCTTACCTTTCTGCCTGGTCCAGGTGCAGAGCCTGTGAAGGGTCGAGCCGTCATCCTGCAGCCGGAGGTTCCCGCTTTTTCCCATTCCCTGCTGGGGTGCATATAGCCGACAGCGCAGTGGAGGCGCATGCTCATCTGCAGAAGTCCTGCAGCACCCTCCCTTTGCTGGTGTCCTTAAACCTGCACTGCCCTCTGGCCTCCACCTGGGGCAGTTGTTCAGCAGGAGCATCAGTCCTCCCTCCCTGGGAGAGGAGAGGAGAGCTGTCCTCCGGACACTCGATCCTCTTCCTCCCTGCCAACCCTAGCGGCCTGTGCTCGTTCCCGAACATGGGTTGCCGGCATGGTCGAGGTTTGGCATCCAGCGCCCAACCTCCGCGCACCGGCCAGCACTCATAACTTTGTTTTCTCATACTTTTACCCATATTTTCAACATAGCCTCTTTATGACCCCACATAGCCTTCCTATGAGCCCACCTCATGAATGAAGGGTGGAGTACATTTCAAATCTGCCTAAAAGGTATTTTCGCACCACAAATGCAAAAACACATTTTGGCCAGGATTTATAAAATGACATGTCACATTCATGAGGTGCTGTGAAGAAATGGATACACTGAAGTGTTTGGGTCAAAATATTGAAAATTGCCAAAGTTACGAGCCTGCATTTGTAAATTTCAGTGTAGGCTCATAACTTTATTGGTTTTAATATTTTTCTCAGATTTTCAACATAGCCTTTTATGACCCCTCCTCACGAACATGGGCAGAGAAAATTTTCAATCCTGCCTGAAAGGTGATTTCATGCAGAGGCAGCAAAATTACTCTTCGAGACACAAAACACATTTTGCCAGGATCTGAAAATGACAGCTGTCACATTCATGAGGTGCTGTGAAGAAATGGCTATGTTGAAAATTTTGGTCAAAATATTGAAAACTACTGCTTGCATGCCACCGACGTGGGTTTGGTAACCAGCCTGGGTCACGAGCCTCCTTGGACCTCCCAGTGTGCCGCCCTCCTGGGGGCTAAGGCGATCGCAATCAGAACATGAAAATCTCCGCACCTACTACTGGTGATGGGCCCCGCACTTAAGCCATCAATCCAGGCTCTGAGAGGTCAGTGTGACCCGACTGATGTGCTACAGCGGGTTGGAGGGGAGGACCTCCACCCTTCCTGAGGGTAAAGCAAGCCTGGATGGGGATCAGTCCATGGAGGATCCCCTAGAAGCCTGGCAGAGCCACAAAGGATGCCTTGGGAGTCCTGGAAGGAGAGCAGCGGGCTGTGGTGAGGAAGGGGCATAAACCGTGAATTAAAAAATATATATATTGAAAATTACCAATGTTATGAGCCTGGATTCGCAAATTTAAGTGTAGGCTCAGAACTTTTTATATGTATGTGTGTGTATATATATAATTGCACCTAATTTTCAACATAGCTTTCTTCTGGCCCCACCTCATGAACAACAGCAGAGAAAATGTTCAGCTCCTGACTGAAAGATGAGTTTGTGCAGCGACTGCAAAATCACCTTTTGGGACAGATTTCCTAATTTCACTGCCACTGGTAATGAAGTGGTGTCCCAAAAAGGCATGTTGAAAATCTGGGGCAAGAATATTCAAAATGTCCAAGTTATGCCACTAAGTTCAACACCCTATTGAAATACATTGAACCGAATATCTGATTTCCTCAGTTTGGAGGTCCGGCTTTGAAGAGTGGTCCAGAAGGAATTACGGTGTTGGACCCTGATGGGTAAGTAAGGGCTTGGGGGGTGGGGGCTGAGTGGGAGGGTCGGGTGGGGACTGGTGGATTCACCCCAGAATCCTAAAAGAACTAAGGGAGGACCTAGTGACACCACTGACCACACTTTTAACAAATCATGGGAGGATAGGCGGTACCTGAGGACTGGAGGAGGGCAGATGTGATTCCCTTCACAAAAGTGGGAGCAAGGCAGAAGCAGGAAACTACAGACCTGTAAGTTTGACCTCAGTGGTAGGGAAAATGATGGAATCACTTCTGAAAGAAAGAATTGAGTACCTAGAGGCCAGCGGGCACAGGACCCAAAGCAGCATGGATTTACAGCAGAAAGGTCATGTCAGACGAATCTAATAGATTTCTTCGACTGGGTGACCAAAGTAATAGACCAGGGAGGGGCTGTGGATATGGCTACCTAGACTTTAGTAAGGTATTTGACACAGTCCCGCAAAGATTAATAATCAAGTTAGCCAGCTTGGGAGTGGGTCCCAGGGTGGTAGCCTGGGTTGCAAACTGGCTGCACAACAGGACACAGAAGGTAATGTGAGTGGACACATTTCAAAGAAGGGGGTCACTAGTGGGTACCTCAGGGCTCAGTACTGGGTCCAGTCCTCTTTAACATCTTTATAGGTGACATTGCAGAGGGTCTGGAGAGAAAGGTATGCCTCTTTCCAGATGATACAGAGATCTGTAACAGAGTTGATGCACAAGGGGGATATAAAGGATGAGAAGGGACTTGACAAGGTTGGAGAAATGGTCAGGCATATGGCAACTTAGATTCAATGCAAAGAAGTGCAAGTAATGCACCTGGGAAACAAAACCCAGGAGAAGAGTACACAATAGCTGGGAGGTACTAACAACAACAAAAATGGAGCAGGACTTGGGGGTAGTCATATCAGATGGTCTAAAGGTGGGTAAGCAATGTGAGAAGTCAGTAAGGAGAGCCAGGGGATACTGGGATGCATAGGAAGGGCATCACAAGTAGAAAAGGAAGTGGTTATCCCTCTGTACAGAGTTGGTGAGACCCCATCTGGAGTACTGTGTGCAGTTTTGGAGACTTCATCCACGCAAGGACATAGACAGGATGGAAGCAGTCCAGAGGAGGGCAACTAAAATGGTGCAGGGTCTGCATCAGAAATCATATGAAGAGAGACTGAGAGAGCTTAATATGTATACCCTTGATGAAAGGAGGGACAGGGGATATGATAGAAACGTTCAAGTACCTCAAGGAATCAACAAAGTCCAGGAGGGTAGCATCTTTCAGAAAAGAGATGTGTAAGAACAAGGGATACAATTTAAAGATAGAGGGGGATGGCTCAAGGGTAATGTGGAGGAAATCTTTTTTCATGGAGAAGTGGTGGATGCGTGGAACTGCCTTCCTGGGGAGGTTGTTGGGGCTAAAACAGTGGGGAATTCAAACATGCATGGGACAGACACAAGGCAATTGTAGTGGGGGTGGCAGGAAGTAGGCTGTTGGTTAACTAGAATCTGCAGCTTATCCAGTAGGTAGGGAAATGGGCAGACTGGGTGGGCCAAGTGGTCCTTATCTGCCATCAAAGTCTATGTTTCTATGACTCACAGCCAACAGATATTGAAGGGCGTTTTCTGTTTTACAACAAAAAGAGGACTTTTTGTTTATTTCAGGTGGCAACACTAGGGATTGGGCACCCCAGTGTTAGTGTTATGTTTGGGGTGTTGGTGCTGGAGGGAGGGCTGAGCTGGGGACAGTTACAGGCGCCAACAACAGACATCGGCGGATGGTTTTCTATGTAAGACCACGAAGCGTGTTTTCTTTTATTTCACTTGGTATTACACTAGAGATTGGGTACTTAGTGTCACAGTGTTATGTTTGTGGAGAAGGGGGGTACTGAGGGGATGGTCGGGTTGGGTGGACAATAAAGGCGGTGACAGAAACAGATATATATATGGACGGTTTTTTTTACCGTGTGTGTGTGTGTGTGTATGTATGTGTGTGTGTGTGTGTGTATGTATATATATGTGTGTGTGTGTGTGTGTGTGTGTGTAATATATTTATATAAAGTACAAGGCGGTTTCTTTACTTCAGGTGGCGACACTGGGGATTGGGCACTGTCAGTGTTATGTTTGGGGGTGGGTGCGGAGAAGGAGGGTCAGGTGGGGAGTTCAGTTATGGGGGCCCCAGCAACAGATCAATGGACAGGTTTTCTTTGTTACAGGATGTAATTCCTCAGCAGGCTGATCATGACAGATTAGCTGTGCTGCTGGGTGGTACAGATCAAAGGAAAGAGCCAACATATGATTGGGTCATCTCTTCGTTTGAAATACATGGAAGTTTTCCGCCCAGCAAGCCAGAATACTGTCATGGTCAGCCTGGTTGATGATAGGTGTGACTCTGATGAGCCCCTTACAGACCACTCTGCATTGGACTGACAGCATCACCCTCACAAGCTACTCTCCAAACAAAATATTACGCTGCGTGCACATGCACAGTGAACATAACAAAGGGCATACGGCAGTGTGAGTGAAAGCAGTAACTGAGATATGGATAAAGACTCTTGAGAGAGAAAGTAGATAAAAATACCAGTTACTTGAGTAGGGTAATGAATTAAGGACAGGTAATTACATTTCTCTGTGAAGAGGCTATCTGTCAGTTTTAAAGACAGTGTAGCTTATGAAACTTCCCAATGCCTTAAAATGTCTTGCAGTTTATTGCAAAGATTTGGGCCCAATAGCTGATTTTCCAATGGTTGTGCATTATTAACTGATTTCAAAATATAAGTGATAGCCAGAGATATGTTCCAGGAATGTTTAGATATGTCTGCATGGAAGTCCCATAAAAATGAGTGGAGATTGCCTGTAAAATCTACAGATATATCTAAATACATTAGGACATATCTCTGGCTACAGCTGTATTATGGAAGCACTCCTTATTCCACATGAACTGACTCTCATTAAGAAGCTTGTTATGTACAATGGCAGGTGCATCAGAATAGCTTCATAGGACTAAAGGTTAAGTGTTTGGCCCCTGGTACTTAATGATGAGTTCTAGGACTTGGACTTGTTATGACACGAAAAGCCTGCAGTAGTTCACACCCAGCCTAGCAAGGTGGGTTGAAGAACTGGTCATATAAGGGAGGTCGTAGTTCAGTAATGGTAGGAATGTTATTTGTACCGGCCTTTTCTGGACATCTGCTGGGAAGCAGCTTTTAATCTTACAGTAGAAACCTAACTTTGCCCTAAGTTTTTTGTGTTTTCTAGGCATTTGAGAAAGTATAGAGTGCTGTGTATTCAAAGGTCCAGATACTTGTAGGCAGTCGCACTCTCACGTCCAATTAAACACACGATGAGTAGAGATAGAGAATTCAGAGCTCTGCTGAGTACATTTCTTTCTATGTAAACAGCATTAACTTGTTTCTTTCTTTTTTTTTTTTTTTGAGGCATTAAGTAACAGTTTGTTTCTAAGGAACAGAGATTGGTTGGCAGCTTGACATTAGAAAAAGCTATTTTGTATACTGGCTGAAGGTTCAAGTTTACTAGGTTCAGTTAAACAAAAGGAACACGCCACACTTCCACATGGTCCTCTCTTTTGCTCCTTTTTGGGTGATTATTTTGGAGTCTGCACTTACACGTTATTTCACTTTTTCTCAGTGTCTTCTTTAGAGGGTGCCTGTACAGGTTGCTTTATATAGCCATCAAGGTAGGTATTAAACGAAATGCCATGGAAAATATTACAGTACTATTCACTGTCACTTTAAGGTTGGTTATATGAACGACAACAGCTACAATGTTCTCCCCTGTAGAAGCCTCAGAGAGAGGTGAAACATTGGGAGTTGCTGCTCTGCATTCCATTTAGTCGCACTATGTTTTTGTACCATACTTCAAAACAGCTTTGCAAGCATTGTCCTCATTCTCAGTGCTCAAGTTCACCAGGTCTTCAAGTTCTTTTCAGAAGAAATCAGCAGAAAATCATCATGCCCCACAGCCTTACTTGTATACGACTGGTAAAATTTCATGGGCTATGAGGGAATGGTTCTCTGGATCATCCTGTGGTCCACAAGAGAAGACCTATGTTTAGGTGTAGGAATAATTATTCTCCTTAGCAGATGTGAAGGTCTCTACTCTGGTTGATTTGGTCCCTGTGAGAGTTTTGATAGCAGATATCACTCTTAATTCTTATGATCTCCGATTATTAAATATTTATGTGCCCCAGACCAAATTAGATAGAGCAGAGATAATGAAGACAGTACATCCCTACTTCTGTATGGATAAGGGCATTGTTTATATGGGGGTGGGGGTTACCTGTATTTTGTCATTATCAGAAATGGTTTTATATAGAGGATAATGTATGGTCATCGATGGTTAATCAGTTTGTTATCCATCGAGAGGTTTACATCGCCATGGCAACCTCGAGATGGGTTAAAAACGTTAATCATCAATGTACCATACATTATATTTTATAGTGTATGGTACCATTATGTTTTTAAAAGAAAACAGTTCCTTACTGCAGTTTTTAATGTTCCGCCACTCTGCTCTCACCGCGCCGCTTTCAAAGCCATCCGATCCAGTTGCGCGATGCCCAGACTGTTCCCGGTTGTTAACCCATCGATGTGATGTACCATCGACGGGTTAACAACATCATGACGCCACATCGATGATAAAACGTTATTATAAAGGTAGATTTCTACCTATAACAATGTTCTGCCATACATTTAGTTTTTATTGACTAGGTAAGCATATAAGACAATCATTGCCTGTTTTCAAACAAGAGTGGACAAACTGAAAAACTTTTCAATGACTCCAATTTTCAGAATAAAATGTGTCATACTGCAAGTTTCTGGGATTGTATGGCTGATGTCAGTAAACCTGATCATACTTGTGTAAGGGATTATATCCACCAGAATAGATTACCTTTATAGTTCACGTTGGCTGCTCTGTACTGCCCTTTGAGACATCTGACCATAAAGTGGTGAGTTGTGTGCTTGGCACACCTTCAAATCCCTCAGTCTAATGGATCATGGGTTTGAAACTTAATACATCCCTGTTGTAGGATGTCGGACTTGGACAAGCATTTACCTGTCATTTAAAAGCTAGACAATTGGTGTTTGTTATGAGGACCCTAACTCCTGGTGGGTAGATACCAGATAAGACCTTTGCTTCAAAAGAAAGCATGCAGACTAAAAACGACAAATATTTGACTTATTTGGGTTTAAGGAATCACTTACAAAGGTTAATATCTCAACAGAAAGAATTTGGATCTGACCTCTCGGCACAGATTAATAGAATCAAAGCTGAAATTAGGTCTCAACAGTATGATGGGGCCTCCTCTCTGCTAGCAGAACAAAGATATAGCACACAAGGAAAGGTGCAACAGGTTAAACTGTATGGAAGTTGCAAAATTAAGAGTTGGAAAAAGCATAAGGAACATTTGAGGATAAGGGAGGTCATCTTCAGGGTGAGGGAGATGGCCTGCAGGAAATAGTGATGTAATATACAGTCGGTATGTTTGTAAACACGCCTGACCTTAGGCATCCTACTCTTTTTGGAACACATTCAGCTTCCAAACCCTTTCCCATCTGAGTACCAAGAATCTTGCCACTGATTTCCAGACCGGAACTCCTGGAAATTATTGGTGCTCTAGTACACACTCTGATTGCTCCAGGCCCAGATGGCCTACCTTTTTTTTTCTCGAGGCTGCCTTGCCCGTATTTTCAGCCCGGTCATGGGCCGCCTGCCTCTGCCCCCAGATCGGCCGCTGTCCCCGATACCCCGTGGCTTTCCCCCACGGTGGCCTGCTGCACACCCGTGGGATATGCCGCAGGCACTGGGACTAGGTTGGGGCCCGGCCTGGAGCACATCGAGGCCGTGGCGGCGCGTTCACTCGGCGGCGGGCAGGCTCCATCCTTTTCGGAGGCGGGTCGTGCCATGATGTCACCATCCGCCCGCCCCAATGGGATTGACAAGCCGCCGGCCCGCGTGAGAACTCCTGCCTCCGCCAGCGTCCCCATGCACCGCCCGCTATCCACACCTCCCCGGAGAAGGAGAGCTGTCCACGGACGCCGATCCTACTCCCCGCCGCCTCCGATGACCGAGTCCATTCCTCGAACCCAGGTCGCCGGCACAAGCGAAATTCAATCACTGCGCCAGCGGGCCGCTCCAGATGGCCTACCTAACGGGCATACAAGATATTTATTCTCAAAAAGTGGATACACTAATGGATAGGTATAATTATGCACTGGAAGGGATGACCTGGCTCAAGACGTCTCTGAGGGTATCTTGCTGTACCTGTACAAACAAGGCGATAAACATAACCTCCAGAACTGGAGACCACTCAGTCTGTTAAACATGGACTGGAAGACATTGACGAGAATCTTAGGGAAAGATTAGCCACTGTTGCAAAAATGTATTCTTGGGGTGTGGATATAGTTCACCTCTCCATCCTTTGGCAGTTCCACTGGAAAGGTGTTAATGGCCAGAACGTCTTTAAGCTAAGCTGCTCCACCACACAGTATAACCCTGACTCCACCCCGTGACATTGAATCTTCCACATGGAACAACAAGTCGCCTCCTTCGAGCTCTGCTTAGAATTTACTGTGCCATTGGCAAACCTTTCTTTCCAAGTCTTCAAAGTCATTTGCTTGTAGTTTCACGGTTCTTTGAACTCAGTCTCTGGGCCAGTGACGGAACACAAGAAACCGAGATTCAGATTCTTTATTCGGTACCAGCAGAAGATATCGGTTACCAATCCACACAACATGTGCGTGTACTGCCTGGGTGGGCAACGTGATGTGGTCGGTGTAACCTGTGCTTATCCATGCTTCTTGAGTTCCTCAGGGATAGGAAGCTCCAGCTCTTGCTGGGTCAGCCTTCAGAAGGGATCGAAGGATCACTATAAGGAACATAAAAGGCCTCGGCTGCAGCTGGGTCTGTTGCAAGCTTTTGGGGCAGAAGCGGGGCTTCCGCAGTGGTTCACAGCAGTCACGCTCTCCATCTTGGCACTATTCCTGGCTGGAGCCAGGTCGGAGGGTCTTTCACGGACCAGTTCCATGACATGTGCTGGTCCTCCAGACCTTAGGGAAGAGCCCTGCCCTCTGTGGTTCAAAATCTATGGTGCCAGTGCGGTTGTAGAACAGGAAGAGATCAAGGTCCTCCGGTCTCTTGACTCGCCTGATCACTTGACAGCTGTTGAGCGCCTCTGGCCAAGGGCCGCTCAGGCAGGTTGAGAGCTCTTCGCCCGCTGTCGAGTCTGTTGATCTCAGTTCTGGCCAACCAGGCCATTGGGATTTTCTCGATTTGGTTGTTGGATAAAGCTGAGAAGTCAGCCTCCAGACCTCAGTGCTCTTGGTTCTCACTTAGGAGGATGTGGACTGATCGGTGACCCTGGTCCATCCTTCCTGGGACCAGCATCCAACTGGTGTCAGATCTTGATGCCCTTGTTGCTCAGTGTCAGAACCTACACAACCATAAGAAGAGCCCTCACTGTTGGCCAGGTGGTCGATGGTTGAGGTTGCGGTCAAGGTATTTCGTCTCAATCCTGCTCAAGTCAGGAGGTGCTGCAGTTGCCTTTCCTCATCCTCCTCATCGCTCGGGTGAGGCAAGGCACCAGTGTAAGATGTGTTGGTGCTTAGAGGAGTTCCTCTGGTAGCAGTGGGCCATCACGGAGCAGGGGCCGGGCCCTACCTCAAGGCAGGGATAGCGTTAAGGTATTGATAAAGTGTGCTCCTTCCAACGGAGGAGCACACCTCATCCAAAAATGACGAAAAATGTGCTTCTGACAAACAATGCTGTGCTCCTACCCACCCATTTCCATTTCAAGAGAAAGTTGAGTAAGAAAACATACATTTGCCAGCAGAAATAGGCCACCTTGTCCATCAAGTCTGTTTGAGTGTGCAGCTAGCACCCTTACCTTGCAGCTATTTTAACATCTATAGAATCTGTTTATACTTTTGTACATGCAAGATATGATTACTGCTGATTGTATACATACTCATATAATACTACAGGCAAAGATTCGATGTATGTCTATATCCATGCCAAATAGACACAAATATAAATTCACCCACAGTGCACTCTTATCAACAGTGTCCACAGTCACTCATGATTTGGAAATGCATTCTTCTAGGATGTTAGGTGCTGAGGTGAGCAGATGACCATAGGTATGAGGGCATCACTCACTGCTTGGTGAGGTTTAACAGCCCAGTGCCTCAACCCCCAAAAATATCACACAACACTGGTTGGCAACATACATGATGGGAACAAACTGATGCAAGTTGCAAAGGTTCACAGTGTCTGGTATCCAGTGACCGAATTCAAAGTCTGAAACTATGATAGTCTTTGCCATTACCACACTGAATTGAATTTGGGTTACCAATGTAATTATTACCCCATTATTTTAATTATTAATCCACTATAATTAGTAAACCATGTCACATCCACATGTCTGTACTGTTAGTTAACAATAGGTTTGAAAGACAGTGAACACAGAGAGTTGATAATACTAGGAAATGGTTGAGTGACATTTTCTTCTCACCATACATATACTGCAGTACAAACCCACAGAGTCGATTAACAAATTACCCAGTTATAAGCCATTTAGTGAAAGTGTAATGTTTCTGTGACATGTTGCTAGCCTTGCTTGTAGAGCAGAAAGCAGCTAACTAAAAGAAGCTACATTTTCTTCTTAATTTAAAACTTATATCTCAGTAGGAGTCAGTGTCAGTTAAGATTAAGTAGACAGATAACTTTATTAGAAGTAGAAGGGGTCTTATTTAAGGTTAAAAAAAAAAGAAAAGAAAGGCAGTGTGTGTTCTGTGCAGGAAAGGTACTGTATCAGGTGACTTTGCTAAGCCAGTAGGAGGAAAGAGAGCTTACCTGGGGGTGTGGTTTAGACACTAGAAAAGCAGGTGAGTCAAATTACAACTTCCTGTTGCTAGCCTTTTTCTTACCAATTGCCCTCCATCCCACCCACCCAAGCCAGTTCTACTTTTATAGCCACTGGATTTAACTGTCAACAGGAACTTCCTGTTTGGCAGTAGGAAAAAAGGATCATAGAGAAACATTGGTTTGTCAACCCTGAAGTAGAAAAGTAGCTCACTCTCCGCCCCCAGCTGCTGGTAGTTTGATATTGAGCAAGGAAGAAGGAGACTACTGAAGAAGATTGGAAGTTGCTGTCCCAGAACAAGAAGGGTGAGAGTTGTAAGGAGAGGAGAGTAAGCATCCAGAGAAACAGTAGAGGGGACACAAAATAAGACATGATAGGAGTGGCGCAGTGCAATGGCTGTGGGCAGCAGTGTTCCGGGAGACATTCTGGAGGCTGCGATGCTGCCCTATTTGCAGGCACCTCTCTGGTCTGAGAGAGGAGGTTGCCCGCTCCAGGCTGACCTGGCTAGGATCATGAAACCTCCTCCCCCACCCAGGGACCACCAGGGCCAATGCCACTACCTCAGAGGTTGCCAAGAAGAGGGTGGCTGGACCAGGGTGGGCTCAAGGAGGGAGGGTGGTGGAACAGAGTTGCATCCCTCCAGCTGTACCTCTTCACAATTCATTCACTCTTCAGGTGGATAGTGGTTCCTCTATGGAGGCACCTGCAGTGGAGACCAAGGAGGATGCTGGGAACCTTCACAAAGGAGACCCAAAGGAGGGTGGCATGGGACCCCACAGGGAAGGAAACAACTCCTGGTGGGGGACTCAATCATTAGGGGTAGAACTGGGGAGGATGGGGAGAGGGAAGTAAGGTGCCTTCCTGGCGCCACGGCTTTGAGGGACAGGAAGCGAATCCCAGGATCGTGGGAGAAGCTGCGGACGAGGAGGGAGCTGGATGTCATTGTCCACCTGGGGACAAATGACCTGGCTAGTAATGGGATCAGAGCAGTGCAAGAGAGTTTGTAGAGTTGGGAAGGGGCCTTACAAGTAGCCACGGTAACCTTCTTGGAGGTGCTGCCTGTCTATGGCAAGGGAGATGCTAAGGCACTTCTCACCAGGAATTCAATGAGTGGTTGAAAACTGGTGTGGAGCTCAGGGGTTTTGGCTTCATTGGGGACTGGGGAGCCACTTGGAGGAATGCAGACCTATACTGGTGCGATGGTCTGCATCTGTCCAGGGGAACCAGGATCCTAGGTGAGGTTTAAATGCTTCATTGGCAAGCATTTAAACTAGCCAAGGGAGGCACTGAAAAGGAGCTGGAATCCAAGCCTCCCCACAAAACATGGTGATTAGTGAGGTAAACACCAAGGTACAGAAGTTATTAGGAGTAGAACAGATTTAAATGTAAAAAGGCAAAGGCAGTAAGGACAGTAATGGGGCTAAAAGGGGTAAGGCTGTCAAAAGTGGAGGGTGGTAGTACCAATGCCCGTAGTCTGTGTAACAAGCTCCTGAACTAGTAGCCTTGATGGAAGAGGGTTGCCTGGATATTGTGGCAGTCACAGAAACATGGTACACGGAGAACCATGATTGGGATGTCAACATACCAGGATACACAATCTACAGGAGGGATAGGGAGGGTAAAAGAGGAGGAGGAGTAGCTCTCTATGTAAAGGAAGGATCAAGCAACAGAACTAAAGAGTAAACAGGGAGCAGATGAGGCACTTTGGGTCACCCTGGAGACAGGAAATGGCACCACAATCCGCATGGGGTTGTATACAGACCCCCATCTCAGGGGAGGAATGGACAAGGAAATGATAGAAGGCTTTCTTAGAATGGCAGAAAAAGGGAGATATTGTTGATGGGGACCTGAATATGCCAGATGTTGACTGGAGCATCTTTGCTGCAGGCACATCCAAGCACAGGGTCATTCTTGATGCCCTACAGGGGCATGTCTCAGACAGCTAGTATTGGAACTGACTCGGGAGGAGCAATCTTAGACCTGGTACTTTCAAATGGGGATGGAGAAAGAATCTCAGATTTAGAAGTGGGTAGCTATCTGGGAACAAGTGACCACCAAACAGTGTGGTTCACGATAAACACAGCCATACAATCAAGCCATACAAAAGCAAGAGTACTAGACTTTAGGAGGGCTGACTTTGGAAAATGAGAGAGTGCCTCAGAAAACACTAGCAAACAGGCAAGAAGGAGAGGTGGAGGAACAATGGGGAGTGATCAAAACAGCCATCACAGAGGCAACAACCTCTGCGTAAAAAAAAATCAATAAAACACAACGAAGGAAAAATTGCTATGGTTCACAAAAGAGGTGGCAGGGAAGGTTAAGGAGAAAAGAGCAGCATTCAGGAAATATAAGGAAACACAGAAGGAGCAGGACAGAGAACTTTATCACTAAAGCAGAAAGAGGCTGGGAAGGTAGTCAGAATAGCAAAGGCCCAAACCGAAGAAAGGACAGCCAATTCTGTTAAGAAGGGGGATAAGACCTTTGTAGGTACATTAGGAGCAAAGAAAGACCAAAGGAGGGATACTGAAGCTTAATAAAGGGAGGGAATCTGGTAGAGGGTGACAGTGAAAAGCAGGGTTACTAAACTAATATTTCTGCTCAGTATTCACAAAGGAAGAGGAGGGGAGTTACCTAAACCAAACAAGAGAAATACTCTGAAGACGGGGTCAATACCAGTCCATTTACAGAAGAAAGGGTTCTGAAAGAACTAATAAAATTGAAGGTGGACAAAGCAATGGGGTCTGATGGGATTCACCCAAGAATTCTAAAAGAACTAAGGGTAGAACTAGTGACATCGCTGACTACTCTCTTTAACAAATCATGGGAGGATGGGGTGGTACCCAAGGACTGGAGGGCAGATGTAATTCCTCTTCACAAAAGTGGGAGCAGGACAGAGGCAGGAAACTACAGACCAGTTAGTTTGACCTCAGTGGTAGGGAAAATGATGGAATCACTTCTGAAGGAAAGAATTGTTGAGTACCTAGAGGCCATTGGGGCACAGGACCTGAGGCAACATGGATTCACGATGGGAAGGTCGTGTCAGACGAATCTAATAGATTTCTTTGACTGGGTGACAAAGTAGTAGATCAGGGAGGGCTGTGGACATGGCCTACCTAGATTTTAGCAAGGCATTTGATCCAGTCCCCACAAAAGATTAATACACAAGATAGCCAGCCTTGGAATGGGTCCCAAGGTGGTAGCCAGGATAAAAATTGGCTAGACAACAGGACACAAAGGGTAGTAGTAAATGGAGTACACAGTGAAGAAAGGAGGGTTACTAGTGGGGTACCGCAGGGTTCAGTACTGGGACCGGTCCTTTTAATGTCTTTATAAGTGACATTGCAGAAGAATGGAAGGAAAAGTATGTCTCTTTGTAGATGACACAAAGATCTGCAACAGGGTTGATACACAGGATGGAGTGGAAAGGATGAGAAGGGACTTGGCAAGGTTGGAGGAATGGTCAAATGTATGGCAGCTCAGATTTAATGCAAAGAAGTGCAAGATAATGCACATGGGAAACAAAACCCAGGGAAGCGTACACAATGGGGGGTGAGATACTGACAACAGTAAAAATAGAAGGGACCTGGGGTAGTTATATCAGATGACCTAAAGGTGGGCAAGCAATGTGAGAAGGCAGTAAGAAGCCTGGAGGGATACTGGGATGCATAGGAAGAGGCATCAATAGTAGAAAACAGGAAGTTGTTATCCCTCTGTACAGACAGTTGGTGAGACCCCATCTGAGTACTGTGCAGTTCTGGAGACCCCATCTCCAAGAGAAGACATAGAGTGGAGGCTGTCCAGAGGGGGCAACCAAAATGGTGCAGGGTCTGCACCAGAAGACATAATGAAGAAAGACTAAAGGAGCTTAATATGTATACTCTTGAGGAAAGAAGGGAGAGAGGGACATGATAGAAACTTTCAAGTACCTCAAGGAATTAACAAAGTCCAAGAGGGTAGCATCTTCCAGAAAAAGAGATGTGCAAGAACAAGGGCACAATTTGAAGATAGAGGGGCGGCTCAGGGGTAATGTGAGAAGTATTTTTCACTGAGAGGGTTGTGGATGCATGGAACAGCCTCCTGAGGAGGTCGGGAGTCAAGAACAGTGGGGACTTCAAGAATGCATGGGACAGGCATAAGGCAGTCCTAGGGGTGGGTAAGAGGAAGTAAGCTGTTGATTAACTAGGATCTGCAGCTTATCTGTTAGGTAGAAAATGGGCAGACTAGGTGGGCCAAGCGGTCCTTATCTGCCATCAAATTCTATGTGAGCATACCTAATCCAGCAATTGCCCAATTCTGATGCCAGTTCACATACAGTATAACAAAAGCTAAGCAAGTGGTCCCCTTGACTTTATCGCTACTGTAAACCTGCTGGGATAACTAGTACTGTATGTCACAGATGCAGGCAGCTTGATTCTCCACGAGGTTGAACATAGATGCAAATCCAATTCAAAGTTTATAGTATTTACTTTAATAACTGCACTGTCAAGACAGTGATTTAAAACATAAAGCTCATTACCACTTATTCTCCTTATAAAGAGAACAGGCACCAGTATCAAGCAGTTGAATGGTGTTTGATTATTTATTTATTTTGTGAAATGACCAGTACTTGATACTCAACCAACCCTACCAGCCAGAAGCACACGTGTGAGACTGAGCACTGGGAGGTGGAACTGGGGAAGGAAAGTTAGTGCCCATGGCTGCTTCTCATCATCAGGGTGGGACTGGGTGGGTAAGTGGATAGTATATACTTCACCGACCAGACTCAAGCCCTTGAACAGCATGCAACTCTGTCTAGCTCAAGTTCTGATCTGTTGCTAGCAGACCCCCACCACCCCACCCATGACCATCTGGAGTAAAGTAACTGATGGGTGGCAGTGAGTGAGGTGTCTGTGTGCCTAATGTTTCCTCAATCGGTCCATTCCCCCATCCCCATATATACTATCAGACCACACCAGTAGCAGCAGCAGCAGTGAGTCCAGCCACAGCAACTCTTCTACCTGGTATGCTTTGCTTGTACTACACTCTCCTGAGTCCTGACTGTCTCTTCTCTTTAGGCTTCACAAAAAAAAAATCATCATTCAGGAGCAGCACTCGCTGAAATATACTCCCACACCACGACCTCAGATTCCCGCTTAAGCAAGTGAGCATGCGTCCCACAGCAGCAGGGTCCCAACCACGGGCTGGCTTAATGCAGCTCATTAGATTAACCACGCTGATAAAAGTGAGAAATTTAGTCCCAAAGCTACTGGCACCTCAAGGCATCCATGTATGCCATTCTGATTTGGAGGGCCCCATGCATTCAATCAAGGGACCAAGACCTTCTGCTCCAGCCCCTCCCAGGCTGGCCTAGACATGCACCTGCACACCCCAGCACCACGGAAGACATGCTCAGCCCAACCAAACTCAAAAAATATATTCCTGATAATTACATGAGGAACAAAAAAAAAAATACAGTGGCACTATGCATACTTCATTGATGGAATGATCATGGAGTGGGCAAGTCGGGACAACACGAACAAGCGACTATGGGGACCACCCTCACAACCCTCTCCATAACAGAAATATTGCATAGTGTGATACTGCCTCGATGTGAAGTGGGCAAGAGGGCGGCAGCTTCAGTGCATGACACCAGATCTCGATGCAGAGATCAGCATTATACACATGGACGGGCCCCACCACAGCCCCATGATCTCTTACAGACTCTATCCACTTCCCAATTCCAGCTCGATCAAGAGAGATACTCAACCCAGAGCAGACATGGAAATATTAAGCTGCCAGAAAACCCGGAACACTACACCACACCTGTGGGAGGACCGATCTGATCCATAGCACAGAACTGAACTATAGGCAGCTGCACACCCACTCCAGCACCCAACGGTCTGTACATGAGAAAAATCACACTACGCATCTCTTGCACTATGTTAATACCAGGACGAGCTTCATTACAAACGGGCACCACAGGCAAAGACTAGCAGTTGCATAATATTGCTTGCAGCTTGCAGTCAGTACTGGTATACTAGCAATTACAGTTAACAGGCGACCAGGCAAACATGCGATCATTAGCCTCCAACTCCCATCAGCACCCCTACCCATCCCAAAACACAGTCGCCCACCAAAATCACCTGGGATCTTAAGAACCAAAACCATCACGGAGACTACTGAAGCTGCATATCAAAGGCATCCATTCTGGCAGCTTCAGCGAAAACAGAGACCAGACATCAAGCCCACAGCTACACACCACATTCCCCAACAGCAGCAACTCTTACATGTTTAAAGCAAGTTGGTTAAATTGCAGTCAAGTATTTACTGGCATCATCACCTTACCAGATGTTTTTTTTTTTAATGTGGCCGTGTGAGTTCCCAATTATGAGAAGCTACACTTGCTCTTCAGACTCCTGTTCTCTAAGTGTTCCTCGTGTTTTGTGCGTATATCACTCACTTGCAAATTCTAGATGTTACAAGCCAATCAGTGTACAGAGCCATGGCAACAAGAGTTGTCTACGCTACATTGATTGACTTAAAATAACACCAATTGGACTCCTTAAAACTCCTGCTTCAATACAAGGGTCAAAATATTTGTACACAGCCTTTTTTCTTTTTTTTTTTATTTGGTTTTGACCTGACCCTAAGGAAAAAAAAGCAAGATGAGGGGAAAAAAAACAATTACAATGCCCTTACTCCCCTCCGTGCTCCACTATACAGGAGGAGCACAGTCAACAAGGAAAACAGCTTTGGAAATGTGCTCCTGTAAATGCAAACTGTGCTTAGAGAACGGAGCACACCCTTAGCGACCCTGCCTCAAGGACCTCTAGTCCCGTGGCAGCCACCAGTGGTTGTCCTACCGGTCCAGGTTCTGCAGGTGCTCCCCACACTTGCTTTCCCCGCTGATTTGGGTGGAACCGCTACTCTGATGGTCACTATTTGGTGCTCCGACCAAGGAGGCTGGCCATTTGGCCATAGGCTTGCCAGGCCGGTTGTCTGTTCAGATTACCCTGTGTGATGATTTCCGGGAGGTCCATGGCGATCAACAACTGAAGGCCGTCTTTGGGAAGTCATCACATGACTCGGATCAGGAGTTCATGACCTCCTCAGGGACTCAGCTTTTCGACCATAGCTCAAACGGGAGCCTTCCTCTGACCATAGGCCACTCTAACTGATCTCAGAGTCCATGTGAATCCCACTACAGCCAGCCCTGAAGAGGACTGAGTACCCTCTCACAGACATTTTGACTCCCAGGGTTGCCTTCCCGGTGGCTGAGGCCATCTTGGGACCGGCTCTGGAGCTTTGGAAGCATCCTGCCTGGCACCCTCTGCCTTCATGGTCTGCAGGTACGTGGTCCCTAATGGCTCCTTTTGGGGTTCTTAGACAACCCTTTGGCCAAAGGGCTGGTCACTGATACGGTGTTCCATAAATCCAGGTACTAAGGGATGTGGAAAATCCTCCAGACAAGGAGTCCTATAAGATTGACCATGCTGCAAAAAGTGTGTACTGTGGCCACTTTGGGTCTCGGTCAGGCCAACTATGCCATCATGATGGCTAATTATAGTCGTTCCTGATGGGAATCTTGGATGTGGTCCTCCCCACCTCCATCCAGAGCAGTGGATGGCATGAAGCTCATCAGAGACCATGGTCAATCACTGGCTTAAACACTAGCTACAGACAGCTTTGGCCATGGGCAATTCATGCACCTGTGTGGTGGCAGTGACTGTCTCCATGTGTCAAAAGGCTTGGCTGCATTTGTCCACCTTCATGATGTACACCCAACAGAAGTTGGCCGATGTCCCTTTCCTGGGCACTGACCTCTTTGGCCCTGGGGTGGAAAGGCATCTCACTTGGACTGAGAAGTGCAGTGCCACCCTTAACTCTATGATGTCATCCCAGAAGGATCAGAAGAAAAGCCTAAGAAGCAAGTTTTTCAGTACCGGTCCTTTCAGTCACAGCCTCCCTGGCATCAGCCCTAGCAGGAGCTTTTGAGGCCTGGTGCCCCAAGCAGAAGTCCGGGGCCCAAGGTCCTAAAGGGGGTGGCGGGTAGTGGTGCCCCTCTGGCAGCAGCTGCAGGTATTTCTGAAATAGCCATCCAGTGATGGGTTGGAGGATGTCACCACTGCACCTGCCCTGTCTCCAACTGCTCTCCCGGTCAGAGGCTGGCTACATCACTTCTTGCCACATTGGTCTGCTATCACAATGGACAAGTGGGTGTTGGATGTAGTGTGCAGAGGATTGTCTCTAGACTTCAAGGCCTCTCACCCTACTGCCTCCATGCACGTTGAGAGTCCAGGGTGTCTCAGGACACACTGTCCCCCTCAGGGAGGGCTTTGCTCAGCTCCTTGTGAAAGGGCAATAACCCATGTCCCTGCATGCCCTGACCAGTCAGGGTTATGTGTCCAGGTGTTTCTTGGTCCCGAAACAGATATGGGAGCTGTCACCATTGGATCTACATGATCCCAACCAGTATGTGCAGAAGCGCAAGTTCGGATGGTTAGTTTGAGCCCGATTATACAATCCCTGAGCAGAACATGTGGTTTTGCTCCCTGGACCTCTAGGATGCATTCTTCACACATTCTGTCCAAGGGCCCCACCACGGTACCTCTGTTTTCAAGCCAAAGGGGTCCTGTACCAGTTCCATGTCATACCCTTCAGTTTCTCCTCTGCACCAAGGGTCTTCACTAAATGCATGGCAGTCATGGCAACCCACCTTGAGTCAGAGTGCACCCCTACTTGGATGACTGACTGGTAGCCAGTCCATCCAGAGGGGCATGGAGAGATCCACAGTCCTGGCTCTCCAGACCTGCTGAGACTTCGCTGCTGGTCAACCGGACAAGTGTGTACTGGTACTGAAGCAGGTGATCGAGTTCATTGGGCAGAACTAGACTCCTCCCGCAAACTGAGCACAGGATCTTACCTCCTTTGCCTGATCATTTCAGGTTGGACTCTTGTTCCTTACCAGGGATTTCCTACAGCTGCTGGAGTACATGGCATCCTGCACAAGCGTGGTTCACTGTGCCTAACTGGCAGATGCGACACCTTAGAAACATAGAAACATAGAAGTTGCGCAGACTAAGGACCGCATAGGGCCCATCCAGTCTGCCCATTTCCTTTCTACCTTATAAATGTGCCATCGGCCTTTGCTCTGTCAGTGGCCTATCTATTCATAGTCATTTGTATTGCTCCCTTATGCCTATCCATGCCTGTTTGAAGCCCTGCACTGTATTCATAGCCACCACTTCTTGTGGTAAGCCATTCCATGCATCCACCACCCTTTCTGTGAAAAGAATTTCCTCAGTTGGAACTGGACCGTCAGTGATTCCAGCACTGGGCTACTCAGATCAGCTGGTCACAGTGACCCAGCTGATATGGGACACCATCCAGTGATGGCTTGTTCCAGAACACCTGGAGGAAGGAATCCTGTTTGCCTGCTCAGCGCAACCATGCACCTCGAGATCCAGGGTGTCTCAGGACACGCTGTCCCCTGTCAGGAGGGTGTTGCTCAGCTCCTCATGAAGGGGCAATAGCCATGTCCCGGATGCCCGACCAGTCAGGGTTACCTGTCCAGGTGCTTCCTGGTCCCGAAACAGATATGGGAGCTGTCACCATTGGATCTACATGATCCCAACCAGTATGTGCAGAAGTGCAAGCTCCGGATGGTCAGTCTGAGCCAGATTATACAATCCCTGGAGCAGAACATGTGGTTTTGCTCCCTGGACCTCTAGGATGCATTCTTTACATATTCTGACAGCAGATTCGTATCTGGAAGGGTGGGGAGCACACCTGGGAGACCACAAAGACCACGGTTTCTGGTCACCATCACTGCATAGACCTTTTAAAATATGCTATACTTTTCTCTCCCCTCCCAGGGCCGACCCCCGATGGCCCAGCCAGTACCCCACCCACGGACTTACCCTGAGCCAGAGACTGGCTCTAGTTTGCCCCCAGAGTGGGATGGGGGGGGTGGAGTCTGGCCACCACTGGTATTCGCCCTGGAAGCTTCTATCCCAGGGTTGAGCCCCAGCTTTCCTCCCAGTTAGCCATCGGGAGGGGCTCACCTCCCGTTGGATGCCAGTATATGTTTCGGTGGTGCCACAGGCAGTGATGCAGGACATACGGTGCAAGGTGGGTGGTCCCTGCTCAGCCTGATTTTTTCCACCATTTTTGCCCCGGAGGCTGGACATGCAATGACGCTAAGGGTGCATACGCTGACATCTGTCCCACCTCCAGCAACTGTGTTGGTGCTGGCAGCTGCTTCCCCACCCCAGCCTCCGCCAGAGGTTAGTCGTGCACCAGGTACTCAACCCCTTTCCTGGAGAAGTAGAGCAGTCCCATGGAAGTTCGATACTTCTCCCCAGCTGACCTTCCTACTCTCAGGTCCATTTCTGAACCTGAGATGTTGGCGCTCGCAGGCGGAAGCCTAACCGCCACCTGTAGACTTGCTGGAGCCCTTGCAGTGCACTTGGCTCAGATGGAATTTGCACTGCTAGTCGGGGGTCAGGTCATTCAAGCCCAGACGGACAACGCCATGACTGTGTGTGTTTACCTGACCAGACAGGGTGGCAGTCTGCACTTGGACCTCATGTGCAGCCTGGGCACTGATCTCCTGGTGATTCACATCATGGCGGAGAACAGTCAGCTGGCAGATGCTGTCAGCTGGGTAGAGAGAGACTTTGCACAAGTGGTCTCTGAATCAGAAGGAAGGGAACCGCAGACGCACAGTCCAGACACTGATGGTAGATGCCTTCACGAGGCCCTGGACTCCCAGGCCACGTTGCGTACACCTTTTCTCCCTTCCCCATTCCACAGAGTACTGGTCAAGGTCAGGAAGGCAAGACGTAGATGAGCGGCAGAGCCAAGTGCACTGATCACTTATGGCATGGGGCCCGTGCACTATGGGAGGGTAGGATTAAGGTGGTTGGGTGCAGAAAGTGCCCTATATATCAGCAGGTCCCTGTGAGAGGTGAAAGGTAACTGGTTCCTGTTTCAGGGCTCTCACCAGACCGAGTGGGCAGGTAGCCAGAAGGATTATACTGTCCACCAAGACCCTGAGGGCAGTGCTATGCAATGCCAGATCGATTAGGAGCAAGACTGCCATTATTGTGGACTTGATTTCCTCAGTCGATCTGGTGTGCACATTGAGACCTGGGTGGGTGATGATGCTGGTCCGGTTTAGAGCCCCGGTACTTAGTAGTGTACTGCCACAGAGTGCAATGCAGGGCGGGGAGTAGCCATCTATTTTAGATCTGAGCTTGGCTTGTCAGTGACTCAATGGGAAGACTGGGTTCATTTGAATGTGTGCAATGCATTGGGGGTCTGGGCGCAGGGTGCAGGATTCTTCTGATTTACCCCGCCTCCGGCGGCAGGTTTATTCCTGCAGGAGGTAGCCGACTTGTCGCCGCAAGACATTGGAATCCCCCTGTGTTTGGTCCTGGGGACTTCAATGCCTGGCCAATGATGAGGAATGTAGGCTAGGTTATAACCTCCTCCAGACTATGTCATCTCTGGACCTGTTGCAGGAAGTTTTCGCTGTAACTCACCGGGATGGCCACATATTGGACCTGGTCTTCTCACTGGGGCTTGAGGTTAGTAACCTCAAGATTGATCGGGTCATTTGTTCCGATCTCTGCATGGTGGGGTTCTTGCTCAGAGCTCCCTGAGAGCTCTCCTGCTGAGATGGTCAGCTACGCCCTTTGAGGGGTTTGACCCCAGAGGGATTTCTGGCAGTGACTGATCCAGCTAGTGTGGACAGTGCATGTGTTGGGGTTCTTGCATGGCGTTGCCATCTATAATAGGGTGATGACAGCAGCACTCTACTCCTCGCACCAGCCCGTATGACCAAGATCTTCTCACTGGAGGTCTCCTTGGTTTGATGGGTAGCTCAAGGCAATGAAGATTGTGGGTCAGAGGCTGGAGCGTTGCTGGCAGAAGTCTTGCCTGGAGGTGGATAGACTGGCCTGCGCTCACATTATTGTGAGTACCTGGGCAGCCACTTGTAAGAAGGTAGAGTTCCTGTCCAGAGAGATTGCTGCTGGAAAGAATCGACTGACTGTGCTTTGGACTCTGGACAGGCTCCTAAACCCAGCCTGTCTCCAGCTGAAAAATACTTTTTCTGACACCTTGTGCGAAGTGTTCACTCAATTCTTCTCGACAGTGTGTCCACCCATCTGGCAGGGCGTATGCCAGTGAGCCTTACAGCGCCTACAGTGATCGCTTCAGATCATCTGGAGAACACCCGCCTAGTTGGGGAGTTTGAACCAGTGGAGGTGTCTGAGGTCATTGGGGTTGCTTCCAGGTTGGCGCACATACTGTGAACTGGACCCTGTGCCGATGCATTTCTTGATGAGATGAGTCAACACTGTTGTCCCAGTGTTCGCCTTAATTGTCCGGTGCTCTTTGATGGAGGGATTTTTCCAGATGCCTTGAAGGAGGCGCTGGTTCTCATCTCCTGAAAAACATCACTAGACCCTGACGCCAAGGCGACTACTCATCCGATCTCCGACCTCCCATTCTTGGGAAAAGTTGTTGTGAAGGTTGTGAGGCAGCAACTTGAGGAGCATCTCATGGCCTTCGATCTCTGTGAGTCATTCCAGTATGGTTTCCGTGTGAGGCATAGTACAAAACCACATTACATCGGGTGCATAATTACATCCTCAGGGCTAGAGATTGGGGAGGACAGTTCTAATCCTCCCGATCTCATTTCAGCCTTTGACATGGTAGATCACTGTGTGTTGCTTGACTGCCTGAGAGAATTCTGTGGGCTCACCAGCTCTGTCATCTGCTGGTTTAAGTCATACCTCTTGAACAGGAGGCAACGAGTAGTGATGGGAAATTTCTCCTCCTCCTCCAGCCTCCTGTCGTGGGAAGTACCTCAGGGTTGGTCTTGTCATCAAGTGTTTGCCCTGTACATGCTGCCTCTGGGTGAGCTCATTGGGAAGTATGGCTTGGGTTTTCATTGCTATGCTGATGATGCCAGCTGTATTTTTCCTTAGCCCGGAACTTCCTAGTCGGGTGGAAGTCCTAAACAGCTGCCTTGCAGAGATAAATGACTGGATGGCTTCTAGCTGGTTGCGACTGAACCCCGACAAGACAGAGGCACTGGTGGTGGAGTCGAACAGAAGACGGAACAGGCTGCCCTCTGGTACGAAACTGGTTTATTCCTGGGATCTGTGCCATTGAGGACTTCCTCTAGGTGTGAAACCTTGGCGTGACTTTGACAGGGATTGTCATTTGATTCTCAGGTGTCATCCATTGTCTGGTCAAGCTTTTACCATCTTAGGAATATTGCCAGGGTTAAGCCCCTAGTTCCATCTATGGACCTCCCCACCTTAGTGCATGCCTTTGTGGCATCCAGACTTGATCACTGTAATGAACTCTACCTCGGGGGTAACCTCCACCGACTGCAGCTAATTGCAGGCAACGTCCAGCTTGGCTAACTGGGCCAGCTGAAATTCTGCCATATCACCCGGTTTGACGATCTGCACTGGCTGCCAGTGAGGTGGAGGATACTCTTTTTAAGGTGGGCTTGCTTACCTTTGAGCCCCTCTGGCGGCAGGGGTCCTGGTTACCTGTTAGACCTTCTTACACCTGCTGTCTCGGTCCGCTCCTCTGATCCTCCTCTAGGGGCCTCCTGGCAATTCCACGGACGAGGCTTAAAACTGCCGGCAATAGAGAATTTAGTGTGCCGCCCCGTCCTGTGGAATTCGCTTCCTCCATCAATTGGGAGGCCCTTCAGTTGAGGTTTTAAGGCCTGCCTTAAGGCCTTCCAGTTTAATCAGCCCTTCCTGGACCTCAGGTACTAGTCCTCCTGGGTACCCAGCTTTCTGTTTGAGTTCCAGTTTTATAGAGGTATTTATTAATTATATTTATGTTGACATTTTATTTATTTATTTTTATATTGATTTGTATTACTGTACTGATAGTAGTGCTTTTTACTTTTGTAGCCGGGAGAGCCTGAGTTGGACATACAGAAAATACAATTTGCCTTGCCTTGCCTTGGAAGCTCTAGACTGGCCTCAGCAGTTTTGGTACCCCAATCTTCTCAGCCTCAACAGCAAGTCTCTGCAGTGATGGCCTCTGCCCAGTCTTCAGGGGATGGTCCTGCTCGTGGACCTTAAGTCGCTGCACTGCACTGCACTGCACGGCCTGGTTCCTGAATGGCCAGTGTTCCAGGCCTTGGGTCTCTCAGAGGATGTCCTCCATGTGGTGTCTGCCTCCAGGAAAGAGTCAACTCATAGGTACTATGCTTTAAATGGAAGAGATTTTCCATTTGGTGTCAGGGCAAGGATGTGATCCACTTGACCAGTGGCTAGCTTCCTTGATTACCTCTGCTTCCTTTCCGGCTGGGACTGTGAGTGCAACCCTTAAGGTGCACCTGGCAGCCATCTCTGCTTACGGGCATGGGCCAGTATGCTGAAGGTGACTCAGGAGAAAGTGGTGGGCGTGTTTTCAGGGCCTCAACCACGTGTCCCCTCCAGTGCATGAACCACCTCCACCGTGGGACTTGCAGCTGATCCTGGCTGTGCTCATTGAGCCAAAGCACAGATGTGAGTTGTCACACCTGTCATGGAAGACTGCCTTGCTGGTGGCAGTTACATCTGCCAGAAGGATTAGGGAGCTCCAGGTGCTCTTGGTAGACTCTGCCTGTCTGGTCATCCACAGGAACAAAGTTGTCCTTCACCCCAACCTGAAGTTCCTCCTGAAGGTGGTATTGAAGTTTCACCTTAACCAGATGATTAACTTACTAGTATGAGGGTGGCAGAGGACACCAGAAGGAAGGAGTGCTGTGTGACTGGACTTCTCTACTGGGACTAAAGAGGTAGAACTCTTCTACTGGGACTTTTAATTTAGGGTAAAATAAACAAACAAACAAAAAATTGGTGTGTTTGTCTGTTAGCTAAAGTGGTTATCTGAACAGTTATCTAGGTGTAAATCTCAGGTGGCTGAAGGGGCTTGATTGCTGTGCAGTTTAAATTACTTGTAGAAAGATCTAGTAAGCAGGGGGTAAGGCTTAGCTAGAAGAAAATTAGATTTAAACACTGCCTTAGAAAGATTCTGTCAGAGGCTTGGCAGAGGATACCAGAAGGAAGGAGTGCTGTGTGACTGGACTTCTCTACTTAGGACCTAGAAGGCAGAATTTCACTGTTCGCTGATGACACAAAGCTCTGTAACAGAGTAGACACACCAGAGGGTGTAGACAGAATGAGAAGCGACCTGCAGAAACTTGAAGAATGGTCAAGGGTTTGGCAGTTGAAATTCAATGCAAAGAAGTGCAAGATAATGCATATGGGGCACAAAACCCTGGCACAATATATCAGTTGGGGGTGAGGATATAGCATGCACCAAGCAGGAAAGGATCTTGGGGTTATCATCTCTGATGACCTCAAGGTAGGGAAACAGTGCGACAAGGCAGCAGGTAAAGCAAATAGGATGCTGGGATGTATAGGCAGGGGCACTACCAGCAGTAAAAGGGAGGTCACAATTCGCCTATACAAGACACTAGTGAGGCCCCACCTGGAGTACAGTGTACAGTTCTGGAGACCATACCTATGTAAGGACAAGACAGGGTAGAGAAGGTTCAGAGGAGGCAACAAAGATGGTGCATGGATTGCATCACAAGTCCTATGAAGACAGGTTGAAGGAACTGAACATGTACTCCTGGAGGAGAGGAGGGAGAGAGGGATATGATAGAGACATACAAGTATCTTACAGGGAGGAACAGGGTGCAGGAAAACACTATTTTAAGCGAAAAAGATGTTCCAGGACTAGAGGGCATGGGATGAAGTTGGAGGGAGGACGATTCAGAGGAAACATGAGAAAGAATTTCTTCACAGAACGGGTGGTGGACAAGTGGAACACCCTGCCAGAGGAAGTGGTGGGGGCTGAAACAATCACGGGATTTAAGAATGCATGGGATAGACATAAAGGAATTCTGGAGGTCAGGGTAAGGTGCAACAGACTTCTAGGAAAACAAACTGAACTTACAAGCTCAAATGGGCAGACTGGGTGGGCCATAGGCCTTATCTGCCGACACTGTCTATGTATCTATGTATCTACTGGGACTAAAGAAGTAGAACTCTTCTACTCTCTACACTCTTCTAAAACTATATTGCCCACCTTCTCTCCCAAAGCTAGTTCTACTTTTTACAGGCACAGGATTTGACTGACAACAGGAACTTCCTGTTTGGGAGCAGGAAGTGAGTGATCACAGAGCCACCAGACATGCACCATCCTAGAAGGGCAAGAGTAGCGCTCCTGGCCCCTCTAGCTGCTGGAGGTGTGCCTCTAAGCAAGTAAGGGGTCTACTGAGAATATAGGATCTTCTTGTCTCAGAATAGGACAATCAGGAGCTTAAAGGGCACAGAGGCAGTAAGTAAGTAGAGAGAGAGGAAAAAAAAAGTAGAGGAAAGAGTAAGGATTCCAAACAATAGTGAAGGGCCAGAAATAAGACATGATGGGAGTGGTGCAGTGCAGTGGCTGTGGAGCAGCAGTCTTCTGGGAGACGTTCTGGAGGATGTGGTGTTGTCCCATCCGCAGGCACCTTTCTGGGCTGAGGGAGGAGGTTGCTCATCTCCAGGCTGAGTTGGCCAGGATTTTGGGACCTCCTCTTCCATCAAGAACCACCAGGGCCACTGCCGTTGCCTCAGAGGTTGCCAAGAAAGAGGAGGTTGGACCACAGTGGGCTCAGGAGAGCAAGGGTGGTGGAACATAGGCGCATCCCTCCAGTGCACTCTCCACAATTCCGATGCCATTCTGTCAAGTGTGGTTCCTCTATGGAGACACCCACAGTGGAGACCAGGAAGATGCTGGGAACCTCCACAAAGGAGACCCACGGAGGGTGGCATGGGACTCCACAGGGAAAGGAAACAGCTCCTGGTGGGGACTCCATTGTTAGGAAGGTAGAACTGGAGGAGGAAGGGAGAGGGAGGTAAGGTGCCAGCCTGGCGCCATGGCTTGAGGGACAGGGAGCGAATCCTCAGGATTGCCGGAGCAGCTGCACAGGGAGGGAGCTGGATGTCATTGTCCACCTAGGGACAAATGACCCCGGCTAAGAAAGGATCAGAGCAGTGTAGGAAGAGTTTGTGAATTGGGGAGGCCTAGACAAGTAGCACGACGGTAACCTTCTCGGAGGTGCTGCCTGTCTATGGCGTATAAGAGGCTAGGGTACTCCACACCATGGGATTCAATCATTGGTTGAAAACTGGTGCAGAGCTCAGGGATTTGGCTTCACTGGGACTGGGGTCCACCTGGAGTGATGCAAGCCTATACTGGCATGATGGGCTGCATCTGTCCAGGAAGGGAACCAGGATTCTAGGTGATAGGTTTAAATGCTTCATTGGCAATATTTAAACTAGCCAAGGGGAGGCACTGGAAAGGAGCAGGAAATCTAGCCCCCAAAAAAAGTCACGGTAGTAAGTGCAGTAAACACCAACATAGAGATGTCGATAGGGAGAAGGCAGGGGTAAATGGAGAAAGTGACAAAGGCAAGAAGGACAGGGATGGGGCAAAAAGGAGTAAGGTCATCAGGAGTGGAGGATAATGAGTACCAATGCCCGTAGCCTGGGCAACAAGCCCCTGAACTGGTGGCCTTGATGGAAGAGGGATGCCTGGATATTGTAGCAGTCACAGAAACATGGTACACAGAGAACCATGACTGGGGTGTTAACATACCAAGGCACGTAACTCTACAGGAGAGACAGGGAGGGAGAAGAGGGGAGGAGTAGCTCTTGTAAAGGAGGGATAAAAGCAACTGAACAAAAGAGTAAACAGGGAGGAGAGGAGGCACTGTGGGTCACCTTGGAGACTGGAAGTGGCACCACAATCCGCACAGGGTTGTATACAGACCCCCAGTCAGGGGAGGGATGGACAAGGATATGATAGAAGGCATTCTTAGGATGGCAGAGAAAGGGAGATAATTGTTGATGGGAGACCTGAATATGCCAGATGTTAACTGAGCACTCTTGCTGCAGCCACATCCAAGAGCAGGGCCATTCTGATGCCACAGGTGGCATGCCTCAGACAGCTAGTTTCGAACCCACTGTGAGGGAGCAATCTTAGACCTTGTACTCTCAAATGGGGACAGTGAGAGGATCTCAGATCTAGAAGTGGGTTGCCATCTGGGGAACAAGTGACCATCAAACAGTGTGGTTCACGTTAAACTCAGCTACAGAGTCAAGCCATGTAAAAGTGAGGTACTGGACTGCAGGAGGGTTGACTTTGGCAAGGCAGGAGAATGCCTCAGAAAAGCACTAGCAAACAGGCTAGAAGGTGGGGTGGAGCAACAATGGGGAATCACGAAAGCTGCCATCACAGAGGCAACAAGCCTTTGTGTGAAGCAAATGAACAAATCAAAATGAAGGAAAAAGCCACTATGGTTCTCAAAAGAGTGGCGGGAAAGTTGGGAGAAAAGATAGCATTTAGGAAGTATAAGAAACACAGAAGGAGCAGAACAAAGAGCTTTACCAGTTAAGGCAGAAGGAAGCAGGAGGGAAGTCAGAATACCAAAGGCTGAAACTGAGGATGGATAGCCAACTCTGTTAAGAAGGGATAAAACCTTTCATAGGTACATCAGGGAGCATAGAAAGAAGGGAGGGATCGTGAGGCTAAATAGAATGAGCGATGGGTGGGTGGAGGCGGGGGATAGTGAAAAAGCAGGGATACTGAACGAATATTTCTGCCTCAGTATTCACAAAAGAGGAGGGAGGTGCTTAATCCAATTAATAGAAGCACTCTGGATAGGGGGTCGATCCCAGTCCTTTCACAGAAGAAAGGGTTCTGAAAGAACTCCAAAACTGAATGATGGACAAAGCAATGGGGCCTGATGGAATTCATCCTGAATTCTAAAATAATTAAGGGAGAACTAGTGAAACCACTGACTACCCTTTTAACAAATCATGGGAGGATGGTGTGGTACCCGAGGACTGGAGGAAGGCGGATGCGATTCCCTTCACAAAAGTGGGACCAAGACAGAAGCAGGAAACTACAGACCTGTCAGTTTGACCTCTGTGGTAGGGAAAGTGATGGAATCACTTCTGAAGGAAAGAATTGTTGAGTACCTAGAGGCCAGTGAGGCACAGGACCCAAGGCAGCATGGGTTCACAGCGGAAGGTCATGTCAGATTAATCTAATTGATTTCTTTGCCTGGGTGACCAAAGTAGTAGACCAGGAGGGCTGTGGACATGGCCTACCTAGACTTTAGCAAGGCATTTGACACGGTCCCACACAAAGATTAATAGTCAAATTAACCAGCCTGGGAGTGGGTCCCAGGTGGTAGCCTAGCTAAAACATTGGCTGGACAACAGGACACAGAAGGTAATTGTAAATGGGGACCACTCTGAAGAAAGAGGGGTTACTTGTGGGTACACATGAGGTTCAGTCCTTTTAGTGTCTTTATAAGTGACATTGCGAGGACTAGAAGGAAAGTATGCCTCTTTGCAGATGACATAAAGATCTGCAGCAGGGCTGATACACAGGAGGCGTGGAAAGGATGAGAAGGGACTTGGCAAGGTTGGAGGATTGGTCGGAAGTGTGGCAGCTATGATTCAGTGTAATGAAGTGCAACTAATGCACCTGAAACAAAACCCAGGAAAGATTACACAATGGGGGAGGTAGTAACAAAAACAAAAAGGAAAGGGACCTGGGGTAATCATATCAGATGACCTTAGGTTAGCAAGCAATGTGAGAAGGCAGTAGGGAGAGCTGGGGTATACTGGGATGCATAGGAGGCATCACCAGCAGAAAACAGGAAGTTGTTATCCCTCTGTACATACAGTTGGTGAGACCCCATCTGGAGTACTCGTCCAGTTCTGGAGACCCCATCTCCGCAAGGACATAGACAGGATAGAGGCAGTCCAGAGGAGGGCAACTAGAATGGTGCAGGGTCTGCAATGAGAAGCCATATGAGGAGAGACTAAAAGCTTAATAGCTATACCCTTGAGGAAAGGAGGGAGAGGGGACATGATGAAACGTTTAAATACCTCAGTGGAATCAACAAAGTCCAAGAGGGTAGCATCTTTCAGAAAAAGAGACATGCAAGAAAAGGGACACAATTTAAAGATTGGGGGAGTTCAGGGGCAATGTGAGGAAGTATTTTTTTCACAGAGGGTAGTGGATGCATGGAACAGCTCAGCCTTCCTGAGGAGGTTGTGGGGTCTAAAACTGTGGGAGAATTAAGAATGCAGGACAGACATAAGGCAATTCTTGTGGGGTAGGAAGAAATAGGCTGTTGGTTAACTAGGATCTGTGGCTTCTCCTGTAGGTAGGGAAATGGGCAGACTAGGTGGGCCAAGCGGTCCTCATCTGCCATCAAAGTCTATGTTTTTTTTTTACACTTGTTTATTATTTAGTCATTATTTCACACAAGTATATATTGATAAATAGAACACATTTGTTAATAAGTCTAGACATTGTTTCAGCTAACTTTTAAAGCAAGTATCTTATATTATATCATGTCCAAGTCTACTTTGGGATAAAGGTTAAGTACATTTAACCAGTGTTTACTAAAGTTTGTTTGTCTCTCAAAAAATTAATGAGACATTGGTTCAGTAAAACTAATGTATAAAACATTATAAATAAACAAAACAAGAGAGAGAGAACTAAACAACTAACTGTCACTGCCAAATTAAAACATTTAAATAGGCTAGCCAACTTTTCTTCCCAGTTATGACTCATGACAAGTTTGGAGAAGATATCAGGAAGTGGAGCCAAGAAAAAAGGGAGAATGGGGTAAGGTAGGAAGCGGGGGTGTATAAAGGGCTCCGAGCACAGCCTACAGACCAGTTTAATATCGTCCTCATTTATCTCGGGACCCATGCTCCGACAAATAACTCTAAATTCTGTATGGAACCTCAATTGGCTGGAAAGCCTCCCTATGATATCTGTCCCATCTATTCCATCTGTTGTTAAACTTTTCATTTGATGATTTATGGGTGGTAGTGTCCTCCATATGTTGAATTTAGGAGATTATTGCCAGCCAATCTCTTATAAGTGGGGGCTTGGTTTGCAGTCAATGTTTTGTTATCACTTTCATAGCCATTGTTAGAATGGCCCAGAGATAATAGTTCCTTCCTCCACCCCTCCGGATAGAGGCCTAGCAAACAGTGCTCGGGGCTATAGTAGTTGATGATAAGTCAAACAAGTTAGACAGATGGACACAGATCTGCTTCCAAAAGCTTGAGTCCACTACAAAACCAAAATACATGTGAATGATCTGCAGAACTACTCCCACAATCCCTCCAGCAAACCCCTTGTGTTAGTAGTCCATCCTAGCCAGCCTCATTGGGGTATAAAGAACCTAATTCTAAGCTTCCAAGTAAACTCTTGCCAACCTGGGGATGAGGTAGTCTCCAGCGTTTCTAAAGATTTTCTCCCAAAGTTGGGAGTTCAGGAGATTCCCAACTCTAAAGACCATTTCTGTTAAATCTTCTGTATATTGTAACCCCTATCTGCAATCATGTTGTTATATAGCATGTTTATTGCTCCCTTTCCATTGGTGCTCTCCCATATTGTCTCAAAGCATATGGAAAGGGTCTTTTGTCCATGCAATACATCTGTTTGTTTAGTATTTATATAATCTTTTATTTGATAATAATATAGGCAGTCAGAATTAGCCCACTTGTTTTGGATTTATAGGAGTTCAAAAGGACGAAACATCCTGCCCTTAAGCAGCTGCCAAGGACATAGATGCCCTCTTCAATTGACACCTGTACCATTTATGGTATCTCGGAGGTCTAAACTCAGAGCTGGAGCACCAATTCCTATACCTCCACATATTTTTAGCTGTATATCCTCTTAGTCCCCAAAGCCATCCTGCAATGTTATTTTCAGGGCATGTCCCTGGTAAGCAGCACCTCCACTTGGGCAGGCGGGTTAAATATATCCGTTGGTAAAGTCACGCTTGTGGGACTATTAAGTTCCATTTGTTTCAGTGGGATATGTATGATGGTGTGCCCATAGCAGGGCCATTTTCATTTGGGCTCAAGCCAGTAATTCTGAGATTGGACATGCCCTCCCCTGCCTGTCTTGGTAGACATAGGATCCTCGCATTCACTCTCGGGTGTGCATGTGCCCATAGGAATGCCATAATTTTTCTGCCATAGTATTATCTCTCCTACTGGTATTATACATGAAATTGTTTGAAAAGATATAATAACCTTGGTAAAATATTTGTTTTAATGGCTTGTAGTCTCGAGTAAAAGGGAAGAGGAAGGAGTGCCATCTCTGTAGAGTCTGTCCAAATGCTCTTCAGGAAGGGGATAGTTGTCTCTGAATAAAGACCCAAGAGATTTCCCTAATTTCACTCCAAGATACTTAATAGTGGGACAGTCCCATTTCATGGGAAATCTAATCTTCAGCCCTTGTGATGGGAGAAGTTAAAAGTCAAAATTTCTGTTTTGCCCGATTTAATTTGTAGCCTGATATCTTGGAGAATGCCTCCAATTGTTGAAAACTTTAGAAATGGAATTCTCTAGTTAGATAAATACAGTAGTATCGCTCGTCTGCATAACGCAATTTATGTACCCGTATCTCCCCATTGTATACCTTGTATGTCAGAATTTAATTGTATGGTTTGAGCCAGTGGCTCGATATAAAGAGCGAATAATATAGGGATAGGGGACACCTGACGTGTACCTCTATATAGATTGAAAGGGTGAGATATGTATCCATTTGCCTGTATATATGCAATTGGGTTTTAATATTTTAGCAATTAATTGGCAGAACAGTGAGGAAAACCAAGACACCAGAGTCTCCTGAAGAAATTCCCATGAGACCTGATTGAATGCTTTCTCCATCTAAACTCATTATGCAAGCAGGATAGACTTAGTTTGAATTCAGTCTATAATATTGATAGTCCTTCTAATATTGTCTACTGTTTGTCTACTAGGATGAAACCCACCTGGTCAATGTGTATTAGGCGGGAAGAACTTTGGACCCTCCTGGCCAAATGGCCATCAAGATCTTATAGTCTGTGTTCAAGATGGAAATGGGGCGGTAAGATGCACAGTTGGTAGTGTCTCTGGGCGGCTTTGGAATGACCGACACTATCGCCTGGGACCAGGATGGGGTATCTGGCTTTTGCTGTATTCACATAGTTGTAGGTTTCTTTAAGTAATGGTACCAGAGTTTCCTTGAAACATTTGAAAATTCAGCTGGTAGCCCATCTGAACCCGGACACTTTCCAGTCTTCAGGTTCAATTTCTTGGATAATCTCCCAGTCTGCAAGGGTTGATTAAAGCTTTCCCTGTTCTTCCGTAAGATTGGAAGGTTTAGAGGCCAGATATTCCTAATAACCTGAGTTGAGGACAGGTTCCCTTAGCATATAGACTTTGGTAGTATGTTGAAAGGACTCTGCTATATCCTCAGTTTTAAACTGCAGTGTATGTTTGATAGGGTCCCTGATCTTGGTTATGGTTGCCTTACTCCTGTATTGCCGCAGTCTACTGGTTAAGAGCTTTAAGGCCCTCGGCCCTCCCTCATAGAACCTCTGCTTTAAATAAATTAATTTCTGTTAGACTTGGTAATCCAGGATCTTTAGGTATTCTTCTTTCAATGATTTAAGTAATCTAGCTCTATCTTTATTTAAACTGTGTTCTGCTGTTTTCCAGTTCCTCAATCTGGCTTTATAAATCTTTTGTTTTTAGTCCATTGTTTTTTGCCTTAGCAGACATCTCTATAAATTTACCCTGAGTAGGGCTTTAACTGTATCCCATAAAGTACTGGGGATATGTCAGGTGCACTATTGTCCTGTATGGTTTGTTTATAGTTTTCTTTATTGTTTCCTGGTTTCTTTAATTTGAAGCAAGGATAGATTTAATCGCCAAAAGGTGGGGCGTTTAGATGGGCCTATTGTTAAGTATATTTGAATAGGGTGTGGTCTGAGAGCAAGGAAGCTCCCATGTCCACGAGCACATACCTCCATAGATTCTATTGGTAGTAGGAAATAATCTAGTCTAGAATAAACTTGGTGGGAGTGGGAAGTATGTATATTGTTTGGTGTTCTTATGGTGTGCTCGCAAGCATCTATGAGGCCTAGTTCTTGTAAGAACTTGTTAACCTTCTTAGCCCAAGCATTCTCCCCTTTTACAAACTGCCCAGAGGCATCTAATGCAGGATTTAACCTTAGTTTCAGGTCCCCACCTGTGATCAAATAACCCTCTGCCCTCTGCAATACTTTAAGAACAGGTCCTGTAAAATTATATATCTGCCCCAGGCGGAGCGTACACTGATACAAGAGTAAGCCTAGAACCATTATATTGGCCCTTGACTGCAGAGTATCTACCTTGCTTATCTATCAACGAGTCTGTAAGGTCAAATGGGGTTGAATGTGGAATTAAAATGGCTGTTTCCTGTCTCGCCCCAGGATAGTCTCGGCAACCACCTCTTTGAAGCCAAATTTCCTTAACTTCTCATGTTCTTTTTATTCATATGAGTTTCCTGCAACAAAAAGAAAGCTGCCTTCGTTTTCTTTAAGTATGAAATTGTTCTAGCTCTCTTAATAGGTGGGCTAGACCATTTACGTTAAAGGAAATAATTTTCACTTCTGAGCGTGACATTATATCAGTAGATAAGAGGCAAATAACCCACTCGACTTATTTACTCTGCATCCAAGGGCAAATGCTCTGGCTAGGTAAGATGGCAGTGACTTTTCTCTCTATAACCAACATCATCAACAGGTAACTTGAACAGGTTTGTAAAAACACATCTTAAGTACTATATGTTAACAAGTGGCGTCCAAATCAGGAGATTCACTAAAATTCCCAATGAATCTCTAATAGCTAAGTATCCTCCCTAATAATACGGGGATACACCTGGCAGAGGAGTGAGGGAAAAGAACTATTTCCCTTGTGACACTATTTCTAGTGTATCCTCCTCGAGCCTGCCAAGTTCTTTATTAGGCTCTAAAGCACTAAGACCACACAAAAAGACAGAAAAAGCGTGCTCAAGGTGCAGTCCAGTGTTCTGCGTGGCGTCAGTGATCTTCAAGTATGCCTAGCACAAGCTATTGTTAGTTGTTATATCCAGTACTCTCCAGGCACATAGTGGCGACCCCATAGCATGCTCTACCCTGGATATACCCCAAGACCTGTTTAGCCCAAGTGTCCATGTCCCTTGCCAAGACGAAGCCTTGGAATAGCCACACTCTGGCCAGTCTTTCACTGTTGTGTTGGTCTGTTGTGGATTATTGTGGTCTCAGTTTCCCTTTCCCATTTCCACTCGTTTCCTTAATTACAGTGGTGGTCCAGATCCAAGCACTTTGGCAGGGGACATATTTTTGAGGCTCCTTAGTTAAGAAGCAGTACATGCTAGGTGCTTGAGATTCCTCTCGGAAGATCCCCGATTCCAACAGGTGCGAAGGTCCTGGTCACGCAACGAGAGGAATCAAGTAGACACAGAATCAAACGGCGAGATATCTTTTAGAAAAAAAGAGACTTATCCTCCTGCAGTCAGTCTTGAGTGTCCTCGGGCTGTATTTCCTTCGTGGGCTTTATATCTATCAGTGCCTGCGAATCGCTAATAGGCCTAGGGATGGCGTTGTAAAAACTCCCCCACCTTCTTTTTGATGACGCTATTAGCCAGTCATTAAGCGCCCGCTTGTTCTGCTGGGAAATGGAGTCTCCGGCTGGTTGCAGTGGGGCCTGCGTGAGGCCCTTCGATATTAAGGCTTTACTCGCTCCTCAGACATTTCATATATCTGGGCACCCTCAGTCCACATTACTCTGAGCCGAGCTGGGTAAGGAGTATTGAATCTGACATTATTCGCTTTTAGGATCTTCAGTAAAGGGGTGTATTGTAGCCTTTGCTTCTGCACTGCGGTGGGTAGTCATGGTGAAGTAAAGCCTGTGTGTTAAGTATTTGACCTCCTTCTGTTGCCAAGCTATTGAAAGGATTCCTCTTTGACTTTATAGCTATTAAATTTAAAATAACTGCTCGAGGTCTAGACTCTGGAGGAGGTTTGGCCTGTAGGGCTCTGTGTGCTCGTTCTGTCCCCCGTTTGTAGGCAAGTTTAAGATGTCGCTGATTAAGTCAGAGATGAATTCTGTCATTGGCCCATTTCTGAGCCCTCTGGTAACCCGTGAATATGTATGTTTTCCGTCCCCGATCTCCCTTCCAAGTCGACGCATTTGTTTTGCAGTTGCTATGTGTATTGCAGTAAGGCTTGAGGGCGAGGTTCATCTTGGCAGTGGTGTCCTCAGTGTTACTAATTCTGTTCTCGTTTCCTGAACTCTCTTTCAAGGTTTTGTAAATGTTGATTTAAGTTTTAAATTCGGTTTATTCTCAACTCTCATTGCTTTAATTTGTTGAACAATCTGTCAAATCGCGATCTGGTTAGGTGTTCTTGCTCCTCATCTGTGTCCGACAGGCTGGCGGGGGAAGGCTACGCTTGCCTCACGAAGGCTGTCTTACATCCACCTGCATCTGATTTCTTAGAGGATGATTTCATTCAGGCGATTCCGCTTTCTTTGGGAGGCTTTAACATGGTTGTTTAAGGCTTTTGGGAAAATTTCCTAAAAATTCTTGTTTTGAGGAGGTTTGGGAGGAGAGCCCGTCTCAATGTGCTAGCGCTGGCTCCAGTGACATCACGGGAAGTCCCATCAAAGTCTATGTTTATATTGTTTCTATGTATATTTTACCAACCACAGGCCCCATACCCCGGACCTGTGGAGGCTCTTCCTGTTGTGTTGAGTGTACAGCTGGAGTTTGAGGACAGGCTCACCAGCTGTTTATCACCTACACTGAAGCCGCATATGGCAGACTGGCAACAAAGTGGATAATTGCAGGGTGGATCACATCTTGCATTGACCTCTGCCATAGACTGACTGGTTGGGGCCTGCTATAGGGATCCGTGCTCGTTCCACCCGACATACTGCTGCCTTGGTGGCTGCTTCCAGGATGTCCCTATACAGGAGATCTTTGGGGCTGCTACCGGAAGTCAGCACGTAACTTCATTTCCCATTACTGCATCGATCATGAGTCACACTGGGATGTGGGCTATGGGATCTTAGTTCTCCAATCTCTGTTCTCCAGCTAGGGCCTTGCCCTCCCTCCTCCCAGTATAACTGCTAGGAGTCTGCTAGAGTGTGGATAAGTGAACCATATCCACACTCCTAGAAGAATAGGTTACTCACCTGTAACCATAGATCTTCCACGGAGTGCTGTCTTGCAGTAGGTAATACTTTTGGGTATCCAGCAGAGGTTGCTGTGGTGCATGGCAGCTCTTCTAGCAGTTTTTCACCAGGGACTGCGCCACATGGGACAGACATAAGGCAATTGTAGTGGGGGTGGCAGGAAGTAGGCTGTTGGTTAACTAGAATCTGCAGCTTATCCAGTAGGTAGGAAATGGGCAGACTGGGTGGGACAAGTGGTCCTTATCTGCGTCAAAGTCCATGTTTCTACATGACATCAGCTTCCTGTTTTTCTGTATAAATGTGGGCGGTCCCTGGTATCCTCAGTTCATTTTCCCACCGCCTTCAGTCACAGTAGTAGCCAGCTTAACTTATGTGTAGCAGTCACTCCATTTAGAAATTTTGAACTAAGACAAATGTCTACAGATTCTTCAAAGAAACAAGCTTTATTTCATTCCTGCTATTGCGATAGGAAGATATACCGCTTTGGCAATCACGCACTTAGTGTAGGTGTCTGGGACCCACACATGACACCAATTCCTATAGTTTATGTCAGGAATTTAATCAGGCAACTTGCGGTGACGGTTGCTTGAAATTCAGCACCTTTGATGGAGCAGAAAATGTCTCTCTTGGAGAACCAGGGGCTCGTGCCAAGGGCTCCCTCTGCTGGTTCTCGATCCAGGCAGAAAAAGCAGAAGGAGAAACCCTCCTCACACTCCCTACCTCGTCGACGGCCACCATTTCTGGTGTCCTTCTGTCGACGGGCATCCTTAAACACTTCTTTGTTGTGAGGGCTGATATCCTCTCGTCGACAGTGCTTTCCAGTGCTTTGAATGCAGTTCAAATAGTAACTGCTCCATCAATGGAGGCTTTACCTCTCATCGGCGATGCTTTCCAGCTCTACATGCAGCTAAATATACTGCTGCTCCATCGACGGGTCTCCTCTCCCGTCCGATGGCATCTGACAATTAAGTGAAAATAACTCACTTTCTCCTGTGGGCCCATCGACGAGACCCGCATTCCTTAGGGAACCTATGGCTTATGCCTTATTGACTGCCCCTCCGCCACACATGTGGCTTCTTATAGGGTCAGGCGGACAGAGATCAGGACCCTGGTTCGTACCACCCAGGGGTGAGACCTGCTCATGCTATGTGTCCCATTCCTCCATCACCCCCTTGTTTCCCAACATGCCCCTTCTTGCCCCACCTCCTTCCCAGGAAATGGACCTCACCAACATAGTCTGACAGGTCTTGCATGCCGTGCGGCATTCTCAGCCTTCTGAAGAGCTGGGTGATCCTACCAATCTCCTCTCCCTCCTCCGCCTAAAGATTTCATAGTGACAGGGATACCATGCCACCCTGGTCTCCTCCTCCATTTATAGAGGACTATTTGTCAGATGACCAAGATTTGCCACCTGATTTCGCGGTGATCTTGAGGATGGAGAGTTTTAAGATTTGGATTTCCTAATCCTGAATCCCCTATTCTGAAATCTCTTCCCTGGATGATGATCTGCCTCTCCTTTGGCAGCCTCACCCCAGGCGACCCGACCTTTAGTGAGATGATGGCTCAAATCCAAAAGGTCATGGGATTCTCCACTACTGAACATGACAAACAGTGTAAGGATATGGCAGAATATCTTGAATTACCTGAGGAGCCTGTTTTAGTGGTTCCCCACTAATGCCAACCTACCAGAATGCCATGCTGGCAGCTTGGCATCAACCTTCAGCTATTACAGCTGTTCCCCACAAAGCGGATCGTTTTATATCAGGCTCCTCTGGACCACCCTTTCTGTGTACTATTCCAGAGGCAGATTCTGTGGTCATTACTGCCACTCATGACCGTGCACTAAAAACCTAAGCACATGAGCTCCCTTGCCCTGATAAGGAATCCCAAAGAATTGACTGTCTGGGGAAAAGGTCTTTCCTCGGGTGCTATGAATATCAGAATCCTGAATTATAGGGTCATATGATTAAATATCAGCGTATCTTGGGTCCTCTGCCATTGAGCTTATCAATAAACTCCTCCCTCACAAGACAGGGATAAATTATTTGCTATAGTGACAACTAGTAACTCTATTTCCTGTCACCTTCTCAGGTCGGAATATGATGCCATAGGCACCTCAGTCTGACTATCAGCCACTGGTATTGCTTGCGTCGCCATTCCTGGCTTCGCATTTCAGGCTTTGCACCTGATATACAACATAAAGTAGCTAATGCCCCTTTAACGGGTCCAAGCTGTTCTGGCCAGGTACTCAAACCTTACTGGATGACTTACAGGCATCAGGCAGAACCTTCTGTACGGTTCATGACATGTATCATACCCAGCTACAACCTACTGTGACTCAACACTCCTCTTATTCCAAAAGAGGTGGAAGATACAGAGGTAATAAAGGTGGGTTCAGAGGTCGTGCTCAATCCACCAGAGGCATCTTACTGCCCAGGGTGCTTGCTCCCCTTCAGGTGGAGCCGCGCAGCCCGCCTCTCAGTGACCCACTAGGGCTTCCTCCCCACCTCCTCAACCAAGCCTTAGAGGCTGTAGGGGTTGTTTTGCCCGCCATCTGGAGGCCTGGCAAATGATCTCTTCTGACAATTGGTACTTCAAATTATACAGAAGGATCATACTCTGGAGTTCTCTCCACCCCACGCCCTTGCCCTCCACAGAAGATTCATTATCCTCCAGATCATATACCCATCCTATGGAGGAATGACCCTTTTGACCAAACAGGCGTTGTACATGTACTGGAATATCAAACAAGATTTTACTCCCACTTCTTTCTGGTGCCCAAACGGATGGGAGATCTCAGACAACTGAATCTGTACATTCGGTACAAATGTTTCCGCATGATCACTCTACCTGCCATCATGCCGATCCTGAAATGGGGCGATTGGCTTTGCCTTAGACATGAAGGATGCTTACCTTCATAGTCCCATCCACCCTGCCCATCACAGAATTTTGCTTCCACCAACTTGGTCAAAATTACCAGTTTTGAACACTCTCTTCGGCATCTCTTTAGCCCCAGGTTCACCAAGTGCCTAGCGGTGGTAGCAGCAGCCTTACGAAGAGAAGGGCACTTCATCTTTCCATATCTAGACGTTGACATAATAAAAGCAGACTCAAAGTAGCTCTGCTTGCCTCTAGATGCTACCTTAAAACTGTTCTCAGATCTGGGAATCACTGTTAATTGGCCAAAGTCCAGTCCAATCCGACATATCCAGTCCAAATCCGACACAGTCTCTCCAGTATATTGAGCTGCTCTAGATACAGTTACTGCCTGGCTACTCCTCCCCTGCCTGCAGGACATGCTTATAGCTCTGGCATTACATGCAGACTCAGAAAATAGTCACAGCCAGACAAATGCGCCTTGTGGGTCACACATCCACTGCCATCCCACGGTGGCATTCGCCTGTCTCCACATGAGAGCTGTCCAGTGGACACTCCAGAATCAGTGGTCCCAAAACCAGGACAGTTCAAGACAAAATCAGGGTCACTCAATCTCGAAGTCTACCCTGACATGATGGACAATCAGAATCAATCTCAATCACGGAATGCTTTCCGATTCCCCCCATGCAAATGTTGACCATGGATGCTTCCCTATAGGGCTGGGGAGCATGCTTCTGTCCTTATCGGATTCAAGGGCAATGGCCCACTTCTCCCATGCGTCTCATATCAGTCTCTTAGAGATGAGAGCGGTCCGCTAGCTCTCTAGGCATTCTTGCCCTACCTGAGCCAGGATCGTTACTGATCCAATCAGACAACACTGCAGTAGTGTTCTACCTCAAGCAAGGGTACGTAAGTCTCGCACCCTGTGCAGAGAAACCCTTGCAGTTTGTCAAGAAGCCATACAGCAACAATTGACGCTAACAGCTGTCCACCTACCGGACATTGCAACCAGTTAGCCGACTGGCTGAGTCGCCAATCCACAACTCACGAATGGACATTTCACAAGCAAGTGCTCCAAGAAAACTTCAACTTATGGGCACTCCACAGATGGATCTGTTTGCCTCCTGGAGAATTACCGTCTTCCCAGGTATTTTTCCATTATCCAGAACAGAAAGGGATAATCTATAGATGCCCTGTCCCAACCCTGGACAGGTCTCTTCTTGTATGCTTCCTTGTCCCTCTCCTGCAAGACTCTACTGAAATGGCAGTTGGATCCGACCACAGTGATTCTTATAGCCCCACTGTGGCCTCGCCAGACGTGGTTTCCCTACTCTTACAACTGTCAGTACAGGACCCCATCCCATTGCCGATCAGACCAGACCTCTTGATTCAGTGTCACGGGTCTCTCTACACCCCAACCTGAAGGCTCTACACCTTCATGCTTGGCTCCTGAGGACACTTTCATAACTCGATTACAAGTATCCTCTCCTGTTGCCAATATTCTCTTGGCCTTCCGTAAGCCAGCAACAAGAGCAACATACAGTTCCAAATGGAAATGCTTTTCCATATGGTCAGCCTCGATCTTTGAACCCTTATTTGTGTCCACTGACGAAGGTTCTGGACTACCTGGCCTCACTATCCGAGTCTGATTTAAGTTATTCTTCCATCAAAGGCCACTTGGCTGCCATCTCTGCTTTCCATGAACTTCTGGATGGCAGGTTACTGTACCAACATCATCTAGCTAAGATGTTTTGAAAGGAATGTTACATATTAAACCTCCTATTAGAAGACCCACTCTCCAAGGGATCTCAATTTTATGATAGAAAATTGACCTTGAGCCTTTTTGAGCCAGCTGCCACTTGTGAACTCTGCTTTCATGAAAACTTTAGTTCTAGTGGCTGTCACTCCGCTCAACGTATCTCTGAGCTCCATGCCCTCATGTGTAGGGAACCTTACTTGATTTTCCACAAAGACCGGTGATCCTCGTACCAACCCTTCTTTCCTTCTTAAAGTAGTCTCCAAACATACTTTAAATCAGTCCTTGAGCTTCCGGTCTACTATCCTGACTGCTCCAATCAGGGTGAACATCTACTACGTATTTTAGATGTCCATTGTATACTACGCTACTATACTAATCGGACTCAATCGATTAGAAAGACATCGCAACTGTTAATTTGTTTTGCCCTGGTGAGGGCCTCCCGTCATACACATACTCTTTCATCTTGGTTGGCACATTGTATTTCATTTTGTTAAAAAATACAACAAGCCTTTACCTGGACCTGTCCAAGCCCACTCCACTAGAGCTATGGCCACCACTATGCTTGCTTTAAAGGAGTTTTATTTCAGGTATCTGCAATGCAGCTACCTGGTCCACGATCCATACATTCATAAGACATTATGAATCTGGATATTGCCTCACAACGAGGACGATCTTGGCAATGCAGTCCTACAAGGTCTCCCATCATAACTGTCCTCCCACATGGGCATTACTGCTTGGGATTCATCCCCAAATCATTACCTACTGCAAGAGACCACTCTGTGGAAGATAGTACAGTTATGTAAAAACTTACTATAACAGTAGATCTTTGAGGTGTCTCTTGCACTAGGTTTGTTCCCAAACTCCATCCCCTTCCTTCTCTAAGACAGTAAGTTCTGGTCCAGTGACTAGGGTTGGGACTCCTTCGTACCTCGGCTTCCCCTCGGTCCTCGGTTTGCAAGCTGAATCCAGCGGGGAACTGAGGATACCGGGACCGCCTACACTTATACAGGGAAACAGGAAGCTGATGTCATGTGTGGGCGGTCCCTGGTGAAAAACTGCTAGAAGAGCTGCCGTGCACCACAGCGACCTCTGGTGGATACCCAAAAGTATTACCTACTGCAAGAGACTCTCCTCAAAGATCTAGTGTTCGGTAAGTTTTACATAACTGTACTTTCTAGGAGTGGTGTATGTTTTACATCCACACAACCCACCTGGCCTCCTCTGGCAAGTGGCATCTGATCCAGCTTCCAGCACGCTAGACCTGATGTCATGGGTTTATATCTCTGCCAGTGCAGTGTGTTAAAATATTTTGTGATGACATTCACAGATTGTAAGTTCACTGCCTGGGCCTTTTGTATGATGTGAAGTTATGTCCTATCTGCCAAGGTTTCAATCAGGACACTGCTGAATGTCTTTGAGAATGTCTTGCAAAAGATGGAGAACACCGACCATGCAGATTCCATATGTATGAGGGATCCTTACCATTCCACGGAAGTGGCTTCATCAGAATCCCATCACTCACCTTGTTGTTCAAGGAAGCTCTCACTTTCCTGTGAGAGGCAAAGAAGGCAAGAAAGTCTTCATCACTGTCATGACTCTTCCTTCCACTCCTGGTTTCCAGTAACGCACTATGAGGGCTAGTTGAAGACTGCTTCAGTGGCTTCTGTCCCTAGTACAACTGTCAATGAGACACTAAGGTCGGGTGCAGATTCCAGCTCAGGTCCCGTGAAGGTCCATAGTTTACTGCTGGCATGTCATCAATGGGCAAAACCCACCAACACTGCAGTTGTCCGAAGCCAGCCAGCACCGTCAAGCTAATGCTGCAGTTTTGGCTATGTTCCTGAGTTGATCCAGAGACTCTTGCCTACCCTGCCATCGACAATATTGTTGGCAACATAGCCCCTGTTGTTGCTCTTGTCAGTGCTGTTGGGCCTAGTGGACCTTCTGTCCTTATTCTTTGTACATAGTTGCCTGTGCCACAGAACGTGGTTCCTGTGGTTCCTCTGTATCCTGCTCAACCATATTAGGAGGAAGAGGAAGAATATAATCCAGATCAGCTAGATGAGGAGGAAGGGAAGAGGATGAAGAGGCTGTTATAGATCATGGGCTTAACTCTAGTTCTAGTGTTTCTTCTGGTAGTGAAGAAGGGGTGGTTTATATTCCCAGGTCTCACACCATGAGGATGCCTCTTTTCAAGCTTTTATACTCATACAAAAAAAGCTCCAGTTTTACACTGAGGAGGAGCTCCACTAAGAATAATCTGTATGAATTCTGTGAAGTCCTTGTTGCCTTTTCTGGTGTTCTGTCGAACCAAAAAGCTGTGCAGGATGTTTACCTGAATAATCACAGCTTTTCCCGCTGGCAGTGGAAACAGTCTAGAAATGTACCAGACTCACTGCCCAGAATTCACCGACAAAGGTCAAACTGCATTGCAATTTTAAGTATTGTTTAGAAAAGACAGTATTCTCACAGTGATTGGCCCTCATGAAGGGTTTCTTCAGGGAGCAGGGTCTTATGCAAAAGTGCCCATATTAAAAGTTCAGATCCACCAATCACAAATTTCAAGAATACAGTCTGTCTCACCGTAGTCAACAGATAATAAATTACTTTTAACATAGTAACCAGTTTTAAATGCACGTACTGATGCACTGCTTTTATAAGTGCAGACAGTATTTATACAGGATAACAGTTTGTATCGATTTATCTTTCATTTTATTTTTCCACACACTGTTATCTGCAATGAGTATCTCTCACTGCAGAAGCTTTTGTCAATAAATTCTGTGTGGTTATTGGGCCTTCTTTTTTTGCAGGCACCTATGGCACTTTTACATTTGTACAAAATGCCTACTGAAAGAGTACCATTTTTATGAACGCGCATAAAAGTTAGCTAGCATATTGTATACAGTAACACACAGCTAATTGTAATTTATAAGACTAATATTTGACCAGATTCTGTACTATAATATCAAATCTTTCTATAAAATAATACTTCTGTCTGACCTGGTAGCTCGGGGTAGTACTTCTGCCCTGCCATGCCAGTGACCCTGGTTCAAGAATGGACTCGGGTCACACAGGGTCAGCTGTGGGAAGATGTTCAGCTGTGGGGAGATGATAAAGTGTACAAGGGCACTGACCCCATTTCACGCTGTTCTTCAGCTGTCACCTGGTAGAGGATGGGTGGTGGGGCAGTGGCACAGCAGCAGGAAAGCGGCCTGTAGACACAAAGCAAGTATGTGCCTTCCCATGTACACATGCTGGCATCACTGCACGCAAGAGGGCTCAGCGAATGAAAGGGGGAACAACTTGAACAAGCTTAGATGATGGCTTGTCCATAGCAGGCCCCGAGCCCACCAACTACGCCATCACCAGCTCAAGAGTTTGGATTATGCTTCGAAGAGCTTGCTCAGTCCTTTTGGCCCCAACACAAGGGGGAATTCATGAGGGATCACCGAAGGAGAGGTAAGCCCTAGGGATGGTGGGATGAAGAGTTTGGTGAACCGACACATGATAGGGAGCCAGTCAGTATCCATGAGAGAAAAACCTTAATAGAAGAAAATAATACTTGAAGATAAATAATCTGATAATCAGAATAGCAATTCTCCATAAATATAACAATGAATCACTCTATTTTAAATTAATTTATCTTTATGTGGCATCAGAGATTTTAAATTGAATTAATCCAAGGATTGCTTAAGTATATATATATTTTTTGTTAATCTTTTATATGGACACCAAATCACATACACACCAAAATTCTTATTACAGTTGATAAAGTATGCAATATTGCACACTTTATGAACTGTAATATAGTTGTGTGTGTGTGTGATTTTGAGGTAATACATGGGCCCCATAGACGATAAGAAAGTTAAAGGTGAATCTAGGAACAAGTTCGCTCTATCTTTGCTAATAAGGTGTCTGACATCAGGCGGGTACTCAGCGGCATACTCAGTGGGCGTTGCTTTTGATCAATCGAGGTCACTGCACCTTAGCCTTCCTGGAGTACCTTCAGCCGACCGAGTTCGTGAGATGTCATGCGGATCATCCAGGGTGTGCGCCTACATGTTGTAGTTTGACCCTGGACCAACTTCCCTAATTGTGGGTTGTATTGATGTCATCGGTCCGATCCTTGTGTGGATAGTCTGGTGCTCCTTGGAATCTGGAGAGTTTCCTAGCTCCCTGAAAGAGGCTGTGGTGACACCACTCTTGAAGAAAGCTACCTTGGACCCAGACTGCCATGCAAGCTACAGACCCATCTCTAACCTCCCTTTTAGGGAAGGTGATTGAGAAAGTAGTGGCAGCACAACTGGAGGACCATTTGACGATCCATGACATCTATGAACCGCTCCAGTCCAGTTTTTGAAAGGGACATCCGGCGCTTGTTCGGTGCTCAATGATGATCTGATGGCTAGAGATCAGAAGAGCCATTCCATCTTGTTTCTTCTGGATCTCTCATCAGCATTTGACACCATGGACCACGGGTGTTGCTTGGTCACCTGAGGCACATCTGTGGACCGTTGGTAACGGTGCTCAGGTGGTTTACATCGCTCCTCACGGGTAGAACACAAAGAGTGGTGTCTGGGGTCTTTTCCTCAGGACTTATTTCTTTGTTGTGTGGGGTTCCTCAGGGTTCAGTGCTGTCACCTATGTTGTTTGCGGTGTACATGCTACCCTCTGAGACATTGTAAGAAGGTATGGGCTGAGGTTTCACTGCTATGCTGATGATACCAGCTCTACCTTTCTTTTGCACCTGACCAGGATGGAGCTCTCTCAGTCTTTAATAACTGTCTGAAAGAAATCCAGGAGTGGATGGATTCCAGCTGGCTGAGGTTGAACTTGGAAAAACTGAGGTGCTGGTTGTGGACCCAGTTGCGATTGGGGCTGGGGTTGGTTCGCCTTGGGACTTTTTCTCGGTGGCGTTTGACTCCTGAACTCTGAGCGGGTGTCGGCTCTCATCAGATCTGCCTTTTATCATCTCAGGAATATTGCCAGGATTAAGCATCTGGTTCCACTTGGTGACTTTCCTACTTTGGTCTCACGCCTTTGTGTCCTCACGCTTAGATTATTGCAACTCCTCTACCTAGGGCTTCCTGGGGTGGAAATCCGCCTGCAGATGGTGCAGAATGCGGCAGCCCGGCTTTGACGGGATCTGCTCGGTCCTGTCATATTTCACGGTGCTGCACGAAATGCACTGGCTGTCAGTACAGTGCGAATCACCTTCAAAGTCGGTTTGCTGACTTATAAAGCCCTACACGGACTGGGCCCGGATTACCTAAAAGAGCTCCTGTTTCTTTACTGCCCTGGAAGATCACTCCGCTTGGCAGATGAGGGGTTGCTAGAGATTCCAAGGGTGTGTTTGAAATCATCCGGGGTGAGAGCATTTTTGTATGCAGCCCCTACCCTTTGAATTCTCTACCCTGCCTGTTACGGAGTGCACAACTGTGGAGGGATTCAAGCAAGATTTAAAACTTTTGTGGCACCAGGCATTCAGTGACTGATCTTCCTTTTGATGAATGGTATACTGCTATTTTAATATTAATTGTATTGATGTTTGATTTGTTTTTAAAATTGCTATGCGCCTTTGGTTATGGATAAGGCGCCTTATAAATAAAATTTATTATCATTAGTGGTAGGCTGACCCCTGCTCTGGGTGCACACTTTTCTTCCTTCATCAGATCAGCAAAAAGAATAAAAATAATGGGCCATAGAAATGGGGCTAGAATTTGTTACCCATGAAAACAGGGAGAGAACAGTATACAGGTTCTCCTCCAATGAGAATCAAACTGTATATTAAAACAAAACAGTTTCACACCTGTAGGTCTCAATGAAGAATTAGACCTAGTGCCTTGTGTCTAAAAAGATACTTGGTTTTGTGGGCTGACCGCTGATAGGAGCAGACGCAAGAACTAAGAGCTCCACTAAAGAATATAGACAACATAAAAAAAAGGCATGAAAAATGTATTATTTTCGTACAGTAAAGTGAATGATAGCCTCCGTCGACTGCACAGATGTACCTGAGCAAACATCAGCACTTTCAGACAGGGAGAAGCTGAAAATCCAGCCACCCATGCAACCGACCAGACTGAAGACCCTGACCATAAGGGCTGCCCATGAGCAGCGATGCAGAGTATGTCAAGTGGAGAGTCTTCCTTGCCTCCTTCTGATAACTACAGGAATTTGATAAGAAAAGGAGAAGTTCATCAACCAAACTGCCTTAATGGAACAGAATGCAGAGTCTGTTCAGGCCGCTGCAACTGATGGGGGCAAAGCAGCTGAGAAGGCTCTCCTTATTTGTACTGGGCTTGTAAAGGAGAATGCAACTTTAAGGTCTGGGCTTGAGCAAGTTGAAAAGCTCACCCAAACATCGGATGTACAGTTCTTGGGCCTGCCTGAAATGATGGAGAGGGATGATCTAATGACTTTTCCTTATTTGATTGATCCCCAAAGCACTATCCTTGGACTCCATTCTTTTTTTCACTTTACCATGTTCATAACAAACATTTCTCATATATGTAGACAGTCCATTAAATTATAATACCACCACTGGGAATAACATTATTTCCCTTTATCAAAGGAACTCTATGCATCTACCATATAATGATACATCATAAGGGGTTTCAAAAAGATTATCAATCAGTATGATAAAGATACCCTATATGTGGTGAAAAAGAACCCATGAGCTACATGGCATGTACCGCTGTCATTAGATTGTCCAGCAATTCGAGTCCAAAATTAAGCCATGTCCCTGCTAGGACTAATGGTGCCATGTACCTATCAACATGTAAAAGAAAACATCTATGTGAAATACAGCTGTTTTACAGCCTATTTATACATAATATGAAAGAAAAGAAAAAAGGGGAAACATTGCCTCTACCATTTCTAGCTCAAAACTTGTTGAAGCATTAGAACACCACTAGCAGCCCCATTATATACTAGAACGACATAAGTAGTTCAGTTCAGACCCAAGTTGAAAATAACAGTCATGGAAAAGACTGAAAGGTTCTGACCCTCTAAATGAACAATTGAGCCCAATATTGAGTTAATAAAATCAAAGAGTAGTACAGGGCATTATACAACAGTTTTACCGTAAGTAATGAGCACTGTCCACAGGGAGCCTTCAAGATGTTGCCTCATTGTCCTCGGCCCTCTGTTCCAGCGGTTTGTTTACGGGATTCAGCTGCCTTCGATCTGCCCACTTGCCGGCTTCGATAGGATCTGAGAACACGATACTTTACTACCATGTACAACCTGAGTCTGGCAGGAAGATGATAGAATGTGGCACTCCCAATCCTCGCAGGGTTCTTCAGACACCCTCAAACATCTCTGGACTCCATTCTGACTATTAGAAAGGCATGCTATATTTAATTATTTGAAAACTGGTAATCAGAAGAGTCACACTGAGCCAAGGCTCGCTTCAGGTGCATCTCTTTGGGAAGACCATCACAGGACAAGAATCTTGCTAGAATGGTCCTCCCTTAGCTTCAGCACTAGAGCCAGGAGAAAAGGCTTTCACGGGTTTGGAGTACAGTGAGGGAATCGGAAGTGAACTATTACTTGCTGCTGCCTGCTCATCGGGGCTCTTTTTTCTAACCCCATCAACAAGGGCAACCTCACAGAAAAAATCTGCCAAGAGTTTACTTCCAGAGTAGACTAAGCTGCATCAGAGGCAGAGTCGAACATCTGTGTTTTGTTTGTAAATGCCATGCAGTCTGCAAATAAGTAAACTGCCCAGTGTGCTTGTAAGTAAGTATAGTACTATGGGTTAATGCCTTTTTGGGGAAATAGCTGGGATGATTTGGTAGATGGTCGGGTCAAGGAGGCATATATCTGTGAGTTAAAATTACTGTAGTCGGCCCTTCATCAAGATGGCTCACAGGCACCTTTTGTTCCTTGCCACCCAGTTCTCATTGTTGGTTTTCCACCATAGCCAGCCACTATGTATCGACTACTGAGCAGGCTTCACTGATCTTTACAGGTTCAGCATGACGATAGTGCTTCGCTGCACAATTGGTATGTTTCTGTGTTAAATGTTTTATAAAATAAATAACTTTTTGGGTAGCAGTTCACAGTTGAAATGCTCACATAGATATTGTATGTACTGAACGACTCCTACTACAGATGATGAGAGTTACAGATATATATACTTACAGGATAAATTTCACAATTTATTGTTCACTATCTGAAGTAGTTCTGTAATGAGTTCTCTGGTTTATTAACACAGAATGTTATTGATCATATATGGTCATCCTGCAACAACATTATAGTTAAACTTTCCTGGATTTTAAGGGCACTACACCAAGTATTTGGTGGGACTTTTCATTTTTCAGGAACTTTATGGACGTTATGTGACCCAAGCCTTGGCGATCACTAGGGTTTCTTTGGACATTTTGAGGACATTGACTTTTGCTTTACGCCTTCAAAATTATCACAAAATGAGGGGTGCTAATGTATACCCGGTTGTAACTAGAGATTTTGTACTGTATCATAGTTGACTTCACCTCTAATTGGTATTGTATTGGTGTGGTACAACTAAAATGCAATAAAAAGAAATTAAAAAAAATACTTAATGGGTTGAGAGAATTAACAAGAAAAAACATTCTACATTAAACTGTTGTGAGCAGTCTAGGGCTTATTTTTCAAGACGTGTCGCTGAAAATTGGCCCACGTAATTGGGGATATCATTCTGAGTGCCTTGCTTACAGCGTAGTAGTTTAACTGTCAGTTTGATGCTGAATTCCTGTTTACATTCTGTTTGCTTTTGCCTTTACAGAGATTCATCCAGTACTTGGCCTAGGAACACACTATTCAACCTAAGCAATTTTTGGACAAAGTGGATCACATGGTAAGAAGACTGTTTTTCTTGTAAATAACTGGCTTTGAGAGTCAACTTCATCCAGTGTAGCTCACAGGAAACCATTTGCTGTATGAAGAGTAGCCAGGTTATGGAGCTGTTCTAAACAGCTGAATCCATTTTCCAGTCATTGATTTCTTTTCTGGAATGTTGTTTTCTAATTTATTTGAAAATAACAGCCTCTGATTGACTGGAGCCGTGTAATTACCTGAAAGTTTCCGCATGCCGACAGCCATTGATGGCGGTTAACATGGATGTGTAGAACTGCCTGCTGGCCGCTGCTTACCTGCTCTTTTGTCCCTACATATGTCACAGATGATACAGTACTTTTGCCTCTGACTCCTCTGCCCCTGACCTCACAGTCCGGCTCCAACTGGACTTGACCAACATTCAGCACTGATTCCTGACTATTAGCTGTTCCTCAATGCCAATATGATCGCTATTTTTGCACTAGGCAGAGGCTTGCTGGCTCACACCTCTCCCTCGCTCCATACCCTTAATAGTACAGTGATTGAGCATGTCTCCAATTTTAAGTACCTTGTGGTCTGGCTATACCATCATCTTGATTTGTCGGTGCATGTAGCTGCCATCCACCAGAAGGTCCGCTCTGACTTGGTGCACTTTACAGGAAGAAAGGGAGTATGCCGCTTGTTGCCTGCAGAGAGATCATCTCAAGTTGATACTCCCATCTTCGACTATAGTGACATTGTATACAGCGCTGCTCCCAAGTCCACCTTAGCCAGACTGGACCCCTGCTTTCACTCCTTCTGCCACTTTGCCCTGGGCAGTTCCTCACACCCACCAGTGCTCACTGCACCCTTCCTCCCATCCCTTAATGCCAGGCACCTCGCCCACTGTGTTTATTTTATCTCAAAATTATATTTTGGCTTCCTCCCCTCTACCTTGCCTCACCTCCTCACTCACTCCCCCCACTCAGACTCCCTTTGCAACTCAGTCACTCGCTCTCTTGCACTCCTCCCAGTGAATACTTTGCTGGTCAAGCAGACTCCTCCTCCTGCTTCCCCAGACTTTGTGGCCTCTCTCTCCCCTACCATCTGCTCTCCTCTGCTCACTCAAATCTCTCCTCTGTGATTTCACTACTGTCTCCTACAGTTCCCTGATACTGGGCCCTGGGCTGTGCCCATCACCCTCCAACCCCTATTCCTCCTTCATTCTGCACGCATAATCGTGCCACCCCTGCATCCTTCCCAGATTACAACCTTTGCTTTCCACCTTGAACTCTGTATTGCCTTTTGCACACCACATATTGTTCTCCTTCAGCACTTCATTGCATTGTAGTGTATTTACTTACACAGAATCATTGCCTTTGCACAAGTGTTCTCTTTTTTTTTTTTTTTTGGCTGGGCATCCGGGCTCGCCAGGCTCCAGCAACCTGTCCTCATAGTTGGGGATGCCTGCCCCCCAAGTGGGGCCACCAACAGTGGAACTAACATGACCAGAGGGGACTGCAATGAGCCAGCCTTATTAGTGGAGGCTGGCATTTTTCTGCTGTAGTTCCTCGGGTGGGATGTGCAGTGACGGCCAGCGCCCGCCCCCACCCTCGTGTGTGCTGGCGCCCGACTGCTGTGGTACCCGCTGGCCTCCACTGGGGGTCCAGTACGTCGGATACTCTACCCCACCTCCCCCAGAGTAGGAGAGCAGTCCAGCAGATGCTCTATCCAACTCCCCAGGATGGCCTCCGACTCCCGGATCCGCTCTCGAACCCAGGTCGTTGGCATCGCAGATGGCAGTTGTGCCTTCGCCAGCAGGCGACTTCACAAGTGTTCATTTTATTTATGCTTATTTACCTATTATTTGTATCTTTGTATTTTTGTCCTTATTGTACCTCATTGCTTGTTCCGACTGGTTCTTCCTCCCACTATGAAACGAGCTGTTAACCAGCTTAGTGCATCTTTCCTGGTAAAACTTCAGGAGCTTTGTATCTATTGTTAGTTTCTTACTTGGTAGGCCATGTTCTTCTTCAGTTCATCCACAAGGCATGGATCCTACACCTAGTGGAACATTGGTCACCACTGATTTCCTGTTTTCCATTGAGTGACAGCCTGAGCATAGGAGATGAACCGAGGTCATCAGCATGGTCAGCTGCAATGCTTTCCATTCGGGGCCACTTTTTGTTTCTGTAAGTAACATTGTTAGAAAAGATAAATTGCCTTATCACATCTGTGATACTCTGGATTGGGAGGGCGGGATTACCTTTGGCAACGATTGTACCTCAGTGAACAACGCTTGACTTCTCCTTATGCTGTTTGTTGCATGGGGGAGACAGTAAAGCCCTCCCACCAGCTCTTGCTTTTGCCTATACTGCTGAATTATTCTTTAAGGAAAACAGATGTTCTCCAAGTACTCCATGTCCCATACTAGAATGCCCGGATTAGGCTTTTGAACTCCTAAATTATTATTTTTTTCTTCCTGTCTTTATTCTGTTCGGCTGTAGAAGACTATGTAAACCAATCTGGAGCAGCATGGCACCATGTCACATGCTCAGTACGTGCGCCGCATACAGTGGAGTGTGCAAGCCACGCTGATTATTATAAATTACCTATGCTGCTCCAGATTTGTTTATATTAGTGTTACTACACTGTGGTGAGAATAAAGACAAGGAGGTTAAAAAATATATATATATATATTTTGGGTTCAAAAAGCCTAATCAGGGTTTTGGTTTGGGATAGGGTGTGAGGAGGACATTTTGTTCTTTAACTAACTGTTAGTAGTGGATTGGTGCCATGTTCAAAAATACTTTATGGTAGAATAAGGTTCAGAAACCAACAAAAAATGGAATTTTGAACGAAGTGCTGTGTAATAACTAACTGTTAAAGTTCTTTTAAGTTACAGGCCAGTGGCCTCATTATCAGCATGGCGCAGAGTAATTCTGCTCACCTGCTCTGACTTTGTATCGCTTTTTAATTCTTGTTACTGCACTTTTAATTGAAAACAATTAAATGTTGACATCATTCCATTAAAGTAGCCAGTGGTGTAGGTGTATAACATCTGTGCCCTCATTATTATGTCGCTTTTCCCTAACAGACTCTTTTAGTTTATCAGAAAATAACTTTTGCCGTTGTCACGATTAACTCCTTTTATTTTTGTTTGTTCATTTTATGCTCAGCCTGCCCATTTGTAGAGCTCATGCCGATTGAAATGTAATGAATCTCACTAGATACCATATTTGCTTCATTCTGTTAACTGCATCTTGAAATTCTGAATCCACAGTGAGCTGCATCTGTCTAAAGGTCACAGTTCTGTTGCCAACATGGTGGATAGGTTCTCTGCGCCGTACTGGTTTACACTCTAAGAAAGAATGGAGGCAATCCTTGTGCTAATGTAATATTTTGCCTCTCAGAAACTGGAACACATTTGATCACCACCAGTGCATTTCTGTAGTGCCCACATTGTCAATGGGTATTCAAGACAAATGGGTGATGTGCACCCCACCAAGGGACATGGCATAGCCCACGGCTGTAATCAGCTTAGAATCCTGGGACATGAACATTCCAGACTGCAGTATACTCCCAGTCTTTGCTGTGCCGTTGAAGAGGAAAGCTTAGAAATTACCTGCCTACCCACTAAAAACCCTACTCTGGCTCTCTCCACCAGGGTGACTGCATCCATCCACCAGATCCCGCCACTGTTGCTACACGGTCCTCCCACAAGACCGCCTACTGGTCCCCAGATCAAGAACCACTCATGGTCAGAGGTCCTTCTGCCACAGAGCCCCATTCTGGTTTAACTCTCCCTGCCACGATCTCCAGTGCCACCACAATCTCCAAATTCAAAACCACCCTTCGCAGCCAACTCCTCAACACTCGTAGCTGCTCCTGTCTCTGAATGAGGCCCTACCGACCTCTCTCCACTGTGACAGTGCCCACCGGGCAGCTCCCCACCCAGCCCACCCCCACTCCCTTACCCAGCACACCATTCCTATATAACCTGGCCAGAGCCTGCTGTCTCATGCCAGTTGATTGCTCAGCAAGTGAAACCAATTGTGTCAGACCTATTTCTATTACATGTACCCTGTAACTCAAATGTATGTTGTTTGACCACAGTGTGACGTGGCGCCTAACAAACGCCTACTTGAAGAAAACCTGTACTATGTAATCTTAAATGCTATGTATGTCTCAATGTGACGAGGTACCTTCGAAACGAGCCTCTGGCTCAAAGGTTGTAAACTGATTCTCACAAATAAAATAAAAAAATTTCTCTGAAGTGGATTAAAACGGTCTTTGGTGTTTACTCTGTGGGCTGTGATTCTACATAGGAGGTTGGGGCTACCTGGGACAGGGAGCATACCTAAATTTAAAATCGTGCCTGTTGAGCTGCGGCTTCAAAGTGGCTAACCTGCCCCTTCCCCATTTCCACTGCCTGTTTGTGCTTGGATTGACTTCCATGTCTGCCACACTAGTCTGAGGGTGTTTGTTTTTAGCAGTTGTCCATTTTTTTTCCTCCTGTCTTGCTGCCTACCTGTCTTGGGGTTATTTTTAGGGCTTGGATTTAGGGCATGCCCTGTGTCTCCTTTCTGTCTATTTGGGCATCGGTTCCCTCCCCAAGACCATAGGGTGACTGTTGTGTGGTGTATGTGTTGCCTTTATATTCTTTGCAAGTGTTTTTGAGTGATCACTGTTGAGGGGTATTCGCTTTTGTATTTTGTTCAGCTTGGTTTGTTGCTTAAAAAGAGGAAACAGACTCTGAGAAGAATCTTCAAATGGGGTGGGAGGGGGGATTTGTTGTCACAGATTGTGTGGCTGTGGTGGTTCTCAATGGCTCTCTTGAGCTGCATGGCTTCCTGCCGTTTTTTGAGCCCTGGTTGTTGGGCTCATGCTGTTCTTTTCGCGAGACGCTTTCTCCAAGTCTCAGTGCATCCCTTTCATGTGCTCTGCGCTTAGCGTGTCCCACAATGTGCTGACGACATGTGCAGCTTTGTGATGTCACATAATATGCATTTTCACGTGAGTGCACACGTTGTTTGTACTTTCTCATGCTAGACACGGCTGTGTTTTCTGCCAGTTCAGCACTATTGGCTGAGTGTGATCGCTCCTTCTACAGCCTCTAGAGTTTCTAGACTGGTAGTAACACTTTCTAGGGGTTGTGGCAGCATCCTCCATTTATTCATTATATTGAGGCAACTCAAGATTCTATTTTAGCTTTATTTTCCTTTTTCAGGGCATTTGTGTGGCAAGTGTTTTGGCACCATGGTTTATCGAGACCGTTAGTGTTCAAATGATGTAAAACCTAAGCGCATAGAACAGAAAAAGGTAACATATATATGAGATCATCCTGTTCACAGTAGTGTATGTGATACCTTGAATTGTAATGTATGTCATGATATCTTACATGGAATGTTATGATCCTTGGTTTGTTAAAACAAATGATGTAAAACCTGCAAAAAATAATGCGACTCTCCCACTGGATTCCTATTACCCCTATTGTGTTACTCAAGCTAATATGCCTTACAAATCCCCAGTTGGAATTTGAGTCGGAGGTGCATCTGGTATACCAGCTGGCAGTGGCAAAGCAGAATTATGTAAATCTTTGTGGTTGCTCCTAAGAGAGCTTTTGTGCCCCAGTATTCCACAGGGCATCCCTTTAGATGCACCCGACCTCAAGCAGGGCCCCTCAGGTTAGGAAGGTCCCAACAGGCATGTACAGGTGTGCCAAGAGCAGGACAAGTTTACTAAATGGATCTGCAGCCAGACCGTGGCATGATCATACAGAGGGTCAGGATGAAGATGTCTGGGATCTTGAGGAAAATCCTGACCTAAATCACTTACTGGATGATGATGTGGACGAACCTTCTGAGGAGGAGGAAGAGGAAGGTAGTGGACGGAGCCAAAGAGGAGGATTCCTATCCCTCCCTGTTTGATATCAAATCTTTATACTACATGATAATGGAGGCTTATAGGACTTTACAGCTGAAGGAGCTGCAATCCATGGAGGCCTTAGATGTAAATCTTATCCTTTCTGGGTTCTCTTCAAAGTGTTTTCCAAACTTTATTCACCGTGATCAGATTATTGAACAAGAATGGGCAGGTGCTGACCAGTGAAATATCTGTCAAACCAGGCTATGGTGTTTCCCTTTATGGAAGAAAATGCCGCAAGTGGGAAACCCCACCCTTGTTGATAAGGTTGTACATAACTCCTAAGGCACACGATTAACCCAAGGGTCTCTGGCCCAGCAGATATGCACAAGTGAGTGGATGCTTCAGGCAGACGAGCTTTTGCCTCCAACGCAAACCTCCGCCTCCTATTCCTCCTTTTATTGTTGCCAGAGCTTTAAACTTGTGGGTTACCACGCTGGGTAGCTTCATTCCCCAGATTCTGAAGGGGTGAGCATTTTGCAGTTGGTATCCATGTCCTCCACCTTTCTGGGGATGCCATGGTGGAGAATTTATGCATGTCCGCCGATCTGCTTATCATATTGTGTCCGCTATATGAGGGCTGTGGCATTGGGCCACTGACCAGGTGTTGAAGACCGTTGTTTAACTTCGCTTTGAGGGAGGCTTATTGTTTGTTCAAGCCTGGATGACATTTTGAAGGATATCCAGGATAAAAAGGGCCACCTCCTGGTGTCAAAAACAACAGCAAAAGGCTGACTCAACCTCAAAAGCCAAGGAGGTGGCCGACAGAGGCAGTATCAAGGGTTTTGTCCTTTTCAAAACTTGTGGAACTAGAGGTGTAAAGAATCTTATTCTGAATCCAAGAGCAACAGTGGCAGAGGAGCCCTTGCTCGCAGATGCAACTGAGGCCCAGGGCGAAGAGGTGGCTTCTCTCAGTGAGGGTACGTGGACCCATCTCTGCCTCGGGCTGGTGGAAGACTGCACAATTTTTACACAAGATGGGCCCAGATAACTTCAGATGCTTGGCTTCTGGAGGTTCTGGCATTAGGTTACACAATAGAGTTTTATACCATTCCCCAAAGGGATTTTTTCTAATGCCCAGTTGGCATGTTTTATTGTTTTTTTACCAGGGTCTCTTGTGGTTTTATCGGTCTAGTTATAAAATCAGAAGAGGCTCTTTACATTCCCCTTTTTCTTTTCAAATGACAAGGGTTCATCAGAAAGAGTTTGTTATATTATTGATATATGATGAACAAGAAACATACCACTATATACTCCTACAATGTCCAAGGATTAACCAATCCAGTTAAAAGAAGTAAAATATTAAGTTCTTTGAAAAGATCAGCTATGGATTTCCTATTTTACAGAAAATGCACTTGTCAGCAGCTGAACATGACAAACCTAGCAAGTTCAGTTTTTACATCAGTTGCCACATCATCATAAAAGGGCAGCAGGAGAGGAGTGGCAATACTAGTCCCACAGAATCATTGAACCATGGAAGCTTGATGGCAGAAAAGGACCACAGCGGCCCATCTAGTCTGTCCTTTTAACCCCTCACACCTCCCTCCCTTGCTGCCCCTGCTACTTAGCCCCATATATCTGTCCCATGCCCTCCTGAATCCCTGCACCGATCCAGTCCCACCATCCAGGGTACAATTTGAGAAGGTGGACACTCTGGAAGATACGAGTGGCTGCTATGTTCTAATGAAGGGTTGGTATTTAGGCTTTATGATAACTTTAGCCTTGATATATTTAACCCCGGTCCACCTTTCGGATTATCGGATCTTTCCAACCCCTTCTGCTTGAAGTCTGTAGGGATGTGTTTAAGAAAGAGGGCAGACTCTCTCCTCCTGGTCATGAGCAATTGTTTCAGTTTTGCCTAAGCCCGAAAGGACCATACAGTCTGTGCTTCTATAGACTGATATGCCTTTTAAATAACAATTATAGTATTTTAACTCCATTCATGCCCGCGATTACAACGATCTTACCGAGCTGATCCATTTGGACCAGACCGCTTTTTTCTGGGGCTTGGCCAGGATAATCTAAGAAGAACAACTCACATTATTGATTACATAAATAAAACAAAATTACCCACTCTCATATTATGTCTAGGCACGAAAAGGCTTTTGACAAAGTCTCTTGGACCTTTCTGCGTTCGGTCCTTTCTGGGTTCCAAGCTCCCCAATCATTTGGTGACAAGTCTTTTGAGTATATAGACCCAGGGGTACATCCGTGCCAATGGGCACATTTTACTTGGCTTCAGTTTGGGGCGGGGAACACGACACGGTTGCCTCCTGTCCCCGCTGTTATTTGCCCTTATATAGAACCATTGGCCCAGAGTATAAGCTAAAATGCATCAGTAACGGGGTTATGCTCAGGGAACTGAACAGAAAATGGCATTATATGCCGACAATATTCTTTTATACTTTACGTAATCCCGATACGCCTTTTGTTTGCAGTATTTGAACAGTTAGAACTGTTTTCAGCTCTGTCAGGTACACTTTCAATAAAACAAAGAAGTTTTGAGCTATTATTATGATGCCCCCAATATGATTAGAGTGAAGTTTCCTGTGAGTTGGAACATGCCCTCTATGAGGTATTTAGGATACAGGTAGGGCTTACATCTTCCCAATTATATAATCTTAGTTTTCCCTTTAATATCACAATTAAAAGCTGATTTTATACGTTGGTCCTTGCTCCTGGTCTCCATCCATACCCAAATTCAGGCTTTAAAGATGAACACCCTCCACTGCCTGTTCCATCTGTTCCAGTGTGTCCCATGTCAGGTCTCCCAGAAGAATCGTGAGATATGGCAGCACTTATTTTCTCCTTTTCTGGGGCAAACACTGCCCAGGTCAGGAGATCACTCTTATTTTACCAAAACAACAGGGAGGGCTAGCTGTACCGAATCTTCAGGGTACTGGGTGGCAACCCAAATGAGGGTTACGTTGCTGTGGGGTAACCCACAATACACATCTTTATGAAACAAATGGACTTAATGGAACACCCTGCCCCACTTCTTCAAGCACGAATATTCCATACCCTGTAGGGGTACATCTTAAATCTGACTTCTCAGGCACAGAAGTGGTCTTTGAGGGGTGGAGAAGGGAACCCTAAAGAGCCTGATGAAACCCTTTTTTGTGTGTGTGTGTGTGTGTGTGTGTGTCTGTGTGTCTGTCCCCGATCCTCCAATTGGAGGTCAGCCCTGCTCCATCTGCCATCCCCCCACACCCCATGCCCAGGCTTGCCCCCGGGTGAGGTCACCGGGTGGCCTCCACCTCCCAACGGACACTGTAGGCAAGCCCTGGCTTACCTCTGTCGGGCCAGGAGCGACCCTCCCGATGGACATTGGTGGCAGTGGGGGATGGTGGCGAGAGTGTCATACCCGGGGCCAGCTTTTTGCAAATGTTGGATCCTTGGGGTGGGACATGCATGATGTCCAGCGTCCGCCCCACTTAAGTAACAGTGCCAGCCAGAACGGTACCTCCAGCCTCCGCCAGGGTCCATGAAGCGCTGTGCACTTCTTCCCTGGAGAAGGAGCACAGTCCACAGGACGCTTGATCCTTCTCCCCCAGCCAGCCTCCGACCTTAGTCCATCACGAACCCAGGATGTCTGCACCAAGAAGACTCCATGCCACCTGCGCCAGTGGGCTGACTATGAAAACCCATAAATGGAGGTATAAATGGTGGGCTTTGACCCTTAGTTTATCCCTGCTAGCATAGATAGATGGTATATCCAGCGAACAAACCAGGGCATAACTTCCCTGTTACAGTTGCTTCGAGCTAATGCAGTACTGTCCTTCAAGCAGCCGACAGCAGTTTGGTTGGAGACCAGCAGACAGACTTCGATTCTATCAACTCTGAGACTATATTAACGCCAGATGAGACTTGGAGAGCAGGGACAGTGTAAACACGCTCTCCTGATCCCTTTCCAGAGCATTTGAACTTCCTCCATGGTAAAAAGGCTATTTCTTTGCTTTATTCTAATTATATAAGAGATCAAGCTTTTTCCTCTCTCTACCTTAAGCAAAATGCGAGGATGATTTAGAGATATCCTTATCTGATAAGGAATGGTCTAACATATGGAGGAAGACCTGGGAACTTCTTCCTCCCAAGCGTGGAGGAATTTTGTTGGAAGTTAAGGGTTCCTCGGTGACCTCTCAGGTGGAACACTGGGAATTCATCCTCATCTTGGCGTGTTTGCGGAGAAGCAAAGGCATCCCAGGCGCATATTTTGTGGCAGTGCCCTAAAGTCATTCCTGTCTGGAAGGAGGTCAGATCGCATCTATCTCAAATTTGTAATATACAAACACAGTTGGGCCCAAAACACTTGATTCTGGGAATTTTTCCAGATAATATGAAAGGAAGGAAGGAAGAGAGGTATTTATGGTCTATTTTAGTGGCAGCGGCACTTAAATCTATTACTAAGAAATGGCTGCTACAGGAGCCCCAGAGATTTCAAATTGGTGGCAGTAGTTCAGTATGTACAAAGGTTAGAAAGACTGACTTTTAGTTTATTGACGAAACCTTTAAATACCAGACTAGGTGGACTAAGTGGGAGCTTTATGAAGGGTTTTCAACTTAGAAAGGGAGAAACAAAGAAAAGCTGGGATCCCTGGTTTGACATTTTGCCTCTGGAGCATGTATATCAACCCTGACAATAGTACTTCTTGTATAAAATGCATTAATTCTGAAGGTAGTGGACTGTTTACAGGAGCATTTCAATGAGAATTCCTTATAATTAATTTTATAAGGGAAAGTGAAGAAATATATTTTTAATAGTGTGTATTGGATTTAATTAATGTCAACAAACAACATTTAAAATATGTACAATTTTGTGATATGGACCGATTATTTTATCTGAGACTCAATTGTTCTGCCTTTTATTTACTTTGTTTGACATGTATTATTCAGAATAAGTATACTCAAATTTATTCTGCTGTTTTGATTAATGCTGTATTTTCACACCTTGATTAAACAAGCATTTGTCAATGCCGAATGTTGCTTGCTTGTATGTGCTGTTTAGGTATTTGGAAGTGATAGTTCCATGCCTTCCTCCCAAGACATCCACTGTGTCTTTCCGCTCAGTATTCACAGAAGAGTGGAGGGGCAGGGCCACAGCAGTACAGCAGTTGCAAGGGGTGAAGAGGGGACAATAGTCCATTCAAAGGCAAAAGAGTTCTGCAGGAGCTCACTAAATTGAAGGTGGACAAAGCGATGGAACCAGATGGCATACACCCAAGGATATTAACAGAACTGCTTAGGGAGATAGCAGTACCGGCAGCCATGTTCACTGAGTCATTCAACACAAGTGAATTGGAGGGAGGGCACATGTGATCCCTCTACACAAGTCCGGCAGCAGGGGAGGAGTGGGGAACAATAGGCTGTTCAGCCTCACCTCAGTAGTGGGGAAGATCATGGAGACACTGCTTAAAGAAAGGATAGTGGGGCATCTAGAAGCCATCAGAGCCCAGGACCATAGACAACATGGATTCACAGTGGGACATTGTGTCAGACAAATCTGGTTGATTTTCTGACTGGGTGACAAAGGAAGTGAATCAGGGTGGGCAGTGAACAATGCTTACCTTGATTTCAGCAAATCCTTTGACACCATCCCATATGGAGGCTGATAAACTAGCTGGGTAGGCTGGGCATGGGGGAAAGGGTGGTAAACTGGGTTAGAAACTGGCTAACAGACAGGAGGCAGAGAGTGGTGGTAAATGGTGTGCAGTCTAGGGAGAGGGGTGACCAGTGGGTGCTGCAGGGATTGGTCCTGGGGCCAGTCCTCTATTCTGTCACTAGTAGATTATGGTTTACCAGTCTATGGGGCTGCTGACCAGACTTAGCTAAACAAAATCAGCCTCACCTTAAATAAGGCCTATAGGCTAATCACCGGGCTCCTAGACTTACGATACCTGCCATCTATATGCCCAGGCAAATCTGCTCGATCTTGACGAACGCCTTAGGTACCAAACCTGCCTCCTAACAAAAAAGACTCTCCTTGGGCTATCTCCACCTGGTTTGTCTGCCCTTATCCACCAAGCAGATTCACTAGTACCAACACGGTCCTCCTGTAAAACCACGCTGAAAGTACCTAGGGCAAGGACCTCTCAAGGACAAAGGGCCTACTACTACCGTGTGTCTCATCCTGGTACAATACCCTCCTGCCAGTATCTCTGACGCTCCCACGATCTCTCGCTTTAAAACCTCCCTCCGAATCCCTTTTCACTACACGCAGCTGCTGCTGTTTCTAAGCTCTCTTGCTCATTCGCTTGAGAAAGTTCCCGAGTGGCTGCTCTAATCTTTACCGCCTATCCTTGGTCCCCGATACTCTCTGCTGACTCCGCCAAACTTCACTGTACTGACCTCCTCTGTTTTTGCTTGATGTACTAGTTATTCTTGACCAATGTTAACTTCGCCAATCCTGTAACCTTGCAAATTGTAACTATCTTATGTACTCATGTTCCTTCAAATCCTGTACATTGTTTTCCTGTAACTGTTTATCACTGTTTTGTCCTCTGTGACGAGGTACTTTTGTAAACGAGCCTCTGGCTCAAAAGGTTGTAAACTGATGTTTAATAAATAAATAAATAAATAAACAAACATTGCAGAACGCCTGAAGGAATTTTGCACCAGATTTTCAACATAGCCATTTTAAGACCTCTGCTCATGAACAGTGTCACTGTGATTTTCTTTGAGAGCCCACCTTATGAACAGTGGTACTGTCATTTCATTATTCGTCCCGAAGGTGATTTTTGCAGTGACTGCGAAATCACCCTTCGGCCCGTACACCATGACAGTGATGAATTCATGAGGAGGGGTCCCAAAACCCCAGGTTGAAAATTTGTGCCAAAATTCCAAAATGCCTGAGCTATGCAGCAAAGTTGAAAACCCTATCTATCCCATTATACAGCTTACCGGCATTTCCTCAGTTCGCGGTTGGCTTTGAAGAGTGCAGACGTGTTCCCGGTCCACTGAAGATCATCCGCCAAGGTCTGGAGGTAAGTATGAGGTGAGCGGGTGTGGGGAGGCAGAGTGCGCAGGGTAGTGGGGTTGTGGGAGGGCAGGGAGAAGGCTGAGGGACAGTTTTGTATTTACAGGTGGTTGTTTTTTTTTTTTAGTAAGACGACGAGGGATGTTTGCCACACTGGGGTGGGCCTCAGCGTGGCAGCTGGAAGGCATTTGGTGGGGGGTTGAGCCTGGGGATTGGGCACCCCGGTCAGCCATAACACATTTTGCCACACTGGGAGCACCTGGATGCTTTTGGGCTGAGCCGACGGGGATTGAGCACCTCACGGCTATAACACATTTTGCCACACTGGGAGCACCTGGATGCTTTGGGGGCGGAGTCGACGGGGATTGGGCACCTCACGGCCATACAATGTGTGCATGAGGGGAGGGCGATGAGCACGCAGTATGCGTGCGTTCGGTGTGGAGGGGGAGCTCTGCTCACTGAAGAGGAGCTCTCTTCAACTGTACGACCACTGTATTTCAACTGCTGTCATAGACAGCTGCAGCAGTGATTGGGGAACTGGGGTCACCGCAAAACACACTGACTGAATTAAAGACGGGTGCCACACCTCCGAAAAACTCAGATGATGGCATTCGGTTTCTGCACATGCGCAAGCAACATAAAAGGGGATGTTTTTCATCCTGTACCAAAAGACCCTTTAAAGAAACAAGTAGGTCGCAGACATTGGACCACCTCTTACAGATTGGGGTGATTGTCCAGGTGCCACCCTGTGAACAAGGCCAGGGATTCTACTTGATTTATTCTGTGCTAAGGAGTTTGAGACGTCCCAGAATCTTTTGCCATTGCTCCAGTTCTGGGTCTTTTGTTCCTTGCAGAACTCCTATTTGGCCTTTCTGATCATACTGGTGCACTTATTGCAGGCTTCCCTACCTTTGCAGGTGGACAGGGACCCTGTTTCCTGGCTAGTGCCCATAGATTGTCCTCTCTCTCAAACAGGCAAGGAGTTTGGAGGTGATCCATCCGATTGGGGCTCAGACCTATTCTGGATCTTAAGCACCTGAACAAGTTTGTTAGCCACACAACCTTCAAGATGGGAGTCCTTATGACTGATCATCTGGCTGTCCAGCCGGGGATTATGTAGCGATTATGTAGCATCCATAGATCTGAGGTATGCATATTTCCACATTCCCATCTGGCAGTCTCATCAGAGGTTCCTCAGGTTTTCAGTCATGGGGTAACATTTCCAGTACAGGGTGCTCCCATTTGGGTTGGTAACAGCCCTCAGATTGTGCTCAAAGGTGCTCATAGTCCTGACAGCTGAACTCTGACAGGAGGGACATTGTCTTTCCGCACTCTGAAAGACTTGCTCAAGCCGTGGTGCTCCACTGTCGAGGAAGTCAGTGGCCAGAACCCTGGAGGTTTTGGACTCATAGCTGGGTGTTAAATTGGTAGAAACGCCTTCTCGAACACATCGCAGACCCTGGAGCACCTTGGAGTGGTGTTCAAGACGGACGAGGAAAGGTCTTCTCTTGCCGGATAGGAAGGAGACCTTGTTGAAAGAGGTTCAGTGGCTGAGGAGCCTATTGTGGCATCAGCTCACAGCCCTTGTGGATTCTGGGCCCATGATGGTGCCAATAGAACAGGTTCCGTGGCTCACCTTCACTATGGCCCCTCCAAATTGAGTTGCTGTCAACCTGGGCTCTGACCTCAGAGGATTATTAGGCTATGATTCCACTTCCCCACTCCTGCAGCAGGCCCTGAGTTGGTGGGTGAGTCTAGAGAATCTGAACAAAGAGTCTCCCTTGGAAGCCCCACCAGAGTTGATTCTGACGACCAGTGCCAGCCTATCTGGCTGTGGGGCAGTGCTGGACCACATTCCAATTCAGGGACTTGGTCTGTCCAGGAACAACTCCTACACATCAAACATCCTGGTGATGAGGGCTGTATGTCTTGCTCTCCTTCACTTTTGAAATTGGGTGCAGTCAAGAGCGTGATAAGGTCAGACAACAGTGTCACAGTGGTGTACATAAACAGCCAAGGTGCACAAAAAGCAGGAAAATGCTAAAAGAAACAACCGATCTGTTGTGGGTGGAGGAGAATCTTCTCTTCTGTCAGCAGTTCACTTGGCAGGCGAGTTGAATTTTCAGGACTATTGTACAAGCCGCAGGAATGTCTGCCCAGGGAATGGGTGCTGAACCCTGAGTTGTTCTGTCTTCTGTGCAAAGATTCAGTCATCCACAGATCGACCTGTTCACCTCGGGTCAGAATGCTTAGTGCAGTGGTTCTTCAACTGCTACCAGTGTCCACAGGCAGAGTTGATGGATGCTGTGTCACAAACATGGCATTTTGCTAGGCTTATGCCCTCCCCTTCTGCCACTCCTTCCTAAGGTCATACGCAAAATAAGGCACTCAAGAGGAAGCTTTCTTCTGATAGCTCTGGGAAGCCCAGAAGGCCGTGGTTCTCTGGCCTAGTGAACCTAGCTCAACACGCACCATTTTGACTCCAAATACGGGGACCTTCTCCCAAGGTTTCATTCTGCATCCAGATCCTGTGACTATGCAGCTCATGGCCTGGTTCCTGAAAGGAGAAGACTCCTGAAACAGGGCTTCTCAAAAAGGTAGTGGAGACCCTGATGGCTGACAGAAAGAATTCCATGTTGGCAGCTTATGCCTGTACAGGCCACGCTTTAGCTTGGGCCAAGAGAAAGGTATCCAGCCTTCTAAAGCCACAGTTCCACAGGTTTTAGAATTTCTGTAGGAAGGAGTGGAAAAGGTTTGGCTTTGATCACCTTGAGAGGTCAAGTGTCAGCCCTTGAGCCTCCTGGGGCTCGTCCTGGGGACCAATCAGGGGTTATCAATTTATTTGAGAGCTGTCAGCAGCAGCTGACCTCTGTTTCGATCCCCTGTCTCTCCATGGGATCTGAATCTGGTATTGAATGCTCTTGTGAAATACCTTCGAACCGCTATAGTCAGTACCCCGGGATGTGTTGTCCTACAGGGTGTGCTTTTAGTTGCTACGTGTTCAGCCAGGAGGATTGGGTAACTCCAGGCCTTGTCCCACAAAGAACATTACCTTGCCATGCCTGAAGACAAGGTGGTTCAGAGAACAGTTACGCTATTCATTCTGAAGGTTCCTACAGTCTTTCATGTGAATCAGGAAATCTGTCTCCCATCCTTCTGTCCACAACAAACTCATCCAAAAGAGAAGGAGTTGCACAAGTTGGATTTGCTCCAGGCAGTTCGGACATACCTTAGATGGACTGTAGAGTTCAGGAAATCGGATAGTTTGTTCTTTCTTTTCGGAGCAGCCAAAAAGATAAAAGTAGAAAGGGAATAGTTGCAAGGTGTTAATGCAGGGTAAAAATAAGAACATTCCAGCAGTAAGTCCCCATCAAATTAGTGCTATAGAGAACTGGCACATTGATAACAATCTCGGTCCCCTTGAATATGGGCATTTGATGCTTGTGGGTTCTTACCCGTTAACTAATCAAATAAATAAATAAAATAAATATTTATGTGGAAAGCCAGATAGTATTTGAACTGCCAGCTCATAACCATTGGCAAAATTGTCGGAGAGCTGAGAAAGATGGCATGAGGCATAGTGAGCAAAAGTTCATTTATAAGTAAAACCACTCCACTAGCTGAGCGCCAAAAGGCACTGCCACAATAATATTAATTGAAGTGCAGTGGCTCAGAGAGAACTCCGTTGTCGGCAGAAAAGGACCTCTTGGCCAACCTAGTCTGCCCTAAAATCCCTACCTACTGGGACACTGCAGACCCTACTCGATCTCCAGCCTTACCCCACAACCCTGTTACTAAGGTCCCTTGTGTCTATCCCATGCATGCTTGAACTTCTGTTACCATTCTAGTATCCACCACCTCTGCTGGGAGGCTATTCCATATGTCCACCACCATTTCCGTGAAGAAGTGCTTCCTGACATCCCTCTAAGCCTCCTCTCTTCCAGGCTCATATTATGTCCTCCTGTCCTTGAGCATCCCTTTCTATGGACAGTACCACTCTCCTGTACCTTATTAATACCTTTGAGTATTTGAATGTTTCTATCATTTCTCCTCTTCCCTCGCTTCTTCTAGAGTACATATTGAATTCTTTATTCTTTCCTCATAGGGCTTGATGCAGGCCATGCACCAGTTTGGTTGCCGCCTTCTGCATTGCTTCAGCTTGTTCTGTCTTTCCAGAGATGGGGCCTCTAATACGGAACACAGTACTCCAGGTGGGTCCTCACCATCAGTCTACAGGGCAACACTACTCTCCTTTTTCTGCTGGTGATACATCTCCCTATGCACCCCAGCATTCTACTAGCCTTACCCACTGCCTTTTCACACTGCTTTGCTACCTTCAGGTCATCCAATATAATGACTCCTAAATCCCTTTCCTGCTTTGTGGTTGTCATCACCTCCCCAATTTGGCACGCTGTCTCCTGGGGTTTCTGTGCCCTATGTGCATAATTTTGCACTTTTGCCTAGTTGCCAAACCTTTGACCAGTCTTCCAGCTTCCTCAGATTGTGCCTTATTCCCCCATACCGATGTGTCCACTCTGTTGCAGATTTTTGTGTCATCCGCGAACAGGCATACCTTCCCTTCCAGCCCTCTACGATCTCGCTTAATAAAGACATTGAAGAGAACCATCTCAGTACTGACCCCTGTGGCATCCCGCTGGTTACATTGCCTTCTTCTGAGTGAACCCCATTTACCACCACCCTCTGACTCCTATTACTTAGTGAGCTACATACCCATTTTTCACCTTGGGCCCACTCCCAAGCTGCCCAGCTTGTTCACTAGCCTCCTGTGTGGAACTGTGTCAAAGGCCTCACTGAAATCTAGGTAGGCCACATCCACTGCTCCCCGATCCACTTCCCTAGTCACCCAGTCAGAGAACTCGATCAGATTTGTTTGGCAAGATCTCCCCTGTGAACCCATGCTGCCTCGGATCCTGTAATGCACTCACCACAAGGTATTCCCCAATCCTTTCATTTAATAGTGTCTCTAACTTTGCCCACCACTGAAGTCAGGCTTACAGGTCTGTAGTTTCCTGCCTCCTCCCTGTTCCCACTTTTGTGAAGTGAGACCACATCGCCTCCTCCAGTCCCCCAGGACTTCCCTGCTTCCAGTGATAGGTTGAACAGGGCCGCAGAGTGCAGTAGGCTCCTCTTTAAGTTCCCTCAGTATCCTGGGGTGAACCGCATCTGGCCTCATTGCATTATCCACTTTCAGTTGCGCTTACTTCCTTGAGAACTCTCTCTCCGTAAAAGGCTAGTGTCCACCTCCTTCTTTTATGCCCTTTTCCCATATCTGTGGCCCATCACCTACTCTTTCCTTCATAAATATTGAGAAAAGTACTTGTTCAATATGTCAGCATTCTTCTGGTTCTCTCCACACAGTCCCTCCTTCCCTTTTAGTCTTACTATCCCTGCCTTGTTCTTTCTCTTTTCGCCATATACCTCAAAGCATGAATGAAGAGTAACATGAATCCTTTGATTAAATTTCCTTCAGGTATTTTGAATTTCTACATGGTGCCCTGTTTCCTAATTTTAGTTCTCCTGTCTGTTTTCACTTTTGGTATAGTGTGCGTTACAACGCCCCCGCCGTCCCGCTTAACAGCACTATTTGTGTTTCTCCATACTTCTATGAATATTAGCGGACTGTGCTTATTCAGGCCTGATTTCTAAATCCTGGCTACTACAAGTTAAACTCTGAGCTCTCTTGAGCCACTGCACTTCAATTACACTGCGTGACAGTGCCTCTAGTGCTCAGCTAGTGGGTGGTTTTACTTATAAACCAGCTTTTGCTCATTGCCAGCTTTTTCAGCCTCCGATGATTTTGTCAATGTTTATGTGCTGGCAGTTCAGATACTATCTGACTTTCCATTCAAATACTTGTTATAAAATAAATGAACTTGTAAGCTATCACTGAGCCACCACACTCTCCCCTTACCTAACAGATGCGCCAGTTCTCTATAGCACTAATTTGATGGGGAGTTGCTGTTTAAATTTTCTTATTTTACCCTGCATTAACGCCTTGCAAATATTCCCTCTGCCCATAGTTGTTATACTTTCCATGGTGTTTAGTGGCTCCCACCACCCCCCGCCCATCCCTGTCCTTCTGAAATAAAGGAACCCTTCCTGATGTCTTTTTTTTCCTATAAAAAGAAAATGGTCCTCATGGCTCTGACCCCCCATCCTGCCCTCCCACTGAGCACCCACCACCGCACCCCACACACACCCTCACTCACCTGAACAGGTAGCATGGTGAAGTTCCAGTCTCTGATCAAGACAAGTCTTGCTGCTAGAACCGCCGACTGCAGTATGAGAAACTAAGGTAAATGCGATTCAGTGTATTTCAATGGGGTTTTCAACTTTGCTGCTAAACTTTGCCATTTTTACATAGTTTGAGCCCAGATTTTCAACATAGCCTTTTGGGACCCCACCTCATAAACAGTGATGGTGAATTAGGCAAATCAGCCGAAAAGTGATTTTGTGGTCGCTACAAAATCAAATCACCTTTTGGGTGGATTTGAACATTTTCACTGCTCTTGTTCATGAGGTGGGTCATAAGAATGCTATGTTAGAAATTTGGGCTCAGAATGAGTAAAATGGAAAGATTATGTGCATCCATTGAAATTTTGCTACACTCAGATCTAGATTCTATAAAGCCATCATAAGTGCTCCTACTCAAGAGATGGACAGTGTACATCTTAACTTGGAGTCAACTGATGATAGATCTGACACCAAAAGAATGGACTTTTATTTGGCCACCTGCATAGAACAACATCTTATACCTGGCAGAATTCACCTGGAAGATAGCAATACGGTTCTTCCGCACACCCAAATCATGACTAAATATTCAGTTTCGGGTGATTCTTCCTGTTGGCGGGATGCAGATGTGAAGTGGCGCCACAGTTGCATATTTTCTGGTTCTGTCCAGTGCTTTCCCAGTTTTGGAAAGGGGTGGAGGAGATTTTGAGGGAACTGCTCTCAGGCCTGGAGGCTCTAACTCTGAAATGGCCCTGCTATTACACTTCCCGAGGCAAATACGGAGGGCACACCACATTTATTTACTCAGCATTTTCCTAGCAGCTGCTAAGAAAGTTATATCCATACTGTGGTTAAGACCCACACCTCCTGAAATTACTCATTGGGAATCTACAATCTATGATACATATATAAAATGGAACATCTTACAGCTAGACTACAGAATAAGGTCCCTAGTCTAATGAACAAGTGGACCTCAGTTGCTCCTGATGTCTGAGAGGTGCCCAGATTTGGTGCTCTGAGGACACGCAGGAGACTGAGTTTCTCTCCTGTCTTCTTCTATCTTGGGCCCTTAGTGGCCTTGCCATAATCCTGGATGAGATCCGGTTCACAAACATTGATCACCCTCCGCTTCCTGGATATGGGCTTATTTGGATACTGAGAACAAATGCTCTTGTCTTGGTGGGTGAGCAACAATGGGGAAACATCAGAACTGCCATCACAGAGGCAACAAGCCTTTGTGTGAAGCAAATAAACAAATCAAAATGAAAGAAAAAACACTATGGTTCTCAAAAGAAGTGGCGGGAAGGTAAGGAGAAAAGATAGTATTCAGGAAGTATAAGGAAACAGAACTAGCAGAACAGAGAACTGTACCAGTTAAAGCAGAAGGAAGGGAAGGCAGTCAGAATAGAAAAGGCCCAAACTGAGGAAAAGATGACCAACTTGGTTAAGAAGGGGATGAAACCTTTATAGGTACATTATGGAGCAAAGAAAGACGAAGGCAGGGATACTGAGGCTGAATAAAGAGGAAGGTGGCTGAGCAGAAAGCGACAGTGAAAAGCAAGGATACTGAATGAATATTTCTGCTCAGTATTCACAATGGAAAAGCAGGGGAGAGACCTAATCCAGTCAATAGGAGCACTCTGGATAGGGAGTTGATATTAGTCCTTTCACAGAAGGAAGGATTCAAGCAGTGGGGCCTGATGGATTCACCCCAGAATTCTAAAAGAACTAAGGAAGAACTAGTAACACCACTGACTACCCTTTTAATAAATCATGGGGATGGTGTGGTACCTGAGGACTGGAGAAGGGCGGATGTGATTCCTTCACAAAAGTGGGAGCAGGAAACCACAGACCTGTCAGGTTGACCCTCAGTGGTAGGGAAAATGATGGAATCACTCTGAAGGAAAGAATTGTTGAGTACCTAGAGGCCAGTGAGGCACAGGACCCAAGGCAGCATGGATTCACAGCAGGAAGGTCACGTTAAACAAATCTAATTGATTTCTTTGACTGGGTGACCAAAATAGTAGACCAGGGAGCGGCTGTGGACATGGCCTACCTAGACTTTAACAAGGCATTTGACACAGTCCCACACAAAAGATTAATAAACAAATTAGCCAGCCTGGGAGGGGTCCCAGGGTGGTAGCCTGGTAAACACTGGCTGGAGAACAGGACACAGCGGGAATAGTAAATGGAGTCCACAGTGAAGAAAGGAGGGTTACTAGTGGGTACCTCAGGGTTCAGTAGTGGGCTGGTCCTTTTAATGTCTTTTAAGTGACATTGCGGAGGGACTGAGGGAAGGTATGTCTCTTTGCAGTTGACAAAAAGATCTGCAACAGGGTTGATATGCAAGGTGGGGTGGAAAGGATGAAAAGGGACTTGGCAAGGTTGGAGGAATGGTCAAATGTAGGGCAGCTTAGATTCAATGCAAAGAAGTGCAAGTAATGCACCTGGGAAACAAAACCCAGGGCAAGAGTACACAATGGGGTGAGATACTGACAACAACAAAAATGGAAAGGGACCTGGGTAGTCGTTCAGGCGACTCAAAGGTGGGCCAGCAATGTGAGAAGGCAGTAAGGAGGGTTGGGAATACTGGGATGCATAGGGAGAGGCATCACCAGTAGAAAACAGGAAGTTGTTGACCCTTTGTACAGACAGTTGGTAAGACCACATCTGGAGTATAGTGTACAGTTCTGAGACCCCATCTTCGCAAAGACATAGACAGAGGGAGGCTGTCCAGAGGAGGGTAACTCAAAATGGTGCAGGGTCTGCACCAGAAGACATATGAAGAAAGACTAAAGGAGCTTAAGATGTATAGCCTCAAGGAAAGGAGGGAGAGGGGGACATGATAGAAACTTTCAAATATCTCAAGGGAATCAACAAAAGACCAAGAGGGTAGCATCTTTCAAAAAGAGATGCAAGAACAAGGGGCAATTTGAAGATAGAGGGGGACGGCTCAGAGGTAATGTGAGGAAGTGTTTCTTCACAGAGAGGGTTGTAGATGCATGGAACAGCCTTCCTGAGGAGGTCATAGAGTCAAAACAGTTGGGGATTCAAGAATGCATGGGACAGGCATAAGGCAATTCTGGGGGGTATGGAAGTAGGCTGTTGGTTAACTAGGATCTGCAGCTTATCCGTTAGGTAGGGAAATGGGCAGACTAGGTGGGCCAAGCGGTCCTTATCTGCCGGCAAATTCTGTGTTTCTTGGGGATGGGGTACAGTAATAGACCTCCATACTTTATATGTAACTCCCTAAATAACCCAAGATTACTTGGAACACTGTATAAGCTGTATAAATTATCTTGAAGGATCTCTTAGAAACTGTAAGTTGAAATGTTATTGGAAATTGAAATTTTGAAAATACCATTTACTGATGTATGAACTCCTGTTGCTTATAGAAAATATAAATAAAAGTTTGAAAAAAGAAAATTTGCTATTTTTAAATACTGTATTTTACCCCAAAATTTTCAACATAGCTATTTTTTGGACCACCTCATGAGCGTGAGAGCTGTCATTTTAAATCCTGGCCAAAGTGTTTTCGCACCATTGGCGTGAATGATGTTGCGGGCATGCAGTCACGCTTTGGTGGAGATTTCAAAATTTACTATACCAGGTACATGAGGTGGAGTAATAAGAAGGCGCCCTGCGCTCCATAGCAACACATAAATATACGGATCTATGGAAGGATGGAGCGCGAGCCCTCCGGCCGCACGCCTCACAGGCGTAAGCATAAGATTACGCTTATCTCAAAAATTGTGAATGGCCTGTATTCCTACCAGCAAATAAGAAAACAATTATACTATTTCAAAAGTAAGGAAGTTCATTGAAAAAATTTGTTAATGCACTAGTTAGGGTTAAAGCAACAAAAGTTGGGAAATGTGGTGTTGGAGTTTCCAACCTCAACACCCCATTCCTACCCTGCAGGCAGCAGGTGTGGGTGTGCCTTGAAGTTGTCACCCTAACGCCTCACCATTCTCATACACTGTACCCATCTCAGGTTATTTACTCATGGAATGGGTGAACATTAGAGTTGATAACCTGAGGCACACCCCACACCTGTTGCTGCCTGCAGGTGGGGGTGAGGTATTAGGTTGGAAACTCTAATGCCACATTTCCTACTTTGGTTGCTTTAACCCTAATTAGTGCATTAACAAAGTTGTTTGCAATGATATATGTGTGTGTGTGTATGACAGACGCCAGGGTGTGCCATGAGGTTGTCAGGCCCAACTCTCACCCCATTCCATGTAAGCAGGTTGACATGCTACAGTAAAGGAGAATGGGTGATGGTTGGGTCTCACGACCCATGGCACACCCCTGGGTCTGTCAGTCTGTGGAGCATGGTGTGGTTATGGGGGCTCAACCAACGTTTATTTCCTCACTTTTGTCGCTTAACCCTAACTGATTCATTAAATGCAGTTTTGCCATGAATATCTTTACTTTTGAAAAGTATAATATGACTAGTAAAAACATGTGATGAATGAGCATGGGGCCATTTGGGCCCCATGCTCCCTGAACCATTCTGCATAACAGTATGCATCTGTGGGAGCTGGACCTGGAGCCATACAACAGCCCTATAGGTCAAGGAACCCTTGTAACACAAATTTGGCAATATATCATTAACCGTGCAACCCACGGAAAAAATCCACTGCAGGCTTGCTCTATGGTTTCAAATCTTGTTCCAGCGGATCTAAGCCGCCAGTAGCGAAAACTCTGTATCTCGATTGTTTTCAGATAAGGGTGCCGGAAGGTGAAAGACCCTGCAATGTAATCCTGTGGAGAAAATCTCAACTTCATGATGGCATATCTGTGGAACCACTTAATTCCCCAACACCTAAACAGCATAATTCACACATGTAGGGCATCCCTCAACACCCTGTAAATTTCAAGTAAAAAGACCAAACCTCTAATGAGCTGTGCAGTTCTAAAGTTTTACATCTTTAAAAATTCTTATTCGTGAGACAGCAAAATCCTGGGCCGCCAAATCAATCCTCGTCTGTGAGCTAAAAAATTCTAGTCCACGAGGGAACATCTGGTCACGCCCATAAGGGCCATCTGGTAGTCCCTAGGACATCTGGTCATGCCCAGGAAATCTGGTCATGAAATTTTGCTATCTGGTCATCCCAATGGAAAAGCTTATGGACCAGGATTGTCTTGTGGACTGGGATTTTGCAGGCTCATTTAACTAGGATCATTAGCTAGTCGCAAAGAAGAATTTTTAATTTTTAAAAGCTATGTTTTGATAGAAACGAACCAAACCAAGGCATGGCTTTGTAGAGGGTATCACCTAAACAAAACCCGTGCCTCATTTGGCCCAGAAGTTACCGATAGACAAAGCTATGACATTTTGTTTGGCTGAAAACTGAAAACAAGATGGCAGCTCACAGACAAGGAATTTTTCTGATGGACTAGGATTTTCTTCACAAGGTAGCAAAATCCTTGACCGCGAGATAATTCTTAGGTCGCAAATATACATATAAATTTTTGAGTGAACTGAGCATGCTCAGAACTAAAAATTTAAAATTTAATAACTTTTGAACGGATTAATATGTTTTACCAAACCAATGTTGGAGTGTTCCTTGACCCAAACTCTTTCTACGCTCCAAATCTCAGACCAAAAGACTACATGGTGTGGTCGTAGCCATGGGCAAAAAAAAAGTCAAAACTGGCGAAAAGTACATTTTTGGTGTTTCACAGAGAAACCGTATGTCCGACTGAAACACAACTTGGTAAATCAAGAGATCTATCATACCAGACCGTGCATTCCAAATTTCGCAAATCCATTGAACGGTTGCAAAGTTAATATGTAAATGATGTTTAACATTAAAGTGCCTACTGAACCCTAACTATAGGGGTGCGACTACTCCTATAATATATATATATATCCTATATACCCTAACACCTGCCCCACCTTTGAAGTGAATAAGGTGGAGTCTTCCTTCGGGTTGTCAACCCTACCCACCCCATTCTGTGCACTCATGAAACATGCACACCTGTGTCCAGCACATCTCAGCTTTTTGTTACTGTAGTGGGATGAGCGTTAGGTTGACAACCTGAAGGAAGACTCCACCTCTCATTCGCTCTGGGTGGGCTAGGTGTTGGGGTTGGAAACCATAACATCACATTTCTCTACTTTTGTCGGTTTAATCTGAACCCTAACTGTTGCATTAATGTAGTTTTTTTTTTTGCAAAGAATTTCCTTACTTTTGAAATGGCACAATCACATCATCATTTGCCTGTGGGAGCACAGGGCCCAGAGAGCCCTGCACTTCCATATGTGGCAAAACAGCAACCAGAATTTCAGCATAGCCTCTTAATACCCCACCTCATGAACTCGATATTGAAAGTTGTCAGATCCTCATGGAAACATAATCATACAGAAATATCCAAGCATCATTCTGTGCCACAGGTGCGAATACGCTTATTGGCCAGTATTTGAGAAATGACAGCTCTCACATTCATGAGGTGGTGTTCAAAAAAAAAAAAAAAAAAAGGCTATGTTGAAAATTTGGGGTAAAATATTTAAAGTTACCAACGTGACGAGCAAGCATAGTAAAATGTAAGCGTATCCAGATAATCTGCCATTTTACATATTTGGACCCAAAATTTCAACATAACCTTCTTATGATTCTACTTATGAACAATGCTGGTGAAAACTTTTAATTCCACCAAAATGTGATTTCGCTAAGTAACGCGTGAAATCACCTTTCAGGCTAGATTTGCATAATTCCACCACCATTGGTCATGATGGTCTCAAAAGGCTATGGTCAAAATTTGATGTCAAAATATGCAAAATGACAGAGTTATGCATCAAAGTTCAAAACCCCTTCAAATACAGTACATAGAGCCACACTTACCTTACTTTTCATATTGCAGTCGGCGGTTCCAGCAGCAAGACGTGTCATCGATCAGAGAATGGATCTTCACCCTGTGACCTGTTAAGGTGAGTGAGGGGTGGGGTTGAGGGTGCTGAGGGAGGTGGGGGTTGGGGGCGTTGGCAAGGGACAGTTTTCATTTTTGCAGGTAAAACAAATTGAGGAACAGTTTTCTTTATTTCAGACACAGGACGGTAGTTGAGGGTGGGGTGCCACCAGACACCAGGGAACTAAAAAGAGGAATTACGAGGGACTGTGGATCGGAGGGTGAAGGTGCCACTAGACACCAGGCAAATGAACATTATGGGGACGAGGATTGGATTATGCCACTAGATATCAGGGCATAAAAGTGGAATTTGTAACTGGCAGTGTTGGTGAGGTCTGTGTGAAAAGAAACTCACCTTTTAGCCAAACGTACACTATGAAACAGACTTGTCTTGTATATTATATACTAGTATGTGCATGCAACAATCTTAAAAGACCATCAGACAATTTTATAAATATATGCAGAATTTACATATGAACATGCGACATTATTAAAACAGCTAGTGCCTGTTGTGCCACCTATTAAACATTGGGGGATGGGGGGCTTTTAAGGAACATGATCGATTGAGTAGTTAATCACAGCAGTAAAATGCAAACATCAGTCTTTCCAGAATTAATTGATCAGTTCAGTTTGATGCAGATATATGTGCTGGGATTTTACATGCACAATGATAATCAGCTGAGAGATGCAGATAAGTTTCATCACTGGCATCTTGAGTTTATTCCCTGAACACTGTATATACAAATGGTTTGGTACTATGCATTAGTCAGTATACAGAAGACATTCTGTTCATGACCAAGAAACTGGAACACCCAATCACAGTGACCGCTCTATTTAACAAACATTTTAAAGCAGGGCTAAGCATCTAAGAAACCTGAAAGTTAATATCTGCATTACTATTCTTGTTAAAAGGGAATGCGATTCCTTTCTTTTGTGGATTATATGTAGATCTGTCTACTGTGGGATGATCAGCTTGCTTGGCTTCAAACCTGTGGGAGCACTGAACTGCATTCGCTCATGTGTATAACACAACCCGAGCCGATGGGACTGCCTTGAAAGAAATAAGAAATTAATAATATACTGTAGTAAAATTATCATTAATCAGATCTGTGTACTGTGATTATTTTATTAGGGTCTTAGTGTCCAGTAGTCAAATAAATGATGTTTGTGTTCTAATCTGTCTCCTCGTTAGATTTCTGAAGTAGCGCTGCACTTTGTATGAGCACTGGTCCTCCATTTCAGAGAATTCTAAAATGATGTGCCTTACTTGCTTGCTAGCTAACACTGCTCTGATAATTCAAATTATCATGTTGGCAGAATAATCCATATTCAGATCACGCACCTTAAATATTCTGGGAATTGTTTGGAGTCAAGTAGTTGGCTTGTGTTCAGGCTGCTTTATGTTGTGACTCACAAATTTTGCCAGTATAGCTGTGTCCTGGTTGATATAAACATGATATCAAAGTAGTCATTTACCCCCCTTTTTCTTTGTTGCTTTGCAGTTTGTAACAGTTTATCTTATTAGACAAAAGTTATTCTGATCAGTTGACAGTGTGAACTGATTTTTTTTTTAGTAAAGCTAATATTTCATCTTGTTTATCCGATCAACATATAGCATGAAATATGTGCCTGCCGGTAGTATCTTTTGGATTGTTCTATTAGTGTGTTGTAATTGTTACTGGCTTCTTTCATATGTGCTAGATTATATCCAGAGTAGGTAGTGGTTATTTTTAGTAAAAGATAATTTATAAGAAGAAATGTGTATAATTTCATTATATTAGAGGTTGTTTACCTTAACCCAGTAAACTCAGCTGATGTGTTTTGTATTTGATTTTTTCAGATCTTTATCAAGATGTTATTGTCACATGGATTTATGTGTGCTGCTCTTTTATTTTGTATAGGTGGTCAGACTGCAGTCCACAAAATACCTAACATAAATCGAGTCTTATTCAAGCTGTTGAAAAATATTTGATTGCACTTCAAGATAGAGCTCTTGCAGCAGGTAACACCATTAGGACTATGCTGCCAGGCACTAGGATGCCACAGAAAAATCTAGCTAGCAGTCTAAGGCAGGGGACTTCTCCTGACATTGGCCTCACCCTGGTATAAAGAGGCGGTCCCAGCACCACCTCAGTTCTTTTCCCAGCATCGACATGCGCATATCTGCTCTATGGACGCCTCCTGCTTCCAGTCGCATCGCCATTTTCACGCTTTGCACATCGAAGTTTTTTTTAAATCCAAAATATGAGTTTGTCGATGTATGTCTTCCCAGCCATCTTCTTTAGAGTGGCGGAAATCAAAGTGTGCATGTGGCAAGCAGATCCTGGCAAAAGACTGCCATTAAGCCTGCCTGCTCTGCCTAGGCCCGGACCACAGGCCGGATGACTGCCCGCACTGCTAAGGCTTCAACAGGAGGACCAGAATCCGCTGCCTGAACACCTTGAAAGTCTGGTACTGTGCAGTGGAGCACAACTAGGAACTCACAGCGTTCACGCTCAAGGAGTTCAGAACACCCTAGACGACAGCTCCCAACCACTTTCGGTCTCAGACTCATTTAATGGGAGCTACTATAGGACATAGTAGCAGGGATTTATGTAACTCTAAAAATTGATTTCGCTTTGCTCTATAAAAGTGCTAAATCTTGTGAAAATGCATAGTTTTGCCTCACAGTGTTTAACAAACACAACACTTATAGAAAATCTATATAAATATTTTTGTACAGTTAGTATAGTCCCAAAGAAAAACTGCTAATCAGTTATTTAAAACCCTGTAGTAGGTAACCTTTTGAAAGGTGGAGCCTTCCAGAACTGGACATCTTGCATCCCCACTCAATGTCAAACTGCCCAATTTCTGCTCGCTCGATCCAGGACCTGGTGTTTTCTGGCGAGACGCTGTTGTCCCACTCTTGGGCAGAGAGGTTCCTGTATGCCTTCCTCCTTCCCACTACTTCAGAGAGTTTTACCAAGCCACAAGTGGAATGAGCGGTCATGATTCTTATGGAGCCATTCTGGCCTCGACAGATCTGGTTCCTGCTGCTCCAACAGTTGGCATTGGAACATCCAATTCCCAAGCCCTTGTCTCCTCACTTGCTCTCACAGGAACAGGAACACTAGTACACCCGAATATTCAGTCACTACATCTGCATGCATGGCTTCTGCAGACCTAGTCAGGACAGATATAGGGTGTCTCAAGGGTACGGAGGTCCTATTGGCCTAAGGAAACCCTTGACTAGGGCCACATATGCCATGAAATGGGAATGCTTCTGCTTGTGGGGTCATCCTGCTTCCTGGATCCTTTCATCTGCTGGTGAATCGGGTACTGGAGTACCTTCATTCCCTGTCTGACAAGGGTCTCAGCTATTCGCCTGCAAAGGTACACCTTTCTGCACTGCCAGCTTATCATGTACCTATGGAAGGCAGGACCCTGGTGCAATTAGACTTGTCCAAGACTTTTTGTGCAGCATTATGCATATCAAACCTCCCAGGCGGAACCCCATTCCCCTTGGGACCTTTTATTTATGTTAGAAAAGCTTACGTTGCCTCCCTTGAGCCAGCCATAAGTTGCGAGCTACGCTTCCTCTTGTGGAAAGCATTGTTTTGGTTGTAGTTACTTCTGCTTGAGGATTTCCAAGCTTCAGGCTCTGATGTGTAAAGAGCCTTATTTGATTTTTCACTGGGATAGGGTATCCCCAGACCAATCCTATGTTTCTCCCAAAGATAGTGTCTGAGTTCACTTAATCAGGACATTCAACTTCCAGTTTACTATCCAGGGTACTCAAACAAAAGGAGGCCCTATTGCATACTCTGAATGTTCACAGAATTCTTAGATTCTACATGGATCACACTCATCTTCCAGAAAGACAGATTAGTTGTTTGTCTCCTTTGCCCAACGAATGTTAGGGGCACCAGGGACTAAGCAGACAGTGTCCAAATGTTGGTCAGCTGTATAGCTTTCTGCTACCAGAAGTACGACAAACCTTCACCGGACCGTTAAAGGTCACTCCACTAGGGTGTTGCTACTTTGCATCCCTAAGGAATGTCCCAGCTGTGGATCTTTTGTGTAGCTGCTACTTGGGAGTTCAGTCCACACCTTCATAAAACATTAAAATCTGGTCATTGCTTCATGGAGGAGAGCAGGCTTTGGCCTCACCATCCTCCAGGGACTATTCTCTTAGGAGTACCAGTGGTTTACTAATTTTCATAACCACCACCCTTTGACCTGGATTCTATCCTTGTACTGCTTGGGACTCAGTCCTGATGGGTTACCTACTGCAAGAGCGCTTCTCAAAGTGAGACAGTACAGTTATGTAAAACTTCACTGTAACAGTAGATCTTCAAGAAGAGCTCTTGCAGCAGGTATGCTTTCCTCCCTCCCTCCTACTCCTGGGGTTATGTAACTGTATTTTCTCTGGGGAAGTGAGAATCTCCCAGTTCGCCATCCTTTATGGTAGCTGGGCTCCAGCGAGCTTAACTGAGGTGGTGTCAGGAGACCGTCCCTTTATACCATGGGTTACGGGAGCAGGGCTGACATCAGGGGCAGTCCCCACCTTAGATTGCTAGCTAGAATTTTTCTTGGGTCCTAGTGCCTGGGCGGCATAGTCCTAATGGTGTTACCTGTTGCAAGAACTCGCCCTCAAGATCTACTGTCATGGTAAGTTCTCACGCAACTGTACTATTTTAGGACACGTAAGTACTGATCCTTTTGTGACTTACCTGAACGCAGTTTGCATCTGACAGCATCTGTCTGTGTGCTACTGTCAGATTAGAATCCAACCTTTCACTTTCCTACAGTTTGTGTCAACTTTCCTGTCAGACAACAACTCTTCCTCCAACCACCGACTGACTACTGCAAACACGGCAGATGGGAATTTGTAACGAATGATAACAGAGGCTGGCCCAGTGGCATGGAGGGCTGAGGCATCCGTGTCTACCTCGTGTTACACTGGCAACCCGTGTTTGCAGTGTAAGTGGGGCTGCTGGGGATGCCGGGGGAGAGGATCGAGCTCCGAGGACAGCTCTCCTCTCCCAGGAACGGGGAGTATAGGGTCGGGCGCTTCCTCGACACCAAGCAGAGGCTGGGTTTCAGCGCACCAGGAGCTTGTACGTAAGAAAGGGAGGAGCTGCTGACTGGTGCTGTGCGGGAAGTCACATAACTCTGCCATTGCCGACATTGCACGCACCATCAGGGGACCAATCGAACAAGGACAAGGGTCCCATGTTGTGCAGTATGAGCAGCTTTTCACGCAGGTTCTGACTGAATGGCCTTCCCCTGAATCTGAATCCTGTTCAAAGGTGAGGCGAGTTGGGGCTCACTGCCCTGCCACGGAGTGGGAAACTGTGGGGAAAGAAGGGAAGCTTAGCCTGATTTTGGGGTGCGGGCTGGGAGAATGGCTGGGATGGAGTGCCGACCGGGACCAGAGGGAGAAACAGATTAATGTAAAAAGAAATTATAACAGAGCATATATAACACATTTTGAGTTCATTTTTAGACTATCATATCTTCCTAGCATGATGACACCAACTTACCGCCTCCCCACCTTTGAGCAAATCTGAATTGTTTTGCTTTCACTCTTCATCACAAATAGTTTTATCTTCCCATATGACACCTCATCCTCCCCAACAGAAACTCACTACTGCAAACACCGCAGAATGGAATTTGTTAAAAATATATATATATAAAAAAATGATGAATTATTGTTTATGTTCAGCTCTTTTCATGCAATCGTGCGATCTGCCCCCCACTTCATTACAAATCCAGCATACCCTAAACTATGACAGTCAGACCAGGTTGACTATTTAATACATCATACACTGCAAACTTGTTTAAAATTCTGAAGATTTCAGATTAGCAGGTCAGTGGCAGAGATATTGCCATTCCATAAATACAGTGCAGGAGGCAGTATAGCATAGTTGTTAAGGGCACAGAGCTGCAAACCTGGAGACCTGGGTTTGAATCCCATCAGCCCCACTTGCATACTGTGTTACCCTGAATGTCACTTAACTTCCTTGTGCTCCCAGGTCGCACCTGGAAACAAGTTCCAGCTTAGTGTGCCTTTCCTGGTTAAACAATTTCCCTTTCCCAATGTGTTTGTCTGTAACTGTCTCAAATCATCACTACTAATTTGAGGTACACATATGTTTTTAAACATTTGTTACACAGGACAGGATTTATTATTATTGTAAGAAACACTAAAAAGGTCTACCATTCGGTTTGTGATTCATTCTCTGAATGCATCTCAGATTCATGTATTTCAACTGAGTGTCCAGCATTGTCCACCGATTCAACTGTTAGATTCAAACTTGTCTGCCTTTTAGATTGTAGAGGCTCAAACTGATAGGGCTGTGTGACTCTGTCACCAGCATAAAAACAAATATTTCATCTTCAAAGATGAATATTCCTCTAAGCTAAAGACTGCTTCATTTCTGCTGTTAGATTTGTAATGACGGCAGGAGTTACTGATGCAGCCCTGTCTACAGCTCATGCTGAACCTGACAGCTCCCGGTTGGGCTCATTTCTGTGGTCAAATCTTGAGTGCCATGAAGTATCTATAATACACTATGAATGAAAATGCAGCAAATACTTACCCTTTAGTTGTGAAAAGACATTTTTATTTCCTATGACCTTAAGAGTTCAGCGCTCAAAGTATAGAAGGCAAATTTGGCTGTGTTGGGCTCATATGAATAACCCAAGAAATGCATACAAAGAGCATCCCTCGATCCATCCCCAGCCTTACTGTTTGCTGAGCTTCACCAATCTTAAGACTGCTGTACCCACTACTGAAATAGTGGTCGGGTAATAGAATGCTCTCAGCCAGAAACAACCAGAAGCAACAGCTCAGACACAAAGGGCAACCCTAGGAGGCATATGCCATGGTCCAGCCTCTAGCCTTACTGTCTGGTGAGCTTCATTGATCTTCACCAACTAAGAGAGAGACCAGTCACGGAGGGAAGGCAGACTCTGACAGGTGCAGAAGCAAGGATTCCTTGACAGCAGTTCTGCTGGGTGAATCCTTTGAGTGCACAGTCCGGCTCCTTTCTCTGCTGAGGCGTGCTTCTCCCTCGCCGCTTCTGCTCAGACCCAGCCAGTGGCTGCTCTCTCAGCATAAAGAGCTGTTGGAACACTTACTCTAGCCCCATTAACATAAAAACAACAAGTTTCTTTCCATCCTATCAGTTCTTGTGTACTTTTGTTTTATGTGCAGTTGCTATAACAAGGGCTTGGTACATCTAAAAGGCAGAACATCACCGATTGTTTTACAGGTAGCAGAAACAAAGGTTCTTCCCATACACCCTACCCCCACCCATCCCTGGATCATCCTCTTTATAGGGTCTGCATAGCCTCTGCCCCTTCCTGCCTCTCCACTACAAAGGTGGGGCATACGACAATACCTGTAGTTCTATTTCGCCCTGAGCCTCACATTTACTTCTATATCTCCACTACCCAAGACTTGCCTGTGTATCTTGTCCACAACCCTTACTTCCTGCCCAGACACCAGCACATCTGGGCAAAACAAACGAACAAAAAATTTCAGCCTCTTTCTCTCTCAACCTTCACTTTCTTTCATCCACTGTCCTGTCCTTCTTCCTAAATAAAAACCTGCAAACTTTTCTTTTCGTCCGCCACTCTCTCTCACAAGTAGTGACCATCACCTTTCTTCCATCTGCTTCTCAACAAACTCATAATGGACTATGTCCACTGCAGGTACTTGGGACCCTATTGAACCTAACAATTGGCCATAATATAGGACACTGCCCCACATGTTATGCTCTGAGACATCTAAGAAACCAGCTCAACGCCACTTGGTCTGAAATCGCCTTATCTTAGATCAAAGATGCAGGAGATCACACAGCACTATACTCCACCAGACCCTAAGCACACACCCAGCCATGGAGACCTCTACCACAGAGGGCAACTAAACCCGGGACTGGCAGACAGTCAGAAACTGTTGAGCTGCACGATCCTACCATAAGACAAATGGTCCGATAAAAGTGTCGAACAGATTCAGGCCACTGTCCCCATACCAGTCGTTTAGGCAGAGGTCACAGGAGCCCAGATCTACCACAGGGCTCGTGTGAGCAAAAACAAGACTACAGGAAGACACAGGACATAACTGCAAATCACATACTAATCATAGGGGACTCAATGATTTGGGAAGAGTCTCACCTACAACAGAGCAAAATACAAAAGTTGCGGTCAGGTACTTTCCAGGATCATCGCAGACAGAGACACTAACCACATTGAGAAAATCGTACGGGACACAGGGATAAAACTGCATGTCTTAGTCCACCTAGGCACCAATGACCTGGTCAGTCATTCGGAGACCAAGAGGCATCTGATCTCTAGGTAACAGACTCTTCCTATTTCATCCACTGTCTCATTCTTTGAGATTCTTCAAGTATGGGAAGAAGGAGCTAGCAGGAACAAGATCAGAGATAGACATCTCTGAGCTCAAGTGGCTCAGAGACTGTGTGTAGAGAGGGCTACAAATACTAGGGATTGGAATATGTTCTGGAAAAGGCAGTTCTTTGATATGATGTCCTGCACCTCGCTAAGGAGGTCCCAGGTGCTAGGCCAGAAATCTGACGCTTTCATTTCTGATTTAAACTAGTTAATGGGTAGTTGGCAGCATCACCCAAGGAACCAAAGGGGACAACTGTTGCCACTCCCCAATAATCTCCTATGAACACACAACCAGATCAAGACAACACTCACACACCTTATCGGCACACTTAGGGACCCTACAAGGCTACTTAGTATAAAGATGTCTCCTGCAAATATACAGGAAAAGAGAAGCTCACAGTGATCAAATCTAACCAAGAAAGACAAGCATTGTGCATCAGTGCTCGTAGCCTGGTGAACAAAATCCCAGATCTCACCGCCGTAATGGCGGAGGCAGACCTGGCCTGGGTCACGGTCACAGAGACATTGTTCATCGAGAACCACACCTGGGATGTAGCTATCCCAGGATACACACTATTCTGAAGAGAGAGAACGAAGGTAAGAAAGGTGGAGGGATAAAATGTATGTAAAAAACCAGCATCAGTGCAATGGAACCCAGGACACAGCTGCAAATGCGGAGGTTCTCTGGGTTATCTCGAGCATGAAGTAGTATCTCTATCTGAGTTGGGGTTATATACAGACCCCAACCCAGGATAAAGACTTGGACAGGGAATTCCAGGAGGCCATCCTACAGATGGCAGGCAAAGGAGAACTGCTGCTGGTCGGTGATTTCAGACAGCTGGATGTGGATTGGCTCTCACACACAGCCTCTACGGATAGGAGCAGAGAATTCTCTTGGCACTAAAGGGAGCAGGACTAGAACGGTTGGTGACCACACCAACATGAGAGGAAGCCATCCTGGACCTCATGTTCTCAAATAGCGACAGGATCTCTGACACAATGGTGGGCATCAATCTGGGTACCAGTGACCACAGGACCATCTGGATCACCATCATCAGTAAAGAAGTCGCCAACCACAGCAAACTCTAGGGTCCTGGATTTCAGAATGCTGGCTTTACTGAAATGAGGGCTTCCGTGAAACAGATACTTAGCAAGGAAACAGGGGCACAGAGGAACAGAGGTGGAAAGCCCTGAAGGAAGCTTTTACTGCAGTAACTGCCCAGTGCAATAAGCAGATCTCTAAGTCAAGAAAAAGAGGAAACCACTATGGTATACCAAGGATGTAGCAACAAAAATAAAGGATAAAAGGAAAGTATTCAAGAGATTCAAAGACACTAACAATAAGGCAGATGTAGAAGTCTCACAAACCAAGCTAAAAGAAGCAAGGAAGGCAGTAAGGGCAGCCAAAGCCCAGACAGAAGAGAGAATCACACGAGGAGTGAAGAAGGGCTTACCAAAGCTTTTTATAGATACATCAGAGAAAAAGGAAAACAAAATGAGGCATTATAAGAACAGCAACCAAGGACAGCAAACAGGCAAAAATAAGGAAAAGCGGAGATTCTAAACAGTTTCTTCTGCTCAGTCTACACAAAAGAAGGTGACGGCAATGGATCCAAAATGTAGAACACAGATGAATTCATCATAGAATTAGATGCCGAGGGGCGTGGCTAGCTGCCACTGAGAAAGACGCCTTCTATATGAGCTCACTTCTACAGATCAAACTTTAGCGATTTAAAACCGTTAAACTTAACTCTTGGTAAAATACAGGACTGATCGAGACTCCTGTGTGTCCTACTACTGGATAATATAAAAATCTTAGCAAAAGAACGATACCTTCGCCAGCTGTATTGGATGCAATATGGGGAGACCAAAGAACCCAGAACAACAGGGGCCAACACATGGCTCAGACACCGAGCCTTCCAACGAGCTATTCTGAAAGCAGTAAAGGACCTTGAGTCCTCACAAGGAGATGGATAAGAAAGTGGATGGTTTCACCCGAGGGTCACCGTGGTGGAAACGAAACTTGAAGCGGTAGCAATACAAAGTAAATCATCACATACGATGGCTGAAAAGGCCATCCCAGCCACCGGGGACTGGTGAGTGAGAACTGCTTGCTGCGACAGCGCTTAGAGAACCTAGAGAACAGAGCCCGCTTAGCCAGCGTGCAGGTATTAGGGGTTCCAGAGATGCTCAAGGAAATAATCTGATGGAATACATGGTTGCCCTGGTGAAATCTATGCTAGCTATATCGGTGGAAGGGATATCAGGCAAGCTTATCAGATCACTCCCGACGCCGACCCCAGATCGAAGGACTCCACCGGATGATCCTTGTGGTCACGGCTGGTCCGACCATTAGGGAACTGATTTTGCAGGCGTGCCAGAAAAGGGACAACTACATTTGTTGGATGGCCCAACAATTCATTTTTCCCGATCTTTCCTTTGCCACATGCCAGAGTCGCAGGCCTTTGAAGTGGTAAGATCTGAACTGCATCAACTAGGGATAGCAATGTTTTGTTATACCCTGCAAAACTGTGTGTACAGTATTCAGGAAAACTTTTATTTTCAACGCACCCAATAGAAGCAGGAAGAGAGTCAAGAAAATTCAAGTCTACTTTAAAACGCAGGGAGCCTGTTGACTCAGACTCTGAAGGACTAAAATGTCTTAAAGTTATCTAATGTGGGCCACTTAACTATATAAGGGGTTCAAGAGTTAAATGGTGACCTGAGGGGATTATTGAACTGTACATAGGGTTGGATGGGGCACAACTAGAGTGCATTACTGCTCTAAAACCATTTATTGTCTCGACAATTAATCTGTTAACTGAATTAAAATGGTGATATTGCTGTTTGTATCTACTGTTTTAGGGGCTAATGTGTCGCTTGAAGTCTCCATAATGTTTTTGGGATAAATTATAGCTTCTGCATGGACTAAGATAGGCCATTATGACCACATCTATGAGTGTTCACACTCAGGACTTTAAGCCTCAGTTATTTAGAATAAAGTCCATGGTTGTGGCAAAGAAGCCATTTAAAATATATTTAGAATTTAAATTTTACATAAGCAAACATACATCTATACTTGTTAACCCTCCAATGATGTAACAGAGGGTGAAATGTTCACTACCCTTTGCAGAAACATGCTGTAACCTTATAGTACATGGAACCTAGTATACTGTATTGAATATGTACTCTGACATAATCAATAAAAATATAATTACAAAAAAAAAAGAATCAGATGCTGGATCATTTACAAGAAACAGTGTCCTAAAAGAGCTCTCAAATTAAAAGCAAATAAAGCCATGGGCCCAGATGAATTTGACGGAGCAGGACAGGAAATTGCAGGCCCACTGGCAGAATTATTCACACAGTCTCTAGAGAGCAGAGAAATACCTCAGGACTGGAGAAGGACCACAGTGGTACCCTTGCACAAAATTGGAAGCAGGGAGGAGGCCTGAAACTACTGGCCAGTGAGCTTGACCTCAGTAGTGGGGAAGCTTATGGAGTCCCTACTTAAGGAAAGAATAGTGAAGTTCCTTATGGAAACAGGGCAGCTAGATACTAAACAGCATGGATTTACAGCAGGACAGTCATGTCAAATGAACATGATTGAATTCTTTGACTGGGTCTCCAAAATAGTGGACCAGGGAGGGTGGCAGACATAGTCTATCTAGATTTCAGCATGGCTTTTGACCCTTTACCCCATGAAGATTGGTCAATAAGCTAGAGCAGTCTGGGTTAGGGCACAAAATAGTCAAGTGGGTTCAAAACTGGCTCCACAATAGAAGCATGAGCGGTCATAGTCAATGGAACACTCTCTAGCAAGGGCAGGGTGATCAGTGGTGTGCCTCAAGGATCTGTCCTTGGCCCAATCCTTTTCAATATATTCATCAGTGACATTGCTGATGGCGTGCAGAGTAAGGTATGCCTGTTCCAGATGACACAAAGCTCTGCAAAGGGTAGATACAATTGAAGGAACAGCAGCAATGGAAGCAGATCTAAAGAGCCTAGAAGCATGGTCTAGGGATTGGTAGTTGAAATTAACGCCAAAAAGTGCAAGGTCATGCACCTAGGTAAAGGAAACCCAAGGAAAACATACACAATTAACAGAAACAAAACTTGAACGGGACCTCAGAGTACTTATTTCTGATGATTTAAAGGTGGGTAGATAATGAGAAAAGGTGGCACAGAAAGCTAGTAGTATCCTCGGATGTATTGGCAGGGGCATTACAAGCAGGAAGTGAGAGGTCATACTCCTCTGTACAGGTCCTTGGTGAGGCCACATCTCGAGTATTAGTACAGTTCTGGAGGCCACACCTAAAAACGGACATAGACTGCTTGGAGGCTGCACAGAGGAGAGCTACTAAAATGGTACAGAAGCTGCACCAGGAGCAATATGAATCTAGACTACAGCAACTGCAAATGTACTCCCTCTAGCAAAGGAGAAATGGGGATATGATAGAAACCTTCAGATACATAAAGGACATAAATAAGGTACAAGCAGAAACCTCTTTTACAACGAGACCACAGAACAAGAGGGCACAGTTTGAGACTAATGGGGTAGTTTAAACCCAACATTAGTAAGTTCTACTTCACAGAGGATGGTGGACCCTTGGAATAGCTTACCACCAGAGGTTGTGGAGGCCAAAACAGTCAATGCTTTTAAGCTAGCATGGGACAAGTACTGCGGTAATCTCAGAAGAAAAACAGAATGGGAGGTAGGTAATCTGGGCAGGCGAGATGGATCACACAGTCCCTTCTGCTGACACGATCTTATGTTCTCATCTCCACTTTATGGGTGAGGCAGGGGAGATAGGTGTAACCCTAGATGGCGCTATCCCAGGGGCTACTACCCCTGCCTGATTTGCCACTAACAGGTTGAGGGCCTGGATCCGATGGCGGTGCCTCCACCCAGAGGTCAGGGTTTGCAATAGTTAAACTCACAGCCCTCTGGGACACTGCAACCCCCTTTCTTCCCACTAGTGGCCTACACAGTATATCAGAATTACCTTCACAGTATACACTTACCCCCAGGACTGGTTCAGGCACTGGGACCCCTGTAAAGTAATAAGATACAGTGCAACAATCACAGTACAATACTTTAACATAGACAAATACCTCAGGCAGTATAACTTTGCTGAAACAAGCAGCTCTTATTTATTTAGGGGATATAACAAGGACAGGGAAATCAGGTTAATTAGCTTATCACTTTACTCATCTACCTATGGCTCTGTGCAAGGTCTATCCCTACCAGTTACTGTCCCTGGGTACCCAAGCCCTAGTGGCTAGTCCAGACCGTGGCAGCTGGTAGGGCCCTTTCACACAGAGAAAAATTAGTTAAACAGTCAGCAGTACAGTAATTCCATTTGGATTTAATGTGGCAATTCAACAGGAGCGACCCTGAATTAGTACTCACGACCTCCAAACAAGATAGGGTCCTTCAACGTCAGCAGGGCTACTCTTGAGCTCCACGAGACTCCTCACACATTTATATGACAAACTGCAACAGGCAAAAGTCCTTTAATGGCAGCAGGATTCACTTGAGCTACACAAGCCTCCACACATTTATATGGTGAACAGTAACAGGCAAAAGTCCTTTAATGGCAGCAGGATTCACTTGAGGTACACAAGCCTCCTCCACATTTATATGGTAAACAATATACAGGCAAAAGTCCTTTAATGGCAGCAGGATTCACTTGAGCTACACAAGCCTCCTCACACATTTATATGGTAAAAGAAAGTACTATACCAGGCAGGCTGCTCCTCTATCCCGATCGCAATTACTGCACAATACCCGGAGAACACACAGCAGATTCAGTTCCTGACAGACCGAGCAAATTCAGCAATTTCTCCAGTCTTCTACAGGGTGAGCCTGGTTTCTACTCTTCAGATATCCTTTGATTCTCTTCACAGGACGGATTCAGTCCTAACGAGCAGTTACACAAGCTGCAGACGGAACTCTGGGCCTTACACACGTTTCCGACTAAACTGCACACGAAAAAAGCACAGAGCTCCTTCCCTCTTCACTGCCAGAGCTCAACTGAAACTCCAGCAGACAAAACCGGGCACTTCCTTTGAGTTCCTCCCAGTTCTTGGCTGGATTGGCTGTCACTCACAATAGACTGCCCTGTTGGTCCAAAAAGGCGCAAGTCCAAACTACATCTCCCAGAGTCACTGCCCATACAATCCTCTTGTGGCTGGCTCAGATTACGAGTCCAAGTTCTGATTCGTCCAAGGCACCATTTTAGAGCTACCTTAACCCACACTGATTGGTCCAGTTCAGCAGTTCAAAACTAGAATGGGAACTAGGCAAACACAGTTCTGACTGCAAAGAAAGCAGGTTAGACAAACTGTATTTTCATTATTACTCTAAATGATTTCTGGCAAACAGTTACATCTTTCAGATAGGTTCCCTTTGCACTCTAGTGACTGCAAAATGGAGTGAATTGGCAGCAGCTCGAGTGGTACTCAAGCAGAGAAGCACACAGTTCCCCATACAAACTAATTATGTCTGCAAGCAGACAGCTCTTAAAGAGACAGTACCAGAGGCTCTAAAACACTCACTGATAAATGGCTTAAACGCCAAACACCATTCAGGCTTGGAGCATTCAAGCAAGCTCCTGAAGTCTTTTAGGAACCCCCATTTGCAGGGGTTACATAGGTAACTAATAGTATAATTGAGCAAGAGTGTAATTATAATGCATTAAATGAAATTTATGTGCTAAACTACTATCCCTGTGTCTCTTGTAAAGCTACTATATGAGGAAGTTTACTAGTAGCAATCTTCGGATTTAAAATGGGTTCATATTGTTTTCTACATCAGATTTGTTTACTTTCACCACTGGGCTACAGCGATACCCCCTTTGTATGCATCAGTAAGCTTAAATGACGTACAATATGCACTCTCCAGAACTACATATTGCCTTTGAATGATATACAAACTGGAACTTGTGTGTGTGTTGGGGTAACAGACACCAGGAATGGGCAGCTTACGCCCTCATTGCAGCCCACAGCACGAGTTCCAGCTGCAGCTGCAGAAGTCAAGAAAGTCCCGCTGCTCTCATACAGAGGATGCAGGTGAAGGGCTCCTCTCGCTAAGCTGGACACCCTGAATTTTGGGTGCACACAAAAGGAATGTCTGCCCTCATTTTAAAACACAAAAATTAGAATCTAGCTAAACTTGGCCTGTTTAACTAGGTTCTGGTGTTTGTTTTTAAAATGACATTATTTATGAATTATCCATGTTTTGTTTGTTGAGGAAAAAGCTACAAGATAGCAGTCTCACGGCACAAAACAAATGTTTAGCTGTGCCAAGCAAGTGGTGATTAAACCAAAAAGGGATCCCTGCGACATCGTGTTTTCATTTCACATTGGAATGTTGTTTCAAAACCCTACAGCACTGGCCGGCCGGTGAGCTGAGGGCTGAGGCACTGGACACCACACCTTGCACCACGTCGGCGACCCGGGTATGGGAGCAGACTCGAGTCACTGGTGGGTCGGCCTGGGAAACAGACTTGAGCATCCCTACGACAGCTCGCCTTCTCCGGGGAAGGAAAAGCTCGATGCTTACGCACTTGCCTGAGTCTGAGCAGAGGCTGGGCTAAAGCCCCAATTATAGGGGATGGGCGACTGCTGTACAAGCGTGGACGTCGGCGCTTTCGCCATGATGTCAGGGGTTGCTTGCTGTAGAGGAGGGGAGAAAAGAAAAGAGCCTGCCACCACCAGGGAGATAGCGAACCAGAGCGTGCCCACGATGTGCCTGTGTGCCTGCCAGCGGACCCAGACTGAGCGCAACCCTAAGTTTGAGGTGTCAGCGCACCTTTCGTCCCGCCCAGGGGGTAAACCGTGGCTCCATGGGGCTTTGGGATCCATTCTGGCAGGTGTCAGGCAGTGGATGCTCGCCATGCTTCCCTGATGGTTCGGGGTGGCAGGCTAGGGATAGGTGAATAAAGAGAGATTAAAAAAAACCTACAGCACATGCTCAGAATGGAAAACACAAAACTTTAAAGCTTTACAGCTCTGGAACTGTTTAATATTTTTTCACCAGACCTATCAAAGGCACTACCTTAGGACATGACATGACACATGCCCCTGCAAGTTTACGGAAAAAATTCCATTCCATGTAGGCTGTAGGTGAGAGCAAAAAAAAAAGTGTCAAGTATAGGAAAAAATTTGCCCTCTACAGAAAAATGGCATATGCGGAGCTCAGAACCCGCACAAACTGCCATCACAAAACTTTCCACAGATCAAGACTTTGCCTACTAGACAACGATGCAAAATTTCAGCTGATTTCGGTCAAACAGTGCAAAGATATTATTAACATGCAAAGTTGGGGTTTAACATTGAACACTTTACTTAATCCTAACTATAGTGACACTTGTCATGCCACTATAATATTAACAAAAATGGAGCAGTTCCACATCTGAATATTGGTTACTGACATGCAAAGTTAACAGGTTTGAGTTTATGATAAATAAAGGGTGCCTCCTTTGTTACAGGTGAGTGCTCTCACTGTTTGCAGTTCTTTCCAAGCGTTACTGTGGTTTTTCACAAATTCCTTTGGCAAGTCCCTTCTGGTTGACCTGGTTCCACAAAGAATTTCTACAACCTAAGGGATGTAGACATCGGACCTAGCGTGTCCTCCCACTCATCTGGCAAGGTAAGGGACTGTTTCAAGGTTTTAAATAGCGGTATTGCATCCCAGTTTGTGATGCTGACTTGGATGGTCATGTGAATCAGTATGTGGAATGGATCACAAAAAGTGCAGTCCATTTTTAGTGCATTGTTTCATTATTTTAACATGGTTATGATGTTTAGTGGGCAAATCCTGGATGCAGTGCTGTCAGTCACTCCAAAATTGGCATCAGTCTCCCTAAGCTCTGCCCACCTGAGAAACTTATTGGCTGGTCGAATCCTGCGCTCTCGAGAGAGTGTAAGAGACAAGCTGAAAACGTGAGCATTTGTGGTGCAGTGAGGACAGCGGAGTGGATCATTGGCTCCAACGAGGAGAATTCAACCAGTTTTTAAAAGGTAGGTACTGCATTTGAACTGAGCCAATATTTAATGCACTCAAAAAGCAAGGGCAGCAGTAAACTAACTGTTTAGTGTTAGCCAGAGTCTCCTCCATCGGTACAGACTTCAGCTTTCTTGCAGTGTGAGTTGTTTCTGCCGCCTCACCTGCTGTGTTCCGTTCTTTCTGACAGGATCGAGGGACACATTTTGTTTGTATTTAACACCTAATATATTCAGCCCTCATGCTGGAAGCATGTAACAACTGGAATGTAAGCGGCGAGTCAAGGAACAGGCCCAGGGTCGTATATCTGTCATCACTTCAGCCCCCGCCATCATGAGGTTGGCAATCCCCAGCAAGTTGTGTCCTTGCTTGATTGTATATGTCTGCAGCTGTTACCCTAACGGGTTTATTGGCAAAATTGCTGCAGGTTTAATGCCCCATGTGTCTTTTTCTTTTTTCTGACTCTCTGTCTAGTGGAATGAGTCGGGGGGCTCAGAGGCAGTGTTGTTTCTTTGGGAGTTTAATTGGTTTTGGAGCAGCTGTGTAACGATTGGGTGCCCTCTCAACTACTCTGTTACTGTCTGAAGTGCCTGTGTAGTGGGGTTGGCAGCAAAGTCAGGCATTCTGATGAGCTGAAGATCAGATCCTCTGTGTCTTGAGACCACCGCAACAGTGGGGTGTGGGGGGCAACTTAAAAGCCGTAAGACAGAACTACTAAGTTATCCGGCCCTGCCACATTGATGAGGGGAGGGGTCCAGACGGTTTTTGTGTGAGGCAAAGTCTATGCCCTGTTTGAAAGCTGATTGCAAATCTTGGGCTGTTGCAGTAATATTGTTCCCTGGGCCCTCATGCCATGTGGGAGGGGTTTGCATAGACTGACTCTGTACCCAGCACCTCTAAGGTTCTAAACTCTTTGCTGGATACATGTCAGAGCCTGTACTGTGACCAAACAACCATATCAGGGGAAGTCTGGGCACTGCTCATGATCCAGCTGTGCCCTGCCACCTGTGGGGAATTGGAACAAAACCGGTATTTCTTTTTTATCAGCAAAGTGACAGGCTTGTTCGACTTGTGGGCCCTCAGTGCCAGGGTGTAGTTCATTCACAAGTGACACCGGAAATCCTGTTGGCCCTGCACCAGGAAGGTGGGATTTATTTGCACATAGCACTACATTAATGCAAACCACTGTTGTTTTTCAGTCGGGGCAAGTCATGCCTGGCAGGTGAGAAAAACACAGTGCATCGTGTCTCATATAAATATGACAACTTTTTCATTTTGCTAATCAATTTGATCTCCTTGCTACACATTAGCTACACTGAGTAACACTTTTCCGCATGAAATTGCTAATCAATCGACAATGCTTATTTAAAACCCTGCTGTTTACTGTGTTTTATTTTGGTTAAAGGTTAGACTATGTAGACAGTTTACATGTGCTGGTCATGCCAAGACACAAAGGACATTTTATATAGATCTATTTTCACATACTTAGGGGCACTACGTGGACAAAAGTGACTGGGGAGTTGCTGCAGTCTGGAATGTTCATGTGCCCAAGATTCTAAGCTGATTACAGCCTTGGGCTGTGCCATTTCATCTGGTAAGGTGCACATCACCCATCTGTCTTGAATACCCATTGACAATGTTTGAGCTAACAGGAAGGAAATTACGTGAAGTATGAAGAAAGTTTTTCTTTCTATAGACTGAAAAAAAAAAAAAGGAAATCATAGTATTTATTAATCAATGTAAAAGACTTCCTTCTTTGTATTCAAGACCATCATCCTGTCTACCGTTTTCAGTCTATAGAAAGCTTGCTGAGATGGCAGCAGTGATGCTGCCTGTGATACCAGTCAGCTCAGAATTTTAGAATGCATACCAAGGTGGGGATGAGGATCGAAAGTCCCCTAGGATGCCCTCCTCCTGCATGGAGGGAGGCCCCCGAGCCCGCTACAGTACCATCTTTTGGTTAACACAGGTAGCTGTGCAGCGTTGGCTGCAGTATTAGAAGGATGCCGCAAGCTATTGAGGAATGTGTTGGGTTCTGTCATCCATGCCCTTGTGTCACGTCTTGGGTAGGGGAGGAAGAGAAAGCTATAAATACCCTTGATAGGCTTAATAGTAAAAGAGAAAAAAGACTCTCTTTGTACTGTAACTGTATGTATGGTGGCGTAACCTATACCCCCACATCCAGGGGTGCAAACCTGTAGAAACTCAACTCTAAGTATAAGATTGTATTCTAGGGACATGGATATGTTGTTCATCCACACTGTCTGGCAGGTTCCTTGCCGCTTTAAATCTTGCTGGAAGGTCTTCAAGCTGGCTCCTCCCACCACACCGGGTGGTAAACTCTCTGCTCCGTCCCATGATGCCAGATCTTCCTTACACATGGAAGCTCAGGTTCCTCCTTAGCGCTCTGCATTTTCCGACTGGTTCCTGATTCTTGGTTCGTCCAAATTTAGTTTTGAAGTTTCTAAACTTGGTCTTCTTTCCCTACATGACTACGATGGACGGGTCGTTTACCAGCTCTTGGAGGCACCCTGGCGGGTATATCTCCAGGATTGATCCGCACTCCATGTGCTTATACTGCCTTGATTTGGACCACGACCGCAGGTCTGCAGGTTGTGCCGCGCCTTTTCAACCAATGTCCTGGAGGATCGTTGCCGATTGAGGCTCGGGCGCCCGAGGAGTTTTCCCCACCAGTAAAATCCAAAAGGCTCGTTGGGCGGTGTCGCGACAGCTGACTTGGCTGAGCAGCTCGAGCACTCTATCGCTCCCTGGAGGAGGAGGCGGCCAAGGCTGCATCTCCCTCCTCCTGGTCGTGGCATTTATCCCACTCTCTGAGTTCCTCTCATTCGGCTTCATTCAAGGGCTTAAGTAGTCCCTCTCCCACGAAGGAGAGGGCCATGAGACTGCCTCTTGGCCCAAGTCGAGGGAGTCCGAGGTAGAATCCCATCGTCGGCATTTGTGGGAGCGGGAGAGTTCTCCTTCCCAGATAGCCGACCGTCTACTTCAGTCGAGGTTGTGGCTCAGGCCGTTGGCTTCGCGGTGTCTCCATCAGGCCAGCCTGCTGAGACACCCCGTCGGCATAGTAGGTTTATCTCGACCCGTCACCCGGGTGGTCGACTGGAAGAGCCATCAACCCTTCTCCGCGGTTCCCCGGTGGAGACGAATTCTGCTCGCGCCTTGAGCGGCAGTCCTCGGTCAAAGCATCCAAGCCGAGGAAGAAGCGGGTGTCCCCGCCCTTCCCAGACCTCGTCCTCAGTTTCACCGAGGGTCTTGGTCTTGGTCTCTTCTCGGTCAAGTCGCCTCCCGCCGACCGGTCGGTCTTGGTTGGGGCACAGAGTTAAGTGGCAATACCGTTCCTTCTCGGATGAGGAGAGGCTTGACGCGGTTGCGTCGGCGTTACAAGGACTTATGTGGCAGCAGTTGCTGTTGTCTGGGAATCGATCGACTCGATTCATTCCCCAGCTATCAAGTGGCTGCCGCCGTGTTACGCATTTAAGCCGCAGGTCAAGATGCCCATCTCTGGGCCGGTTGTTCGACCAATGCTAGCTGCTCCACCAATTGTGATGGAACCTCGGTCGGTCACGGCCTGCCCCGCAGGTTGTCGGTCACCCTCACTTCCAACCGCCTCGGCAGGTGAAGGGTGGCTCAGGCCTGAGGCGGCTCTTTGCAGACCCTTCGAGTCAGGCGACGACTTCTTCGTGTTTCCCAGGCGGGTGGGCCTGGAGTCCTCCTGGACCGGTCTTTGGATGATAGCCCATCGTCCTTCCTGGGTCTGCTTAGGCTCATCTCAGAGTTCACCGGGATGCAGCTCGAGCCCGTGTCCAAGCGGGCCTATTATCCCCTGACGAGATTCTAGACCGAGGGATTCACCCTCTGAGGCCTTCCCTGTGGCTGAGGCCATTGTTGGCCCAGCCCTGGAGCTTAGCAGTGGCCTACTTCCTGTCCTGCGCCTCGGCCAGGATGGCCAGGAAGTATGCAGTCCCTATCGGCTCTTTGCCCGGTTTGTCGGAGCAACCCTCTGCTGAGGGTTAGTTACCGATAACGTCTTCCAGCGTTCGGAAATGCTCGGGATGTGGATAGGCCTCCTGACAAAGAATCCAAAAGGATGGACTATGCCGGGCGCCAAGGTGTACGCTGCGTTCTCCCTAGGCCTCCGACAGGCCAGCTTGGCCGCTGATGGCACACTTCTCCCACGCCTCATGGGCTCCTGGATGAGGCGATCCCTCATCTCCCGACTGACCTGCGGACCATGGCTCGTCAGGTGCGGGACCAGGGAAGGCGGTGGCTAAGCAGCAGCTTCAGACTGCTCTGGACATAGGTGATTCCTGTGCCAGGTCAGTAGCGGCGCGGTGACCATCGCCGCGGGGCGTGGCTGAGGTTATCCACCTTCTTGGCGGATACCCAGCACAAGTTGGCGGACATCCCTTCTTGGGGACTGACCTCTTTGGCCCTGGGTGGAGGGACACCTCCAGGGGATCGAAAATCAACGCCACTCTGGACTCGGTCACCTGCGCCCAGAGGGACAAGGGCCGCCGGCAACATCAGCATAAGCCCCTTCTTTCTGCCCCTGTGGCACGACTGGCCCATCAGCACCAGCAAGAGGGCAGCAGGCTTGCGCTTGGCATCCCAAACTCAATCCAGCAGCTTCCTCTAATGGGAAGCAGGAGGTAAGGCCAGGAGCACCTCGGCCTGTCCCTCCTCAAGCCTGCTCAGTGACAGGTCGAGGCGAGGCCGTCTCACCGCCACCCTTACCTGGGTCCCCCGTGGGAGGCGGCTCCGTCACTTCCTTCTGTTGGGTGGGAGGTGGAAGGTGAGCCTGTCTCTGGTCTTCGGCGGGCCCTTCCTTCGAGCCGTCGCCCCTGGGGACCACGGGTCAGGCCTTGCTGTCGGCCCGCCGAGCCGATGTTGCCCTGTGCCTCAGGATAGAGGCGATCAGGAAGGTGGCGGATCCTCCTTCAGACCCGGGCTCGCTGTCCAGGTACTTCCTGGTCCCCAACAGGCGGGGCTGGCGCCCATTCTCGACCTGCACAACCTGAACAAGTTCCTAAGGTCTTGGACTTTCAGGATGGTCACTCTGTCTCAGATATCCCATCCTTGGAGCGAGGCATGTGGTTCTGTTCCCTGGACCTCTAGGGACGCATTCTTCACGTTCCAATCCGTTTGTCTCTTCAGAGATTCCTCCGCTTCAGAGCGGTGATCCCTTTACGAGTCTGAGCCATGCCCTTGGCTCTTCCCAGCTCCCAGGGTCTTCACCAATGCATAGCAGTGGTGACAGCATTCCTGCGGCTCGAAGGGTCCGGGTGTACCCTACCCGGACGGCTGGCTGGTTACAGCCTCTCCAGAGTGAAGGTGGCGCGGTCCAGAGTTCTGGCCCTCCAGGTTGCTCTCAGATGGGCCTCCTCTTCAGTGGGGCTAAGTCAGAACTCGTGCGAAGCAGGTGATTCTATACATCGGGCAGAGCTCGACTGTCTTGAGCCAGGCTCGGCTCCCAGTGGACAGGGCCGAGGTTCTTCCTCCTTTGCCCAATCATGTCTGGTTGGGCAATCATGCCCTGCCCAGGACTTCCTGCACCTCCTGGGCCTTGTGGTGGCCTGCACCAGCGTGGTCCGTTGGGCCCGTTGGTGCATCGTCCCCCTTCAGTGGGGACTGGCCAGCCAGTGGTCACAACGCTGCGATCCTTTGGACCAGCCCGTGACAGTGACCCAGGAGATGTGAAGCGCTGTCCAATGGTGGCCGTTCTGGCACATCCGCGGGAGGCATCCCATTCGTCCGCCCTGAGTCGGCGGTCTTCTATCGACCGATGCATCTCTGATGGGTTGGGGTGCCCATCTGGGGAGCACAGAGTGCATGGCCTCTGGTCCCCTCGAGTCCGATGCCATATCAACCTGCTGGAGCTTCATGCGGTCCGCCTAGCTCACACCGCTGCCTCCGTTTCTATGGGGTCAAGTGGTTTCAGGTCCAGGACGGACAATACCACCACCATGTGCTTCCTAACCCGCCAGGACCAGGCGCGCTCCTTGCCGTTATGTAGGAGGCTCTCCGTGATATGGTCTGCGCAGCGGCTGGGCGGTTTTCCTAGCCATTTAGATGGCAGGAGCCTCCAACACCCTGGCAGATACCCTAAGCCGGATAGAGGCTACGTCTCACGAGGGTTCTCTCCTGCGGAGGTAGCACAAGATCTGTTCTCCCACTAGGTCACGCCTCGGCAGACCTTTTTCTCTCAGGGAGAATCTAGGCGAGACTATTTCATGCCTGCCCCTCTCAGCAGGGCTCACTGTGGGGGATGCCTTTTTGAGGCCGTGGACCCCGGACCTCTTCTCGCCTTTCCCCATTCCCTTGATCTACAAGGTGCTTCTCAAGGCAAGGGGGACAAGGCGCAGGTGATCCTGGTAGCCCCAGACTGGTTCCGCCAGCTCTGGTATCCAGCTTTCCTCAGTCTCAGCTCCAGGGCGGCTTCCAGCCCACCTGGACCTGATCTCCGTTATCAGGGAAGGTATTCCATCCGACCTTGATCCTGCACCTGACGGCCTGGTTCCTGAGCGGCCAGATTCCAGGCCTTGGGTCTTCTGGCAAGGTCCTCAGCGTTGTTGAGGCGTCCCATCAGGAGTCAACTGGATAATGCTACGCCTTCAAATGGAAGAGTTCCTCCATTTGGTGTTGGGGAAGAGCCTGGACCCTTCTCCTGTTCCTCGGCGAGCATTACGGACTACCTGTGGTCCTTTTCTTTTCAGCAAGGGCTTCAGTCGGCGACCGCTAGGTGCACCTGGCAGCCATCTCTGCCCTCGGTGGCGGGCGGAAGGCGGTCGTTGGCACAGGAGAGGTGGTTGGGCGCTTTCCAAGGCCTTGATCACATTTCCCCTCCGTGCGAGACTCTCCACCTCCGTGGGGATCTCACCGCTGGTATTGGCTAAGCTCACGGGCAAAGCCATTCAAACCAATGCACAGGTGCGATTCTCCCACCTGTTGTGGAAGACCACCTTCTTGGTGGCTATCATCAACCAGTAGGATGGGAGAGCTCAGGCGCTCGTCGAGTCTCCTATCTGGTCTTCCACAGGGACAAGGTTGTCCTGTGCCCCACCAAGTTCCTTCTGAAGGTGGTGTGAACTTCACCTTAACAGGTGTTGATTCTACGGTGTTCTACCCCAATCATACCTCGGAGGCCGAATATAGGCTCCATTTGGACCCTAGTTAGCGCCGCCTCCTTAGGAGCGTATGGCTGAAGTTCGGGAGAGGTTTGCCAGCTGTTGTCATCTCGCTGAAGCCGCACCTGGCATACCTGCAGCCAGCGGACGATGAGCAGGTGGGTCACCTCCTGCATAGATCTCCGCTATAGGTTGGCAGGCATGGAGCCTCCCAGAGGATAAGAGCTCATTTACCCGCCATACCGCTGCATCGGTGGCTGCTTCCAGGGATGTCCCTATCAGGATATCTGCAGGGCTCCCTACCGGAGAGTCGGCATATACCTTAATTACCCACTACCGCATTGACCTTGGGTCACGCGGGATGCTGGTTTGGGGCCTCGGTTCTCCAGTCTTTATTCCTAAGTAGGGGTGTGCGCTTGCCTCCCTCCTCCCGGAGAACTGCTAGGAGTCTGCCAGACAGTGTGGATGAACAACATATCCATGTCCCTAGAATACAGGTTACTCACCTGTAACAGGAGTGCTAGGAATGGTATAGTTGTTCATCCAAGACCCACCCGACCTCCCGCTCGACGACAACCTGGCTTCCAGTGTGCTAGATCTGGCATCATGGGGCGGAGCTTAGAGTTTTACCACCCGGGTGGGTGGAGGAGCCAGCTAATACCTTCCGCAAGATTTAAAGCGGCAAGGAATCTGCCAGACAGTGTGGATGAACAACATATACCATTCCTAGAACTTCTGTTACAGGTGAGTAACCTGTATTTTCCTACACCAAAAGTGTGGGTTCATCTTTGATTTTTTTGTTTGTTGTTTTCTAGTAATGATTTGTCATTTTCAGTGCTGCTTAAATCAGAACTATGGGAGGGATCATGCACACATTTCCTGCACATCGTGTGCCTTCCTGTTAGAATAGGAATGCCCACACCCATTGTGCTGTTTCTCTTGTAGCCATTCCACTTGTCCCACGGTTAGCTCAGCAGGATCTTCTTTTGATACACAATGTATTTTCTTCTTCATTTGCAGGTTACTACATGTCCACATTTATCAGGCTACAGTAGATACTTGAATGAAAAGGCTTTTTCGTACAGACAGATGGCATTTGACTTTGCAAGAGTGAAAAAGGGTAAGAGTGTCTATATAGTTGGAGCTTGTGGCCAAGTAGTTAAATGTTCTTACTGTATTATCACACATCTGGCTAGAGAAATATTACAGTTGTACCCCTCCAGTATTTTGTGTCACCAAAGCAATAACCATTATCATGTTGGTGATGCAGTAACATACTGTGCATGGAGTTTCACTGTGTTTGCCTTGAGTGATAACGTGGGAAAGCGCAGGAAGGGTATCGTAATAATACAGACTTGCAGTATTGGTCACCACTGCAGAGCACTGAGATTACAGTTTCCACAACTGAGGAGCTAGGATGATCTAAAAATAAATATATAGAGCCATATTTGGGGAGAGTGATAAAGTGGAAAAATAGGAGGGCCAATAAAACAAAAATGTATTTGTTAGAGTACAAGGCTGGGCAGGGAGTAGAAATTATACGAGAGGTAGATATGTGGTGCTGTATGAATCCTGGCTGAAATGGCTTTGTAAAGTTTGCATAATTTATATTGGCATCCTACTGGGTCAGGCCTCTAGGAACCTACACTGAGCAAAGCCAATGATGACCTTCACATTTCTTCAGTCTAGTCCTGTGGCTCACTGCGATGAGGTATGTTCAATTAGTGAAGAAGAGCTTTGTAGTACTGCATATGGTTGACCTTTATTGTGTATAAAGTCAGGAGCTTCAAAATTGTTGTGCACAGTCTAAGTTGTCGTTCACATTCTAAAATCTTGGTTCTGCACATTCTGTAATCAAAGCAGCAGTGCTCATATCATGCTGACTTCAGCTTGCTTTCTTTTCTCTCAGCGCCCACTGGCTGAATGACATATGCAGTTTAAAAATGTCAGCAGTGGTTTTCTTCAAGGAAATGTGCAATCAAGAGAAATTCAAACTTAAAAAACCAAAACACTCAAAATCTTTCTTCTCATCTGTAATAGGGTGTGGGATAACAGATGGACACAACAGTCTGGTATAGCGTTCAATGCACCACTGGCAGGGCGCAATGTTTATTTGTTCCAAAACCAACAATAGGAAATAAAGTAAAAGGCTCCAATTGTGAGCAAAATAAAAGGCTATATAAAGTAAATAACATTCTGTACCATTGTGGCAAACTTAAGCATTCAGTTTCCACTTGTGTGATAAGGTCTTATCAACCCTTCTCACTCCCTGGTCAGAAAACACTGACCCTATCTGGCCAAATGCTGAACAGTTTAGCCCTTTTATACCCGCCCACACAGTCATGTGTCTACAGCATCATCATGTTCATATGAGTTTGTTTTAGAGCACCATTTAATTTATATAATATAGGGAGCTCATATTAATATTCACTGTATCAGGTCTGAGCAAACAGAACATATTTTAGTTACGGAGAACTTTAATTTCAGACAGGAAACATTTCGTTCAGGTCTAAGGTAAGGTGTTGCAGTATAAAGGTAGACAGAAGAGGCCACTGCCGCCTATAATGCAAGTGTAACCCCTAGATGGCGCTATCCCAGGGGCTACTACCCTGCCTGATTTGCCACTAACAGGTTGAGGGGCCTGGATCCAATGGCGGTGCCTCCACCCAGAGGTCAGGGTTTGCAATAGTTAAACTAACTTGGTCACAGCCCTCTGGGACACTGCAACCCCTTTCTTCCACTAGTGGCCCACACAATATATCAGAATTACCTTCACAGTATACACTTACCCCCAGGTCTGGTTCCGGCACTGGGACCTCCTGTGAAATGAGATACAGTGCAACAATCACAGTACAGTACTTTAACATAGACAAATACCTCAGGCAGTATAACTTTGCTGAAACAAGCAGCTCTGATTTATTTAGGGGATATAACAAGGACAGGAAATCAGGTTAATTAGCTTATCACTCTAATAATCTACCTATGGCTCTGTGCAGGCCTATCCCTATCAGTTACTGTCCTGGGTACCCAAGCCCTAGTGGCTAGTCCAAACCGTGGCAGCTGGTAGGGCCCTTTCACACAGAGAAAAGGAGAATTAAACAGTCAGCAGTAGTAATTCCATTTGGATTTAATGTGGCAATTCAACAGGGAGCGACCCTGAATTAGTACTCACGACCTCCAAATAAGATAGGGTCCTTCAATGTCAGCAGGGCTCACTTGAGGTACACAAACCTCTTCACCACTTTATAAAAGAAAGCACTATACCAGGCAGGCTGCATCTGTATCCGATCGCAATTACTGCACAATACCGGGAGAACACAGCAGATTCAGTTCCTGACAGACCGAAAGTAATTTTCAGGCAATTCTTCCAGTCTTCTACAGGGTGAGCCTGGTTTCTACTCTTCAGAGATCCTTGATTCTTTTCACAGGACGGATTCAGTCCTAACAAGCTGCAGACGGAACTCTGGGCCTTACACACGTTTTTTGACTAAAACTGCACATGAAAAAGCACAGGGCTCCTTCCTTCTTCACTGCAAAAGCTCAACTCAAACTCCAACCGACAAACGGGCATTTCCTTTGAGTTCCTCCCAGTTCTTGACTGGATTGGCTGTCACTCACAATAGACTGCTGCTGTTGGTCCAAAAAGCACTGAAGTCTAAACTACATCTCCCAGAGTCACTGCCCATACAATCCTCTTGTGGCTGGCTCAGATTATGAGTCCAAGTTCTGATTCGTCCAAGGCACCATTTTAGAGCTAGCTTACCCCACACTGATTGGTCCAGTTCAGCAGTTCAAAACTAGAATGGGGAACTAGCAGACACAGTTCTGACTGCAAAGAAAGCAGGTTAGACAAACTGTAATTTCATTATTACTCTAAATAATTTCTGGCAAACAGTTACATCTTTCAGATAGGTTCCCTTTGCACTCTAGTGACTGCAAAATGAAGTGAATTGGCAGCGGCAGCTCGAGTGGTACTCAGAGAAGCACACAGTCCCCATACAACTAATTATGTCTGCAAGCAGACAGCTCTTAAAGAGACAGTACCAGAGGCTGTAAAACACTCACTGATAAATGGCTTAAATGCCAAACACCATTCAGGCTTGGAGCATTCAAGCAAGCTCCTGGAAGTCTTTTAGGAACCCCATTTGGGGGTTACACAAGCACACATCAACTAGGCAAACAGGGCACACACCCTGCTTGCAGGAGTCTGCAGAGCTTTGCTTTTTTGGGAGTAAGTTTTAACTTTGTTTGCTTTCTTTTCGACTCTGTCTGATTATTTATTTTAATACAATAATGCCTTGTTACAAGCCAAAGGAGACTAGCAGGGTTTTTACAAAACTTCAGGGGACGTTCCCAGTGCAAAATTTGCACTTCCTAGTGAAAAAGCTTAATTACGAGCTCAGTCAGAACAGCTGAGGAACAGGGAAGTAGCTAAAAAAATCCTGAAGGAGTTTTTCTCTTCAAATGCAGCCTGTATTCTTTTAAAGTATTTATATTTTAAAATAATAGAGCGGTTCCTGTTGCATTTTAACCAGTATTCTGTGGGAGAAACACATTTATTTAGCCCCTTCCTGATGGCTTGTGTTTCAGCTAACAACCTGAGTGTTACTCTCACACTCTAATGGGGCTGTATACATGGATAGCCTCTCCCATTTCATTTCAGCAGGGGAATAGCATTATTTTATTTAAACAACCCACTGCTAAGTCAGCAGGAGCACATATTTGCTGGTTGCTATGTGCTTTTACCTATGCGCATGATAAATACCTATTTGAGGTCAAAAGCTCAACACACTTAAAGGGATTCTTTCTCAAGACCCATTTCTGATAATATAGCACTAAATGTAGCTACTTCAAAACTTTTAGCTGCAGGTTAAATACCAGTCTAATTTTAAATTACCACACTTGTTAATACAGTGAGGTGGCTTCTAACATTCAGATATTTAACTGCCAGGCGATTATACAATGCCAGGCCCTTTTCTATCACCATGTTTTGACTGCACTGAGCCTTATTTTTGGACCACAGGAAAATTGAAAAAACAGCGGAGACAGAAAAGCTTTTAGGTGAGGGGCTCAGTGGTGGCATCCATATAAGAGTTCGAAGGGGAAAATCCTGTTGACTCTTGGGGCACCTCCCTGTATGCAAACAGATGGGAAAGGTATTTTTCCCAGTCCTCCCATGCTGTTCAGCAAACGCCCGGAGCATTGACTTCAGGGTACCATTAAATCTTTTCACAAGCAAATTGGCTTGTGGATGATATGGTGTTGTGCATCTCTGCACCACCCCACACTTCTCCCACAAACATTTCATCAGGTCCATATGAAGGAACCCCTTGATCAGTGATAACCTCCTTCGAAACCCAACACGGAGAAATCCCAAGTGGGCATTTGCCACTTTGTCTGTCCTCAGTGAGGATAGGGTGACTGCCTCTGGGTTCCGGGTGGCATAATCCACCACAGTCAGGATGAATCTCTTCCTGAGGAGTTGGGGGTATTTAAAGGTCTCACAATATCCATTCCTACCCTCTGGAATGGCTCCTCTACTATGGGCAATGGAATCAGGGCGGCTTGGGTTTTCTTGCCAGCCTTCCCTATTTCTTGGCACGGTGACAAGACCTGCAATACTCCTTCACCTGCTGGGTGAATTGAGGCAATAAATTCTGGGTCAACTGCTGCGTAGTGCTCATTCCCAGATGACCAGACAAGGGAATATCATGTGCAATCTTGAGCAACTCCTCACAGTAGCCCTGGGGAACGACATGATGCCTGCCAACACCCTCCCTCTGTCTACACAGCCTGAGTAGATATCAGTCCATTTTCCCAATAAACCTTATGTTTACCGTCACCTTCTTGTGCTCCGTTAGTCTGCCCAAGCCCTCAGTTTGTCTAGACTCTAGTGTCACTTCTCTGAGCAGCTGCAAACTCTTCACACACATTCCAAGGCATGGGACAGGTCCCCTTCTGTCTCTAAACTAGGGTCCCTAGCACTAGCGCAGGGCACTCAGGATCACTGTCATTCCTAACCCTCTGACAATGGGTCACACCTTCCTCTTTGAGTAACCTCCGTAGCAGTGTGGTTAACTGCTACTGGGGAAATTCTACCCTTTTTCATCAGTCTTCATATCAGGAGACACAGGTTGGGAACCAGCCTCCCAGTGGTTTCCCAATGGCTTCTGTGGGGTTCTGGGAACTACAATTCTCCCTTGCCGCTGCTCACGGTAACTGCACACACCATCCTCTGTTTGAGATTGTTGTCAAGGATGACATTTACTGCTAACATTTTGGTTACAGCCACCTGTTGCACAGTTCCCCTGTTTCACCCTAGTCTAGAAGAACACTAGCGAGGGGCAATGTTTTCTCCCCACCAGTAAAGTCTTGTACAGTGACATTTTTATTGGGTATAAGCTGACCAGGCTGTACCAGATCCCTTTACCAATGATAGGGATACCCCTGTGTCCCTTAACCCTTGTGTCTGTACACCATTCACCATGACTGGGTGCATGTGTTCCCTCATTTCACAGGCATGCTTCCTGGGACACAAACAACCCACTTCTTTCCTAGCCCCTGTTGCATATTGCTCACCCATTTGGGACACTGTCTGGCAATATGCCCAGTTTCTTTACATAACAACATTCATTTCTTTTTCAGAGAAATCTTTTTCTGAAACCTAGGACTAACTGGTTTTGTGGAGGCAGTGAGGTTTTAGCTGCCCTGAAGGCGCGCTTTTCCTTTCTGCCACCGTTGTCCGCTTCCATTTGCTCTCAGAGCAGGTCTGCTCCTGGCATAGCGGTCCAAGAGTTCAGCAGCCTCTTTGCACTGTTTTGGGATCTCAGTCCTCCAGCCAGGTTTTTAGTTCTGCTAGCATGCCCAGAAAAACTGTTCTAACAGAATCACATTTTCAATTTTATCTACAGAGTTTGCTTCAATTCCTTCCCACCAATGTTTTAAAACTGATGCTTTGTGGTTAGTCCTCGAAGCTCATGTCAGACTTCTCATGAGCTTATGGAATTTAGCTCTGAATGATTAAGCAGTTAATTCAAATTTTTTAACAGTGCAGCTTTGTTTGCTGTAATCATTACTGTCCTCATGGTCCATTTGACCAATGCATCCCGAGCTTTCCTGATAAGTATGGGTTAGCTGGAAGCTCCAGGACTCCCTAGGAATTTTAGTCTGAATACAATCTTTTAAAGGAATTTAAAAGGCATTCATATTCTCTCCTCTTTAAATTCGCTATCAATTTGGAATTCAGTTTGTAACCCAATCCAGTAGTCCCAGTTAAACCAAGCCGCTTCCTGCTCTGGTGCGGTGGTTGAGATCATAGCTTCTCAAGTTCATGTCACCTCTGGTGCTCACGCTCACGGTCTGCCTCTCGCTGTTCACTGTCCGCCTCTGCTTCCTTGCTCCCTCTTCTCTCTGCAGCTTGCTGTTCTCGCGCCCCTCTTATCTCTGGAACTCCAGCTCCATTCTCGTAACTCAGTCTGCAGCCTGAGTACTTCTGGCTCCAGAATGCTGGTGACCTTCCCTGATGCTGTGGCCCTTCGCTGGCACTGGCCCTGCTGCCCTCCTCATCAGATCTGGACACTGCACTGGCCGCCAGCCCTTCCACACTCAAGGTTTGGTCCCTTACAGTCAGTGTCTGTGACTCGATGCTCTGAGCATCTGCTACCATCAGGGCATCTCGAGGTTCTGCTTGGTGGCTTTCACCTGTACAGGACTCCTCTGTCCCTACATAACTGCTTTAAGTAGTCTAGAGTGTGCCTGCTGTAGTTGGAAGCCATCTTCTTCCCTAACTACGGCTACTCTAACTTGCACTTTAAAAAAATAAAATAAAACTGGTAGGAACTTGAATGTAAGTCAAGTAACCACTGCCTTGTTTTGCAAGTGAGCTGACAGTATTAAGCTGACAGACTAAACAGTTAAAGCTTGTATACCAAAATTATGCACACCGCTGTTAACCAATCTGTCACAACCCCACTCAGCAGGTCAGGCCCTCTGCTCCCACAGTGCCAACCTCCGAGAGCAAAGTATTGTGAACAGGTAACAGAAACGGTAACCCTTCTGTCTGTTTGTGGTTCAAATCACCTTGGTCCCAAGTTCTGGAGGGATTCAAACTGTGAACCTTCTGATAGTGTACCTAAATGTACAGGCTCAGATAATTCTGCTCTTCAGGGAAATGCTAGCTATCTTTCGCCAAGGGCACCTAACCAGGTGTAGAAAATGAACCCTTAAAACTCTATGTAAGACCTTAGATAAATGCTTACCTTTTCCCAGTTTGGTATACCATTAGCTTATGAACAGTGTTGTCAAAATCTTAACCATCCATGCATCACAGGCAAAAGGAAGGACACAGGCAGTCTCTTTGAAATAAAAGGTTTACTTAAAATGAATAAAATATGTAAAATGTAAATACAGAACAATATATCACAAAACATACAATCACTTAAAAGAACAAGGTCAAAGTGCAAACTCCTACCAACAATACACTTAGACTTTCTATCTAATGTATATCTTGTAACAGTGCTTCAGCAAGAATGCATCTCTTGAAAACATAGAATACAAGTTTAAAACACTGTGGTTCCACCCTTCCTGAGGCCATCTATCTCTCCTCCTTCCAGAATATAAAAGCATACTAAACAGAAGGTCCTGTCAAGAGGTATATTAAATACTGTGAGTTCAGCAAACTAATTTCCCAAATTATGACACTCTTAAGTCTGTGATTCTTCAGTTCCTTCTTTGATCTATGAGCAGTTTCCTGCTTCAAAGACATGAAAGGACATTTTATGACTAACTCTGCCAGATCTCACTGAGGTCTAATGTGCTTTGTAACACCAGGTGAAATTAACTGGGCTTCCTCTGAAGAAGTCATAAATGGATAGTTTCATTTCCTTTGGCATCAAAGCAAACTGGGAAGTTAATCACCCTTACAGAGATTTTAGTTTAACATATCCTGTCCTTTGAAGTGATACCTTGGGGGTCATCCCAGGAGCACAGGATTTCTCATTACAGACAATCACACTACATTTTATTTTACAAAACATCATAGAGCAAGCAGAACCAGCTGGCCAAGTGTCACAATCCTCCCACCTAGACTGAATTTGGGAGCTCTATCCCTTAGTTGAGATGCATTGAAAAGCCTGAGAGTGTTGGACACACCCATTTACCAATACACCCTCAGTCTTTTCCTTCTGTCTCTGAGATTGTGTACTGCTCCCTGCCTAGCAGGGAAACCTTTCCACTTTGTGGACCTTTTTCCTATTTTTTTCTGATTCTGCAAGCAAAGATTTTGACATCCCCAGCAGCACAGAAGAAGATCTTGCAGTAGGGAAGAAGCTGCTTTGTGTGGAGCTGCTGATTTTACAAGGGACATCATGGAAGGAGATCAGGGCTGCAGTACCTGGTCAGATTGCCACAGCCCCTCCCTTAGTGCTAGGACGCATGCTTCCTGCCACCAGAAGCCAGCCCAGGTAGGATTGGGGCATTTTTGTTTGTTTGAGGGCGAGAGAGAGAGAGCGCCCAGGAGTCAGTTGCACTTGGAACTGTGCGATTGCACTAATGCCATGATTGGATTCCCAAGGGGAGCAGGGGTCAGTTTGCTCATGATCACATGTATGCTGTTAAGTCAGTGACCATCTTGTGTATGGCCACTCATGTTCTTTAGCATGGCAGCCATCTTGTGTGTGGCCACTCATGTTCTTTAGCACGGCAGTTATCTTGTGCATGGTACATGTACAGTGCAGTGACCATTTTAACTTACATCCGGTGCAAATTTTACAGAAACTGTCTGTAAAGCAGTATGTTAAAAGTGGCTGTTTTCAAGTGTTTCTCCATCGTTATTGCCAGGCAGCACCAAGGCACAAATATTGCCCTGGGGTACTCCTACTGCTTTTCAGAAATGTTAAACAGGAATTCTCAGTCAAACTGGTCTATGTTTCTCAGGCTCAGAAAGTTTTATCACTTGCTTCACACTGTAGCGCCAGTCCTGACATTGAGACCCACATACTATAGCTATCAAACATCAGAAGCTAACCTGCTCAACCATCATATACTCTCAAACTGGCTGCCCAGTTCCTTCTGCGAAGGATCCAGATCAAGGATATCATGCACAAGAAATGCTACTTATTGGCTATGGATCATGGTGGCAGGCTTCTTCTGCACTCCCTGTGACAAGACTTTAGCCATCCACGGTATCTAAGCTCAGGCACCCCAGGGTGCACAGGAGGATGCCTTGAGAAGGCTTCATGTCTGGAAACTCCAGATCCATGAGTAACTCCTCCTTGGACACAAGCATGAGCCGCCTCTGGCCATAGAAAGTTCTCTTCCCAGTTTTGGGACCCCAAGAACATTGGCCTTCTTCCATCTTTGGGATAGTGGTAGATCCGCTGTTCTTGTCCCAGGATGACCTAGCGACGATTATGTATGCTTTTGTCACCACAAGGTTGGATTACTGTAACGCTGTACAGGGTCTGAATTGGCACTGGCCCACTAGCCAGATGCTGGCAGATTTTTTTATCGGGCTAGTAAGATTTTCCTTTAACTAGCACTGCAGGCCTGTACTGGAGAAGGTAACATTTCAATAAATATACCAGCTGGGTCAGTGGAAAAGTCTGGGGCTAGTGGATTTTTCCCAGTCACTAGCCCTGCTGGCTAGTGGCTACAAGACTTAATTTTGACCACGGGCTGTATACCTAGGGCTCTCTGGAGGTTTGATGCTTTGACTGCACCTAGTGCGGAATGCCACGGCTCGGATGTTGGTGGGTTCCTCATTGAGGGCTCATATTACTCTGGTTCTGCATGCTCTACACTGGTTGCTTTTGCATCACGCATCACCTTCAGGACTGGGTTGTTAACATGCAGGCCCAACGTGGACTGGGACCAGACTACTTAAAAGCGCCTCCTGATTCCTTATCAACCACTTGCCCTCTGTACTCCATCAAGCTGGACTGCTAGTGGTTCCACCAAGGCTGCTTTCAGGGGCAACAGAGCCTTTGGGGCGGTGGCCTACATTATCTGGAACTCCATCACTTATCATATTCATGCAGCTAGCTCAGTGGAGGCCTTTAAAGTCTTGTTTAAGAGTTTTTCATTTGAACAAGCCTTTAATTGGACCAGATTTATTTTAGCTTCATCTTGCTTATTTATGTTGAATTTGTTTCTTGTTACATTTGTAAAGCACTCAGAGCCCCTGTTGGATTGAGTACTATATAAATCAAATTTGCCTTGCCTTGCCAGTACAGGGTTCTTCTAGTGGAGCATCTGATCAAGCCAAAAGACACGCAGAGAACAACGTGACCAAAGGAGGCACCCTCCTGCTACCTAAGACATTGCCATAATTTGTCATACCATGCACAGGTGCTCTCCAGGCCCTAGGATATGCCCCTAGAACCTTCTAATGAAGAAAATCTAGAACTGACATAAAAAAATGGTGGGGAACTTAGTTTCTTGGCTGAGGAGAAAGAGGGCTCCTACTTGTTAGCTGTCAGAACGTATGCAGCAAGTCAAAGCAGTGGGTGATCTTTTCCACTGAAACTGATCAGCAGAGGAGTGCCATGGAATCAAGTTGGCCAGCGCCACCATTTCGCTGATGACACGGTCCTCTACATCACCAGGTCTACTCCTGAGAGTGCTTGTACGGGTATACATCCCCGGCGTCGACATGTCGACAGCGGAGTCCCCTCCAGCGACAACAGTGCTATGTCACTGTTGGGAACCCACTGGCACCTGGCACTGTTCGAGAGGTCCTGCACCCTCCCCGACTCGCTCCAACCGAGATGAGAATCCCAAGGGGGGGTGCAGGGGTTCAGGGAAACACTTGTTGCTTCTGCAACCAGTAGCCGACTGCCAAATGCAGTCAATCTGCCGGTTTCATGTCGGGTCGCTCAACAAATATTTTGTCGACGACCCATTGTGGATCCTTGTACGGACCTGCAATCAGATTTCTACACTGCAATGCAACCTCCTTAACAAAACTACTCTTAAATGCAAATAAAAACCCAGAAGCCATGCTTCTGTCTCCGCTTGTTACGGCCTCAAATCCCTCGAAATCTGGCCCAGTGCCACTTATCACACATTGCTTGGTGAATCATTGGATTATGTTGCTAAATTCAAATACCTAGGAGTATGGATTGACAACAGACTCTGCTTCACCAAGCATGTAGAGGAACTCTCAAAAAACTGAAGCAAAGGCTTGGCCTATTCTACAGAATTAAACATCTTACCCAAGAGGCTAGGAAGAGGCTGGTACAAGCCACCTTCCTAGCTCTCTTGGACTACGCTGACTTCTCATGGTCAAGTTCCAGGATCAGCACTAACAAAACTCAACATCTTGTACCAGAGAGCCCTACGCTTCATCTCTGGAGCAGCTTACACCACGCATCATTGTGCACTTTATCATCTGGTGGGTTGGACATCCCTTACATTCCGGAGACAAAGGAATGCTACTCTGGACCTACAGAGCTATTAAGAAACTCCCTTTACATATCTGTCTACCCCTCTGCACCTTAGGCAATTATGCCCTGAGAAGTTGCTCTTACATCTCACTGTATGTACCTAAGGTCAATTCCTGCTTTGGTAGAGCTTCCTTCAGCTACATGCTGCCCCAGCTACGTAATAAAATCCAAAAAACTTTAAAACTGGTTAACCCAATTAATCTTGTGAAGTTCAGATCTTTACTCAAGATCCTTATCTGAGCCCTGTAAATGTTTTTCCTGTCGCTAATTGCACTGCTGCCACTACTATGATACTTGTAGCCCCCATCCTTCCTCCTACCCTCATCCTCCCTCCCTTATTCTTTGTGCCTCCTTACATTTCTATCATTCTTCCTAGCAGGCTGACTCTATATTACCGCATTGCTTCTATTAAGAACTGTTGTTTTACATGTATGCTTATTGTATATAATTATTTTGTTGTACTCAGAGTTGTTGTATTTCCTTTGCCTTAACATGTTTCAGGTTGTCCATGTTATCCTGTTGTGCTGACTTGTGTTATTGTTATTCTGTTGAATTGCTTATGTATACTACCCAGGCCCACCTTGCAAATGAGCTCACTGAATGGTGGTCCACCTGGTTAAATAAAGATTGATTGATTGACTTGGGCAGAAACATCAGATTCTACATGATGAGGAAGCAAACTTGCATTACTTTAGTCCTGGAGGAGACCAGCAGCATGCCTTTAAGAAGAAGGCAGATCCACTGAAGAATAGCAGTAAGTGGGATAAAGCTTTTCCAGTATATGACATGGTGAAGGATAGCATCACTCAGGAATGCGCCACACAGTCCAAAGGCATCAGCTATGAGTTCACAAGACTCAGAACTCCAGGAAGTAAAGTTCTGGGATGCAAGCCTAAATGGTGTCTCCTGTTTTGATGATTAAGAAAATCACCATACCATTACTCGGGACAGCGGCAACCAAGGACCCACTTGACCACAAACTGGAATTAGTAATGAAGATGTCTTATGTAGTGTCCTGTACCATGATGTGGGCGGCCTTAGCCCAGCTTACTGTACATGTCTGATATCTGGCTCACAGGACGTGTCATATGACCTGCCCTCAGACTGTGAGGTTTCAACTCAAATGTCTTTCTTATCCTTAGGCTTGGTTTACTTGGCAGATGCTTCCTACAACTCTACAGTTTGCTGCCAAGCAATCCTTGTACTCTGTGCTTGCAAGAAAGGTACACTGTCATGTCTGAGCATTGCTGATAATTCCTCAGGAGAGTCCTTCCAAACATGCCTTCCAAGGAGAACTGTTTTCATGCTGGAAGTGGGAACCCTTATCAAGCATGTATCTAATTTCAAACATGATCTGCCTCAGGACTTGAAAGCTGCAGGACAGCTTTTCTTTTGGGAAGCACAGCAGTACTACCCAGACGAAATTCCAGCTTCTCCCAGATATTGTCGCAATGCTCCTACAATCAAGGCTCCTTGAACGCAAATAGCGGTGGCAAGGTTAAAGGCAGCTGTAGAGAGCAGAACAACTGCAAGGACAGTCACTCATATTGAGACAAGGACTGTCCCGGTCGCTTCACCACCATCTAGGGACTAGACTGTTATAATTTGTGGACCAGTAGATGAAGCCTACCACAGAGTGGTGGGTATTAGAGGCTGTTTCAACAAATTCTTTCCTGAAACCTCACCATCTTCTAACTTGAGTCTTCCATCTTAAGTCTCTGGTGATTCATGACACAGCCAAAGTAGAAGCAGTACAGAATGCGATGCGTCATGCTGTGGATATAAGTGCCATCTAACTAACGTGGCTCCTTGATGAGGGTCTGGCCTCTAATCCTTCGCTCATCATCATCCCGAAAAGGCAGGAGGATTCTGAGCTGTCTCAGATTCAAAGCACCTCAAAGATGGATAAAAGCTGGGCCAGCCCAGTGGTGCTGGAGGTTGAGGTGCTGGTCACTACACCTCATGCCACGCGGTGACCCGGGTTTGGGAATGAGCCCGGGCCACTGGGGTCGGCAGGGAGGAGAGAGGATCAGTCTCCGGAGGACTGCTTTCCTCTCGTGGGGGATGGAGACTTGTCATCCTGCTTGCTGACTGCCCTCTGGCAGTGGCTGGAAGTCAGTATGGGTCTGGAGGCATGTTTCTTTTTTTTTATTTTCATCTTTATCCTCCTCCTACCTCCGGTGCCCCTCCTTCCGTCCGCTCATGTCCCCTGGTACCTACCTTAGGATCTGCCCTAGAGTGCCCATCCTCCTCTCCTCGCACAGTGGGGTCTGTCCTATAGGTGGTCTGGGTGGACTTAGGCAGACCTTCATCTAGGGCTGCGGAGAAGTTTTCAGTTTTTCTCCCTTCGTCCCCACTCCCCTAGGGCGCCTTGCGCTAAGGGGCGTCGTCCCAGTGGTAGCGTGCTTATGCCGCAGACCCTCATGTGCTGGTGACGCCCCCAGCCCGGCTGCAAAGTCGCCCATCCTTTCCCACCGCCGGTGCTTCCACCGCTACGGAAGGAATGCAGAGCGCAATGCGCCTTGTAACCCGCCCCTGAGGGAGGAGAGCATCCGTTGGGACGCCGATCCTCCCTCCTCCCTCACACCCCGCCACTCCGAGTCCGTCTCGAACCTGTCGCTGGCGCAGCGCTAGGTGTGGCGCCCAGCGCCTCAACCCTCAGCGCCACGGGCCGGCCGGGAGGCATGTTTCAATGTCCTTGCATCTGTGGGGGTGGGATGGGAGAAAATGGTGGAAAAAGAGCCTGGCAGGCTCCGTGATGGTCCACCACTCCCAAGGCCATCCCCAGCTTCTGGATTAGGTCTCCGGGGAAGAGAAGCCAGCAACCTCCTCCCTGGCCCCACTACGGGGAATTTCCGGGACCGAGAGAGAGAGTCCCTACATCAGGAGGGCTGCAGCTACCTGCCTGGGCTTCAGGAGATGAAAAAACCTTTATGGAAAAAAAAAAAGATGGATAAAAGCCAGGCACTTCAAGATGGAAGCTATTTGCTTGGCATGGGCAATGATACGTCCGGGGATGTTCTGGCGTCTCTTGACATGAGAGTCATATCTGCACATCGCCATTCATTAGTCATACCACCAGTATTTCAGGTTTTGTGTGGAGAGCATGATTGAATTTTGTGTTTGTGATATTTAATGTAGTCACTACTGGTAATGCTTGTAGGTATTTTGCCATGTAAATAAACACTGCTGTTAATAATTTGAGGCTCTGAGCTTTACTTACGGTTGTGATGCACTCAGAATGATTTATTTGTGATGCCTGTGTCACCTTCTGAATCAGTGTCGCAGAGTGTGCCAAACAAGCTGCTGATCATTTCTTTTTCAATGCATGCTGCTGAGTTTTGCCATGCTGTGTTAGTCCATATCAACTGGGAAGGAAACACTTTATATAAACTAGCACTGACCTTATTTCCCAGCTGCTTGCCTGCTTTATTGTTTGTGCTGCTGTGCTATCAAACTTGATACCAACAAGCTGGACCATGCCATCGCTTGTTGCTCTTGTTGAACTTTGTTTATAAATAAAATCATTTTACTTGCTAGAATTCATCTTTGCATCTCCTGCTCCATTACATATGCATATTCTCCAGTACTGCTGCCTTCTCAAGACTAAGTACAGCACAGCTGCACTTGGTCTGAAGAGGCAACAGGACTAATAACTGAAAAGTATAGCTTTAAATAGCTTGATACGTGGAAGGGCATCCCAGCTGTGACATGAGCCATGAGAGGATTTGTCCAGCTGCCCTACTTTGGGACAGTGGGACAACAGAATTAACCAGATAAAAGTAAAATACAACATAAGTCTTTGTGATTCATTTCTATTTTGGTACATTGTGCCACCTCAATTGCAAGAGGGTCCCAGTTCTGTGCATACCCTCTTGCTTTTCTGTCAGAGCCACATGCTTCAGGCTGCTGGCTTTATGATCATTATCCATCTCCTGTCTGGCTAATGGTATGAGGCTCTGGTTCCATACCAGCTATCCCTTTAAGTACACCCTTTTCTCCATTATTCAGAGGTTGGTAGTTGGGTTTGATTTTGTCTATTTATATTTCCTTCATAACATGGGATTCACAAAGGCAGGTACTTGATTAGTACAGAGCCATCAGGTGACTGCTGATTAATCCACCATATAAGCACTTCAAGGGGTGTAGGGTCCCCTAAGAGACTCCAGCCCTTCGGATCTTGTTATTCTGCCTGAAATGTAGTCTGAGGGGCAGCCATTACTATCCTCGCTAAGTGGTGAGAGCCCCAGCGTGTCATGGAATGTGGTACAGTGCAGCAACAGTAGCTCAGTTCACCGCTTGCTGAATTTCTGTGCCTATCGCTGCATTAATCAACAGTCGCCTGATGGCTCTCCTGTGTCTGTGCAGTCTTGCTTCATGGCTATGAATGCACCTGATTTCCACCCTCCCACCCGTGGATCTTTGGGGACTGAGCAGGCAGTGAATAGCCACAAAGTGCTTTTGCGTCTGTGCTGTGTAATCCATGTGGTCATTTGCCCTTTCGGCTCACCAGGCTCCTATCTCTGTCATCATTTGTCTGGTAATACAGCACCTTAATGCCAGAGAGAGCAGGCAAGTGAGCTGCACCGATAAATGGGCAGACACAGACCGAGCAACACAGAGTGTAACTGACAGTGAGACAGACACAGTGCTTAATTGCAAGTTCCTGCACTGGTCCTGCTGAAAGTCGGCAGTGTTCTGTCACGCTTCTTGCTCTCTTCACTGTGCAGCATGTCGAGTTTGCCTTAGAGAGAGAGGCGCGCACGGTGAGAGCGGGACCGATGTTGGCAGTCTTCTGTGTTTCTCTCTCTCTTTTCAGTGTGTAGCATTGCACCTGGTGATGTGCCAGTGGTCAGGTTTGGCTTGTTGATACAGAGAGAGAGAGAGCACACTCTGAGATCAGGACCAGTGTAGGTGAATGTCTGCAGTGTTGTGTGTATGTATCTCTCTCTTTCTGCATCGCCCACCCCTGCCCCCAACTTCAGTGTGCAGCATTTCCATGTGTAGCTGTGGCCAAATCAGTACCATTAGTGCATGGCGGCTAAGAAAGAGAGTGAGAAGACCACCAAGCTGCTGCATGTGAGAAATGTTTTCATGCCCTTCTATTCCAAACTCATAACTAAGTCAGAAACAATTAAATATGTCAAGCGGTCCTTGGGAAGACAAGAATGGGAGTGACCAAGTCGACATGAAGCTGGCCACCCTCATGCTGGACGTGTTAGCAGACCCACTAACAAAAGTGTTCAAAGCCTCCTTGAGATCAGGTGTGTTCCCTGATAGATGGAAGGCAGTGCTTGTCACCCCGGTCTATAAAGCTGGTGATAGAACCAACACAGCTAACTATAGGCCTATCTCCATTGTACCCCCCATCCAAAGCCCTTGAAAGGGTTGTCTTGGGCCAGCTCACAGAGTGCCCTGGAAAGTACAGCCTACTCTGCATGCAACAGCATGGCTTCCGAAAAAGCACTCCACCCTTACTGCCCTGGTCGAATACACCTCCCGACCTCTATGATGCCTTGGATAAAGGGATGGTTGTGGGGTCTATTTTATAGACCCTCACAAAGGCATTCGATACAGTCCACTATCATCATCTCTTGAACCACCTGCTGTCTGTAGCACTGTCTGCTGAAACTGTTACCTGGTTTGACAGCTATCTCTTCCGCAGGTCACAATGTCAGAACATCAGGGTGCAGACGAGATGAGAAGGATAGTGGGGAAGCAATGGGTGGTTTTGGGGATTTAGGGAAGTGGAGGACCTATGGGGGCTATCGGAGACTGGGTCAAGGAGACTACTGACGGGTGTATATAGGAGGGTAAGAAAGGAGCAAAAGCAGGAGGACTCTGTGGTTCAGCAGGAGTGTAGCGAGGGTGGTAGGGGGCAGGCGAAGGGCATTTAGGAAAATGTAGAAGGAGGAGGAGGACAGGAAACCTACAGAGAATTGAAGATGATAGCAGAAAAGAGATTGGGAAAGCTAAAGCTACCATGGAGGAACGGATTACAGACAGGCAAAGGGATGCAAAAGCACAAAAGACTTTTTTAGGTACATGAGGAAAGGAGAAAGACTAGTCAAGGGATCTCAAGGTTATGGGGGAGGGGAGGAGCCACTGGAGGATGACTACTTGAAAGCAGAAGAGTTGAACAGATACTTCTGCTCAGATTTTACGAAGGAAGGGGTGAGGTTGAGGAATGGGGAGGGGTGGAGATGGGTCTGCTTAGTACAGAGAGAGTTAGGGAAGAACTAGGAAGGGTGAAAGTGAACAAGGCCATGGGACTGGATAGACTGCATCTGAGGGTGATCTGGGAGCTTGGGAGGAGTTAGCCACTCGGCTGCAAGACTATTTAACCTGTCCGTAGACTCTGGGGAAACTGTCGGAGGAATGGAGGAGAACCACAGTTGTGCCAGTACTCAAGGTGGGGAGTAGAGAGGCAAAGAAGAACTATCGTCCAGTCAGCCTTACTGCAGTGGTGGGGAGGGTCATGGAGGCACTCATCAGGAGAGGGTGGCACAGTACCTAGAGGGGAATGGAATGCTGAACAACAACCAGCACAGGTTCACTAGGTGGAGGTCATGCCAGTCCAATCTTATTGAATTCTTCGACTGGGAGGCGAGGAGATAGACCAAGGGGAGCTGGTGGACGTGGCCAGCTGGATTCAGCAGGCCTTGACACCGTCCCCCACAGAAGATTGGTCAATAAACTGGAAAGTATGGGGATGGGGGCAAAGAAACTAGATGGGTGCAAAACTGGCTAGCGGACAGGACCCAGAGGGTAATAGTGAAGGGAGAGCACTCTAGCAAGGGGCTAGTAACGAGCGTGTATCCCAGGGGTCGGTGTTGGGGCTGCTCCTCTTCAGTATCTGTGTGTGACATTACGGACGGACTGAATGGATGGGTGGCACTCTTTGCAGATGACATGAAAATCTGCAATAGGATGGACACTGAGGGCGGGTGGAGGACATGCGACAGGACCTAAGGGAGCTAGAAGAGTGGGCAGAGACCTGGCAACTAATTTTTAACATCAGGAAGTGTGTGGTTATGCACCTGGGAAATGGTAACCTGAGGACAGAGTACAGAATGGGAGGTGAGGGAATCAGGGCAACAGAGCAGAGAAGGATCTGGGTATAGTAGTCTGTGGTGACCTTAAGTGGGAAACAGTGTACTAAGGCGGTGGGGAAGGCCTATGGGATGCTGGCTAGTATTGTCAGGGTCACCAGCAGGAAGAGAGAAATTTTGTGCCCCTGTACCAAGCTATGGTGAAACCGCACCTGGAGTACAGAGTCCAGTTCTGGAGGCCTCACTTGTGGAAGGACGTGACATGATTGAAAGGTATCAGTGAAGAGCGACCAAGATGGTGCTAGGGATGAAGAGCAAACCATTTGAGCAGAGATGCTGTGAGCTGGGCTGTACACCCTGGAGACCAGAAGCGAGAGGGGACATGATAGAGACCTTCAAATCGTCAAGGGTTAAACAGAGGGGCCCAGGGACTTATTCAAAAGAAGGACACCGCTACTATAGGGAATAGCCAGAGACTACAAGGGGGACACTACAGGGGAACATGAGGGGTGATTCTATGGAGAGGGTGGTGGATACCTGGAACCGGCTTACGGAGGAGGTTGTAGTAGAGGAGACAGTGCTGGGATTCAAGAGGGCTTGGGACAGGCATAAAGGGCTACAGGAGGAGGTGTGTTCCCAGGGAGGAGGCGGTAGTCTAGGGTAGGGTGAGGGCAGACTGGATGGACCATGGGGTCTTTTTCTGATCAAGTTCTATGATTCTAGGCCAGTCCAGTGGTGCTGAGGCTGAGGCGCTGGACACCATGGCCCCTTGCACCACTGGTGACTCTGGTTCGGGACGGACTCGAAGCCGGGGGTCGCAGGGAGGCAAGGATGGAGCAGCCAGAAGACAGCTCTCCTGTCCCTGGGGAGGGATCCAGGGGTTGCTCGGTGTCCTGGGCGGCCTGATGGAGATCAGGGGTACTGTGGGAACACCAGTCAAAACGTAGGGACAGGAGTGGCAGCAGACGCCAGCAGGGCAGCCATGCGCAGGCGCCATTGCTCGCCGCACCCCTGGGGAAGAAAAACCCCATCCTCTGGGATAGGCGATGGCACCATGCCCTGATGAGCCACACTCCAACCCAGGCGCCTCTTCATCAGCCGGACCGCCCAACCAGTTACATTAGATTATAGGTAGAGCTCCCCATGGATAGGGTGCCCCACCTTGGGGAGGTGCAGAGCTGGGGGTCTGCCTGGCTGGTGTGGGGGTGGAGGTGGAGCTTCAGGCGGGAGGTAGCGCTCAGGGTGCAGTGGATGCCCGAGAGAGTTCACCAGGAGACAACGAGAAAAAAGTACAAAAAAAAGTTCTGTGAGTCTGTGATAAATAAATGCATGTGATCAGCTGTGGGTGTCGACAATGGCATCAACACTAACCATGACTCAGAGACATAAATTTGGCAAGGACTGCTGGGGTTAGAAAACAACACGGACACTTCCAGGTGAATTTCACGCCATTTGGACAGTGAGATCATCTGCTGGTCTGGTGTATTTAAACCAGGTGTCTGGGGAGATCATGGTACCCATTTCTTGAGTCCACCTTTCTGGTACCATGTATGGGGACGCTCTGAATTGTTCCTGGAGGCCTCGATCAAAGTTGTCAATAAGGTGTCCTCAGGGCATGCCCCCAAACCATCCATCAGCATTTTGAGCAGTAGCTGTGGGTTTTCTAGGATTGAAGCTCTCTCCTTACTTTTAGGGAGTAAATATGTTCTAACCTGCAGATAGCAGAAATGTTTCCACCCTAAGCCCATACTGGCATTGTAGATGTTCAGAACGCACCTACCTCATGTGTCTAAAATTGTAATGTGTAAATAAGCCCCAATTGTCTTCACTTGGCAAAAGAAGAATCTAGTTGAGTAGGGAGAAATTCTGGATCTGCAGAGGTAAGTGGAGAATGTAAAGATAATTTCATTTTAGAGTGTGTCTGCAACAAAAATAAAAGTTTCAGTGTAGCTACACTGTATTGAGTATAATCAGTTACATTAACTGGGGAAAGATGGTTTGCAGTGAGCAGCATCCCTGTGTCGTATATAATGTATAAAGCGAATTCTCTAGGTTTCCAGGAGAGAAGTGGGCTGGCAGAGCCTCAAAAATTGCAGATGTGCTGCTTTAGCATAAAGAACCAAATTCAGCAGATTCAGGCCACCTTGGCCAGAGGATCCTACAGTAGCATGAACCAGATTTGTATTACTTATCACTTCAAAGAAACTGGGAGATTATTTCCAGGAATTAAAATAAAAGGTTGCTGGAAACAGAGGGAGGGTTTGGAGCAGATATAGCATCTATGGTAAAATATTTATTTGTATTGTTTCAATACGGAGAGGAATGGAAGCGATAAATGCACCCATTTAGCCCGATCATCTGTAGTGGTGTTGGTATATGGATTATAATTCAGAGTTCCAGGTTCTGTAGATCTTCTGACATGACTATCCCTAAGTATTTGAATCTCGTCCTCTTTTGAATGGAAAATGCTGATGGAGAGAAGAGGTTGGGGTAAAGTATAATAAAAGCACATCTGTTTTCTGCAAGCTAAGAGAAAAACAGCTAAGCGTCCAAATTCTTATAGGACTGCCCAGACTGTGGAATGGACTGCCTAGGAGAAAGAATGGCCAATAAGATATCGTATGCATAAAGCGCTGCCTTATATTCCACTCCCCTGAGAGGAACCCCGTCACCTGCTGAGTCTGCCACAGTACCTCCGCTAAGGGTTCAGTATAGCGAGCACAAAGTCCATACAGGGCTGTAACCCATGCTATACACCCCCATGCTGTTCACTCCACCGCTGTCACCCTGAGCAACCACTAAGCCCTTCACTCTGTCCCAGGCGTGTTTGAAACCATTGATAGTTTTGCGGCCACTACATCAGCTGGCAGGTTGTTCCACAGTTCCATCACCTTTCCTGTAAAATAAAACTTTCTCACTTCCTCTTGAATCTACCCTGTCAGTTTCCACTCATTCCCGCATGTTCTTGATCCGCTACTTATGCTGAATAGTTACTTGCAGTCAGTGTACCTTGTTCATTCCTTTCAGGAACTTGGAAGGTCTCCATCTTATCTCCCTGTCTAGTCTGGCCTCCAGCTAGTACATGTTCAGTGCCTTAAGCCATTCCTCGTAAGGTCTGCCCTGTCTGCCCTAAATAATTTAGGTCATCCTACATTGCACTATCTCCAACCTGTCCTTATCTTTCCTTAGGGAGGACTCCAGAACTGGGAGAGTAGGATGCCCATTGCATGCTCCAAGCCAGCCTGCCACCAGTTTAGCATGCTCAGATTGTGTGAGATGGGTTTCTTGGAGGAGTAGTGGGTTTGCCTCCTTTTGAGTGCAGCCAGAATTTTCTTCTCTTTGACTGGGAGGAGAATCTCCGCACATTCCACAATATGATACTAATAACAGTTCCTGTCTTCAGTTATCATCACCGTGGTGCCAGGGACAACCCCCAAATCCTGTCCATGAGTAGCCAGGAAGCTGCATCTCTCCGACATTTCTCCACCAGCCCAGCTTAATCCTGTTGCACCAGCGTTAACAGTAGCATGCATGCCCATATTGTAGAATGAATAAACAGTTAAAAAATGTAAACATTAAAACAGTATCGAAAACATATATATCCTCTTGGGTAGATTCAGGGCCCCAACTGCTGTTTGGCTTCCACCCACGAGCTCCTGAGACTAATGAGAACATGTGTGTTAAGTACTGACCCCACACCCCTCCAGTTAGCAGCAGTAGGGAATAAACGGCTCCTCTCATACTGTTCCGGATTCCCTCCAACCATCTCCCTGTTAACTGCATATATTTTGTTTCATTAACAGTCTTGCTGTGAGCTCTGTCCCACAGGGTCAACCCTAGAGACATCTTAAGGCCTGCTCCCTGAAGCATTACCCCTTCCCAGTGCCTGTCTGCACGGTTACCGCCCCTCCTAAGAGTGACACACCCGGGACCCCTACCCTCCTGGCAGTGGAGGCTAAGATATGCTGTCCTTCCATAAATCTGCTCCCCGAGCATCACAGATCCATTCACCAACCGTTAGGCCATTCTCTAATCACCACAGTTGGGTGGCCACGTTGGGGGAACTTCTGTGACCCTCCCTTGCTTACATGTAATTCCCTAACAACTCTAACAGTGCTATAACTGGTGAAACAGCAAGCCCATATCTTGTTTACCAAATACAGCGTGGTGCCTACCATCTTCTCTTCTCAGCACCACGCAGCTTGCCCTCCCCCCCGGCCACACAGTCTACAGCGGGAGGGAATCGATTCAAACACAGCCTAGTCCTCATTACCAGCAAAATCTGCCAGTTTGCTTAGAGGTCCTTTCAGTAATATGGGGCGGGGTCCCATGTTTAGCTGCAACTGCCGGTGTCAGTCGTAGGCAGCAAAGCAGTACTGTGTTGCTAGAAGTGGGCATGTCAGAACCAACTGTATAGCACCAACACATGAACTTCTCCTTTCTCTACTCAGCCCTGATTCTTGTCCCATTCAGGATGAATTTCTGTGCTTTCTCTACCTCCTAGAAGAAATAGAAGACTCCTTGTTGTGGACCTTTACCACCGCCAGATACAAAAAGTGAAGTCCAGTTTCCTGTCCTGAGCATGTCAAGTGCAGCGCTAAAAGCTTTAATTTCTTCTGTAGCCTGGGGAGAAATCCTGGTGCAGAAATAGCTTGTGTCCTTTGAACAGTATATCTTTTATAGTCCAGTAGGCGATTAGGTGTGCTTGGTAATGATTTGCCATGGTGGTTCTCCCTGTGGGTTTTATTTTTTTGGTGCAAGGGCTCAATGCACTCTTTCAATCTTAAGTTTGTCCTCCTTTACTTTTAGTCCTAGAAATTTTGGCACAGTAATGGCACAGAATATTGGGCGCTTTCACTTTCCAGACCTCCGAGATCACGTAACAAAAGTTGCTTTTTCGATTTTAATTTTCTTGATAATACAGCTGCTCCTGGAGGTCTTCAAGCTCTTTTTCTAATTTCTGTGTCAGGGGTTCATATGTATCCTCCAATGTTGAGACGCACTGTTCTACTTCTGTGAGTTGCCCTGCCTGGGATGCACATTGAGCCGCTGTTTCTGTGCGTTACCCTTCCAGCTTATAGGTTCAGCGCTCAGAGTCCTGTTCCACAATTGTATGGTCAAGGCGCCTGTTTCAGCTGCCGACAGCAATACTGGGCTTGGGCATGTTGCCTGCTGAGGAGGTGTCCTTTCTTTATGCTTGTTGGGCAGCTTTTCTGGACAGTTTCGAGGGTGGATTTACAAGAAATTTGTCCAGGATCTCTTTCTCTTGCAGGCTGTGAGGGTTTCAATCGCTGAAATTATAATTTGCTAATGAAAACCTGAGTTTTAAAGTCTCAGGAGATGGAGCTCGAGGGAACCATGTCCTGCCAGCCAGCTAACTGCTCATTAGCGCCCCCACCTAGTAGCTTTTAATAGCAGTGAATGGAAGTGGTGGAACTATGTACCAAGATGTTGCCTATAACACCTACCAGGCATTCTAACTGCATCAGCAATATACAGTCGGAAGTTACAGGGTGCTGCAATAATGCCAGAAAGGAAGGAATCATAAGGTTCATAACTGATCAGAAACATGACTGAAGAGTGAACACTGTCTCAGCACTATGAAAAGCCTTAGATGGAGTGATATTACTGTGCATTTTCTGACAGATGGAACTGTTTCAAGGAAAGAGTATACAGTTTGCTCAAGGACTTGGGAATGAGAGAGGTGATTTGAAGTGGGTTATACTTTACTAAATCGCATTCAAGGAAGAGCTTTATTTATTTAACAGAGCTGCAATAATGGTCAGTTTAGTTCTGAGGTAGCAGCTTGTGGGCCACTGGGATACTTTCTGAGGGTTAGCAGCTTGTGGGCCACTGGGATACTGAAATGTTTCTTACAGGTACAGTACGCCCTGACTTTCTTAAGCAGTGTTCCCATAAATATGTTAATGGTATTCTATCGTATAGGGGTTTCAGATGAGGTTAATGAGTAATTTATATAATATGTGGATAAGAAACCAGCTTCACTTAATCTGCTTATACAGAGAGAAGAATCATGTCCTTATCCCCATTCCCCAAGGAACTGTAAGATAAACGCATATTCATTTTAGAAGTAGACTTTCTTGGACTGCAGCTTAGTCACAGTTCCTTGTTTAATTGTCATCATCTGCAGCTGCACTTGGGTTTCTGTCCTTTTATGTTCCACTAAGAAGAGTAGTTTAAAACACTTGAAAGTACAGTAAATAATAGCAAGTTATGGGTAAAGGACTCCAGCAATTTGACTGTTACAAAATTGATTTAATAACCACATTATGTTGGTAGTGTTTCTCCTGCTGAGCTAATACAGCAGAAGAAAAAGCTCTGATCAAATTTCTGCCTTTACCATACTGACTGAGAGAAAACCTTAGTCAGATGGCATTGAACAGCATAGAATGTCCTTGATAAATTTACTGGTTCATATTGTATTATAAATGCTCTGCCTGAATAATACAGTTCCTATTGCTACAGAAAATCTCTTGAAAGGATTTGCCAAGGTCAAGGCGTTTATCAGTTTTCTGTTAAGACAACTTTCTTTATAAAAGGATTTAATACATTGAAAATCATGACTAGCAACCTGGGTTTGCCCTGTGAGCTCAGTATGTCAGGATCGGAGGCTTGCAGAAGCGGTCGTGTCCCATTGAATGTGCTTCCCAGGGGTAGGTGGTCACTAAGTCTTGCTTACATGACTGCCCATGTAGTGCTGCATAGGGTTACCACCTTTTAAGAAGCCCAAAGTGGGACATTTCTTACTGAAACATGATTTTTAGTAGGACAGTATGTAACCTCAGCCAACAGAACAGGCTTGTTTTCGCTATATAATCAGAATTAAGGCTAAAGTATTGTAGTTTCCTAGTTGCTTATATGGTTATCATTTTAAGGTATTTTAGTTAATAATAATAAAATAATAAAACTTTATCTATTAACGCCTTTCAAGCACCAAGGGCTATACAAATGAATATTAAAAACAAAATACACATATAAAATCAATATTCTCAGCAACATCAATTCATAAAAGCCTTACTCCACAAAAGTGTCTTAAAATCCTGCTTAAAGGTTTCCACGGTCGTGCATTCCCTAAGCCGACGAGGCAGAGAATTCAGAGGGTTGGGGCCACAAACACAAAAGCCCTGGCCCCAGAAGACTTCAATGTAACCCTTGGAACCTCTAGCAACCCCTCATCGGCTGAATGGAGCTGTCATACAGAGCGTAAGGAATCAGAAGCTCTTTCAAGTAGTCAGGGCCCAGTCTGTGCAGGGCTTTGAAGGTCAAAAGACCTACTTTAAAGGTGATCCACTACTGTATAGGCAGCCAGTGCAGATCACAAGCAGCAAGGGGTAATATGTGTCCTTCTAGATGCCCCTGTCAGCAACCTTGCAGCAGCGTTCTGCACTAGCTGCAAGCGGTGGATAAAACCCCAGGAAGCCCCAAGTACAGGGAGTTGCAGTAGTCAAGGCGTGAGGTTACAAAGGCATGAACCAACATGGGTAAATCGCTGGACGGAACAAGTGCTTCACTCTGGCAATGTTCCTAAGATGGTAAAATGCAGACTTAACGACTGCTGACACCTGATGACGAAGAGTCAGCCCGTCGTCAGGTACCACTCCCAGGTTATGCACCCATTCAGAGGTAGGGATCTGATTCTCCCCCAGCAATAAGCCAGAGAGTTGGCCAGACCCCAGCCCCTCTGCCCCACGACCGGGTCCACAACCATAACCTTGGTCTTACCAGCGTTCAAGTTTAACCAGCTCGCATTCATCCAGTCATGGATTTCAGCGAGGCAGCTATTAAATACCAGAGAGCACTAACCTCCTGGGGCAAAGACAGGTAGAGCTGGGTATCATCAGTATACCCAGTGAAACCTCAGCCCATATTGTCTTACAGTGTCTCCGAGGGCAGCATGTACACTGCAAACAACATGGGGAAGCACCAGCCCTGAGGGACACCACATTGCAGAAGGAAAGGGTCAGAGGAAAAATCCACACAACTCTCTGTGTTCTCCCAGATAGAAAAGATGAAAACCATCTGAGCACTGTACTAGACAGTCCACAGATGGACTTCAGCACTCGAGCAAAACCCCATGGTCTACAGTGTCAAAGGCTGAAGAGATCAAGGAGAACCAAGATAGAAACGGTTTCTCCGATCTCTTGCCATCAAGAGATCATTGAGCACCTGAAATAGAGCAGTCTCGGTACTATGCCTCTTACGAAAACCGGACTGGAGAGGTTCGTAGATACTATGGATGGTCAAATGGTCCTCCAGCTGGTTTGCCACTACCTTCTCAATAACTTTTCCAATAAAGGGAAGGTTAGAGATAGGTCTGTAGTTGGCAAAATATCTGGGTCCAGAGAAGCCTTCTTCAAAGAGTCACCACAGCTTCCTTTAGGGAGCTGGGAAATTCACCTAATTCTGAGGAGCACCAGATTATTTGAGCCAGAACGGGCCCATGATCTCAACACAACCCAAAATCAGGGAGGTAGGACCCGGATCTAAACTACAGCTCGTAGGGCGCATCCCTGGATGGTCCGCATAATATCTTGAACATCGGCAGGTCAAAGGAACACCAGGAAACCGAGATTCCGTGGCCAGATGCCGACCAACAGCTTCCTTAGTGTGTGTCAGGCAAATCTCTGATCTGATGTCTGCAACCTTATTCGCAAAGAATTGAGCGATCTCATCACACTCCTTTTGTGAAAAAGCTCGTGGAGCTGGAGACAGGCTGGGTTGCACAGGCTGTCCACAGTTCTGAAGAGCTGAGCCAGTTGATTCTGAGCGACAGAGCTCTCCCTGGACAGGAATTCTGCCTTCTTACGGAAGCTCTGATTGTAAACCGATAATGCTCCTTCAAACTAAGGCGGTCGACATCTAGAGCAGATTTCTGCCAACAACGCTCTAACTGTCGTCCCACACGCTGTAACTCCCTCAAGGACCCATCAAACCATGGGGCCCGAGGGCGGAGAGAGAGGGACGAACACAGACAGGGAGCGATTGAGTCCAGGGCCAAGGAAATGGCCTGATTATAAGCAAGACCATAGATTCCGGACCCAAGCTGGCAACCGGAAACTCGAGAGGTTCAATACCACCATCAGGTCTTCAGGGCTCACATCCCGAAAGGGAGGTATCGAACCATCTCCAGAGGGGCAGACCTATGAAGGGAGCACAAAATTGAAGCCCACGGTGTAGTGATCAGACCAACTGACAGGTTCCACCACCAAATCAGAGGCCTCAATCCCCAGGAGAAAAACTAAATCCAAAGAGTGACCGTGATTATGAGTAGCTGAAGAAACAATCTATGTAAGGCCCAGTGATGTCATCAACTGGAGGAAGTGCTGACCAAAGGCTGAGAGTTAAGTGTCGGCCCTGGCATTGAAGTGGCAGAACCATCAATCTGACTCAATATACATGCTCAGACGAAAGTCCCACTTCTAGAATCGCCTCTCGTCTCCTGGTGGATGGTAGACGAGGCAATCCTACAACCCACACCAGCCACTATGGCACACCAAAGGATTCAGCTTCCTCAACTGGTACATCGTGAGCCCCAGCCTGGTCTTAAAACAGACCGCTACCCCTCGTGATCCAATCTCGGCAGTGAATCACCGAGTATCCAGCTGGAGCAGTCGCCTCCAGAATGGGGCCAGCATTTCCATCCAGCCAGGTCTCAGTGGTGCAAGCCAGATCTGCTGTCCCAACAAAGTCGGAAATAACAGCAGACTTGTTTTTAATAGATCTGGCATTGCACAACACCACCTGAGTTGGACAAGGCTCGGGCCAGTCGACTGCTTGCCCATCAAATGGCGGTGCCCTTGGATATGGAGACTAGACATGGATCACCATGTTCCAGGCTCCATTTACGCTCAAGCGTCTTCTGGACTTAACCAACCCTATATGAAAGGTCCGTTCATTACCTTCTATGTCCCGTCCCCGCCACACCACCCCCGCTCTGAACAATACCGGCCCAACAGTGCTGGTAGGTGGAAAATGGGAGGAGGAGGGCAAAAAGGGCTTAAGGCAGTGGAGATCGGAGGATGAATAATGCGCACTGGGTGACTAAACAACACATACTGAAAGCGGAAACAAACTGGCTGCTAGACAGCTAAGTAAAATTCTAATAACCTCTTAAATAAAATGCCCACAATTACAATTAAACTAAAACCCACCCAATAACATAATCCAAAAACAAATAAACAAAACAAAACTAATAAAACTACCCGACCAATAAACCTTCTCACAACTCTAGGAGGGCAAAAACAAGATTAAAGACTACACAAATATAATCTGTATACAGTTATTAAAATTAAAGAATCCAAATATATAGAGACAGTGAGGCCCTCTCACTGCACACAGTAATTAAGGTATTATAGTTTTCTGCAACATGTAGTAGAAAGTTAGAAGATATTTTTCTGCTATAAAGTCAGGACATGTAGTATTTTTCATGTTTTTTGCAGGACACAGCTGCCCAATCAGGACTGTCCTACGAAAATCAGGACAAGGTGGTAACTCTAGCTGTGCATGAGGCAGCATGGGGGAGGCCCTGAGCTTGAAGGAGGGAGTGATGTTGTCAGATGCTTGGAGGAGCATGTTGTTGTCATTCCTCCATGTCACAAAAGGAATGGGGCTGAGCAGGGAGAAGGCTGGCCCTCTGGTCGAATGGCAGCTGCCTAGCACTGCCAATTCCACTGCGGTCTACACTCAGCAGGACCTTTTCCCACTTTCTACCCCCAGTGTCCCAGGCCATCCTTGTTTGCAGGAACCTGCTTCCATCCTTCGTTCTAGACAGGGCCCACAAGGAGGAGGGTTCTCCTCATTAAGGGTAGAAACAGATCCAGGTATGGTGAAGATCTCTGAGATTCAAGGAAGATAGCCCAGGGCATGGTAACCCTCACAAGAAATGTGGATGAACTGGGTTTGAAGGAGTGACCAGAGGGACCAGGTGGGCACCAAAAGAAGCGTACTCAGACTTGCTGCACCTTCAAAAGTAAAGAAACTAAAAATATAGGTTCTGTAACAGGTCCAGCATGTTGTGATCTGCCACCAATCTGAGAAGGCCATTCTCTTCTCCAGTATGCTAGTAGACTAATATAAGCTCTGTTAAAACTAACCATACATCCTACTCCCGTCATAAGCAGAAAAGGAAGGATTGTTGTATGTTTTTTAGCACTTCTGCTGCTTACAGTTGACATATGTACAATAGTATGGTGTGCCGAGTAGTCTAGGAAAGTTTGGGAAAAGCAGAAGGCCCATCAGAAGCACTTGCTTTATAACTACATTTTAGCTCTGCTTTAGGGCAGTGCATTTTGTTTTCCTACTTAGTATATTTTACTACAGTGCCTTCAGAAAGTATTCACCCCTTGGATTTTGTCACAATTTGTTGTGTTACTACCAGAATTTTTAATGCATTGAAATTATTTTTTCCCCTTGATTCACACAGCATACTCAACAATTTAAAGGGTCAAAAATATTTTATTGTGTAACAAAAATTTATGAAACATTAAAACTGAAATATCTTGTTTACTTAAGTATTCACCCCCTGAGTCAATACTTTGTAGAAGTGCCTTTGGCAGCAATTACAGCTTTGAGTCTTCTTGGGTATGTCTGTATCAGCTTTGCACATCTGGATTTGGGGATTTTCACCCATTCTTCCTTGCAGATTTATCAAGCTCTGTCAAGTTGATTGGATAGGGCGTCGGTGAACATAATCTTTTAAGTCTTTCCACAGATTCTCAATGGGATTCAAGTCTGAGCTTTGGCTGGGCCACTCAAGGACATTCACCTTCTTGTTCTGAAGCCACTCCAGTGTTGCTTTGGCTGTATGCTTGGGGTCGTTGTCCTGTTGGAAAGTAAATCTTCGCCCAGTCCAAGGTCTATTGCAGACTGATGCAGGTTCTCCTCAAGGATGTGCCTGTATTTGGCTCCATTCATTGTTCCCTGTATCCTGACAAGTGCCCCAGTCTCTGCCACTGAAAAGCATCCCCATAACATGATGCTGCCACCACCATGCTTCATGGTAGGGATGGTGTTACGGGTGATGAGCTGTGTTCGGTTTGCTCCAGGCATAATGCTTTGCATTTAGGCCAAAAGAGTTCAATTTTTGTTTCATCAGACCAGAGAATCTTGCACCACATGGTCTCAGAGTCTGCCATGTGCCTTCTTGCAAACTCCAGGCATGCTATTATGCGGCCTTTTCTCAGGAGTGGCTTCCGTCTAGCCACTCTCCCATGAGAGCTACATCTGTGAAGTGCTGCAGAGATTGTTGTCCTCTGGACAGGTTCTCCCATCTCAGCCATGGAACTCTGTGGTTCTGTCAGGGTGGTCATTGGGTTCTTGGTCACTTCCTGACCAAGGTCCTTCTTGCCTGGTTGCTCAGTTTGGGAGGATGGCCTGCTCTAGGAAGAGTCTGGGTGTTTCCGTAATCTTTCCATTTCCTAATGATGGACTTGACTGTGCTCCTGGAACTTTCAATACCCTAGAAATGTTTTTATACCCTCCTCAGATCTATGCCTCCTCACAATTCTATCACGGAGTTCTACGGACAGCTCCTTGGTCTTCATGGTAGAGTTTCTGCTCTGACATGCACTGTCAACAGATGGGACCTTATATAGACAGGTGTATTTCCTCTGAAATCATGTCAACCATTTGAACTGACCACAGGTGGACTCCATTCAAGTTTGAGTGATCTCACAAGGAAATTGGATGCACCTGAGCTCAATTTGGAGTGTCATAGCAAAGGTGGTGAATACTTATAAAATCAAGACATTTCAGGTTTTATTTTAAATTACATGTACAAAAATTCGGAAGTTTCATTCCACTTTGACATTATAGAGTAATTTGTTGCGATACGATGACAAAAATCCCATATAAATGTATTTTAATTTGAGTTTGCAACATCACAAAATGTGACAAATTCAAGGGGTGAATACTTTCTGAAGGCACTGTAAATATTTTGTTTTAAAGTCAGTTCTATATATCTGCCTGAATGTGCAAGTCAGGTTTTTATAAGGATAAGCAGGAGCTGCAGGAGCCTCTTTTAGTCGTCCCTAGCTGTCCAGAGATACTCTCTGGTGAATGCTGGACAAGCAGGAAGAAACAGGACTCCATGAGAATCACTCCTTATGGCAGCATGCTACCGACCACCGTCTGGTGGCTGGGCACTTCTGCCACACCTTCAAAACCTTCTTGACTCTGCTGATACTGAGTGTATTCTAATGGGGGATTTCAATCTAAATTGGAATGATGACAGCTCTAAGAAATTGAAGGATCTATCGATGTTAATGGTCTGTTACAAATGGTGACTGCTATAACCAGACCTAACAGAAAAACCCTGAAGCAGCACCCTCCTGGACCTTATCCTAGTAAACAAACCTCACACTATCTCACATACTGGAGTATTCTTCAACGATATAAGCGACCATTGCGCTACTGCCTGCATCAGGCATCCTTCCCAAATAAAAGCGGCCTCCAAATTCAAACTGAAAAGATGCCTGAAAAAGTTCTGCCAGTACACTTTCCTGAAAGATCTAAGCAACATTAAGTCGGCAGGATTTCTACCTAGCCCCCACCTTTAACGAGGCAACGCCCCACTAAGACTGATCAAATCAAAAATAAAACTCCTGGCTGGTTCTCTCCCATCCTGAAGAAAGCACTTAGGGATAGGGACTACTGGTGGAAAAAGTGAGGAAATCCACCTGGAGGCTGATTGGTTAGCATTCCGTACCACTAGGAATGCTTGTACCAAGCTAATTAGGTCAGAAAAAGCTAGGTACTTCAAAAGAACTAGAAGACAATAAAAACAACTCTGCCAAATTTTGGAACATCCTCAAAGAAGTCGAAGGTCAGTCCATTGCAACACCCTTCCAAACAAAATTGTGTCTGATGGTACCACCTGTGCAGGCAAAGCTGGTATACTAGAAAAGCTAATGATCACTTTGCCACTGCAGGGCTTGCCTTTGACACCTCACCTATCAACAAACTAGCCCAGCAAGAGACTACACTGTTGGCTTCACTGATAATCACAACCATAACCAACTGCATCCCACCCCTTCAGCTTCCTCACAATTACGTTCAAGCAAGTGGAGGACCTCCTCCTTTCTCTGGATACAAAAAGTGCAGTGCAGATAATATTGAACCTTACTTCTAAAACTTGGCCATACCTATCTGACCGCCCATTACACACTTATTCAACACCTCTCTGATTCAAGGTGAGCTACCTGTCTTGTGGAAACTGCCCACATCCTACCATTATTCAAGACTGGGGATCCGAGTGATCTGAACAATTACTGGCCTATTTCTATACTATCTGTCCTCTCTAAATTACTTGAAAAAATTGTCAACATCCAACTTAGAGAACATTTGGATTCACAAAAGTTGCTAAACCGGCTCAGTCCAGCTTCAGAGCCAAACACAGTACAATATCGGCTCTTGCCAAAGTAACTACAGACTGGCAAATGGCCTTGGACTCTGAGAAACATGTATTTGCCCTCTTCCTTGATCTAAGTAAGGCCTTTGATACTGTGGATCATACCATCATACTTACTGCACTGAATAACATCGGACTTGATAGTTCTGCCATTAAATGGTTCACCAGCTACCTAACCAATAGGTTACAACAAGTCAAAGCCATAGGAGATCTGTCCCCACAAAAATCCTTGTTACAAGGAGTCCACAAGGCTCCATCCTGGGCCCTATCCTCTTTGCAATATACATCAATAATCTGGACTCTCAGCTGGGCACAGCAAATGTGCACTATTCACAGATGATACTGTACTCTATACCACAAATTCATCCTTGGATCTGGCCCATGAGTACTTACAGAAAGACTTCCTCACCCTCCAATACAACCTTCTCACTCATAAGCTCCTCCTCAATACCAAAATGACTAAAGCAATGATTCTCTCACCAAAGTCTACTTACGGATGTCCACATATCACACAGATCTGAACACTCTTAGATGAACCCCTTGAAGTAATTGATACCTTTAAATACCTAGGGTTCTGGCTGGATAACAAGCTCAACTTTCTGTGCCATAAATGAAACCTTGAAGAAACTGAGACTGCAATTAGGTTTATTCTATCGCATTAAACACCTACTCACATTAGAAGCCAGAATGAGACTAGTACAAACTACATTCCTATTACTGGACTACGCTGACTTCCTTTACAGTCATTGCCCATCAACGATGCTAAACAAACTGGACACCCTTTACCACCGAGCTTTAAGATTTATCTTAAATCTACCCCTAGTACACATCACTGTTGTCTATACCAGGTTTCGGGATGGACCTCGCTCTCAACTAGAAGAAAAAGGAATGCTGTCCTCTGGTTTTTAGAGCATTATCTGATAACCTCCCTGCATACATCTCGAACATCTTCAAATGGGCTAAAGGTTCCTATGGCCTGAGACGCTTCTCCTTAATCTGCTTCCAGATTCCTAGAGTGAAAACTACCCTTGGCTCAGCAGCAATCAACTTCTCACTTCCATCACTTTGGAACACTATGCAAGACTCATTAAAATTCTCCTCACTTCCAAGCATTTTCACATTCAAAGCTCTATTAACGGATTATCTGAAGAATCATGCAACTGTATCAGATGCCGATGACCCCCAAAGCCTCAGGTGCCACTCTCAAATCCTCATGAAGTATCTCATCCACCCCTCATTAGTAACAACAGAAACCTAGGACCTACAAGCCTAGTTCCCTTAATCCAAGATGACCCTGCCTATTCTCTACCTTTTACCTATTCTGGCCTCCCTTTTGGCTGCCTACTCTTTCACCCCAATTTCTACCCTATTCCTTAATACCTCCTTATTTTTTATCATTTAGGTATGAACTCTTACTCAGCGGAGACTATATGGGATTGTTGTCTCTTCTCATTTCAGTAAAGCTTATCATAATGTACCTTTGCATGTTAATTATGTTGACCAGTATGTATAGGCCCATATTGACCGGCACCTTCACAGTGTTTTTTTTTTTTTTTTTTGCACCGTTGTCCACTGTAATTGTAATCTTATGAAGTGTACTGTATTGTATTTATGCCCAGGACCACCTTGAAAATGAGCTTGCTCAGTGGTGTTTATGCCTGGTTAAATAAAGTGATTGATTGATTGATGAAGAATTGTTTTAAAGACAGTTCCGCTATTCGTTCTGTTTCTTGCTACTTTGGGAATACCCTGAAGCTCTGTGAAAGTGTTTCAGAAACCTGCTGCTGGGTTGACCCAGTGACCTGGGAGCAGCTCGTTGCACTGCCCTCAGAGAGACCTGGGTTCCAGTGACTTGAAGTCTTTTGCAACTGGCCTCGTGAAGAGTGGGCATGTCACCAAGGTATGTGCTTGATTTCCAGAGTGGGAGGGCTTCAGCTGCTCATACTGCAGCACCTCCTGCAAACAAGCAAGTAGTGGGACTTGGTGGGGTCATGCAGGAGACAATTACCTGCAGACCTCATGACAAGGTTGAGTGCTGTGATGCACTCTAGGAAAAAGTCAGGAGCGGGAGCAGGGGAATATGTGGAACAGTGCTCTCTGGCTCTGACAAAAATAAGGGGGTTCATTCTTACCTGTTGACTGACCAGATTATTAATGGTTCCAGAGGAGGAACATTGTCACTAAAAACAGAATTACTGATATGGCCACATGGCTAGAGTTTGTTGAGACTGAGATAGGTGCATTGTAAGATGTCCTGGGTGGTTGTAATGTTAGCACCAGAGTGGTGAGGTTCAGGGAGCAGTAGAAGTGGATGCGAGGCACTGTTCACCCTGTTGGAACACCCCACACTGTCCTGTTCTCTCCTGTCCTTGGTTAAAGCAGTTGATTACTACCATGAAAATGGCATCCCCTGCAGGCCTTGTGCTAGGGTCAAGAATCAGGGGTCACACTGACCCTTTGCTTCAAAGTAGAGGGTCAGAAGCCAAAGTTAGGGGTCACTGCTTCAAAACTGTGATTTACCCCATCATTATAAACTATCTTCTCTTACTTAAAATTTCAGATGTTTAAAAGAGGTACTTTGCCCGTTTGGCTTGGCCACCCAAGAGCGTTGTTACTTTCTGTTGTGCTCCACAGACTGCCTCGCACTGAATCCTGCCTGATACACAACAGAAAAGTAAGAAGGGTCTCTCGATCATACTGATGTGCTAGTTCCTGTAGGGCTGACGCACCGATTATAAAATATACATATTAGAGATGCTTCAGCCTGTGAGAGGCAAATCAGTCAAGTACGATCAGAGCCGCCATTCTTATTTTCCTTTTGAGTGTCAGGCGGGGCAGCACTGTGTTGAGGTCCAGAGTGAGAAGCAGTAACTTAAGTAAATACAGTGAGTGACAATATGGCCAGTGCACCTTACCCTAACCCCGTGAGCGTAGCAAATTCCTAGAGGCCTGGGTGCAAGGCGATGTTACAGGCCCTCCCAGTTCTGAATAAACATCAAAATTGTGATTTGGGCCTTCAAACCTCATGGGCCTAGGTGCCACAGCACCCCTGCACCCTTGTAGCACGCCTGCCCCCTCCCCAAAGAAACATATCTTTCTAGGATCGTGATATGTTCATCCACACTTATTGGCAGAGTTCCTTTCCCTTTAAATCAGCCGGAAAGTCTTCAAGCTGGCTCCTTCCACCCACTCGGGTAGTATAACGCTCGGCTCCGCCCCATGATGCCAGATTTTCCTTTCCACTGGAAGATTCATGTTGCCTCCTTCGTGCTCTTGCATTTTATAGGCCCTAGCTTCAGAAACTTCGGTTCTTCTGAAAATTTGCCTTGTTAAGCGTTAAGCGATGCAGTACTTTCTTCGATCATGGAAGTCAAGTCTTCCCAGATTCGCGGTGTTCATGCGGCCAGAAGATGTCACTGACCCGCATGCCATGTGCGTTTATTGTTTGGGTGTCAGCCATGACACCACGATGTGTAGTTTTGCCTCGTGTTCCAACCCAACGTCTCGCCACGCCTTAAGCTGAGGAGGCCCAAAAACTGAGCTAAGCTGGTGAAATCCAAGGAGGCCTAGTGGATGGTTTCCCGCGGCGCGGGATCCGCTGAATAACTGGAGTGCATGCAAGCCTTCAAGGAGGAAGCAGCTGTGCCGTGGAATCTTGCTCTCCGGACTTCTTCGTTCCGCTCAAACTGGACTCCACCTTCTCAGGTTCCTTCCAAGAGTTGTGCCACTCTCTCCCGACTAAGGGTGAGAGTCCTGTGGGCACCTCCTCTTGGTCCCTTGCGCGGAGAAGGACCGGGACCATCTTCGTCTCAACAGAGACGCTCTTGGGATTGGGAGAGATCTCGGTCCCAGGAACCAGCTATTTCGACCTCTGTTGAAATCTCCTCTTCAGCCACTGGCTTCCTGACCTTGCCATCTGGTGTGTCGATTCGATGGCGTTGAGATAGTTCTCGACCCGATCGACCCTTTGTCACCGACTCCAGTTAACTACTCTCTCTCTCTCTCGGACTCCATCCGATCTCGGTCAGTCTTGGACCCCTGCCGAAAGGCGGAGGAAGGGTCTTAGTGCTCTAAAGAGGCAACACCATTGGTCGCCCTCGTCCTCCTTGGATGAGGAGAGGCTCGGCGGAAACTCCAGCAGCTACGAGGACCTCATGTGGCAACAGCTGATTTTGACCGGGCACAAGCCTTCCAACTCCTACCCCGGCCATTACTTGACTTTCGCCTTCCAGGCGAAGCTGACTCCTCTGGAGCAGATTAAGTCTGTTCCTCCACCTGTGGAGCCGGAAACCTCCAGTTTGGCCTAAACTGGTCTCTCCGCCCGATTTTGGTGGAACCGCCCAAGCAGCCTGTGGGAGGGCTCCTTCTAAGGAAGCTAGACCAGACACCGGGCTTCCTTGGCATTTCTCGGTCACTGTCACCCCTCACCACCCTGGCGGTCAAGGGTGATGTGGGTGGTCGACTGCTGTATCTGGATTCCTTGGATTGGATGAAACGGCCTCCATTCTCATCAGGGGATGATGAATTGGCTGGTGGGATAGAGACGGAGGAAGGTCCTTAGTCTTTCAGGGCATTCTTTGCCTCATCTCTGAGTCCACAGGGATGCCTCTGGAACCTATCCAGAAAAGGTAGAGTACCCTCTTACTGCCATCCTCAAGAGAGGGATTCCCCAATGGAGGCCTTTCCTGTGGTTGAGGCCATTGTTGGCCGCCTTAGAACTTTGGCAGCACCCTGCCTCCTGTCTAGCTCCATCTAACCATATGGCCATGAAGTATCACGGTACCCATGGGGTCCCCTGCTGGGGTTCACAGAGCACCCTTCAGCTGAGAGCCTTGTGACCACCTCTGTGTTCAGGTGTACTGGTAGTTCTATCAATACCGACAGACCTCTGGAGAAGGAATCCAAATATTTGGATCACTCTGCTCGGAAGGTCTATGCGGCCTCATCCTTAGGCCTCCATCAGGCAAGCTTGGCCGTTGTCATGGCACACTTCTCCCATGCTTTTTGGGGTCATCCCACATCTCCTCGGGCTTGCAGACCATGGTCAAGCAGGTCCGGGACTAAAACCATACTGTTGCCAAACAGCTCCAGATGGCTGTGGACATCGGGGACTCATGTGCCCATTCGTTGGCAGCCTCAGTTGCCTCTCGCCGCAGAGGCTTGGCTGAGGCTCTCCTCCTTTCTGGTGGATACTCAGCACAAACTAGCTGATGTGCCTTTCCTGGGCACCGATCTCTTGACCCAGGTGTGGCTGGTCACCTTCATCGCATTAACAGTCCAGCGCCACCCTGGGACGCCACTTCTGCTAAGGTTCTTCTGGTCCTAAGAAGCAGCAGAAGAATAAGAAGCCTTTCGGCACTCTTCCCTGCGTGTCCCAGCAGTCCCCTTTCAAGGGTGGCAGCAGCAGGCTTACACTTGGCATCCCTGGCTCCAAGCCCAGACCCTCCCAGGCCCATAAGGGAGGCCGAGGTTCAGGCCCTGGTTCCTTTGCCTCCAAGCCTGCCCAGTGATGGGGTGGGGCTGCCACCCCTACTCCCATCATGCCAGCTCTGGGTCCTCCTGTAGAGGCTGGCTCCGCCTCTCTCTTTCCTCCTGGTCTGCTGTTACCATAGACAGGTGGGTCTTAGAAGTGGTCAGCCAGGGACTGCCTCTAGAATTGAGCAGTACCCTCCATGCCAAACCCACCACAGGAGGTGGGTATCCGCCACACTCAGTCGGCTCTCCGAGATGACATTGCTCAGCTCCTCCTCAAAGCAGTAGCTCGGCGTGGCAGATCTTCCACCAGACCCAGGGTTCATATCCAGGTACTTCCTGGTTCTGAAGCGGACGGGGCTGGCGCCCCATTCTAGATCTGCATGACCTGAATCCAGTATCTCAGGCCACGAACCTTCCAGATGGTAACTCTGTCCCAGATCATACCATCCCTGGAGCAAAACATATGGTTCTGCTCACTGGATCTCCAGGACGCATTTTTCATTTCCCAGTCCGTCTGTCCCTCAGCGGTTCCTCCACTTCAGAGCTGGGGAACCCTATACAAGTTCCGAGCCATGCCATTATGAAGTCACCGGCCCCACGGGTCTTCACCAAATGCATTGCAGTGGTGGCAGCTCATCTCAGGCGTCGGGGGTCAGGTTTACCCTACCTCGACGATTGGCTCTTGTGAGTTTCACCCAGCAGGAGGTGGAAGGTCCAGGGACCTGGTCCTCCAGACCTGCTCCCAACAGCCTCCCCTCATCAACGAGGCCAAGTCCAATCGTGCCTTCTCCAGGTGATGTGCTTCAATGGGGCAAGGAACTCAACTCTCGTCAAGCAGAGCTCAGCTCCTGGCGGACAGGGCGGAGGTTCTCTCCGCCTTTGCCCAGTCATTTCTGGTTGGGCAACTGCGCCCCTGCCCGGGACTTTCTGCGCCTTCTTTGTTACATGCGGTGTGTACCTCTGTGGTCCATTGGCCCCAGTGGCATCGCCCCCTCAATGGGGCTGGTTACCCAGAGGACTCAGCGCCATGGTTATTTTACCAGCTGATCACTGTGACCCAGAAGATGCGGTACGCTCTCCAGTTTGGGACCATCCTAGGCCAGTTGCAGGAAGGGATCCCGTTTGTCCGAGCCGACTGCCGTCCTCACGACTGATACCTCTCTCATGGGCTGGGGCCCACATGGGGGACAACAGGGCCCACAGGTTCTGGACCCCGAGGAGTTCTGTCTTCACATCAACCTGTTGGAGCTCAGAGCAGTCAGACTGGCACTGTCAGCTTTCACTTCTCAGCACCGGGGTCAAGTGGTTCAAGTCCAGACGGACAATGCCATGACCATGTACTACCTGAGCAAACAGGGCGGCATGCATTCCTGTCTGCTGTGCAGGGAAGCGCTCCGTGTTTGGATACTTGTGAGCCGCTCTGGAGGCAGATCTTAGCCATCCACATGACTGGAGCCTCAAACCATCTGGCAGATGCTCTCAGCTGCGTGGGTGAGACATCCCACAAGTGGTCTCTCCATCCAGAGGTAGCGTACAGTCTGTTCTCCCACTGGGAGCACAACCGTTAGTGGATCTGTTTGCCTCCAGGAAAACACTCAAGCTGAGACTGTTTTATGCCCGCCCCCTCAGCAGGGCTCGCTGCAGTAGGATGCCTTCTTGAGGCCGTGGACCCCAGGCCTCTTCTACTCCTTCCCTCCATTTCCCTTGATCCACAGGGTGCTTCTCAAGGTGAGAGGGACAAGACACAGGTGATTCTGGTAGCCCCAGCCTGGCCACGCCAGTTCTGGTACTCAGATCTCTCAGCCTCAGCAACAGGCCCCTGGGCGGCTTCTAGCATGCCAGGACCTGATCTCAGTCAACCAGAGGAAGGTATTCCATCCAGACCTTCAATCCCAGCACCTCACAGCCTGGTACCTGAGCAGCTAGAGTTCCAGGCTTTGGGTCTTTCGAGGATGTCCTCACAGTGGGAGGCATCCAGAAAGGAATCGACCAGGAAATCTTATGCCTTCAAATGGAAAAGGTTTTCCATTTGATGCCAGAGCAAGGCCTGGACCCTCTTTCCTTTCCAGTGGCTAACATTCTCGACTACCTTTGGTCTCTGTCCAAGAGGGTCTTGGTCATTGACCCTTAGGGTGCACCTGGCAGCCATCTTTGCCTGAGCGTGGGCGGTCAGCGCGGCGTTGGTGCAGGAGACAGTGGTCGGCGGCTTTCAAGGCCTGGGTCAAATATCCCCTCAATGCGTGAACCCCCTCCGTGGGATCTACCGCTGGTACTGGCAAAGCTCATGGCAAGCCATTTAAACTGATGCACAAGTGTGAGCTGTCACACTTGTTGTGGAAGACGGCCTTCCTGGTGGCTGTCATGTCTGCCAGAAGGACAGGGGAGCTCCAGCGCTCTCGGTGGACTCCTCTTATCTGGTCTTCCACAGGGACAAGGTTGTCCTGTTCCCCACATGAAATTCCTTCCGAAGGTGGTGTCAGAGTTTCACCTTAATCAGGTGTTGACTCTGCGGTGTACTACCACTTATACCTCGGAGACCGAGTACAGGCTTCATACTTTGGACCTGAGATGAGCTCTCTTCTATTATAAGGAGGATGGCAGAGATTGAGGAGGTTAGCCAGCTGTTTGTCACCTACATGCAAGCCACTTCTGGCAGACCTGCAGCAAAGCTGATGATTGCTTGATGGATAACATCTTGCATTAGTCTATACTACGGTTGGCGAACAAGGAGCTCTCAAAGGATAAGAGCTCATTCTACCCGCCATACCACTGCATCGGTGGCTGCTTCCAGGGACATCCCTATCCAGGAAATCTGTCGGGCTGCTACCTGAAGACAGCAAACACCTTCATTACCCACTACCACATTGACCTTGAGTCATGCCAGGGTGCTGGTTCTGGGGTATCAGTTCTCCAATCTCTGTTTCCCAGGTAGGGATGTGTGCCTTGTCTCCCTTCTCCCGGAAAACTGATGGGAGTCTGCCAATAAGTGTGGATGAACAACATATCACAATCCTAGAAAAACAGGTTACTCACCTGTAACAGTAGATCTTCCACGGAATGGTCTGTTGCAGTAAGTCATTACTTCTGGGAGTTCCTGATAGGTGGCGCTCTAACATGGCAGTTCTCTTCTAGCAGTCTCACACAGCGACCACCCACATGACCTCACTTCCTGGGTTATGCCTATAAAAGTGGGCGGTCCCTGGTAGTCTCCATTCATTTTCCCACTGGCTTCAGCTCTGATAGCAGCTACTCTTCTGCCAGCAGTCTGTGACGTGGACTGACCCATAGTTTGGGGTGCCTGTGCTTCATACACGGCACCATATTCCTGTGCTTGACAGAGCTTTACAATGGACATTTCCTGTTAAAGAATCAGGGTACTCTATTAAAGGGCTCAAAAACCTCCGAGTCCTCTTCAAGATGAAGAATAGGAAGAAACACCTTCACCTAAAGCCCTGCCTGACTGCCCTACAACAGTCATATCTCCTAAACATGGATCATCAAGAAAACATTCTTCGCTGACGGGCACTATTCCCCCGTCGACAGCAGGCACTTCATCAAAAGAACATAGAAGTTCAACTTCTTACAGAAAGAAACATTCATCGTTGATAGGATGTCACCTCAGCTCCCCGTCGATGACTCCACATCCTCCGTCAAGACAGAGGTTCTGCTGCATTCATTGTCGATGGGGCACACTCCGCCATAGATGAGAGGACTCTACAAGACATCCTCATTGGCGAGAACACCTCCTCCAGTGACGGAGCACACCTCTACAGGTTCATCAAGACGACGGACGCCTCCCTGGCCGACGGGACATGCCCCAAATCTCCATCATCGACTTAGAAGTATGCCACCATCACGGAGCATGCATTTGCCTCCTCATCATCGATGACTCACTTTCCATCATCGATGGAGCATGTCCCTGCTGTTTTATTGATGAGGAGCATCCCACCGTCAACTGAGCCATTGACTTCCACTAAGTCGAGGAGTATTCCCCTGTCGATGGGGCATGCATTCACTTGTCCATCATCAAGAAGACACATTACTCCATCAACAGGGCATGCTCATATTCCTCTCCTGTCAACGGCACTGATCCCACCATCGACTGAGCAGCCCCTGCTTCATAGAACAGCATCTTTACCAGCATGTAATACATATATGGAAGATCCTTATAAGAATTTAACCATAAAAATCATGACATATTTTATAAAAAGCATCAAAGGATACTTATGGGGCTGCATCACCACAAAATAAAGGATCTTATACTAGAATGCAGAGGCAAACCAGCCTCATTTGCACTCATGCATGGTGCTCAGCCACCTGTTAGTGATGAACGAAATTTTCAAAAGGCTTTAGAGTGACTGTTATTGGGAGGCTCAAATTGATCCTCCCGACTACAAGCACACAGGGCTCAGAACCCCATATATGGCAATTCCATCCTCACAAGTGCCAGACATAGAAGAATTATAAACAAAGTGTTAAATTCTATGGGGTTTGATTACACACCTACTCCATTAAAGAACCCTCAATCACAGACTGTGTCTCGCCTCCAGCAAAACAGGCCGCACCGAGCTTGACTGCTCATCATTCCTGCCTCCTCATGAATATTCTGAGGAATATTGGTCAGATTCTCATATAATTTCGGAACCTTCCAAAGACACGAATTATGAGGGTTCCCCTACTAGAAGAGGGTCTGAGTCCCCATATTCTGTACCGTCATACTGGGACTTAAGAAATATTACAGCCACTAAAGGTCATCCTCCCCACCGGATGACCCTCATTCCCAGAAATGATATTACAAATACAAAAACAATGGGGTTTACCACAACAGAACAAGATACATTAAGTAAAGATATGGTGGAATATCTTGACATCCCGGAACAACTCTAGCGAGCAGTCCTCTTTCATACCCATGTTCAGAAATGCAATTACTGAAGCATGGAGTCAACCCATAGCTGCACAGGAGTTACCTAGAAAAGCACACAAGCTTTATCAGGCTCCTTTTGATTATCAATATTTAATGAACACTCCATTCGGATTCTGTGGTATTGCAGCTGCTCACGACCACGCTGCAATCCTAAGCATACAAGTACAGTACCTCCGAAAAGAATCAAGATGTTTTGATTATATGGTGAAGAAAGTGTTTGCTCTAAATACATTAATATTAGAATACTTAACTATATGGGACATATGCTGAAATTCCAGCGTCACGGTGGGTACTTCTGCTGGGGACATCATAAGTAGACTACCTCCAACCCCTGAAAAAGAGCAACTCGCATCAATGATAAACACACTTACTTCCTCTCTCGACATTTATTAAGATCAGGATATGACATTGCCGACACTTCGCCAGAGCCTCTGCAGTCGGACTTCTTATATGCCGGCCAGGCATGGCTCCAACTCTCAGGGCTAGCACCTGATATTCAACAAAAGTGGCTAATGCCCTTTTTCTGCGACCATCTCTTTGGTCCAGGGCACAAACAATATTGGACAACTTACAAGCCTTAGGCAGACAACTGAAAACAGTACAATATATACAATAATCCACACCCTCAGTATATTTCATTTTTTATACTTATCTTTTATTCAGGTCAGAGAAAATGTTCTTTTCTACATGAACATTAGATTATATATCACAGCTTTCAATCCTGTTCATTTTATACATCCATAATCTGTTCCATTTAACACATTATCTAATTATTTATGTTACACAGATGTTTGTTTCATATATATCACATATTTTCTATCAGTTACTTTATATCCAGTGGTAGTGATAAATAGCTATCAAAGCTCCACTTAAACATATACTAAAATAAAGATTGGTCACCTCTAAAAGTCATCTGTCTATTGTACATATAACTTCTAATTAGAAATGGCAAGACTAAATTCTCAAACCTGATTGGCTGAGACAGGCTCCAAGTTGGGCATTTATTTTCAGTAGATGCCCAGCTAAAAATAAAAGCCAGTCCAAATGCCACTTTACAGTGTAGCATTTTCAGTGGTGCCTAGCCTGCTTTCTAATTGGCTGAAAGCACCTAGAAAATTTGAAATGCCCCGTTTTTTTTGTCTCGCTTAGTGAGAACTGCAGCTCCCCAAAACTACTTCCTTTAGTCTTGACTGCCTTCCTGTTAATAAAAAGAAAGCACACTAAATTGTAGCTGGGTTGAGCGAGAAATAACTATTCCTCACAGTCTTATTCTTTACTATGGCTCCATTCTCTGACCGTGGTCTTGCGTTTCTGTGCTGAAAGGTAAACAGAAGCCGTTGCTACTATCAGTTTCACGGTGGAAGTGCATCTTTTAAAATGCAGCAAGCGACTCATTCACACCACTGCCCCACAGTTAGTGAAGCTGCTTCTTTAGAAAATGGGTCTTAGAACTCATGGGCACTGATTTAACATATATCAAAGGGTTATAGAATTTTAAAAGCTGTAACGGCCACCATTTTTTCACAGTTTCCATCATCTACTAGTTACAATGTATTTAACATTCATGCCCCCCACCACCACCATTATACCAAGAGCAGTATACCGAATAAAGTTAAAGCTTAGTGTTATAAAAAGCATAGCAGTGTCACCGTCCCTAAATGCTCCATTGCTGCACATCTTAATCTCGCCACAAAGCCAGCCACTAAATTGTAGGCTTCAACCCAGCAGCACACATTCCTCAATGAGGCAAAGTATTATGCAGAGTCCAGTAGGCTGCTGTAAGAGTTTCTTACCAAAGAGCCCCACCCACTTGTAAATGTTGCACCTCTTCCAATATTTAAAAGTTCGTAAAAAAATATGGCAGTACCTCACAAAGCTTAGCAAAATTATTTAACTTTACAACTACAACTTTTACTGTTGCCATACTTCTCGAGGACTGTTCTGTACGCCTCAGAACTTGAACTGCTCGACTCTCTGCCCTTTCACCACATGCCTTTTCCCATTAATAGCACAGCATGTGTAGCCAAATACATAACCACAGCAAGCTGTTTTCATGTTTGCAATAGACAGGAATCTGTTAAAATCTGACCAGAGTGTCTAAAAAAATCTGTAATAAGAAACAAACCATTTCCAGGCACACAATAATTGCACAGCTCGCCTGCCCTTTGGTAACAGAGAACGTATTTGCACCCTATACAGACAAGCAGGATAGCAAAATGTACCTTTTTTCCATCTTATATTTCCTTATTGCTCCAGCATTTTCTGGACCGGTCTCTTTGTCCCTAGGCATGTATTTATGGGCTCCATTAAGCCTGAATTTTAAGGTCCTGTCCAGCAATCACGTGTGTTGGAAACTAGCTGCACTGCACAACTAAGTGTCCACAGTCAGGTCTCGCAGCCTCCGAGACTAGTTCTGTTCCTTAAGAAAAAACTTTTTCACAGTTACATTTGTTTTATTAATTATTGCTGGTTCACTCCACCACCCTCCATATACAGTTCCCGTCATTTCTGCTTGTGTCCCACTGACAGAACATCTACCAGTCTTGACATATTAAAAAAAAAAAACTGCGATACTGAAGCACTCTGGACACACCAGCAATGTGAGCAAAGCTTTTAAGAAGTGCTTCAGTACTGCCAAAACAATACAAAATCAGTATAAGAGAATAGCTCTGTGCTCTGTGTGTGTGTGTGTGTGTGGAGGGGGCAACAGTAGATGGAACAGCACCCAAATTAGCGACTACTTTAACAAAAAAAAAAAAGTTTTTCCTAGTATTTGTATTTGTTTTGAAACAGATTTCCTTTACTACTTAATCAAAATTTAAACAGATGCTTATTTTCTAAGTGCAATAATATCCTCCAGGGTGGGCGATGTTTGCTATACGGACCTTCCAGGGCTATAAGGCCCTCTGCCTCCGCTGGGCCTCATTAAGCCCTTGGGCAGTCCGTATAGCACAAAAGCGCCCACCCTGTCTGGTATTATTGCTTACATATTAACTGTCGCCTTCTCCAATTCAGTAGTTCCTTGTTAGGTCTTAATCACCCTTTCTCCTTTTCCCCACATCTCTCCACTTATCTGGTCAGATTGTTCCTATTTGAGCTTCATGTAGCAGCCACCTTGTCCACTGGTTTTGGAATTTGGGTGTTTGTCTTCTGAGCCCCATTGTGATTCTCTCCATTCTCTATATTTCCTCTACTATCCTCTCCACTCTCCCACTGTCTGTGGTTCAGGCCTCAAGCCATCTCCTTGTTACCGTTTAAGGGCATCGACAATTAAAATACCCCAAAGTTGACTTTCATCTTTCCCTTTCATGCCTAAAGGGTGTATTCCCAATACTAAATGTTCGGATCGAGCAGGTGTAGGTGTCACAAACACCTTTGATACATGTCCACCCACCTGTCTCAATACTCCCGATCTCTGGGCATGACCAGAAGATATGGGCCTGTGAGGCCTTGGCTTCCCCACATCCTTGCCAACAAATACTAGACCCACCTCCTGGCCCATGTACAGCCTGTGTTGGGACCATTAAGTATCTTGTTCGAATTTTCCAGCTGAATTCTCTCCACACTGGGAAGTCGTTGCCATGTGTTTACCCAAACTATTTCCCACTGTTTGTCAGTTAGTGACACCCCCAGTTCTCGCTCTCCCATTTATTCTTTATGTATGTTGATGCAGACTGAGTATCTGCTATGTAATTTATATAAAGAATGGAGTAGCCCTTTCTCCATTTGGTGAAGCCCAGATTTTGTGGAATACTGCGTCCTCACTCATCTCCAATCTCTCTTTTCCCAACTTCCTTCTCATATCTTGTATGTAATTCTTCATTTGATAGTATCATATTGATCCTTTTCTTCCCATTTAAATTTTTGTTTAGCAGCTTCAAAGGACATCATGGTGACCTTATGAATAAATGCCCTGGGAAACCATTCCTCTTTGTACTTGCCTTTGTACCAGTCATCCTGTATTGCTGGTGTAAATTGTGTGTTATATGCAAACCACCTATATCTCCACATCTGTTTCTGTGTGTTTCCCTTCCTAGTTTCTCTTCTCCATCCTTCTAGTACTGCTTTAGTTCCTGTATAGTTTGATTTTAAGTGTTTGTCCCTTCTCCCTAAACAAGGCTGCACACAGTGGGATATCTAAATGTTCCTGTATATCTATCCTGTTCCAGGGTGCATCATACTGAGGGTTAGCCCCATAACAAAGCTGTCCTCATCTGGGCTGTGCACCAGTTGGCAAGAAGATTCGGTAGCATGGGCCCCTTCAGCTTTCGGGAGGTACAACAAATTTTTCCTGATCCTAGGGTGTCCCCTTTCCCCACAAAGTTCAGGAACATCCTCTGCCATTTATCTATTTCTCCTTGTGGGACAGAACATGGTACACATTGAAATAAATATAGTAATCGTGACAAAGCATTCATCTTCAAGGATTGTACCTTAGCATGAATTAACAACAGTAGAAACCCATCTCCCAAAATCTTTCTTTAGCTGAGCTATCAGAGGTGGGTAGTTCAGGTTGAATAGTTGTGTGTTCACTGTGCCCAGTTTTATGCCTAGATATTTAATACACTCCCTGTCCCAATTCATTGGGTATTTGTCTCTGATGTTCGCTGAGCTGACATAATTAAAACTGAGCACTTCAGTTTTGTTCTGTTCAGGGTATATTCAGAGATAGCTGAGTAAAATTCACTTATTTTGAACACTTTGTCTAATGTCGTGTCTGGGTTACTCACATATAAAGTATGTCATCAGCATACTAATGCCAGTTTATGTTCTGCCCTCCCACCTTAATTCCTGTTACTTCTTTACTTTGTCTTATGGCCTGAGCCAACGGTTCAATATATAAGGCGACAACAATGGTGACGAGACATCCTTGCCTGTGCCCCTGCCCAGCTTAAAATTCAAGAGATATGGCCATTAGCTCTTACATATGCATAGCTCCTTCATAAAACTGAAAAATCCTCTCTGAACTCCTCCGGCAGCCCAAACTGAGAAAGGACCGCTTCCCATAAAACTCCAGGACACCTTGTCGAATGCTTTTCAGCATCTAAACTTAACAGGACTGAAGGTATTTTTGTCTTAATAATCTGATCTATGATATGGACTGATCTTAAATTATCCTGTGCTTGTTGTCCTGGGACAAACCCCATTTGATCAAGTTGTATGAGACTCAGGAGGATTTGTTGAAGTCTCTAGCCCATATGACTGTTAATATCTTATAATCATTATTCAGTAGTGAGATTGGATGATATGAGGGGCATTTGGTTGGGTCCTTTCCTGGCTTAGGCAGTACTGAAATAATTGCCCTGATCCAGGATGGTGATGCACATCCCGCCTCCATTACCCCTTATAAACTCTCATTAACAAAGGTTGTATCAATTCCTAAATGTTTTATAGAATTCTGGAAGCAACCCATCTGTTCCTGGACATTTTCCTGTTTTTAAATTTCTAATAACTTCCTTAAATTCCTCTATTCCTATGGGTACAAGTAATTTTTCCCCTTGCTCTTTACTTAATTTCGGTAGCTCAGTATACTTCTTCATACAAAACTGAAGTACTATAACAAAAGGAAGCTTCAGAAGCAAAGAACGAATGACAAAGAACATCTCAAAACCAACCCGGAACCACCCCTTAGGAGGCTGGGTGCCTCTTCCTCATTAAGAATTACAGACTACGCCCAGTCTCCTCTTCTAGGCCTCTGAGACCTTTTCTGGGGCTTGATTCTGAATTAAACTGAGGCCTTTTCCATTGGCGCTTTTACATCTAGCCACTTTCTGAGGTATCACTGTATAGACTATTACGGTTACTTCATCGGTATGCCTCTCGGCCTGTTGTACGCTGGACTCTTTTGTCCCTCCACGAGCAGAGCCTACTACTCACATGCTGAGAAAATGGTATTTACTGAAGAATATACTATATAAAATTTTTCTGTTGGTCCTTGAGAGACCACTTTCATAATTATAATTTATATAAGAAATGAACCTTGTACTTGCAAAATACACAAGGCTTATTATTATGGTCCACCGGATGGCATATAACTGCTTGGGAATCTCCCAGAAGTAATGACTTACTGCAGAGATCATTCCATGGAAGAAAGATCAGTTACGCAAAGACTTTTGCCGTAACAGTAGATCTTCTAGGAATGTCTCTTGCAGTAAATATCTCTCGACCCCTGCTATTCTATAACAGGGAAAAGCAGAGACATGGTTGGGAGGCTTTGGTACCTCGGTTGCCTTGGTCCCTCGCTTCTACGAGCTGAAACCGACGGGGAACGCAGACTACCAGGACCGCCCACTCTTATAGGTACAGCCCAGGAAGTGAGGTTGTGAGTGGTCCCTGGTGGGAGACTGCTAGAAGAGAACTACCGGGTTAGAGCGCCACTATCGGAACTCCCAGAAGTAATGACTTACTGCAAGAGACATTCCTAGAAGATCTACTGTTACGGCAAAGTCTTTATGAATTGATCTTTCTAGGAGTGGTATATGTTGCTCATCCACACAGACCCACCCGACCTCCTCGCCGCGGACGCACAAACCTGGCTTCCAGCAGGCTAAGATCTGGCGCCATAGGGCGGAGCCAAGGGTTATACTACCTGGGTGGGTGCAGGAGTCAGCTTGAAGACTTTCCAGCTGATGTAAAGGAAAGGGACTCTGCCAATGAGTGTGGATGAACAACATACCACTCCAAGAACTACTGTTACAGGTGTGTAACCTGTTTTTCCTAACTTGCCTTGCTGTCACTGTCACTCATAATTTCAGCCTCGAGGACCAATATCCCTGACCCAGTCCCTGGCCAGACACTTTAGGCGCTACTATGCAGGTCCGATTCTTTCCCCAGTTCACAGAGACCCTCACTGACCCACACATAGATTTAGTTGTTTTGCTCCGTCCGACCCATTACCTCTCATTGATGGAACCACCAAACTAGGTACTATTCTGCTCCTTGTGCTGGTTTTCTCCTGAGCTGTCATCTCTCTCCTGGCTCAGTCGGGATTCAGACTTCTTCCACTGCCTCTTGATGATGAGAGCTGTGTCTTCCTTCCCAAGTCGTCAGCTGTCGCCATCCCTCTCTTCTGCCACACAGAGGAATACAGGGACTGCAGTTGAGAAAAATACTCACGGTGCAGCCGCCACAGAGACCATGTAAACAAACGAATGCTGGCCCTTAGAACTCCTCCATTGGCTTCATAAACAAATCGCTGCCCACACTGTGATTCCTTCACCACTCCTGCACAGATGGGCCCCTGCCCTAAACTGCATCTTGCAAAACAAAAAACACGACCAATCACCACCCCTCTCACTGTTGTCCCATGGAGAGCCAAAGTGCAAGTCAAATTTAAAGTGACACTGCACCATTTGTGGCTGGCAATGAATCAGTCCACCAAGAAGGGCTGCGTCAAAGCAGATGCAGTGCATTTATGCGGTGTGTCAAAATTGGATTTTTGCCCAAGGGGATATCAGTAGCTTGTTAACTTGAGCCCTGCCCCGAGTAGTTATCCCCCGCCATATTTGCATTGAACTCAGTGGGAAATTGGATGTTTCAATTACCTGTTCCTTTCTGAGAGAAAAGGCTGGTCAGGGATAGGAAATGTAATCAAGGAGAAAGACAAGCTAAGGAAAGTTCAAGACAAAACAACACTGTTGAGAATGGGACACAAGTAAGAAAAGTAAAAAGGATAGAAAACACAATAAGAAAAGAAGCTACTATTTAAAAAATTGGGTTAGTAAGAGATATGGATTTCATTTTCAAACAATGATAGAAGAAATAATTATTACATACCAATCTGATGAGGAAAGAGACCGGGGTAGTCATATCTGATGACCTAAAGGTGGCCAGGCATTATAACCAGGCAGTTAGGAGTGCTAGTGGGTTGCCGAGCTGTATAGGAGGGTATTACTAACAGAAAGAGGAGGTGGTGTTGCCCTGTATAGATCACTGCTAAGGCCCCACCTTGAGTACTGTGTTCAGTTTGGGAGACCACATCTCCAGAAGAACAGAGTGGAGGCATTCCAGAGGAGGGCAACTAAAATGGTGCAGGGTCTGCACCAAAGCCCTATGAGGAGAGACTAAAGAACCTCAGTATGTACACCTGGAAGAGAGAAGGGAGAGGGTGATATGATAGAGACCTTTAAATATTTCACGGGGTAAATAAGGTACAGGAGGTAAATATTTTCAGAAGGAAAGGAGCACAACAACAAGGGACATGCTGTGAAGCGGGAGGTTAGATTCAGGAGAGATATGAGAAGGTACTTGACAGAAAGCGTGGTGGAAGCCTGGAACAGCCTTCGCCTGAGGAGGTGGTGACAAAGACAGTGGTGGGTTCAAGAATGCATGGGAAAGGCATGAGAGCATCCTCGTGGAAAGGAAGGGGGCTGGAGAAAGATCCAGAGACCAGTTAGGTTCTCGGTGTGACTATAGTTAGGGAAAATGGGCAGACTTGGTGGGTCAAGTGGTCCTTGTCTGCAAACAAATTTTATGTTTCTATATGACGTTTTATAACGTGTGTATTAAGAGCAGTGGCGTGCTCATGGCATATGCATAGTTCTTGTATGATTAATGTACGCTTTGTTTTGCTGCTGTGTTTGTAAAAACATTAAACATGTAGTTAAGATACATTTACATTTCTTTTACAGCAAAGCTGCCACAAGTATTACTCTGGAGAGCGAATCAAATGCCACGCGGAGATCAATGAAAGCAGTATATACTTTATGCTTCTGTACTGTACGGTATTTTTCAGTCAAGTGTGATAATGTAAAGCAGTGATCAGTTTTAGAGAAACCTTTCTAGAGCCAGTTTGGAAATCATTTAATACTATACCCTGTCTTTAATCCATTCTTCAGTTTTGTTAGTGTCAATTTTGGTGGAAGATTTTGGCAATATTATCATTACGACAAATGGGGTGGCACATAATAGAGTAATCTGCTCTTCCTTCTTATGAATTGGGACTATTTGATTCCTTCTTTGGTTGTTTGGTGTACAGTTCTGTTGTTTTATTTGGTTATAGAATCTTATTAGGATATGTAGGTAGCCACCATACAACCGGAGAAGAGGTCCAGGATCTGGCAGCTCAAATTTAGTGCAACATGATGCAAGGTGATGCATGTTGAAACAAGGACCCCAAAACAGTGTATTGGATATAGGAGGTATCCAAGTAAACCACACTGCCAAGAGAGATACCTGGTGGTCATCATTAGCGATAGTCTCAAGCAGGCAGCCCAGTGCAACAGGTTGTATGCGAAGGCCAACCCAACCGCATGCTATGTTGCAAAGGAGAGGCATCACCAGTAGGAGACAAGAGGTGATTCTTCCACTGTAGAGATCCCTAGTGAGGCCACACCTGAGTACTGCCCACAGTTTTGAAACTCTATCCTCAGGAAGCAGCTGAGAGGGCCCAGAGAAGGGCCACTAAAATGATAGGGAGTATGCAGGGAAGGCATATGAGAAGCGGCTATCTAACATCAACATGTGCATACTCGAGACAAGATAGGAGAGGAGTGATGTGATTGAGATTTTAGATACATCCATGGAGTCAGTAAAAGTGACTGGTCAACTATTTTCACACATAGAGAGGGTCAGTTACCAGGAGCATGAGAAAAACTAGCAGCAGTATATTTAAAAAGGTGTAAGTATTACTTCATGGTGAGGATTGTAGATCGTGGAACAAATTGCTGCGTGAACTGGTAAGAGCAGAAATCTGTCCAAGGGTTCAAAGTGGCCTGGGACAGGCGAGGAACATAGTGACTGGGCTCAGGGAGGGGGAGGTGGACAAGGTTACAGGTGGAGCAGAGTCCACATCTGTGCTCTCAGACCAACTACACTCAGCGATACGCTGCAGTGGGTTAAGGAAGTACAGTGCAGAATTGTTGGACTCCAGATCATCTGCTTGCAAAATGCCTCTGTTTCTACACTGTCAGCCTTATATAGAGCCATCAGTATTTGTCAGAGCCTTGTGCTTTGCTAGCTTTACAGGCATATACTGCATTAGCAAATTTCTCATTCGATATAATGTAATGATTTAAATGTGGGCTCCTCTACAGAATCTTGTAATAATCTCATAATATTTCTGCAGTTTTGTAACACATTTTGTATAGTGCGGTTTCCAAACTGAAGGGGTAATACGAGCTGATGTATCATTTTTATAATTACAAGATGCTGAATTTGTAAGATGCTGAATGTATTTTTTACTATTATTTCCTCTGTATATTTTGCTTTGTGCGCATATTGGCCCAGGTCACGCCTGAAAACTGTCCCTGAATCAGTGCACCTACCCAGTTACCAAAGACTTAAATAAATAAATAAAAATAAAATATTGTTCCTATGGCAAGAAGTTGTCAGAATAATTTAGAATTGTTTTTTACATCAACAGTAGTCATTAATCGTTTTGATATCTGATATATTTTACTGCTAAAGGCTGCTTATGTTGTTTCCTTTCTCTGTTTCATCGATAATCAATTTTCTCTAGTTGTATTTTAATTTGTAGTCCTTACCGAGCCAGTAGGTTCCTTTTTCAACTTGACAATCTTTGTTCAACCATGAATAAACATTTTCTTGTACCGCATTATTTTATATGTAAATCAAGTACTAGCTGGAATGTGGCTGGTAGATAAGTGTACATTTTTCTGCTTGGAACTTTTCATTAGTAATGCTTCAGTCTGCTTCTCCTGTGCACCTCTCCTCTCTCTGAAACCACTTCCTACCCACTCTACTTTGCCTCCTCCTACCTTCTTTCAGCATTTCAAGATTCATTTCTCTGTTTACTGCAGTTTTACCCTGGGCTAATATTGAGATTACCACCTCTCATTTTTCATTTCTGTACATTGTACCTTTTTGTTTGTAATATTGTACTCCTGTACGGATCCTTTATTTATTTATTTTTTTTTTACCATTTGCATTATTGTTACCTTTCCCCAGAGCATAGTCGATGGTTGATCTTCCGCATGGGCAAAGACATGTTGCATCTCCTATTGCAGTATATTGCCATGAGCCCTTCCATTCTATATTATAGGATGTTTCGTGTTTTACACAGTGTTACAAAGTTTGAATCCATGCTCATTTTTTTTTTTTTTTAAGTCAGACCTATTTCTGGAATATTTGTCTGGCATGGGTGTTAAGATTCTGCTTAACAGAGTGTGTGTATGTATTTATTTATTTATTTATTTATTTATTCAGAGTGTTTCACCAGGAAGGCGATCTGAACGATATTGCTAATTTCCAGATGCTTCCTGGAAAAATGGTGCGAAGTGGTGGAGACACCAGTGGAGGAAGGGTGGAGGCACTGGACCCCACCACACCTGCCGACACACTGGTGACCCGGATTTGAGACCGAGCCTAGGTTATGGGGAGCCAGCAGCTGCGGAGAGGAGAGGATTGGACATCACAGAGGATGCTGTTCTCCATGGAGGGAGGATAGTCATGCTCCAGTGCAGTACTGCCACATGCATGACCACAGAGTGGCATTATGCTTGAGAGACTTACTGGGCGGGGGGACACTGGCGGTGGCATGCTCTATGCTTGGGTATGAGCTTGTGTACCACCCTGATATCGGTGTCCCAGGGAGAAAACCTGGAGAAAAATCCCAGACAGAGCAACGAGGAGCGGTCCGATCCTTTGCAGGTCCCCACACTGGTGACAGGGGCCTGCTGACCCAGCCACGGGCGGGGTTAATTGAGGTTGAGCGAAGACATTGGGATGCCAAGTGACAAGGATAGTAGGCCTATACCCAGGGAGCGCACAAATTAACTAAAAAAAATGCTTATTATTGTCAAAGTAATGAAATTTGCCAACAAGTGCATTAAAGTTGTCCATAAGAAGCATTTTCAAATTAGGTAATTTGTCTTCGCTTTCTTAATTTATCTGTTGTATTCTACAGTATATTTCTTCACTCTCTGCCCCATGTTTTTAATTGCTCCTCTCTCAGGATTTTCACCTTGTTCTGGAAACATGCAGTTGTCATTCCACTACACAAAAGTTGTCCCTTATACTGCCCTGCAAATTATCATCCAATCCGTAGACTGCACTGGAAAACAGTGCAGCTTATCCGATAGCTGTCGAAACACTGAGAAAAGCCTATTGAATAATAATGATAAAATCCAGAATTTAAAAACATTGCCTAAATCCAGTAAAAATACAAGCATCCATCAATTATGAGTCCTGATATTATTCAAGCACTAGAAGATCAATATATGGCCAATATCCTCCTAATGGAACGAATGTTAATATTAAGGGATGAGATAGCAGCTGGCTCCATGGTGCTAAAGGAGAGTATTAAGGCTTGTTACACTGAAGTGGAGTTCAGGCACAATAGGGAAGGCTTAACTGACTTCAGCTGTTTCTCCCGTATGTGGTGAACAATGTTTATACACATTTGTTGTCATGAACAAAAGAATGGAGCAAGCTGCACTGGAGCAGAGAGGAAAAAGCACTGCCCTTCAGCTGCTGCAGTAAGAGCAAATCCCGCTCCTTCAGCTGCTGAAGAGCAAATCGCTCCTTCAACTGCTGCAGTAAGAGCAAATCCCGCTCCTTCAACTGCTGCAGTAAAGCAAATCTGCTCCTTCAACTGCTGCAGTAAGAGCAAATAACAGTGTTGTAAAGAAAGTCAGTACATGAGGAAAACGTCCACTGTGGAGATAGCCACAGGCATTTCCAGTAGTCCAATGGGGTGTTGACGACGGGAGAAAATAAACTGAGGAGGTATGGGCCGACGAGAAATGGGCAGCACGGATGTAGATCATCATGGTCCGACCCAGCTAGGCAAATGTTTCTGAAAGTTGCCATACCAGCGTCTTACAGTTCAGTATGTGCGCCTTTATGGAGGGAGATGTCCTTGGAAAAAATGTATTTGAATATTAAATTGGAATCTTGTTGGCCTAACCAATATATGTGTAAACTGAAACTGTCATGTGACACTGACATAGTATTTCACTGGAATTTGTATACAGTAGACGGAGAAATAAGGATTAATGGATAGTGGTCCTTCCTAGACCTAGCTGGAGTAACACAAACCATTTGAGAGGTCAGTAGGTGGTTTAGCAACTTGTACAAATCATAGAATATAGTAATATTAATTGTAAACTGGGTACTGGAAAAAACAGTGTATTTAACATCTGTGTCACCCAAAGAGCTAAAATATTATTTATTTATTTAATATATTTAAATTGTTTCACAAGGTAAACATACAGATATACAACAAGAGTCTCATTCACATGTAACCCCTAGATGGCGCTATCCCAGGGCTACTACCCTGCCTGATTTGCCACCAACAGGTTGAGGGGCCTGGATCAATGGCGGTGCCTCCACCCAGAGGTCAGGGTTTGCAATAGTTAAACTAACTTGGTCACAGCCCTCTGGGACACTGCAACCCCCTTTCTTCCCACTAGTGGCCCACACAATATATCAGAATTACCTTCACAGTATACACTTACCCCCAGGACTGGTTCCGCACTGGGACCTCCTGTGAAATGAGATACAGTGCAACAATCACAGTACAGTACTTTAACATAGACAAATACCTCAGGCAGTATAACTTTGCTGAAACAAGCAGCTCTGATTTATTTAGGGATATAACAAGGACAGGGGAAATCAGGTTAATTAGCTTATCACTCTAATAATCTACCTATGGCTCTGTGCACAGGCCTATCCCTATCAGTTACTGTCCCTGGGTACCCAAGCCCAGTGGCTAGTCCAAACCGTGGCAGCTGGTAGGGCCCTTTCACACAGAGAAAGGAGAATTAAACAGTCAGCAGTACAGTAATTCCATTTGGATTTAATGTGGCAATTCAACAGGGGCTGACCCTGAATTAGTACTCCACGACCTCCAAATAAGATAGGGTCCTTCAATGTCAGCAGGGCTCACTTGAGGTACACAAACCTCTTCACACATTTATATAAAAGAAAGCACTATACCAGGCAGGCTGCATCTGTATCCCGATCGCAATTACTGCCGATACCGGGAGAACACACAGCAGATTCAGTTCCTGACAGACCGAGTGCAATTTCAGCAATTCTTCCAGTCTTCTACAGGGTGAGCCTGGTTTCTACTCTTCAGAGATCTTTGATTCTTTTCACAGGACAGGATTCAGTCCTAACAAGCTGCAGACCGGAACTCTGGGCCTTACACGTTTTGACTAAAACTGCACACTGAAAAGCACAGGGCTCCTTCCTTCTTCACTGCCAAAGCTCAACTGAAACTCCAACCGACAAAACCGGCACTTCCTTTGAGTTCCTCCCAGTTCTTGACTGGATTGGCTGTCACTCACAATAGACTGCTGCTGTTGGTCCAAAAGGCACTGAAGTCTAAACTACATCTCCCAGAGTCACTGCCCATACAATCCTCTTGTGGCTGGCTCAGATTATGAGTCCAAGTTCTGATTCGTCCAAGGCACCATTTTAGAGCTAGCTACCCCACACTGATTGGTCCAGTTCAGCAGTTCAAAACTAGAATGGGAACTAGCAGACACAGTTCTGACTGCAAAAAGCAGGTTAGACAAACTGTAATTTCATTATTACTCTAAATAATTTCTGGCAAACAGTTACATCTTTCAGATAGGTTCCCTTTGCACTCCTAGTGACTGCAAAATGAAGTGAATTGGCAGCAGCTTGAGTGGTACTCAATCAAAGAAACACACAGTCCCCCATACAACTAATTATGTCTGCAAGCAGACAGCTCTTAAAGACAGTACCAGAGGTTCTAAAAACACTCACTGATAAATGGCTTAAATGCCAAACACCATTCAGGCTTGGAGCATTCAAGCAAGCTCCTGGAAGTCTTTTGGGAACCCCCATTTGCAGAGGGTTACACCCTTCCTGGCCTGGGAAAGCTAGCACGTCCGCGTCAAGCAATATTCATAAGTTTCAACTGCAACCATATACATTTGCATTAGGCTCGCACATGTAATCATCAGTCAATATATCATTTTACCAAGAACACATTTCTGAAACATTGCAGACGTCACTCTTTACACAGTAGTTACATACACATTGTACCATAACTCAAGTTATTACCTCTTGTACATGAAACCTGAAGAGATGGGGCCCTTCCTATCAGTTACCTTGGGCTGGATGGGGCAAGGGCACCATACTTAGAGGGCAACACAAGTAACTTGAGTTAGCACTGATGCTCAGTTTGGGCAATGAGCTCGGGGACATACGCTCCTTTATGGACAACATTGAGAGGCAAGTCCACAGGCCTCCCAAGTGAATCATAACTGAGGTGCACCACAGGCTTTACAGCTCGACCAGTCTTTCTAGGGGAACTGTTATAGTCTCTGCACTCTGAGCCTCATTTTCAGCATTGTCCTCACTTGTCAGGGGAGTCTCCATGGGGGTAGAGAGGCTAGAACTTGGGGCACTTTCAGCTCCAGGAGTTACAGTTTCTGAGTCCACAACATTTGGCTCACATGGAGAGCTTTCGGACACTGGCAGTGGACTGTCAGGGCACTCAAAATACTCTTCTTGTTCGGTGTATCACCAGTCTGCCCCAATCTATCATTTTCCTCCCTGAAAGCTCAAACAGTTCAACCATGCACAATGATTCCATTTCATCTGATCTGATGCTTTGCACTTCACTTTCTGGGAGCATTGGCTCAGGGATGAAGCTGGGGGCTTAGACAGTCAGAAGGCCCAGCTTCATCTCCAGTATTGACTAGGGATTGCCCCAAAACAATTGACTCAGTTCAGTAAGAAGGATAGTATTCAAAGTCACTCTCACTTTCTTCCGATATGGACTGACAGTCATGCTCAACTGGGACTTGTGGAGGGAACACTTTAACTTTGCTTCTGTAGGTGCAGACTTTCTTGATCTTTTCTTAGCAGCAGCTCTAGTCACTGGTCCAGAGGGGCATCTTCTAGGGGCTCAGACTCAATTAAGATTTGTCCAATGGGCAGTAAATGATTTCTATGCATTGTTTTACATCTTTGAATTATTCTCAGGCCTTACTTTGTACACTGGCAGATCATCTAGTTTGCCCACTACAATGTGAGGGAGATGGTGCCATCTGTCAGCAATCTTGTGCTTGCCATGCAGTCCCAGATTTCTTAGCAATACCCGATCTCCCTCCTGGAGTTCCTGTGCTTTCACCTTTTATCATACCTTTCTTTGTTGGCCAGATTTCTTTTGGCAGCCATGGTTTGAGCCAGTTGGTACGCATGAGTTAGCTGGGCCTTTAACTTTGCACATACTGTAAATAGTTGTCAGCTTGAACCCCATCAGGAGAGACCCCAAACACACATCTACTGGTAGTCGAGCTTCTTCCAAACATCAGGCGGTAGGGGAGAATCCAGTGGCATCACTTTTGGTGCAGTTATAGCATGTACCAGGGTGCTAATTTGTTGGCTCCATCTAGGCTTGTCCTTTGGGTGCAGGGTGCCTAGCATATCTAGCAAGGTTGGAAATCGTTCAGGCTGTGGGTCCCCTGGGGTGGTAAGGAGTGGTTCTGGACTTTCGCACTCCCCACAGAGAAAGCATCTCTTTGATCAGACGACTCTCAAAGTCTCTCCTTGATCAGAATGGATTCTTTGTGGAGCCCTAGTGAACAAAAAGTTTTCTACAAGTACTTTGGCCACAGTGGATGCTTTCTGGTCTTTGGTGGGGAAAGCTTGGGCATATCTCGTGAAATGGTCAGTGACCACCAGCACATTACTGATATTTCTTTGATCTGACTCCAAACTCAGAAAATCAATACAGACCAGCTCCATGGGTGCACTGGTGGTGATGTTAACAAGGGGGCAGCCCTCTGGGGCAAAGCTTTCCTCTGTAACAGCGACTACAAGTTCGAATGTGTTGCTCCACATCAGCCCCCATCTTAGGCCAATAGAATCTGGATCTCACCAAGTCAAGTGTTCTGTCTATACCAAGGTGCCCCATGTGGTTGTGCAAGGACCTCAGTACTGAGTCTCGAAAGGCAGTGGGCAGCACTAGTTGTTGTTTGTCTACTTGTCCCCTCTGTCTACTGTTTCTCTGTATAACAGTTTATTGATCAGTTTCAACTTAGGACCTTCTTTGTATAACAGTGCAGTTCTCAAATCAGTGGAGCGTAATTTGGACACATCTTTTCCTGCATAGAGGGCTTCTAAAGCTGCTTTGATCATGGGATCGCGGGATTGAGCCACCGAATACTGTCATTGTCCAGCTGAGGCAGTGCACCAATGTCTATTGTAGAAAAGTGGCAATAAGCAGCAGGTATGCAATTCTCAGAGGCTCCCAAGCAATCCACCATGCAGTCCACTGCGTCCGTGGACATTTGTTCCTCCCTGTCAAACTTCAGCAGAGTGCCGAATGTCAGGTTCTGCCAATCGGACCCAATCATTCTGGGGAACAGGCCTCGGGAGAGAGCATCAGCATCTATGTGGTTCAGACCTGCTCGGTATTCGAGCATAGTCATATGTAGATAATGCAGAAAGCCACCTATGGCCAGTGGCATCCAACTTAGCTGAGGTCTGCACATAGGTCAAAGGATTATTGTCAGTTTTACTAGTATTTTAGCCCCATACAAGTACTCATGGAATTGGTCAACAATAGCCCACTTCAAAGCTAGGAACTCTAACTTATGTACAGGATAGTTCTTTTGGATGGGTCAGGCTTCTACTGGCAAAGGCCACTGGTCTCAGGCCATTCTCGTGCTCTTGGTACAACACAGCCCCCAACCCTTGCAAGCTAGCATCAGTGTGCAGGACGTAAGGTTTTCTTGGATCGGCATAGGCCAGCACTGGAGCATGGGTAAGTTGATATATGATCTCATGAAAAGCAGTCTCACAATCAGGAGTCCAGCGGCCCCAAATACTTCACTCGGATGAAAATACACTCTTTCAGTCTTGAGGGACGCTGACTTTTGGTATTTTTGTGGGTTGGGGATACCCTTGAGTAAGGTTAAGTAAAGGGCGGATCACTCTTGAATAGTCCTTGATGAAGCGCCGATAATAACCACAGAATCCCAGGAATCTTTGCAGTTCTTTTAGATTTTGGCTGTGGCCAGGTGGTCAAGGCCTCAACTTTACTTGGGTCGGTCTCTATTCCTCGGTGGATACTATGTGTCCCACATACTTTACTGATGTTTGAAAGAATTGACACTTATCAATGGACAGTTTAAGGCCAAAGTCCTCCAGTCGGTCCAATACCTTAAATAATCTGCTCTCATGTTCCTCCAGTGAGCTGCCAAACACAATAACATCATCTAGGTATACCAGGCACTCTAGTAAGTTCATGTCCCCACTGCACGTTCCATCAATCGTTGAAAAGTGGCTGGGGCACCTGAAATCACTGAGGCATCCTCATGAATTCATAGAAGCCAAGCGGACAGATAAAGGCCGCCTTCTCACGGTCCTCTGGGGCCATCGGGATCTGGTAGTACCCATCGCGAGATCCAGCACAGAGAACCACTTGCTCCGCTTAGGCAGTCCAAAGCATCCTGAATGCGGGCATTGTGTACTGATCAGGGATAGTCCGCCGGTTTAGGTGCGATAATCCACACATCCTTACTGTTCCATTCTTTTTCCTCACTACCACAATGGGGAAGCATAAGGGCTTCTGGATTCTTGTATTACACCAGCAGCTAACATCTCTTGCAGATGCCGTCTCACATCATCTATGTCAGCAGGTGCCAGGCGCGAGACCTCTCACGAAATGGTCTTTCGTCATGCAGCCGGATATTGTGCTCAGCTCCTTGCACGCATCCTACATCCCATTCCTTTAAAGAAAACACCTGGTCTCTGGGCAAGCTTCTCACTGATCCTCACTTTCCATTCAGCTGGCAGCGGGAGTCGCGAAATCAAACAAGTCAGGCGTTACTCTGTCATTCTTCCTTGAACTCTTGCTGCTGGGTAGCACTGCAGTGTCTGCACAATGCACATTAGCCAGGATGCAACCTCTGTTTACTCAATGTCTCTTTCAGACACATTATGAACTTGGACCATTACCCTTCTGGCATAAGCATGGGCTCTAGCGGGCAAAATACTAGGCTTGACCAGCAGTCCCTCTGGCAATTTTCCATCGCCTGGTGCATCCAACATTAATATTTTATTCTTAACATCCTTTCTGATACGGACCTCTCCTGTAAGGTACACTGGGCATTTGCGCCAGGATCAGAGACTCAGGATCCTTCTTCCATACAATTCCACTCGTTCCTCTGGTTCTGTTTTTCAGCATCTCTCTGTGCCTCATAGGCCTTCTTAATTAAAGCCGAACTCTTAAAGCTCTACTAGTCTTTGACCCCTGTTTTTCATAACACAACTGTGCCAGCCTTCCGAACATATGAGCATTTGTTCCAATCAACAAAGGGACACCATCATACAGTCCAGTGGGGACACACTAAGGCTAGGGTCTCTACTTGTTCGCCACTCCAGCCACGGAGGTGGGGAAAGACAGCCAAATTGGATATACCGGAATAGGGTAGGCCTTCTCACTTAACCCCATACATGCAGTCCTTCTAATGGTTGTAAGGGTATGTCTGACAAATGCTTCTGATACCAATCCTGAACATAATTGTCACTTGGGAGCCACTGTCTAATACAGCTCTTGTAGACACTCCATTCACCTTTACAGTGGTCTCCATGGAGGGACCCACTATTCTGGACCAGTCTGGAGAGGCGGTAGTGGGGCCTGGGCAACTGACCTTGCCACAAAGGACGTGAATTAGCATTTTGGTGCCCTCACTGGGATCATGTCGGCACCTCTTAACCACTGATTTCTTCTCCGAAGCTCTCCTTGTAGCCTATATGCAACTTTGTCAGTGTCTTTTTGGGGACTGGTATTCCCTTTCATGTGCCCATCTTTCCCGCAATTATAGCAAAACATACTTTCTGGAGTTTGAGCCGCGCCGAGGCGCCACACTGGAGCCAGGGTGGGGTATTACTAACTGGAAACCTGGGTGCCATCTCTGTCTCTGGCGATAAGCATTTGGAGACATCTCGTCAGTTTCTCCACTTCCATGGTCAAGGATTTGAGTTTGGAGCTGTTATCAGTAGGAGATACATGGGTGGGTACCCCACCCCATAGCAGATGCAGTCGGATATAGGTCAGGGCCTCAGACTTGCAGGCGTGGCCTTCATAAAGGACTGTTTTGAATTCCCGGATCTCTCAACAGTTAGCCCCATTGTGGCATATCTTTTTCCTTGTCAGAGCACTCATTGACTGTCAACCTCTGCCCTGAACTTCACTTGATGGGTCACCCTCAGTCACTCGGGTCGTAGCCACAGCTGTTGGTGCAGGTACCTCCCGAGGTCGCCTTTTCTCAACTCCTCAATTTCTCTCATTAACTCATCATAGGAGGGTGGGGATTCAGTCGATTTGCGAGGCGTAACTGAAGCAACAGCAGTTCTGAGAAGGGGCAGACTTAAGGATTCTGTCCAGTCTGGTTCGGTCCAGTTCAATCGCTGGCAAACTACCCTTTCTGAGGCATTCTTGCAACAATTTTTCCAGCCGAGAGACATACACAGACAACAACTCCCTTGGTACTGTTGTGCATTTCTTACTCTCCACCATAGGTCCTCATCAGAATCTGGGCTCCCATACACATTCTCCAAGGCCTCAAGATAGGCCTGTGCAGTCGCTTCAGGGTTACTGGCCCGTTTGAGCACGGATGGTAGCCAGGGCAGGACCTCGGAGGCTCTCACTAACCCTCTTTTTCTGGCTTCCGAGCATTGCCATTCTAGCACTTGGGGGCAACATAGTCTATCCAGGTCTCCCAGTCATCCTCCCCTTGGGGGTGGGAGGTGCCAGAGAAGATCCTCAACCTTCTGTAAGAGTCGTGACTAATGGCAGGTGCAGAAATAGGAGTCTGCATTGGTTCAGCCACCATTACAGGCACTGGAGCAGGAGAGGGTGTTGGGGAGGAACACCCCAGGTGGCAAGAATAGTTTCTTCAAGTCCTCCACAGTTTTCTCCTCTCCCAGCAACCATTCAGCAAATTTCTCCTCAAAAGTTTCAGATAGTGGTGGGGCTGATTCCCCGGTCTTTACTGTCCTTAGTTATCACTCCAAGCAGTGAGGGCTCCTCTGGGGTAATGGTCTGTGGCACTTTGGAGCTATCTATGGGATCCTTAAACTCTACTAGGGCCAGGAAAGTGTGGGTGAGCAGATTAGCATGCCGACCCACCACCACAGGGTTTTGTAAACCTTCCACCTTGGAAAGTACTCCCTGCACAGTGTCCGTATTGATACCCAGGGGATGTCCAGGATAAGCATAGCATTTTGGGGTCGATCTCTTCCCCAGTACACCACTCCACCAGCCGGTGCACAGCCACTTCTGTCGGGTACCCATTTTTTCTTAACAGTGGTTCGTAAATATGGCCACTAGAGGACACACAATCCCAGCGGTGAGCCTCCAAGATGTAACCCCTAGATGGCGCTATCCCAGGGCTACTACCCCTGCCTGATTTGCCACTAACAGGTTGAGGGTCTGGATCCAATGGCGGGTGCCTCCACCCAGAGGTCAGGGTTTGCAATAGTTAAACTAACTTGGTCACAGCCCTCTGGGACACTGCAACCCCTTTCTTCCCACTAGTGGCCCACACAATATATCAGAATTACCTTCACAGTATACACTTACCCCCAGGACTGGTTCCGCACTGGGACCTCCTGTGAAATGAGATACAGTGCAACAATCACAGTACAGTACTTAACATAGACAAATACCTCAGGCAGTATAACTTTGCTGAAACAAGCAGCTCTGATTTATTTAGGGGATATAACAAGGACAGGGGAAATCAGGTTAATTAGCTTATCACTCTAATAATCTATTTATGGCTCTGTGCACAGGCCTATCCCTATCAGTTACTGTCCCTGGGTACCAAGCCCTAGTGGCTAGTCCAAACCGTGGCAGCTGGTAGGGCCCTTTCACAGAGAAAGGAGAATTAAACAGTCAGCAGTACAGTAATTCCATTTGATTTAATGTGGCAATTCAACAGGGAGCGACCTGAATTAGTACTCACGACCTCCAAATAAGATAGGGTCCTTCAATGTCAGCAGGGCTCACTTGAGGTACACAAACCTTCACACATTTATATAAAAGAAAAGCACTATACCAGGCAGGCTGCATCTGTATCCCGATCGCAATTACTGCACAATACCCAGGAGAACACACAGCAGATTCAGTTCCTGACAGACCGAGTGCAATTTTCAGCAATTCTTCCAGTCTTCTACAGGGTGAGCCTGGTTTCTACTCTTCAGAGATCCTTTGATTCTTTTCACAGGACGGATTCAGTCCTAACAAGCTGCAGACCGGAACTCTGGGCCTTACACACGTTTTTGACTAAAACTGCACACTGAAAAAGCACAGGGCTCCTTCCTTCTTCACTGCCAAAGCTCAACTGAAACTCCAACCGACAAAACCGGGCACTTCCTTTGAGTTCCTCCCAGTTCTTGACTGGATTGGCTGTCACTCACAATAGACTGCTGCTGTTGGTCCAAAAGGCACTGAAGTCTAAACTACATCTCCCAGAGTCACTGCCCATACAATCCTCTTGTGGCTGGCTCAGATTATGAGTCCAAGTTCTGATTCGTCCAAGGCACCATTTTAGAGCTAGCTTACCCACACTGATTGGTCCAGTTCAGCAGTTCAAAACTAGAATGGGGAACTAGCAGACACAGTTCTGACTGCAAAGAAAGCAGGTTAGACAAACTGTAATTTCATTATTACTCTAAATAATTTCTGGCAAACAGTTACATCTTTCAGATAGGTTCCCTTTGCACTCCTAGTGACTGCAAAATGAAGTGAATTGGCAGCAGCTTGAGTGGTACTCAATCAAAGAAACACACAGTCCCCCATACAAACTAATTATGTCTGCAAGCAGACCGCTCTTAAAGAGACAGTACCAGAGGTTCTAAAACACTCACTGATAAATGGCTTAAATGCCAAACACCATTCAGGCTTGGAGCATTCAAGCAAGCTCCTGGAAGTCTTTTGGGAACCCCCATTTGCAGGGGTTCACACAGATGCATCTTGGGTGAGGAGGTAGGGAGGAGAGGTAGGAGATCAACAGAGAAGAAACAAAACGTAAACACTAAGAATAAGCTCTGCAGGGATTTACATAATTACAAGAACAGGCTCAGACTGTCAGTGTGAGGGAAATAAAGTACAACGGGTATAACTACGGTACAACATGTACAGGAAACAGTCCGTACAGTCACAATAGGATGCAGTTAAAAGCTTTAGGGACTGTTTGGCAGAGGTGATGCTGGTTGGTGGACTGTCGCCCAAAGCAAGGTTATTGCAGAGCTGAGGAAGTTTATGATGGAAAGCAGACTGACCAGATATTTTTATTTTATTTATTTATTTAGAGTCTAGGATTACAAGTACCTTTGAGCCAAGGCTCTTTACAAAGTGCCACGTCAATTGTTGTACAATACAAACATTACATAGAGTTGAGTAACAATGCAAAATGGTGTACAGACATTTTTTAGCAGCTAAATACAGCATATTTAGGAAAGTGGGTACCAGAGGGGCAGGGTAGACAGAGGTAGCTGAGGCTTGGAATGGACACAAAAAGAGCGGTGCAGCCATGGGCGTTTGTCAAGCCTCAAAAAGTGCTTGGGGAGTAGGGGCAAAATGGGAGGTAGGCTGTAGGATGAGGAGAGGGGTGGGAGTTAGAAGTGCTGGGGGAGATGATATTATGAGGACATTCGAGGAGCTAGGTGGAGGTGAAGGTTGGCTTTGAACAGGCCTAACTTTTGCAGAGAGGAGGTGTCTTTGTTGAATCCATTAATCCAGCTAGGAGCTCGGTGCACAAAGGATCTTTGACCCAGTGTGGTGCGGCACTGAGGAATGTGCAGCATTTGATTTTCTGAAGCCCTGGTGAGGCGGAGGTTGCTGTGTATGGAGAAGAGTTTGGACTCTGGAGGGGAGCAAGATGTAGCATAATTTTCTTAGCCATTAGACAAGTTTGGTACTTGATGCGGTTTGATAAGTGGAACCACCCTGTTTGGGCATAGAGGTCACACTGATGGGTGAGTTGGTGGGATCCTGTGATGAGTCGGCAGGCTTTGTTTAGGGCCAAGGATAATGCCTGAGGGCTGTGTCAGTTGCAGAGTTGTAAATAATCAGACCATAGTCGATTAGCGGGACCACCAAGCTCTGAACCGCTATCCTTAAGGCATCCAGGTAAGGCATTCCTGTGCCTGTAGAGGACACCAGTGCATGTGTTTGCAGCTTTGGCGGCACTATCTATGTGGATGCCATAGGATGGGTTGCTGTCTATGGTGATTCCCAGAAATTTAAAGGAGTGAACCTGTTTTGAGGAAAGCACCAAGGCAGTTTGTAATATTAAGGGGTGAAGCCTGTGTTTGTTGTGGGAGCCACAGAAAAGCACTGACTTGGTTTTCTTATAGTTGAGAACCAGCTTTTGACTACTAAACCGTGTTTCAATGGAGGTGAAGCCCTTCTGAAGGTTGTTTTGGAGTAGGTGGGGTCCTACTGGGTGGTGTGAATGACAGCATTGTCAGCATAGAGTAAGATTTGTTCGTGACAGGATTGTGGAAGATTGTTGAAAACGGGCTGAAGAGGAGTGGCCCGAGAATGGATCCCGGAGACTCCTGAGTGTACAGGTCTAGCATCTGAGAAGACATCAGCAATTTTCACTCTTTGGGAATGGATTTCCAGGTAGCTCTTAAACCAAGTTGTAGACTCTGGGAGAGCCCAGCTTTTAGCAGTTCTGTGAGGAGTATTCGATGATGGACGGTGTCGAAAGCCTTGGTCAGATCTATGAAGACCGAACCAGTGAGGTAATTATTGTCCAGGAGTTGTGAATTGCTCCTGTGAATTCAGGAAGGGCAGATGTGGTGCTGTGGCATTTTCTGAAGCCATGCTGTTGTTTATAAAGGATGTCATACTTTTCCAGATATTCCATTAGCTGGTCAGATACCAGACTTTCAATGGCCTTGGGGGAGTATGGATATAGGCCTATAGTTTCCATGAAGGGCCTTATCCCCAATCTTGTGAACTGGTGTCACAGTGGCAGATTTCCATCTATCTGGGAACTGGCCTAGGGTGAGGGAGAGGTTGAAAATCCAGGTTAGAGGAGATGGCACTTCATCAAGAGTAAGGACAGCAGTTTGAGGTCAAGTGAGTCGCCACTTATTCTAGATCCAGCAATTGCTTTACAGATGTATCTATGGGCTTCATGTGTCCTGACTGCTCTGAAGTAAAAAGGGGCGATTTGATAAAGGGGCGGGGGTGGAGGAGGGTACAGGAGGGAGGTCTTCCTCGAAGATGTCTGGAGGAAGAACACTACTGAGGTCAGTGAATGCATTATTGAACGTGTTGGCTATAGTGGAAGAGTCAAGAGTTATAGTCCCATCCACCTCCAATATTGAAGGTGATGTTTTGGGCAGTTTCTCTGTAACTTCCTTGAGATTATTCCAGAAGGACTTCCTCTTTCCCCAGGTGTTTGTGAGGGCATCATTGTAATAGTTCATCGTTGTAATAGTTACTTTTCTTCAGGCGTATTTCTTTGGTGCAGTCATTTCGGGCACGTCTGTAGTTTTGTATATCTTCTTGCCTACCAGTGGCCGAGACTGAAACCAGAGGTGGTCCCTAGCTTTCAGCAATCTTAGATCAGCAGTGAGCCATGGATTACTAAGGCCTTTACTTTCCTCTTTTGAAGGGGCATAGACGCCACAGACAGCATTGAAGGAGCTGATGAAGAAGTCAGGCGCAGAGTTGACATCCGATGCATGGAAGATAGGTGGCCAGTTTTGTTGACTAAGGTGTGAGTTGAGGTGCTTCAATTGACCATGCGGAAGGATTCTGCTGTTTATTAGCTTGGGTGGTGGCGGGCTGAATTTGTTAGACCATTCACAGGTGACCAGGGAGTGGTCACTAGCGTATCTGGGAGAACGGAGACTTTTGAGATGCGGGATGGGTGGCTGGTCAGTATCCAGTCTAGGAGTGTGCTTGTCCCAGTCTTATAGTTGAGTCTAGCTGGGCGAGGTTGGCAGCTGAGATGGCATCTTTGTAGCCACCGTATCTGATCCAATCACAATTTATGTTAAAATCGCCCATTAGGATTATCTCGGTGCCTGGTGGTTGGGAACGGACAAGGTCAAGGATGGAGTTGAGACCTTTACCTTGATCCTAGGGAGGAATGTAGACAGCAGCAATAGTCAGTGCCTTGTTGTGAGCCCTGAGTAGAATTCTGATGGGTAGTATCTAGGCAGTAGAGACCGAGGCAGGGGGTTGAACACGGTGCCCCAGGAGAGAGTCTTAGAGCTAAACAGCACATCCACCGCCTCTTTTAGTGGTCCTGTCAATTCTGAATATGTTATATCCTGGTAGGGTAATTGCACTGTTGGGTGGTGGTGTGCAAATAATTGCAGGGCATCAAGTTTGAGTAGAAGGCTATAGATGTTAAGCATTGCAAAGGTGAGTCCCCAGAGTGACTCTGCCGGAGGTCGGAGCTTGGGATTGTGGGCGTGGGCTATTGTGAATATTGCCAGACAGAAGTAGTAGTAGAAGCAAGAGTTTCAGGGTGCACCAGTGTAGCTGTTTGAGGAGATTACAGTCCACTCGTTTCTTGATGGAGAAAGCTACTCTGTAAACTATGATCCCAGTAAGTGGTGACGAGGCCGAAGTGAGAGTGGGAACAGGCGAACGTAAATCACCCCATCTTGATTCCAGGAGTGGTGCAAGCCTGTCCTGGCAGAAGTTAGATATGGAGGGCATAGCCCAGTGGGTATGGTCCCCAAGTGCCAGTAGATGTTCAGCTGGAAGCACAGTGGGAGATTGGGATGGCAGGCTCCAGGCAGGAATGCCATGAGAAACAAGGAGAGACAATAACCAGAGAGGAACAGAGGGAGGGCCATGGTGGATAAGAGGTGAGGGTAGTAGAGGGAGAAAGGTCTGAGGGAGGAGATAGCCAGTCAGAAAATGGAGGTGATACAGGGAGGGGAGATCGATAGGTGCAGTAGGAGATATGAGGAGGGTGTCAGGCATAGAAAGGAGGCATGGGCAGTGAGGGGACAGAGTTGATTAGTAGAGGGATGGAGGAGCAGGATGGAGGGAGGTGGGCGGTAAAGGAGGAGGTACAGGAGAGAGAGGTATCTAATAGGAAATGAAAGGCGCGAGCAATGGTGGTGTGGGTGGCTGGCCCAGGTAGCCCTGGCCGCTCAGATATTTGCCGATCAGGGGCTGAGGGATCGGCAGCTACCAGTAAGGGAGCTGTTTCCAGTGTTGGAATTAGTTTTGTGGTTAAAAGAAGCAGCGGAGTGAGCAAGGTGTTTAGATAACTGGGAAGTTTATTGAGCCAGCACTTACACCCCATAGAGTGGTAGATACTGCATGCACCCATCTATCAGTGAGGGCCCCTTCAGACGTTCAGTATAAAGTACAGTGATGTCTGAATAAGGCATTGAATGATAAATCGCAGGGGTCTTTAGCAGTGTTTCCAGTTTGGAAAGTTGGCACCTTGGGCCTGTACCATAGATTACATCCCCAAAGTTGACCTTGGGTAAGATAATATGCTCGGCAAGGCACTTCCTCATACCTTGAGAGTCAGTCAGTTACCTCTAAAGGGCACCATGTTTTTGTATGATTTTGATACTAATGATGGTTATGGGTAGAAAAATCAAGGATTGGCTGAGTATATAATACAGTGGTATTTATTTTCGGTTACAATTTTTGTAAATAGTCCCATCAAATTATTTTTTTTAAACATTTTTTTTCCTTATTTGGTTATCCCCCTGCTACCTGCACACAACTCCTTTGGGAGTCGCCAAGGCTTTCTGTTATTGTCTCCCTCACTATTGTCCGGTGCTCGGGCCTTCCCCTAAATTATACATTTTAATGGCTAGGTTTAGGAACCCTGTTGAACTTTTTCCTGGAGCCAAATAAGATGCAGACAGTTTTATCCCTCGGTTCACATGGCATGCATTTCCATCGCCCAATCCCCATCGGTTCGCCGCAGTTTGTAAAACGGTCCCGACAAACATTCAGATGGCTGGGCTTTGAGGTGTTGCATGATAGCTTCCTGCAGTGTGAATGGTGTTCCAGTAGGATGAGGTGGGGAGGGCAGGAGCCTGGGAACTCTACTGAAGTGCAGCATGGGAAAACCTCTGCACCATTATGAGTGGTGCAGGCTGTTCAGATGGCCATTTGAAATGCCTGACAGCACTACCAATCCCAAGAAAAGAAGGTCGCAGTGAAGCGTAATGCGGCAGGAACTGCGATATGGATTGCATTCACATGGCTGCAGTGGCAATGCTATAACAGCTCTGTACTACTCACAGCGCTGCAGAAAATGCCATGTGAACAGCCCTTTGATTGAGCGGTAAACAATACCTTGCAAACCAGCTAGAGATATTGTTGAAATAAGACTGCAGAATATTAGTGGTAGCAGGTTGTGTTATGACCAGTTGTATACAGGATGGTATCATCAGACAGCATGTGGAAGGTCTTCAAGCCCACTTGGTGTTAATAATCAGCCTGTTCTTAACACTTGGGGATTAATTATGATATATATTTTTGTTTCACATTCTCTGCTGCTTTAACACGCTGAGAAGCTTATGCTGCAGAATAATCTGGCAGACTCTTGGAAATGTACTTTGGTGGTGGGGTAGAGAATCACTTGTGATTTATGGTTTTCTTTGCTTGAAAATTAGATTTATTTGAGTTGTAAATCTGTCAAACTGGAAACTTGTTTACTCAGATTTTCTTGCTTTTTTGTTTCCTGTAGTGCTAACCCAGCAGTTGTCCTTGGGCTTAGTAGTTACTGTTAAATGACTGAATAGGCAGAAAGTAGGTAGTTTGATTCCTTTTGTTGTACCAGAGTAAGTCACAGTGCAGAAGCTTTCTGGCTTGCACTAGTCCTATCTGTAGGCAGTTAATTTATGTAGGAAAGGAAGCCCTCATCTGATAGAAAGCTCAGAGACCCTACTGTATGAAGGATAGATATACTTCAGTACTAAAAGCCCAGCTTTATTTAGAAATATAAAACAAAGAATCTGATGGCAGATAAGGACTGCTTGGCCCACCCAGTCGGACCATTTTTATGGCTGCTTAGTGGGAGCTATCCATGTTGTAGTGCACGATATTGAAAAGGGGATGTGGTGCCACGTGACTGTGAATACACCACAGCCGTATTCTTCCACCGGAGTGAATGCTAATCACATCTCAACGCCTTCCATTCAGTACTGTCCAGTTGTTTTCCCTCCTTTCTGCCACACTGTTTTCTTACTCCCTGTGTAAATGCACGTTGCAGTGTTGCCATGGTATTTTCGTCTGAATCGTAACAAATGTCAGTTTCGATTTAAAGACCCGTGGTAGAAGATCCTCTTTCTGTATTCTTTATTCCATTTTTATGGCACCGGCATGGAAGCTAAGCAAAGAAACTTTGACAAGGCAGTAGGCTGATGGGAGATTTATAATGGGAAGGTGAACTGTAAACCAGCTGGAAATGAATGACGTAAAAGTAACACATCTAAACCAGCAGAGAGATCGGGACAGCCTTTTCCGCCTATTGGTGTCAGGAAAAGCTGCTCCAGGTTAGGGACGGTAGACCAATGTCGTTGAAAATCTGAACTCTTCAGATCTCATGATATCTGGCGGACCCAGGAGATACTAATTCTGCCACAGTGTACTGGGTCCCCTTTATAAGCTACTTTTATTTTAATACTAAAATGCCCTTCCCATCTGCAGAAACCATCCTCACCCTAGTAAATCCCACAAAAATGCCCCAATACAGAAAAAGACACAGGCCTGATGATCAGCTTGCTTCTGCTCTCTTCACGCAGGCTTGAAACGCTATCAACAAAGTGTGGAGCAGCCAGGGAAGCGAGCAGATGGCATCAACAGTGCACAGCTGGCCGAGAGAGCTGGAAAGATGTTCGACAGCTTGTGTGTGCCGGGTTTAGCTAATAGTGGTCAGATGGCTGAGGAGAAGGCAAACTGTCAATGGTGGCGTAGCATTGGGCATATGGTTTGAGAGTAATCAGCTGCTGAGGAAGCAGGCAAGCAGTCAGTTGCAGGCTGCAGCAGCTCTTCAGTCAGTCAGATCAGGATGTCCAGAAGATGCAAAGGTTAGTTTTTAGCTGTTACTTTATGCCCCTTGCTCTCGGCCCTAGCTCGGGGCGGAGTCCCCAGTCCCATTCCCGAAATCCACCAGCTGATGTTGACCGATACCCCAGGGCACCCCGGTGGGCTCCCAAACCCCACCAAAGACTGGATTCAGTGTGGCTGGTGCCGTGGCTATTCGGGCGGGATCTGCGAGGCACCTCCGTCATCTAACCGAGCTTCTTTTCCTCTGATGTGCACCCCTCAGAGGCAGAGCATGCAGGGATTCCGGCATCGGTAGCATCGCGCTCCGTGTGTGTCCAGTCAGGTGTTTGCCCCACCTCTGACCCCAAGTTGGCAGCATTGGTGTGCCACCCCAGCCTCCGCTAGTGCTAGGCATGCATTGACCACTGATGGCCCCTCCCCAGAGAAAGAAGGCATCCTTAGGACACTCGATCCTTCTCCTCCCCTGCTGATCCCCAGCGGCCCACACTTGCTCCCAAACATGGGTTGCCAACGTGGCACCAGGTGTGGCGTCCAGCACCTCAACCCTCAGCGCTGGCAAAGGTTAGTTTTAAATGAAGAAATCGATGGGTGAATGTGGGAATTGGTGGAACAAACAATTAATGTGCAGTGGAAGTAGAAAACCCATAGTGGAATATGGGGAGTGGGGGTCCGGATGCAGTCTGTCGTGAGGAGGACTGGACCTGGAAAGGGTAGATGTATAAACTGGGGCAGGAGATGGCAGAAATGTATTCACTAGGGCAGAAGAGTGGATAAATGGGAATAAACGGGAGAACTTAGTGGTTGATCTGAAATGTGAAATCTGTGGCAGAGAGGGGCAAAATGTAAGAAGTGAGGCAGGGAGTGAACAGATACAGTATGTGAAACCTGGGGCAGGAGGGGCAGATATGTGAGAGCTGTTGCTTGAAGGAGCAGAAACATGAGAACTGGGGCACAGAGAAGCAGGGATGTGAGAACTAGAGCAGGTAGGGTGGCAGCAGATTGTGAAATCAGATGATCATACTGTACAAGGGCAGGATGAGTGTTAGAAGATGGAAGGGCAGTGATTTATAGTACTTAATGAGGTATGAAGGGTTTCAGCAGCTGGAAAGGGTAGGGATTTATGGTACATAGTGGAGTAGGTAGGGTGTCTGCATATGGGAGGGAAGGGATATGTATGCCATGGTTGCATGGGTGTCTACAGATGGAAGGGCCTATGATGTGCATATTGGAGGAGGTGTCAGTAAATGGGATTGGGATTAAGGATTTGCATACTGGAGCAAGGAGATAACTAGATGTGTTTAACCATACCCCAGGCAGAAGGTAAGGCAGGGGTCAAAAGTGTAATCTCTCTATAGCCAAGAAAAACTAGAGGCATAACAGAAGAATGCACAGACTGGAGACGATATACAAACTAACACAGTAATACTTTTTCTAATTTTAATGCATTTTAAGAATGTTTTAGGTTAGACTATTAATTTCCTGAAGGTTCTGATTTGAATCAGAACTAATAACAATGGTGGCTCCATACAGCTCTCACGGAATGCTACTGAATAGTCATTTAACATTCCATAATGAACTTCATAAAGAGATCATGCTGCAGTGTGAACAGGCTGTACATTGCTATTAAAGATTAATGTAACCTATCTGAGCCTGTACTAGCCAATCACATTGCAGCATTTACAGACCTATTGCCATAATCATAATTATTCTCCCTGTTATATCGCAAGTAGTTTGGGGTGTGCCGGGTGGGCTCTGCCGCACCCGCTTCAGTACAGCAGCTGGTGCATGCACTGGCACTGGTGCTGCTGGTCTGACAGAGCAAGTGCCTGGCGCCACGTACTATATACCTGGGAACCAGCCACTCCGACTGTCCAGTAGTCTGTACTGTCTACCTCCTTGCAGCAGTATGGTTGTCGCGGCTGCAGAATTTGGACTGACCGGGGTCTTCTCGTGCCAATTGGAAAAAATGCCTGAAGTCCATGTGCTGCCAGCTGCCTGTGCCGCCTTGGCCTTCTCCTCCTCTTCGCACCACCAAGAAGGAAGGCATTTCTTTGATGTTAATTGTGGGCTTTGCAGTGTCCTTGTAAAGAAATGTAAGTAAAAAAAAAAGCTAGAGACTGCAGTGCAGTGAAGTTGTGCTCTGAAGAAATGTAACAGAGCTGATAAATACGATGGTAGAGTAGAACAAAGATAAACACTCCGCTTGATGTTTCTGTGTTCTGTCTTGTGTGTAGTTATAACATTTTGTAGACTAGCAAGCCAGGAAATAAGGTGATGGGAATAGGACTGGACCACCTGCAATGAAATCACTGATAGTGTGTCTGTGGGAAGGAAGATATACAGCAAGGCACATTCTTCAGCACTCTCATCTACTACTACATTACAATTTGGGAGTTAGTAGCTGTTTGTTTTTTGATATTTCTGTTTTTCTCTCCTTTCCCCAAAGGCTCCTGTGCTTGGCATCTTCGGAGTCACCAAGGCATCTCATCCCCTTCTTACCTCCGGTTCGCCCCCATCCAGCCATGGTTTGTCTCCCCCGCCTGGCAGGTAGAAGTAAGGGTCCGTACACCCCAATCTTCAGTATTTCGTCAGGCTACTACAGAGGCAGAGGTTGGGGATCAGTGCCGTGCTCTGTCTACCCGCAGAGAGGAGGCTAACTTTCCCATTTTCTATGGGCGTGACTCGTGCCCAGATGTCAAGGCACAAGCGCGAGACCATCATGCTTCACCCCTCACTATTTGTGACTGTTGCTGGCTATGCCTCCGCTTCACCAGAGGCCAGCCAAGCACCGAGCCTTGTCCCCTCCCACCTGGAGAAGGCGGGAGCAGCCCTGCAGGCGCTCAAGCCTCTCCCCCACCAGCCCGGTTCTCCAGCTTCCCAGGCTCGTTCCCAATTTCGGGTTGCAGTTGGTACGCTTCACCGCCACACTGACGGGCTGGCTTAGTAGCTGTTTAATAGTATGGTTATTTCCTATTGTATCTATCAGTTGTCACAGTGATTGGGTGGGGTTTGTGCCTTTTTTTTTTGTTCATTACTGTTAAACTCTCTTGTTCAGGGTGATACGATCTGGTGAAAGTACAGAGTATATATTTTGGCATCATCTTGAAGTTGCATTAAAGCAGTAGTGTATAATAGCGGGACAAATTTGACCTATCCTTTTTTATTGTATTTTAAATTACCCCATATCTCCTGAGTTTTATGATACCCTTCTTTCCCCATTTTGAGTCTACATTAGCACCTTCTTCCACATTTGAAATGAGTGCTCCTTTTAATATGGCCCAATCCAGGTTTTTATCAGTATTCTCAGCTGTTTGTGTACACTGTTCTCCCATAAGGCCAGGGAGCAGTGTTCTGCTGTATGCTAATTCCTTATAACCAGAAGAAAGATGATCTGAAATGAAGAGTGTTCAAAATAACAGAGAACACAGATGAAAACCTTGTCCAAGCTATAATAAAAGGGCTATCCTTTTATTATTTCAACTCAAAAAATGTGGTAAATCAGACTCAAAATGTGGAAAAAGGGCATCATACAAGTCAATGGATACGAGACAATGTAAAATAAAATGAAAAGTAAACTCAAAATAGTCACCGCTATCATGCATTGCTGCCTTAATTTCAGAAACTTTATAAATATTTCAGGATCATGTAAGCTAAACATGATTGCAAAACAAAAAATGTCAAGTAGGTAGCACAAGGTCCTGAAAGTTGAGAATTAGCATTCCCAGTGTTTGAAAGTTTCTACTCTCATAAAGGCTATACCATAATGTATATTTATTTAGTTTTGTTAACTGGGTTAGGTGCTTAGCCAAAGTTGACTATTTTCAGGCACGCCACGGAGAATACATACATAAAATGAGATGAGCTTATACAATACATAGTATATAGTACAGGTACATAGTATATAGTACAGGTAGGTTAGAATACAGATTGTCAGACAGTACTCGAGATAATACATATAGCTATGCAGAGATGACAAAAGTGACATTAGTACATGCAAATAACGGAACTGGGCTAAGTGGCAGCTATAAAGACATTTTATAGCAGAGTTTGTTTAGAAGTGCAGCAGTGTCTTGGGCGAAATAGGGTGGTTAGCTGTGAAGCATTAAGTGGGATCAAAGCATGTGCAGGGGTTCCCGGGATAGGTGCGATATAGTTCTTTTGAAGATTGGGTGGGAGTTAGTCTGCCTCAGGACAGGAAGGGAGGGAGTTCCAGGTGGCTGGGGGCGGTGCAGTGAAATGCTCCAGAGCCTTTTGAGTAAGACACCTGGGTATGGTAAGTAGAAATTTGTTTGCCGAGTGTAGTCCGTGGCCAGGTGTCTGTGGTACAAGTAGAGCTGCAAGGGAGGAGGGAGTTTGGTTACAGATTACAGAGTCTGTGAGGGTCCCTAGGAGTATAGTCGGTAGGCAGTTGGGGAGAGCAGCCTAGGTCACTATACAGTGTGCAGTGGTGCTTGAGGCAATGGGAAGAGGAGGCATACTGACATATGTTATTATACGCAACATCCCATTTGTGGAGAGCAGTCTTATGGGCATTAGCAAAAGTGGAAACACCATATGTCAGCGTGGAAGCAGAATACCTTGGCAATTGCCAATTTGGCAGATGGTGTTAGCAGGTGACAAGTCTTATAGGCGATTCCAAGTTTGGCATTTGTTGCTTTACAGGTTGACTGGATGTGCAGACTGAAATCAAGGGATTTATCAAGGAGGACTCCCAGGTATTTGAAGGATGTGACAGTCAATGAGAGACCACCCAGAGTCATGGACTAGGAGGGGTCCTTACAGGCCCTGAGTTTGGGGCAGTGCCAAATAGCATGGCTTGGGTCTTTTTGTGTTGAGGATGAGCTTATTAGCATTTAGCCATGTTTGCACATTCCTGAAACTGAGGAGAGGTTTTTGTTAATGATGTTAACTTTGTCAGTGCTGGAGTAGAGAACGAGATCATCAGCGTATAAGATAGTTGAGCAGGAGAGTATGGCATAATCTATGTTGTTGATGTATAGCGAGAAAAGAAGGGGTCCCAGGATGGAGCCCTGGGGTACTCCGATGTACATGCTGGTCACATCCGAGAGAGCGGAGTTGAATTTAACAAGTTGTAATCTGTTTGATAGGTAGTTGTTAAACCAGTCAACTACTGAGGATGAGAAGTTAAGTCTATGCAGGGTTGAGAGAAGCAGGGATGATCAACAAGATCGAAAGCTTTGGTAAGATCGATAAATACTGCTCCAGTGAGTAGGCCTTTGTCCATGTTGCAGAGTACATCGGTGGAGAATTTAAGAAGAGTGGTTGAGGTACTGTGCTTTTTCTGAAACCATGCTGAGTGTCTGAGAGAAGGTTGTTCTTTGTGAGATAGTCAATGGTTTGGGTTGCAGAAGCTTCTCCAGTAGCTTGCTTAGCACAGAGAGGATGGCTATGGGCCTGTAGTTGTTGATATCCTTTGGGTCTCAGGCAATCAATGGTGCTGCTACCTTCAGGAGTCATGGCTTGAGTGAATCTGAGCCGGGGTTAGTGTTGTCGGATATGTTTTGCAATAGCCTTTGGATCTCGGATCTAGATGTAGCTTTAAAGTGGAAAGGGGGTAGTAGTTAGTTGGCAGTGGTCAGCGCCTGATGCAGATCTCTGGGGTGTGCAGTAAGGCTGAGATGCTGTGGGAGGTGAAGCGAGAGGACAAGGTGTACTGAGACAGGTCCGTGAATAATCTGTTAAAGGCATTTGCTATAGTGTTCGAGTTGTTGCAGTGTACACCATTTAGGATCATATAGAAACATAGAAACATAGAAACATAGAATTTGACGGCAGATAAGGACCGCTTGGCCCACCCAGTCTGCCCATTTCCTACCTACTGGATAAGCTGCAGATCCTAGTTAACCAGCAGCCTACTTCTTCCTACCCCATCCCCCAGAACTGCCTTATGACTATCCCATGCATGCTTGAATTCCACCACTGATTTTGACTCCACAACCTCCTTTCGAAGGCTGCTCCATGCATCCACAACCCTCTCTGTAAAAATACTTCCTTAAATTACCTCTGAGCCCTCTCTATTTTCAAATTGTGCCCTCTTGTTCTTGCACACCTCTTTTTGAAAGATGCTACCCTCTTGGACTTTGTTGATTCCTTGAGGTACTTGAATGTTTCTATCATGTCCCCTCTCCTTCTTTCCTCGAGGCTATACATATTAAGCTCCTTAAGTCTCTCTTCATATGTCTTCCGGTGCAGACCCTGCACCATTTTAGTTGCCCTCCTCTGGACAGCTTCCATCCTGTCTATGTCTTTATGGAGATTGGGTCTCAGAACTGCACACAATACTCCAGATGGGGTCTCACCAGCTGTCTGTACAGAGGATAATAACTTCCTGTTTTCTACTGGTGATGCCTCTCCCTATGCATCCCAGTTCCCCCAACCCTCCTTGCTGCCCTCTCACATTGCTTGCCCGTCTTTAGGTCATCTGATATGACTACCCCAGGTCCCTTTCCATTTTGTTGTTAGTATCTCACCCCCATTGTGTACTCTTCCCTGGGTTTTGTTTCCCAGGTGCATTACCTGCACTTCTTAGCATTGAATCTAAGCTGCCATACATTTGACCATTCCTCTAACCTTGCCAAGTCCTTTCTCATCCTTTCCACCCCACCCTGTGCATCAACTCTGTTGCAGATCTTAGTGTCATCTGCAAAGAGACATACTTTTCCTTCCAGTCCTTCTGCAATGTCGCTATAAAGACATTGAAGAGGACCGTCCTAATACTGAACCTCAGTGTACCCACTAGTAACCCTCCTTTCTTCTGAGTGGACTCCATTTACTATTACTCTCTGTGTCCTATTCTCCAGCCAATTCTTTACCCAGGCTGTCATCTTGGGACCCACTCCCAGGCTGGCTAACTTGCATATTAGTCTTTGTGTGGGACTGTGTCAAATGCCTTGCTAAAGTCTAGGTAGGCCATGTCCACAGCCCCTCCCTGATCTACTACTTTGGTCACCCAGTCAAAGACTGGGTAGCCCCAAAAAGGTCTTGATGTGTGTGTAGATTTTCTAGGGTCACCAGCAGAGTTTGTGAGCAGTTCCTTGCAGTAGATGCTCTTTGCTGTTCTGATTTGTTTTTTACAGGCGCCCGAGAGGCCCTGTAGGTATTGTAATCCTCCTGTAGTCTGGACACTTTATACTTCTTCCAGAGTTCATCCTGTGTGCACAGGTTAGCCAGCAGGTCCTTGTGTAGCCATCTTGTTTGTTTACCCCTGACTCTTCTGGTGACCTTCGGGTATGTTTATCCTGAAGTGCTGTGAAATTATCAATGAAGATATCAAGGGCTATTTGAACATCATGGGAGTGATAGATGTCAGACCAGTTGATACAGGATACATCATAGAGGAAAGCTTCCACGTCCAGTTTGGCAAAGTTGGTAATTGTGATGTAGCGTGGAGGGTGGGGAGCAGTCTCTGGGCTCCATACACAGAAAGTGGGGAGTGGTCTGTGATAGCATCTGCCAAGATGCCTGCAGTTTGCACATGGTCAAGGTGATTCACCAGTACCCAGTCTATGAGGGTGGAGGTAGTTAGAGAATGGGTGGTTCTAGTGGGTTCTGTTAAGATCTGGTGCAGGTTATAGCTCTGCATTAGTGTCAGCAGTGTGCTATGAGTTGGTCCCAGCCAGTTTAGGTTAAAGTCACCTAAGATTATGACCTCATTTTGCTTGCGTGTTGTGACGGTTTGATTAAGTGAATCCTGAAGACCTGTGATACCTTCAGTGGGTGGGTTGTAGGTGCAGATAATGTGAGTTTTTGCACCAGGGCAATGGTTGTGTGTAGGGACTCACAGACTGAGGGTGAGCCGGTGGGTGGGCAGACCGTAACATCAAGATGGTTTTATAGAGGATAGCGATTCCCTCCACATTTTGGGAAAGCCTATCTCTCCATAGCAAGGAATAATTGGGCTAGGAACATAAGGAGTTTGGAATGTGAGGCTTGAGCCATGTTTCAGATATGCACAGTAGGTCAGGATTGTACACTTTCGTCCATGCCTCAAGATCAGCAAAGTGCCTGGTAATGCTCCTAATATTCATATGGGCAATGAGAAGTCCTTTCCTGAGATAGCCGATAGGTCAGTGGGAGAGTGGTAGACAGAGGGCCAGGGTTAAAGTTCTCGTCCCTGACAAAAGGATGATGAGGAGTAGGAGAAACCGCAGTTTAATAGTGTTGAATGGGAGATGAACCAGTTGTGTCATTTTGTATTTTCTGAGCATATGAAACGAGTTGTAGGTACAACCCTTCAGAAGGATAAGGGTGGTGTAGGACGCACATGTTGTGTTTCAGCAATTTGGTTGGAGAAAGTAAAGTCATTGTGTTGTGAGGTATTCTCTCCATAGTAGTTGTTGATTGGAACAGAAGTAGATACCCCATGTAAGCATAATAGCAGTATCAGAAGCAGGATTCGTCCTCCCAATCTATGAGTTGCCAGTTTTGGCAGGAGACTGCAAATGTTTACTGTAGCAAGGGTGAGTGTTCCTGAGTGGCTCATGGTGAGCTACTGTGGACCAGAAAACTGATTGTTACTGTAGATCAAAGACCCAGAAAGTGTTAAATTACTGAAGATGATGAACATTAGCCTAGAGCATATGCAGGATGTAAAATCTTTGTTAGAATCTTCCCTTTGTTCTTCAAAACAGTTGTGAATAGACATCAAAGACAAGCACACATCCTTTAAGAAAGTCAGACGGAAATGTGGATTCAATGCAGCACTCCACAACCCAGAAACTTGTATAAAAGATTTACTGACCTCATTTTGCTTTTTGATGCCTTCCAGAAAAGTTGATTTATGATGAGAATGCCTATACCTGGTGGTGATGTTTTGTAGTTACTTAGTCCAGGAAATGTTCATAGATGTTATGCCCAAGAATGGTCCAGTTCCTCCAAGAAGAAACGCATGAAAAACAACACTGATGAAACGGAAAGTACAGAGAAAATAGAATTGCTAGCTTGTTACTGCATGGTGTGACATCTCGCCAATGAGGTTTCAGGATTTTTAGTTGCCATTTCATAAATAGCTTTAATGGGCTGTCACCATTTAGTCTGAGGTCCATGCTGTCTGTACATTTTTATTGGAAAGTCCATGTTAAACATGAAGTACAAAAACAAAACATTGGAATGTTCTCTCTATCTTGGTTGACTTGTGTGCCCATCAGTTGACTTTCAGCACTATTTCACAAAATGCTTTGAAGTGTTATACAACATGTAGCATTTATTTTATATATTTATTTACCATTTTGTTGATTGGGAGAAGAGGACTAATATAATAATTTCCATTATGAATAACATCATTTTGCAGCCATACTGGCTCTGACCAGAGTTTATTTCCTAAAGTATCACTGCAGACCCTACTTGATCTACAGCTCTCCCCTCCTTTCCACTGTGATTCCTTTGTACTTATCCCATGCATTCTTGAACCCGCCTACTGTTTTCGCTCTCCACCACCTCCGTTGGAAGGCTGTTCAGGAATCCACCACTCTTTCTGTTAAGAAATGCTTCCTTACATCTCTCTTGAATCTACACCCTCCAGCTTCATTGTATGTCCCTTGTTCTTGAACATTTTTTTCCTAAAAAATACTTCTCTCCTATACTTCATTTTTATTTATTTATTTTTATTTTATTTATTTAGTTTTTGTTGACCGGTAAGTGCACTAGGCAAATCCTGCCTATTTTCAGGCACGACCAGGGAGGGATACAGATGAATGCCAACTGACCTTGAACCAGATGAAATTGTTGGTGGTATTTTTAGTGAATGAGGGAAATTTGGCAGGACACCGGAAATTCCCTACTCTTTTCGATAAGTGCCATGGGATCTTTAACATCCACCTGAACTACCACCAATCCAGACAGATAGGACCTCGGTTTAACGTCTCATCTGAAAGACGGCACCTCAGAAGTGCAGCACCCACTCATGCTGCACTACAATGTCAGTACTGGGATATTAACCCAGTGCCAGATGTGGGAACTGAACCCACAGCCCTTCTGATCTCCCGCCTCAGAGGAGAGTGTGCTACCTACTGAGCCACTGACACTGACAAATTTTAGCTCCTTTGAGATATTTAAAGGTCTCTATCATATCCTCGCTTCCTCCTCTCTTTCAGGGTGTACATATTGAGGTCTTTAATCTCTCTCTTTTAGGACTTTTGATGCAGACCCTGCACTATTTTAAAGTTTAATCTGTTGGGAGGACCACCAAACCGGGAGGTCCTAACGCATGGGGGGTTACTTTGGTATCCCTGTTATCCCCGGAGGACACCAGCGTGCAGGGAAGCCCAATGAGCCCAGTGCACACGGAGATGTGCAGCAGCTCCAGGTGTCCTGTTGACATCCTCCCATTCCCTTCCTTAGCGCCTCTGACTGCACTGCCAGCCGTGGTCACCGGCTGGCAGTAACGAGCGGGTGCGCCATCTGTCCTCCCCAGAGGAAGAGAGAGTCGTGGGCGCCAGTCCTCTTCCCCCACAGCCAGCCCTCCAGCGAGCAAGGCTTGTTTCTGAATCCTGATCACCAGCATCACAGGCGGTAACTCTAACACTGCATTGGCAGGCTGGCGAAATCCTGCACCATTTTAGTTGCCCTCCTCTGGACTGCCTCCACTGTATGTCCTTCTGGAGATGTGGTCTCCAGAGCTATACACAGTACTCCAGGTGGGCTCTTACCAGCATCTATGTAGAGGCAACACTCATCCCTTTTTCTTTTGGTAATACCCCTCCCTATACACCCCAGCATCCTACTAGCCCTCTCGACTGCCTTGTCCCACAGCCTGGCCATGTTTAGGTCAACAGATATGATTACCCTAGTTCTCTTTCCTGCTTGGTGGTTGTCAGTGCCACTCTGCCTGTTTTGTACTCCGCCCCTGGGACTCTGGGCCCTGGGTCCTAACTACATTATTTTGCACCTTTTCACATTAAAATGTAACTGCCATACCCTTGACCACTCCTAGTTTTCTCAGGTCTGTGCTCATCCTTTCACCCGGAGTGTCTACCCCATAGCGGATGTTGGTGTTATCCACAACGAGGCAGACCTTCCCTTCCAGCTCCCTGCAGTGTTACTTATAAAGACATTAAAGAGGAGTGGTCCTAGCTCTGATCCTGAGACACCATGCTGGTTACCCTCCCTTACTCAGAGTGAACTCCGCTTGGTATCACTCTCTGTCTCCTATCCCTTAACCAATTTCTTAAGGAGTTTACCACCTTTGGACTCACTCCTAAGCTACTCAGCTTGCTTTATTAGTCTCCTGTGTGGAACAGTGCCAAAAGCCTTACTGAAATCTAGGTAGGTCATGTCCACTGCTCCACCCTGATCTAATTCTTTTTTCACCCAGTCAAAGAAATCGATCAGATTGATTTGACATCACCTCCCCAAGTGAACCAATGCTACCTCAGGTCTTGTAACCCACCAGATTCAAGGTATTCCACAATCCTTTTCTTCAACAGTGATTCCATTAACTTTCCCATCACCGGTGTCAGGCTGACTGGCCTATAATTTCCAGCCTCCTCCCTGCTACCACTTTTGTGCAGTGGGACTATATATGTCCTCCAGTCCTCTGGAACCACTTCTGTTTATAGTAAGTTGTTAAATAGGACTGTCGGAGGTGCAGCCTCTACCTCCCTGAGCTCCCGCAATACATTTGGATGCACCTTGTCTGGCCCCATTGCTTGTCCACCTTCAGATTAGCAGTCCCTTAAGGACTGTCTCAGTCGAAATGGACTAGTGTCTTCGGTTACCTTTTATAGCCCCTCGCCATCTTCTTCCTCTGTGAACACTGAAGAAAAGTATTTGTTCAGTATGTCTGCCTTTTTCTGGTCCCCTCCGTACTGTCCTCTCTTCCATTTTTAACCTTACAATCCCACCCATGTTTTCCTGTTTTCACTTACATACCTATAAAATGTCTTGTCCCCTTTATTACCTCCTGGGTTATTTTCTCTTCAGTTTGCGCCTCTGCACTCCTCACTGCTTCCCTCTGTTCCCCTGGTACATTCCTATCCTCCTTCCTCTCGTCTCTTATATGGTATGAATGGTACTGTTAGCCTTTACCTTTTCAGACACTTCTTTTGAGAACCGTGGCAGTCTGTTTTTGCTCTTGCTTTTACTCACTTGTTTTATGCAGAGAATTGTTACCTTCATTATGTTCCCTTTAGTTTCACCCTCTGTTTCTCTCCCCACCTAGGTCATTCCTCTTTGCCAGGTCATTCCTGAGGCATTTACCCATCTTTATAAAATCTGCCCTCCTGAAGTCCAGGACCCTCACTCTTATGTGGTTTGATTCTACAGCTGTCCTTACATTAAGTGACACCGTATGGTGATCACTGGTCTCCAGATGGCCTCCCATCATGACATCTTCAACACTGTCCCTGTTAGTGAGTGCCAGGTCCAGTATTTCCCATTATGAGTGCATTCACTGACTTGTTGCCTGAGGAACACCCTTGCAGAGAGTCCAGGATGTCCCCACTTTCAGCTGAAGCTGCTTGTGGGAGGCTTCAATTCACATCTGGCAGGTCGCGTCCCCCACCAGCAGCACCTCCACCTTTTCTGCTGTCTTGCCAGCGGCTTCCACCAGTACCTTATCTAATTTCCTCCCCTGTGCTGGAGGTCTGTAGGTCACTCTAGTGTGAATAGTGGCTCCACTCTCCATCTCTAGGGTGACCCACAGTTCTGCTTCCTCACCCTATATTCTGTGCATCTTCATCACTTTTGTGCTTTCCCTCACATAAAGCACCAAACCCCTCCTTTCCTTCCCACCTGGTCCTTTTCTGAACAGAGTATAACCTGGTGTGGCCATGTCCCAGTCATGGTTTTCAGTGCCCCATGACTTGGTAATGGCCACAGGATCTAGGTTGGCCTCTGCCCCGATGGCCTCTAGGTCCAGCATCTTATTTCCGAGACTTCTAGCATTTGCACACTGGCCTTCCAGATTTTAACACTCTGCTTATTACCCCTTTTTTCGTTTTTGCCCTCCTTCCTTCTCCCTTCTTTTTACTGCTTCTGTCCCCATCCCCTTCATTTCTATCACCCTCCTTGCTTTATGAATTCTAGGTCCAGACTCTATTTCCTAGACGTCTAGCATTTTCACTCATTGCTGCCTCCCTTCCTTTGAATGGGAGGAAATACTCCATGCCTAAGGCCCAAATTGGTGACTGTCAAGCTCAGATAAAACAAAATTTGCTTGTTAACAAATTACTAGTCATTCACAAAAATCTCTGACTACTGTAGTTATGGGATTCAAACTGACCTCCTTTAATAAAAATGGAATTTGATGTTGTGGTAAACAGGGATTGTGATTCCCATTGTAGTTTTAATTAAATCTGAGTGGATTGATGGTGTCCCTCTGAAAAGGAAAATGTAATCACAATGGATTTCTTCTTAAATTTTTGATGTGCAGCCTTTATGTTGAAACAGTCATTCACATTAAGGGGTAATGAACGTTGGAAACAGTGGGGTAGGAGTTGTCTGAAAGGGCATGGGCAATTTTTTGTTCTCTTAATCACAAAGGGCACTGCTGTGAGAAAGTATAGAATCGTAGGTGCAACCCCCAATTCTGGTTTCTGGTACCTATGTACACAGTCAAGAACTGGGGGTAAATCCTTTAGATGTAGCAGCCAGCTGGGCATCACCACTGTGTTGTAGTAGTTGGGAAACCTTTCATTCAGATTTTTGATTATAATGAGCTTCTAGATTTCTGGGTCATCTAGATTCTGATTATTTATTTAGAATATTCATTATTGAGAATACTGCAGTATTTGGAATACTGAGACCATGTAAGCATAAGAAGGAAAGACAAAGTAAGGTGGGAAGGCAGGAGGATTGTGTAGTGCCCCCGTGCCTTTCGTGGAAGTGTGGTGGGGATGCTTACTTATAGAATGTTTGGCATATTTTTCCTAAAAACATGACATATTAAGCTAATGCACTGCTTTCCAGTGTAGACGGTGGTTCCTGCTTTAGGCAAGGCACGTTTATTTCTTTGGCACCCAATCCCTGAGGCTCTGGGGCCTCACATAAAAGCAGGTAGGGAAATACAAAGATAAAAACACATACAACATGCATATAATATACATAAGTATTAATATTATGTATATAATGTACAGAAGTATTAAAACAATAAATATAATACAGCAGATTAAATCTTGTTTGTCAGTTTGGAAAGCCTTTATAATGTTCTCCTTCTTCCCCTGTAGAATAAAATACTTTCTTGTAGTGCCATTGTGTGTGTTCCATTTATGTAACACCACCTGGAAGGTATTAAATTAGGTTTCTAGATTAAACTGTTTATTTGCTGTCACTGCTTCACTCAGAATGCAGCACAGGGCCTGTGTGGTGTCGTCAAGCTTTGTGAAAGCTGCTGTCCAGCTGGTTAGGTATTCAGTTGTGACAAGCTTATTTAGAGAACGTCCTGGCGGTGGCTATGAGTAGGTGTGAGGTAATCGACAGGGTGGAGTGGGGATGCAGGAACATCGAGGGAGGTGGGCGCAGTTACTGACAGGCCCGCTGATGTAGCGGAGTGGGTGTCCATCTTCCTGTACATGAACAGTAGCTTTAGTATTGGCCTTATCCCTGCCCACAGGAATGTCAGCTGTGAATTCAGATGCCCCACTGTGTATCAGATGTACGTACATACCTTCCACCCAGCTTAGGGTCTCCCAGTACTGCCACCTGCCTAGTACTAGGTGGCAGCCCAGCTGCAGTCTGTACTGTCTCTCACACCTGGGAGGACAGCATCTAAGCAGACAGCCAGTCCTTCCTCACCGACCTCTGCTTGCTGATGTGCCATGTGGGAACAGATATTGTAGGCATGTCGAGCTTTTCCCTGCCACTACCCCTACCAGATCTGCTGCCTCCTTTGTAAATACATTGCCAAGTAACTCCAGTTATTTTGTAAAATAAGAAGGGTTCAATAAAGCAAAAACTTGAAAACTGTTCCTCTGGGTGAAGCAAGAGACCATGAATGAGTAGTGTTTTCCCTTGGCTTGCAGCTTTGAACATTCTGTCTCATTGCTAGTTCTCTTTTGCACCCATGTGGCAGTAGTTTTCCACTGTACTGTAAGCCTCCATTCTGGTCCAGTTGAGTGATAAATGGCACTTGTTGGAGATGATAATCTGTTACTTGGAACACAACTGCAGTCGAATCTATTCAAACCCTACAAGGTTAAATCCATGTTGACATAAAATATTTTCAGTGAATTTGATTACAATTCACTTAAAAATAATATCTTTGAAATTTAGTTTGGATGTTGTTCAGCTGTTGGCAGTATACAACGAATGGCTGTCTGGCTGTACTGTAAAACGAGAGTGATTACTTTTTAATTATTGTAAGGCAGTTGTGATGAGAACAGATGTGGCTAGTTGCCTGCTACTGCTTTGATCTAACCTTTGAACAGGCCTACTGACACTGTGTAAATTAAAGTATGAATTTAAACTGTTCTCATTTTTTTTTTTTTTTTACTTCTTAAAACGTGTTCCAGTATGGCATCTCCCCAGATGCTGTTTCTCTGGCGGAACTGTAGGCTTGGTGAACACTACAGAACGACATCAGAAGACAAGTTCAGTATTTCTGCATGTGTTGGTGGAAATACAGTAGTAGTAATTCCTCACCGTCTCAACTACTGGAACAGTTGCACTGATCATTCCCAGTTCCTGTATTCCAAATTGTCCAGGGGTTCCTGAAGCACATGTGGCTTTTCATGGTGCTTTAATAGAAGTGTGGTCTGCTAGGATAGCCGTATGAGATGAGGGCACCCTCATTTTCATGGGGATCTTGGGTGACTGCAGGTTTAGGCTACATGTAGTTTCACAGTTCAAAATTTTACAGTTAGTACCCTCACACTACAGATATGAAACAACGTGTGCGTGGGTGGTGGATGTTAGCCCATGGGTCAGTCCTTGAAACAACAACAAGGTGTTTTGAGGAGTCCCTGATTTGCATTTGAAAGTGCAGGTAGCGGAAGTCTGTTTTAGGTGCCTGAAGACTTATTGCAAATGTGCGTAGACCTGAATGCACAAAAAATCCTGCCAGTGTCTTTGTTCTGCACACTGTGTAGCGGATGGATTCAGAAGAGCGTAGTATGTTTTCTTAGATGATATTAGAGAAATGCTGGGGTATGTAGGTGACCAGTAGAACAGGAGAAGTAGTCCTGGCTGTTTACAAGACCCTGGTCAGGCCACGCCTGGAGTACTGTGTGCAGTTCTTGGCACCTCAGTTCTACTAACAGGATATTGAGGCAGTTGAGAGGGTGCCATACAGGGCGACCAATGTGATCATGGATAAGCTATGAGGCCAGGCTGGTGGCCCTTAGCATGTTCCTCTTGGAGAAGAGGAGGCTGCAGGGGAACATGATCTCAGTCTTCCACAAGTTCAAGGGTATTGGCAAGATCAAACAGAGATGTCTGACCTGGTGTCCTCCAGCATACCATGGGGACTTGCCCTGAAGCGTAGGGGTTGTAAGTTCAGGGATAACATTAGGAGACATTTTTCTCAAGGAAAGCGGTGAACCAATGGGAGCGGCCTGCCAGCAGAGACCATGCACATGAAGACAGTAGAGATAATAATCTTTTATTCATAATAAAATATGAACAAGGATAAGCCACTGAGCTGAGGCTCATTTACATTGTGGTCCCATTTGCAACTTGTTACAGAGTAGTATAACTATTATAAAATTCATATATAATTTACAAAGAACAAGTAGACAATCAAGAGCTCATTTCCACTGAATAGTAGTAGCACGAGAAACAGATGTAGTAACTTGTGTAGTCCTTACAGTAGATCCAAAGGTAAACACTGTAATACCTGACAATAAGACAGAGGCTCTCTTAGCTTTATCATCAAGATGTGATTTTATTTTCCCCAGCTGATCTTACCATAGACTGGTCTTAATGTTAGGGAAATTACATTCCAAGCTATTTGACCCTATGTAGTGGCAGGTCGTTCTTTCTATTTCTCGTTATTAGTGGGGACCACTAGTTCCAGCCCGCAGCTAATCTTAGAGAGCGTTTTCTGTCTGATAGTGATGTTAGTTAAATATATAGTGCGGTATCTCACTCCAACCCCCAATGCATTTATGCATAAATGCTAATACGTGGCCATTCCTATGATCACACAGACTCTGCCATCCAGGCTGGCATACAGTTGGCAGCTGTGGGTCATGTGAGGGACGCCAAGGATAAAGAGGGCAAGACTTTTTATAACATACGGCAAGGCTTGTCAACTTTGCCTCATTACGGTATGTATAAAATATCCCTGCAGTCAAATACAGAGTGAACCATTGTACTTGACTACCTGTCACCTAACTTTCTGAAACATACTGAGAGTTTTGCCCAATATAAGGCTCCCATCTGCCTGCCCATGTTGTTCAACAAGTTGTCTATGAACATCCATTTCAGACCACTATGTAACCACATTCCTAAGTATTTATATGAATTAACTTGTAACTTAATATCACCATCTGTGGTTTTTTGCATGCTATTTTTTATCCCCTGCCGAGCCCAGCCACCCACTCCTTGGTCAGCCAGCCTTTTCCCTGCCACCATTTCACCCATTCTGCTGTCCACTGCCTCTACCGCATGGTTGACCTGAACGTATCCCTTCACTGGGGAGGGGGCCCTGCCCACTGGGGGCCATTGAGAGGGAGACTAGAGTGCTCATAGGCACTTCCTTGCTTCTACATGGGGCGGGGGTCACAGCTCCGAGCTTCCCAGCTTCACAGCAAGGTGGAGCCACCGTCATCTGGCGGCATGTTTTCTCCCTCCCACCACCCTAACTTAGGCCATGAAGATGGCGCCTGGGCGGGGCGTGCAGGTGCGTGTTGAGGCTTCATGCCTCCTTGCACGCCCACCAATCCACATCCAGGTGCCGAGGCTGCTCACCCCAGAGGAAGCATCCAGTGGACACTCTGGAATACCTCCCTGCAGGTCTCCACTCCTGACACCCAGGCTTGGGTCTCAAACTGGGTTGTCATTGTGCCAAGCAAACCCCTTTGCTCGGTGCCACTGAGCCGGACCACCATCTATTTTAATGCTTATGTGCACTTCCTCAGTCTTTTCTTACTTCTACTAAGTAATACAGTTTTTTTTTTTTTGAGTTAAGGACTAATTTTTTTTTTTGTTTGTTTTAAAGAAAATTTGAATATCAATCAAAAGCACCCTGCAGCTTGTTTTGAATTCCATCTGTAGAAATATTAGATGTAAATAATCATATCAATGTACAGTGTGTGTGTGTGTGTGTATATATATATATATATATATGTGTGTGTGTGTGCATGTGCATATATATATATATATATACCTCAGTGACACAACCACTATCACCCGTTCAGTCAGTGATCTCTTCCTTTATGGAGATCATTTAGCACCTTTCTCCTTCTCCGGACCCAGCGATTCCAGGTCCTACCCAGACCAGCCTCCATATAAACACCTACCATGTCTGTGCCTGCTGCTTCCAGAATTTGTCGTGTCCCTTCTGCCTTCCTTACCCCACTCTGAGCCTGTCGACAAGGATCAGGAATACATTCCTGACCCCATCTCACAGGAGGAGGAGGAAGAGGAGGACTACAGTATGGGGGTGCTGTTGAGCAGCTCTAGAGGAGGCAGCATGTTTGGAGAGCTCCTTAGAAATCATAACTTTATCTATATTAAAGTTGTTCTTTTCAGACTTCAGTTCTGGTTTTTATGCACCTACTGGGTTTAACAACCTAACAGGAGGACCCATGGGGAAAAGCAAAAGGCAATGCGCTGCCTCTGCTGAGTTTTTCACACTGAAGGGTCGACGGATGTTGGGCCTACAGGAAACAATGCAGCCGGGCCTCTAGTGTGACCAGTACAGGAGAGATTATGCTTGCTACAGTGAATGCCACCCTCATGAAGTTGGTCTCCACAGTCCAAGATTTGGACAAGAAATTTGATGTTCTAACACCACGGGTGGCGCTATGGAGACTAAAGTGAACATTGCTGACCAAAAGCTGACTAAAATGGTCGCTATGCCGAATAAAAATACAGATGTCTCCACAAAGTTAGTTAAAGGCGATACATGGCTGCGTCAATGACTAGAAATGGTGGAGAACCAGGTCAGAGAGCGATCCTAGGATTACCCGAGGCTGTTGAGGGGATGACCCATTGGGCTTTTGCGCACCTTCTTGCCAGGAATATTGGGCTGGGAGAGGAAGATCAGCCACTATCGTGAGAGGGCCTTTCGAATCACCCCACGCAGAGGATTGGCAAATCATTCTGTGCCTCGTACTTTTGTTGCAGTCTGTTCTGGGATTGGGGATCGAGATCGGGTGTTAGCAGAGGCCAGGAAAAAGCACTGTCTGAAATACGGTTAGGTGGTTATATCTGTGTTCCCAGACTTGTCTTTCGGAACAAAGCAGCGTTGCAAGGCCTACGACTGGGTGAGAAGCAGACTCCATAGCCTGGGAGTCCAACACCAGCTTGTCTTTCCTGCTCATCTTAGGCTTTTCTGGCAGGACAAAATCTACATGTTCGGCACCCGTGGGAGGCTGAAAAATCCTCCCATTGTAGAGCAGGGAGTTCTCGAAGTCAGGATGATGGGGATTGAAAGCTCTGATCGCTACATCTGTAATGTACTGAGAATGTTTTACCACACTGTGACTAAGCCGCTGATTTTCTTTATTGTGCTGGACTTTATTTTTAGCTCGGCTTGGGATCTAGCAATGTAATTTCTGGTCTCCTGTTGTTATGTGGGATATTACTAACAGATGATTATTGAAGTAAAGACTATGCAAGGAAGTTGTTTGGGGATTATCCTTTGGGAAGCATGGTCCGGATTGTTGAGAGGGAATCCTGCTATCTATTCACTGTTCTTAGATTCTCTGGGTTATAAGGGTGGGGTAAAAGATGTCTATTGAATGCTAATGTTTACATTTCTGTGTTAAGAGTGTGGGAGTATTGATCCAGTATCAGAACCTGTTATGGGATAATTTTTGTCTTTTAAGAGCACAGTGGTAATGGTCATTCTATACTATTCTATGGAGCTGTTAATAAATGTAAAGATAAATATCCTCAGGAAAGCGGGTCACCTGACCTGCTCACCGACTGGCTTGGCTTGCTAGTCAGGTAGGTAGGTCCTCTGAGTTACTCCTCAAGCCGGATGCTATGATATATTCTAAGAATTTTTCCTTTTGTTCTGTACTTCCCCAATGTGGTGAGTGAACCTAGGGTGTCTCCTATTCCATGTTGTGGTATTTGGTATCCTGTTTATTAACGGTTGTGTGGATTCACCTGTGTCTCTATGCTGTATGTGAGCTGGATTCTTGCAACAAAGCTTAATTAAAATATTATACAAAAAAAAAGATACAGTATGGATGAGAGACCCTCTAGGTCTAATTCCCTGTCACCTCTAGGAGTAGAAGACTACACCAGTAATACCCGAGTCACCTCCTGAAGACCCGTCCTTCATCTCCGTAATGAAGCAGTTCCAAACAGCAGTGAGGTGTGATGCCGAGAGCAAGACATCACCAGGAGAAACCTGGTTGAGTTCCTGGGACTGCCAGAGTCTGCCCCTCTTGTTATTCCACCTCTACTGGTTACACTAGAGGATGCCACTATGGCTGTCTGGTACAGACCCAGTTTGATCCAGGCCATGCCTAGAAAGGCAGACAAACTATATCAGGCTCCCTCAGGGAACCTTTTTCGCATGACAACCATAGGCTGATTCAGTGGTGATAAATGCAGCCCATGATAGGTCTGAGACCTCCTAACACCTCAGTTCTCTTCCTCAGATAAGGCGTCGCGGAAAAGTACAGTTAGGTAAGAACTTACCGTAACAGTAGATCTTCGAGAGAGAGATCTTGCAGTAGGTAATTACATATAGGACTGACGCCGGTAGGTGGCAGGACCCCACTGGAAAGATTTCTAGCTAGCAGCCCCTGGCGAGGGACCGCCCCACGTCAGGTGACTGGGCGCCGGAGACGTCGGTATAAAGGGGCGTCCCGTATACCGCCTTTCCAGTTCTTTTCCCGCCACAGGCCAAAAGAGGCTGGATGAGAGAGGATGGATATTTCTTCAATGGAAAAGGAGCTGAAAAGCCTAGGGGATGGAGGGAGGAGATTATTGTAGCAGAGCCTCGGAAGATCTACTGTTACGTAAGTTCTTAATGAATCGTACTATCTTACTCGAGAGGGCTCTTGCAGTAGGTAATTACATATAGGACTGAATCTCAAGCAGTCTGGAACAAAGAGAGGCACCGGGAGGAGGAAGAAATCTACTCAAGTGTAAGTACTGGTTGTGCAAGTCTCAAGATAGGAGGCCTTGCAAACAGCCAGCCCGAAGCCTGCTCTACGCGAAAGGCAACATCCAAACTGTAGTGTTTCGTGAAGGTATGGACTGAAGTCCAGGTGGCGCAGCGCATATGTCTGCCGCAGGCACTATTCTTGAACAAGCCGCAGAGGCAGCTACTCCTCTTGTGGAGTGGTCTCTGACCTGACCCTGGAGGGTCTTGTTGTATTTGTCATAACAGAAAGTGATGCAATGAGCCAACCACTTAGACAGGCATTGCTTGAAACAGCATTGCCTTCCCTTTGTGAGCAAAAGAGACCAACAACTGATCAGACTTTCTGAGATCTTTCGTCCCTATTGGTGTAGTATCTCAGAATCGTGAACATCCATAGTATGGAGTAAATATCTCCCTTGATTAGAGTACTGTGTAAAAAAAACACAGGTAACTCTATGGACTGATTTAAGGTAGACTCTGCTACTACTTTAGGTAGAAACTTAAGATTTGTGCGAAGAGCAACTTGTTCCTTGTGAAAATCAAATAGGGATTTTACACATCAGGCCTGGAGCTTGGAGATTCTTCGAGCTAGTAATGGCCACCAAGAAGAGCGTCTTTCCACGAAGGAACTTCAAATCCATGAAGCTGAGGTTCAAAGTTCAAGTTCCAAGGGGAGCAGGAGTACGGATGGGGGCCTCAGATGGAGGACCCTCTGAGAAAGGTCTTGGAGACCTCCAGTTGAGCAAAGCCTTGTGTTCATGAAGGAACGGATAGGCCTAAATGGCCGCCATGTGTACCTTTCAGAGAGGAATGGTTGACACCAGGTCAAAACAGATGACATAGATACTCCAGTAGAAGCCCGCTGAACAGGACAAAGGTCCCACGTTCTTGAAGCGGCCCAAATAGTGAATCTTTCCACTTCATGGCATAAGTGGATCTGGTGGAGGGTTTCTGCCTCCACTAAAATCTCTGCCACTTTGGGAGACACTCCAAAATGGGATTGGGCTAGGTCTGCAGGAACCATGCATGCAGTTGAAGGAATCTGAGGTCTGGATGGACCAGGGTCCCCTGATCCTGGGTCAACAAACCTCGAGATAGAGGAAAAGGAAGAGGAGGATCCTCTGAATATTGTGTGAGAGAGAACCAGATTTGCCTGGGCCAGAAAGGAGCCGATCAGAATCATTCGGCTCCTTCTGAAGCTAGTTTCTGCAAGACTCGTGGGATAAGTGGAATTGGGGAAAGGCATAGACGAATCTGTCCTCCAGTCTAGAGACAGAGCGTCACTCCAAAAAGCGCATCACTGTGGAATGGAGCGAGCAGAAGACGGGAAGTTTTGCATTTAGGGGATGCGAACAGGTCAACCCGTGGTGTACCCCAAAGTTGGAAGATATTGTCTAGGACCCCTTGGTCCAGTTCCCACTGTGAGTCAGAGCAGAAGAACGGCTTAGCTTGTCTTGCCAGGGTGTTGTCGACTCCCAGAACGTGAATTGCCGTGAGGTGAAGGTCGTGTTGTGTTGCCCAATCCCAAACCCTCATTGCCTCCCTGCATAGAGGTGGGACGAGTCCCTCCCGCTTGTTGATATACAACACCACGCACATGTTGTCCGCCTGACGGCTAGGGTGGCCGGAAGGATGTATTGGTGAAGGGCTTGAGAGCATACAACACTGCCTCAAGCTCGAGCACACACTGATGTGAGAGCTTGTTCTAGCTTGGACCAGGAGCCCTGGGTCCGGAGTGAGGGCCTAGGATGGGCTCCCCAACCTCGCCTGAGGCGCCTGTGGTTAGAGTCTGAGAGGGAGGATGAAAGAAAGGAACTTCCCGAAACAGGTTCTCTCTCAACCATCCACCATTGCAAGTCTCTCATCATCGACTTTAGAGATCAGAACCATGCGTGATCTAGGTCAGTCACTAGCTGATCCCACTGAGAGTAGAGTCCACTGAGAGATCCTCATGTGGAGTCGGGCGCGAGGTACTGTCGATAGCAGCCGCTATGAGCCCGAGATAAGGATCAACTGCGGTCGGACAACAGACCTTATTCTGGTCTGAAGGATGACCGCCCTGTCCGAGGCAGGAAAGTTTTGCCCATGGTCGCATCAAGATCGCCTAATAAACTGTAGCCTCTGGGATGGGTCCAGATGAGACTTGGAATGGTTGATGGTAATACCCAGGTAGGCAAAACCTGCTGGGTAAGGGAGAGGAAAGCACAGGGGTTCCTCCTGGACAGGGCCGCCAGGAGCCAGTCGTCCAGGTAAGGAAAACCTGCACTCCTTGTAAGCAGGTGGGCCGCCACCACTGCCAGGCATTTGGTAAATACTGGGGCCGAGGATAGACCAAACGGGAGGGCCTTGAACTGGTAGTGGTCCCCTGGAATGCAAAACTAAGGTATTTATGATGAGATGGGTGAATGGGAATGTGCAGATAAACATCCTGCATATCCAGGGCACAAAGCCATTGACTCTCGCGGAGGAGGGGCAGAAGGCTCTGCAAGAGAGCATCCTGAACCTTTGTACTCTAATGAAGATTCAGGGAACTGAGATCTAAAATTGGTTTGAGATCTCCTGTCTCTTTGGGACCAGGAAGAAATGGGAATAGTAACCTGTAATAGGGGATAAAGAAATGTCCCAGTATTTCAGCCTAAACCTCATTTTGGTCTAAAACATAAGGTGTTTGTGTAACAAATAATGAACTATAAAGCTAAATCATATTAAAACTTGTAAAGCTACAGGTTTAACTAAGTTAACAAGCTGCAATATTAAAGTGCCTTTTAATATTTGTACTAATCATTTGAGTAATAAAAACAGGTGTTTTAAGTGTCTGCAAAACAGAAATACAGGGAGAGAGTTCAAATTATCCCTTCAGACTATTTTTAGTGTTTATTATTAGGACGGGCCAGAGTGCCTGTGTGCACATTCCTATGCAAACCTATTTCTTCCTCCTAAGACCTTAGTAACTGGTAATGACAATTATTATCATCCTTATATAGTAGTATAATTTACACTATCAATACATTTGTGCTGACAAGAGCTAGCTCATACATTAACTAAAAAGAGAATTGCCTTTTAAGTTAATGTTTGTACTTGTTTTGTACCAATCATAGAACTCCATAGGAAACTGATAGTACTGTCTTCCACTATATAAGCAAGCCACTATACACTGTTAGCTTGAAGAATGAAGAATGAAAAATGTACCACTTGTAATATCTTGCTGTGATTATTGTTATAATCATTAAATTCTTCCGCCATCAGTACCATCTCCGCTCGTCTCCTTCCTAAGTATCAGTAATGGATAATTTACCAAAGGTCATTTTTACCACCTGCACAAACCCGTCCCTTGCAGATGAAGGGGACAGGCTGTATTGCTTGCTTCAGCAGAAGAGCCCGATTTCTCCTGGACCAAAGGAAGATGTTCCCGTGAATACGCATTACTTCAGAGGGGGTGGCGGGGTGGTTTCTGAAGAAACTCTATGGAGTGTCCTTCTGCTAGAGCTGGAGCACCCAAGAATCTGTGGTTATCCTCTGCCATCCCGGAAGGTGGAGGGAAACCTCCCTCCTACTGGTTCTTCCGGGAGTCGGAGGCAGTGGAGAGGAAAGCAGTCAGGTGGTGTGGGGCAGCACTGCAGCTGAAGCACCTGCTGCTTTTGGGCGGGGGCTTGGCAGCTGCAGGGGCCCGTCTCTTGTGTCCCGCCTTCCTGGGGTTTCGCTTTTGCCGATTCCATCTGCGAAGGGGCACTGCTGCTGCTGATGGGGACAGTACATGGAATCAACTGACTTCAGAGCCGTCCCTTCTCTTGCAAATCAGTAATGATGTCCTGACATCACCCCCGAAGCACCGGACTCTGGAAGGGTGCTTCCTGATAGCAGATTGCACCTCCGGGACCAAACCTGACACACGGAGCCAAGCATGACACCGAGGCCTACAGCGAAAGCTGAGCTCCGCCCCAGCAGTGTCCACTGCATCGTATATTGCACGAGCATGTGTCAACTGGCCGAACGAGCAGAGCGGATGAGATCAGCCAACTCCTGCTTGACCTGGGAGCAGGCAAGGAGTCCAGTTTGGCTTCCGCCTGAGTCAGGATGGCTTTCTGGTAGTCCCCCATGGCCGACATAGTTCAGGGCCCTGATCCCCAGTGTGGAGGAAGCGAAATCTTTCTCCCATACTGGTCCAGAAGGCAGATTCCTTATCAGGAAGTGACGAAGCTAAGATGCTTAGGGTCGCCGACCGCCGTGAGCGGGGCTAATCACGACCGAGTCGGCATGAGGGTGAGAATCCAGGAAATCAATACCCTCTGGAGCCTGATATAGCTGGTCTCGACTTCCTAGGAAGTGGGGCTATGGCCGACGGCTGTTTCCATATTGTGGTAACAAGGTCAGCATGAGGTCTATCCAGGGTGGCACCAAGGTAGGAGCTGTCACGGGCAGATCCAGATGTTCAGCTGAGTTTCAGGCGCTGAGGATCTGGTTCCAGAGTGCCACTGATGAACCTCCTGGATTTTCCTAAGCAACTCCGAAAAGAGGGATCCTCCGGAGGAGACTTCAGAGGAGTCCTTGGCCGGGCTTCAGCGGAGAGCGAGGCTCATCGCTGCCTCTCGGAGCAGCCGTCGGAAGAGTCCAAGGAGTTCAAGAATGAGGAGGAGGAGGAGGATGAAGAAGAGAAAGACCCTTTCCCAAATCGGGAGGAACGGACCCCTTGGAAAGTCCCGGGAAGCGTGTCCTGCCCTCTCTGGATCCAGACGGAAGAACCCTGGAGTCCGGAGGTGGTGAGGGAGTGTGCTGCCTCGGCGACGGGAACCTGGGATGGCACTGTCGCCGAAGGCAGCTCTCAACCCTTTGGTGAGCTGAGCCTTGGCCTCAGCTCACCACAAGGCCAGAGTCTCGCAGGTCCACCGCGGCCACGAGGGCGGAGGAGGAGGGGATAAGGATACAGGTTATAACCGGTATGGAGCATATCCAAACCCAGCTGCGGTAACCTGGCGTCGGGTATTGTGGCATCGAGTACTGCGGGCCGGGAAGCCCGTGTCGGGTACTGTGCGCGATACCGCGTTCCTGTGTACACTGGCGCCGAATAAGACTGAGGATACCCGAGCCGGGAGGCTGTCAAGCAGATGGCCCGCCGGGGACCTCATGGGCGGGTCCATAGTGGAGAGCCTGAGGGTGGAGGGCCCGATGGGGAGCAGAATATCTCCCGGAGTTGGTAAGGCCGACGCCTGGGCCAACGCTGGAGGCCCTGGCACTGGAGGTACCGGACGCCGGAGGGGCCGTGCCGGAGCCGGCGTCCGTCCGGTGCTCCAGGTGGAGGAAGGACTGACGGAGGCAAAGATCCCCAGCTTCCGGGACGGAGGGGAAAAGTCCTCAGGGTCAGGTTGTGGAGACTCTGGTTCCCCAGAGCGGCAGTGAAGGCTGGGAACCGGAACGACGGATGTAGGGGGTCCGTCTGCCTGTTCCTTCGCTGGCCGGATGTCGGACAAGCCGATGTGAGGCTTAGAGGCGAGCTGTCGGGGGCGCCAGAGGAGCTGACGTCCGACTTACGAGAGCCGTCACCGAGGCAGGCCGAGAAGAGTGATCGGCCTGGTCCGGTGGGGAGGAGGCTGCGCTGCCGTCGAGAGTCGGGCGGCTTACTAGACCTCTCCGGCGGATCGCCAGAGGAGCCGACGCCGCTTACCAGAGTCGCACACAGTGGTAGGCCGCGAGCCCGCGGCCAACCAGGGCATAGGCTCTTAACTGCCTGGAGGCGCCCGCAAGGCCTGAGCGCGAGCCAGACGGGCGGACCGACGCCACCTCAGAAACCTCCGAGGCAGCCGTTGAGGAGCGATCTCGGAGGGGATGTTACCATGCCCCAGCTACTCCGGGGAGACGCGTGGAGGAGCCCTTGTCCTGGTGCCTCTCCTTCTCCTTCTTCTTCCAATGTCCTTTGGGGAAGTGGACGCCTGCCTCAGTTTTTGAGCTCCTTCTCCATAGAACTCATTTCTTCTTTAGAAGATGGGCTTCAGGGATTGCTGCCACCTTTTCCGGGTAGCCAGTTAAAACTGAGGCAGTGCTGGCACTTCTCGACCAGGTGATCGGGGCCTAGGCAGAACAGGCACTGAGGGTGGCCGTCCTTGTGAGGTAGTTGGGCGCCCGCGAATCGCACTTATTCTTGTGCTCAGAGGTGTAGGGGACCACATACACTCCATGCTAATACTGGGACGCTAGTCAAAAATAGAGTTTTTCGCAAAGACGAAGTAGGGATGACGGCGCTGAGACTTTTCTCCGCGAGGCGCTGCACAAGCTAACGGGCAGGAAAGAACTGGCGGGTGGGTACGGACCACCCTTTATACCAACATCTCCTGATGCCGGTCACCTGACGTGGGGGGGTCCTCGCCAGGACTGCTAACTAGAAATTTCTCCGTGGTCCTGCTGCCTGCCGCGTCAGTCCTATATGTAATTACCTACTGCAAGAGCCCTCTCGAGTAAGATCTGGACCTCATGAGCAAGAGGACTTTCTTCTGCCACTCTGGGCGTCAGAATTGCCAATTACCAGGCCTGTATGGTCAGATTCCAGAACACTCGCTGGAAAAAGGCCAAAATAGCAGCTCAGGCCCTTCCAGAGGGTCCTCGTAAGCAGGAGATGCTTAAGGCCCTTCAGACTGGGGGCAGATGTGGGTAAGCACCTCTTGTGGTTCTACCTATGATGTCTCAGATGCCTGAGCCAGGGCAGCTGCATCTGGCATCTGCCTCAGAAGGCATTCTTGACTTAGGGTGTCAAGATTTGCTAGTGATGTCCAACAATCCATCCTGAATGCCCCTTCAGATGTAACAAACTCTTTGGGAGGATTGCAGGATATCCTTTCTGACCTACAGGCATCACGAGGATTCTAGTGCGATGGTCAGTGCAATCACTTTATCACACCCAGTCAAAGTGACAAAGGTGCCATTTCTCACATGCTACCCACAGACCCAAGTCTGGAGCCCAACAGCAGGGCAAGCTGAGAACAGGAGCAGCCTTGGCTGCCCCTACTTCCACCACATAGAAAGCCCTAGAGAGGAAGTGTGACTCTGGCTGTTGGTTCTGTTTCAGCATGACTCTACTAGACCCCACCCTCCAGTACTCCAGGAGGTGGTGGTAGGAGGTCGCTTCTCCTCCACCTGGACGAAGATCACAACAGATGCTTGGGTCCTGCAGCTTACAGAGCAAGACCACACTTTAGAACTTCTGGAGTTGCCTCCAGACCTCGCTCCAGTTCATGCAGAAGTCTCTCCAGACCACTTACCAGTGCCACTGGAGGAAGTTTACACAGTGCTGCAGAAGAGGGCTATAGAGCCCATTCTCAGGGATTAGAGGAACAGAGGGTTCTATCCTCACTTCTTTCTAGTTCAAGAATCCACTGGGAATTTGAGGCCCGTCCTGGACCTCCGAAAACTGAACATCTTACTACGAGAAGAAGCTCTTGCAGGTAAATACATATAGGACTGATGCCGCCGGCTACAGACCCCACGGCAAACTTTTTCCAGCAGTAGTTAGCAGGGACTGCCCATCCTGACATTGGCCTCGTCCCCAATGTCCCACATGGTATATAAGGGGAGGCAATACCAGCGTGCTCAGTTTTTCTCTCACTGCCGTCGGCCTTCGAGCGTTAGTTCCACGGCTGTCTCACCAGTTCGATCATTATTGCAGTTTTTGATTCCAGAAACATCTCTTATGACGTTTTTTCTTCACCATCAGTCTACATGTCGACTACCCTGTCCAGGCACACAAATAAATGCACCTATGGTAGACAAATTCCATTGAAAGACGGACATGCGGCTCTGCTTTTTGCCTGGGCCCAGACCATGGCACTCTGTCCTGCCCCACTGTCATTCTTTCAACAGTCTGGCCCAGATCTGCTGGCAAAAGTCCCTTCAGGCTTTTGGCCCAGCAGCAACTCGTGGCTATGGAGAGGGACTCATCCTCCGAAGGGGTTCTCCCACATGTTCCCACAAATCTGTGGGAAACGCCACACCCAAAGCCCAAAGACAAGCACAGAGAGTGGGACAGAGTTAGGAAGGTCCCTCCAGATCGAGATCTTCCGATCCCACGCCGCCTCCAGGTCGGGACTGCCTGGCCATGACTCCCCCTTACAGTGGTCAAGGACCCAGCCTCCTCCAGAGGCCCTGCTTCTAAGGAGATGTCTTCAGGGCATTCTGCTACCATTCAACCCTGAAAATCAAGCCTCCTTCCACCTCAATGGGCCGTTCATCCGACCCAGGTAAGTCTCTTTCTTGTCCCGGTCAGCCTCTGTATGGGCGCCGACCACCAGGAGAAGGCAGAAACCTCGGGCCAGTTGGCGGGGAGGTCTTCCTCCCTCACGCCAAAACATGCCCACAGGTCCTCAGACAAGCGCCATTCTGTCGATGGACAAGCGCCAGGTCCCGTCGATGGACAAGCATCCTAAGGAAAAGCCTGCAAAGCCAGCGTCAGAGCCTCACCGACACAAGCCTGCTGAACAGCGCCCAAGGCCTTGCCTCCTCCTCTGGCTAAGTCCCCATCTCCACCGCGCCCTTCCGAGATCCAACGCCAGGGTGGAAGACGCCTCGATGCCGGATAACCAGATGCTTGCCCGTGTGACCCTTTGGGACCCGACAATGGCTGTGATACCCAGGTGACACTGGTGTGCCCCCAGTCAGACCACTGTCTCCGACAGGAGTGATGTCGGTACCAACACCGAGCACCACAACCGCCACCGGAGCCGGCCCCACTCCTCCGAGGCTCAACCTTAGTCAGGTCAAGGACCCTTTCTCTCATTGGTGGGAGACTATTAGGCCTGATATTCTTCCGGCCCCTCCTACACTGGTCACCGTGGCTTATCCTGACCTGGTATCAGTTCCTTTTGAGGAGATTCCACCCGCTGAAGAGGTCCCTACTCAACCCTGCTCGGATGAGGACAGGGAAAACATCCATCTCCAGAGAGGCCCGGAAACGGACAGAAAGAGAAGGAGGTGTGGTCATGCTTCAGGAGATCTAGCGCCTCTAGCTCTCCCGACCGGCACAGACAAGTGCAGGAGACACAGATCTCCTTCTGTCTCTTCCACTGCCTCATACCACAAGTTGGACTCCTCTGTAACCTCCTTTGAGGACCCTCCGTCGGATGAACCTGAGGACTTGCCAAAATCACCTCTGGACTGACTCATTGTTCATGGAGGTTATGAGACATGTACAAGCCAACATGGGCTAGGATACAGAGGACTTGGACCCTGAACACGTGAGGCTTTCCAGGTACCTCAGGCAAAAGACCCAAAGCCGTTGTTATCCCACCCATGGTGGATACTTTGAGGACGTCACACAGGCACATGTGGCGTACGCCCCCACTCATCCACTGTCATCCAAGAAAGCGGACAGGCTGTACTGGGCTCTTAAGGAACACCCTTTGGCTGTACAACCACCGCTGACCCGTGGTTATATCAGCAGCTCACCATCATTCGCAGAGGCCCAAACATCTGAGCACCCAGCCTTCGGACAGAGAGTCCAAACAGCTGGATTCAATGGGCAGGAAAGTTACACGCTACCACTTGCAGCATCGGGAGTCTCAACTTCCTGACTCACATGGTCCAGTTCCAAACGCCCTCTGGGAACAAGGGCTGGACATACTGCAAGGAGTGCCAGACTGCCCGCAGAAGGCAGAACTTGCAAATTACCTACAAGCAGGGTCAGACGTGGGCATGCATGTGTTACGGTCTGCCTGCGACTCTGTGGACACCTCAGCTAGGGCAGTGGCTACGGGCATTTGCCTTGGCGCCATTCCAGGCTCCGGGTTTCAGGGTTTGCACCGGATGTTCAAGCCAACATCCTAGACGCCCTTTAAGGCCTCCTGCTCTTTGGTGAAGAAATGAGAGAATCATTAACAGATTGCAGTCCGTAAGGCCGTCTGTCATTGTGCAGTCTGTGCATCGCCTGAAACAGAGATGGCTTCGAGGTCTCGCCTAGGGCAGAGGGGGTCAACAGCCTCAGCAACCTCGCTTTCAGCAACCCCAGGCTCAGCAAGGCAGCTTTGGTTGACTTGGTGGACCCAGGGATCCTCGGCCATCACCTCTCGACAGGCTGTCTGCCCAGCCTCTTTCCCTTCCTCCAACAGCATGACTTCCAGCCAAACCCACCTCTCTGCAATGTTCCATCGGGAGAAAAGGTGGGAGGTTGCTTTCTTTATCCAGAAGCCTGGAGACAAGTGACCTCCACCTGTAGGTTCACGAGCTTAGAACACGGGCACCCCTCCAGACAGGCCCCCACCCCATCCTGTCACTTGGCAGGACATGCAGTCCTCATCTGACAGGAGATCCAGGCACTGCTGTCCAAAATGTCATAGAACCCATTCCTCCACAGGAGAGGCACCGGGTTCTATTCCAGATTCTTCCTGGTCCCGAAAAATCGGAGACCTGAGATTGATCCTGACCTCAGCGACCTGAACTTGTCAGTCGATATAAACGCTTCAGGATGGTCACATTGTACAACCTGATTCCTATGTTGTGGCAGGGAGATTGGCTCGCATCCCTAGATATGCAGGATGCTTACCTCCACATTCTCATAGCCGAAGGCCACCGAAAATACCTTTGGTTTGCATTCCAGGGCTTAACACTTCCAGTTCAGGGCCCTGCCCTTCGGTCTCTCTTCTGCACTGAGGGTGTTTACTAAGTGCCTGGTGGTGGTGGCTACAGCACTTCGCAGGATGGGTCAGTACATGTTCCCATATCTGGATGACTGACTATTCATGGCACACTTCAGTGCCCAACTCCAGGCTGCCATCCAAGACACCTGCAACCTATTCCAGAACCTGGGAATCACCATCAGCCCAGGCAAGTCGCCACTCAGCCCAGCTCAACTCCTACCATTAATTGGAGCGCCCTAGACACTGTTCAGGGATGGGTCTTCCTACCTCTGGACCAGGCAGAGCATTCGAGCTCTGGTCAGGCAGATTTATTCTGTCTCCACTGTTCCAGCCAGATTGATACTCCAGCTGTTGGGTCACATGGCGGCTGCCATCGTGATAATTCCCTTTGCCAGACTCTGGATGAGGACTATTCAGTGAACACTTTGGGTGCAGTGGGACCAGAGGTGAGACGACCTGGACTTGCCTGTCTCCATAACAGAGCCGGTCCAGGAACTCCTCTGGTGGATGATTCAGAGTGAAGCTCCCAGACAGGTCCTGACCATGGACGCTTCAAATTTGGGATTGGGGGCTCACCTAGGAGCTCATAAGATGCAGGGATCTTGGTCTCCAACCAAGAATCTCTCCAGATCATCTCTGTTGGAGCTAAGAGCAGTCCTCTATGCTCTTCAAGCCCTGGAATCATCAATCACATCCGTCACCTTCTGGTCCAAACTGACAACACATCAGTGGTTTTCTACTTCAACAAACCAAAGGCACACACTCTGCCCTTTGCAGGAGGCCAAGAGAGTGTGGTAGTGGCCATAGCCCACCAGTTGACCATCACAGCAGTGCACATTTCAGACACACAAAACACACTCTCAGAGACACTCTCAGCAGGACAAAGTCTTGAGTACACGGTGGTCTCTTCTGCAATTGGTAATAGATGACCGTTCTCAAGATGGAGAACACCAGAGTTGGATCTTTTGCATCCTCCACCAATGCAAAACTGCCCAGTTTTTGCTCGCTAGATCCCAAGCTTGGTGTTTTCTGGCAAGACGCATTGTCCCACTCCTGGAAGGGAGATTCCTCTGCGCCTTTCCACCATTTCCACTCATTCAGAGTCCTTCTCAAGGCACAAGCAGAGGGAACCACCATGATCTTCATTGTGCTGCTGTGGCCTCGCCAGATTTGGTTTCCCTTGCTACAGCAACTGGTGGTGGCCTTACCAGTTTCACTTCCTCTTTCAACTCACTTACTCTTTCAGGACAATGGGACTCCTGTTCACCCGAACTTACTGTCCCTTCACCTTCATACTTGGCTCCTCAAGACTTAGCCAAACTCCAATTGGGGTGTCGGACAAGATAGCTGAAGTCCTGGTGGAGGCGAGGAAACCTTCCACGAGAGCTACTTATTCAGTGAAGTGGAAATGGTTCTGCTCTGGGCTGCAGCACGCCTACATGGATCCTTTGGTCTATCTGGTTAACACTTTGCTGGACTATCTTTATCCCTGTCGGAATCAGGGCTCAGTTACTGCTCCATAAATGTACACCTGGCTGCTCTTTCTGCCTACCATACCCCTGTTAAGGCAGAACAGTGGCTCAATTTGAGGTTACCTGTGCCTTTCTCAGAGGCATTCTTCACATAAAGCCCCTGTCAGGGACCCCTGTGCCCCTTGGGACCTCCTGTTCATCCTGACAAGCTTACCCTCCTGCCTTTTGAACCCACCGCAGATTGTGAGCTGCATTTTCTTCCTGGAAAACGTTATTTTTAGTTGCTGTTACTTCTGCTTGAAGGATTTCGAGCTGTAGGCCCTGATGTGTAAGGGACCTTATTTGATTTTCACAAAGACAGGGTAGCTTTTATGCATCAATCCAATGTTTCTCCCCAAAGTTGTCAGAAATGACACTGAACCAGGATGTTCAATTCCCAGTCTACTAACCTGAACACTTCAGTCAGGGTGAGGCACTTCTCCACACATTGACGTCCACTGCACATTGCAGTTTTACTTCACTAGGACCAAGGGGCCAGATCGTCTCGATCAGTTGTTTGTTTCCTTTGCCCCTCATTCCTGGGGCAGCCCGTTTCAAACAGACCCTCTCTAGGTGGCTGGTTCACTACACCACTTTCTGCTACCAAAAGCATAACAACCCCTATCCAGACCGATCAGGGGTCATTCTACCAGGGCGGAGGTGGCCTCCTTCGCAGCCCTTAATAGGGTCTCTACTTCAAACATCTGTGTGGCAGCCACATGGCACTCAGTCCGCACTTTCATCAAGCACTACAGCCTTGATATCGCATCCAGACGCAGAGTGGGCTTGGCCTGGCAGTTCTGCAGGGTCTGATCTCCTGAGGTCCTACCTGTTTTCCTTCCTCTTTTTCTCTTACCTCCTTAGCAATTGTCTTAAGTTTATACTGCTGGACACTCAGTCCTATATGTGTTACTTGCTGCAAGAGCTTCCTCAAGTAAGATAGTACAGTTACGGAATAGTAGATTCGAGAGAAGCTCTTGCAGCAGGTATACTTCCCTCCCTTCCCCTGGGATCTCACCGCATCTGCCGAGCATATTTTTAGCTTGCTGCTGCATCAGAATTTGCCTTTCTGTTGTCTGTTCCCGCCACATAGCTGGTTTTCCTCCTCCTGCCGGTTCTTCTGGCATACAAGAATTGAGCAAGCTGGGACCACCTTCCTTATATACCATGTGGGATGTCGGGGAGGGGCTGATGTTGGATGGGCGTCCTCCTAACTACTGCTGGAAAAGTTTGCCGGGGTCCTGTCGCCGGCTGGCATCAGTCCTATATGTGTTACCTGCTGCAAGAGCTTCTTTCAAAGATCTACTGTTACCGTAAGTTCTTAACGAACTGTGCTTTCTACATTCAGTACAAGAAGTTCAGGATGGTTACCCTGCAGGGCCTGCTGCCCCTACTGCAAAAGGGAGACTGGATTTGCTCTTAGACATGCAGGATGCATACCTGCACATCAAGGTTTGCACTCATTACAGGAAGTACCTCAGGTTCCTGTTTCAGGGAAGCATTACTACTTCAAGGTTTTGCCCACTGGCTTGTCATCTGTGCTACGGGTTTTTAACAAATGCTTAGCAGTGGTAGCAGCAGCCCTCAGGAGGGAGGGGACTGTACATCTTTCCCTATCTGGATGACTGCTCAAAGCTCAGACCAAGGAGCAACTATCTCGCAGCCTACAGCGTACCAGACAGCTGTTCAATGCTCTAGGGATCACGGTCTGCCTGCTCAAGTCATTTATATCTCCTGCCAATGTCTCCAGTACATCAGAGCTATCCTGAACACTGCACAGGGACGGCCTTTCTGCCCCAGGACAGGGCAGAATTCCACGCACAGGTCCAGCTACTTTACAGCAGCCAGAATGTCACAGCCAGGACATTCTGCTGCTACTGGGCCTGATGGCAGCAGCCATTGTCATGGTTCCTTCTGGCCAGGCTGCACAAGCAGATCCCCCAATAGACATTAAAAGTCTAGTGAGATCAGCACACTGACAATCTAGAACAAAGGGTCTAGTAACCTCACCAGTAAAAGGTACTTCAGTGGTAAATGGAATACAGCAATTTGCTGAAAGGGGTTCCCTTCTGGACTTCTGGTGACGTCACCATGCGATGGCAGCCTAGTGTTCGCACTCTGGAGCCGCCAGAATAAAAATAGAGTAAACCGGCAGCAACTTTGGTATTTCTTAATAAAGCCCGTAAAACGATCTTAATTAAAGCACAGGTGAATGGCGTCTAGCAGAGCGAAACACAGATATTCTTAGGCAGCCAAGATAAAAAGCCTGATGGATTCGGATAGGGCACAGGGCCTAACCAGAGACTCACGCCCTGCCTCACCAGTTAGTAGTATAGCAGACTCAGAAGACTGTCTCGATGGGGGCGACTCAGGAGTTATTCTGTCAAACTTGATGGGATTATAAACCCCTGCATAGGGTAGAATCATCCGTGGCAGATCTCAAGGCTGACTTAAAGGCAATGGATGAGCGCACCACAGCAGTGGAGGAATGTGTAGGAAACCTTGCAGACTCATCGAGTCAACATGATCGTGCACTGCTCTTCTTATTCACAAGAGAGAAAGAAATTCAAATAAGTTTAGACGATCAAGAGAATCGCACTGTTGGAACAATTTCCGATTTACAGAGTTCCAGAAGACATGGAAAAATCATTTGACTCTATGGAAGCGTTTGTCCTTCACATTCTGAGAGATGTACTAAAGTTAACAGAGGAGATTCCTCCCAATTGAGAGAGCGCACTGCTCACTCGCTGCCAAGCCAAAAGATCAAGAAGCATCTAGCCCCGCTCAATAATAATACGAATGCTGAACTACCAAGACCATCAGCTAGTACTGCAAACTGCCTGGAAAATGAGAGAAGTTAAACTAGATAACCAGAGGCTGTATTTTGATCAAGATTTCTCAACTTGTTAAATGAAAAAGGAAGGTGGTCCGTGGCATTATAAAACAAGCAAAGGAGAAGATTCGAATTCGGTTATACTATCCCCCAAATTACGATACATACGGAGAAAGGTCCCATTTTCTATGACACTGTCTATGAAGCAGCACTGATGCTAAAACAACTAGGCATCCAGTGCCCAGAGTGCCAAGCCACATTTTGGAGAAGGAAATAGCACGCTCAGCATGGAAACGAAGTCGGCAAGCCCAGAAGAACACATTCTCATCGCTACTTGGCCTTCTCACCTTGGCCAAGACATGAGAGCCATCGTGGAGCGAGAGAATAAAACAGTGGGATCAGAGTCTTCCTCATCGAGGGTCTCCAATCTGTGGACTCAACCTGAATTTTACTGAGGTACTGTTTTAATCCAATGCCGAATACTTTGCGCACCTGCCTGTTTGTTATTGCAGTCAGGGAGAGCTGAGGGAATGAAGATTTTGTGGACTGAAAGACATAAGTAGAAGGCATGGACTGAATGTTAAGGTCTCCATTGAAGGCCTAAGGACTCTTATTATAGCTCTGTAAACAGTGGAATAGTCCGGATTCAGTAGGGCTGATTCATTTTAAGAAGGGGATGATGCTGATTATTTGGGAAGGGCTTTAAACTGCGGTTGGGAGAAACTTCGGCAGGGCACGGGATTTTCATTTCTCCTCCCTTCCCATTGATGGGGTTGGGTGGGGGTTCCGTGCCTGGTTGGTCTGTGCTCCTACTTTTCCCTCCTAGGATAAGGTGCTGGGCGGCTCCAGAGGGGACGCTGGGTAGCCACTGGTACAGTAAGGACCTTACATCTTTTCTCTACCAGCACGTGGTGTCCACCCTCGATCGCTGATTCTTTGAATCAGGCCTACACAGTAGGAACAGGAGACTTGGCTCATTCCCTTCCACTTTTGGAAGGTTAACATTGTGTTTCACTTACACACCTAGGAAGTAAAAGTTCTAGTTTAAAACATTTTTGGATTGTTTGTTTTCAACTGACTAGTTCTTTTACGCTTAACAAATTGATGTTCCTGAATTGTTTAGGGTGCAAGATGAGTTATGGTTGTTATGGAGTTAAATGTGTGACAAAGGCTTTATTTAAGTATAGGGGACCATGGGAACCATGGGGTAAAGGATTTAAGTTTAGAGAAATTAAGAACTTTGTGACAATACGGAGTAGGAACAACTACAATGAAGGAAGTGGGTCAAAGTTGAAGGGCAAATTAATTACTTAGTGAAATGGGTTCTCTGAAGGTGGTTTCATAAAATGTACAAGGGTTAACTCACCAATCAGAAGGGCCAAGATACTTCACTATTTGCAGAAAATGAAAACAGATATTGGGCTAATCCAAGAAACCAGACTCTGAACATGAAAAATTTAGGAGGGCTAGATGGGCAAGGTATGTTACTCATCTCACCCCTCAGGCAAAAGCAGGCGTGGCTTATATTGTGCAGGAGAAACATTCCCTTAGAAATTACTTCACAGACAATAATAGAAAAGGGAGGGATTAGTTGTTACTGGAAAGATTTTTGATCAAGGATACATATCACTAATGTCTATGGCCCCAACAGAGATGAACCCACTTTCTTCACTAAGATTTTCAGAAGTTTAGCGGACTTAAGAGAGGAATGCTTCTGGTGGGAGGAGATTTCAATTGCATCACTAATCTACAGTTTGGTCGTTCCTCCCAGAATGCAGTAACAAATAAGGGGATGAATAGGGCAGTTAGAGGGGAATGACAGAATTAGCACTAGTAGATATCTTGAGAATCCTACATAAAACAAAGAGGGACTACTCTTTTTACTCCTCACCTAACAATGTTCACTCTAGAATTGGTTATTTTTCATGTAGCACAACAGACTTTCATAAAGTCTCAAATGTGAAATTCTCCCAGGTGGTATCAGATCACTCAGCAGTGGAGCTAATTCTAAAGTTGGGGATTGGAACAGAACCACACAATGGAGGATGAACTCCTCCCTGCTCGACAGAGAGGAATTTCAAACCCATATACAGGGGTGGTGAAGGATTATCTGACCCATAACTTCTATAGGCCCAGATTCCCAGTGCTTTTGGGATGGCTGTAAAGCAGTCTTACGGGGACAGTAATTTCTTATGTATCACATTGCAAAAAATCCTGATTGGAGCAGCAAAAAACTAGAAAATAAGTTAAAACAATTAGAAGTGAGGATCCAGAGAGGAGGGAGGGAGAGTTTGGGTCTCCACAAGGAACTCAAGAGACCAGGAAACAATGAAATGATCTGCTCGACCACCAGGTTGAAGGAAGTTTCAATACTTGAACCAAAGGTATTACAAATCACGTAATAGGCTGGCCGCCTATTGGCATTTCGCCTTGGACGATGCAGGCAGATAGATATGTCAAAACTTTGATTACAAATAGACAGTCCCCCACACCCAAGTATATACACCAAATGATATTGCAAATACTTTTAAAGAGTATTATAGGGACTTGTATGACCCACTCCAAAAACAGCACAAATAGAAGCTTCCATTAAAATATTTTAGATGGGGTCTACCTTCCGAGGTTGGAGGAGAAGCTTAAAACACATTTAGACTCTCTATTATGGCATTAAGAATTTGCCCAGGTCATCCTGGGCTTGAAGGGGATAAATCACCCAGTCCAGATGGATTTAACTCTGAATTCTATCAAAGTTCAAAAGACTCTGATCCCTATCTTGGTCCAGGTGTTTAATAAAAAAAAAAAAGGAGGAAGGAGGTTTCCACGTTCATGGAGTGAAGCTTTCATTACAGTAATTCCCAAGGAGGAAGCCACCTGAGTTTTGTAGTTCATACAGACCAATTTCACTTCTCAGCGTCAGTTCAAAAATTTTTACGAAAATATTGGCTAACAGGTAACGCAGTTCTCCCGGATCTGATCCACCCGATCAGGCCGGGTTTGTTCCTAGTAGATACCTTAGGGATAATGTAAGACGGTGTTTAAATATACTACACTTGGGGAAGGATACACAAATTGCAATATCTATTGATGGAAAAGCGTTTGATCGCTACACTGGTACTTTTAAAGGAAGTTTTAGTTAAATTTGGATTCGGCCTCAATTTATTGAATGGATAACAGAAATTTATAACCAACCCTCAGCAAAAATAAAAGTAAATAGCACAATTTCCCAAACATTGAGTATTAACAGAGGTACACGGCAAGGGTGCCCTCTATCCCCTATCCTTTTGCTCTTAGCATAGAACCCTTGTAACAGGTAATTAGGGATCATGAGGACTAAAGGGATTATAATTGAGGGAAGAAAACAAAATTTCGCTTTATGCGGATGATACTATGCTATACTTGAGGGACCCTGTGCAACCTTCCTATTCAATGTCAAATATTGGGACAATATAGTCATATCTCAGGTTTTAAAATAAATGAGAACAAAACAGAAATAATGTTGGTCAGTGGTCAATGATCTAAGGAACTAAATCAGATAATTCCATACAAATGGGTCTCCACCAAATGCAATATCTAGGAGTTTACATTCGAATGATTTGTCACAGCTCTATCATACAAACTATAATAAATTATTCTAGGAGGTTTTCACAGATTTAAAGCGTTGGAATCTCCTCCCATTAACACTTTTGGGAGGATTGAATCTATTAAAATGAACATACTGCCACGACTCCTGTTTTTGTTCAATACTCTTCCATGCAGATTTCAAAATTAGACTGGAAAAATTAAATAAAGCTCTACATAGTTTTGTATGGGGTAAAAACCCAGAATTGCATGGGAAACTTTACAAAGAGTCAGGGCAGGTGGAGGCCTCGGTCTTCCCAATTTGAGATCATATTACCAGATGGCAAACTTAGGGACATGGGTAAACTATTTAGCTAAAGACCTCCTTAACAGCTGGGTCTCTCAAGAGTTACAGGAGAGCCAGAGATAAATCTTCAGGTGGATTTTGTGGGTTCTGCAAGATATCTGTCTAAAGACATAGAAAACCCTGACCAAACACACATATAGGATATGGGGGAAATTAGGAGAGAGCTAAACATAATAGAAACATTAAATAATAGGTCTGAGATAACCAGCTGCCCAGAGTTCATCCCTCCAAGAATGCACCTGGTTTTTACTCACTGGAAGCGATTAGGTCTTAGGTTCTTTTGCCAGTTGGTTCAGGAGGGTCAGGTTAAGTCCTTTCAGCAACTTCAGAAGGAATTTCTACTTCCACACTCCCATTTTTCAGATATCTTCAAGTTAGATCCTTTCTTAATACGGGGAATAATCTAAGATCCGTTCAGCAACCCCTTCCCCACTGATTCAAGTTATCTTGGACTCAGTTAGTAGTTTAGGGAACGAAGATTAATTTCAAGACTCTGGTGGCATACAGAAGTGCTAGGATTCACCCCACCCCTTTGCCAAACAGAATGGGGAAAATGAACAAAATATGTCTTAGATGAAGAAACCTGGCACAGGGTATGGGATGGAGTTAAACGACATCCTCATCAAATAATTGAAAAGAGTTTAGATGGAAGATTGTGTCTAGGTGCTTCCATATTCCCACAAGGATGAAGTATTACACACCAGGGAGGTTGGATCGCTGTTGGAGAAACTGTCAGGGTAAAGGAACTCACTCCCATATTTTTGGGATTGTCCTGTCATTAAACCTTTTTGAATGAAATAGGATCCCACAAGAAAGGCATGTTTGATTGGGAGGAAATGCGGATTTTCACATTTTAATTTTGGGTATCCTACCGAAGGTCGTAGATCCAATAGACAGAAATCGTTTATTGGTATTTTGTTGGCTGCAGCATGCAAGGCCATTACAAGATGTTGGCTTACTCCAGTTTCCGACGGTTGGGGACTGGATAAGTATAGTAAAGAAATAGCCAGGATGGAAAAAATTACAGCAATTTTACATTTACATAAAGGTAAATATGATCAGGTCTTCCCTTTATGCACCTGGTGGAAGAGCAGAGTAGGATCGCAGTGCTAGAACAAATGGCAACAGGATGATGGGGGACTTTCTATTTTAATAAAATAATCAATCAGTGGGGGTTAATTTTTAAGGAATTAAAGGGCCCCTAGGAAGGAGAGGTTTAGTTCTCTATAGGTTCTTTATATGAAATTAATGAAGTCCCAAACTGTGAATTGAAATTTAATCTACACAATACAGTATATAAAGAAAAGATTTATATACATATAAGTTTTGGTATAAATTAGTCACACAATGAGTTTAATTGTTATGTTTTATTTGTAAAGAGATCAGAATATATATTGATCTGTGCTACTTGGAAGATCAGAACATTGGCTTGTTTCAGATGGAAGGTCCTGGAGGTAGCCGGACTTAGTACTGAATCTTATATATAACTTTAAAGGACTCACCAGATCCATCATGAAGGAATACACCTGGAAAGAGAAGAAAGAGTCAGAGACTGGATGTAGTCAAGTAAACCAGTAATTGTAACCTTAAACTGGTATGATTTAACCTATATGTCCAAATCGGATAGACTATCTGTTTGTATGGTATATGCACAGGAATATATTTAATAAAGCATGAAGTTTAAAAAAAAAAAAAAAAAAAAAAAGGGTTCCCTTCTTGATCCCTTCCCTCATCAGATCCTCACCATGGATGCTTGGGGCTGGGTGGGGGTTCATCTGGGCCTCACCAGATACAAGGTACATGGACCACAGTGGAGAGTTCTCCACATAAGCGTCCTAGAGATGAGGGATGTTCTGTATGGCCCTGCAAGCCTTCCAGGATTACCTGTCCCCAGGGCCTCTGCTGGTGTAGACTGACAACATCAGTGTAGAACACTAGATAAACAAGCAAGGGGGACTCTTTCATACCCCTGTGCAGAGAAGCGATGAAGGTTTGGTAGTGGGCTTTAGAACATGGTCTAGAACTGTCGGCAGTCCGTGTCCCAGGTGCCCAAAATGACTTGGAAGACAGACTAAGCTGGTCACTGTCCTGAATGCAAGAGTGGGAGCTGCTGACCTCGATAGTGGAAGACCTGTTCGACAGGTGGGGTCATCCAGAGTTGGACCTTTGTGTCCCCACTCAATGCAAAACTTCTGCTTTTGCAGTCTCACTCCATGGCCTGGAGTTTTCTGGTGAAACACATTGTCCCTCTCTTAGAGAGGGAGATTCCTCTTGCCTTTTCTCCTTCTTTCTAATTCAGAGGGTGCTCATCAAGCTTCAGATGGAAGGAGCGATGCTGATACTTGTTGCTCTTTTCTGGCCTCGTCAGATCTGGTTCCTCTTACTGCAGCATTTGGCGATGGAACCTCCAGTACCCCTGCCCCTGTACAAAGGCTTGCTATCAGAGGGCAGGGCACCTTGGTCTTTCTGGATCTCAGATCACTCCATCTTCATGCCTGGCTCCTGAGGACATACCCATGGCTAGATCTGGGGTATCCCAAAAGGTTGCTAACCGCCTCCACCAGTGCCACTTATTCCATGAAGTGGAAGCTTCCCATAATTTAGATCTTTTCACTTGTCCAGTAGATCAGATTCTGTAGTATTTGCTGTTCCTCTGACACTGGACTGCAATACTCTTCTATTATTTATTTATTTATTGCAGTTTAGGATTAATACCTTTGAATCCTGGGACTCTGTTACAAAGGTTCCAGGTCATACACAAAACAATTAGTCAAACAGGTTGTAGAGATTACAAAAAGTTAGACAAAGCATATCGGGTTGCATACATTTGAATGATACGAGTTAGAATACTTTGAAGGAACAGTTTCAGTCAGGTTGCAAATAATATAGGAAAAACATGGTTTCAAGGGTATAAAGCATTGCTGTGAGGGAACATTCAGGATACATCTCAAACAAAGAAACTGTTTCAAAGGAAGTGCTTTAGTCTGTCAGTTTAGGGTCATCAGGCCCCTGGGAGTACTGACCATACAAATGGGGACTAGCTATATAGAGGGGAGTGGGTGGGGAGCAGCCTAAAGATGGCATTGTTGTTTTATGGAAGGGTGAGTGATTGGTGGGGGAGTTGCTGCAGTGATGCCAGCAGCATTGGTGGGGGTGCAGGCTGGAGCTCAGTAGGAGGCAAGTGGGGAATCAGGCGTAGGAGAAAACTAAGGGAGGGTACTGGAGTGGGAAGCAGTGTGAAAGGAGGTTGGGATATAAACAGCAAGGGAGGTAGGTGGTGTGGTAATGGAGGGGTTGTGCAGGAGAGGAAGTGGGGTGGGAATAGTACTATTAATATTATTAAAGTGCACCTGGCTGCCATTTCAGCCTTCCAGGTGCCCATTGATAGCTGTTATGGTGGCACAACTTGAGGTATCCCGTATGTTCTTGAGAGGCACCCTTCATTTGAAGCCTCCCATCTGCAATCCAGTCCTGCCTTGGGACTTAAATTTTGTGCTGGAGAAACTTACTCTGGTTCCTTTGGAGCCGTCCGACATACAAAAATGTTTCTGTCGTGGAAAGCGTTATTTTTTCAGTTGCCATTACTTCTGCTCAAAGGATTTCTGAGCTTCAGGCTCTGATGTATGAGCTTCCTTATTTGGTTTTCCACAAACACAGGATGTATTTGCGTACCAACCCTAGGTTCTTGCCGAAGGTGGTGTGTGAGTTTACTTTAAATCAAACCATCCACCTGCCTCGTTTATTTTCTGGAGCATGCCAATCTAGGGAAGCACTGCTCTGCACTTCAGATGGACATAGAATACTTGGATATTATGTTCACGTCGAGGGACTGCAGGAAGGCCTCACAGCTTTTGTTTCCTGCACCCCTGGGAAAGAGGGCGTACCAGTTTCTAAACAGTGCCTGTTCAAATGGTAGGCCATCTGTATTACTTTTGTTATAGGAAGTACAGTAAGGCACTTTTGGGGTTGTGCATCAACCAAAGGCATGACCACTTTTGTTGCCCGTTTCAGGAATGTGTCAGTTACAGAAATCTGTGCAGCTGCCACTTGAGAATACTGTTCATACTTTCATTAAACACTACAGTCTCGACATTGCCTCTAGGAGATGGGCAGACTTTGGTCTGGCTATGCGTCAGGGCTTATTTTCTTAGGCCTTTAGCCTCCAGCCGCCCAGACTCTCTCTCTCTCTGACAGTACTGCTTGGGACTTGTTCCATAGGTGTGGCCTAATGAAAGAGATATCCTCAAAGGAGATGTAAGAACTGGTTCCAGGTTAATTTAGCGGCTGTGTAAGGTCGTAAGCAAAATGCGTGTAAAATAACAGCGTGTGGTAAACCAGCTACAGGAGTAAAAATAGCACAGGTAAACTATGCTGTAGGAGGCGATAGCTGTTGGGTGAGATGCAGGATGCAGAGGATAAGAGCTCTGCTGGGTGGCGGTTCTCTGAGCAGCTGCCATGGCACAGGGGTACAGCCACAGGCAGTGGAGGGCAGCAGAGCGTCTGTGGACGTGGGTTTGATTCCTGGTCCTGGATTACCTGGTGTGTTTTTTTTTTTTTTTTTTTTTGAATGAAGCTTTGGTTTACAGCTCTCTCCCCAGGTTTCTCCCCATCCCAGGTTGCCTCCCCGAGTACTTATTTAATATGGGGGGTTGCGGGTGCTTTGGTTCAAAGTTTTTACCGCTCGGTGTTTTTACCGAGTGCTGTAATTGTTGGAGCTGTATTGGCGGCATGGTATATGACTGTGCTGATTTTGTCTGCGGTGTTTAGACCCTGTGCCATAAGAACTTACCGTAACAGCAGATCTTGAGAGAATCTCTTTCATCAGGCCATGCCATCCACCCTCTGTCCCCTGGCCTCAGGGCTTCTTGGTTCTTGTCTCTCTCTCTCTCTGGGGACGGTCTGTCTTCTGTTTTCACATTGCTAAGTGGTAGGAACCAGTAGCTGTCCCTTGGTGCCCCAGGAGGAGGTCCTCTGTTGGCACTAATTAATTTTGTCAGTTTATCAGTGTTACAAGGTGTTTAGAAATGATATCAGGTGGACTGTATACCACTAATGATGAAACTGGATAGCAAAAGTGATTTACTGGAAATGCACTCTTTAAACAAATTTTGTAAACACTGGATGTATTATATTTGGTGGTATCAGGAGCTATGGGAGACCACATGGCAACAAGTTCTGTTCGAATTGACACATATGAATATTTCTATGATTATGTCTCTCTCTCTTTCTGTGTGTGTGTGTGTATGTGTGTATCTATGTATGTGTGTATATATATATATATATATATATATATATACAGTATATATATTTTTATATATACACACATATATATTCATAACAAAAACTTTGTTAATGCATCAGTTAGGGTTGATGTCAGTGACAAAAGTGTGGAAATCGATGCTGAAGTTCTTCACCCCATCCTCCACACACCAACAGGCGTCGGGGTGTGCCATGAGGTCGTCTGGCCCAACTTTCATCCCATTCCATGTGTAAAAAAAAAAGCTGACATGCTACAGTATGGGAGAATGGGGTGAGAGTTAGGACTGATGACACCATGGCACCCCGACATATCTGTGTAATGGAGGTCGAAATTTATGTCAATTTTCAAGCTTTGTCACTGTGACGCCAATCCTAACTGATGCATTAACAGAGTTTTTGCAGTGAATTGCTTACTTTTGAAAAAGTGTAATGTAACCAGTAAATGGTATGTGTTAGGGTCTCGCTCCACCAGACTGCCCATTTGTGCACAATAATAGGCGCCTGTGGGAGCTCGGGTCCTCCGGCCCCTGCGCTCCCGCTATACATAATTACAGAGCCATACAGCAGCCCTATAGGGCAAGGAACACTTGTAACACTAATTTGCCAATATCCCAGCAACCGTGAGCAGCTGTGAAAAATTCCAGTGCTGTTGTAATCATGACAGTGAGACCTCCATGTGAGATACATCGACTAAATCAGTATCTCGCATTGTTTCCGAGATACAGGCACCAAAAGCTCTGTGGGCACTTCAGTGTTATCCTATGGAGAAAATCTCAACTTTGTTATGACATATCTGTGGAACCAATGACATTTTATGCCTAAATAGCATAATTCACATTTCTGGGACACCCCTTTATACCCTGCAAATGTTAAGCCAAAAGACCAAACCGTTTATTAACAGTGTAATGTACCTGGTAACTGGTATGTCTTGGTGGGGCGTGGATGTCGGGCTTCAGCCCCAATTAAACTGCCTATTTGTGCATAATGATATGGCCCCATTTAATACAAAATGGAGCCATACATCAGCCCCATAGTATTGAAAAGGAACCCTTGTATAACCCCTAGATATGGCCTATCCCAGGGGCTACTACCCCTGCCTGATTTGCCACTAACAGGTTGAGGGCCTGGATCCAATGGTGGTGCCTCCACCCAGAGGTCAGGGTTTGCAATAGTTAAACTAACTTGGTCACAGCCCTCTGGGACACTGCAACCCCTTTCTTCCCACTAGTGGCCCACACAATATATCAGAATTACCTTCACAGTATACACTTACCCCAGGTCTGGTTCCGCACTGGGACCTCCTGTGAAATGAGATACAGTGCAACAATCACAGTACAGTACTTTAACATAGACAAATACCTCAGGCAGTATAACTTTGCTGAAACAAGCAGCTCTGATTTATTTAGGGGATATAACAAGGACAGGGGAAATCTGGTTAATTAGCTTATCACTCTAATAATCTACTTATGGCTCTGTGCACAGGCCTATCCCTATCAGTTACTGTCCCTGGGTACCCAAGCCCTAGTGGCTAGTCCAACACGTGGCAGCTGGTAGGGCCCTTTCACAGAGAAAAGGAGAATTAAACAGTCAGCAGTACAGTAATTCCATTTGGATTTAATGTGGCAATTCAACAGGGAGCGACCCTGAATTAGTACTCACGACCTCCAAATAAGATAGGGTCCTTCAATGTCAGCAGGGCTCACTTGAGGTACACAAACCTCTTCACACATCCATATAAAAGAAAGCACTATACCAGGCAGGCTGCATCTGTATCCCGATCGCAATTACTGCACAATACCGGGAGAACACACAGCAGATTCCAGTTCTGACAGACAGAGTGCAATTTTCACAATTCCTCAGTCTTCTACAGGGTGAGCCTGGTTTCTACTCTTCAGAGATCCTTTGATTCTTTTCACAGGACAGATTCAGTCCTAACAAGCTGTTACACAAGCTGCAGACCGAACTCTGGGCCTTACACACGTTTTGACTAAAACTGCACACTGAAAAAGCACAGGGCTCCTTCCTTCTTCACTGCCAAAGCTCAACTGAAACTCCAACCGACAAAACTGGGCACTTCCTTTGAGTTCCTCCCAGTTCTTGACTGGATTGGCTGTCACTCACAATAGACTGCTGCTGTTGGTCCAAAAGGCACTGAAGTCTAAACTACATCTCCCAGAGTCACTGCCCATACAATCCTCTTGTGGCTGGCTCAGATTATGAGTCCAAGTTCTGATTCGTCCAAGGCACCATTTTAGAGCTAGCTTACCCCACACTGATTGGTCCAGTTCAGCAGTTCAAAACTAGAATGGGGAACTAGCAGACACTGTTCTGACTGCAAAAGAAAGCAGTTAGACAAACTGTAATTTCATTATCACTCTAAATGGTTTCTGGCAAACAGTTACATCTTTCAGATAGGTTCCCTTTGCACTCTAGTGACTGCAAAATGGAGTGAATTGGCAGCAGCTTGAGTGGTACTCAATCAAAGAAACACACAGTCCCCCATACAAACTAATTATGTCTGCAAGCAGACAGCTCTTAAAGACAGTACCAGAGGTTCTAAAACACTCACTGATAAATGGCTTAAACACCAAACACCATTCAGGCTTGGAGCATTCAAGCAAGCTCCTGGAAGTCTTTTGGGAACCCCCATTTGCAGGGGGTTACACTTGTAACAGTTATTTGCCAATATCTCAGTAACCGTACAGCTAGGAAAAAATTCCACGGCAGGTGTAATCTATCACTTCAAAACTTCCTCATGGGCTTAGTTCATCTAAAGGTGATCTAAGTCATGGTATGAAAAATCCATATCTCGCTTTGTTTTCGAGATACAGGCACCGCAGTGTTATCCATGGAAATTTCTCAACTTCAGAACGCTGTAACTATGGGCCCACTGAATGTTTTGGGACCAAACCACCAAAAGGCACATCTGTAGGACCAGGGTTTGGCATCCTAAAAATTTCCGCCTAAAAGCACAATCCACCTTGGCACAATGAAGTGACAAAGAAAACAACACATGGGGACAATGTTGTGGAGTATTGTTTTCAAAACAACAAAATGTTTACGTGATTCCCTATACTGTGCCTTATAATGGAATGTTGTCTAGCACAAAAAAATGTTGCACACAAAAATATCACGCACAAAAAAAAAGTTTTACTAATGAACATATAAATGTTCCCTTAGGCTATAATGGGACATGAAAAACTTGAATAACTTTTGAACTAATTAATATTTGTTCTCCAAATCTTCAAAGGCACAAGTTCAACCACGGCCACATGTAGACAAGCAAATTTGAATCCACTCAGATGCATTCTTCAGCCCATTATGCCTGACTAAAAATGCTCAGAAGTTGACATTTCTGATGCTCTATGGTTCTGCAACTGTACATCCGACCGGAACGCAACTTTCCAGATGCAAAGAACTATGGTCAGAGGCCATGCATACACAAGTTCAGGCAAATCGGACAAACGGTTGCAGAATTATTAAAGTGCAAACTTTTGGGTTTAACATTGAAGTGGTCGTGCAACCTGAACTCATACCTGCACTACCGTGCAGGTATAATATGATATATGTATATATTATATAATCTATGAAACCAGGTATAGTTCAGTGTAAAAAGAAAAATGACTAATCAGTGATTCATTTAGAGTTTATCAATGTTACTAAGTGTTTAGAAATTTTTATCAGGTGTTTTTCGATGACATTAATGACCTGCATTACAGAGTGTATGCTGAGGGAATTGTACAAGAAACTATATTGATATGAAAGTTTATTAAATTAATATTCATGTCATTTCTAATGCAGATACCCTCCTTAGGAAGCTCCCATTCAGGCAAAACACTGGGCATGGTCGGGGTATTGTGCTTGGTTAAAAATAAAAATCGTTTGAAAATCGAATTATATATTTGTCAGTGTGTGGATTTCGGATTCTTTAGTTTGGATTATTGCTGGACCAACCCTTTAATTGATAGGAATGAGACACTAGGGACCTAACCTGAACTCTGTGCTGGACTTGTCTGTATAACATATCTATTGTAATGTTTACCTTCTTGACTTGTTGGTGTATGTTCTTCCCAGATGATGATCTAGTCTTTCCAGAGCCCTAAATATTTGAAAGCATCAGCTACAGGAGGAGGAGCCATCTAGAGGTGTCGTTGAGGTCACTCAGGTCTGATCGGAGAGCCCTAAATATTTGAAAGTATAAGCCAGAGAGGAAGGAGTCATCTAGACAGTGTAAGTTGAAGAGATCAGTTGTCCTTAATCGGAGAGCCCTAAAATTTGAAAGTATTAGCCACAAGAAGAGGAGTCATCTGGAGAGGGTACTTTGAAGAGGTCAGTTAATCTGCCTTGAGATCCAAAGAGCTTGATACTTCCTTTATGTTTAGATCCAGCTTGTTTTATGTTGGTGATCAGCTTTAGAAAGGTGGACTTCAATAGGTTGAGGCAACTGGTCAGGGATAAGTTAGTAGGGATTGAGGACATAGGGAGCAAAGGAGAGCGGGGGGGACAAAGGGAGCCATCCTTGAGGCATCCAGGCAAGCATAAGAACAGTACTTAAAAAAGGATTAAGAGACCACTATGGTTCTCAACTAGGGTCAGGAAGCAGTTGGGGCCAGAAGAAGGCCTTCTGTAAATACAAAGGAAAAGTAGGGGAGGCAGAAAGGGGATTATCTACAGAGAAATAGGGAGGCAAAGAGGGTCATTAGGGAGAAGAGCTGACATGGAGCTGTGTATCACTTGAGGGGTCTAGAACGGAGAAAGTTTTTTACCTATATCAATGGAAAAAGGAAAGGGGGGGGGGGATATCGCACAGGTAGTTGAGAGTGGTGGGGGTAATAGAAGAGGTTGAGCAAAAGGCGCAGTCTCGGTGACTACTTTTGCTCAGTTTTCACTAAGGAGGACTGCAGGTCCATGCCAGAAAGTGGCATCAAAGCAGCCGCTAAGGAGTCCTGGAAATGAGGCAGCCAGTACTTACTAACTGGAGGGTCCAAAGGGCTAATAGCCCATAAGATAGATACAGCTCTAGGACCAGATAGGATGCATTCAGGGGAGGCACTTAAAAGAAACAGAATTCCAGCCTCCCCACAAAACAGGGTAGTTAGCGAGGTAAACACCTGGTAGAGAGGTTGATATGGGGCAGTGCAGGGTAAATTGAGAAAAAGGCAAAGGGCAGTAAGCACAGGGATGGGGCTAAAGGGTAAGGCCATCATAAAATGGAGGTGATGAGTACCAATGCCCATAGTCTGGGTAACAAGTTCCTGAACTAGTGGCCTTGATGGAAGAGGATCCTGGAAATCATGGCAGCCACAGAAACATGCTACAGGGAACCATGACTGGGACGTCAACATACCGGGTACACAATCTACTGGAGGGACAGGAGGTAAAGAGGAGGAGTAACTCGTGGGTGAAAAGATCAAAGCAGTGGAACTCAAGGGTAAACAGGGAGGAGAGAAGCACTGTAGGTCACCTTGGAGACAGAATATGGCACCATACTCTGCACGGAGGTTGTATACAGACCTCCGTCTTGGGGAGGAAATGGACATGAAAATGATAGGAGGCATCGTTAGAGTGACAGAAAAGGAAATATTGCTGATGGTGGACCTGAATATGCAGATGTTAACTAGAATACATTTCTGCAGCCACATCCAAGAGCAGGGTCATTCTTGATGCCCTGCAAGGGGCATGCCTCAGGCAGCTAGTGTTTCAACCCACTCGGGAGGAGCAGTCTTAGACCTGGTATTCTCAAACAGGGATGGTGAGAGGATCTCAGATTTAGAATGGGGTAGCCATCTGGGCACAAGCAATCACCAAACAGTGTGGTTCTGATATACACAACCCGTAGAGTCAAGCCATACAGAAGCAAGAAATGCTGTTAGTGTCTCTCCGAACAGATCAGCTGTCCTGTGTAGGAGTGAGGGAAGATATAAATTGACTTTGCAGTCCTGTTGTAAAGTGAACGCTCTCACAAGAGCCTGTATCATGTGGGGCACTTGAGAACACTAAATCTAGGCATTACAGCCTGCTTCTGTGTGGATCAGCAGTGTTTGTTCTTGAACCTGGAGCTGGGATTCTGCATTCTGTGACATCAGTTTTCTACCAGTGTTCGTGTTCTGAACAGATCAGCTGTCCCTTTGTATGAGAGAGGGAAGATCTAAACTGAGCTTGCTTTCCTGGTGTAAAGTGATCTCTCTCACAAGAGCCTGTATCATCTGGGGCACCTGAGAACACTAAATCAAGGAATTACAGCCTGCTTTTGTGTGGATCAGCAGTGTTTGTTCTTGAACCTGGAGCTGGGATTCTAAATTCTGTGACATCAGTTTTCTACTAGTCTGTTTCTGGAGGTCTGGAGTGGTCAGTCTCACCCACCCCTAGCGCATCACTTCCTTTATACCCATAGCCTGTGACATCATACGATACCAGCTAACTTCATGCAGTACTGTTAGCCATCATATTTCAGTACACAACACGTCACACACCACACCCAACGTAAATCTTGATGCATTTTACAGCTAAAGTCTATTGACAGTACAGGCAGCTGTAAAGTTAAAACAGTAATTAAGAAGGAAAGAAATAAAAAGGGCAGACAAGGGGGCTGGGAAGAGGCGCCTCTGTTGCTAGTAGGTGGCATGGAAACATCTGCAAAGGAGCTGTGACACTTTGGATTTCTTCCAGAGCTAAATTTTTCTGTGCAAAGGTACTGTGGCATATTTTTCTTCCAGAGCTAAATTTCTGCTTGCTAAGGGACTGAGCATATTTTTGGGGACTGCTAAGAACTTGAACTAAGATACTGTGGCATTCTTGGAGCAGAACTGGAGCACTGTGGTATAACTGGGACTTCTTTGGTGCTCATAATCCTCAAAACTAAGGTCCTGTGACATTTATGGTTATAAATGATTATGTGAAACCAGGGAACATGTGGGATTTTCTGAAATCTAAAGCTCAAGTACTGTGTTTTAGGGCAGTGTTTATAAGTGTATCTCTGGTCTGGGATCTAAAAGCTCAAAGCACTGTGTTTTATGGCACTGTTTATTTGGTTTTGCAGTACATAGAACTTGGAACTTGCTTCAGGGCCTGAAATCCTAGCTGCAGAAGTTTCAGGGTCTGGAATCTAAAGTCACAGGGCTGGATACTGATGTATCGAGTGAGGAGAATTTTCACACTAGGGCCTGAAAACTAAAGCTTAAGGTAAGCTGTAGGGAAATTGGAGGAGAGTACAAATTGGAGGGGTCAATGGAGCAGGGTGGGGCAGGTCTGAGGCATGGTCCCCGGCTACAATGGCTGGGGGTATCTTTGGGAGGATGGTAGGGTGCACTGGTTGTGGGTCGCCATGGTACTGGATATAGGTTGGAAAGTGGGGGTTGCATAGTATGTAGGCAGCTATGCAGCTGAGGGAGGAGGTGAGATGGCTGAGATGGACGCTAAACTGGGAGAGGAAAGGGAGAGTAGTATAATGGAGGACAGGAGGGGCTCTGCTGAGGAGCTATAGAGATTAGAGGGGAGCTGTGGGGAACAGGAACGATTAAAAGGGGAGCTGTAAGGGACAAGGAGCAAATACAGAAATAGGCAGGAGGATGCCATGGGGAGTGAAGGAAAACAAGGGAGTATGGAAGCAGGGTAGGAGGGCCGGAGGATGGCTCTGGTGGGGCTACAGGAATCCCAGATAGAGGCGGATGGACACAAGGAAAACCAGAGGAAACGGCAGGAAGTTAGTATAAAGGTCCAAAGCCCACACCAAGGACAAGGGAGGAGGAAGCAAAGGGTGGAGCCCTAGCCAGGTGGATACAGGCAGTGGGCTTGGAGCAGAAAACATATATGCTCCACTAGGGGCACTAAATGGGAGAAAATCAGAAAATTAAGTTTAGGAGTAGCCAGAGGACATAGAAGAAGCAAGCATGAAGGAAGATGAAGGAAAATTGAAAAGGGGATGCCCTTTCAGGAAAGAACAAGAAGGGTAGTAAACATCGGGATAGGGGCGAGGGGTGAACACATCCCAGAAAGGCAAACCCAAAAGGGCGGGAAGACAGGAAGCTCAGGTTCAAAAGGTCTAGGGCTAGGCAGGGCTGGGAAAGGGAAAGTTCTCTGGGGATTTCAAGCAAGGCAGGTCTGGGGCAAATCAGAGGAGAAGGGAAAAGCTATGGATGGTGGGGCAGAGACAGGCAGCCTAGCAGTAAACGCCACAGGAGCATAGAGCTAGGGAACCTCAGAGGAAGGCAGTACACTAGGAGATGAAACCGCAAAGGGATAGTGAACATAGGGTGGGAAATGAAATGGAAGGGGTTGGGAGACGATAGAAGGGAAATGCAAACAGAAGGTGATTGAGAACAGGGTCCTACTTGTTGGGGACTCTATAATAAAAAGGAATTAGATGAGCGGGGGCAACAGTAGCACAGTATGGGTTGAGTGTCTCCAGGCATGATGGTGGTGGAGGTCATTCTACTATATCCCTCAAGGGGAAACAGCAGGATGAGAACACACCTGATGTTCCACCTGGGAACAAATGATCTGGTGGGAAAAAGCCTGTTGGAGATGCAGACAAGATTTAGAGCACTTGCTAGATACTGCAGCAGTCTGGGGTTCAAATCAGTGACTTTCTCTGAGGTGTTGCCAGTATGAAAGGCAAGTACTGATAGGAGGCTGAGGATTAAGGAGTTCAGTGAGTGGCTGGTGGGGTGGTGCTAGCAAATGGGGTATGGATTAGTAGGAGACTGGGAATCCATGTGGGGATAAGAGCCTATTTGCTCCAGACAGACTGCACCTGAATAGGGAGTGGTGCGGAGCGCTAAAAAGCAAATTAGGAGAGTTCATAGAAGAAACCTACAATTTAAACTAGATTGAGGGGAGGTGAATACTGATACTTAATACTTTGTTTAGTATTCACAAAAGGAGAGGAGAGGGACGACCTAAACCAAACAGTAGAAGCAGTCTGACACGGGGCCGACACGAGTCCATCTCATAGAAGAAAGGGTCCTGAAAGAACCCTAAAACTCAAGGTGGACAAGGCAGTGGGGCCTGATGGGATTCACCCCAGAATTCTAAAAGAACTAAGGGGAGAACTAGTGACACCACTAACTACCCTTTTAACAAATCATGGGAGGATGTGTGGTACCTGAGGACTGCAGGAGGGCCAGTGTGATTCCCCTTCACAAAAGTGGGAGCAAGGCAGAGGCAGGAAACTACAGACCTGTTAGTTTGACCTCAGTGGTAGGGAAAATGATGGAATCACTTTGAAAGAAAGAATTGTTAAGGCATCTAGAGGCCAGTGGGGCACAGGACCCAAGGCACATGGATTCACAGCGGAAGGTTATCTCAGACGAACCAAATAGATTTCTTTGACTGGGTGACCAAAGTAGTAGACCAGGGAGGGCAGTGGGCATGGCCTGTCTAGACTTTAGCAAGGCATTTGACACAGTCCCACACAAAAGATTAATAAACAAGTGAGCCAGCCTGAGAGCGAGTCCCACGGTGGTAGCCTGGGTAAAAATTGGCTGGACAACAGGACACAAAGGGTAATAGTAAACAGAGTCCACTTCAAGAAAGGGGGTTTCTAGTGGGGTACTGCAAGGTTCAGTACTAGGCTGGTCCTCTTTAATGTCTTATAAGTGACATTGTGGAGGGACTGGAAGGAAAAGTATGCCTCTTTGCATATGATACAGAGATCTGCAACAGGGTTGATGCACAAGGGGGTGGAAAGGATGAGAAGGACTTAGCAAGGTTGGATGAATGGCCAAAGGCATGGCAGCTTTGATTCAGTGCAAAGAAGTGCAAAATAATGCACCTGGGAAACAAAACCCAGGGACGAGTACACAACGGGGGGTGGGGGAGGCACAACAACAACAAAATGGAAAGGGACCTAGGGGATACCCCATCAATTGAGCGCTGCCAGGATAGCACTGCACCATATGGCACTATTCTGGTAAGCGTTCACATGGACAGTGACAGGGATTTACAGCACTTGCAGTAAGCGCCCCTGGTCGCTGTCCAGGGTGCTGAAACAGGCTAAAATCACCTGGAGCCAGGAGGCTGGCTGAGCTGCTCCCATGGTGTGGAGGGCTAGGGGATTGAACAGCTCAGCCAGCAGCAGTGAGACCAGGGTTCTAATTCTGGTCTCGACCATTTTAACATACCTCGGGACTTCATTTTTTTTTTTTTTTTTACTTGGGCTGCTTGTTGCTGATTATAACTTTCCTGGGATCTGCTCCCTCTTAGTGATTATCCTAACACGTAGGGGTGGAGGGCAAGCCTCCCATGTTGGTTGCAAAGAAAAGATGGCGAATTTTATTAAGCATACCTATGCCAGCATCTATTCTTGTCAGCACTGTTTGGACCCAGTGCCACCTGGGGGTAGTCATATCAGATGACCTAAAGGTAGGCAGGCAATGTGAGATGGCAGTAAGGAGGGCTGGGGATACTGGGATGCATAGGGAGAGGCATCACCAGTAGAAAACAAGAGTTGTCATCCTCTGTACAGACAATTGGTGAGACCACATCTGAGTACTGCTGCAGTTCTGGAGACCCCATCTCCGCAAGGACATGGACACGATGGAAGCAGTCCAGAGGAGGGTAACTAAATGGTGCAGGGTCTGCACCAGAAAACATGCAAAGAGAGACTATAGGAGCTTAATATGTATACCACAGAGGAAAGGAGGGAGGGGGACATGATAGAAACGTTCAAGTACCTCAAGGCAATCAGCAAAGTCCAAGAGGGTAGCATCTTTCAGAAAAATGATGTGCAAGAACAAGGGGCACAATTTGAAGATAGAGTGGGGATGGCTCAGGGCAACATGAGGAAGTATCTTTTCACGAGAGGTGGTGAACACATGGAATGGCTTTCCTGGGAGGTCGGGTCAAAAACAGTGGGGAATTTAAGAATGCATGGGACAGACATAAGGCAATTATAGTAGGGGGAGTAGGAGGAAGTAGGCCGTTGGTAAACTGGGATCTGCAGCTTATCCAGTAGGTAGGGAAATGGACAGACTGGGTGGGCCAGCGGTCCTTATCTGCCATCAAAGTCTGTGTTTCTGTGTTAACTTAGGAATTAGCAGCAGAACTGGCTGAACCACTGGCTGGGCTGTTCAACAACTCACTTAGGTCTGGAGAAGTTCCAAGGGATTGGAGAATGGCAGACGTTGTACCGCTTCATGGAGGGAGGATAGGGAACAACCAGGTAACTACAAGTTTGTCAGTCTTACCTCCATTGTGGGGAAACCGATGGAATGACTAATCAAAGAGGACCTCGTGGACTACCTAGAGAGCAGCGGGCTCCAGGATAGTAAACAGCACAGTTTCATGGCAGGAAAGTTTTGTCAGACAACCCTGTTTTTTTTTTTTTTTGTTTTGTTTTGTTTTCCTTTGACTGGGTGACCAAGGAAGTAGGCAAGGAGACACTGTGGATCTGTTGTACTTAATTTCAACAAGGCTTTTGATTCAGTACCGCACAAAAGATTTCTTAAAAATCTGGTTGCAGCTAAAATCATAGTGAACTGGGTGGGTAGTTGGCTAGAAGGGAGGCAGGGGTGGTGGTCAATGGTGTTCAAGCAGAGGAAAAGGAGATTACAAACGGGTTCCACAGGGATCTGTCCTGGGTCCAGTCCTCTTCAACTTGTTCATTAGTGACACTGGTAAAGGAATCCAGACCAGGCTGTATCTCTTTGCAGGTGACACAAAACTGTGGGGTGGATAATGATGAGGAATAAGGGTTATGCAGAGGGACCCTGCAAAACTACAAGGGTGGTCAAGGGTCTGGCAGTTAAGATTCAATGCCAAAAGTGCAAGAGGTAATGCACCTAGGGAAAAAGAACTCCAAGATGGAGTACTGGATAATGGGTAAGACTTAACTCCTAGATGTCGTCTCCTTCTGTAGTGCTATCAGTAACTCCCTTAAACAAATTAGCCACTGCAACAAGGCCTATAGCAAAGCTAACAGGATACTGGGATGTATAAGGAGAGATATTGATAGCAGAAGAAAAGAGGTAGTACTTCCCTATACAGATCCCTGGTGAGGCCTCACTTAGAATACTCGTCCAGTTCTGGAGCCCTCACCTTAGAAAGGACAGGGATAGGTTGGGAAACAGTGCAGCGAGAGCAACAAAAATGATTTAAGACCAGCAGGGCAGATCCTATGATAAGTGCCTCAAGGCACTAAATATGTACTCATTGGAAGCCAGAAGGAGAGGACAGATATGATAGAGACCTTCAAGTTCCTTAAAGGAATTAACAAGGTAAATGGTGTAGAATTATTTACCCTGAATACCAGCTTGAGGTCATGTGATCACGAATGGAAATTAACAGGAGGAAGTTTGGGAGGGATGTGAGGAAGTGCCCTTACAGAAAGGGTGGGAACCTTGGAACACTCTGTCAGCTGAGGTGGTGGATGCAAACACAGTCAGGGTATGCGAGCAGGCATGGGATAGAATGATGGGAATATTGGTCACCTGGGGCGACAAGACCGGGAGGAGAATGGAGATAGGACGGGAGAGTTTGTACCCTAGAGGAATAATAGGTTCCAAGGATTATAGAGAATATAGTCAGACTGGATGGACGTCTGGTCTTTATCTGCTGTCATGATCTATGCTGCTATGTTTAGTCTGAACCGTGTCAGTACATTCTTAAAACCACATTTCAGTGTTGCGACTTTGTTGGAGATGAAGCTTGAGTTGGCATAAGTTACTACAGTGTACATATTATCAGTACATAAAGTAGATGAATTAGGCATCTTTGCATATGGTAGTTAGTTCTGTGACAAAAGTGATTATGACAGGGGCCCAGAATTTACCCTTGAGGTGCACCCATGCTTATAATTCATAGTTTAGGAAGGGTGCTCTTGAGAGCCACTGCTCGTTTCCTGTTGGAAAGGTAAGACATGCTCCAGGAAAGGGCATTGCAGGAAAAGTTTAAACTTCTAAACGTTCTTGCTAGGTCTTTACAGTTGTGCTCATTCATTTACATTAATTATGGGGTCCGTGTTCTCCGAGGCGCAGTCACTGTAGCATGAAGAGTATCTACTGTGATGCTTGGCCAGCTGGTTATGATTATTGTATGATATTTGTAAAATAAAAATATAGTATGTGATTGTCTCACATAAGACAGCCTGTGCTTCCATGGGTGCGCCCCCAAGGTTTCAGTGAAGCTGCAAGATATATAAACTGACCAGGAACCATTTAATTAACCGACTTCCTTCAGAATGGCATTTTATGGCCTTTTATGACCTCATGCTTTTGGAATTGGAAAACTAAATAAACATTTTATTACAGGATAGGACGTCATTTAGCTGATTTACTGTTGGCTATATCACACCTAGGTGACGGACTGCAGGTTGTAAACCTCAAAGGAACTGGTTGATCAAAGACTCATAATTTGGGGAATGAGTTTTGCTGATGTCACATTATTTAATATACCTCCTGATAGGACATCATGTTTGTATTTTTTGATTCTAAAAGGAGGAGCTAGATGACTCACAGAAGGGTGTGGAGACACAGTTTAAACTGATACTTGTGTCTGAAATGAATGATGTATCATTTTGGGACTCCAGAGACACAGCTCTCTGATCTAACTATAAGCCCTTCCAGAGGTAATACCTTAGACAGCAAAGGTCTAAATGTATTGTGTTAGTTCTTGTTTTGTACTTTACCCTTGTTCTTTTATGTGATTGTGAGCTCGTTGATATATTGTTCTGTGTTTACATTTTTCATATTTTATCATTTTTAGTAAAGAATCTTTTATCTAAAAGACTGCCTGGGTATCTGCCAGTTCTCTTTTGCATGTAACGATAGATGGTCAAGTCTGACAGTTGTTCAGCAGCTTGATGGTGTTACTGAGCTTGAGTAAAATGGTAAGAATATACATAAGGTCTCTTATAGAGTTAAAAGGGTTCATTCTGGATACCTGGTTAGGTGCCCTTAGGCTTAAAGATATATTGCATCCCCAAGAAAATATTATTTGAACCTGTACATTTGGGTGCAGCTAGCATAAGGTTCACAGTTTGAATCCTCCCAGAACTTGAGACTAAAGGTAATTTGGACTCAAAAAGCAGACAGGAGGGTTACCCTGTCTGTTACCTGTTCATACTATTGCGCTCTGAGGTTGGCACTGTGGGAGCAGAGGGCCTGACCTGCTGAGTGCGTCTGTGACATCTAGCAGCTTGTGTTCAGTGGGATTATTCCATGCCCCCGTATGTGAAGAAAGGGGTGGGTCATAAACAAAGCATAAAGGGCCCTCAAATGCAGTGTGCCCTAAGAGTCCTGCCCTGTACTACTGAACCACCAGATAAAAGGGATTAGACAGAGGTAACAGCACTACAAAAACAGCACCAAATACCACAGAGCTTATATTATATATAAATGCATTATTAAATGGATAAAATAACAATTACCATAACAATCGCATGGCTTTGGAGGTACAAGGCTTGTACCTTCCAAGCCATGCTTTTGTTATGGAAATGGTTATTTTATCCATTTAATAAAGCATTTATATAATATATGCTTTGTGGGGTTCGTGCCAGTTCTGTAGTGCTTTTATGCTGTTTCCAACCATGGCACGGCATTTGAGTGGAGCTGAAACTGCAGCCCTTTATTAGACAGAGGTACCAGAGATTACTGATGCGTATTAATCAGGATCATCTTTGTATGTATCAAAAACTGTGAACTCTCCTAGTACTATCTCTTTACTTTATGTATCATATCTATATCTTTGTAGTCTGCCATTTCTATGGTCTGGTCTTGCTGAAAACAGTCCCTGAAACAGTGCACCCACCCGATTAACAAATAAATAAATAAACATGAAGACTGCATACATATGTGGTAGAGATGAGAGGGCACTTAATTACCACTTGTACAAAACTGAAAAAAAAGTACATGAGGTTATTGCAATGTCAGATGACTCAGCCTGCCTAATTGAGGAGGATTCCTATCTAACCATGTCTCCCACTTAGCCTATTATTGAAAAATAGTACTTGCTTAAAACTATGTTGCCATTCTACGCAGTACTATTAATGGCACTGCCAGAAGTGCTGGACGTCCATTTTATTTGCCTTCTTATTTAGATTAGAGAGACCTTTGACACAAATGAAGAAATATAAATGTTTAATCTTCTTGTGTGCCATACAGTGTGAGTAACTGCTGTTGGTTCCATCTACTGACAGAGAGACCTGTACACTTTTTATTACAGGGCACTGTTTATTTTAAAACCATTCCTGCGTCGTAGAACAATGCTATTTATTTTACGTGGTGCAGCGGTAATACCTGTGCCACCCAGTGGAGAAGCAAGATCGCAGCATCGTGCTAGTCTCAGCAGGGCAGGACTACAGGATCTGTTTATTTCCTCTTCAGATTTGCTGCGGTGTGACATTTCTGTGAACTGTTTGCTACAGTAGAGTCAGCAGACAAGCTTAACCTGCCAGCTTTGAACTCCTCCAGTTATCTAGAGGAAACCATTAGCTAGAATCTGTCATTACTTGCATTTTGGAAGTGGATGGAAATGCTGCTTAAGCACATTATTATCAGGGCAAAAGAGTCCTGTGTTAATGGTGAGCCTGTCTGCCAAAAGGATTTTGATTGATTTGCTGTGGCTCTGCAAGACTTGGTGTGTGAGTTTTTAGCACTCTTGATGCACTGTATCATTCGAGACCACACAGAGGAGTTCTGCTTTGCATTTCCTTGCTGAGACTTGGTTGTGGACATTAAGAGCTGGTGACACGTTCAGGAGAACTTTATCAAAACATAATATTTAGATACAATTCAGCTTGTAGTTCCGTAAGTTCGGTATTCCATCCTCCCTATTTATTACTTAGGTTATTTGCATGAAAACAGGATCTTTGCAACTGAAGAGTTCATCTGTTCCTGCTGCTTTCTCGTTACCTGAAGACACAGAGCACTGCTTGTGACCTCACAGTTACTCCCATGGCTGCAGGTTGTGATGTCACAACAGGGATTATGACTTGAAGTGAGGAGTAAGCTTAGAGGCAGATGAACTCAAAATGAACTCTAAGGGATAAAAGCATATATTCATACACAGGTCCTTAGTAATAAATTATGGGGAGAAGAAATATATAAAATATGAATGGAATGCAAGCAAAATTGTACCTAATTATTATGTTTTAAAGTTTTCTTCAGTGTCAGTAACTCTTTCAGAAATTGGCTTGGGAAAATAGAGGAACTGTTTGGTCAGTGAGTGAGTCGTCAGGGGCATGTGTCAGTTCAGCAAAACATGCAGGATTAAAAATTCCTGTACAGCTTGTTTTGATGCAAGTGGCATTTCACGGCAACAACAGTAGCATTAAGCTAGACCCACAGAATATTACAGGTAGAAAAGACCAAAAGTCCATCCAGTCTGCTGCCCAAAGACCAAGACTATTAATGGTGACTTGGTCTGTTCCCCCGTTCTAGGCAGGGCATCTTGTGGATGCCTCATTCATGGGGCTATGATCCTCATCTTCCTTGACCACTACCAGCCCCTGAAGTCTGTCCGCCGACATGAATTCGCTATATACTGTGTTTTCCACACTGCTAGGCAGCCTGATCCTGTTGTCCAGTACCCTTTCTAGGAAGAAATACATCCTCTGAAGAGTGTACCCTGTTGTATGATGGAGAAATATGCGGTTTTTGTCATGTCCTCTCCCTTGCTCTCTTTTCTGACTTCCAGGAGTATATGTTCAGGTTTTGTAGCCTTTCCATATCGTTTTCACTGGTGATCATGTATAATTTTCGTCATCCTTCTTTAGACTGCCTCCAGCCTGTCTTTGTCCTTCTTAAAACGTGGTCCCCATAACTGCATACAGTACCCAAGGTGAGGTCTCACCAAGGATGTATAGGGCAGTCTCATTTCCCACTGTCTACAGGCAAAATCCTCTGTATACATCCCATCTTCCTACTGGCTCTCCCATATGCTTTGTTGCACTAAGAGAGAACTTCAGGCTATCACTAATGACAACCCTTGAGTCCCTTTCTTTCTAGTGTGTCCCACCTCACTCCATTGATCTAGTAATCCATTTCTGGATTTGTCCCCTAGGTGCATTACCTTGCATTTACTTCTTGGCATTGAACTTCAGCTGCAGATGCTTAACCACTTTTCTTACCTTTCCGCATCTTTTTGCATATTGGTAATCCCTCTATACTGTCCACCCTCCTTGAAATCTTGTGTCATCTGCAAAGAGGCACACTTCCCTTTCCTCTGTATCACTGATGTTAATATTAAACGTGTAGGTCCCAGGTCCACTGGAACACTACATTGGCATTTTGTGAGGCAGTGTAACTAAGGCCCTGTACACACTAGGGATTTTAAAGAGCAGCTTTCACTTATGGATAGTACCACCCACCCAAACATACAGTAACCTTACCTGGCCCCAGTGTACTGGAAGCATCTTTTTAATTAATTGTCGCCTGTATTTGATAATTAAAGAGATCGATCGGTCTGCGGGAGCCGATAGCCAAATGGTGCCACTTCCTGTTGCCAGACATGCCCCTGTGCTTGCACATTTTGTGATGTCAGAAAATGGAGAGCATGGGATGTGCTCTGTACAGTAGAATAGGGATGTTTTTAATTGCTTTTTATAATGCTTTAGAGTTCCGATTATGTCAAATCAAGGCCACCACTCAACTAACAAGGTCCTTATTCTGAAATCTGGTACAATTGTGTTCTAAAAGCCCTGCTAGAGAGTAGTCCTTAGCACGGTTTTAGGCACACATGGTTACCATAGCCCATGTTGACAGCAGTGTGGATGTCATCCGTGCTGTAATGGGAGTTAAGACAACCTGACTAAAAACAAAACTTTTTTTTTGAGAATTTATTAAAAAAAAAAATTACATCAAGCATATACTGTACTTCAGCTAGCAATGAGCTCCCAACTCTAAATACTGTTTTTGTTTTTTACTGCGATCTGCCCCACTGCTCAAATGCAGGTATCCCAGCGTGCACTGCACAACCCACAATGCTTTGCACTAGTGCTACAGTCATGCCTAATAATTTGCTAGGGTTAGCGCTGTATTGGAGCACAGTGTGGATGCTTTGCAACTGTCCTAGGAACCAAATTCTAAAATGTTTTTAAAACACTGCTTAGTGTGCACAGGGCTTAAGTGATTAGAGTGCAGAACTGTGAGCCTAGAGTTCCAGTTTGAATTCCACTACCCCACATACTCAGTGTATGACCCAGAACAAGTAACCCTGCTTCCATGTGCTCAATCTCTCTAGCACCTCTCCCCCCGCACCTATTCTCCTCTTGCTCCCATTCCCTCTCTTTTTTATAACTTTTCTGGTGTACTGCATCCTCTTAATTTTCTTAACCACTCTATTCTTGCCAAATAGCTGATGCTATTACTCATGGCTTTTAAAGTGCTTTAGGATATAGTGTTCATGAAAGACTGTATGTAGCAACATATTCTGTTAGAAACATAGAAAAATCATTTGTCAGCAGAAAAGGACTTCTTGGCCCACCCAGTCTGCCCAGGTGTTCCCTGTCTAATTTGTCTCCACAGACCCTAATTTGTCTCCAGCTACTCTCTCCCTCCCCCGCCTGTTTACTAATATTCCCCATGTCTGTCCCATCATCATTGAAGCCTCCATTGTTTTCACCTCCAGCACTTTTGATGGCAGTCTGTTCCAGGTGTCAACCACCCTTTCCATGAAGTAGTACTTCCTCACATCCCTTTTAAGCCCCCAAGTTTCATCATATAACCCTGGTCCTTTTGTCTTGTTGAAGGGACTCCATCTGCACCTCTTCACCGCTGTGAGGTACTGTAGATCTTCTTCGAGGCAGTCTCTTGCAGCAGGTCCTAACACATAAGATTACAGCCGCAGGCGCCATTTCCTCCGGATGACTTCCCAGCAGTCAGCCCTGGGACCTCCGCTTGGCACTACCATGTGGTGTCTACCTGGCAGGTATAAAAGGTGAGGTCCCAGCTACTCCTCAGTTCTTTTAATCCGCCGACGACATGCAACAAGTCCTCCTTCAGAGCTCTGCTTACCTTGTCGATCTAAGAGTTCTACCGACCAAACTTTACTACAAGTTCATTTACTAATGTTTTCGGATCCCTTATTCCAAAGGTGTTCCTGTGCCACAGAATCACTAAGGAAGACCTCCAAGAAGTCTGTGTTTGTAGCCTTGGTCCTGAGCATGACTCCAGGAGTGTCTCTTCTGCAACAGATTCAACAAGGCCACAAAGCGCCGGCGTCAGCTGCTCTTTGAGTTCCTCATGGAGCAAAGGTTGCCCTCCTGGAGCAGCAGCAAATGCTCCACAACCAGAGAATCCTTGACATCCCCCTCAGGGTCTCACTGTTCTACAGGTGACCCTTCCACATTAACGGCACAGGATCCTAGTAAGAAACATGCATCAAGAGATGAAGCATGTTTCTGCCAATCTACTTCTCGTCAGCGAGACTTACACAGTCAGTATGGATTAGGCTGCCCCTCTTACGTGCGTCCTGTACCATAGACAATTGTGGGCTCCTCTCTTCGCTTCGATGGCGCCTCCGTCGACAGTGGGTTCTAAGGTCATGCTGCGGCACAATGCCACCCCCTCAGTGCTGTCTAGCCATCGTCCACCGAGGATGGCTTCAGGACTGTTGACAACATTATCATTGTCGACATTGCCTTACAGCCAGTCGATGATTGCTTGCACCCGTCGACATTCCTATCATCAGCGGTAGAGCTGGGCGCCTCGTTGATGATCATGGGGTCATACACATCCTCGCCGATGGTGCCACATTTGGTTCCACTGCCTGCCTCCATTGCATCAGTGGTCCCAGTTCACTGTGTCCAGTCTGCCTGGCTACTTCCACTGAGCAGATGGCCATGAGTGATGTCCAGGCTCTAGTGAATATTATCCTGGACCTTACACGGACCCCCAGAGAGGATGGCTCGATCTCTGCTCCTCTCGGCCTCCTTGACCCAGTGGGTGGCCAGCTCTTCCCTCTCCCAGGTGTGTACACTCAAGGCGTAGACATGGAGACTCTTTCCTGCAGGAGTGGGATCTAGCTGACTTGGAGGATGAGGATGGCATGGACCACAAGGATTCCCCTCAGTCCTCCTCTGCCACCTCCTCTGTTCAGGGAAACCTACCCCTGAGGGTTCTTGTGATAACAGCAAACGCCTAAAGGCGATCACGTTATCATACAGTCAGAGTGCGAAAACAGTTTGACACTCTGACGACCCCAGCGCACAGGACAATGGTGCGGGACATGTATTTTAATGCTTTATGTGGGGAGTCCAGGCCCCTCTACACCCTCTCCCCTTGTGGGTTTACCTCCCCCCGCACCCCCTACTAAAAGATTCTCGACTCGGGGCATATCGGGGGCATTAAAAAATTAGGTTTGGGGCTAGGCACATAAAATCGCACCAGTGCCGGATCCGAAGATGGTACCTCACTCACCCCAACCACTAGCCAACCCACGCACGCAGCTTGGCAGTCCACCGCACCACCCCCTACAACTCCTCAGCCTCCTCCCAGCCCATGCACGCCGTGCTTGCTCCCTCCCAGTGCGCATACACATAGCGACATCCTGTCGTCCAGTTTGCCCACCCCTCATCCAGTCACCCTACTCTCCCATCGCTGTGAGGATTGCGCCGGGAAGGAGTCACCGCTACGGATGGCTCCCTTCCCCATGCGCCCACCTCACGAGGTACCACCCCTGAGCTCCCTTTGTTCTCTGCCAGATGACCCAACATTTTTGGACATTATGATCCACCTCCAGAAAACGTTTGGATTCCAGGGCACTGAGCAGAATGATTCTAAAAATAAATCGGCTCTGCTGGAATGCCCCACTCTGGTTGTTCCCTCCACTTTGGTAGAAGCCATTGAAGAGGCTATCCTGGCTGCATGGAAGTAACCTCTCAAGATTCCCTCCAGTCGGGGGCGCTGTGGAGCACACCTACCAAGCAGATGTTCTTTGGCAGAGCTCTGTTATAAAAGGGCTGTTTTATAAAAGAAACTTATTTTTTGCCGATTTCTGAGATCTTCAGCTATCCAATAGATTCTCCTCATTGTGCTGAGTGTTAACATATCATTTTATCATGGGTCGCATGAATAAAGCGGCAGGAGGAAGCTCGAAACTCATTAGTCAACCGGAGACGTCTTCGCGACTGAATTACAACTGCCATCAGGATGGAACCTCCATGGAAGGCTCTGCAGAAATCAATGCAAGCAATAGATACAAAAATTGAATCTGTCCTTATGAGGTTTGCAGATTAGGAAGCGAAGATCAAAGTAGCTGCTAAATCTGCTGTTTATTTAAAATTTGGCCGCTGTGGCTAGTGCAAGCAGAATGATGCAGGAGAAGGCACAGCCGCTATCGACTTGAGTCTGTGGAGAACCAGCAGTGGGCCACCAGTGTAAGAATAGTGGGCCTTCTGGAGAGTTGTGAAGGGAGGAGGGCCTGCTGGACTTTCTTAGCGACTGGCTACCTCGCCATCTACACCTCGAAGATAAAATATTTTGGAACATTTTTAAAGGCTTACGCATCTCCCAGGGCTGCAGTCAACCGAATGATTCACCCCAACAGTTCTGTTGGTCACGGCGAACTACCACCAGGGATTTGATTTTACAGGCGGCAAGAGGATCAGGTCAGTTGAACTATAAAGGGACAACCATCCATTTTATTCCCTAACTTGTCTTTTTACCACTTGGGTGAGAAGAAAAAATTCGATGGGGTGCGGTCTAAGTTCTGAGGCCTTGGCATTGCGCACTCTCTATTGATGCCCGCGAGTTCGCATTCAATATGGAGGACATTTATTTCAATTTACGGATCCTGAAGAAGCCGGGAAAAGGTGGCAGCAATAGAAAGGGAATTGAACACGCATAAGCTGGTGATTCCTCTGGCTCTGATGAAGCCATATAAAACTGTCCTTTGAAATATTGAGACTTAATAAATGTTAATTATATATACAGTGTACAAGTTTTGGAAAGTTAATTAACAATCTGCTTTAGCAGTAATTGAGCTCAGGGTTTGGTAGCTTTACGCAGTGTTAGATGCCAGACAGTTTAATCACCACACTACGAGGTTAGTCGGTTTTAGAAGTTGTTAGTGGGATCGTGGAACTCAGAGTTGGTAATAGGGGAATATATTATAGTATAATATTATAGTTTAATTAACTCTTTATGGGAAAAGCTAGGTTATTAAAATAAAATAACATGTTTTTTTCTCCTTCGTACAATTAATGGTGCTTTCTTCCAAGGAATTTAACGTGTTGTGGATATGTTCTTTTCAGAGGGTCATATCAACACTGGCTGTTGATTTACTAATATTTGAAGGTGTTTACATATTTGGGATTGACCACCATAGTCTAGTAGGTGCAGCATATCCTGGATATTTTAGTTGATTTCTAATTTGGATATACCCCCAGGTTTAAAGATCTAAGGATGCGCCAGGCTGGGCGTATTGCTATCGTTGGCGTTTTGAATTCGTTTTATTTTTAACTTTTTAGTTAATTTATTAGTTCAGTTTTGTTGATTTTGTGTCCAATTATATTTTTCTGAGTTCCACGGTTTCGGTGGTTTTTCATTGTCGCGCAAGATTCATTTGGTGGAGAGATGCCGGTAGGGCTCTTTGCTTTTATTTTTCCTCTAGACTTGAGTGCAGAGCCGGGGAACGAGGAGTTTTATCTGTGTGGATGCGAGGATATACTGCCCTGGGACTTTTGGTAAAATAAAGGGACGGGAGTTTGATTCTGTCCTGAGGACATCAGGATTCTCAGTCATAAGTCACGAGTCTCTTCTGGCGAATTTCGTGGTAGAGAAGAGTTTGTATTTTGGATAGGGCTTGAAGAGCCCTCACATGAGAACACCGTGGTGGATTTGCGGTGGGCTTACTCCAGGAGTGTCGTTGGCTGGGTTTGTTCCTTTTCTTTCCCCTCAAAATATTGTTTTTGGGGTGTTTTGGATCTGCTGAGGTCAAGGAATTAAAGTACTGGACAGCTCAGTAAACTTAGAGTTCGAGGTTTTTGTTTTGTTTGGTGATTTTACCAGAACTGTCTTCTATCAACATACTTGTGGATTGTTTGGTGTCAGCCTCTGTTGCTAAATACCCGGTAGGTGTCTGTTTGGAGCTTAGCTGCGTTACGGGGAGCTGGGGGTATTTTCTTGAGTTTGGGGAGCTGGCTGGAGTACCTACTCCATGAACCATGAAGATTGCTACAAGTGTGGTACGTTTCATGGTTCTTTGGTAAGGTGGCTAGACTCCTTTAAAGGACACCTTTTTGGGAGTTAAGGGCGTGAGTGGCTAACTTTTTCCTGGTTTCAGTTTCCTGGTCTCTTGAATTACCTCTGTTAAACTTTGTGACTTTTTGTGTTCTCCTCCTTTTGTGCTTCATTTAACTGTTCCTGCCTGAAGTGGATCTATCCGGAACTCTGAACTTTTGATTTTTATTTAATTATGTTAATTTTAGCTCTGCATTGAGTGATTGTTGATTATAGCTTTCGGACACTAGGTGGTGAGAGAACTTTGTGTCCCTAAGTTTTATGTGTTTATTTATTTTTATTTTATTTTTGATTTAAAATTCTGTCTCCTTCCTGGCTGTGGGAAGATCAAATAACATCATCCCCAGTTGTGAGAGAACTTGGGAGGAGTTTTTGTTTTTGCCTTTGTTATCTCCTATGATGGTTAGGCAGTGAGAATGCCTTTCCCTCTTTTCCGGTGGTGAGAGCAATCCGGGAGTAGGAAATAGGCTCAGGTGAAGACCTATTTTCTCTTTTTTTTTTTTTTTTTTTTTAAGGTTATATTTATTATGTTTTATTTGTTGGTTGATTGTTAATTTAGTTGTTTTGGGTTTTGGTGTATTTTAGTCAATATCAACATGTGCTGGCCTCTAGCCCCCACGGCAGTCGCTACTCATCCTCCTCCTTCGCCCTCCGCCCCTTTGTTACTCCTCCTTTGCATTTTGACATCTACCAGCGCTGCAGAGAGCTGGGTATTGTTCGTGGGAGGCTGGGGAGGGGTCTGCTGGCTGAGGGAGGATGAGCAGCGTGTTCATCGTGTCGGGGTTGTTGGGTCCAGAAGGCGCCTGGGCGAAATGGAATCCAGATCGAGGTTCACCTTGTCTGGTATCCATACCCAAGGACACTACTGATTTCAGTAGGCAGACAGGCTTGACAACCTTCAAAGTTTGTCCAACTCGGACGGTGTTATGCAATGCCAGGTCTGTTAGGAATAAGACCGCCATTATTGCCGATCTTGTTGGTTCGGCCGACCTGGCTTGCATCACGAGACCTGGCTGGAGAAATTCTGGCCCTATATTGGAGGCCGTGATTCCGGCCGGGTATCGGTGATACACTGCCCGAGATTGGATCGCAGGGTGGGGGTGGGGTTGCAGTCTGTTTTAAGACTGAATTGGGTCTCATGAATGTAGTAGTAGGTGAGGCTGGATCTTTTGAGTGTACAGTCGTAGCAGGTGTAGCGTTGAATCGTGTCTCATCTACCGCCCACCCGAGATGGAGATGTTTCTTACAGGAAGTAGCAGACTTCTCATCGACATGTCGTTTGAGTCACCCAGATTGATGGGTTCTGGGTGATTTCAACGCCTGGGTCAGATGAACTCTCTAATTTTGGGAATCACTTCCTCCAATTGATGTCTTCTTTGGGCCTCACACAGGTGGTTTCCACTGCTACGCATAAACCTGGACACTCTTTAGACTTAGTCTTCCTTCTAGGGATCGACGCATCCGACATGGGGTGGAACCAGTCGCCTGGTCTGATCACTACATCGTGAGGTTCAATTTTGCACCCTTGAGAAGACCAGCCCCTGTGAGATGGTCAGGTACCGCCCATTACGGAATGTTACTCCACAAGGTCTAGCAGCGGTCCTGACCTATCATCCTTCGGATCGGTGAGCAGTAGTCCAGAGGCACTGGTGTTGGCTATAATAAGGCCATCAAGCTGCCTGGATTCTATTGCTCCTGTTAGTAGCGCTATCGCCGTCCCGAGATCCCGTGGTTTGGCGGGACCTTGAGGGGATGATGGGAGACGAGGCGAAGGTTGAGTTGCGCTGGCGCAGGTCTGCCCTTGATGCCGAATTACCTCAGATTGATGGAACATTATGTTAGTTATCAATCTGCAATCACCCATAAGAAGGCAGAATTCCTGTCCAGGAGATTGCAGTTGCTCAGAATCGACCGGCTCAGCTGTTCGAACGGTAGACAGACTCTGCAACCCAGCCTGCCTGCAAGTTCGAAAGCTTTTTCGCAAGAGAGTGCAATGAGCTTGCTCTATACTTTACAACTAAAGTGGCCGACATCAGGGCAAACCTGGGTCCGCATCCTCTAAGGTGATGCTTTTGGACAGCGTGGGATCACAGTGCCCCATTTCTCCTGGAGTTCCTTTTGTCGACCTGAGTTCGTGGACATTATGAGGATCGCCCATACTATGCGTCCCACAAGTTGTGGTTTGGATCCCGGACCGACTCCTCATTTGGGTTGTTTTGATATCATCGGTCCGGTCCTGGCGCAAATGGTCTGGTGCTCCTTGGAGTTAGGTGAGTTTCCTGCTCTCTGAAAGAAGCAGTGGTGATCCTCTTTGAAGAAAGCTTCCTTGACCTAGACTGTTTTCAAACTATCGGCCTATCTCTAACCTCCCTTTATTGGGAAGGTTATAGAGAAGGTCGTAACTGTTCAATTGGATGACCATTTAACCATCTATAATGTCTCGAATCCTTCCAGTCTGGCTTCCAGAAAAGACATAGCACTGAGACTGCGCTGGTTTGGGTGTTAAATGATCTTCTGATGGCGAGGGATCAGAAGAGACGCTCTATCTTGGTTCTTCTTGATCTCTCTGCAGCCTTTGACACTGTGGACCACATGGTGTTATTAGCTCGCTTGGGCAAATCTGTGGAATGTCTGGAACCGTTTTGCAATGGTTCACGTATTCCTCACCAGGAGATCACAAAGAGTTGTGTCGAGTATTTTTTCTCTGACCCAATTTCTTTGTTGTGTGGAGGCCTCAGGGATCTGTGCTATCACCCATGTTGTTTGCAGTGTATATGCTGCCCATGAGGTATCATAAGAGATATGGGCTGAGGTTTCACTGTTATGCAGATGATACCCAGCTCTATCTGTCTTTCGCACCTGACCAGGATGGAGCTCTCTCGGTGTTTAATAACTGTCTGGGGAGATCCAAGACTGGATGGATTCTAGTTGGCTAAAGTTGAACTCTGAGAAAACAGAGGTTCTGGTAGTTGACCCAGGTGGTCGGATTGAGAGGCCGTGTATTGGTGCACCATCTGGAATTTTTCTCGGTGGTGTATCTCTTCTGTCCTCTGAACAGGTGCGTAGCCTTGGGTTTATTCTTGACTACAGGCTGACTCTTGAATCTCAGGTGTCAGCCGTTGTCAAGACTTCCTTTATCATCTCAGGAACATTGCCAGAGTTAGGCACCTTGTTCCGTCCAACTCCCTGCCTACCTTGGTCCATGCTTTTGTTTCTTCACGTTTGGACTATTGCAACGCCCTTTACTTTGGGCTTTCTGGGGTTGAAATCCGTCACCTACAGCTGGTGCAGAACGCTGCAGCCCGGTATTGACTGGGACAAGTAGGTCCTGTCATATCACTCCCGTGCTGCACGAACTGCACTGGCTTCCTATGCGGTGGCGGATCACATTTAAAGTCATTTTATTGACTTTCAAAGCCCTTCACGACCAGGGTCCAGCCTATCTGAAAGACCTTCTGGTTCCTTGCTGCCCTGACCGATCACTCCACTCCGCCGACATGGGGTTGTTAGAGATCCCAAGAGTGAGTTTAAAATCTTCTGGCAGCAGAGTGTTTTCGCATGCTGCACCACTCTTTGGAACTCTCTACCATGCCGTTATGGCAGTGCACCTCCGTGAGTTATTTAAGAAAGACTTAAAAACATATCTATGGAATATGGCCTTTTAGATAACTAAGTTATTTTATTAATCTCTGGATTTTATTATTTGTATGATATTTGGATGATATGCTGATTTTTATGGATGTTTTATGATTTTTATTTAGAGTTTTGGATTGTTTGAAATTGTTCAGCACCTTGACATCTTGAAAGGTGCTTTATAAATAAAATTATTATTATTATTTATTAAATGTGTACACAAGATTGCATAGACTGATATTATACTGTTACATTGAATGTACTGACGGAAAACTGATGATCTCGTATGAGATGGCTGATTACTATTGTTTTTTACACTTAAAAGCAATAAAATATAATTACAAAAAAAAGATTCCCTCAGTCCTCGTAAAGCTGATAGGGGTGATCTACGGAGCCTGATAAATACTATTTCATGTCCCCGCCTCAGGTGGACTCAGTGGTGATCAGTGCTGCACATGATAGGTCCTCTAGGCCTCAGCACATGAGCGCTAAGCCCCAGATAAGGAGTCCAAGAAATTGGATATTATGGGGAAAAGGGTTTTGCTTTGGCTACCTTGTCTCTATGTATACTTAATTACATGGGACTCCTCCTGAAATATCAGGAGGAAATCCTAAAGACCTTCCAGGTGACGGTCCAGTCCCTCCTGGCAGGTTCTGTCCAAGAGGAACTGATGGTTAAAATGTCCACCTGCGGCTGCTGCTGCCACCTGCTAAGGGCCACTTATGATGCTGTTGGACTACAGCCTCAGACGTCCTCTGCAAGAGTGTGTCTCAGAAGACATGCCTGACTCAGGGTGTCAGGATTTTCACAGGACATACAGCAGTCTATCCTGAATGCTCTCTTTAAAGGGTTCAGCTGTTCGGTCCACAGACCCAAGACACCTCAAGGAGAGGGGCTGTCTCACGACTCAAAGACAACCTGCCAATAAGAGAAACCTCCAATTACAATTGCCAGGTCCTAGAAACGCTCAGAACTCTGTTACATCCCTGCTGCCCAGCAGGGCCATCCTTCAGCCTAAAGGACTTCCTCTGGTCGTAGGTTTAGAGACCCTACCTATGGCCATTGGGGAAGGTTTTCCTTGCACCTGCAAGGGTGGCAGGCTATCTCCTCCAACCAGTGGCTCCTGCAGTTGATCACGACAGGGCATTCACAGATACACCTCTTCCTTTGCCACCCAGGGTTTCTCCTCCCCCAGACCAAGTGTTGGTCTTACAGACCAAGATCAATGCTTTGCTCTCAAAAGCGCCATCGAACCAGTTCTGTTTCCTCAGAAGGGTGTGAGATTTTACTTTCCTGGTTCCCAAATGGATGGGAAGATTTATGCCCCATTTTGGATCTAAGGTGCCTCAACCTCTACATCGCTACCAAAGTTCGAATAGTGTCTCCTCCGACACTTCTCCCTTTGCTGAACATGGAGATTGGCTCTGCTCTCTGGATATGGAGGATGCATACCTCCATATCATTATGTACCTAGCCCACAGGCGGATTCTCCGTTTCATGTTTCAGGGTCGCATTACCAGTTCAGAGCCCTCCCTTGGCCTTTACTCAGCTCTGAGGGTATTTACAAAATGCCTAGCGGTGGTTGCAGCGGCCCTCTGCAGGGATGGTCTCTGTCTTTCCTACCTGGATGACTGGCTCTTGAAAACATCCTCCAGCCAACAGCTGTTATTCACTCTTTCTCGAACCCTGCAGTTGTTCGCCCAGGTGGGATAGTGGTAAACTATCCGAAATCCAAAATGGACTCTGCACAACACCTCCAATGTATCGGAGTTGTGTTAGACACCTCCGTGGGAAGGCATAAGTACCATAGCTCAAGCGGGACACCCTGATTGCTTTAGCATGCAAATTAGAGTCCAGCAGATTAGTCTTTGCAAAGACTACCTCCACCACCTGGGTCATGTGGTGGCCACGATACTCAACGGTCTCCAGTGCCAGGTTAATATGAGGGTCCTTCAGTGGTCCCTCAGAGTCCAATGGGACCAGAAGGAGGAGGATTTGATGCCCGGTCCTGATGTCTTCCCGGCTCTTCGAGCTTTACAATGGTGGAAGTCCAGAGACAACTTACTGTGAGGCATGCCATTACGCTTCTCCTGTCCCAAGTCTCATTCTGACTACAGACGCCTCCTTGATGGGTGGGTGCTCTCTCTCCACACGCCAGGTCCCAAGGATCTTGGACACCAGTGGAGGCCTACCTCCACATCAGTGTCTTGGAGCTGAGGTCAGTTCTCTACGTCTTACAAGCATTTGAGACTCGCCTCCCCTGGTTGCATTCAAGTGCAATCAGACAGTTCTACTGTGGTTCACTACCTAAACATGCAAGGAAGCACCCATTCCTACCCTCTCTGCAGAGAATTGATGAAGGTTTGGTATTGGGTGATCCAGAGAAATATTCATCTTCTTGCAGTACACATCCTCAGGTTGTCCCAACACCCTGGTGTGTTCCCTGAGCAGATCCACTGCCCAAGCCCACGAGTGAAATCTTATCCTACATTCTAAATGACATCTTCCACCTGTGGCATGACCGAGTTGGATCTATTTGCCTCTCAGCAAAACTACGGCTTTTTGCACTCTTGTGCGAGGTCCTGGACAGGAAGATTTATTTACACCTTCCCGCTCGTTCAGAGTTCTATTCAAACTTGTCCAGGACAGGGCATCTATGATTCTCATAGCGCCATTCTGGCCAAGACAGATTTGGTTCTCTACTTCTACAGCCCTTGAAACCAGATCCCATACTTCTGCCAATGTGCCGGGCTTTAATGTCCCAGGCACAAGACTCCCTACTACACCCGGACCTTCACTCCCTCCATCTGCGTTTCTGGCTCCTGAAGACATAGTCCTCTCACACTTCTGGATGTCCCCAAAGGTGGAGGAAGTCTCTGGGCTGCTAGAAAGCCATCTACTCGGTCTTCCTAGTCCATGAAATGGAAACTCTTTTCCATTTGGGCATCCATACTGGATTTAGATCCTTATGCATGTCCCCTCAGCCATCTTAGATTATTTGCTCTCCTTGTCGGAGGGTGGACTGAAATATTCCTCTGTGAATGTCCACCTTTCAGCCATTGATGCATTTCATTTACCTGTGGGCAACATCCTTTGTCCCAGTTACCTTTGATTCATACCTTTTTAAAGGTATTCGCTACCTACATCCCCCCATCCGGGATTTAGTCCTGTGTGGGATTTGGTATTTTGTGCTTGAAAAATTGACTACGAGTCCACTAGAGCTTGCTGAATCCAGTGACCTCCGTTATCTTTTTTGGAAAACTATGTTTTTAGTTGCCATTACATCAGGCAGGCGTGTCTTAGAGTTACACGCACTAATGTGCAACCCTCCATACCTGCCATTTCATAATGGCCAGGTGTCTTTACACACTAACCCATCATTTTGCCAAAGTTGTTTCAGAATTTACTGTAAATCAGATCAGTCAATTACCAGTGTACTTTACGGCCTCTAGATCCAAGGGAAGCCCTGCTTCATATTCTCAGTATGCATAGAACATTGAGCATTTACCTTCTTCGCATTTCACAGTTGCGTAAAAACTGAACAACCTTTTTTTTTTTTTTTTCCCTGGAAACCAGGGCATTAGTTTTCAAAGTAGTGCTTGTCCACATGGTTGGTCAACTGCATTACGTTTATCTATACAAAATACTAAAACTCTTATAGTGGTTGTAAACCCCTATTTTACCAGAGGCATGGCTGCCTCTACAGTGTGTTTCAGGGCATTTATGCTTTGAATATTTGAAGCCACCATGTGGTATACTGTACATACCTTCACCAAGCATTACAGTCTAGACATCGCTTCTAAGAAATGGTCCATTATTTTGGATGGGCCTCCTACCAGGCCTCCTGTCCTAAAGCCCTAATGATTCGCTTCCTCCTCCCACTGGATATAACTGCTTGGGAATCTTCCCATGTGTTATGACCTGCTTCAAGTGGTTGCCTTGAAGAAGATAGTACGGTTGCGTGAACTTACGTAACAGTAGATCTTCGAGTATCTCTTGCAGCAGATCATGCAGCCCGCCCTCCTTCCCCCTGCTGTTACTTCAGAAGGGTTTCTTGCTGCTGTCTTTATGACTCCACAAACTACTGCCTTGATGTCCTCCTCGATTCCCATCTGAGGCCCAGGATATGTTTTCACATTCAATCGCCAGGATGGAAAAGAACTGAGGAATAGCTAGGACTCCTCCTTTATACCTTCCAGGTAGACACCACATGGTAGTGCTGGGGAGGTCCCAGGGTCGACTGCTGAGAAGTCATCCAGAGGAAATGATGCCTGCAGCTGTAATCCCATGTGTTATGACTTGCTGCTGCAAGAGATACTCTCAAAGATCTACTGTTACAGTAAGTTCTTATGCAACTGTACTGTCTCTATCATGTCCCTTGTCACTTCCTCTCTTCCGGGTGTACATGTTGAGGTCCCAGTCTCTCCTTGTAGGGTTTCTCATGCAACCCATGCACCATTTTAGTAGCCCTCCTCTGGACTGCCTTCACCATATCTGTGTCCTTTCTGAAGTGCGGCCTCCAAAGTGGATACAGTACTGAGGTGGGGTCTCGCCAACAAGGTGACACAGTGGCAATGCCACCTCCCTCCTCCTGCTGGAAATATCTCTCCTTAGGAACCCCAGCAACCCACTAGCCCCACCCACTGCTTTGTCACACTGCACTGCCACTTTGAAGTGATCAGTTATGATGACCTCAAGGTCCCTTTCCTGCTTAGTGACTGTCAGTACCTCCCACCCCATCCTGTACCTCGTCCATGGTTTCTATGTTCTAGGTGTACGATTTTGCAGTTTTTGCATTGAACACCAGCTGCCTTGCTCTTGACCATTTCTTGAGTTTCCCGATCCCTGCTCATTCTCTCTACCCCTCCTAAGTGTCCACCCGATTACAGATGTTGGTATCCTCTGCAAAAGGCATACCTTCCTCAGTTCTTCTACATTGTATGAAGACACTGAAGAGACTGGTTCCTGTACTGAGCCCTGTGGTACCCCACTGGTCACTCTCCCATCAGTAGTGTGAGTGCTGTTAACCACCCATTCTCTGTCTCCTATCCATTAACCAGTGTCTAACTCAATTCACCACACTGGATGCCACCCTAGGCTGCTCAGTTTCTTTTAGTCTGCATGTGGCACAGTGTTGAAGGCCTTGCTTATGTCTAAGTAGGCCGTGTCCACTACCCTCCCTGATTTATTTCCCTGGTCACCCAGTTGAAGAAATCAATCAGGTTCATTTGCATCCCCCCCAACACCCTGTGAATACATGCTGCCTGTGGTCTTGCAGCCCATTGGGTTTAGATACTCTACAAGCCTTTCCTTAAGCAGGGTTTTAATTAATTTCCACCACTGAAATAGGACAGACTGGCCTATGGTTGCTAGCCTCCTCACTGCTGTCACTTCCCTTTTTTTTCCCCTGTAGGTTTTCAGTCTCAGCTTAAGCGGCCCCCATCCGGACCGGTCCTCAGTCCTGCCACCCGGCTTCTCTGGGACTTACCATGCTCCATTGGTGGTTCTCTGCCACAGCACCCTGGAGATGCCCAGTCACCAGTGGGGGGCCTGCGGGGACTGGGCCCTCATCCAGCCACAGGCAGGATTTTCCTCTGGTTTTCACACCTGGGCCTCCACTCCGCATGCAGTGAGGCAGTGCGAGTCCACCTCCGTGTAGGCGTCCTCTATGCATCAGGTGGATGGGGCATTCCCTGGCATTCTGCTATGTTGCCACCACCACCCAGATCTTCCGTGGCAGCTGCCTAGTGGATGCATGTGTCCACTTGAGGTGGGAGAGCTGATCTTGGGACACTCAATCCTCCCTCTCCCAGCTAGCTCCTGAGCAACCTGCATCTGTTTCCAACCCTGGTGCCTAGCACCTCAGCCTTTTCCACCACTGGGCTGGCTTCTGCTGCCGCTCTTATGTAGAGGACCACACACTCTTCTCCAGGCCTCAGGACCACGTCTGTTTCAGTTAACTGTTGAACAAGGAAGTCAAAGTTTGGCAGCTAGCATCTCCCTGTATTCCTTTAGTACCCTAGGGTGTATTGCCGTCTGGTCCCATAGCCTTGTCCACCTTCATAGCCCCAAGTCCCTTCAGGACTCTTTGTCTGAAATGGACTTGTGTCCACCTGGCCTTGTTAATTTGATTCCTTATTGGGGTTATCTTATTTTTTTTTCTTACACATAAACACATTTGGTTGATAAATAAAACCAGTTTCGAAAGAAAAATATGGTTTCCTTTCTCTTTTTATATGTGGTATAACACTTTATGGTTTACAGGTTGTGCTGGATTAACACATACTCCGTTGGGATGAAGGCAAATTGCACCAGGAGGCATGTGTTAATCTAGTTCATAAAATAGGGTCTGGCCACTTGCCTTCTCATTCATCAGGACCTTGTTAAATAGTACTGCAGTAACATAACTTACACTGCTGCTTGGACTACATCCTGACAGGGTCAAAGGTTAATATGCAGACCAACAACTCAAACAGCAAGATCAAAAGACATCATGCATCGCTGGTGCAGCAGCAAGGTATCCGCTTGCGGCGCAGACATCCTGGGTTTGGGAATGGACCTGGGAGTTGGAGGGCGGCCGGAGGAAAAGATTTGGCGTCCCAGGGACTGCTGTCTTTCTTGGGGAGAAGAGTGTCTGGCAAAGCAGACCTTTGGCGGAGGCTGGGGTACCATCGCAGCCAGCGCCACATGTTAACATGGGCGGAGTGGACACTGGCATCATTGCACATCTCCGCCCAAGACAAAATCCTCGGTAGGGTGCAAACTGCTAATGCTGGTCCCTGTCTCTGCTGCCGCTCCGCTACAGTGCAAGGTCAGCTGGGGGTGTTCCACTTCCGTGACCCTGCTCTGGGGGGCAAGGCAGGTCTACAGAGACCAAGATCTCACTTCAAGGAGAGTTCTTGCAGCAGGTAATACCATTAGGACTAAGGCCGCCAGCATTAGGACCACAGAAGAAAATCTTCTAGCTAGCAGTCTGTGGCAGGGACCGCCCCGATGTCAGACAAGGTATAAAGGGGTGGTCCCCAGCACTCTGTTCTTTTCCTGCCATTGACCTGCTAACTCGGATCTACGGATGCCATATTCTGCAGTCAGCCGCCTTTTTTCGCCTCATGTAGTTAATCAGTAGTTCGTTCCGCTACTGCAGTTAATCAGTAGTTAGTTTTTTTTCAGTGAATTTTGATAAAAGTTTACATTGCAGAGGGACTGGAAGGGAAAGTATGTCTCTTTGCAGATGACACAAAGATCTGCAACAGGGTTGATACACAAGGTGGGGTGGAAAGGATGAAAAGGGACTTGGCAAGGTTGGAGGAATGGTCAAATGTATGGCAGCTTAGATTCAGTGCAAAGAGTGCAAAGTAATGCACTTGGGAAACAAAACCAGGAAGAGTACACAGTGGGGGTGAGATACTGACAACAACAAAAAGGAAAGGGACCTGGGGTAGTCATATCAGATGACCTAAAGGTGGGCCAGCAATGTGAGAAGGCAGTAGGAGGGCTGGGGGATACTGGGATGCATAGGAGAGGCATCACCAGTAGAAAACAAGAAGTTGTTTGCCCTCTGTACAGACAGTTGGTAAGACCACATCTGAATACTGTGTACAGTTCGTGAGACCCCACCTCTGCAAAGACATAGACAGGGTGGAGGCTTTCCAGAGGAGGCAACCAAATGATGCAGGGTCTGCATCAGAAGACATATGAAGAAAGACTAAAGGAACTAAAGATGTATAGCCTCAAGGAAAGGAGGAGAGGGGGACATGATAGAAACTTTCAAATACCTCAAGGGAATCAACAAAGTCTAAGAGGGTAGCATCTTTCAGAGAAAGAGATGTGCAAAACAAGGGCCACAATTTGAAGATAGAGGGGACAGCTCAGAGGTAATGTGAGGAAGTATTTCTTCACAGAGAGGGTTGTGGATACATGGAACAGCCTTCCTGAGGAGGTTGTAGAGTCAAAAACAGTGGGGAATTCAAGAATGCGTGGACGGACATAAAGGCAATTCTAGTGGGGGTAGGAGGAAGTAGGCTGTTGGTTAACTAGGATCTGCAGCTTATCTGTTGGGTAGGAAATGGGCAGACTAGGTGGGCCAAGCGGTCCTTATCTGCCGTCAAATTCTGTGTTTCTAAGTGCATGTCTTCTTCATCTTCCCAGCGACGAAAGTCTAAGTGCACGTGTGGAAGCAGATCTTCATGGGACGGCCACTCTGCCTGATCTGCCTAGGCCCAAACCATCAGTCTGATGACTGCCCGCACTGTCAAAAATGTAACAGTAAAACTTGCATTCAATGCGCTAATATTCTGAAAGCCTATCTGTTAGAAGATACAAGTGCTGCCATGCAGAAGACTCAGTCTGGACATAGTTGTTCTTCCTCGTCCAGGGACTCTCCCTCCCAAGGAGAGAGCCAGGTCAGAATCCTGCCCAAAGTCCCCCACAGGACTACTTCCTCCATCTCTGGTAGGAGGTCAGAGTTCATTCCCCAGGTACCACTGCAATTTGGGTTGCTCTATAAGAAGACCCTCCTCATCAAACTCCAAAGGTGAGGAGTCTTTTTCACAAGGACGTTTGTCTGCCCAAGTTCCCTTGGCCCTCTGTCCCCATAAATCTCACCATGGAGTGACCCAAGAGGACAGGCATCCGCTTTGAAAATCTTTGGGCGCCGCCCAAGCACACTGGTTGTCCGATTAAACACAAAAGACCGTTGATTCCACCAAATGCCAGGAAGTCGTTGGGTACTGGACACCTCCTCCACCAGAACATGGGAAACATCAGTCTGTGAAGGTAGGCATACTACCAGTCCCTCCGACTCCGCGTCGGACAATGATCAGGCACCTCTGGCCAAGGAATGGCCATTGGCCCCAGAGGATCAGGCGTCAGCCCCAACGACCAAGGCGAAGGATAAAACTCCTAGAACCAAGGATGCCCAACTGCTCCTCCTAAAGAGCCTGGCGCCAGACTGCAAGGAGCTCAGCTCCACAGGAAGAAACCCAGCCAGACCTGACTCAGAGGCATCCCTAGACAAGGTACCTGAAGGCCACAGGGTCCCATACACCCGTCCCTCAAAACTGACGCCTACCCCGGCTGTCCCTCTAGTTGAGGTGGGGTGCTGTTCACCACGTGGTGGAATACCATCAGGAGGATCTACTCCCGACAACCTGTTCCCTAGGCCACCTCCTCCGCCGCAGGAGCATTGGCTGCCAGAGGAGGAAGATAAGCGGACGCCAGGTCCAAGCGGTAGAAAAAGACACCCGTTGTTGGCTGTCCTGCACACCACCGGATGTCTGCCTCACCCTCGAGAAGATGTTGGAGATGACGACTTGGATTACTTCTCAGAGGATGAGTTACCTACCCCATCTCCGGAACCAAGGAACTCTCCGAGGTCACCTCCGAATGACCCGTTTCTTATTGGACATAAGGGAGGCAGTATAGCGCAGTGTTTTAAGGCTCTGAGCTGCAAATCTGGAGACCTGGGTTTGAATCCATAGCCCCACTCGCATACTGTGTGACCTGAGCAAGTCATTAACTTCCCTGTGCTCCCAGCTTGCACCTGTAAACAAGCTTTCAGCTTAGTGTCTTACCTGGTTAAACAATTAGAAAAAAAAAATAATAATCACGACATATTCAAGCCAATGGGACACAGAAGAGCTAGACCGAGAGCGCCGTTTGGCTAAATTCCTGGGGGCTACTGACCTAAGCTCTGGTCATCCCCTCATTAGTAGAGCCTTTTAGGATGTCACCAGAATAACCTGGAAACACCCATCTACTACAGCTGCAATACCAAGAGAGGTGGACAGGCTCTACAAGACACGTAAAGAGGAGCCTTCCCTAGGAGAGCACCTAGAAGCTGATTCCATGGTGCTGACGGCAGCACATGGTAGGCACAGCAACCCAGGCATATGAGTTCCCAACCTCGGACCCAGAGTCCAAAAGCTGGACCAGATGGTCCGTGAGTGTATTCCTCGGCCACCTGTACAGTCAGGTCGTTGAACTTTTGGCTCATATAGTGACCTGTCAAAAGTCATTCTGGGCAAAGCAGTGGATCTGGCTAAGGCCCAGCCAGATTCAGAGGGAAAGACGGAGCTACTGGCAGTCATCCAATCAGGGATGGATGTAGATAAACATGTGCTAAGGGCTTCTAGGATTCGGCAGCTAGGGCAGCTGCGACAGGTATCTGCATAAGGAGGCTGCGCTTGGCTAAGGGTTTCAGGTTTCGACAAGACCTGTAGGATGCCATTCTGGATGCTCCTTGTCAAGGACCAGTTCCTTTGGTCAAGAAACCAAGAAGCTTAGAACCGTCTGCAGAACTCGGTAAAGCAGTATCTGAGGTCCACCGAATGTACAGCCCAGAAGTGCAGGCCACCTGATGCCATCCTTTTCGCAAAAACTAAGGACAGCAGGAAGACTCACAGCACACACCACAAGGAGGCTTTAAACAGAGGGCCCCATCCCTTTAGGCCCAAGGCCCCAAAATTCCAAAGTGCCCAGACCTCCCTGCCCTCCCTCTCCAATATGGCATGACTCTTGACTGACTCCTCCACCAGAGGACGCTCAGGGGATGCGGTAGGAGGAGGTTCTCCTTTATCAATCCGGATGGTCTAATGTCATGGACCAATGGGTCGTCCAGTTAGTGGAGAGAGGATACTCTAGAGTTTACTCAGATCCCACGGACAGTCAGTCCGCCAGTCCCCTCCACTGCTCACCTTCCCAGGCACTCCTGTCAGCAGAACTATAGGCCTTCTTAGACAAGAGAGCCATCCAGGAGGTCCCCTTGCTCAAAGAGGGAGGGTTTTAACTCCCATTTCTTCCTTGTCCCAAAGAAGACAGGAGACCTCCGTCCCATTCTGGATGTGAGCCAGCTGAACACTTTCATCGAATACAAGCGGTTTAAAATGATGACATTAGCCAGCCTGTTGCCCTTGCTCCATCAAGGAGACTGACTTTGCTCCCTGGACATGCAGGATGCATACATGCATATCAGGATCCTGCCGTCCCACAGGAAGTACCTTCACTTTACCTTCCAAGGTGGGTGCTGACGTTCGGTATGTTATCAGCACCAAGGATCTTTACCAAGTGTCTGGCAGTAGTGGTGGTGGTGGATGATTGGCTTCTTACAGCTCAAGCAGAAGACCAATTGAACAGGACTTTGGAAGAGACATTCAGTGTATTCAGACTCTGGGCATTACCTAAACCTGCCCAAGTCACACCCATGGCCTACTCAAAGGCATAGTACATAGGAGCAGTCCTGGACACAGTCCAAGGAAAAGCCTTTCTGCCCACAGACTGGGTGTCCAGGCTAAGAAAGTCGCTGTCAGGGTGAAGGACTCAGACTTGGTCCCAGCGAGGATGGTTCTGCAGCTTCTGGTCATATGGCAGCAGCCATAGCCGCAGTTCTCCTCGACGTTTGAACATGAGGATCCTGCAGTGGCACTTCAGGATTCAGTGGGACCAAGGCACAGTTGAGCTAGAGCAGCCCATTTGGATCTCCAGTGCAGTCCATCAGTCCCTAACTTGGTGGGTCACCCCAGCCCATTTGAGCATAGGGTTCCTTCCAACCGACCCAGTCCACAACGGATCCTTACCACAGATACCTTGGGACTGATGGGAAGCGCATCTCGCTCTTATCGGATGAGGGGTTCTTGGAATTATGGAACGGTCTCTCCACACATCTATTCTGGAAAGGAGAGCCGTGCTGTACATCCTTCAAGCCTTCCAAGGGTACTCCTTCTAGGGCCTCTTCTCATCCAGTCAGACAATACCCCAGTAGTCTTCCATCTCAACAAGCAAGAGGGCACGCACTCTTATCCCTTATGCAGAGAGGCAATGAGGGTATGGACTTGGGCAGTGGATCATGGCCTGGATCTCACGGCAGTCCATGTTCCAGGGATTCACAAGTTCTTGCAGACAGCCTATGTCATTCCTGGTCTCAGAACTACAAGTATGAACTACAGCAGAAGTCATAGAGCGACCTCTTGAAACATGGGGTCAGCCAGAACTGGACCTCTTGTGTCCCCACACAACGCTAAACTGCCCAGTTTCTGCTCGCTAGGTCCAGGGCCTGGTGTGTTTTTGGTGAGACGATTGTCCCTCACTTCCTCCTTCTCCAGAAGAGTCTTTGCTCAAGTTGCAGGCAGAAGGAGCCGGATGGTACTGGTAGCGCCCTTCTGGCCTCGACAGATTTGGTTGCTGCTGTTGCAGCGGCTGGCATCGGAACCACCCAGTTCCGTTGCCCTCTCCACTCACTTGCTCTCCCAAGAGCAAGGGACATTAGTCCATCTATCCCTGCAGTCCCAGCATTTGCATGCATGGCTTCTGCGGACTTAGCTAGGGATAAATTTGGTGTATCCTCAGAGTGGCAGAGGTGCTCGTGGCAGCAAAACCCTCTACCAGGGCTACATATGCCATGAAATGGAGCGTTTGCTTGTGGGCATTTCCTGTTCCTTAGAACCCCTCAGTTGTCTGGTGGAATCTGTGCTGGAGTATCTTCTCTGCCTGTCAGACTTGGGCCTCAGATACTCGTCCATTAAGGTGCACCTCTGTGCTCTGTCAGCTTACCATGCACCAATGAATGGGAAGACTCTGGCACACTCTAGACATCTGCAAGACCTTTCTAAGAAATATCTTGCATATCAAAATCCCAGGAGAGACCCAGTGCCTCCTTGGGACCCCCTGTTTGTTTAGAAAAGCTCACCTTGCCCCCACTTTGAACCAGCTGCAAGTTGCAAGCGCTTTCTCTCTTGGAGGCGTTGTTTTTATTTGCCATTACCTCAGCTCAGAAGATTTCTGAGCTGCAGGCTCTGATGTGTAGAGAGGCCTTATCTTATTTTCATGGGGCAGGGTAGTCCTGCATACAAACCCTAAGTTTCTAACTAAGGTAGTGTATGAGCTCACATTGAACCAGGACATCCAACTACCAGCTTATTATACAGAGTACTCAAACAGTAGGGAGGGATTGTTGTGCACTCTGGATGAACATAGAATCCTGTGTTACTATATGGCAAGGACCAGTTGAGCCAGAAAGACAGATCATTTGTTTGTTTCCTTCACCCACAGAAAGGCTGGGGCACCCGTGACAAAGCAAACACAAACCAAATGGCTGGTGCATTTCATAATATTTTGCTACCAGTAGCACAACAAGCCCTTACCGGGACGGTTAAGGTCATTCACCAGAGGGATACTGCGTCCTTGCTTCCCTTAGGAACATTTCTTCAGCAGACCTCTGGCAGCGGCCATTTCTTAGGGTTCAGTGCACACCTTTGTTAGGCACCAAGTCTGGACATTGCTTCCAGGAGGAGAGCAGGTTTCTGCCTAGCGTCCTTCAGGGACTCTCCAATTTTCTACAGTTACCATTTTGTCCTCCACCTGTCTGACTTGGGTCTCTTTTGGGCACTGCTTGGGACTCAGTCCTAATGAGTATTACCTGCTGCAAGAGCTCCCCTCAAAGTGAGATAATACTGTTATGCAAGAACTTACCATAACAGTAGATCTTCGAGAAGAGTTTGCAGCAGGTGGCTTTCCACCCACCTGCTCCAGGGACAAATTTCATTATTTTCTTTTGGGGATGGAGATCCTCCTCGGTTCTCCATCTGTTTTTCAGCGGGTCTTGGTGGGAGAACTGAGGTGGTGCCGGGACCGCCGCCTTTATACCACGCCCTGACGGGTGGAGCCGCATCAGGGCAGTCCCCGCCACAAACTGCCAGCTAGATTTTTCCATGGGGTCCTAATGCCTGCGGTCTTGGTCCTAATGGTATTACCTGCTGCAAGAGCTCCTCTCAAAGATCTACTGTTACGGTAAGTTCTTGTGTAAGTGTACTTTCCTTGGGAGGGTGCCGCCCAGTGGCCTCACCAGGGGGTAAGACTGGGGATGGGGGTGGCGAGCAGTGCAGGAGTTTGGATCCCCAACGTTAGGGAAAGGAGCCCCCAAAAAAGACCATGCCAAAAAAAAGAAAAAAACACATTACAAAAATTATCCCCACCCCAATTCAGGCTACATTGCTTAACAGTCATACATTTTAAACTAGCACAGCAAGTTACACTACTCAAACACAATCTGTAACTAAAGAAATATGAAATGTCCATTAAAACTACAAAAAAAATATATATATATATATATATATATATATATACTGAAAAATCAAACTGGAATGCCTCAGTTGTGTGCAGACACAAGAAAGGAACCATATGCACCTAATTAAAACACAAGAAAATACTCTGGGGCCAGCCTGGCACGAAGAGGCTAAGGTGTTGGGCCTAAGCACGTACACACGGCAACCCGGGTTTGGAAGTGGAGCAGGGTCATTATGGGCTGGCTGGGAGATAGAGGATTAGTGTCCAGAGACGGGCGCTGCCCTTTGGGGGACTGAGCATCCCAGAGGAGACACTCCTCCTCCTCCAGGGGTGGAGGTTGTAGCAGCCACTGTGCAGTCGCCTGCAGGGTGGTCATAGCTGGTGGTGCAGGTGGGGCTTGGTGCTAGGGAGGGAGACACTGATGAAGCTGGACGTATGATGCATATTTTAGTAAGTGGTAAGTACAAGAGTAAAATGTATTTTTGTTTAGCGCCCATCCCAGAGGCTCTGGGCGCTGTACATGTAGGTAGGGAATTTAAGCAATGTTTATTTTTTGTTTTTGATAACCCGTGGATGCACTAGACATAAAATGCCTATTTTCAGGCATGATCTGGGAGAATACAAGATGATTACAGTCAGTAAATTTCAGTATTGACAATACAGTATAGGAAGCATGCAGATTACAATAAGGAGTACAGTGACCATAGGAGATAAGTACAGCAGTATAGCACATTAGATCATCGGACAAAAATTCACACTAGGCTGTGAGGACTGGGAATACAGAGTCATAGTTTTAAAACATCATCAGCTTGGCGAGCAACATAGTATCAAAACATAACATCAGGTATTACGACTTTAGCAATTTAGCATTTCAAAATTTAAAAGTGCCAGTAGTGTTGGAGCAGGTATAGCAGAAAGGTAGAGAGAGAGAGAGAGGTGGGAACAAAATGTCAGGTAGGATGGGGGAGTAGAGATGCATTATGTCTGCACAGAGATGCAGTAGGGAAGTTGAAAGAGTGGGACTGGTAGGAGAAAGTCCAAATGGCAGAAAACTCATGGGGATGAAAACAGTTGCAGGGTTCAGAGGCTATGATGCAGTATGAAGGAATCGCTCAAAACAATTATGAGTAAGGGACTGACGGATGGTTAGCAGTGTAGAATTCCAATATTGAGGAGCCGTGTTGGGGAAAAGGCCTGGAATCCCATACTTGTTTTGCATCTAGAAACATAGAAACATAGACTTTGGCAGATAAGGACCGCTAGGCCCATCTAGTCTGCCCATTTCCTACCTACAGGATAGGCCTGAGATCCTAGTTAACCAACAGCCTATTTCTTCCTACCCCCACAAGAATTGCCTTATGTCTGTCCCATGCATTCTTGAAATCTCCACAGTTTTAGACCCCACAACCTCCTCAGGAAGGCTGTTCCATGCATCCACTATCCTCTCTGTGAAATAATACTTCCTCACATTGCCCCTGAACCGCCCTCCTTCTATCTTTAAATTGTGTCCCTTGTTCTTGTAAGTCTCTTTTCTGAAAGATGCTACCCTCTTGGACTTTGTTGATTCCACTGAGGTACTTAAAAGTTTCTATCATGTCCCCCTCTCCTTCTTTCCTCAAGGGTATACATATTAAGCTCCTTTAGTCTCTCCTCATCGGCTTCTCTTGCAGACCCAGCACCATTTTAGTTGCCCTCCTCTGGACTACCTCTATCCTGTCTATGTCCTTGCAGAGATGAGGTCTCCAGAACTGGACACAGTACTCCAGATGGGGTCTCACCAACTGTCTGTACAGAGGGATAACAACTTCCTGTTTTCTGCTGCTGATACCTCTCCTATACATCCCAGTATCGCCCAGCCCTCCCTACTGCCTTCTCACATTGATTGCTAACCTACATAGAAACATAGAAGTTGATGGCAGATAAGGACCATAAGGCCCATCCAGTCTGCCCATTTCTTTTCTACCTTATAAATGTGCCATCGGCCTTTGCTATGTTAGTGACCTATCTATTCATAGTCATTTGTATTGCTCCCTTATGCCTATCCCATGCCTGTTTGAAGCCCTGCACTGTATTCATAGCCACCACTTCTTGTGGTAAGCCATTCCATGCATCTACCACCCTTTCTGTAAAGAATTTCTCACATTCCCCCTTAATCGGCCTCCCTCTAATCTCATGCTGTGTCCTCTTGTCCTGCTATTTTCTTATATTTAAACATGTTAGACTCTTTCACCTTGTTTATGCCCTTAAGGTGTTTAAATGTCTCGATCATATCACCTCTCTCCCTCCTTTGCTCAAGGGTATACATATTGAGCTCGTTAATCTGTCCTCATATGTCTTCTGATGCAGTCCCTGCACCATTTTGGTTGCCCTTCTCTGGACTGCTTCAATTTGGTTAATATCCTTGTGAGGTGTGGCCTCCAATACTGCATGCAGTACTCCAGATGGGGCCTAACCAATGTCTTGTACAGAGGATTATTACCTCCCTCTTCGACTTGTGATACCCTACTAATACACCTAACACCCCCTAGCCTTACCTACTGCTTTAGAGGTCTGCTTGGATGATTTCAGGTCATCAGTGATGATGATGCCCAAGTCTCTTTCTTCCTTTGTGACTGCTAGCAACTCCTCCCAGCCTATAAGTGGCTTCAGGGTTTCTCTTCCCTATGTGCATGATTTTGCACTTCTTTGCATTAAATCCCAGTTGCCACTCTTCTGACCATTCTGCTAGTTTATCCAGATCTCTTCTCATTCTGCCCACCCCATCTGGATCATCTACTCTGTTGCAGATCTTGGTGTCATCTGCAAACAGACAAGCCTTACCCTCTAGTCCATCTCTGAGGTCACTAATGAAGATGTTGAATAGGACTGGCCCCAGGACTGATCCCTGAGGTACCCACTTGTGACTTGCATCTCTTCTGACTGTATACCATTTACCACCACTCTCTTTTTCTGCCAGTCAACCAGTTTGCCACCCAGTTGACCAACTTTGACCCACCCGAGCCTACCTAGCTTATTTATCAATCTTCTATGTGGAACAGTGTCAAAAGCTTTGCTGAAGTCAAGGTAGGTGACATCAACTGCTCCCCTTGGTCCACCACTCTGGTTACCCAGTCAAAGAAATCTATGAGATTAGTTTGACAGGACCTTCCTTTGTAAACCCATGCTGTCTTGGATCCTGTACCCCTATGGATTCCAGGTGTTGCACTATCCTTTCCTTAAGGAGCTTCCATAATCTTGCCCACTACTGAGGTAAGACTGACTGGTCTGTAGTTCCCGCCTCCTCCCTGCTACCACTCTTGTGGAGTGGGATCACATGAGCCCTTCTCCAGTCTTCTGGGACCTCTCCTGTGCTCAGAGACTCACTAAACAATTCTGCTAATGGCTCTGCTAGTTCCTCCTTTAGCTCCTTAAGTACCCTGGGATGTATGCCATCAGGTCCCATTGCCTTATCCACCCTGAGCTTAGCAAGCTCTTGTAGGACCCTTTCTTTTGTGAAGGAGTAGTGCTCACCTCCCTCCCCTGTGTCCATGATGCTGAGCTGTGGGCCCTGCCCTACCTTCTCTTCAGTAAATACTGAGCAAAAGTATCTATTTAGGATAGATGCCTTTACAGGGTCCTCCTCCTCACATGCTCCCTTTTCTCCATTAAGCTAGCAATACCCCTCTGGACTTTCTCCTTCTCTAATGTATCTATAGAAAGTCTTGTCACCTTCTTTACTGTTCGTGCTAGTGTTTCCTCAGTTTGGGACTTTGCCTGCCTTACTGCCTTACCTGCTTCCTTAGGGCAGTTTGGTATGCCCCCTATCTTCATCCGCTGTGTTCCTTATATTTTCTGAAGGCCAGCCTTTTGGCTCTGACCTTTTCTGCTACTGTATTTGAGAACCAAAGTGGTTTCCTTCTTCTTTGCACTTCCTTTTCTGTCTAACACAATGGGATGTTGCTTCAATATTGTATCCTTAATGCTTGCCCACGTTGCCTGTACCTCCTCACCTGTGTTTCTTTTTGCCAGGGCTAGCTTAACTCTGTTGGCCATCTTATCAAAGTCAGCTCCTCTGAAGTCCCATATTTTTGCCTTGGAATGGGATGATTTAGATGTAGTAGCCAAATTGAACCATACCATGTGATGGTCACTGGCCCCAGGTGACCTTCTACCTGGAGATCTGTGATCCCTTCTTTGTTAGTCAATACTAGATCTAGGATAGCCCTGTCTCTTGTGGGTTGCTGTACCAGTTGTTTGAGGCCCTCCCTGCAGGAATCCACTATGAGTCTAGTTTTGGCAGATGTTCCTGCTGGTATTGACCAATCTGTATTTGGCATGTTGAAGTCTCCATTATCAGAACCTCCCTTTAGCTGTCATGTTTTGTATATCTTCTAACAGTAATGTGTCTATGTCCTCCTCTGGTCTGGGGGCCTGTAGACAACCCCAGTTCTTATGGCTGTCCCATTTCCTGTTTCCAGGGTGACCCACAGTTCTTCTGGCTCCTTATGTGTATTCTGAATTTCTGTAGCTTTGATATTTTCATTAACATACAGGCCACTCCTCCCCCTTTTGCACCTCGGTCTCTTCTGAACAATACATAGCCAGGTACTGAAGTCTCCAAGTGTGGTTACTGGTAAACCACGTCTCACTAATTGCTACTATGTCCAGTTTAGCCTCTGACATTATTGCCTGCAGGTCTGGGATCTTATTTCCCAGGCTGTGAGCATTTGTGTACATGATTTTCCATTGGCCAGATTTTGGTGTGTTAGTTGTTGGGTGAGGTTTGGCATTACCCCTGTGCATCGTGTGGGGAGACAAAGCCTTTTTCTTACCTGTTGATGCAAATGAGCACCAAACACGCTGAATTCCAGTTTGACCACTAGCTGAGGGAGGGGTGTTCTTCCCATTCAACGTATGGGTGCTGCACCCTCTCCCCATTTGCTAGTTTAAATATTCTGCAAAGACGTCAAACTTCTGCCCCAATGCACTGACTCCTCTTTAGTCAGATGCAGTCCATCAAATTTAAAGAACTTTCGCTCCCAGAACTGTTGCCAGTTCCCTACAAATCTGTGTCCTTTTTCCTGGCACCAGTCCTTGAGCCACGTGTTTAGCTCCCATCTCCCCTTCTCTGACCTTCCGTCCATCTGCTCCCTTCTCCCAGACTGGCAGGATCTCAGAGAAGGAGATGCCAGACGAAATAGATGATAGTTTGTCACCCAGCCTAGTCAGGTGTTCCCTGGTCTCCACAACTGACCGGCTGGCGAGATCATTAGTCCCTATGTGTACTAGGACATCAATGTTTTCTCCTGCTTTGTGAACAATTTTAGGCAATGCGGTCAGTGTCTCTCCATGCTGATGTACCTGGGAGACATCTGACCATCACCCTGGCTGGAGATGGGTATCAACTCCCGAATCATGGAGTCTCCTATGATCAGAAGTTTTTGGATTTCTTTGTGCTTGTTTAGTTTTGGTTCCTGATTTGGGTGAGTATTGTTGTGCTAGCTCCTGTGCCGAGTGTCCTGCTCTGCAGTGTCTTCTGCCTCTTTATTTGATTTCAGAGATAGAGGCAGATACCTGTTTGTAGTGTTTATATGGTTTTGGAGTAATGTGTTGGAGAGCAGAGAGTGATGGGGCACCTGATTTGCTCCTCCTAACCACCTGCCAACCTCCTGGACCAACTACCTCTGCGGTTGAGGTTTTCTGTTGGATGCTGGGGAAATGGCGGTGGTTCTTATAATGTATTTCCTCTTCAATATGAAATTTGAGGCGTGCAATCTCTGTCCATGCTGCCCGGAGCGGAGACCTAAGATCTCCAAAGGCCCAGCATGTAGGACAGTGTCCTAAATCCTGTAAGAATGTCCTTCTGAAAATTGTTCCACAGTACCTGCAGTTAATGAAATCCATTCCAAATAAGTTGCTGGGTTTGTAACCTAGTCAGAGTAATTAGAAGGAAAAAAAATGCAAGTAATGGTTTAATTGTGCTTTGTTTAACTTGTTATAACAAGTTAAATTACTAGTGCCCTGTAAATGAGATCACCTTGTGGAGCCCCACTGATCCGCCTCTCCTGCTCTGCCACAGGAAATGTCACAACTGTGGTACCCTATAAAAGGAGTGTGGCGTGGGGTGGTTGGGGATGGGGTGGGTGGCTGGCCCTTCCCCTGCCTAAAAGAAGAACCACGGACGAAAGAACAAGGAGGTAAGAGCAGAAACAATCAGTCAACAACAAATGCAGTAACCCTGAAAGCTTATCCTAATGTTAGATAAAACTGTAAAACCTGTAAAGCACCACCTGTAATAATTTCAGAGAAGATATACCCTGTAAGAAACACTTTGCTCCAGAGAAAAATAAAGCAGTAACAGAAGATATACCTTGCAAAGACAATTTGAATCAGAAGATTACAGCAGTAATCTGTTAGCACACACCTGTAGGCACACCTTGTAATAATGCAGAAGAAGGTATACCAGCAACAACAATTTGAATCAGAGAAAAAATAAAGCAATGAAATGTTAGCAACAAACAGTAGCAATCCCTGTGAGTAAAAATAAAAACACCACCACACAGTAAATCTGCTTAGCCAAACTAAGTCTTAATCCTTCTCCCTTGCTCTGGTAAGTTTCTCTACTCTGCCTTTCAAGCAGTCTTAGAAGGAAAGAGCTCAGGTGAAGCTAGGTGCCTGGCCAGCAAACCAAGTTTCTACCTAACCTTAAGGTCATCTGATATGATTACCCCAGGTCCCTTTCCTTTTTGTTGTTGTTACTACCTCCCCACCCATTGTGTATTCTTCCCTGGGTTCTTGTTTCCCAGGTGCATTATTTTGCACTTCTTTGCATTGAATCCTAGCTGCCATACTTCTTGACCATTCCTCCAACCTTGCCAAGTCCCTTTTCATCCTTTCCACGCCTCCTTGTGTATCAACCCTGTTGCAGATCTTTGTGTCATCTGCAAAGGCATATTTTTCCTTCCAGTCCTCTGCAATGTCACTGATGAAGACATTAAAAGGACTGGACCCAATACTGAACCCTGCGGTGCCCCACTAGTAACCCTGTTTCTTCAGAGTGGACTCTATTTACAATTACCTTCGTGTCTTGTTGTGCAGCCAATGTTTTGCAGGCTACCACCCTGGGACCCACTCCCAGGCTGGTTAATTTGACTATTAATCTTTTGTGGGACTGTGTCAAATGCCTTGCTAAAGTCTAGGTAGGCCATGTCCACAGCCCTCCCTGGCCTACTACTTGATCACCCAGTCAAAGAAATCTATTAGATCTGTCTGACATGACCTTCCCGCTGTGAACCCATGCTGCCTTGGGCCCTGTGCTCCACTGGTCTCTAGGTACTCATCTGTTCTTTCCTTCAGAAGTGACTCCATCACTTTCCCTACCACAGAGGTCAGACTGACAGGTCTGTAGTTTCCTGCCTCTGTCTTGGTCCCACTTTGTGAAGGGGAATCACATCCGCCTCCTGTAGTCCTCGGGTACCACACCATCCTCCCACGATTTATTAAAGAGTAGCCAGTGGTTTCACTAGTTTCTCCCTTAATTCTTTTTAGAATTCTGGGATGAATTCCATCAGGACCCATTGCTTTGTCCACCTTCAGTTTTAGGAGTTCTTGCAGAACCCTTTCTGCTGTGAAAGGACTGGGATCGAACCCCTATCAAGAGTGCTTCTGTTAATTGGATTAGGCACTTCCTCCTCTTTTGTGAATACTGAGCAGAAATATTCGTTCAGTATCCCTGCTTTTCACTGTCCCGTCTGTCCACCCACTGTTCATTCTATTCAGCCTCACTATCCCTCCCTTTGTCTTTCTCACTTCACTGATGTACCTATAAAGGTTTTATCCCCTTCTTAACTGAGTTGGCGATCTTTTCCTCAGTTTGGGCCTTTGCTATTCTGACTTCCCTCCTGCTTCCTTCTGCCTTAACTGGTACAGCTCTCTGTCCTGCTCCTTCTGTGTTTCCTTATATTTCGGAATGCTATCTTTTTCTTCCTGACTTTCACAGCCACCTCTTTTGAGAACCATAGTGGCTTTTTCTTTCATTTTGATTTGTTTATTTGCTTCACACAAAGGCTTGTTGCCTCTGCGATGGCAGTTTTGATGATTCCCATTGTTGCTCCACACCTCCTTCTAGCCTGTTTGCTAGTGCTTTTCTGAGGCACTCTCCCATCTTGCCAAAGTCAGCCCTCCAAAGTCCAGTACCCTCACTTTTGTATGGCTTGACTCTGTAGCTGAGTTTAATGTGAACCACACTGTTTGATGGTCACTTGTCCCCAGATGGCAACCCACTTCTAGATCAGAGATCCTCTAACTGCCCCGTTTGAGAGTACGAGGTCTAAGATTGCTCCCTCACGATGGGTTCTGAAACTAGCTGTCTAATGCCTGCCACCTGTAGGCATCAAGAATGGCCCTGCTCTTGGATGTGGCTGCAGCAAATGTGCTCCAGTTAACATCTGGCATATTCAGGTCTCCCATCAACAGTATCTCCCTTTCTCTGCCATTCTAAGAATGCCTTCTATCATATCCTTGTCCATTCCTCCCCCTGACATGGGGTCTGTACACAACCCTGTGGGATTGTGGTGCCCTTTCCAGTCTCCAAGGTGACCCACAGTGCCATCTCTCCTCCTGTTTACTCTTTTGTTCAGTTGCTTTTATCCCTTCCTTTACATGAGAGCTACCTCCCTCTCCCCTGCCTGTCTCTCCTGTAGGTTATGTACCTGGTATGTTAACATCCCAGTCATGGTTCTCTGTGTACCATGTTTCTGTGACTGCTACGATATCCAGGCATCCCTCTTCCATCAAGGCCACCAGCTCAGGGGCTTGTTGCCCAGACTATGGGCATTGGTACTCATTACCCTCCACTTCCTGATGGCCTTACTCCTTTTGCCCCATCCCTGTCCTTCTTGCCTTTGTCACTTTCTCCATTTACCCTGCCCTTCTCCTTATCGACACCTCTATGTTGGTGTTTGCCACTTACTACCATGATTATTTGGGGGGCTAGGATTTCCTGCTCCTTTCCAGTGCCTCCCCCATGGCTGGTTTAAAAGCTTGCCAATGAAGCATTTAAACCTATCACCTAGGATCCTGGTTCCCTCCCGGACAGATGCATCCCATCATGCCAATATAGGCTTGCATCACTCCAGGTGGACCCCAGTCCCCAATGAAGCCAAATCCTGAGCTCCACACCAGTTTTCAACCACTGATTGAATCCCATGGTGTGGAACACCTAACCTCTCCTATGCCATAGATGGGCAGCACCTCGAGAAGGTTACCGTCGCATACTTGATTCAAGGCCCTCCCAATTCATAAACTCTTCCTGCACTTCTCTAATTCCTCTCTTAGCCAGGTCATTTGTCCCTAGGTGGACAATGACATCCAGCTCCCTCCCTGTGCAGCTGCTCCAGCAATCCTGAGGATTCGCCCCTGTCCCTTCAAGCCATGGCGCCAGGCAGGCACCTCACCTCCTCTCCTTCCTCCCCAGTTCTACCTTCCTAACAATGGAGTCCCCACCAGGAGTTGTTTCTTCCCTGCAGGGTCCCCTGCCACCCTCCTGTGGGTCTCCTTTGTGGAGGTTCCCAGCATCCTCCTTGGTCTCCACTGCAGGTGCCTCCATAGAGGAACCACACTTTGCCAGAATGGCATAGAATTGTGGAGAGGTACAACTGGAGGATGTGCCTCTGTTCCACCACCTCACCCTCCCTGAGCCCACTGTGGTCCAACCGCCTCTTTCTTGGCAACCTCTGAGGCAGCAGCAGGCACTGGTGGTCCCTGGATGGAAGAGGAGGCCCCACAAATCCTGGCCAACTCAGCCTGGAGATGAGCAACCTCCTCCTCAGCCCAGAGAGATGCTTGCAGATGGGACAACACCGAATCCTCCAGAACGTCTCCCGAAGACTGCTGCCCACAGCCACTGCACTGCACCACTCCAATCATGTATTATTTCTGCCCCTTAACTGTTTGCAATCCTTACTCTTTCCTCTGTTTTTTCTCTCTCCTTACTTTCTGCCTGTGTGCCTCTAAGCTCCTGATTGTCCTGTTCTGAGACAAGAATATCCTATATTTCTCAGTAGACCAGTTACTTCCTCAGAGGCAGACCTCCAGCAGCTAGAGGGGCCGGAGAGCTATTCTTGCCCTTCTAGGATGGTGGGTCTTTGGTGGTTCTGTGATCACTCACTTCCTGCTCCCAAACAGGAAGTTCCTATTATCAGTCAAATCCTGTGCCTATAAAAATAGAACTAGCTTTGGGTGGAGGAGGCAATATAGTCCCAGCAGAGAAGTCCAGTCACACAGCAGTCCTTTCTCCTGGTGTCTTCTGCCAAGCTATTAGCAGAATCTTTCTGAGGCAGTCTTTAAATGTAGCTTCCTTCTAGCTAAGCCACTCCCTACTTACTAGATCTTTCTACAAGTAATTTAAACCTCACAACAGTTAAGTCCTTTCAGTCACCTGAGATTACACCTAAATAACTGTTCAGATACCCATTCAGTTCAGTTAACCCAGACAAACACACACTTTTTTTTTGTTTTGTATGTTAGTTTTTTTTACCCTAAATTAAAGGTCCAAGTAATCTTCTACTGTAGTCCCAGCAGAGAAGTTCAGTCACACAGCAGTCCTTTCTCCTGGTGTCTTCTGCCAAGCTAGGGACATCTAGGTGGCTTTTATCCCCGACTGCAGGTTATAGTGAGGGTTGTGCTGGTTTAGCATGCAAGCAGAGAGGAGGGACACCAGAGCAAGTATGCCATCAATCAGGGTGCCAAGGAGAGGAGGTGGTTAGCTGCTGGAGCAGGCCAATTTAGATCCTTGTATAGTCAATGATGGGTGAGGGCAGTGCGAGGCTAAGGCAAAACAGCAGATGCTGTTGTAAGTAGAGTCCCATTTAAGGAGACTGGTTTTGGCAGCTCCCAAGTAAGTAACGGAGCCAGAGGTAAGAGCGAGGCAGCAGTATGCCCTGAGCAGTAACAACTCTTAACAGGGGTGTAAGAGCATAGCTGGTTATATACAACAATATAATATGAAATAAAACATTAATAATAAAACAACCGAGACCTAAAAACTCTAAAGTTAAAAGAATAATGCGGCAGTTACTATAATTCTAAGCAATAAGTGTTCTATAAATGCTTCTTTAAAAGATGCTCTTCAACCCTGCTTAAAACTTCCACTGATGGGGCCTCCTCAAGGATCTTGGTAGCGAGTTCCATAATACTGGGCCCACCATGTGACAGTGTTATGTTCTCCCCTCCCACACACACCACGGGACACTCACTACTTATAAGCCCTATTTTCCAAATCTACTGCAGTAGTATTTTCTCCGAGTCTTGACTCATTTTTTACATTTCTACCACGGTGGTGTGGCCTCCGTCGTGGTATCCTTCTATCTATTCTACCCCGCTATTTTCAGCTTTTGTCCTAGGTGGTGATCGTCTCGGCTCCTCAGCCGTCCGAGAACATGATGAATATGACCATAGCTTGCACCAAGAAAACAACAGAACTAAAACAGAAATGCCCCTTGGTGCAGTTGCGTTGGGCAGCCCACAGAAGATTGGTGAGAGATATGGTACTTGATAAAAGTATTCATGTGTTGGTTTTACTTCTCCCCAAGTGGAAGGTGGAATACAGGGACGCCTGAATCCTCCTTGCTCGTGGTACTCGAATGACAACTGTTCCCATTTTGTTTTGCAAATTACCACCAAACATCAATATTATCCTCGGTTTTAGTCTATACCTTCGGAGCTGAACCGCCTGGTGTGTTCTCTCACTGTAATTTTGATTTGCACTCCAGAGCTGCATAAGTCGTCCGAGGAGACAAGCCTCAGACTTGCAGTCCCCTGTACAGACTTCGGTTCGCATATTCGCAGCCCACCAGAAATGTTCACTGGAAATGCAACTTGCTCATGAAGTAGTATCGGATTGGCATTAAAACAGTCGAAAGGCTGAAACCAGAGCAAGTAAAATAAGAAACAAAAGCAGACATCAGGGTGTGGGTGTGGAAATCATGCTGGCACCCCATAATAGTAGAAGTAGCCCATAATTTCACAAATGCCTGGATGAACAGTCAACCTTACGACTGGTACTTTGCTAACTGAGTCCTGAAGTGTATCGAATACAGTGACATTAGCAGTCCTACAACTATTCTGTTCATTTTAAGCTACTATTACAGAACTATACTCCTTGTAAGGGAAAAGTGTTATACATTAAAACCTGCATTTACTGAACTGCTAAGTAGGTGGTCACTTGTACTCTTAGAATGCTTTCTGGGCAGTGATGCTCCAAAGGGCAAGTGCCCCTCTGTGGAGCACTGTTATAGGGAGAAAGCATATAATGTCATTACCCTAAGGAGGAGTCTTGTCCTTAATTGACCCTTAAGACGTAGAAGATGTTTTTATGTTTACTGTTTCATGTCTATACATTCAGGTTACATTGTATATATGCTTAAATAATTTCTGTAACTTGTGGTCTAAGCTGATCCCTCATTCAGTGTATTAGAGTAGGAAATAAATGTATTAGCATTAGGGTGGATCAGCTGTCCTATGATGTCAGTCAGCTCAGATATAAAATACATCTTTTACCACAAGTAGTCAGATAGGTTTTGAGCACAGAAGATGGGGACATGTTGGTGCCTAAGCTTGTACCACTCTGTGGCAGCACTTGGTGAGAATTAGTTGAAGTTCTGACTTGAACTGTTTCTTTTCTTATTTTGAAGTTTAATTTCATTTTGAATAAAACTCAACACGAGAATTTGTGTGTTGCATTATAAGTCGTGTCTGTGTTATCACTTCCCACACCCGCTCATATAATTTAGTTTTAGAAGTGGCATCTCTAGTCATACAAAGTACACCGGGGACCAGAAAAGGTACCAGACCTGGTACAGTGATAATCAATCAATCAAAATCTTTATTTAATCAGGCGAACATCATTGAGCATAGCTCATTTACAAGATGGACCTGAGTGGTCAAGAAGTGCAAGTGTTATTACATTGACAAGGGTAGCATAAACAGTAATACAATGACAGGGTAACATAAACAGTAATACAATGACATAAGTGCTAATATATAACAATATACATATGTACACGGCACATTAGAACTTTTAATCTGTGAGACAGAAGGCAATGGGCACATCAGAGTAGTATGTAGATTATAGGACCTAGCAGACATTTTTGAGGGTGAATCTTGGGACTGGAAGCGGGTTTTATCAGCATATAGGAACACGAAGGGGGTAGGTAGGGCAGGTTTAGCCTTGTGGAAGCAGTTGCAGAGTTCTGGGACTAGGGTGGTGAATAATCTTTGAAGGATATTAAGGGTAGGAGGTTATTTAGCTCATGGTTTTTGGAGGAATTCCAAACAATTGCTAGTGAGTAGCTGATAGCAGCCCTCCCAAACTGGGTGCAGGCATTGGGGACCTTAAGAATGATAATTTTGCTGATCCTTAGGTTGTATGGCCTAGAAGTAATTTGAGTAAAACAATCTGAGATATAGGTAGGTAGCTTGCCTGATAAGGCTTTGAATATCCAAATTGCAGCATTCCTATTTCTTCTGTGTTGTAATGATGTCCAGTTAACTGCCTTATAAAGGAGCAATGACGGTGCTGAAGGGAAGGTCAGTAATGAATCTGATGGACCTGTGGTATAGGGTGTCCAGTTTATTTAAGAGGGGAGGAACAATGTCCATACAGAAAGTCAGCATAGTCAATGAGGGATAGGAATGAAGCCTGGATTAATCTTTTTGGAGTCTCTGTTGAGGTAGTGCTTTATTCTAAAAATAAACCAAGTCTTTGTCTCAGTTTCTTTAGTAGCTCCGCAGTATGGACAGAATAGTCAAGCTTTGTTATCAATCCAGACTCCAAGGTATTTGAAGTTATCAACGAATTCCAGCTTCTTCCAAGTAAGGTGGTTAGTTGTAGGGTGGTGGATGGTGGGGTAGTGGCAGAGCAACTCTTTGAGGTAAAGAACATAGCTTTTTTTTTTTGCATTTAGAAGTAGTTTTTATCCAGTAGGTTGTGTTGTAGGTTGGAAAATTCAGATTGTAGTAGTTCACAGGCTTTAGATAAAGAAGGATTGCTAATATATAGTACAGTATCATCAGCAAACAGATGGATGTTGGATTGAGTGAGGTTAGCATCAATATTATTAATATAGATGGCAAAGAGGATGGGGCCAAGAATAGAGCCTTGCATGTACACCTCTTAACAGTGGTTTTAGGTGGATAGGTAGTTTCCATCTTTTACCAGTTGTGACCTATCTGATAGATAGCCCTTGAACCAATTGAGTGAAGGGAATCCAACCCTAGTGAGCCAAGGGAGGTGATTAATGATTCATGATCCACTGTGTCAAATGCTTTGCTCAAATCCAGAACACAGCACAGGTACTGTTCTTCTTATCCATAGCAATCTGCCAGTCGTTGGTTACTTTGGCTAGGGCCGAAATGGTGCTATGTCTTGATCTAAATCCTGATTGTGCTGTATTTAGGAGGTTATTGTTATCCAGGTAGTCCCTTAATTGTGAGTTTACTAACTTTCGAGCATCTTGGATAGAACTGATAGGATGGAATGGGCCTGTAATTATTGAGGTCCATGGGATCACCAGATTTGAGTAAAGGAACTACTTGAGCTGTTTTCCAAGTGGAGGAATGGATCCAGTGGTGAGGAAAGATTGAAGAGATGAGTGAGGGGGCAGATAAGACTTGAGATGCAATCTTGAGGAAGTAGGGGTCCAGGGAGTCTGTACCTGCACTTTTTGAAGTATCTAAATTGAGAGGAGATCTTCCACTTCTTTCAAGGATATTGGGTTGAAGGAGAAGGTTGATGTAGCCTTTTGACCCACGGTGGATTGAAGGTTCAAGGAAGATCTCAGGAGATTTGCAGGTGAAGAGTCAAATGCTAGTCCAGCTGTGGTGAAGTGGTCATTGAAGGTATTTAGGATTTCTTGTTTGTCTGTAATTTCTGTATTATTTAGTAGCAGTTTGCAGGTTAAGGCAGGGTAGAGTTTTGGCCCAAGATACCTTTATAGTTCCCCAGAGCCTGGTTGGGTTATTGTAGGAGGCATCCAATTCAGCTCTATAATAGGCAGCTTTGGCAGCTCTTATTTGTGTTGTATATGAATTTCTTGCTTTTCTGAAATTTAGCCAGTCTCTGGAATCCTTAGTTTTTCTTGCCTTTTTCCACAGTTTGTCTCTGGTAGCAAGGCTGTTTTAAGATCAGTGGTGAACCAGGGCAGGACCTTGCTTTAGTTCTGATATTGGTGAATGGTGCATGAATATTGAGAGCATTAGTGATAATGTCCTTTAAGATCTGGAGAGCTGTTTCCACTGAGGTTGTAAGGTAGAAATCTTGCCAATATATTGTGTTACTCAGGTCATGGAGGTATCCTGGTATGTTGAGCTTTTTTGACCTTTTGAGGACAAATTCAGCAGGGTTGGGTGGTTTGAGTGAAGATCTTATGCCAGCTATGGGACAATGGTCACTTACATCATTCGTAGTACTCTGCATGCGATATAAGTGAGGCTTGTTTACCAACATAATATCCAGGAGTGAGCTGTTGCTAGAATTTTTGAGGTTAACCCTGGTTGGGTCTTTAATTAGCTGTGTAAAGCCATAGGTGTCACAAAGGTTACCAATGGTGCAGATGCATTGGATAGCCAGTTTAAATTCAAATCACCAAGGATGATGGTATCTTCAGGGCCTAGATTGGTTATTGACCCCAGGTGAGATAGTAATTTGAGGCCTGCTGAGGGGGCCTATAGCAGCCAATCAATTTAAATGAAGACAAGTTAGGAAGGGATATTTTGATTGACAAACATTCAAATTCCTTTGGTTGGATGTGTTGATGAGGCAGGTAGCAGAGATGGTGTCTTAATGTATGGCCACCCACCACCCTGGAAGGCTATCTGCTCTGAAGAGCTGATAGTTGGTAAGGTTTACAACACTGTCTTTGGTCGAAGGTCTGAGCCAAGATTCAGAGATGACCAGAAAGTCAGGCAGGGTATGTGCCACCCAGGCCTGAATTACGGAAAATTTTTTAAGAGGCTGCAGGCATTGAAGTGTAGGAAGCTTAGTCCATTTATAGAGGATAGATCAGCAGGAAAATAAACTTTCAATGGGGCCAGGATTTATTTCAATGGTACCAAAACAGATCAGAAGGTAGAAGATTAATTTGAGGAGGGCACCAAGGGACAGGGATAGTGAGTGGTCAGAGCATTTCCTCCTAATCCTGGGTGCCTGCTGTGAAGATGAGTGATGGTCCTGGTATATAGGTGCGAATTTTATCAAAGCATAATAATTTAATGGACAGGCATAGTGGGTTAATAAAAGCCATGATACAAGTAAGGTGCCAGGGCTGTGCTGAATTGTTAGGGTGGCCTTATGGGATATCCCAGAGGTTGCATTGTAAGCGTGGTTCGGGATGAATAAGGAATCCGTGGTTGGCCATTGTGGATGGCAGAAGTGGGCAGGTCGTATTAACTGAGTTATTTATCTTGACACTGGGCATAACATATCATGAGGGATTGGGTGAGATGCGAGGCTCAGGAGCAATGGAAGCAAAGTAGCATTGTGGAGGTTAGGTATGGGTTAAGGAGGAAGGAAAGGGATGTGGGCGTGGATTAAGAAATGGCGGAGAAAGTGTATAAAAGGAATCAACCGGGGGCAAAAATTTCTTGACTTTGCCGTACCTTTCTGCCTGCTTCTCCTGGCCTCCTGGAACCCTTGATCCGGCTGCACAGGTGCCGCCCGACCCGCTGGCGACTCGGGCCCTCCGCTCCTGGACTCGAGGGCTGCGCCTTCTACAAGGTGGGGACAGAGGAGAAGGCAGTCAGCAGGGTACCTTATTGCAGTAATCTGCACAAGGTGCTAAAACTTAAGATTTGCACAACAATAGACTGGGAGGGTATGGAGGGGGTTAGCGCCCAAGCGCCTAGCCCACACAGCATTTCAAAAGACTGTAACACTTATTTTAAAATAACCAAATAAACATGACAGAAGGAACAGATGAGATGAAGAAAATGGGAGCGGTCAGTAGATCGCAGACTGGGAAGACGAGCGAGCCCCTATTTCCAGGATTGGGACCAGATGTGTGCCAGAAGACCCCAAAGAACAACGTGGACAGTGGAGAGGAGGAAGAGATACAGAGGGAGAGATGCCTCTAAGTCCAGTGCGATACCCCTGAAGGACTCTCAGACCTACTACACTGGCTGGCAGTTCGGCAGATGGAAATGGAGAGACAGAGGGACACTGATGCACAAGAGAGAGAACATGACCATTGAAGACAAGCCTTGAGGTAGGCGGAGACCTTACAGTTATTGCAGACTTTGGGGGTAGGGCACGGAACTGAAGGAGGCAGTACTACCCATAACCGAAAAGACATTAAACTGACCAGAAAGACCTCCACAGATGATATAAAGTCCTATTTAACCACCTTTGAGAGGGTGGCCAAAGCATGGGTGTGGCCTAAGACACAATGGGTGGTACGCCTTGCACCTTATTTATCAGGAAAAGCACAGATAGCATATGGGAATATGGATCCCTACCTAGCTGAAGACTATGACCTGGTTAAACAGGAAATATTAAAACATTACAATATTAATGCAGAAACGATAGACAAAGGTTCCGTGCCCTGAAACACCAGGCCCATGACCCACCCAGAGAGACTTACATCAGGTTGAGAACTATGCCTCAAATGGATACAGTCGGAAGGAAGTCCAGAATGAATATTATTGAAACTTTTGTCATAGAACAATTTTTACAGATACTGCAAATGAACGTCAAGATATGGATTAAAGAACATAATCCCGAATCTGCTGAGAGGCCGTAACCTTGGCAGCAGATTTCTTGGCTGCTCATCAGCCTTTTAGAGAGGAGGTCACCAGTCATTTTAATCCACTCATGAAACTCCAGCCTACTACGGTAAGAAACACCCAGACTGCCCCTCCAAAGACATAATGAAGGGAAGAATGGCCAAGGGAGGAGAACATTCCGCCAGATATAGTTTCGTCGAATTGTAAGGGATTGGCCATATTGCTTGTTTTGCCCTCTAAGAAACCTGATATGGCACACTTAGCTTTGTTAAACCCTCGGTATTTGATTACCAGTGTGCAAATCAAGGGACAAAATGTGGTGGGTTTCATAGATTCTGGTAGCAAAAACACCCTTGTCAGAACTGATTTAGTAGGGAGTGTTAAAAAGAGTTCCCTAGACATGTAAACTGCATGCATGGAGACACTCACCAATATCCTACGACCAGCATTTCTGTTGGGGTGAGAGGAAAACCTCAGTAGTAACTACTGGACTAGTGCCACAGCTACCTGTCGCAGTGGTCATTGGGCATGATTTCCCTGAATTTGCATCTTTACTCTTGCAACAAGGAACTGTAGCTGCAAGACCACTAGGGCCTAAAGCAAAAGGAGCTGCTATTGGGAGACGTGTTCCCATTTGAAGGGAGGTGATTGATAACCCAGGAAAAGCAGGACATCTCATAAAGTCAAAAGAGACTGCAACAGAAAAGGCATAGAGAGAAAAAAAGACTGCCAGACAAAAAATGCATATATGGAAAAGCTGATATGTGTAAGCAACAACAAAATGATGTCACTTTAAACCTTTCTTCCAACAGGTGGGACAAGGGATAAACAAGGTGCCCCTGAATTAAAGGTGGTCACTGGTCTATTGTATAGAATCTGTACAAACCCTGCTACACAGGAGAAGGTTGAGCAACTAATGGTGCCCCTATGTTATCGGCAGGACTTTCTGGCCTTAGGACATGATGTCCCATGGACAGGGCATACAGGGAGGGACAAGACATCCAGCAGAATCCTACAGAGATTCTTTTGGCCCAGGATACATGAGGACACGGCCCATTATTGTCAAGAATGTCCGAGTGCCAGTTAACTGCCCAGAAAAATAAACAGGACACAGTACCCGATACCCTTGCCGTTAGTCACCACTCCCTTTGAAAGGATAGGGATGGACGTTGTGGGGCCCCTTGATAAAAGTGCAAGGGTAATAGATTCATCTTGGTGGTGTGTGAGTACACCACCAAGTACCCTGAAGCGATCCCGATGAGATCTGTCACCAGTCCTTGGATTGCAGAAGAATTGGTGAAGTTATTTAGCCGGTAGGGATTCCCAAGGAAATTTTAACAGATAGAGAGAGCAATTTTAATGCAGAATTGCTAAGGAACTCTACCACCTTCTTGGGATTGTAGCAATCAGAACATCACCCTATAGCGTCGGCCGGTGGCATTGAAGGTTAAGGTGCTGGATGCCACACCTTGCGCTATGCTGGTGACCTGGGTTCAGTGATGGACTTGAGTTGCTGGGGTTGGCCGGGGAGGGATTGAGCGCCGACGGCTGCTCTCCTCTCTGGGGAGGGTTTTAAGCTAGCCACACCGCATTACTGCCATCTCTGGGTGAACCTGGGGTATTGGCAGTGCGGGTTGGGGAAGCCAATAGAGGAGTGCTGACATCGGCCGAGGGCCCTGGTGAAGACTCATCTCACGCGCCTCTGCCTCATTGGCCTCCCCTGAGAGCCGACGCCAGCAGGGAAGGGCACAACAGAACAAGGGAAAAATCCTTGTCGATCCTAGCAACGATCCCTTCAGTCCAGCACATCCACCAGCTAAGGGCAGACTCCGCTGTGCAGACGCACGCCCCCTGAACGCTGAGGCAGGTAAGGGGAATTTCTCCTCACACCACCTTGGGGTGGTTAGACCGGCCTCTAGAATTACAAGAGCAGTGCTGTATGCACTTTAGGAGCAGACTCCTCAGCGATTGGAGAGAGAGAGAGAGAAAGAGTGTGTGTGTGTGTCTATGTGGGGATCTGAGAGAGTGGAGAGGCTGGGGCAGTAAGGCAGAAAAAGAATAAGTAAAAAAAAAATAAAATAATCATCCCAGATGGACGGCTAGTCGAAAGGTTTAACCAGACCATGAAACATATGATTAAGAAATTCGTACAGGATGAAAGACGGGACTGGGATAAATACCTTTCCTTTCTTTTGTTCGCTTACCAGGAAGTACCCCAAGCCTCTACTGGGTACTTCCCTCATTCTTCTTTTTTGGTAGAACACCCAGGGGTCTCCAATAGTTGTACGTGGATTACCATGAGCAAGGAGGATTCAGGCATCCCTATATTCCACCTTCCGCTTGGGAGAAGTAAAACCAACATATGAATACTTTTATCAGGTACCATATCTTTCACCAATCTTCTGTGGGCTGCCCAAAGCAACTGCACTAAGGGCATTTCTGTTTTAGTTCTGTTGTTTTTTGGTGCACGCCATGGCCATATTCATCATGTTCTCGGACGGATGAGGAGCCCCGAGAAGATCACCACCTAGGACAAAGCTGAAAATAGTGGGCAGAACAGATAGAAGATACCACGACGGAGGCCACCCCATCATGTAGAAATGTGAAAATGAGTCAAGGAAGACACAGAGGAAAAATACTACTGCAGTAGATTTGTAAAATAGGGCTTAGAAGTAGTGAGTGTTCCATGGTGGTGGTGGTGAGAACAAAGAACTGTCACACCATAAAGTACAACCCCCACCACCACCACAGTTTGCACCTTAAATGAACAAGCTACAGAGGACATTAGGTGGGCCCTGGGAACTGCTAGGAGGCCCTCCATGGAAGAGCTGCAGCACATGGAACGGACAGGAGTCAGATCACTTAGATAGCCAGGGCCAGATCTTGTGCATTTGTGTGCATGCATGTCACTCCACTCTGACCAGTAGGGTTCTCGGGAATGGAGATCCAGAACTCTGAAAATACACCAGATGTAGCAGCATGCTGCTGCTCCCTCTGCAGGCCCCACCCTTGACGACCTTGGTACCTACCTCGGACTGAACATGAACCTCCAACAGGGCATGGCCCACCCCATCAACCCACCCTGGGGAGCTCATGAGGAGGAACAAGGAGGTAGGAGAGGTACAGGAGAAGATGGATGGCGTGGATGGGGCTAGAGATGCCGACAAGGGCAACCTGGGGAGTGGGGGGAAGAGAAATGCAGCCTCCTGTATGTATCCTCTACAAACTAATCCATGAACACTGATTTGCAGCTGAATCGCACATTAAAGCAGGAAGAGAGTCCACTACAAGTTCTACAGCATCCCCATACAAATTACAGAAAAATGATTAGCAGCCAAATCTCATTAAAGAGCACCTTGTTAATGCCTTTTACAAACAAGCATTTGTCAGTACAAATGTTTACTTGCTTGTGTTTGCTGTGTAGTTGTTGGGCATAGTCTTTTGATTTTGATAACCAGGTAGCTAAACTGGTCCGAGGGACAATTTTCAGGTACAGCCTGGGCCATCTAGATGGCACATACAGTACAGTCCAAGCATCAGATATAACAATTTGTACAGGTAGAAACAAACAGCCTTATAAAATGGGCAGGAAAATTCCTGCATCCTGATTGGTTGTTACCTATGCATCAAATCTGACTGATGCACAGGTAAAACAAGTACCTGAAAATCAGAACGCAGTGCCATCTAAAACCTGTAAGCCATTTCAAACTTTCATTTTAAAACAGCTGCCATTTTTTTTATTTAGCTAGGAAAACTACAACCACAGTAGGAAGAAGTAATTAGCCCAGCAGATTAATTTCAACAAAACAATAGCAAGTAAAGTAACTGTAAACCCTACCGATAATGATAGTAGTTGAATTCAACAAAACAAAAAGATTTACATCCAGCTGCCACTCAGCCTGTCTGACTCCTCGCCCCACCATGCTGCCCTAGCTTGCACTTGGTTTAAAAAAAGTTTCATAGCTTCATAGTATTGTTAGCAGTCAGTGCACAGCCACTACTTCTTGGAGTGATCACAATCAACATATTAATTTACCCAGCTACCAGGCTTGTCAAAATGCAACTGCTTGCCTCACTTTACCATCTTTTCCACATGACTGCTGCAGCCTCTCTACCATAGCATCGCTGCCCTGTCACATGTGCTTTCCTGGTCTCCCATCCTAATTTACAGGGTGATAGTTAAAAATGCTGGTGTTCCTGTAGTTTGATACATGTGTGGGGTGCTGGTGGGGTGGGGAGGGTAGGTTCACACTGGCAACAAACTGAAACCAGAAGTACAAATGCCACTAAAGGACAAAAGTAGTATTACAAAGAACATGACATCATTTTCTAGGTGGCGGAGGGACTATTGTATCATAAATTCTGATACTTGCATCCTTTTTATATATATCAATGTGGTTTTTCTAACACTTAAAAAAAAAAAAAAAAGTGGTAGCCCATTTTATAAAGCGCAATAAGACACTCTGGGGTGTGCATTGAACAGATCTGACAGCACTTCAAGGGCTGAAGGCATTTGGCTTGCAGCCTCTTACCTTAATACAGCTCTCAGTGTGCAGTTAGATGGCACTGGGGACATAATGTCATACGACAGTATGCCACATGTAAAATCGCTCTACCAATGCAAGCGCAATTCTTGCCATGTGGCATATCTGTTTTTCTGGTGGAGGCTCCACCCCTATCCCTCCCCACTATAGATTCTCAACTCGCGGGGTTCAAGTCGGGAGTGCACAAAGTGTAAAAAATAAATAAATAAAAGTTTCTGGGACCAGGAATCAAACCCGGTACCAGAAGCACTGCCTAGTTCCCTGCTGCTGTGGCTCAGTCTGTTGAGCCACAGCAGCTGATCAGCAGAATCTACTCCCAGCAGAGGTCTTATCCTCTACCTAGGAGAGTGTGAATGGTGCAATACCGCGTACAGCAGTATCGTGGTATTGCACCATTTGCTGGTGGCAGCGCTGTACCGGTTAGCCATAAGGTCGTGGCGCACTATGTGCTAACCAGTACCTGGTCAGATCTGCAGTGTACAACCTGTTGTGTCTTATTGCTTACATATAGTGAATGCAGTAAGTGACAAAATAGCAGTTGGGCCCCAGATGCGAAGCACAGGCCAGTGGTGCAAATAAACACTCAGAAAGGAGGCTGGCTCCGGCAAATAAATGAGAAGCCACTAATAGATAATTGCTTCAAACATAAGCAGCGATCTGAGCCATGTATAGAAATTACATCCCTCCTAGGTGAGGATGAGCACCTGCAAACTGTGGTGGCTAAAGAGCATTTTTATTTTTGTTTTATACGTTATTTGTTCATTTCTCTTTGGCTGGGGGGTTGTACCTATGGTTTCCCCATCCAGCTGTCTTCTTGGCCCCAGCCACAGCCAGAGCTCTCTAGCCCTTATGTCCTGCCCGCCCCAGCCACATTGCTGTAGGTACTTAGCCACTACACCATGGAAGGCCAGGAGGCGGACACTAGGTGCTGACTTGAGTGCATTTGCAATGCCGCCTGATCCGCCTTCACTGTGCATGCAGAGGCTTTTCTGTACGTGGTCCCCCCCATGGCATGGGCGCAGTGACGCCAAGGACGCTGCTGTTGCGCATCCACGCATAGCACATCCGACATCGCCCATGGCTAACCTCGGCATGCATTGACCCCCAGCTACCACCAGGAGCCATTGCATCCGCTGTAGTCCTTCCCACCCTCCCTGGAGGAGGAGAGTAGTCCCTGGGATGTCTATCCCTCTGAAGTCGCCCTTCCAGCACCCGAGGTTGCTCCTGCCCCCGGTCGCATGCGTGAGGTGTGGCGTCCGAGCCTCAGCACCACCAGGCCGGCTGGCTAAAGGGCATTTTAAAATATGTTTTGAAGAGGGAGGAAGTGCCCAGTGAGTGAATTAAGGCTGGTAAACCATTCCAAAGCTGGGCCAGCAAGGAGAAGACTCTGGCCCATCTCAGTTGCTGTCTGGGATATTCAAGGAGATGTTGAGTGGGGACCTAAGTTCCTTTATGCCAGTCCTAACACTGATGAGGCTTGAGGGGGAGTTCTCCCATCCCAAATGGACTTTTCACTGAGTGTACCCATAAGGTAGTCACAGCAGGTCTGTGGGGATAGCCAACTGAGTGCCATGTGAAGGGAGCAGTGGTGGGTGTTGTATGGGGCCAGCAAGACAACTTGCAGATGTTGTTATAGGTAGTGTTGAGTCTAGTGAGGTTGTGATTGGAAGCCTGGGTACAAATAGGAGAGCAGTAATCCAGGAGTGGTAGAAGTGTGCCTAAAGCAGTGGCCAGCTGCACTTCTGGGGTTGTGAGATATAATAGCCAAAAGCAGACACCCAGTTTTGGTTCACACTTGACAACTTGTCTGATGTGATCTGCAAAGGTTAGGGGATCAAGGGTGACCCCAGAGTATTTGAATACAGTTACCTGTTCAAAGTAGGACCCATCTGGAGCCCATACGCTCAGGGGGTGGAGGTATTTTGCCCTATTGAACATTTAATGAGCCTTGGTTTAGACCCCAAAGCATTACCTTTGTTTTTTGGCATTAACAAGTAGCCTGTTTGCAGCAAACCACGTATAGGTACTGGGTAGCATCAAACCTTACATGACACCGTGACCTTACACAGGCTGGATCATCACGCATGTGTATTAATTGTAAGATGGTAGCTCTATGCTGATTGATCTTGTTCTCACTAGCCACCCTGAGAGACTTTCAGAGGTCACAGTGCTCCTGATACGTTAAGTGATCACTCCCCATACTATGCCGCTGGTCTAACCGTCCATAAAAAACACCTCCTAAGGTCTCCTACCAGTGCGCCTTAAAAAATGATCTCTAAACCAATTTAAAGACTACCTCTTACAGTGTGATTGGCCTCCCATCGATACCGCCACAGATATTGACAGTGCCCTGCCTATTTCATCTCCAATTTTAACTCTGCCTGTGATCTCTTCGCACCTTTCTCCAAGAGGGTTATTAGAAGGCACGGCACGCCTCGGATTACTGCTCTCCGCAGAACCTTATGCGCCTCCCTGAACTTTTCTGGCACAAAGCTCTTAAGGCCTGGCTTTCCCACAGACGGGCAGTGCTACAGGGCTGCCAGAAATCACTGTACCTGGGAAATTTGTCGGGCAAAGGAAGCCCGCTTCCAAGCCAGTCTCTCATCCACTTGAGGATGGGGAAGAAGTTCTGGGAAAACATCAAGGAACTGAATGGGAAACCTGATGTCCCCCCCACCACCACCACCACCATCAATGGTGTCCTTTCCCAGGATCCCCTGCTCATTGCTAACATGTTCAATACAGCTTTTCGGATCTCAGCAATGTTCTACACCCCGACTTCAACAAGTCCCGGAATACACCTGCCCCAGCTATCCTGTCTTTTTGCTTCAGGATCACCTCCCAACATGAGGCCAAAATCCTACCGTATAAAGGTCCTGAGAAATCAAGATTTAGTGGGGACTCTTGGACGTGAAGCTGCTACTTCTGGCCCTTAATGTTGTCCTTCTCCCCACTTACCAAAATTATCAACCTTTCCCTGTGCCTTGGCCACTCCCCTCCTGTAGAAGCCAGCAGTGGTAACTCCACATTAAAAGAAGGTGACCAAACCTCCCACAACAACTACCGTCCTATCTCCACCCCCTTCCAAAATCTCCAAAGTCCTCAAAATGGTCTCTGACCAACGCCGAATTCCTCTCAAACACAACCTTCAATGCTATCAACACAGTTTCAGGAAGGATCACAGCACAACCACGGCTCTTCTGGAATGGGAGGTGGGGGTGGCAGTGGGATGACAAAGGGAGGGTGGGGCAGCTGCAAGCTAGGGGTGTTGTCTGCATACTCAGGCAGACTTTGATAGACTGGGTGGTCTGTTTCTGCTGCCACATTCGTATGTTCATATATGTATGTTCATTTATACCGACTTTATCCATAAAGCACTAGACCATGGACACCTAGCTGGGTCTTGTACATAGACCTAACTAAGGCATTCGACACGGTCAACCTGCCTCCTTGTTGAATCCCATCCAGCTGTGGCTCTGTCCCAAGATGCCTCCTCCTGGTTTGCTGACAACTTTAGTGGAAGGATACAGTAGGTAAAGATAAACACACTATCCTCTAGTCTTCCAGTACTTTTGGGGGTTCCTCAGGGTTCAACTTGGGGCCCCTCCTCTTAGCCTATTTCTGAATGTTTCTTTGCTGCCTGCTCTGGGCATATGTTGTTATACACTGACAGAGCTGTAATTTACTGCAGGCCCCCCACCACCACCACCACCACAACAACAGGATCTCCAAAGACACTTCTCTGAATCTGAAGTCTGGTTTGCCAGTCATAAACTCATCATGAATTACAAGAAAACAAAATCTGTGGTATTCTTACACCATCAGAACAAAGCATGAGGCGTTTCCCTAAACATTCTTAACTGCCAGCTCTCTCTCCCTGGAACATGTTCACAGTTTTAATGACCTTGGCATTATACTGGACTCCTCCCTTCCTTTCATGAGCATATAAACCTAGTCAGTACCGCTGTAAACACCAGAATTTGCCTCCTATACAGGCATAGACTGTGCTTGCCCTCAGATGTCCTCCACCTGGCTGTAACCTGCTCTGTCTCGTCTATAGTCGATTATGGGATTAATCTATGGGTCAGCCGCAGACACAGCAACCCGCAGGATAAAGGTTGCCATGAACAAGGCTTGTTGACTCGTGGCTGGTTGTGACAGGTTCACTCACACCTGTGACCTCTACCGCCAAACAAACTGGCTTACCTTTGAGGGCCAGCTTAAATATCATACTAGCCTGCTTGCAAAAAGATTGCTGCTGGGCTTATTCACCTTCTTACTCCTGCCCTGTAAATCGGGCTACTAAAAGTTCCTCCAAAGCATCCCTTCTAGTTCCACCCTGGGGCAGAGGGCTTCATGTACAGAGCTCCCTCTGGTTGAGTGCCCTTCCAGGGTAGTCTCCTGAAGTCAAATTAGGCCCTTTCAAAGCAAATCTTAGAGCACATCTTCTTTCCTCCTGTCTCTGTGACTGCTCCCAGCCCCTTCTCACCCCCAACTCTTCCATACCTCCCACTGACTAACAGTGCCTCCTCTAACTGCTCCAGCCCTCCCACCTCTCCTTCCCCCACCCTCCCTCTGTTTCTACCTTCTACCCCAATCCTTCTCCCTGCTCCTGCAGCCTACTTTGCCTGTATCTCCATTGCTATTCGGTTCTGTGTTTGTTTTTGTTTTTTCGGCTGTTTAACCAGGAGTAGCACACTAAGCTGGAAGCTTTTTACAGGAGGCGACCTGGGAGCACAGGAAGTTAAGTGACTTGCTCAGGGTGGCACAGTATAAAGTGAGGCTGTGGATTAAACCCAGTCTGGTCTGCTGGATGTCACCAGATTTGCAGCTCAGAACCTTAAACCACTGCACTGTCTATAGTGCCTACTGTATACTTGTTGTTTATGTACACTGGATAATTTAATGCTATGTTATTACTGGATTCCTATATATGTTCATTTTATTGTTTGTTATCTCTGACGTGGAGCCTTTAAATGAGTCTCTGACTTAAAGGTTTGTGCTTCAGAAATTTCAATAAATAATAAATAAAAATAAACTCCTGGTGAGAGAGGATAGTTCTTTCAGATTCTTGTAACTCCAGTAAAGAATATGATCATCCATATCGTTAGCATGTTGCAGCCTGTACCATCCTGAGGAGGTGGTTAATAAAGAGGAGAACAGGAAAGTCCCCAGTATGGACCCTTGGGGAATCCCCACTGAACACCCCAGGGTGTTGGAGGTAGCCTCTTCCTGCACAGACCACTTGAGATCACTCAGTGAGGTAGTTTCTAAGCTAGGCCGCAGTTGCTGTGGAGAAACCATAGGAGTGTAGCTTCAAGGAGGATGCCATGATCAGCTGAGTCAAGGGCTATAGACAGGTCCACAAAGATGGCACCAATTAGTTTACCTACATCCCGAGCTCATGCAGACATGGTTGATGAAACAGGCCAGTGCACTGGGTTGTGCTGTGGCCTTCTAAAGCAATGCTGGTGGGGAGAGCAGATTGTACCTTGATATATGGTCAGAGATTTGCTGAAGACAGTTTTCCTCAGAATTTTACTTAAGTGGGAGAGGATGGACACTGGCCTGTAATTTTTCCAAGAGCTTAGGATCACCTGATTTGAATATAGGGACAACTCTAGCCTGTTTTCATATCAAAGGGATAGACGAGGCGTAAGTGACAGATTATATAGGTTGGCTAGGGGCTTGGCAATGAGATCAGCTGTCAGCCTGAGGAACTGGGGGCAGAGATCGTTATTGGCACCACCCGAAGTTGGGGAGGACCATGAGGAGATAACAAACTTATTTGGGAGAAATGGTTTAACATGAAGGTAGAATACCAGACTTTACACACTCCTATCACCATGGGCTGGTGTGGAGTCCTTAGTTGGGAGCATAGCTAGGTACTTGGCTGGGTTGGTGAATTTATGGTTTTGGGCCTCTGCAACCTGTAGGGGCTTGGTTCATGTCCCAGCTTTGGTGCACAGATTGATAGGGCTTTGCTTGGTACCTGGCTGAATTGGGGGCACAGAGTCCCAGAATGTAAAGGCCACCCAGGATGTGACCTTGTTGATTTAAGGAAGTCAGCCTTAAAGAGATTTGGATTCCTGCTTGCAGAGGTTTTGGAGCCTTCAGTGGTTCTTCTAGGTGGCAGGGGATGAGGAGGATTTGTGAGCTGCCTGTAGGGCATCCGTTTGTTTCATTTTGTTAGCAGCTCTTTGTTAGCTATCTGTGGTTCCCAACCCTCCCTCTCTGAGTTGTGGTCAGGAAGCGCTTATCCTAGGTAGACGACAGAGCGGCAGTAAGGGCCAAATCCACTTTAGTTAGAGTGAGGAGGACTGACCAGTTCACAGCCCTAATGTCAGAGCACATTTTTTTTCATGTCACATTTGGAGAAATCTCTAAATGACAAAAACTTGAGGGGAACAGGGATGCCTACAGAACAAATGCAAAACATCAGAGAATGGTCACTGATGGAATCAGACAGAACCCTGGCCTGAAGGAGCCTGTCTTCTTGGTTTGTAAGAATCCCAAGGAGGAGTGATTAGAGGGTATGGGGTTGAGCAGAGTGGGGAAGAGCTGTTGGGGTGAGGTTGAGTTGTTTTAACAATTCAGCACATTCTAGCTGTTGGCCATTTATCCGGTTGATGTTGGAAGTCCCTAACCATTATGAGTTCCCACATGGGAGAGCAGCGGCTAATATATTGAGTTAGTTGAGAGGTCCTTTCAGACCACCCTTGGGAGGTTGTATGCATAATGTGCAACAAGTAAATAATTTCTTAGCGGACTCTAGGGTCAGTTCTGTAATGAGCCAGTTGGAAATAGAATAATCAGTGACAATGCACAAAATAAGTTCCTTAAAATACAAAAGCACAAACACCCCTTTTACGTTTGATGCACTGCGCACAAACATTTTGCTATAGTGAAAGGGGATTTCGAGGGTGTGTCACTGCAAGCCTATTGCAGTTGAAAATAGCAAGGGCTTGGCAGTCTAAACTCAGTGACCAGGCAGTGTGGTCCTGACACCACTCACTGCTTTCTGGGTGGAAACTTTGTGCATTTCAAGGACCAGCTTACCCAATCAGAGAGGCTTTGGTCCTTTTTTTTTTTTATTAAATGTTTTGTTACACTTATGTCAAGAGTACATTTCGTTATAGTGTCACATGTCTTAAGTTCTATGTGTATTATTGACAGTTTTTGTAATTCACCCTGAGATTTAAATGTTTATAAAGTCTTATGCATTCTTTTGGTTAGAGACCATATGGAAAGTAAAGCTCCAACTCTTTTTTGTTTTAGCTCACACCTTGTTTACCCCTTAAGTTTTGTTTACTCCTTCATTTTAATATAACCAAATGAGTAATTTCCTCTTCACTGTTAACTCCTCCTTCTTTAATTAAATTTTCTTCCTTCAGGTCTTTGGTAGTTGTTTGATCATCCCCATTACCTTCCCCACCAACTCCACCAAACTTAAGGACAGGAGTGTGGATCCACCTCAGTATGATAGAGAACCCACTTCTGCCATCTCATCATGTATGTTGGAACTTTACCCTGAATTTTAGCATTAAGATTTTTTATTTCATATAATTCAGACATGGTGGATCTCCATTCTACTAATGTTGGAATTATACTGGTCATCCATCTACGAGTAATGGACTTTTGGCCGCAAAAGGCTGGGAGGCAAAAGACTTTTTTCCCATGGAGGGAATGGTCTGGAAAACCTGTTCAGCCGTCAATTCTATCCCTTGTTCTATTAATTTGGTTAATTCTATTTGTAAGGATAGCCAAGGGCATCAAACAAGGACACTCCCAGAATATGTGTCCCAGTGTCGCCTCGGACATCCACACTTTCACCAGCATATTCCATACTCTTCCGAAGGAATTTGATCAGGACTGCCAGGGCTCTAAAAAGCGGAACGACACTTCCACGAAATTCTCTCCAAAATGGAGAGGAAGTGATCTTCACCGCACTCACAGCTGATCCCCTCCATTTCGCCATGGTTATTTCTAGGCGGAGAGCTTTGTTCCATTCCTGTAATATGGATTCAGTTGATTCCTTTTGTTCATTTCTCAATTCCTATATATTGTGCCTATTAAATGCTTACCCAAGTTCCCCTTATGGCTTCCTTAAATAATTTGAGTAATTCTGGAGTTGGATCTTGAATTTGGGGTTGAATTATTCGATTTCTGAGTATTTGGTTCCTGACCTGGAAGTAACAGAATAAATCTGATTTGCTAAGGCCATATTGGGACTGTAATTTTCAAAGGAGTATCCCTGAGGGACAAAAACTGGAAAAGATGTGAAAGCCTAATCTTCTCCATTCCTGGAATGTGAAGTCCATATATGGGTATAAATGAATAATCTTCTGATAATTTCATATATTCAGTATATAATATGAGTGGTCCTTTTGCCTCAAGCTTCTCCAACATTTATAAATTTGAGCTGTAATACCTGTTAGGGTAGCAGGTAACAGAGACCTTTCAGCAGAAGAGAGAACATTTTGTTTGATATCAAATAAATCATTAAGATGAAATTCAGTATCCTTCCAAGGGGTCAATATGATTCCGTCACCCAGATCAGGACTATCCTAAGGAAAGACACCCTAGAGTATAATTTAAAGTCTGAAGGTTAAATCCCCTGAGTCAGGGACAATTTAAGAACCGATGGTCATATCCTAGGATGTCCTTTACCCCAAATGAACATGGAAATTAACTTGTCCCATGATTTAAAATAATAAGTTGATGATAAATAGGGTATATTCTGAATTAGATAAAGTAATCTAGGTAGTATATTAATTTGCACTATTTCTATCCGTTGGTGGAAGGGGTAAGAAAGGTGGACCATCTTTCCAGGTTATTTTGAATTATAGTCGTGAAGGATTCATAATTTAAAATCGCCAGTACTTCTGGGTTAAGAGGAATGTTAATTCTTAAGTATTTTATTTTGGTACTGTGCCATTTAAATGGGTATTCTTTTTCAGTCTTTGGGTGGGGATAAAGTTACAGGCCAGGATCTTTGTTTTGTAGTATTTAACTTAAATACCACCAGTTTCTCATATTGTTGCAATATTTACCAAGCTGCGGAATTGATTGAGATGGGGACAACAGGGTCAAGAGAATATCATCTGCAAACGTATTTATTTTATGTTCTTGTTGTGCTATAGGAATCCTCTACAGATCCTACTTTCCTCAATCTTGACACTAGTGGTTCAAATATAATGCAAATAGGTACAGTGATAGGGACACCCCTGCCTTGTGCCTCTACTTAATTTGAACGGTGAGGATAGGTTTTCATTAACCCTCATGTAGGTCCTTGGGGAACTATGTAGCTTGTTAAGAGTAGTGATAAATAGAGTCGGAAAGTGAAAGGCCCTCAAGAGTGCTCCACAGAAATGGCAAATAGACTCAATCAAAAGCTTTTTCGCCATCTAAACTAATGAAAACAGATGGAATTTTCCTGGTCTTAATATATTCCTGTAATAGTAGAATACTGTGGATATTATCCGTAGTATTCCTCTTTTAATAAACCCTGATTGGTCAGAAGATATAATCTTTGGCATTATTGATTTAATCTAGACACCCAAATAGCTGTATAAATCTTATAATATGTATAATATGCATCTCACAATTCAAAAATGGCCTAAGGCAACTCCTTCTTACTAGGACAGTTTTGACTGCACTAGACTCTAACACCATAATGCCCACTTATCCACATTCTCCTTCCCTTCCTTTAACCCCACTCTTCCCTCTTGCCCTATCCCTCTGTCTTCCTCTCCCCTTGTGCCTTTTCTCCCACTGGATCAAACTTAAAACCAACCTACTACCACTACCTCCCAACCTTCTAGACAAAGTCACTTTTTGGCCACCCACTCTCCTCCTCCAGTCTCCACCCCTCACCTTGACTCCTCCTGGACTCTCACACTAGGTGTCACACCTCTTTATCTCCTTCGCTACATACAAACACTAGCCTTTACCCTAGTTGAATGCTCTTGACGTTGTATTATCACTATTGGTACTATGAATGACATTGTAACCTTATTGTATACTAGCTACCTACTATCTGAGTATTGTATGTAAACTGTTTGTTATTGCTGTCATTGTCACTGTTTGACGTGAAACCTTTGTAAAAGAGCTCTGAGCTCAAAGGTATGATCCGAATCCCTAAATAAATAAAAAATAAATATAATCAACATCTAAAATGGAAATAGGTCTGTAAGATGCAGGGTCCGAATTATCTTTATTTGGTTTAGGTATTGGAGCAATGGTGGCGTAATCCACATGATGGTGGAGGAGCTCCTCTTGGGAGCTCTCCTGTCTCAGCAAATAAAGTGTGTAATTTGGGGTGAGTTCTTTTTAAGTATCTTATACCACTCGGGTATAAAGCCATCAGGTCCTGGACATCTTCCGAGTTCAGATTCATGATAGCTTCCTGAATCTCCAGTTGTGTTATGGGAGCCTCTAAACTATGAATTTGAGTACAGGTGAGGGAAGGCAAGATGACTTGGTCTAGAAAATATGATATTTCTGACTGTCTGGGAGTTGAGGGCTTTGGTCTTTTGATTTGCAGGAGGCTGGTCAGCAAGCAGCTGATCGGTTTTCAACGTTAGGAGCCTGTCTTTGTCTTGTTGCTAGGGTCCTTCAGTTTTTCAAGTTTTTCCCTGCCCTTCCTTTCCTGCAGACCTCACGCTGACAGCACAATGTTTCTTTCTTAGTTATGTTATTCCTGAGGCAAGGTGTTATGCGACTCTGAGGACTCATTGTTTAGTGACCCCTGCAGCAGCAGTTATGGGCGTCCCTTATTTTAAAAATGTTATCTGTCCTAACTGATTAAAAACTGCAGCGATCTGTTTTGAAACTTTATGTAATCTGCTGCTGAGCTGCTAATCTTTTTGTCTCCTGGGTTGAAATGGACCACAACTAGGATCGCCATCTTTAAAATGGCGACAACGCTGATCTGGAGACAAGCGCATTCTGACAAATAGTGGACATCCAGTCAGTCTTCACCTACTTCTCCAGTGGGTTCTAGTGTCCGAGCACACCGCGCTCTTTGAAAAGCTGTCCTTGGTAGTTTTCCTCACAGTTCCTGTGGAGCTCACTAGTGAAATTAATTAAAATGTACGCGGATGCTGCCAAAAAAAAAATGAGCTCCATTCCTAGCTGGAGGAAACTGACACATCATTGTCTGAGTTGCCTTTTGTACCTTTTATTATGCTGATTTACTTCATATATGCAGGTTTTGCTGTGTAGTGATAATGTTATAATGAAATACATAGTAACATAGTAGCTGACGGCAGACAAGAACACGCTGGGCCCACCCTAGTCTGCCTGTATTCCTGCCATCAGCTGACCACTGATTCTACTTGGTCATTGGCTTTTCCTCTCTTCCCAACATGTAGGGTTCCATTATGTCTGTCCTATGCATGTTTGAATTCCTTCACTGTGTTTGCCCACCACTTCCTGGGGTAGGCTGTTCCAAGCTTCACCACCCTTTCCATGAAGAGAACTTCTTCACATTTCCCTTATCCTGCCCTCCAATCTCATGCCCCTTGTCCTTGTACAACTCTCATACTAAAGATGTCACCCTGCACTTTGTGCACGCTTCTAGATCTCTGCCACATCCCCCATTCCCTCCTCTCCAAGTGTATACATATTGAGGTCTTTAATCTGTCCTCGTATGTTTTCTGATGCAAGCCCTGCACCATCTTGGTCGCCCTTCTCTGGACCGCCTCCACCCTGTCTATATCTTTGAAGATGCAGCCTCCAGAACTGAACACAGTATTCTAGATGAGGTCTCACCAGTGTTTTGTACAATTGCATCACCACCTCCCTTCTTCTGCTAGTGATAACCCTTCCTATGCACCCCAACATCCCACTGGCCCCACAGCCTTGTTACACTGTTTGACCACCCTTAGGTCATTTGAGATGATATCCTAAATCCTTCTCTTCCCTGGTGACTGTCTGCAATCCTCCCCACCCACTGTAGCTCTCTCGGGGTTTCTTCACCCATGTGCATGATTTTGCACTTTTTGCATTAAATTTCAACTGCCACACCTTTGACCATTTTGCAGTTTCCCAGATCCCTCCTCATTCTGTGGACCCCTCTGAATGTCTACTCTGTGCAGATTTTGGTATTATTTGCAAATAGGCCAACCTTCCACTCCAGCCCTTCAGCAATGTCACTGATGAAGGCATTGAAAAGGACTGGCCCCAGGACTGATCCCCTGAGGCACCTCACTGGTCACCCTCATTTCCTCGGGTTTGATCCCACTTACTACCACCCTCTGCTTCCTGTCCCTCAACCAGTTTCTAACCCAGTTTTCCACTTTCCACTCCTAGCTTGTTCACCAGTCTTCTGAGGGAGCGGTGTAAAACCTCACTATGAAGTGAAGTGAAACTATCCACCACTGTACCTGATCCACCTCCTTCGGTACCCAGTCGAAAAAGTCAATCAGATTTGTTTGATATGACCTTCCTGCTGTGAAACCATGCTGTCTTGGATCCTGTGCTCCCATGGTTTCCAAGTGTTCCCAGTCCTTTCCTTAAGCAGTGACTCCATAGTCTTACCCAGTACTGAAGTAAGGCTGACCGGCCTGTAGTTTCCTGCCTCCTCCTGCTACTACTCTTGTGGATGGGGACTACATTTGCCCCTTCCAGTCCTCTGTAGCTACCCCTGTATCAGGCGACTCACTGAACAGGGCCTCCAGTGGTGCTGCTAGCACTGTCCTTAATTCCTTTAATATCCTGGTGTGTATATCATCTGGCCATATCACTTTGTCCACCGTCAGTTTTGTGAGTTCCTCCAGGACCCTCTCCTCTGTAAAGGACTGTTGTTTACCTCTTCCCCATTGTTTCTGCTGCCTAACTGTGGTCCCTTTCCTCCCCTCTACCGTGAATACCGGAAGAAGTATTCATTCAGTATCTATGCTTTTCTAGGTCACCCTCTCCTTTTACCTCCTCCTCCCCTTTGAGCCTTACAATCCCTCCACTGGCCTTTCTTGTATCGCTAATGTATCTATAAAATGCCTTGTCCTCCCTCTTTACCATCTGCTATTCTCTCCTCTGTTTGTGTCGTCGGCGCTTCCACAACAGCGTTCTTGTCTCCTTCTGTCTCTCTAGGTACACCGCACTGCTCGTCATCCTTCTCGTCTCCTTGTATTTTCTGAAAGTCCCCTTTTGTCCCTCACCTTCTCTGCCACATCCTTTGTGAACCATAGTGGTTTGTTGCTTTTTTCCCTTGTTGCTCAGCCTAATGCACTGATTTGTCACCTCCACTATGAACATATGAAGAAACCAGCAGAAGAAGGCCATTTGGTATATCAAGTCTGCTCATATTGCAGGGTCCACAACTTGAGCTAATGTCTCTGCCTCCTCCCACTCCTCCCATCCTCCCTACCCATGATCCTTACCTTCCCCTTTGCCTATCTCAGCCGCTCTTAAAGCTGCCCACTGTCTTTAATGAGATGACCTATTCTGGCAGTGCATTTCAAGTGTCCACCACCTTCTCTGTGAAGAAGTGCTTCCCTAACCTCCTCCTAAACCTCCCACCCTCCAACTTAAGACTGTGCCACCTCATGTTATGGTTGTCACTCCGCTTAAAGAGACTCTCCTTATCAACCATATCTATCCCTTTCAAGTACTTGAAAGTCCCAATCATGTCCCTCTCTCTCTCCTGCCTTCCGGGAGTACATGTTCAGGTGCCCTCAACCTCTCCTCATATGCATTACCCTGCTGACCCACTTTCATCTTTGTAACCCTCCTCTGGATCTTCTCCGACAGGTTACTGTCCCTATTTGAGGTGTGGGCACCAGTACTGAACTCATACTCTAGATGCGGCCTTACCAGTGAACTGTACAAGGCAGTGTAACCTCCTCTCTCCTACTACTGATCCCACTGGATATGCATCCCAGCATGTTGTTTGCCTTTGCTGCTGCTTTCTTGCAGTGCGTCACTATGGATTCTTTTAGGTGTTCCCACTGCTCTTCAACCCTCCTCCTGGATCCCTTCCTGCCAGGGCTTCTTTGATCCCCTCCCATCCTAGTGAAATCCGCCATCCTGAAATCCAGGACCCTTGTCTTTGGGTGGCTCTCCTGGAACACGGTACTGATGCTGAACCACTATGGTTCACAAAGAGGTAGCTAAATTATTGGGGCCAAAGAGATGGCGTTCAGGAGGTTTAAGGAGTCACAGAGGGAGCAGGACAGGGAGGTCTATCAAAAGAAGCAGAGAGAGGCAGGAAAGCAGTCAGTTGTGCAGAAGCACAAATAGAGGAGAAAATAGCCAAAGCAGAAAAGAAACGGGATAAGACATTTTTTAGATATGTAAATGAAAGAAGGAAGACCAGGGAGGGATAGTAAGATTAAAGGGAAGGAGGAGGTTGTGTGGAAGGAGATAAAGAAAAGCAGTCATCCTGAACAAATACTTATGTTTAGTGTTCACATTGGAAGGGAAGGCAAGGGACTGCAGATTGGGGACAGGGCATCGAGGAAGACACAAACCCATTTACAGTGGAGAGAGTCGTGAAGGAACTAGCATATCTGAAAGTGGACAAGGCTATGGGGCCAGATGGGATACATCCCAGAATATTGAAAGAGCTCGGGGAGAGTACAGTAACTGTTCAGTACCTTAGAGCTGCTGAGATGGCTTCAGGGGCTCAGGGCACTGCAGTGGCAGGAGCCAGCGACCAACATCCGGCTGACCAAGAAGCAGTTTTTCCTGGTTTGCTTCCGGGCGTGTGTGCCGCCCGGTGTCCCTCGCCCCTTGGTGCTCAGCGGAGTCGCCGAACTGTTGCACTCCTGGCCTCTGCCAGAGGAGGCATACAGCAGCCGAGATCTCCTCCTCCCGGGAGAAGGCAAGCAGTCATCAGACACTGGAGCCTTCTCCTCCTGGCTGGCCCTCCAGCGACCTGGGTCCGTTCTGGAATCTGGGTCGCTGGCATTTAAGCAGAAATCCAACCACTGCGCCCGATGGGCGACCCCAGGACCGATCCTCTTTAATGCCTTTATTAGTGGCATTGCAGAGGAGCTAGAAGGGAAGATCTGTCTTTTGCAGATAACACTAAGATCTGTTATAGGGTAGACATCCCAGGGGAGTAGAATGAATGAATAAAGATCTAAGGAAGCTTGATGGTGGTCAAAGAGTGGCAACGCAATTCAGTGTGAAAAAGTGCAAAGTCATGCACTTGGGGCACAGAAACCCAGGGGCGGAGTACAAGTTGGGAGGAACGGTATTGTCATCCACTAAGAAGGAAAGGGACCTGGGGTAATCATCTCTTATGACCTAAAGGTGGCCAGACAGTGTGATTAAGGCAGTGGGAAGAGCTACTGGGATGGATATTGAGGTGCAAAGGAAGGATATCACAAGCAGAAAGAGGGAGGTAGTTATGCCACTGTATAGGACGTCGAAGAGACTTCACCTGGAGTACTATGTTCAGTTCGGTAGACCACATCTTAGAAAGGTCATAGACAGGATTGAGAAGATCCAGAAGAGATCAGCTAAAATCGTGCTGGGCCTGCATCAAATCCCTACGAGGAGAGGTTAAAGACCTCAATATGTATACCCTTGAGGTTGGGGGGGCATGATAGAGACTTACAGATACCTCATGGGTATAAATATGGTACAAGTGGAAAGTATTTTCAAAAAAAAGATTTCAAGAACAAGGGGACATACTATGAAGTTGGGGGGAGATTCAGGTGAAATGTTAGAAAATACTTAGTCATGGAAAGGGTGGTGGATGCTTGGAACAGCCTCCAGCAGAGGTGGTAAATTGTAATGGGATTCAAGAATGCACGTGATAGATAAAAGAGTATTTTATTAGTTTGAGATGGGAGGGCAAAGGCCAGCGATCAAGCAGGGCCTACGGTATCACAGTAGGTAAGGAAAATGGGCAGACTAGGTGGGCCAAGCGGTCCTTATCTGCCGTCAATATCTGTGTAATCTATGAACCATACTGCATGGTGGTCACTGGACCCTGGGTGCCCATCCACTCTGACCTCCTTTATCGTATCTCCATTGGTCAGCACAAGGACTAAGATCGCCTTGTCCCTGATGGGCTCCTGAACCAACTGCCTGAGGCCTGCCCCCTGCAAGAATTCTGTGATGTCTCGGTTCCTGGCTGCGGCATCTGCGGGATGGTCCAGTCCACGTGTGGCATGTTAAAATCACCAGCAATGGTACTTCCCCTTTTCTACCATCCCATGTATTTCCTCCACTATTGCCTATCTGCCTCCCTCCCTCTGTGCCACAGGCTGAATCACTCCTGTGCGAAATGCTGTGCCATTTCCTGGCTCAGTTGTGACCCACAGTGCCTCAGCCTCCCCTGTTTACCTGCACTGCCATCGGCTTTAATACCTTCTCTGATGTGAGGGCCACCTCCCACCCTTTTTTTTTTTATCCTCCCTATCCCTCCTGTGTAGAGTGTACCTGGTACATTCGTCCAGTCATGGTTTCCAGTGTACCATGTCTCGTAGTGCTACTGTGTCCAAATCCACCTCTGCCATCAAGGCTGCCAGGTCTGGGATTTTGTTTCCCAGACTGTGGGCATTTGTATACATGACTACACATATCTTGCAGCCTGTGCCCTTGCATTTCTACCTTGCCTTTTATGTTCTCTCCTTCCAGCCCTGTTTTGTTTCTTCTGCTACCTGTTTTCCTCCATGCTATCTCTTGTAACAAGTCCAATCATATCTGTCCATGTTTCCCAGTCTGTCCTTCTTGTATGTCTACGTGCCTTCCTGTTCCCCTTTTCAACCCTGGTTTCTTCCTTTTGCTGCTTCCTTCCTCTGCATTACCCCTCATAATGAGCTCAGGAATATCTGTCCACAACATTTCCTCCTGATCCATGCTGCTAGCTACTCTGACCTGTGGGGATGGGCTGCCTGAGTCTCCCTGCTCCTGACTGCCCTCACCCCCACCCGGCAATTTTAACGCTTGGCAAGGAAGCAAGAAATGCTATTTAAATGCAAAGAAAAGGCTGTCTGCTGATCAAAGTCACTTTCCTGGGTAAAAATGTTACACAAATTAATAAATAAGAAATCTCCCTCGATTGTATTATGGTGAAATGGTCTGCCTGCCCTGGCAGCTCCATTGTTAAGCAGGCTGTGCGCTCTTTGAAAGCTGTCACTCTGTAGTTTTCTACACGGTTCTGTGTGGTGCTCACTAGTGGAAATTAATTAAAATGCAAGCAGATGCTCCCCCTCCCCCACCAAAAAAAGAGCACCATTCCTAGTTGGAGGACAATTGCACATCATTGCCTGGGTCACTTTTGTGTACATTTTATTATGCTGAGTCACTTCATATATGCAGGTTTTGCTGAATAGTATTAATGTTGTAATGAAATGTGATTTAAATGCACAGAAAAGGCTGCCTGCTGATCAAAGTCCAGTTCCTGGGTAAAGTTTTACACAAATTAATAAATAAGAAATATCCCATGATTGTAATAAGGAAATTGTTCTGCCTGCTCTGCCAGTTCCCATTGTTGAGCTTTTAAGGCTTCTGACGCACACCATCTGTCCTCTGCCTAGAAAATGCGTTGATGCTCAACCATATAATATCTCGGTATGACACACTAATGCCACAACTAAAACCGCACTGCAGGTATAGACTAGGAAATACCACCAGCGCCCGCCCCAAAAAAACAAGTTATGCAGTTGAGCCATTTAAGATCTGTGCTATCAATAGTTTGCACATCTTCTTGATCTGAATTCTGATGATGTTTTTAAAACCATGTAGTTAAAAGTGAATTTCAAATTCGCTTCTTTGTAGTGCCTTCCTAGCTTAATACTTCCTTGAAAAGCTCAATCAAAATGCTGCCTACAGTCGCCTCTTACCTATCCATGTTTACGCCTGCACACCAAACGTTTGCTATAGTGAAAGGGGATTTTTTGGGAGGTCACTGCCGAGCCCATTGCAGTTGAAAATAGCAGGGCTCGGTAAGTCTAAACCAGCAACCAGGCAGGTGTGGTCCCGACACCACTCGCTGCTTTCTGGTGGAAACTCTGTGCATTTCAAAGGACCCAAAGCCACTCCAATCAGAGAGGGCTTCAGTCCTTTGATTTGCATGAAGGCGGTCAGCTAGTAGCCGATTGGTTTTCAACGTCAGGAGCCTGTCTTTGTCTCTGGTAGAAGGCCCTTAGGTTTTCAAGTCTTTCCATGTCTCTCCCCACCCCCACCCCTTTTCCTGTAGGCCTCATGCTGACAGCACAGTGTTTCTTACTCAGTTATGTTCTTCCTGAGGCAAGCAGTGTTGTAGACTCTGAGGGCTCATTGTTTAGTGACCCTCCCTCTTCCGCAGTTATGGGCGTTCCTTATTTTAAACTGATATCTGTCTTCTCTGCCCTTCCCAATTCTGCAGGCCTCCAGCCCATAACAGCATGTTTTTAATTAGATGTGTGCTTTCTGAGGGAAGCAGTGTTACCAGCTCTGGGGGCTCGTTGATCAGTAATTCCCCACCCCTTGGGCCGATAACCCCACTTTCTGCTTATTTCATTGTCAATCTATTAATCAGTGTTTTCGGTTCCAAGACACCCTATTTATAGTACCGAGTACAGTGTTCTGTGCAAAATGCAGTGTGTCTCGGCTGATGCAAGGGCAAGCTGGTCCGGCGGTGATTGTGTCTAATGAGGTAGAATCTGCTTGCGTTATGTGAGTTGCTGGGAGTTAGGGATTAATTCCATCCCCTTGGCTCCAGCTTTGTTCTTGGCAGTTTCGCTTGTGACTCAGTTTGCTGGCATCCCAAATTGGCTTGCTCAGTGGTTCGGGTGCTGGGTGCTCCTCTCTGGGCCACTTCTCATGCCAATGCAGCAGGAGTTCTGTTTCCATCCGATCTTTTTCTGGCAGGGGGTGAATGCGAGGGCCTTCAAGGTGTAAGGGCAGCATTCTGTGAAGACTTTAGTTCCATTGGGGTTTCCACTCAGAGTCAGGGTGGGTAGAGGGCTGTGCCCTTATGTTTCTGGCCCTCTGTTGTTTGAGACTCCCCATCACCCTGCATTTTCCCTGGATCAGGTTGGTGTGGTCATTGTCAGGGTGATGCAGTGGGTCCCAAACTTTAATTCTCTGTGCTGCCATGCTCTTGAACAATTTCTCTTTGCTGATGTACAATCCCGACACTGGGGTGCCCAATCCCAGTGTTGGAATGCATCTTGACCTCAGTGTTTCTTGTTTTTTTTTTTTAAACCCTGTAAAAAGAAAACGGCTAACGGATGTCTGTTGCACCGTTGGTTCCCCCAACCCTCCCACTCAGCATTCCACCAGTACCACACACCCCATGCCCTTACTTACCCACTGGGGGATCAATTCTGTAATCCTCTGAACCGCAGACAGGTCTTCACTCTTCAAAACCGGACCACGAATCATGGAAATCAGGTATGCTTCAATGTATTTCAGTGGGGTTTTGAACTTAGTGGCATAACTTACCCATTTTTGATATTTTCCCAAAATTTTCAACATGCCTTTTTGGGATCCCACCTCATGAACAATGGCAATGAAATTAGGCAAATCTCTCCAAAGGTGACTTCTGGGTCACGGTGCAAAATCACTTTTGGGCAGGAATTGAACATTTTCTCCCCTTGTTATAAGGTGAGATTGTAAGAAAGCTATGTTGAAAATTTAACATAAATATAAAAGGGTCTAGGATGGGAGCCTACCTTTGGGATCATGAGACCCAAGGTTCCTCGTCTCGAAGAAACGAAACTGGCATATCAACATCCTGGAGATGAGAGAAGTTCTATATGCTCTCCAGGCGTTCCAAATTGACTTTCTTCCAGGGCCCTGTTGATTCAGATGGACAATGTATCTGTGTCTTTTACATCAACAACAAGGGGACCCTCTTTTTTTTTTTAACTTTGTTTATTATTTTCTTGCAAACATACAGCTTGAAAACACAAAATAGACATGTCTTAATACATCATTACAACTCATGAGGGCACCACTCCTCTTAATAAACACACCTAGTCTGTCATATGCTTATAGCTATGTCCTTGGGAAGGAAACGAAAACTCATTAAACAATAGCTCAAATACACAAATAGCTGTGTGCTGAGCCATGAGCTGCATGGTACATTGTCCACAAAGTCGAGTAGATTTTCCACAATTTCCAAACTTCCTATGGGGAGGAATTACTATGCACTATCAGTTTGGTGCACTGAATGTGCAAACTTACAATGTGATAAAGACCTTCCTATGTCTTATTTAAGTATGCTAAAATGGGACAGCTGAAAGCTAAAACAAATGCCTTAAATAGCCATTATACAATTCAATGGAGAAAATTTAACATTTTTAAATTCTACTCGGTGCAGTGCTTTCTAGAACCCTGATTGCCTTAATAATTTCAAAATTTAAGTTTTAAAGTCACTAAGATATAATGTGGGGAGGAGAGGAAGATTAAAGTCAGTCTAGGCATTTAGTCTTAAGATTTATATCAAAGGAAGTAATCCCTCCCTGATCCTTCATATCTAGGGCCATAGCACTCACCCATCTCAGTAAGTAAAAGAACAGTCTAGGAAACAAAGTAAGATTTCAGGTATCCTCATCCTCCGACAGGCGATCTTCTGATTTATCCTCAGACCGTCTTGGGGCGTGGGTCCAACACCACTTCATCGCCTCTCAGGATCGTTAAACAAATAGATCTTCCCGTGGTGGGCAATTTGCAGGCGTGCCAGAAAAATCATGCCATGTTGAATAGAAGCCTTGCGGAGCATAGCCTAACTCCATCAAAGCATTTTCTTTTTGCCGGGTGGCAAAACTGGTATCTGGGAATAACTGTATCCTTTGACCATGTTGCAGAAGGTCATCCCTATTGTTCGAGCTAAGGCAAGCAAAAGTCCCTGGTGCCAGCTCCATCAGTGATTACCATGATAGTTCTGGGAGCCTCTGGGTTGTCTGGTCGGCCTCGGGCGTCACTCTGTAGGCTTTCTGAAACAGTCGTGTTTTAGGTGCTGCTTCATCCCCTAACTGCTGCACGAACCATTCCTTCATAAAAACAAGAGATGGTCCCTTCACTTCCTCAGGCATCCCCAGAACGCCAATGTTTGGGCGCTAACCTGATTCTTCAGCATTTCCAAACGGTTCTTCCAGTGAGAGCTCTCTAGGGGACCCACCCTATCCTCTGTGGGGAGGCTATGAGAGTATGGCTTTGGGCCATAGACCACGGTCTATCCCTCACTGTGGTTCATGTTCCAGGAGTCCAAAACACCTTGGTCAACGGACTCAGCCAGTCTCGGTTCAAGGCCCATGAGTGGGAGTTCCTACAGTCCGTAGCTGAGGACCTATTCAAAAGATGGGATGCCCAGATCTGGACTTCCTCGCGTCCCGTCCAACACCAGACTGTCCAATTTCTGCTCCACTAGATCCAGGGCCTGGTGTTTTCTGGCGAGATCGTTGTCCCTTTCCTGGACAGGGAGATTTCTGTATGCTTTTTCTCCCTTCTCTCTCTTCCAAAGGGTCCTCCTCAAACTCTAGGTGGAGAGTGCGGACATGATTCTAGATGCTTCACCAGATTTGGTTCCCGATACTGCAGCAGCTCCTGTGGAACCTCTGATTCCCTGGCCTCACATTTGCTGTCCCAGCAGCAGGGCACCCTCGTCCATCTGGATCTCAGATCTCTACATCTGCATGCCTGACTCCTACATACATAGTCACGATCTACTTGAATTTCCCTGAGGGTCGCTGAGGTCTTGGTCGGCTTGAAAACCTTCCACTAGGGCTACTTATGCCTGGATCCATTTGCATGTCCAGTCAACTCTGTCCTGGAGTACCTCCTTTTCTCTCGTAACTCCGGTCTCCGCTAGTCTTCTATTAAGGTGTACCTTTTGGCGTTCAGTCTATCATGTACCTGTGGAGGGCAAATTCATTGCCCAACTGGACTTGCCCTGCACCTTTCTGCGTGACATGCTGCATCTAAAACCCCATCAGGGACCATATTCCCCATGGGATCTTTTGTTTTGTTACAGAAGCTCACCCTGCCCTCTTTTGACCCAGCCGTAGTTACGAGCTTACTTTCTGTCGTGGAAGCATTATTTTAGTTGTCGTTAGTTCTGCTCGAATATTCTGAGCTTCAGGCTGTGGTTTTCACAGGGACAGGGTGTCTTTGAGAACCAATCCTAAGTTTCTTCCCAAAGTGGTGTCCGAGTTTGCTCTCAATCAGGACATCCACTTACCTGTGTATTACCAGAGTATGCTAATTAGGGGAAGCCCTTCCGCACACACCTTGACATGCATAGGGTACTCACGTTATTCTAACCCAGTAATACTTAGGTATTCATAACTTTATGCAGTCAGCCTTCTAAGTAGAACTGCCCAGAGAGAATTTGGAACATATGCAAATGATGGAATCTTTTGCATGAGCCACTTTCAAATGCTGCCTTATATTAACTGCCTTAGTTCTAACCCTCAGATTTCTCTCTGCCTGTCAAGACTAGATGCTCAGAGATCCTCTCCTCATCATCTTTTGTTCTGACATGAGAAACCTTATAAAATATTATAAGTATTCTTTACATTTCATTTGCTGCTTTTACTTTTGTTATTTTAGGTAAACCCACAGTTTTAGTGTTTAAATTGTACGTTTTTCTCTTTCTCCCAGTTCAGTATAACTGGGGTAAACCGAGGTTTATTTTATATTTATCGGAGTTTTCTGACTAAAAACTTCATTATGCTTAATTTTATTAAATTAGCTTGTTTTAAGAACCGCTAATACGGTTCCTGGATGCGATAACCTTGGTTCATTTTATCTTGGTTCCTGGGTCCTGCAACTGTTCGAACTGACTGCAAATGCTAAATAAACTTAAAATATTTATTTTTAGCAGTTGCAACTGTTACTGGCTTTATATTGAAAATGTTATAAAAGAAACTGGTGATCCGGTTTCAAACCTTGTATTCAGTGTGGTGAAATTCTCTTGTTTTGCCTATCTGGACATGAACATTTAAAAGCAGAGTGAAATCTGCATTACATGTCCTGGAAAAACTACTGAAATGCCTGGATGAGGCTTAAAAACAAAACAAAACAAAAACTTATCACCACCTAAGGGTCCCTCCAGCTCTAACCAGCTGACACCCTCGTTACTGTGGGTGACCCCACAACAAATACTGTAACTGCTACCCTGAGATGGGCATGTAAGCAGTTTTTAAGAGGCTTGTTGAACTGGCTGACTACCTGGTTACCTCAGTGAAACTGAAGAAAACTAAGCACACATAACCCCTGCTGACAGCATTTGGGGACTTCTGTGCCTGCTATAAAGCCTGTCAACTCCTTCAGAAATTGCAGGCTGGTTCTGATTGGGAAGTATTTGCCTAGACAGGTAAGCACAGTTGTGTATTGCTTCCTTGGCTATGATCACCTAAATAAATATTGTGAAATTTGTAAACTTTCCCGTGGAGGGAGTGTGGAGAAATGCCTGGAACAGCTAAAGAAAACACTTTTAGGCTTACTAGGGCTGTCTGTCGCTCAGCAGCAGACCTTTGCAAAGCAGTCTTCCTAATATTTAATAGGAAGAATATGTAATTATTATGAAATGGAAGAGAACCTATTGAATCTGAGGTTTCTCTGAACATGAGTTTCTCTCTCCACAGAACATCTTAGGATTATTCCTCATTCTTCACATTGGTGAGAAAGATTGGGCTGACACCCACTAAAAGCTTCCCATTCCTGTGAATAAATTCTTCAAGGAAGATACTTTAAAGATTTAACAAACTCTGAGCTCTGTTCCCCCTCTGGATAAGAGGATGTATAAGAAATTTCAGCTGAACAGGGAGGGAACTGAAATTTATTCCCCACCCTGTCCACCAGGGAGTAGTTAAAGTGACAGCCTGTGACAAGGCAAAGATACCCCTGGCATCCTATCCTCTTAACAAGGATTCCGGAAAAATTGACAACGTGGCTTAAAAGATATATTTATCAGGTGCCATGGCCATCAGGCAGGCACATATTTCAACCTGTGTTAATACCATAGTCACTGTGGTAGTCAGCCCCTGCTATGTCAGCCAAGGCCCAGACTCCCTGTCAGATGATCCAGCTGAAACAGCTAAATTTGGTTTGAGAGCAGCCAAATAACAGTTCAAGTGGCTGCTACCAGATGGATGGCAAGGAGGTTTGCCTGGCTGTGAGTCACAGACCTCACTCAGGATACCCAAACCAAGGTTATGTAAGGATTAAGCCATGAGAAAGCATGGGTCTACTGTGGAATTAATCCATGGTTGGGGGGGTTGGACCCACGGGCCGAAAGGCGAGTGGGTCAACCAACCAACCATGGATTAATTCCACAGTAGACCATGCCGAAAGGCTTAATCCACTGTAACATGTATTGTAAGTAGGAGTACCAGTTCCGTGATCTGTATCAGTCAGTGATGACAATGGTATTGTTTTCATGCAAGCGTTTATTGCTGTGAGGTACAAGACACTTGAGATTGTTAACAAACTTCACACAACCTCACCCACTAACATCGTGGGTCTCAAAAACATGTAACTTTTAATTTAACTAATCAACAGTAATGATTACTGTGATCTCCTACTGGGTTTCCTACAACTATCGGGGCAGCTGAATTGTCATTATACTGCTCGTTCTGTGCAGATTTCTAGTGGGGCACTGGTGCATTGTGGGACGCTCTGCTGAATGGACTCCCATACATCGCTGCCGCTACACATCTGCTGCTGCTTCTCCTTCCTACTTCCTCCCGCTTTCCCCATTCCTGCTCTTCCCAATCATGACTGCGTGCCTTACTTGTGTGTGTGGTGGCTCCCAGGCTGTATGGGCACTGTCTCCTCCAGCCCTCCCTGGCATCCAGCTGCTACATTTCTGGCTGCGTGGGCTCCCACCATTGCAGTGCTGCGCTCCGCCTCGATGTTTGCACCCCCACGGCTCAACAGGAGCCTCGAACACACTTCAACAAACATTGTAACATTACACAGCTATCCTGCCTTTTGCCATGTTCTCAGTTCTCGGTATTGCAGGTCGGGTTAGCTGCCAGGCAGCAATAGTTGAAATTCACTGGCCTGTTGATTGTGAATCTGCTCAGGTTGAACAGACCCCACTGGCTTTCGTTCGCGCTGGTCTCCCGCTCCTGTTCACCGGACCCTGGCACACATGGCTGAGTGGCTTCGCTGCTGTCTCCTCTTCTCCGTTATTACCGGCAGTGTCTTCCACTGCCCTCGGCTCTCCATTTCAGGGTGCGTCTTTCTTTGGCTTGCCGCTGACTTGCATGGCTGTTCTCCTTCTCTGCGGCTCTGCATTGTGTGCATCGAGGGCTCACATCTGGCCCTGTCGTTTCCTCCTGTGATTTCTGTTTCTCTCGGGCATAGCTCACTGTCCTCGGTTGTTACTCTCTTTCCTTTCTCTGTCTGCCGCTTGACATATAGGGTTGCCCATGCATTGATTTCCTGCATCATCCCTGTCCACCTCAGGGCTCCTCTCTCTTTGACTGTCTTTTGTCCCACCCCATTTCTGGGGTGTCTCTTGATAGTATTGTTGACCACTTCTGCGGTCATTGGCTGATGGGACCAATAGCTTCTTAGGCTCGTTCACATCTGTGTCCAGTAATGTTCATTATCTCCCTCGATGCCAGCCCGGCCTCAGACAGCAGCTGGACAGCTGTGCTGCAGATACAGTGATTTGTGTACCGCTGGCTCAATTCAGCATCTGTGGAGATCTGTGACATCATTTCTCCTAGATAATTTTGGCCCATTGGTTGAAGGCCATACCAGCACTGCTTTGTGTCTAGGACAGCTGCGGACATCTTTTGGCATGTAAATAGAATGAGGGTGCATTTCTGGGGCAGTGGTATATATACTCCTTGTATAGTTCGCACTTTCTGGCTGTGCATACAGTATTCCACGTTGTCCATTGCGATTCTGCTCACACACACCTAGATGATTTTTGGTGGACTCGTTGAAAGAGACTGACAATTGCTCTCTGCCATAATCATCTTTTAGTACTACAAATGAGTCTTGCCTTAGCTTTGTCAGCCCTTCTACCTCGTCTTACAAATCCAAGCTGCAGCTCAAACCACAATCGGCGCACAAACCATATGCTGACTGTGGGTTCAGCTTGGCACATGTTCTTATTTTCCTTAGATCAGCATCTGTTATCCTCGGGTGGTGTCCAGCAACATCTTGTCCTGCTCGTCGGTACTCTTTAAGCACTGCCAGGAACACATTGTTTGCTGCTGTAAATTGTGGATCCATGCTGATGTTAACTTTCCTATTTATTTGACTGCTGTTTAGATGTCTATTCAGCCCAGCTCTGATCGCTATAAAAGAACTGATGATGTACTGCTGGCCATCAGTTGTTCTAACACACCCATAGAACCGCCAAAGCAGGCTAGCTAGCTCGTCCACTGCTACAGTTCTCAAATCTTTATTCTCTTTACTGATCTCATCCAGTCACGAAGAGATTTACTGACCATGATGTATTCTTATGAGTGTTCCTCTTATTTTCTTGTCTTCCAGCTTGTCTAGCTCATCCGCTGTTACATTTCTGTATCTCTTTGCATTCCTCCTTTCGTTCTGTCATCGCTGCCCTCTCTGTTCTTTCTCCTATCTTTCTTTCTCCTTGCCCCTCTTATCATCTTCTCTCTCTCCTGCACCACTACTCTGTAGCATCACTCCCACCTTCAGGCACTTTCTCCACTTCCACGTCTCCTTGCTGTAAACTGTCTGCATATCTAGTTATTCCAGCTACTCACAGAGACAGAATGTTACTGTGCAGTCATCCATTTTGTTAGCCATATTCATCTATGGCCACTCCTCTGTGATTCACACCCTGCATCATTTTATGGTCTCTGTCCCTCTCATTACCATATGCATATATTACACAATTTGCATATCTTTATCCTGCTCTCCTTCGTGTGGTCTCTTTCTGTACTACATCAGCAACCATGATCTACTATGGTATTACATAGAAACATAGAAGTTGACTGCAGATAAGGACCTAAGGCCCATCCAGTCTGCCCATTTCTTTTCTAAAACCTCTTTCTCATGTACCACATGATGTGATTCCTCCAATCTGTTCTCTCTATTCTCCACTGCTTTCTTTAGCTATGTTACAAAGACTTAACAGTCAAGGGTACCTCTTTGGAGAAAGATAAAGGCTTACATGAAAAGGTGGATATATACACCACAGCAAGCCCCCTTTGTTTCTGTCAGGCAAGGGCTGTGCCTCAGTATCAACAGTACCCACAGCAGGGGTATTTCAGGCACCACAGGCAAGTGATACTGGATGTAGTGAGTCAGGGATTGTCTCTGAGCTCAAATTCCTTCCACTAAAACAGTGGAAAAGGATTAGAAAGATTGCAGAAGAGACCAAATAAAGGCGCTTCAGGCTCGACCAGCCAACACCCTCCAAATCTGCATGTGAAACTGCTGTCTCTTACTTGCATACTCCTGAGAAGGGTGATTCAGGTTTAAAATAAAAGGGGTGGGGTGAGTGGCCCGGCTGTTTCTCGGTCCTCTCCATAAAAACAAAAAGACAAAAGCATGTCAAACCCCAGGAAACCTCAAAGGGTTCCTGGCATCACTGTATTTAAATTATTTCACAGTCCCATCAGGAAGTCTCACAGAAAGTACTTCAGGTTCAGACTTTGATCAGGTCACTGTCTGGGAGTGTACACAGTGGTTGGCGCACCCTCAAAGATATAGTGTCACAGTTTCCATATCTAGATGTCTGGCTGGTGGTTGTAGAATCACTCCGGCAAGTGAGTGGTGTCTCCTGGACTCTCTAGGGTCCTTGATAAATTTAAAAGTCTGACCTTCATCCTGCTCAAGCACTCCAGTTCATAGGAGCAGAGCTAAATACCCTGCAAGGCAGGGTCTACCTGCCCCTATGCAGGGCAAGAAGTATTCCACTAATAGCGGCTTCATTCGGGCTGAAATGAACCAAAATTCGCAAGACAGTTTTCTTCAGCTACTGGCCACATGGCACCTGCCACTGGCACAGTCTTGGAATCCAGGTTACAGACCAGAGCCATTCATTGCCACCTCATGGCTCAATGGTGTCAGAGACAGGACCCTCTTTTAAAACTAGTTCTAGTAACAAGGACATTGTTACAGGCCTCCAATGGAGGAAAAGAGGAACCAATCCAAGGGAAGGGCTTCCTCTTTTCAGCAAGAGCCCCTATCAGTTGTCTGACAACAGATGCATCCCTACTAGAGTGGGCGCCCATCTCGGGTTCACACCTCCCAAAGCATATGGTCAGTGCAGATTCACTCCTGCACATAAACCTGCAAGGGCTAAGAGTAGTGTTACCACTAAAGGTCTTCACACAACTACTACAAAGGTGGTACAGGTCAGAACAGACAATACCACCACAATGTACTACATACACGAGTAGGGAGGGACAAGGTTAAGCCCTCCTTGCTCAGGACTTAAGAAAATATGGAGTCTAGCATGTTCTGCATGTCCCTGCAGGATATTCATTTTGCCAGGTAGGAACACTACCTTGGCAGATACCTTGAGTCAGATCAACCAGTCCCATCAGGAATGGGCCTTGAATAGTCAGGGTGGGCAAGTTATCTTCAGGAGGTGGGACATACCAAGGGTAGACTTGTTCACATCCCACCACAGCCACCACCTGCCACAGTACTAAGATAATCAGATCCAGGACCAATCCCCGGATTCTCCGGTTCTGAATTGGCCAGGGAAGCACCTGTTCACTTTCCTTCCTTCCTTCCTTCTGGCATACAATGCATTTCTCAAGCTCAGGTCCTAGCCAGCATCAATGGTCTTGATAACGCCAGACTGGGAGAGGCAGACATGCTACTCTCCATGTCTGGTTCCACAGCAATACACCTTTCTCAGAGGCACAACCTACTAACCTCCAACTGGAGGCTTCTGTGCCCAAACCTTGGTCACTTAGGCCAAAGCCATGTCTCTTAAGGGCCTACTGTACAATATGCAGCCTTGCATCTTTTTCACAGTGTCTTGGACATTTTATATGGTTACAGGAAGCCTCCATTAAGAAATGGTATGCTTCAGAAGGAAAAGGTTTACTATTGGTGTTCGACCAGCACATGCTGGAATCAAGCAGTGCTTGACTAACTTACCTTTTATAGTCATTGAACTTGCAGTCCAGCATCCTCAAGGTCCACCTAGTTGCAGCATCTGTTTGCATATTAGTTAGACAAAATGTTCTAATGGCCTCAGATCCTAGCCTCAAAGAGGCTTTGTTAGGGCCTGGCACATAACAGCACAGGCTGGTGTTCCAGCTGTGCGGATTATTTTACTGTACCTATTTGCTTTCATTGGACTTGCAGATCAGTACCTTAAAGGTCACCTGGTCTCAGCATCTATTTACTTCTCAGTTGGACAGAATGTTTTTCACGCCTCAGACCCTGTCTTCAAAGGTTTCTTTAAAGGTCTGGTCCATTTGCACCCCTCACAGGGAACCAGTGCAAGCATGGGTCCTAGATGTATGCATAGTTAGACTCATGGGTCTCCCTTTTTGAGCCCATGTTTTCAACTTATTTGAAATATCGTTAAAAGATTTTTTCCTTGTGGTAATGATTTCTGCCACAAGAATCAGTGAGCTCAAGTCTCTCGCATTGAACAGGACCACATTTCATTCGAGAGACAAAATTATTCTGGGAACAAACAAGGAGTTTCTCCTTTAAATGACTTTTGATTCCCATTTGAATCAAACCATTGTATATAAATACATAGATAGATACATACATACATACATACATAGACAGTGTCAGCAGATAAGAGCCTATAGTCCACCCAGTCTGCCCATCTTATCTATCTTTTCACTGAACACTTTAGTTCTGGTGAAAAGAGTCTTTATGGTCTGGATGTCAAAGGAGCTTTTTAGCTGTTACTTGACAACCACTAAAGTCCATAGGCAAGACAGAAAATAGCTGTTCCGGACCTATGAGAATGTGGGAAAGGTAACCCAGCTTCAAAAGATTAATTTCTCGCTGGATAGTACAGCATTTTCAGTTTTGTTATTCTAAGGCTGAAAGAAGCCCCAACAGGGTTGTGGGCCCATTCCTGAGAGGCACAGTGCTGCCATAGCAGCTGTTGGGGATGTTCCACTGGTGGACATCTGTAAAGCAGCTACCTGGAAAACAGTACACACCTTTACAAAGCATTACAATCTGGATATTCTCTCCAGGGGTGATGCCAGGTTCGCACAACAGTCCTGCAAAGTCCGTTCACAAAATAAGGTTCTGTGCCCACCTCCAAAGATACTGCTTAGCAGTCTGCATAAAGTTATGAATACCTGAGTATTACTGTGGTTAGAAGAAACAATTAGTTCCCATAGTAATCTTGTTTCTTACAAGTGATACTCCTGTATTCATAACTGCCACCCTACCTCCTTCTGGAACCTTTAGCCTCTGCACTCCTGAATACTGTGCTCTCAGGGCTATAAATGCCATTTCTGGCACACATGTTGTGATTATGTTCACTTTTGTTGTCCCTCTCCTTTTCAGGTGATTTGTATGTTCAAGGGTATCCTTTCATATGCCCTCAGTTGGAGGCCCGTTTTTGGGTATTAAGGAAGCTTCCTCTATCATTATTATTATTATTATGATTCATATGTGTTGTTGTTGTTGTTGTTTTCATTATTACTATTATGATTACTATTATTATTATTGTAATTATCATTATTACATTTAATCCCCATGAGCCTGTCTTTCCAGGCTTCCAGGAAATCTGAGGGGTTAGAACTAAGGCAGTTAGTACAAGGCAGCATTTGAAAAGTGGCTAATGCAAAAGATTAAATTTTTGCATATGTTCCAAATTCTCTGGGCAGTTCTACTTAGAAGACTGACTGCATAAAGTTAAGAATACCGGAGTATCACTTGGAAGAAGCAAGATTATTATGGTAAGTAATTTTTTCTTATGTGGATCGTACCAGATCCATTCGAATCCGAACAGCTGTTCGTCTCCTTTGCCTCAAGAACTCTGGGCACACCAGTGGCTGAACACACACTATCAAAGCGGCTAGTGAACTGCATCACCTTTGTTACAACAAGTATGACAAACCACTACGGGCTTAGTTAAGGGCCACTCCATCAGAGGGGTTGCTGCCTCGTTCGTTTCCCTCAGAATGTCTTGGCAGCAGGTATTTGCGCTGCTGCTACGTGGGGCTCAATTGCTTGGTTTTAATGAGCACTATAAGCGTGGACATTGCCTCTCGGTGGAGAGCAGGCTTCGCCTTGCCGTCCTTCAGGGACTTCTCTCATGAGGGCTTTGCTGTCTTTGGCACCACCACCTTTCTGACCAGAGTCTCTTCTGTACTGCTTGGCACTCAGTCCTTATTGGGTAGCCTGCTACAAGAGCTCTAACTCAGTAAGATAGCACAGTTACGTGAAGAACTTACTGTAACAGTAGATCTTCAAGAAGAGCTCTTGCAGCAGGCACTGCTTTCCTTCCCTGGTCTGTTTGCTTCCTTTATTTGGGAAACAGTTGAACCCATGGTTCTCTGATTCTTTTCACTTAGTCGGGTCCTCCGGCAGGAGAACTGAGGTGGGGCTGGGGACGCTTCCTTTATACCATTGGTCGACGCCTCCGAGGTAGTCCAACGTCAGAGGCAGTCCCCACTGTATACTGCTAGCTATAATTTTTCCGTGGTCCTAGTGCCTGATGGCATAGTCATTATTGTGTAGCCTGCTGCAAGAGCTCTCTCGAAGATCTACTGTTGCGGTAAGTTCTTACATGACTGTACTTTTGACTAGTGTTAAACTACATACCAATAACATGCCACACTACTCAGATTAAAGACAAGTGGTTTAAATTACAGAGAACCCCATAACTCACTTTCTGACCTTGAGCAAGTCAGTTAACCTTCCTGTAGTCAGCTCAGCTGTAAAGCGGAATAAAAACAACTTCCCAACTCCTCCTAAATATCCTATCATGGACTCATTTTCTAAGTATTCTGTGCACAAAATCCTGGTTTGGTGACATGTATGTCGGGTTTGGAGACTGACAGCAGCACCGAGACTATCCATGGTGGACACTCAGATCCCAGAAGCCATTCACGAGCACAGTGGCAAAACATTTCACCGTATTTTTAGTAACAGTTTCTGGCAGCAAACATCAACATTGCCATTTTTGTTTTCATTGTATTTCCGTCCTGAACTTGACATGCGGGTTTGAAATTTTTAAAACTTCCTGTGCTCTTGCCATGCTACCATGACAAAATTAAACATCTTGGTGTGTGCTGTGCAGCACAAAAATGTGTGTAACACCATCCTAACATATCCACCATATAAACCTGTTTGGTACATTAATTACATGTCTGACTGAATTCAAAATACACTTATTGTAAATGTAAGGATGTCACGTACACTAATATTAATAAACTATATGACAATTTTTTTTGTAAGTAACAAATACCACTGCTGTATGTAGGCACTGGTATTGATCCCAATATACATTTTAACCAAAAAAGATAACACATCGAACCTCCAAAGGTAGTATTCATTCAAACACTGTAAATTAAACTCTTAATGCCCACTGCAGAACAGTTTTACTACTATGCTTAGCCTCTGCTGAAGGTATGGCAGCCACCCCAGAAGGTCACTTATACCACCAGTTCCAGTGTGCACAGCAGGCAGGCAGACCAGTGCCATTCCACAGCTGGTAATTTTCTCCTCCTTACTACAGAACCCAATTCCTGACCTCTCCAACTGGCCAGTAATCCTACACAATACCACTCAGTGTCTGATCATTTTAAAGCAGTTACAGTTCAGCCAAGAACTGAAAAATGAGAATAAGCTGGTGACTTGGAATGTGGGCCAGCCAGGCTAAGAGTTACTCAACGGAGAAACTGGGAGGAGATGAATAATGGGTAAAACTGTAGCAACGTACACAGACATCAACCTAGTAAAACCATTGACAGTATCCAATAAGATGGGGAGAGAGAGAGAGAGAGAAAACGGTGACCCCCGGCATGATGCTGCCCTCATCGGTTGCCACTACTGGGACTGGTGCCTGTCCCAGATAGTGATCACACTGAGGATGACTTCAGTTCTTTGGGGTCTTCCTCCTCTCCTGGGGTGTCTTTGGATGGGGATGACCAGGCTAAGGAGGTACCCAAGTCTCCCCCCTGACGATCCATCCATCATGGGTGTCATGCACCACACCCTGTCCATTATGGACTGGGAGATGGAGGGCAGGACCCGAGAGACGCCATTTGGCCATCTGTCTCCGGCAGTGAGATCCCCCTCCTCATGGTGGTGCCCTTTGATTGACTCCCTTAAGGATGTCACTAGGGTGGCCTGGAATCATCCTTCTACCACCCCTCCTCTGCCCAAGAAGGCAGACTGTCTTTTACCCATGCTCCGCTGACAAGCCTTTCTAGGAGTCACCCAAGGTGGATTCAGTGGAGTTAATGTGGCGTATGGCGACTGCATTTCAAAAGCCCAAGCACCTTAGTACTCTTCTCCGGACCGGGAGTCCAGACAGATGGATCACCTTGGCAAATGTGTTTTGCCTCTACTACTCTGGCTATTTGGGCTATAAATTATCTGTCCCACATTGTCCAATATCAGAATGTTCTTGGGACCAAGCAAGGACCTGGTGCAGATCTTACTAGAGCAATAGTTCTTAGACTTTGTCACAGTGAGCCTCCCCAAATCCATGGAAAACATTTTGAGCCTCCCTCAAAACTGAAATAATCTTGGGCCTCCCAAAGAAAAATAACATACTGTACTTCGCGAGTACACCATGAATACATTGAAACCCCTATGAGTACTTGGCTCACAAGTCACATTCCATTCTTTGTCTTACACTAATGTAGAACCTGTGAAAAGAGCTCCTGTGCTCAAAGGTGTTATCAAATAAATAAATAAAATTAACAAATATTATTATTCAGCGTATTGTAACCCCCACACACACACACACACACAGGCCAGCCTACTTGCACCACTATTTTCATTCTTGAACCATTGTTACCCCTTGTTGCAGTACCTTTGGGTCAGACTACTTTCTCTGTTTGTCTCTCTATGAAATAACCTTCCTACATACTTTGCCTCCCTCCTTCCTGCTCCTAAGCAACTTCTCAGGGATTGCTTTGCTCCCTCCTGCTGTTGCTCTTAGTTCTTCTATGCTCAACCCTTGTATTTGGGCTGTTCTGCCCATCAATCTGCAAATTGATCAATTACCAGCACCTCATTATTAGTTTATTGTTCATATTTGTTTGCACTATTGTTCATTGTGTATTTCTTGATTGTTTTGCAGTTACCTTTTGAAATGTATTCAGTACCTACCCTTCCCCGGTGCACCTGAAATGAGCCTTGGCTCATTCACCTTCCTTGTCACCTATTATAAATAAATACATAAAATTCACCTACTGTTATCCTCTTTCAGTTTGCTTCATCTCTTCACACAAAATATATAAAATTCAAAATTCAAATACAGTACTTTTCAGACTTGCTTGAGCCTTCCCTGGAACAGGTTGGAGCCTCCTGGGAAGCTGGCCTCTCCTGTGAGAACCCTGTACTAGAGGATCCCACTAGATGCAGCTCACCTGGCTTATGAAGTTGAGCTTGGACATTGGCAGTCAAGTTCTTTGGGCAGCTTATAATGCTGTGGACCCCTCCAGGTGTGGGGCAGCTGCTGGGGTCTGTCTCCAGCACCATTCTTGGCTCCAGTTTTGCCTCAGGCGTGCAAGCCAGCATTTGGGCGCCCTTATGAGGGTTGGTCTTTTGGGAGGCTGTCCAGGACATCATTTCACCCTGCAGGAGTCAGGGTGGGCCTTCAAGTCAGTCCATTTGCTCTATCACACCCAACCTAGAGCAGGTCAACATCAGCCCTTTCACGGTTCTCCCGCAAAACAGTCTTGGGAACCAGCCTGCCAATGGTCAGCACAAGCATAAGGCCATGACGGCTCTCCTGCTGCCACCACCAGGGCTCCTGTGTCCCCCTGCCTGCACCTGCCACCTCCTGACTCCTTAGCCAGTCCCCTCCCTCCCAGCTGAGCATCCAAGGGAGGCAGTCGGAGGTCGGTTCTCCCTTCACCTAGAGGGCAGGGAGGGTGACCACAGAGAGCTGGGTTCTCCAGATCATAGAACACGTCACACTCTCTGAGTTCCTAGCGTGGTGTCCCAACCCCCGCTCACGCCACATATCCCCTATACAATTGTCTCTGGTTTGGGAGGAAATTCAGGCTCTTCTTAAAAAAAGATCCATAGAGCCCATCCCTATGGCTCAATGGGAAGGGATTTACCCCACTTCTTCCTCATCCCCAAAAGACTGGGATCTTTGGCTCATCCTGGACCTGAGCCATCTGAATCTGTTCATCTAGTACAAGCACTTCCGGATGGTCACCCTCCAGGGGCTGTTAGTCTTTTGCACCAGCGGGACTGGCTCTTGTTCTCTGGATATGCAGGATGCCTACCTGCACATCCGGATCTTTCCTGCCCATCATCGCCTCCTCCTCTTCCATTTCAGGAGCCTATTTTCAATTCAGGGCCCTCCTTTGGCCTTTCCCGGTCCCTGGTATTTACCAAATGCCTGCCAGTGGTAGCAGCTGTTTTGTGGAGGCAGGGCTTCTATGTGTCCCCATGCTTATGTAACCCCCTGCAAATGGGGTTTCCCAAAAGACTTCAGGAGCTTGCTTGAATGCTCCAAGCCTGAATGGTGTTTGGCATTTAAGCATTTATCAGTGAGTGTTTTTAGAGCCTCTGGTACTGTCTCTTTAAGAGCTGTCTGCTTGCAGACATAATTAGTTTGTATGGGGGACTGTGTGCTTCTCTGAGTACCACTCGAGCTGCTGCCAATTCACTTCATTTTGCAGTCACTAGGAGTGCAAAGGGAACCTATCTGAAAGATGTAACTGTTTGCCAGAAATTATTTAGAGTAATAATGAAATTACAGTTTGTCTAACTTTCTTTGCAGTCAGAACTGTGTCTGCTAGTTCCCATTCTAGTTTTGAACTGCTGAACTGGACCAATCAGTGTGGGGTAAGCTAGCTCTAAAATGGTGCCTTGGACGAATCAGAGCATTGGACTCATAATCTGAGCCAGCCACAAGAGGATTGTATGGGCAGTGACTCTGGGAGATGTAGTTTAGACTTCAGTGCCTTTTGACCAACAGCAGCAGTCTATTGTGAGTGACAGCCAATCCAGTCAAGAACTGGGAGGAACTCAAAGGAAGTGCCCGGTTTTGTCGGTTGGAGTTTCAGTTGAGCTTTGGCATGAAGAAGGAAGGAGCCTGTGCTTTTTCAGTGTGCAGTTTTAGTCAAAAACGTGTGTAAGGCCCAGAGTTCCGGTCTGCAGCTTGTGTAACAGCTTGTTAGGACTGAATCCGTCCTGTGAAAAGAATCAAAGGATCTCTGAAGAGTAGAAACCAGGCTCACCCTGTAGAAGACTGGAGAAATTGCTGAAAATTGCCTTGGTCTGTCAGGAACTGAATCTGCTGTGTGTTCTCCGGTATTGTGCAGTAATTGCAATCGGGATACAGATGCAGCCTGCCTGGTATAGTGCTTTCTTTTATAGGATGTGTGAAGAGGTTTGTGTACCTCAAGTGAGCCCTGCTGACATTGAAGGACCCTATCTTATTTGGAGGTCGTGAGTACTAATTCAGGTCGCTCCCTGTTGAATTGCCACATTAAATCCAAATGGAATTACTGTACTGCTGACTGTTTAATTCTCCTTTTCTGTGTGGAAAGGGCCCCTACCAGCTGCCACGGTTTGGACTAGCCACTAGGACTTGGGTACCCAGGGACAGTAACTGATAGGGATAGGCCTGTGCACAGAGCCATAGGTGATTATTAGAGTGATAAGCTAATTAACCTGATTTCCCCTGTCCTTGTTATATCCCCTAAATAAATCAGAGCTGCTTGTTTCAGCAAAGTTATACTGCCTGAGGTATTTGTCTATGTTAAAGTACTGTACTGTGATTGTTGCACTGTATCTCATTTCACAGGAGGTCCCAGTGCGGAACCAGACCTGGGGGTAAGTGTATACTGTGAAGGTAATTCTAATATATTGTGTGGGCCACTAGTGGGAAGAAAGGGGGTTGCAGTGTCCCAGAGGGCTGTGACCAAGTTAGTTTAACTATTGCAAACCCTGACCTCTGGGTGGAGGCACCGCCATTGGATCCAGGCCCTCAACCTGTTAGTGGCAAATCAGGCAGGGGTAGTAGCCCCTGGGATAAGCGCATCTAGGGTTACATCTTGGAGGCTCACCGCTGGGATTGTGTGTCCTCTAGTGGCCATATTTACAGAACCACTGTTAAGAAAAAATGGGTACCCGACAGAAGTGGCTGTGCACGGCTGGTGGAGTGGTGTACTGGGGAGAGATCGACCCCCAAAATGCTATGCTTATCCTGGACATCCCCTGGGTATCAATAATCGGACACTGTGCAGGAGTACTTTCAAGGTGGAAGGTTTACAAAACCCTGTGGTGGTGGGTCGGCATGCTAATCTGCTCACCCACACTTTCCTGGCCCTAGTAGAGTTTAAGGATCCCATAGATAGCTCCAAAGTGCCACAGACCATTACCCCAGAGGAGCCCTCACTGCTTGGAGAGTGATAACTAAGGACAGTAAAGACCGAGAGAATCAGCCCCCACTACTATCTGGAAACTTTTGAGGAGAAATTTGCTGAATGGTTGCTGGGAGAGGGAAAACTGTGGAGGACTTGAAGAAACTATTCTTGCCACCTGGGGTTCCTCCCCAACACCCTCTCCTGCTCCAGTGCCCGTAATGGTGGCTGGAACCAATGCAGACTCCTATTTCTGCACCTGCCATTAGTCACGACTCTTACGAAGGTTGAGGATCTTCTCTGGCACCTCCCACCCCCAAGGGAGGATGACTGGGAGACCTGGATAGACTATGTTGCCCCAAGTGCTAGAATGGCAATGCTCGGGAGCGGCGAAGAGGGTTAGTGAGAGCCTCGAGGTCCTGCCCTGGCTACCATCCGTGCTAAGCGGGCCAGTAACCCTGAAGCGACTGCACAGGCCTATCTTGAGGCCTTGAGAATGTGTATGGGAGCCCAGATTCTGATGAGGACCTATGGCGGAGAGTAAGAAATGCACAACAGTACCAAGGGAGTTGTTGTCTGTGTTTGTCTCTCGGCTGGAAAAATTATTGCAAGAATGCCTCAGAAAGGGTAGTTTGCCAGCGATTGAACTGGACCGAACCAGACTGGACAGAATCCTAAGTCTGCCCCTTCTCAGAACTGCTGTTGCTTCAGTTACGCCTGGCAAATCGACTGGAATCCCCACCCTCCTATGATGAGTTAATGAGAGAAATTGAGGAGTTGAGAAAGGCGACTCCGGGAGGTACCTGCACCAACAGCTGTGGCTACGACCGAGTGACTGAGGGTGACCCATCAAATGAAGTTCAGGGCAGAGGTTGACAGTCAATGAGTGCTCTGACAAGGAAAAAGATATGCCACAATGGGGCGAACTGTTGAGAGAGATCCGGGAATTCAAAAACAGTCCCTTTATGAAGGCCACGCCTGCAAGCACGGGCCCTGACCTATATCCGACTGCATCTGCTATGGGGTGGGGGTACCCACCCATGTATCTCCTGCTGATAACAGCTCCAAACTCAATTCTTGACCATGAAGTGGAGAAACTGACGAGATGTCTCCAAATGCTTATCACACCGTAGACAGAGAGATGGCACCAGGTTTCCAGTTAGTAATACCCCGCCCTGGCTCCCAGTGTGGCGCCTCGGCCAGCTCAAACTCCAGAAAGTATGTTTTGCTATAATTGTGGGAAAGATGGGCACATGAAAAGGGAATGCCAGTCCCCAAAGACACTGACAAAGTTGCATATAGGCTACAAGGAGAGCTTGGAGAAGAAATCAGTGGTTAAGAGGTGCACGACATGATCCCAGTGAGGGCACCAAAATGCTAATTCACGTCCTTTTGTGGCAAAGTCAGTTGCCCAGGCCCCACTACCGCCTCTCCAGACTGGTCCAGAATAGTGGGTCCTCCATGGAGACCACTGTAAAGGTGAATGGAGTGTCTACAAGAGCTGTATTAGACAGTGGCTCCCAAGTGACAATTATGTTCCAGGATTGGTATCAGAAGCATTTGTCAGACTGCCCTTACAACCATTAGAAGGACTGCATGTATGGGTTAAGTGAGAAGGCCTACCCTATTCGGGTATATCCGAATTTGGCTGTCTTTCCCCACCTCCGTGGCTGGAGTGGTCGAACAAGTAGAGACCCTAGCCTTAGTGTGTCCCCCACTGGACTGTATGATGGTGTCCTTTGTTGATTGGAACAAATGCTCATATGTTCGGAAGGCTGGCACAGTTGTGTTATGAAAAACAGGGGTCAAAGACTAGTAGAGCTTTAAGAGTTCCGGCTTTAATTAAGAAGGCCTATGAGGCACAGAGAGATGCTGAAAAAAACAGAACCAGAGGAACCGGTCGGAATTGTATGGAAGAAGGATCCTGAGTCTCTGATCCTGGCGCCAAATGCCCAGTATACCTTACAGGGAGAGGTCCGTATCAGAAAGGATGTTAAGAATAAAATATTAATGTTGGATGCACCAGGCGATGGAAAATTGCCAGAGGACTGCTGGTCAAGCCTAGTATTTTGCCCGCTAGAGCCCATGCTTATGCCAGAAGGGTAATGGTCCAAGTTCATAATGTGTCTGAAAGAGACATTCGAGTAAACAGAGGTTGCATCCTGGCTAATGTGCATTGTGCAGACACTGCAGTGCTACCCAGCAGCAAGAGTTCAAGGAAGAATGACAGAGTAACGCCTGACTTGTTTGATTTCGGCGACTCCCGCTGCCAGCTGAATGGAAAGTGAGGATCAGTGAGAAGCTTGCCCAGAGAGACCAGGTGTTTCTTTAAAGGAGTGGGATGTAGGATGCGTGCAGGAGCTGAGCACAATATCCGGCTGCATGACGAAAGACCATTTCGTGAGAGGTCTCGACGCCTGGCACCTGCTGACATAGATGATGTGAGACTGCATCTGCAAGAGATGTTAGCTGCTGGTGTAATACAAGAATCCAGAAGCCTATGCTTCCCCATTGTGGTAGGTGAGGAAAAGAATGGAACAGTAAGGATGTGTGTGGATTATCGCACCTTAAACCGCGGACTATCCCTGATCAGTACACAATGCCCCATTCAGGATGCTTTGGACTGCCTAAACGGGAGCAAGTGGTTCTCTGTGCTGGATCTCCGCAGTGGGTACTACCAGATCCCGATGGCCCCAGAGGACCGTGAGAAGACGGCCTTTATCTGTCCGCTTGGCTTCATGAATTCATGAGGATGCCTCAAGGATTTCAGGTGCCCCAGCCACTTTTCAGCGATTGATGGAGCGTGCAGTGGGGGACATGAACTTACTAGAGTGCCTGGTATACCTAGATGATGTTATTGTGTTTGGCAGCTCACTGGAGGAACATGAGAGCAGATTATTTAAGGTATTGGACCGACTGGAGGACTTTGGCCTTAAACTGTCCATTGATAAGTGTCAATTCTTTCAAACATCAGTAAAGTATGTGGACACATAGTATCCAACGAGGAATAGAGACGCTGAAGTAAAGTTGAGGCCTTGACCACCAGGCACAGCCCAAAATCTAAAAGAACTGCAAAGATTCCTGGGATTCTGTGGTTATTATCGGCGCTTCATCAAGGACTATTCAAGAGTGATCCGCCTTTACTTAACCTTACTCAAGGGTATCCCCAACCCACAAAAATACCAAAAGTCAAAGGCCTCAAGACTGAAAGAGGTATTTTCATCCGAGTGAAGTATTTGGGGCCCGCTGGACTCCTGATGTGAGACTGCTTTTCATGAGATCATATATCAACTTACCCATGCTCCAGTGCTGGCCTATGCTGATCCAAGAAAACCTTACGTCCTGCACACTGATGCTAGCTTGCAAGGGTTGGGGGCTGTGTTGTACCAAGAGCACGAGAATGGCCTGAGACCAGTGGCCTTTGCCAGTAGAAGCCTGACCCCATCCGAAAAGAACTATCCTGTACATAAGTTAGAGTTCCTAGCTTTGAAGTGGGCTATTGTTGACCAATTCCATGAGTACTTGTATGGGGCTAAAATACTAGTAAAACTGACAATAATCCTTTGACCTATGTGCAGACCTCAGCTAAGTTGGATGCCACTGGCCATAGGTGGCTTTCTGCATTATCTACATATGACTATGCTCTCGAATACCGAGCAGGTCTGAACCACATAGATGCTGATGCTCTCTCCCGGAGGCCTGTTCCCCAGAATGACTGGGTCCGATTGGCAGAACCTGACATTCGGGCACTCTGCCGGAAGTTTGACAGGGAGGAACAAATGTCCCACGGACGCAGTGGACTGCATGGTGGATTGCTTGGGAGCCTCTGAGAATTGCATACCTGCTGCTTATTGCCACTTTTCTGCAATAGACATTGGTGCACTGCCTCAGCTGGACAATGACAGTATTCAGTGGCTCAACTCACGATCCCATGATCAAAGCAGCTTTAGAAGCCCCTATGCAGGAAAAGATGTGTCCAAATTACGCTCCACTGATTTGAGAACTGCACTGTTATACAAAGAAGGTCCTAAGTTGAAACTGATCAATAAACTGTTATACAGAGAAACAGTAGACAGAGGGGGACAAGTAGACAAACAACAACTAGTGCTGCCCACTGCTTTTCGAGACTCAGTACTGAGGTCCTTGCACAACCACATGGGGCACCTTGGTATAGACAGAACACTTGACTTGGTGAGATCCAGATTCTATTGGCTAAGATGGGGCTGATGTGGAGCAACACATTCGAACTTGTAGTCGCTGCTTACAGAGGAAAGCTTTGCCCAGAGAGGCTGCCCCCTTGTTAACATCACCACCAGTGCACCCATGGAGCTGGTCTGTATTGATTTTCTGAGTTTGGAGTCAGATCAAAGAAATATCAGTAATGTGCTGGTGGTCACTGACCATTTCACGAGATATGCCCAAGCTTTCCCACCAAAGACCAGAAAGCATCCACTGTGGCCAAAGTACTTGTAGAAACTTTTTGTTCACTATGGGGCTCCACAAAGAATCCATTCTGATCAAGGGAGAGACTTTGAGAGTCGTCTGATCAAAGAGATGCTTTCTCTGTGGGGAGTGCGAAGTCCAGAACCACTCCTTACCACCCCAGGGGACCCACAGTCTGAACGTTTCAACCGCACTTTGCTAGATATGCTAGGCACCCTGCACCAAGGACAAGCCTAGATGGAGCCAACAAATTAGCACCCTGGTACATGCTTATAACTGCACCAAAAGTGATGCCACTGGATTCTCCCCTACCGCCTGATGTTTGGAAGAGAAGCTCGACTACCAGTAGATGTGTGTTTTGGGGCTCTCCTGATGGGGTTCAAGCTGACAACTATTTACAGTATGTGCAAAGTTAAAGGCCCAGCTAACTCATGCGTACTCAACTGGCTCAAACCATGGCTGCTAAAAGAAATCTGGCCAACAAAGAAAGGTATGATAAAAAGTGAAAGCACAGGAACTCCAGGAGGGAGATCGGGTATTGCTAAGAAATCTGGGACTGCATGGCAAGCACAAGATTGCTGACAGATGGCACCATCTCCCTCACATTGTAGTGGGCAAACTAGATGATCTGCCAGGGTACAAAGTAAGGCCTGAGAATAATTCAAAAGATGTAAAACAATGCATAGAAATCATTTACTGCCCATTGGACAAATCTTAATTGAGTCTGAGCCCCTAGAAGATGCCCCCTCTGGACCAGTGACTAGAGCAGCTGCTAAGAAAGATCAAGAAAGTCTGCACCTACAGAAGCAAAGTTAAAGTGTTCCCTCCACAAGTCCCAGTTGAGCATGACTGTCAGTCCATATCGAAGAAAGTGAGAGTGACTTTGAATACTATCCTTCTACGAACTGAGTCAATTGTTTCGGGCAATCCCTAGTCAATACTGGAGATGAAGCTGGGCCTTCTGGACTGTCTAAGCCCCAGCTTCATCCCTGGAGCCAATGCCCCAGAAAGTGAAGTGCAAAGCATCAGATCAGATGAAATGGAATCATTGTGCATGGTTGAACTGTTTGAGCTTTCAGGGAGAAAATGATAGATTGGGGCAGACTGGTGATACACCCGAACAAGAAGAGTATTTTGAGTGCCCTGACAGTCCACTGCCAGTGTCCGAAAGCTCTCCATGCGAGCCAAATGTTGTGGACTCAGAAACTGTAACCCTGGAGCTGAAAGTGCCCCAAGTTCTAGCCTCTCTACCCCATGGAGACTCCTGACAAGTGAGGACAATGCTGAAAATGAGGCTCAGAGTGCAGAGACTATAACAGTTCCCCAGAAAGACTGGTCGAGCTGTAAAGCCTGTGGTGCACCTCAGTTATGATTCCCTTGGGAGGCCTGTGGACTTGCCTCTCAATGTTGTCCATAAAGGAGTGTATGTGTCCCGAGCTCATTGCCCAAACTGAGCATCAGTGCTAACTCCAAGTTACTTGTGTTGCCCTTCTATATGGTGCCCTTGCCCCATCCAGCCCCAAGGTAACTGATAGGAAGGGCCCCTCTTCAGGTTTCATGTACAAGAGGTAATAACTTGAGTTATGGTACAATGTGTTGTAATACTGTGTAAAGAGTGACGACTGCAATGTTTCAGAAATGTGTTCTTGGTAAAATGATATATTGACTGATGATTTACATTGAGCCTAATGCAAATGTATATGGTTGCAGTTGAAACTTATAGGATACTTGCTTGAGCGGACGTCAAGCTTTCCCAGACCAGGAAGGGTGTAACCTCTGCAAATGGGGTTCAAAAGACTTCCAGGAGCTTGCTTGAATGCTCCAAGCCTGAATGGTGTTTGGCATTTAAGCATTTATCAGTGAGTGTTTTAGAGCCTCTGGTACTGTCTCTTTAAGAGCTGTCTGCTTGCAGACATAATTAGTTTGTATGGGGGACTGTGTGCTTTCTGAGTACCACTCGAGCTGCTGCCAATTCACTTCATTTTTGCAGTCACTAGGAGTGCAAGGGAACCTATCTGAAAGATGTAACTGTTTGCCAGAAATTATTTAGAGTAATAATGAAATTACAGTTTGTCTAACCTGCTTTCTTTGCAGTCAGAACTGTGTCTGCTAGTTCCCATTCTAGTTTTGAACTGCTGAACTGGACCAATCAGTGTGGGGTAAGCTAGCTCTAAAATGGTGCCTTGGACGAATCAGAACGTGGACTCATAATCTGAGCCAGCCACAAGAGGATTAGTGGGCAGTGACTCTGGGAGATGTAGTTTAGACTTCAGTGCCTTTTTGGACCAACAGCAGCAGTCTATTGTGAGTGACAGCCAATCCAGTCAAGAACTGGGAGGAACTCAAAGGAAGTGCCGGTTTTGTCGGGTTGGAGTTTCAGTTGAGCTTTGGCAGTGAAGAAGGAAGGAGCCCTGTGCTTTTTCAGTGTGCAGTTTTAGTCAAAACGTGTAAGGCCCAGAGTTCCGGTCTGCAGCTTGTGTAACAGCTTGTTAGGACTGAATCCGTCCTGTGAAAAGAATCAAAGGATCTCTGAAGAGTAGAAACCAGGCTCACCCTGTAGAAGACTGGAGAAATTGCTGAAAATTGCACTTGGTCTGTCAGGAACTGAATCTGCTGTGTGTTCTCCCGGGTATTGTGCAGTAATTGCGTCGGGATACAGATGCAGCCTGCCTGGTATAGTGCTTTCTTTTATATGGATGTGTGAAGAGGTTTGTGTACCTCAAGTGAGCCCTGCTGACATTGAAGGACCTTATCTTATTTGGAGGTCGTGAGTACTAATTCAGGGTCGCTCCTGTTGAATTGCCACATTAAATCCAAATGGAATTACTGTACTGCTGACTGTTTAATTCTCCTTTCTCTGTGTGAAAGGGCCCCTACCAGCTGCCACGGTTTGACTAGCCACTAGGACTTGGGTACCCAGGGACAGTAACTGATAGGGATAGGCCTGTGCACAGAGCCATAGGTAGATTATTAGAGTGATAAGCTAATTAACCTGATTTCCCCTGTCCTTGTTATATCCCCCAAATAAATCAGAGCTGCTTGTTTCAGCAAAGTTATACTGCCTGAGGTATTTGTCTATGTTAAAGTACTGTACTGTGATTGTTGCACTGTATCTCATTTCACAGGAGGTCCCAGTGCCGGAACCAGACCTGGGGTAAGTGTATACTGTGAAGGTAATTCTAATATATTGTGTGGGCCACTAGTGGGAAGAAAGGGGGTTGCAGTGTCCCAGAGGGCTGTGACCAAGTTAGTTTAACTATTGCAACCCTGACCTCTGGGTGGAGGCACCCGCCATTGGATCCAGCCCTCAACCTGTTAGTGGCAAATCAGGCAGGGGTAGTAGCCCCTGGGATACGCCATCTAGGGGTTACACTTAGATGACTGGCTGCTTGCAGCCCCTCCTGGGACCACTTAGTTCAGACCCTGAATACACCTTCTGTCTCTTCCAGGCCCTTTAGATCACTATAAATTTGCCAAAGTCCTGCTTCTCCTCTTGCCAGTGCATTCAATACATAGTGGTGTTCCTGGACACCAGCCAGGCAAGGCTTCAGGAGGACAGGGTGGAGCAACTGATGGAGCAGGCCCGCCTCCTTTCCTCCAGCTGGCAGGTCACCACCAGAGTTTTTTTGCACCTTCTGGGTCACATGGCAGTGGCACTTGCAAAGGTTCCCTGGCCTGCCTGCATATGTGGGTTCCTTAGTGGACCTGAGGGTCCAGTGGGACCAGCACATGGATGACCTGGACCAGCTGGTCCTGGTCTTTGACCCTGTCCAGAGGGTTCTGTTGTGGTTGGATCGGCCAGCCTCCTTGGGAGGGGTCTCTTTTCATCTCGACCCCCCAAGCAGATTCTCACGACAGATGCATCTGGCCTGGGATGGGTTGCTCATCTGGCCAATCACCAGACCCAGGGTACCTGATGGACGAGAGCAGGTTCTTCATGTCAGAGTCCTGGAGATGCGGGTGGTTCTTTATGCCCTGCAGGCCTTTCAGTCTCATCTCCTCCCGGTCCACGCTGGTGCAGACGAACAACATGTGTGTTGTATATTACATCAGTAACGGGGGGGATTCATACCCCTGTTTTGGGAGGCAGTGAGATTCTGGTATTGGACTACCAAGCACAGTCTGAAGCTCTCGGCTGTACATGTTCCAGGTGTTCAAAACATCTTGACCGACAGTCTCAGCCCATTCAGATCACAAGTGGGAGCTTCTAACCTCAGTGGTGCAAGATCTCTTCGACAGGTGGGGCTATCCAGAGTTGGACCTCTTTGTGCCCCCACTCAACGCAGAACTGCCACTTTTTGCTTGATCGATCCCGAACCTGGTGTTTTCTGGTGAGACACTTTGTCCTTCTCCTGGAAGGGAGGTTTCTGTGCACCTTCCTCCCTTCCTGCTCCTGCAGAGGGTTCTGCTTAGCTCCAGTGGGAAGGGGTGGAGATGATGATCATCATAGCTCCCTTCTGGACTTGCCAGATTTGGTTCCCCTTGCTGCAACAGCTGGCAGTGGAACCTCCGGTGCCCTTGTCCTTATGCACTAGCTTGCTGTCCCAGGACTGGGGCACCTTGGTCCATCCGACATAAAGTCCCTGCATCTCCATGCGTGGCTCTTGCAGACCTAGCTATTGCCCACTTCGGGTTATCCTGTAGGGTTGCAGATGCTCTACTGGTGGCCAGGAAACCTCCACCAGGACCACTTATGCCATGAAATGGAAGCACTTCTCCATTTGGGCTGCTGCTCGCCATTTAGATCCTTTCACCTGCCCAGTGAATTAAGTTTTGAGTAGCTCCTTTCCTTTTCAGATTCAGGCTTGGGGTACTCCTCACTTAAGGTGCACCTTGCGCCATCTCTGTGTACCATGCACCTATTGAGGGCAAAGCTGTCACCTAAGCTTGAAGTGCCCTGCACATTCCTGCAGGGCATTTTGCATCTGAAATCTCCCATTCAGGACCCACCTTCATGACACTTAACTTTATGTTGGAGAAACTCACTTTACCTCCCTTTGAACCAGCCATGAGTTGCGAGCTGTGCTTTCTGTCATGGAAAGCGCCTTTTAGTTGCGTTACTTCTGCTCAAAGGATTTCCAAGCTCCAGGATCTTATGTTTAAGGAGCCTTATTTGTTTTTTCACAATGACAGGGTGTCTTTGTGTATTAATCCTATGTTTTACCTAAGGTGGTGTTGGAGTGTACTTTGAATCAGTTCATCCTCCTTTCAGTTTATTTTCCTGAGTGTTCCAATCAGGGGAGGCTTTGCTCCATACTTTGGATGTACATACAGTGCCTTCAGAAAGTATTCACCCCTTGGATTTTGTCACATTTTGTTGTGTTACTATCAGAATTTTTAATGCATTGAAATTATTTTTTCCCCTTGATTCACACAGCATACTCAACAATTTAAAGGGGCAAAAATATTTTTATTGTGTAACAAAATTTATGAAACATTAAAAACTGAAATATCTTGTTTACTTAAGTTCACCCCTGAGTCAATACTTTGTAGAAGTGCCTTTGGCAGCAATTACAGCTTTGAGTCTTCTTTGGTATGTCTGTATCAGCTTGGCACATCTGGATTTGGGGATTTTCGCCATTCTTCCTTGCAGATTTGCTCAAGCTCTGTCAGGTTGGATGGGGAGCGTCGTGAACCGCAAAGTCTTTCCACAGATTCCCAATGGGATTCAAGTCTGGCTTTGGCTGGGCCACCAAGGACATTCACCTTCTTGTTCTGAAGCCACTCCAGTGTTGCTTTGGCTGTATGATTGGGGTCATTGTCCTGTTGGAACGTAAATCTTCACCCCAGTCCAAGGTCTGTTGCAGACTGATGCAGGTTCTCCTCAAGGATGTGCCTGTATTTGGCTCCATTCATTGTTCCTCTATCCTGACAAGTGCCCCAGTCCCTGTTGCTGAAAAGCATCCCCATAACATGATGCTGCCACCACCAAGCTTCATGGTAGGGATGGTGTTACACGGGTGATGAGCTGTGTTCGGTTTGCACCAGGCATAGCGCTTTGTATTCAGGCCAGAGAGTTCAATGTTTGTTTCATCAGACCAGAGAATCTTTTGCCACATGGTCTCAGAGTCTGCCACGTGCCTTCTTGCAAACTCCAGGCATGCTTTTATGTGGCCTTTTCTCAGGAGTGGCTTCCATCTAGCCACTCTCCCATAGAGGCTACATCTGTGAAGTGCTGCAGAGATTGTTGTCCTCTGGACAGGTTCTCCCATCTCAGCCATGGAACTCTGTAGTTCTGTCAGGGTGGTCATTGGTTCTTGGTCACTTCCCTGACCGAGGTCCTTCTTGCCCGTTGCTCAGTTTGGGAGGACGGCCTGCTCTAGGAAGAGTCTGGGTGGTTCCAGAATCTTTCCATTTCCTAATGATGGACTTGACTGTGCTCTTGGGAACTTTCAACAGCCTAGAAATGTTTTTATACCCTCCCAGATCTATGCCTCCTCACAATTCTATCACGGAGTTCTACGGACAGCTCCTTGGTCTTCATGGTAGAGTTTCGCTCTGACATGCACTGTCAACAGTGGACCTTATATAGACAGGTGTATTTCTCTGAAATCATGTCAACTATTTGAACTGACCACAGGTGGACTCCATTCAAGTTTTAGAGTGATCTCACAAGGAAATTGGATGCACCTGAGCTCAATTTGGAGTGTCATAGCAAAGGGGTGAATACTTGTCAAATCAAGACATTTCAGGTTTTTATTTTAAATTACATCTACAAAAATTCCAGAAGTTTCATTCCACTTTGACATTATAGAGTAATTTGTGTAGATACGTGACAAAAAATCCATATAAATATATTTTAATTTGAGTTTGCAACATCACAAAATGTGACAAAATCCAAGGGGTGAATACTTTCTGAAGGCACTGTAGAATTTTGTGGTACTACACGAACCGCACAAAGCCTTTCAGGAGATCTGAACAGTTGTTTTGTTCACCCTCAAGAGAGAGAGTGCTTCTGTTTCCAAACAGTGCTTGTCTGAGTGGTTTATGAGTTGCACTATTTATTGCTACCGCAAGTACAAAAAAACTTTCCAGGGTGATCAAAGACCATTCCACCAGGGGCATGACTGCCTCTACAGCTTGCTTCAGAAATGTGTCTGCTGCAGGCATCTGTGCAGCTGCCACCTGAGTTCCATCCACCTTAACCAAGCATTACAGTCTGGACATTGCCTGTAGGCACAGGGCCCAATTCCAGCCTGGCAGTTCTTCAGGCCTTCTCTCATGAGTTCTTGGCTGCTGATCTGTCCTCCTCCCGATGGTGTTATTGTGGTGACACTTAGTGCTGGTTGGGACTCAGTCCTACTGGTGTGACCTGTTGCAAGATCCTTTCTCAAAGTAAGATAGTACAGTTACATACTGTAACGTAGATCTTCCAGAGAAGTTCTTGCAGCAGGTCCTGCTATCCCTCCTCCTTCCCCGCTGCTCTTTTCCTTCCCACTAATTCTGCCTTTCCTTTGGCTTTCAGGAAACCTGTTCAGTTCTCTTTAGCTGCTCGTATGGGGTCTCCAGCGGGAGAACTGAGGCAGGTGTGGGGACCGCCCCTGACGGCGTGTGGGCGTCCCCATGATAGTCTGCTAGCTAGAAGTTTTCCGTGGTGGGCCCTAGTGCCTGGCGGCTTAGTCCTACCAGCATGGTCTGCTGCAAGAGCTCAAGATCTACTTTATGGTAAAGTTCTCATGCAACTGTACTTTCCTTGCCCCTTGGAAGGGCGGGATTGTAGTTTGTCCCCAAGGGACAGGCCAAACAATCTCTTCCACCACGACATTGCTGGCTACGTTTTTCAGCTCAGATGTTTTGTGATGCGTGTATATAGAGAGCTTGAGGGCGGCGCCATAGAAGACTGTGGAGCATCTTGCAGCATGCTTTTTAGACATATAAACACGCTTGTTGTACAGATCAAGAACAGAGCACTCACTGAATTAGGGCATTATATTTATTACCAAGTATTACCTTGATGAAGCCCCATAGGTAGGGTGCCATGTAGGTGTTGTTTGCAGTGATCTTCTTCACTTTGAGACTTACTTACACTTTATGTAACAACGAGAAGCACCCTAGGAGATGGAAGTGCTTGGCTGCTTTGCTTTTTGACTTTGCACAAATCAAGGCAGGCATTCAACTAACAAAGGCCCTTGCCTCCTTCCTGGAGCTGGCAAGCAGGTTCCTTCCACTGCCCAAGTTGCAGCCCTGCACCGCATGCTGACATGTTGTGAATGAACTGTTTAGAGAGCACTCCAGCACTCTCCATTGAGGTAAATGGAATTCCATTTCTTCATTGTTTGTTTAATTATAGTTTGATTTTAAGATTAATGCATGACAGAATGCCTCCACAGAGAGGGTAGTTTACATGTAGCACAAATACAGTAGGCTATCCAGAGTCCTCACTATGGTGAATTAACAACATTGACTGAACAGAAAATCCATCAAGCAGGGGAGCAGTGCAGGAACGTGCAGATTTTGGGAGTCATTTAGGATAGGGGTGCAAATGTTTGAGGAGGTGTGCAGATGGGCATAAATCATGGAGAGTAAGAACAGAATATAGATGTTGTAGGGCAGGGCAGGAGTACACATTTTAGTAGAGGTGTAATGGATAATTGTGCACATTCTGGGAGGGTACAGGCATGACTGCAGATTCTGAAAGGAAGGGTTTCAAGGGTGTGGGCACAGATTTAGGGAAGTATGCCAGTTTTGGGGGAGAGGTGTAGTGTAGAGATTTCAAGAGTGGTGTAGTGGCAAGTATAAATTTCAGGAGGTATATGGGAGAAGGTAAAAAGATAAAAGTTGCTGAAAGTTGAGGCCTCTCTGTCAGCACAGCAGTAGTACTACTGCTTGCTACGCTGGCAACCTAAGGATTGGTAGCGATTTCTGTTGCCGGAGGCGGAGGAAGATTGAGTGTCCCAGAGGATGCTCCTTCGGGGAGTGGGATATCTCCTGTGCCATAGCACTGCCACCTAGATGACCAGACATGGTAATGCAGCTGGAGGAACAAACTGGGAGGAGGTGGCTGTGGGCATTGACATGCGGGCACGCTTCAATGCAGTCACACATCATGGTACCCTTCACCACACTGCCTTGGGAGGAAGGAAAAGCAAGCTCCAGTAAATCAGGCCTCCATTATCGACCGGGATGGCTCCAAGAACTGAAACCAAAATGCATATATGTTTGGGAATTTACCCTCCCAACCTCTCCTTGGGGGTGTCCGTAGCTGCTTTGATGATGTCCTTGGTAAGTGGCAGTGGAGGTCTGGGTGCCAGTGTGAATGAAGACGGACAAAACAGAATAATAAAAATAGAATTGTGAACAGTAGAGTTAGAAACTTGGGAGAGGTGCAGGGCAGGTTTTGAAATAGTTGCAAGGAAGGGACAGGGTCGAGGTGTACTTTTGTGGGATTATACATTTAGGAAAAGGTACAGGATAGCAGACTAGTACACCTTATGTGAGTGTTGTTGAACCTTAACAAAAGGGGGTGAATTTGAATAGAATAAATGAAGAGGGAGTTGCGGGGACCATGTATTCAGGGCTGGGGGATGAGGAAGGGCTTGATAATGTGTCCAAAGTGTTGGTGATCAGCCTGGGAGAATTTCTGGATAGTTACCAATGTTGTTTTACTGGTATAAATCCATTAAAGGGCTAGTGTACTGCCTAAAACTAATATTAGTTTTTAAAAGCAATCAAACAATGCCTTCCATATCCGAGGTGCTTTTCTTTTCCTTGTGACTAATTAGAAGATTTTATACCTGATGTTGGTAGGTGTGACATGTGGAACAGCGCTTTTAGGCAGCTGGTCATATCTAGTTCTGTTACCCCACTACATCATCAACATTGTGACCTTACTGATTGTGACAACACAGCTACTCTAGAAGAGCTGCTCAGTAGCTGCCAAGCCAAGTCACCGCTGATGTCACAGTTCATGAGGATACAGTGGGGAGTAGAACTAAATATGTCTGCTGCCATGCAGAGTGCTGTTCCACACATCAGCATAATACCGCACTTAGAAAACTCTATATTGAGCAAACAGAAAACACTTGAAATAAAAAGTTATAACTGACTACTACTTAAAATGTGTAACATTTTCCTGCCTGCTGTTTTGGTTCTACTAGCTCTTTAATAAAGACATCCATCAGAAAATTGGAAGCAAACATTGATTTTATAATCTGATTTGTACTCTGTGTACTGAGCTGTAGGGACCTTGAAGAAAATTATCTAATTCTTGCTAAATTACATCAGTACTAACCCAGGGTTCTGCCAGCTCATCTGAAAAGTCTCAGAAATTTTCTATAAACCCATCATCAAAGAAAGGCAATAAAATAACATTTTTAAATGAGAAATGGCAATTCCTATACTTTCTTTGTAATACAGTAAATAAGATCTGGTTGTCCTCATGGTTGGCAAATAGTACATTGTATCACCATTGCAGCTGATCTTTAAATTATTCTGTTTCTGTATTATCAAGCTGTTCAACAAGGGCGCCAGTAAAATGTGTTTTGCGTGGCTAGCTGTAGGCTCCCATGGGGTGTATTTTCAGATACATTTCATAATACTATGGAGTGCCGTTTTTCAAATTAAACCCGCACCGCTCAACTAACAGGTGATATTTTGGCTATTCCTGTGTCCTAAACGTTAAACCCATTGAAAATATTTTTTCTTTATTCTGGTCAGGGCACTGCAGGCGAGAGCCAAATTGTAACCTAAAACATCTGATTGTGTACTTTTAATGACAACTAACTACTGGGATATGATTTGGCAGTCTGTAGTTAAGCAGTAAGGCATGCAAGGGTATGTGTCATGCTGGGATAATATCAACCTAGGGTGGGTTGTGGGCATGAGGACAGCGGGCTGAGTGCTTTCAGTCACCTGAAAAGTGATGTTAGCCTAGTGACACACTCCCTGAAGTGCCTTATTCTGATATGATAAATTGGCTCCCGTTCCTCATGTGTTTACGGTCATAAGTAGGCTATTGTGTGGCATTAGTTTCACCTGTGAGGTTGTGCTGGGATAATATTACGGGTGAAACTGGCTCTTCAGTCCACTTTCAGCATTTTATTATCCATTTTATATTTGATTTTTTTATTTTACTTCCTCCTTCCCGATCTCCCCGACCCCCTTGTCCCCACTTTAACCATGGAATTGCCATGGTGACATCCTTCTTCTTGCCAGGAGGGCAACAGGTAGCAGTGCAATGCCTCACCACTGCACCACGGAGCAGGTCTTATGAAATGATGTTATATTTCATCCAACTAAAATGCTGTAAACTTTGACAGTTTTTTCTAGTTTCTGGTTTGATATTTCACACACACAGTGACAGAAGTACATAACATGAATTGGATTACTAGGCAACTACTAGGAACTAAAGTGTAGCAACTGGCAACTGTCCATTTATCTGTCGTAACAGGGTTATCTGACAGTATGTATGTATTAGCTTTCATTGACCAGGTGAGTACACTAGACACAGTTGCACCGGATTTTCAGGCACGACTCCGGTGGTTACAAGACAAGGAGTAGAATAATGACCAGCAAGTAAAATACCATAGACAAGCAGATACAATAGTATCTGTCTGATCAAAGAACAGAATCAAAAACATGAGAGACAGAAATACAGAGCAGGTGATAAACATGCCAGCCAATAAAAAGAAACAAAAACTGAGAATGGGAGGCAAGAGTACAAAACTTAAGCACAGTTAAATAAGAACAACATATGTACCAGCTGGTTCAGTGTATGTAGTGTTGATGGCAAAACAAACAGCCTGAGAGCAGGTACAACCTAACCACAGTTACCACAGAATAAATGCCTTTAATTGAGTCAGCGGCAGCCAGTGCCCGCGTTTCATTGCTAAGCGGCCATTATAATATTAAAAAAATCGTAGGTGTCCAATAGATTATAATGTAGTAGCGCCCCACGCCTCCTGTGATCATTGCCAGAAAGTTGCTGGCGCGGGGTGGATCTTAAACCGAGAAGTGCCTGTGTCCCAGTGAGGAGGATTTACGAGTGATTTACTAAAATACCATTCCATATTTTGGGGCAACTATAGATGAAAAGCATTTCCGGGAGGCAAGGCACTGAACTATTTGGTGCACAGCTAAATCTAGTTAGCTTGGTGAGTCTCTTTAAGATAAAAAGGGATGGTATAGGAAGGTATCAGGGAGCTTGAGCAGGCAGCGGAGTCCACCTTACTGGAGGTTGGGAACAGGGAGGTATAAGCAGTGAAGTCAGTAAATTGACAACGAAAGCATCAGCAGTGGTCTTCACATTGCTGCAGTTTACTCCACCCTTAGTATGTCAGTAGTATGCTGCTTAGAAGTACCTCCACAAGGCCCTTGATATTTCTCCAGAACAACCTGGGATCCTTAGCAGAAGCTAATAGAGCTTCACGGCAAGAAGCACTTTTAGCAGTGCGGAGTTCACACATGCAGATGTTCCAGAGACATTTATAGTCATGTACGCCAGACATGGGTTTGACATGCCTTGTAGCGGTACCACTGTTTGTCTCTCTGCTTGAAGAGCATAAGTAGGTCACTGTGGAGCCATTTTGTTGCTGCATTGTTTACCCTCCTTCTGATAAAGGGAGCATGAGCCTCCTGAAGGAGACCAAGGCCTGGGTGAGGGCAGCCATGGCGGTGGTGACAGAGGGGCAGGAGTAAACACAGGACCAGTCAGTGTTAGCGAGGTCTGAGATAAAGAGCCCTGGATCAAACTTTAGTACTCTCTGAGACTTAACGATTTTGAGTGCCATGGTTGCCACTATGGGAAGATTAAATTTCGAGATGTGGTAGATTGAGGAGGATTCATGATGGTATCTGGGACCGTACTAGCTATGAAATTCTGTTTGGCCTGTTATTTAAGGTCCAGTCAATAAGGTATGGAAACCACCCTCAAAAACAGTCTTGTTGGATCAGAGATGAACTGAGTGAGGCCCAGTTCAGCCAGTATGTTTTCAAAGAAACTGTTGCTGGACCCAAGTTCCCCATAATAAAGACCTCATTTGACCCCATGGAGCTCTTAGCATGATCAAGGAGCTGTGACAGTCTGTTAAGCTCACAGATGGAGGTTTATACCCCATAGGAGATGAATTTTCATGGTGTTCCACAGGAAGGAGCACGGTGTTTATGCATTCAGCAGGTGTATGGTAGGGCAGGTGGTCTGGAGCCATAGAGATATTTAGGTGGGATTTATAGTAAACAAGTAGGCTACCACTGCATTTGGCCCGTAGATGTTCCAGTCTAATAATATTGTAATGAGAGAGGAGCAAACCAAGTTATTTGTGGTAGGGTTGAGCCATGTCTTGGTTAGGCCAAGGATGTCAGGTTGGTAGTTGTTAACCCAGACCATTAATTTTAACTTTGTTAGCAAGCAGGCTGCACATATTCAAATGAGCAACCTTTAAACCTTTGCAATCAGTCCAACCAGGTGGACTTGAGGTGGGCGCAGACATGGGCCCTGGGCTTTGAGCCACATCACCGGCAAATGAGAGAGGTAAGGAATACAAGCCAGGGGGACAGCGTAAGGAGTATGTCATACGGCACAGGAGGGCAGGTAAATCTTGCTGAACTAGTGGCAGGAGAAGTTGATGGTGAAATAACCCATTTATGTACAATTCATGCACTTCAGTGCACAGCATGTTTTAAAAAAAAAAATTAGTTGCCAGGACCGGAGGCAGTGGAGGGAGATAGCAACACAATAGTCCTCGCTATAGCAAAATAAAATCGGAGCCGTAACGTGTTCTTTATAGCTTCTGTTTGTTACAATGAGGGCTGCTTAAAAAACAGTTCACTCACATATATTAGTACACAGCAGTACTGTTCTCCTTCAGTCCTGAACTGATCCAGGTCTAACAGGTACCAGAAGAAAAGACACAAAACACTTGGAAATAAATAAATATTTAAATAATTGTAAAATAAAGGCAGTAGTTGTATGCAAAAGACGTTCTGTCTCCTGATGCTGGTAACAGACTCACATAGCTCTCATCTGTTCACCCACCTGCTCACCTGTTCTCTGGTCGCTGGCTGATCAGCCCTTCACTTTCACCAATTCATCCCTTATTTGTGTCTAAGCTGCTGCTGCTATTTCTATTAAATAAATACAGTAACATCTAACCTGCTTTTTGCTGGTTAGACTGTGGACCAGCTGCTGCTCGACGAGAACCTGGAAGTCATTTGGGAGTTGCAGGTGCTGCTACTACTGTAACAGCAACTAAAACAACTATGAAATACATTAATGACCTAACCCACTGCCATCAGGTAAAGGACTGGTGTGCAGTTGGGAAGGAGTGCAGGTCAGGATGAGAACCAGTCAGGGGAGGGCAGAAAAGGCATTGATGATTTTTAAAAAAAACAGCTGTTTGCTATCGAGAACTCGCACCCTGTTTACTATAGCTGGGGTTCATTATGGTAAGGACAACTGTACTATATTGGGGGGGCAAGAGGCCTGCCATGAGAAGTGAGGTGTTTATACACAACAAAAAAAAAAAAAAGAACATTGTAGAAAGAAGGGTAAAAAACACTGTACACTTGAAATCACAGAGGGCAAGGTGGTAGCTCCCTTCCCTACTGCAGGGACAAAAAATGCAGCTGCAGCCTAATGAGGCAAGGCCACCAACACCACCGGAATAGGTGGACAGTACGGCTTAGATGGGAGAGAGCACCCAGAAATGGGAGGACTACCAATACTGAAGAGAGGCAGGACAGTCGAGGCAAGGTTGAGCCAGGAGTAAGTGGTACCCTGCAACTCTGAATCAGACCAGGCGCAAGCAAGACCTAGGATTTAAAACAACCAAGGCACCCGGATGAGGATTAGAAACAAACCTAGTATTTCAGTCACAGAAGAGCAGTAGCAAGTGGGCAGAGCTGTGGAGTAATACATCAGTGCTGTCATAGGGCTCAGCTAGAATAGGACTGACTGAAACATACAGGGCTGCCAGACAATGATTAGTTTTAAGAGTATGGATACAATTCTATCCATACTCAGGCAGTTCCACTGGAATGATCTGACTCGTTGGACATCTTCAAGCTAAGCTCTTCCCACCACCCACCGGTATATCCTACGGCTCCACCTCGTGACATCAGATTGGTCCTTCTGCTGGAAGGACAGGTCTCCTCCTTCGCAGCGCTTGAAGCATTTAGAAGTTTACCTTGAAAGTTAGTGCTTTGAGAAAACTTGTTCCACAACCACAGTATTCTCATACTTTGTTCTTGCTCTCATTCTGGCTCTGCCTGACAAACATCAGTCGCGACAATGGAAGAGGGAAGCAGTCACAGGGTTTCAAATTCTGTGTCCTGCCAAAGAAACTGTCAAAGACCAACCCCACGTGTCCTGCCTCTACTGCTTGGGCACACAGCACAACATGGAGGGCTGTGGCTTTTGTCGGGCGATGCTTCCAGCATCACTAGAAGATCACACAGCTAGACTTCTTCTCGTCAACCAGCAGATCGTGATCCTAAAGATCAACCGAAAAGCCTCAGGAAGCCCTCAGCGGATGCTGGGTCCGCTGCTCAACTTATGGTTTTGAGGAGGAGGTGGTGGATGCCGTGGTGAGCACCTCATTGGCCTCGGTGTTGCTCCTGGCTATGTCAGCATCGCAGAGTCCTCCCATAGAAAGCTTCTCTGTGAGATGTGTGGCCTCAAGACCTTTATAGAGAACCCTTCTCGCCATGTCAAGAAACACAAGTACCACTGGTGCAGGTTGTGGGATTAAAAGAGATTGTGATCCTCCTGTTTGCTCAGCTCCCCTGACCGCTTGACTCAGGTTGAGCTCTCCACTGCAGTTGAGCTGCCTTCAGTGGAGGTTTGGTTGGCAGCTCCATGGTCCCCCTGTCAGGCTTGTCGATCTTGACACCATTTGAGCAGGCTGTTGAGATTTTTCTGCCTGTCGACCAGTTGTCGAAGGGATCAACAAGAGTCAATTTCCTAGACTTCATGTTCATCCAAGAGGTCATGGTCTGTTGGTGTCCCTGACTGGATCCACTTGGGACCAGCCTCTGCCAACTGTTGTATCTCCAAAGACAATGTGCTTAAACATGGCTAGGCATGTGGTCTACCATGACCATCCGGGGCTTCTCCTCAGTGTCATTCAAGGTTGAAACGACTATTGTGCTCTCGATCCCACTTGACTGGGAGGTGCTGCTGCGGATGCTCCTCGACCTCCTTATCCTCAGGCGGGAGAGATGCTGCCACAGGATGCCGAGGTGCTAGAAGGAGGTGCTCTGGCAGCAGTGGATCATTGTGGGGTAGGATGGGCTCTACCCTTTGACCTTCAGTCACCTGGCAGCCACCAGTCCATTCTTGATAGATGTCACTGGCATCTGCATCTCCATCCCTGTGGGTGGTGCTGCCTCAACTGCAGCCCATGGTGGGAGCTCGGACTAAGGACTCCTGTGCAGTGGTTGGCTTGACAGGTTGGTTTTGGTGGAGATCACCCAGTCTGAGGACACTAGGATGGTCCATGGTAGCACATGGTCAAGGGCTGTTTTGAGTAGCCTCGGATGACTTGGATTGGTCGTGCATGTTGTCTTGAGGACCTACATGTTCGACCGTGCTTTGTTTGAGGAGGTGACCACTGACGATGGGCAGTTTCTTTTAGGGCTCTCCTACGCTTTATGTCGGAGTCCATGAATGTGCCTTTGAGCCAGTGCAGAAGAAGCCAAGTACCCCTTTACTAACATCCTGTACTGGACCAGTCCCGGAGGTTGTCTTCCCGTGGCTGAGGCCATTTTGGGATGGGCCCTGGAGCTTGGTATCATACAACATTTGCCTGGCACCCTCTACCTATATGATCTGCAAGTATGCAGTCCCTACAGGGTCTCTTTCGGGGTTCTTGGACCACCTTTCAGAGGAAGGTTGGTCTGGACTCAGCTTTCCAGATATCCAGTGGCCAAGGGTCATGGACAAGCCTCCCGACAAGAGTCTAAGAAGCTAGACCACACAGTCAAGAAGGTCTGTGCTGCTTCTTCTCTTGGTCTCTGCCAGGTGAACTCACGCTGTTCTGATTGCCAACTTTGGTCACTCCCTGCTGGGAGTGCTGGATGAACTCCTCCTCATCTCCCTGCTGATAAGCAGCTGCCAGTGAAGTTAGTCAGACACCAAGGGCAAGTGCTGGCTAAACAGTAGCTCCACATGGCTTTAGGCACGGGCAGTTCCTGTGCTTGTGCCATGGCACCAGCCATCGCAATGCATCACAGGGCTCGGCTGCGGCTTTCCACCTTCATGGCAGATACCCAGCACAAGTTGACTTCTTTGGCCCGGGGTGGGAGGATAGCTCACCAAGATTGACAAGTTCAGCGCCACCTTGGATTCTGTGGCCTCATCCCAGAAGAACCCTAAGCCTCAGAAGACTAAGGAAAAAACTTCCAGTACCAGTCCTTTCAGTCAAAGGAGCTCAGCAGGGCATTGCCAGGTCTGGCACCCAAAGCCCAAGTTTGGTGGCCAGGGCCAAGAGGCAGGAGAAAGGAAGTGGTGTCCCTCTGGCACCATTGTCCCCTCTAAAGCTGCCCAATGACAGGTTGGGGTGTCATCCTCCTGGCTGTCCAGTCCCTGACCCAGCTCCCAGTAGGGATTGGCTATACCACTTTTAGCCATGTTGTTCTGCCATCACCATGGGCAAGTGAGCAATTGATGTGGTAGGCATGGGGTTGCCTCTGAATTTGAGGCTCTCCGCATTAATGACTCCACATTCCTTGAAAGTCCTCGGTGTCGTAGGACATACTGTCTACCCTAAGGAGGACATTGCTCAGCTACTTGCAAAAGAAGTGATAGCCCATATTCTAGATGCCGTGCAAGTCAGGGATCATGTCCGAGTACTTCCTGGTCCCAAAACTGATGGGGACTGGCATCCCATACTTTATCTGCGTAACTTAATCCAGTTTATGTGGAAGTGCACATTCCACATAGTCATCTAGCCAGATTACACCATCCTGGAACAGGGCATGTGGTTCTGCTTTCTGGATCTTAAGGACTTGTTCTTCCACATTACAGTCCGTCCCACTGATGGTACCTCAAGTTCCATGCAGAGGGGTTCTTGTCAGTTCAAGGTCAAGCCTTCAGTCTCTAGTCCACACCCAGAGTATTCACCAAGTGTATGGCAGTGATGTCAGCTTTCCTGCAGTGCAGGAGCATCAGTTTGTATTCCTACTTGGAAAACTGGCTAATAACCAGGCCGTCCAATGAGGCTACAAGGTGTTCCAGAGATCTGGCCCTCCAGACCTGTAGAGACTTGAACCTGTTAGTGAACCTGAACTAGTTTTGACTGATCCTCTCACAGATAATCAAGTTAATCGGGCAGAACCTCGCAGGCCAAGGCCCATCTCCTCGGGACCGGGCTCATGACCTACCTCTTTGCCCGATCATTTCAACCTGGGCGCTTGCACGTGCCTGGATTCCTGCAGCTGCTGGGGTATATAGTATTTACCACCAGTGTGGTCTGTTGGGCACATTGGCGAATCACGCCACCCGCAGCAGGAGAGGGACCACCAGTAGCCAGCACCTAGGCTACTCATGATATGCTTCTGCACTTTGCCTGGCTGCGGGTTTTGGGTTTACGCCCAACATCCAGCTGTCAGTCGCCAATGCCCCTTTTCTGGGAACCTGCTATTTGGACCTAGTGCTCAGTCCATCCTAGATTCCTTCTGGCTTCGGGCATACTCTTCGGTCTGTTCAGGACATACTCTTAGGTCTGTTCAGGACCTCTATCACATCCCCAGGTCCCACCCCTACACCCCGCAGGTGGGCTGTCTCGATCCCGCCCCCTACCAGAGTACCTCTCAGCACCACGGTAGGGGCTTCAGGTTGGCGGCTCAGTCTGCCCCTCCACGCATACCCGCCCCTCATGTGGGCACGACCCGCTTCTGCGCCCTAAACCGCTTCAGATTCCCCGGCCTCCTCTTGCAGGACTCTGAGGCGTCCAGGGATCTCTTTCCTTTCTTGGAGGTTTGCTCGGACTGGACGCTTCGCCTCCTCCATGCGGATCCGATTGGAACTCCTGCTACTCTCCCTATTGGAGTCCTTCAGTTGTTCCTTCCTCTGCCCATCTGGGATGTTTTTCCTGGTGCCCTTTTTTACTATATGATCCGCCTCCACTTGTATATTTCCTGATTTGACTTTCTGCCAGAGCCTGTCGACCTCTTCCTCGCCAGGATGAATCACTGTGCCTGGCCACCTCACAGTTCTTTCTGCATCATGCCTCCTGCATGCTGTCCTCACCCACCTTTGAGCCTTTCTGCTGAGCAGGAGTGGTTTGAGTTGACATTTCTCCTAGTTTCATGCCAAATGTCTTCGCCTAACCATTGGCCTATCTGCCTGCATGGAAGAGGTTTGAGTTGGACATTTCGTTACATATCAAACATATTGTCCTCACCCCACCCCGGCCTATCTGCCTCTGTGTGTGCGGTTTGCAGTTGACATTTCTACTCAGTATCATACCTTTGTTGTCCTCCCACCTTGGCCTAACTGCCAGAGTGGGCGCGGCTGAAGTTGACATTTTACTGTGAAGTTTCCTTCTTGGCATCGTGGACAGCTGGATTTTGCAGGCTCACTGTCGGGCATGCCCTCTGACCCAGCTTCCAGCCTTGCTTTTCCTCCCATTTGGATTTTACTGCTTCGTAATCTCCCATAAGTATTGACTTGCTGCAAGAGACCAGTCCGTAGAAGATAGTATAGTTATGTAAGAACTTACCGTAACAGTAGATCTTCCGGGGACTGTCTCTTGCAGTAAGTCCCGCCCTCCATCCCTGCCTTTTCACCTTGAATCTGCAACTCAGGACGTTGGGTGGGATCGCTGTTTTCTGTTTTCTGGCCCTCGCCTACCTCGGTCCAGGCCGGCTCCTGAGCCGACAGTGAACAGAGGGTACTGGGGCCATTCACTGTTATACACATCCACAGGAAGTGATGTTGTGTGGACGGCCCCATGGAAGACTGCTAGAAGAAGCTGCCGTGTGACAGCCACCTGGTGGATACTCCCATAAGTAATGACTTGCTGCAAGAGACAGTCCTCTGAAGATCTACTGTTATTAAGTTTTTACATAACTGTACTTTCTAGGAGTGGTAAACAGTTCACATCCACAACCCACCAGCCCTCTCCAGGCAAGTGGCACACAGATCCCGGCTTCCAGCGTGCAAAGATCTGATGTCACGGGGTGGAGCTGAGGATATACCACCTGGGTGGTGGGAGGAGCTTAGCTTGAAGGCGTCTGAATCAGACTGTTCCAGTGGCACTGCCAGAATGTGGCTGTGAACAGTATACCATTCCTAGAACTACAGTTACAGGTAAGTAACCTATATTTACTAACCCTGATAACTCAAGACACACAGGCAGCAGGAATCAGTTCACAATGGCAGTAACAATTACAGTGACACCAAATATCATATATGGGAGAGTACCCTAAGCACACCTGGAGTGCCCTCAATAGTAAAGTTACTACAGCACCAGCAGGAGGTTGGAATCCCAGCAAACAACTCTGGATTTCACATAACAGGTACAGCTCTGATTGTGAGCATTTGCAGAGCAGTAATGCACATAAGCACACAAAACTGAATAGCAGTACAGCAACACAAGAGTCCCTCAGACACAGTCCATTACCTTGGTAGGGCAACATGTCCGCCTGACGCCTGTCTCCACTGACAACCCATGCTCTGGACCAGCGCAGAGGACCACTATTGTGGAACAAGTCAAATAGAGGACAGTGAGCTCTGCCCACTGCCAACCAATTGGTGAAAATTTGAAGTTCAGAGCTCAACAGATTTGAAGAAGAAACAGGGGCTTGGGGAGAGAGACTGAGGTATCTGTTTCTGGGAGGGAGAGCCATGATGGTAAGCTCACCCTCGTGACCCGGCTTCACTTACTTCACTTGTTGCAGTGTCATTGAGGCACAGGTGGGAAGCATAGAGAAACCCAGGAGCTGTTGTAAAATTCCACAAAACTGTTTATTTGTAGTTACATTAACATAAAATAAACCTGTTCAGAATAACTATATACAGAAGCAAAATAAAATCTCTTTAAAAATCTCCCTTGCAGCTCAGCTTAGCTGTTTTATAACTCTTTTCAGCCCCGTCCTTTGCAAGCATTCTGTTCTTTGTAAATTTCAGGAGCTGCTAGAACATGGAGAACTTCCTGAGGTCCCACAGCAACTGCAAAAGGCTCAGTCACTTGCACCAAGTAACCTCTAGCTTTTACAGTTATCTCAATAAATATATACATTTCAACAGTAACACACTTTTCTAAACAAAAGTGATCCCAATATCAGGTACATTTCCATACATTGATTCTCAAATATTTATATTAGCAGATATAAATATGCAAGGAAGAAAGACAGCAAGAGAAAACTGAGACAGTGAGAGGCAAAGAATTGCGAGACTGTTAGGGTTGCTCGAGTCCAGGTCTCGCAGGAAAATTTGGTTGCAAACCAGACAGAAGAGACAGAAAAGGAAAGAATACAGATCCTTGCATTTAAACACTTTCTCCAAAACAAATGGGACAGGGTCCTATTCTACCCTGTCACACGCAGGTCTGTCTGCAGTGTTTGCAGTGTGCTGAAGAAGTGAATCATAACTGCGTGGTGTTATCACGCCAGTAACTAGCTATAGACATGAATGTCTGGACAATTACTTTAAAGGAAAATGGTCAAAACCCTAAACAGCCCGCCTCCGAAAGCCTTACCCCCCAATAAGGCATTTTGCAATGGGAGAGAATTTTTATGCATTATAACTCAATTTTATTGTTGAAAAGCCTGTAAAGAGGCAACATGGTGGATGTTGCACGCAGTCATTTCATGTGATAGTGTGGCGCTGCCCTCCATTGAAAAGCATGGAAGTGAGTGGTACGCATCACATTGTCATATGCAATGACAGTGCGCAGAATCCGCCATGTTGCCTGTTCGTGGACTTTTCAACAGTAAAATTAAGTGAGTTAATGCATAAAAAATTCTCTCCTATTCATGTAAAAGCCTAACCGTGGGGTAAGGCTTTTGGGGAGTGGGCAGTTTCAGTTTTGACTATTTTCCTTTAAAATACCTTGAACAAAATATCACTTAATTCGTTTTATTACATTATGTAGATAGTACTACCTTCTATTTACTATCATCATAAAACTCATGTTAATACGTTAAGGAATTTTAACTTGGCATGGCTTATGAATGTTGTTTATAAATAGATGGACAGCTAGATTAAATATTAAGGTTCTCTCTTTGAACTCCTTTCATGTGACATGAACTAGTAAATGTCATTTCACTTTTACTGATTTGTTTGCTGTTAAGAGTTTTGTTTCCTTGTTCATGTTACAGGGCTATATTTCTAAACAAAATGTTTTCATTATACAGTAGTCACCATGTCACTTTGTTTATGCTTGTAAATCAGACGTAATCACCATCAAAGCCCCATGCTCACAGACTGGTGTGCTGCAACACCGCTGAGTCAAAAGCATGAACTAAATAAGAGAATAATGGATGGGCAGCAGTGTGTAATGGGTTCCTCTTCTACACACCTGAGGTGTGTGATACTTTAGAAACCACAAGACTGAAGGTATAGTGATTTATTTGGGTATCACGGTGAGCGGTAAAAACCAAAATGCAGAGCTTTACTATTCCCCATGTTTTATATAATTTATGTTTCCTTGCGCAGTAAAATGCAACGCCTTCTCTACGCTAGTTGAGGTGGTGCACAAGGTAATGTCTGTTACATATGTACTTGTGCGGGTGTAATGGACATTTACACATACTACTTTTAGATTGTAATCATATCTAATCAGTAATTATACAATTATTAAACAAGCATTTGTCAATGCCGAATGTTTGCTTGCTGGTATTGGCATTGGTACTGTATAAGTTAGAGATGCATAATAGGAATGGCAATGAAGTATTGAACTAACGCATTCCCCACCCCATCCTGGAGAGACTGACAGGCGTTGGGGTGCCTTTCGATGCTAATATAACATCACACCATTCCACCTCACCCCACCCTGCAGACACTGAAAGGTGTCATGGTGTGCCTTGGGGTCTTCAGCTCCTGCGCTCACCCCATTCCATAAGGAAATAAGCTGAGATGGGTGCAGTATAGGAGAATGGGGTGAACGTTAGGCTGAAGACCCCAAGGCACACCTTGATGCCTGTCAGTGGCTGCAGGGTGGGGTGTGGGTGGAATGGCATGAGCATTATTGCCACCCCAAGCTACATCCCGCGCCTGTCCGCTCAGACAGGTGGGCATTACTGGAAACCCTAACGCCCGGGAGTTTGTTGGTATTTTCACTCCAGATTTTCAGCATGGGCTTTTGGGCACCCCACCTCATGAACAGTGGCACTATCATTTCATTTCTCAATCCCGAAGGTGATTTCCTGACATGAATCCGCCATTCAGCACAACAGGTAATGAAAAGACATTTTGGACAAGATGTGAATAATGACATCTGTACTATTCATGAGGAGATGTGAAAAAATGGCAATGTTGAAAATCTGGAGTAAAATATGAAAAAGTGGTGACGTTACTAGTATGTGAAATTGAGTAATGCATGCTTGTAACCCAGACATTTTTGAATTTGTTCACCAGATTTTCAACATGGCCTTTTGGGACCTCCCTCATGAACAGTAGCATTGTGATTTCATTAATCTGTCCCAAAGTTGATTTCTCACAGTGACTGTGCCACAAGTGCAAAAACACGTTTGGGCAGGATGCAAAAATGACAGCTGTACTGTTCATAAGGAAGTGTGACAGATTGGCAATGTTGGAAATTTGGAGTGAAAATATTACAGATTGGTGAAGATTGTAGTGTGCGTACAAACTGCGCCGCTCGTAACATGGTCATTTTGGGTTTGTTTCACAAACTTGCAACATGGGCTTTTGGGACCCCACCTCATGAACAGTGGCACTGTCATTTCGATAATTGTCCCGAAAGGTGATTCTGTGCAGCGACTGCAAAATCACCTTTCAGGACCGAGAAATGAAATGGCAGTGACAGTGAATCACGAGGTGGTCCCAGGGACCCCATGTTGAAACTTTGGTACCAAAACTCCAAAATTGGTGAGACAGCAACTAATTGAACCCCCGCTTCACTGCCATTATAGGGCTTACCATAATTTCTTCAATTCCCGGTTGGTCTTTAAAGAGTGCAGACGTGTTCCAGGTCCACAGAAGATCGCTGCTGCTGATCTCCGGAGGTAAGTATAGGGGTGCGGGAGGAGAGGGTGCACAGAAGGAGGGCGCGGGTTGGGGAGGGGTCATGGGAACGACAAGGGACAGTTTTCTTTTTTTTTTCAGGTTAAAAAATGCATTGTGGGATTGTTTTGTTTTTTACAGGTGAAAACAAAATGCATTTTAGCACACTAGGGTGGGCTCCCAATGTGCCAGACTAGTGGGGTGGATCAGTGCGACTCTGGGATTGCGCACTCAAGGTCGGCTGACAAAAGGGGTGTGGGGGGCACATCCGACACTGGGAGTGGGCATCCTGATGTCGGCAAAACATAAGAATTACTTTGGCACACTGGGATGGGCTCCCATTGTACCACAATGGTGTGTGGGGGCATGCCGACACGGGATTGGGCACCCTAATGCCGTCTTTGGGGGAGTGTGACAGGTGGCAGGGCCGTCAGTTATGCCGATGGGGCTCATTTATTTCACCAGGAAGGATACGCTGAGCAAACGAGTTGCTTAGAAGTCCAGCCATGCGACATTATGCTCTGTAATGCGATTGCTGGAATTTGCCTGGTTGCTGGGGGAGATCTGGCACTGCAATGACAAAACTGTCTGTGATTGGAGTGACAGATTTCTTTAAAGTCTGGTGCTCACTCTGAAACTGCCATCATCGGCAGCTTCCTGTTGATTGGTTGCCAAGGGATGGGTCCCTGACGGCGTTGGCTGGATTGGTCAAACACTGCCACACCTCTGCAATACTCTACTCTCATCAAATGTTTCTTGTGCATTGCACGCAACAAACATAAAATGGGTTTAAGATTTCTAACTTCCTAAGTAGCTAACAGACTTGTCCAGGTAGGCATTTATGAGATAACAGTGCCCCCTAAAAGAAGTCTCTGTGCCAAGTGCCGCATTACCTAGTCATACCACTGTGCCATATTCCAAATTCAAGCTGGGCAGTCACCATTTCTTTTCTGTCATTTAGTGAGAGCTGTGACCCGCCCTGCCAGTTAGCGGTGCCACCTCCCCTTCCCCTGTAACACTTTAAAACATAGCCTACTGCCACCCACACAACAAAAGAAAATCCTTGATCAAACACTGGCACCCACTCTTTAAAGCCATTCCCATCATCCAGCCACCTGCCTGCTTACCCCTACTGCCACAAGATGGCAGTGCGCCTCCATCTGCGGTACTTGAGATCAAGAAAGTATTTCCCATCTTCTCTATGAGCTGCAACTGTTGAGCTTGCTTTTCCTTGTTTGATCCTGGCTGGTGACCAGAACCACAACATACACAAAGCAATCCAGTAGAGGAAGTTAAATTCAAGAACACAACATAATGAACAACAAACAAAAAGAAAATTATGCCCAATGGCGCTGAAGGTTGAGTCGCTGGACACCACACCCTACGCCACGCTGGTGACCTGAGTTCAGTGACAGATTGGGGTCACCGGGGAGAAGGATTAAGTGCCTTACGGCTTGCCCTTCTCCGGGAGGGAGGGCTTGCCCCGCCATTATACCGCCACTGCCTGGGTGACCACGGGTGGTGCTGGTGTGGACAAGGAAGCAGGCAAGCAGGGAGAGGCCAACGCCAGCTGAGGGCTGGAGCAGATGCACGTCTCAGCTAGCATCCGTCTCACTGGTCCTCCACGTGCGCTGGCGTCGGAGGGGTGGACCAGAAGAAGGAAAACAACCACGACCAGTCCAGGTGAAGGGCTCCGCTGGCGCAAGCATGGAAGACGGGGAGGCGGCTTGATTGCAGCTCCTCTGAAGTACCGGATGAAGTAGGGTGACTCTCTGCCCCACCCGGGGTCAACCAGGTCTCTAGAATGTACAGGAGCAGGTGCACTTATCAGAGCCCCCCGTCCTCATGGTACACAACTGAGGGGTGCATTGGGATGCCTGGAGAGAGGGATTGGCCACGGTGACGGGGGGAGAATGGTAAAAAAAAAAAAAATCCTTTTCCCTAAATGTAATGCCAGAGTGCCCGATCCTGCTGCATCTCTTCTGCCTTCAGTTTGCACCTGTTCTCCAACTAGGTTCAAAAACAAATGGAAAACACAGCCCAACACTGCATTGTAACAGCCACCCCATGTCTAGCAGTCTCTCTTGGGGGTTATTGAACCCATAAGTACTGCACACTGTCACTAATTAAAAAGGCTCTCAGACTGTAGTGCCTCTACTGGCAATTATACCAGTAGAGGGACTACTGTACAAGAAAATTACTTTGATTTAATTTTACTTATTTTATTTTTTCAAATATTATATCAAAATGCCACACATGACCCATTTCCTAAGTGCAGTAATATTTATTTATTTATTTACGAGTTTAACCAGGAAGGCATACTGAGCAGTGAAATGCTCGATTCCAGATGCAACCTGGGGACAAGTCCCAATACAATAACACAAATACAGGTCATAGCACAGTGAGGGTCCACCTGCCATGCAGACAAAAACAGCAGGTAGATCAGGAACATAGGAAGGGTCAGTGTTGGGCTGTACTTATGGGTTCAATAACCCCCTTCCCCAAGAGAGACATGGGGTGTCTGTTACAGTGCAGTGTTGGGCTATGTGTTCAGTCTGTTTTTTAGACAGCCACATTTCAGGGTGTGCGGTGTGGGCTGTAGCCCACCCTTCTTGCAGCGTTGGCCTCATTTGCCCCTGGGTGGGTGGGTAATCCAATACCATTCACCCTGTCGGTATTCTTGCTTTTGTAATTTTACCCAGTTTTACCATTTTATGGCTACGATCATAATGAGGAAGTCCTGCGTTGAATCAGAGTGCTGCTGGAGCTCAGCCAACAAAATAAGTCTTGATATATGAACCCCTCTCTCTTCAAATACAAGCAGATTTATCAAAATGGTGTAAGTAAAGCTTTCTTTCTTTCTTTCAATGTATAAACCATTAGCATGTTATTCTCCCAAAACTCCTATATCTTTTACAAAATATCCCTATGTTCCCAGCATCCTTCTATTTTAACATATGGGAGAAATGATTCCGCTTTTATCTGGGATGGACAGAGACCAAGGATCAGATTATCTCTTCTTTATCTCTCATTATCTCAGGGTGGGGTTAATCTTCCAAATTTAAAGTGGTATGCCATGGCCGCCTTTTGAAAATCTTTTCTTGTGGATCTCCCTGGGGACCATTATATTTGTAAAGACATCGAATTCCATATAAATGACCTACATGATATAGAAAATAGTCTTTGCATCTAGAGAAAAATCCCCTCCTCTTGAGACTTCTGAATTTCACAGCCCAAATTTGAAAAAACTGGTACACCTTAAGACAAAAAAGGCCTTTAAACAAATCATCTTTTTTTCTTCACATTAGTCTCTCTAGATGCTAGCTTCATTCCGCCAGCCTGGATCAGACTTTTGCACTATGGTGGAGACTAGGTCTTAGCTATTATCACCAATTTATTAATCAAAAGGCATTATCCCTTTTTCTGAACTTCAACTTACTTACTCTCTCCCAGACTGTGATTTGTTTTGCTATACCCAGGTGAGAAACCACATCCTCAGGCAAAGAGAGTTTGCAGCTATATGCCCTACTCCTCTCCCTTTATTATGGGTGATTCTGAGAGACTTACTGAACAAGAATTTCCTGGTTGAGACTAATTAACCATATCTATAAGCTTTTAAGGGAGTCCCTTGGTGAGCTCTTCCCAATCAATTTTAGATGCATGGAATGGCGATTTGGACTTGGAAGTCACCCCAGCAATGGGAAAGTGCAGCTGTGCAATTAAAATTACATCCTCCCAAATCTGGAGGGAATTCGCTTGAAGTCCCGATCTAGATATTTTAGAACCCCAGCTATATTAGCAAAATATCTCCCAGCTACTTATGGGCATTGTTGGAGAGGGTGTGGTTGCACATTGCTGGGCCTGGGCCATATCTTTTGGTTCTGTCCTAAGCTTACCTCTTGGTGCGCTCTTCAGCTGGAGCTGAAGGAGTGCCTGGATGAAGAAATAGAATTGAAGGCTGAAATTGCTGTGCTTTCTGTCTATCCCTCTCACAGACCAAAATGGGAGTGCACCTTATTACCAACCTACATTTTAGCAGCACACAAAGCTATTACATGCAGATAGCTGTCCAGTATCGCCCCATGGTGGTGGATCGTGACAGATAACTTTGAAATACATAACCTAGTGCTCTTACCTGCCAAATTTCACAATAGGTTGGATTCCGTTATAACCAATTGGCTTAGATGGATAAAGCATTTAGCCTTAGTTGACCCAGAATTTGTCCCATAGGGAGGGTTGGTGTGAGATGAGTCGAGGCTGATAATCACAGGTGACTGGGATCAGGCCATTCTGCCTCCATCTTTTGAATTTGAGGATAGACCGCCTGCAATATCCTCCAACCTTCCTACCATTCCCTTCTCCTAAGATTGGACAGTGGAGGACCACTATATTTCTTTATCTCCCTAGATATATGTCGAGGTGTCATTAAATCAGTCTAGTACTTGATTTCACATTATGATGTTTATGTATAATGATGTCATAGATGCTGAATCCAAAGAAATCAATTGTAACAACTTGTCTCACTCAATAAAAATGACAATTAAAAATAAATAAATAAACATGTACACATAAATATGTACACATTGGAAGAGAGAAGGGATCGGGGGACATGATAGAGGTCTTCAGGTACATGAAGAGGGTAAATAGGGAGGAACAGTCAGGGTGCTTCGAAGGAAGGAGGAGGGGCCACTAGAGGGCATGGGTGGAAGCTGGAGGGAAGATTCAGGGGAGAAAGGAGGTGCTACTTCACTGAGAGGGTGGTGGAGCCATGGAATGCACTGCCTAGGGGGCTGGTGGAGGCAGAGACAGTGGAGGGTTCAAGAGGGGTGGGACAGGTACAGGGAAGAGTTCTGGAAGCAAAATCCAATGCAGCAAGAATATCCGGAACTGGGAAGGGAGAAGCCAGAGGAGGCGAGGTAGCAAGGTCAGCACCCAGGGTGGAGGCTGGACTAAACGAAGAGACACGAAAGACCGCTCGCCTATTCTGCTGGCATTTAGTATGTTAGTATGTAATAAATCTTGATGACATGAAGGACCCGATCCACAGTGTGTCCATTTCCACCCATACTGAGGCTATGTATGGCTGCAGAGTGCTCCCTCCGACCATTTGAACATTCTGGGTCATCTACAGTTGTGGATGTGCACCCTCCACACAAAATCCTGGCCTTTACGTGGACAGGGACACACAATGTGTGCATAAAATTTGTGTAGTAGATGCTGGTTGGGAGTCAGGAGGGTTGTCACTTTTTTATGATTTGTTAACTCTAATGTAGTTAATTTTATTACTATAGTTTTAACAGTTCCTGAGTGTGCCTTTTGTGGCATCTGAATTTGAGATTCTAGGTGTCATTTCATGGCATTTTGGCTGCTTTGGCAGGTACTTTTTGTTAATCATTGAGTTTGTCTGTTGATGTATGCCTAACACAGTGTTGTACAACCTATCTTATTGAGCCTTATCTTTCTTTTTTTTTTTTTAACTTGGAGATTATTCATTTTGGCAGGTCATTAGTACAGTTTCTTCATTTGCCATCCTGTGGTAACACTGAGGTGATTTCGGAGAAATCACACCTGTTTTATAAGCATAATGACCGATATATAGAAGATTCCTAGCAGGTGTGTGTGTGTGTGTGTGTGAGAATATGTATCGTAGGGGCATGGTCATGCCTCATAGGTAGGGTTCAATGGTCACTTCTATATTAAACCCAGAGGTTTGCACTTTACTATCTTTTCTACCGCTCAACTGATTTCGATTAAATTTTGCATGCACCATCGGGGACCAAAGATCTCTTAATTTGGCAAGTTTCATCCCAGTTGGTTGTGCGAAGCGGAGATGCGGAGTGTCAAAATGTGAAAATTACCATTTGTGGTGTAAATTCTTTGTCACAATGTTTCTCAGAAACTGTATGGAGTTGTGCTCTGAAATTTGCAGGGTATACAGGTCTTGGGTCACAGATGTGCCTTTTGAAGGTTTGGTAAAAATATTAATCCATTCAAAATTATTAGTTAAAATTTTCCAATTTCCTATGGAAAAAATTAGATGTGCTGAGCGAAATAACTGTTTTGTTGCAGCGAAATCGGTATTTATTGCCACAAATCACGGAATATACTATTGAGATTCTGCCATCTTGTTTCCAGTTAACCAAAGGCAAACAGATTTAAATATTTCAAAACATACTTACCCATGGTAAACACCAACAGTTGTGTTTACTAATTGGAGACCAAGGAATCTGATTTTGTGGTCAATTTGACAAAACAATTTGCAGAAATATGTTGATTTTTATCCACGGACATTTTAATGGGCGCAAATTGCAGCACTATTTTGGCAGAACCCCCACCCACCATTTCGCAAAATAGTGCTGCAATTTGCGGTAGTAAAACCTCTGCAGCTAAAATATACATATTTCTGCTCAGTTTTGGGGTAAACTGACAAAATCAGATTCCTTGGGCAGCAATTGGGTGAACACAACTGCTGGTGTTTACCATCTGTCAATATTTTTAAATATTTTAACTTGTTTGCCTCGCTAAATGAAAACTAGTTAACCTCTGCCAATGTCTTTCCTGGTGGTCTAGTGGCCCTCCTCCCGATCCCCATTATTTGTATTTTATTTTAAATTTCATTTTCCTGGTGGTCTAGTGGCCCTCCTCCCCAATCCTTGATGCCCATCTGTTTATTTCATTGGTGGTTAGTAGCATCTCCCACCTTTCCATGTTATTTTCATGCTGCAAATAAGAAAACCATCCCTCAATGCCTTTTTAGTTTGTTTTATCTGTAAAAAAAAAAGTCCATCGCTGATCACACCAGCACCCCCACCCGACCTCCCACTGTGCACCTACACCCCTTGACACCTCCAACTCCCTCACTCACATGAAGAGGTCCCAGGTTTGAGATCCACTCTCCGATCAAAGACGATCTGCTGCTGGAACCGCGACTACAATATGAGAAACTAAGGTAAATGTGCTTCAATGTATTTCAATGGGGGTTCAAATTTTATGCATAACTTTGGCATCTTTTGAATTTTGACCCCAAATTTTCAACACAGCCTTTTAGGACCCGCCTCATGAACAAGGTGACTGTCGTTACGTAACTCCCACCAGAAAGGTGATTTCGTGGTCAGTTGGTTAAATCACCTTTCAGGCAGGATTTTTGTAACAGCAGTCATGTTGTTCATGAGGTGGGGTCATAAGAAGGCAATGTTGAAAAGTTGGGTTATAATTAAAAATGGCAGCGTTATGACCATTTGTTGCAATTTCGTTATGCATGCTTGTAACGTTGGGAATTTTAAATATTTTGACATCAAATTTTCAACATACACTTGCTATTACCCTCAAATGTATGACACAGCTGTCATTTTCAAATCCTGTCCAAAATGTGTTTCGCACCTGTGGCATGGAATGGCGTTGCTGTTGAGCGGACTTATGTTTCGCTGATTTGAAACTTTTCAGTACAGGGTACATTAGGTGGGTAATAATATGACTATGCTGACAATTTCGTCACATTTGCCTGCAAGTGTAAGTGCAGGGCCCTCCACAGCAACATATATATACACATATTTGGAGCACACATGTAAATATGGATACCATTAAGGAGTGATACTTTCTCAAAAAGTAAGAACATTCTTGGCAAAAACTTTGTTAATGCATCAGCTACGGTTCCCACCATCAAAAGCTGGGAAATGTGGTATTGGGTTGCCCACTCTGCACACACCAACAGGCATCGGGCGTGCCTTGGTGCGTCAGCCTAATGCTCACCCCATTCTCCTATACTGTACCCATCTCAGCTTATTTACTTATGGAATAAGGTGAGTGTTAGAAGCTGACGACCCCAAGACACACCCCTGATGCATGTTGGTGTGTGAGGGTGGGGTGTTAGGGTTGGAAACCCTAACACCACATTTCCAACTTTTGATGGTGGGAACCCTAACTGATGCATTAACAAAGTTTTTGCCAAGAAAATATATATACTGTTGCAGTAGTGCCATTATAATTAGGGTTGGCCCGGCAGTTTAATGTTAAACTTCAAATTTTGCACTAATAACTTTTCAGCAGTTCAGCAGTTTGCATGAAATATGGCATGCTTTGCAGCTAGGGAAGGGCTCTTGGCGTCAGATTTTGTATGAATCCCTTTTGTGGTTTTGAGATAGAGTGGTGAAAAGCATAAAATGTGACTGCTTTTTCCAGTGTTTTTTAATGTTTGTTTTTTCAACAGCTGTTTCTTGGAAACAGCTTTTGGTTGTGGTCTGAATTTTCAGGGTTGAAAGCTTTTGTCTTACAGATGTGCCTTTTGAAGGCTTGGTGAAAAAATATTATTCCGTTATTAAATTTTGAATTTTGCCATGCAAAACGAGCTTTTTTCTTCGGAGGTAGCTTGTTTCTAAGGATGTAGCATGTTTTCGAGGCAGGGTTCATAGTGTTGCAGGGAGCCTGATTGTGTAGTGGCATCCCTGCCTGCCCATTATCTTCCCGTATCCCTGGTTTCTAGTGGCACCCCCACTATGTTTGCCCTGTCTTCTGGCGCCTCACCCTCCCATTACCATGCTTAATTTTTTTAATTTGCCGACAGCAGGGTGCCCAATCCCCTGTCAGCGATGTAAGCCCCAGTGTGGGACACTGAGGATCCCACCCCAGTGTCCCATAACATTTTTTTTATATTTGCCAACAGGGTGCCCAATCCCTGTTGGCACTGTAAGCCCCCGCCAATGTGTGACACTGGGAGCCCACTCCCAGTGTTCCCAAAAATGTATTACAATTATTTGCCGACAGCAGGGTGCCCAGTGTTCGGACTTGACCCCCGCCAGTGTGGGACATTGGAGAGCCCACTCCCAGTATCCCAAGTTCTGTCCTGCCTCCCAGTACTGTGGGACACTGAGAAGCCCACCCCAGTGTCCCGAAATATTTACAACACTCCCTGAAAAAAAAACAGTCCTGACGTCTTTTTTAACATCCTGAAAAAGAAAATGGTCCTCGTCATCTCCCCGTCCACACTCCCTATCCCGACCCTCCACCGAGCAACCCACTTCTTGCCCTATACTTACCACTGAAGATCGTCAGCTGGCATATTCTGTGGACTGGGACATGTCTGCACTCTTCAAAGCCGAATCGCAAACTGAAGAATCAAGGTAAGTGCCGTATAATTGTTGTCAAGGCGTGTTGAACCTATGTTGATATCTCGACTATTTTTAGGTATTTTTGCACCAAATTTTCAACATGTGCTTTTGGGACCCCACCTCATGAACACTGTTACTGTCGTTTGGTTAGCGAACCAAAAGGTGATTTCATGGTCACTGCACAAAATCACCTTTTGGTACAGAGTAAAGAAATGACAGTGCCAGTGTTCATCAGGTAGGCTCCCAAAAGCCATGTTGAAAATTTGTACAAAAATACCCCAAAACACCAGAGTTGCATGCAGTCGTTGAAAGTTGTCTATGCATGTGCGAACTTTGGGAATTGTTATATTTTCACTCCATATTTTCAACATAGACATTTTTTCATGCCACCTCATGAACAGTACAGCTGTCATTTCTCACATCCTTTCTCAAATGTGTTTTTGCACCTGTGGCATGGAATGGCTCGGTCATTGCTTGAAATCACCTTTCGGGACTGAGTAATGAAATGACAGTGACACTGTTTATGAAGTAGAGTCCCAAAAGCCCATGTTGAAAATTTGGAGCAAAAATACCAAAAACACCTGAGTTATGCATGATTGTTGACATTTTCCTAATGTGATGCGTAACTTTGCCAACATTTCACATTTTCACTCCAGATTTTCAACAGAGCCATTTTTTCACACCACCATAACGGTATAGCTGTCATTTATGACATCCTGCTTGAAATGAGGTTCCGCACCAGTGGTGTGGAATGGTGTTTTGCCATGGATTAAGACATTTTCACCTATGGGGTTTATGAGGTGGGGTGATAAGAAGACTATGTTGAAAATTTGGGGTCAAAATGAGAAAAATGACAAAGTTATCAGAGCTACACATACAGTAAGGATATGATTATGCTATCTGAAAAGTAAGGAAATTCATTGCAAAATCTTTGTTACTACATCAGCTAGGGTTGTTACGAAGTGACAAAAGCAGGATAAAGGGGTGTTAGGGTTTACAACCCTAACACCCCACCTCAATTTTTTACGTTTTATTTTTATTAGTTCAGGGTTCCGATTTGAATAAATACACTGCTCAACTAACAAGGCTCTTGTTAGTTGAGTGGTGGTTTTGATGTATCCGAATCGAACCCTGAACTATTTAAAAAAAACAGCAACAAAAAAAAGACAACGGAAAGTTAGCTCCATAGTAGTTCAGGAGCGCTTCAAGGCCTCCATATAAATATGACACAAGACATGCAGAAAAGGGGGGCGGTGTTGAAGATAGGAAGTGGAAGGGATTCATGGTCGGCTCCATGGAGCCAAATTATCCCTTCCATTCCAAATCTGCCGACATAAAAATTGTGCTTTTAGCTCCCAAGGACTTTGGAGCAGGTAAGACAGCTATAGTGTTTCTGGGGAAATTTCTAAAGTCAGTAAAGGTGCTCAATAAGTATAAGGTTTTACAGGATTTCTTCACCATGGGTGAGATGTCTGGCTTCAGTTCCATCATTGCATTGCATCTACACCACGGTCACATGATCCGACCAGTGTGGTGCTCAGAAAACTTCCTGATTGCTGGGAAAAATTTACTTGCCGAAATGTAAAACCACATATTTTAAGGTAACTAACTGCATTATTCAGAAGTATTCCCTTTTCACTGCAGATACACAGGAGGGTTTCAGAAGAGGTGAAAACAATAAAAACCTTGTTTAGATATTAACTATTCTAGATTATGAACAGTCAAGCCGTAGTCCATATTTGTTTATTTAAGGAATCTGAATTACAACCTTTGAGTCAAGACTCCTTTGCAAAGGCTGTACGTCAGATATACATACGCTTTATACGTAAGACATATACAAAAATCCATCAGATATACATACATTGGAGGTTTAGGGATGGGATACATAAAAGAATATACAGAGAGCAGTTTACAAGTTCAGGTTGGTAATTGGCCAACCCAAGTCAATTTGGGTGAGGCAAGTATCACAATAACAGTGTTTACAATCAACAGGCTATTCAGTGTCAAGGTAAATCATGGGAAAGGAAGGTAGGGAAGGTCAGCATACACTGGTCAGTTGGAAAAGGGGAGAAGGAAAGAGATTGGAGGTCGAGCAGCAGTATAGGCGCTGAGGGAGGCGGACTAAGTGCAGTCACATCTGGAGTGGGAAAGGATTCCGGTGGAGTAGGGATTTAAATGGACCTAGTCGCTGTACCTGAGTGATGGTCGTGTATTTTATTCAACCAGATGGGGCGATAGAAAAAGGAGCTTGGCCCATTATGGTCCTACAGTGGAGTACAGAGAGGAGGTAGCTTGAGAACTCCGTGTGACCATGGTAGGGTGGTGGGCTGTACAAGGTGGCGAGGCCCAGAGGGAAAGTGTTTCATGAGAGCTTCCTAGCCAGGAGACAGGTCTGTATCTGAGTCTTCCTTCAAAATTAAGCCAGTTGGTTCAACTGTAGAGTTCACAGGTATGTGTCAACCGGTTACAATCAATAACTAACACGTCAGGCTTTATTTAGGGCAACTTTGATATGACACAGGGCAGTGGGTTGGCAGAGCTGTAAACAACAATCCTGTAATCAGTAAGGAGAGTAACGATGATGTCACAGCTAGCTTTAGGGCATCTGCACCCTTATGCCTCATACAGGAGACATAGCCTAGAGTTGGTAGCAGAGCTGAGCAGATTGTTGTGTTTATGGTATGTGAGAGGAGTCAAGGGTAATTGCCCAGGTATTTAAAGGTTGCCACCAGATCAAGAGGGAGCCCTGACATTAGGGATACTGAGGGAAAATTTCTATGCTTATTGTATCTGTAGGTGAAGGGCGTGGCCTTGGTCTTTTGTAGTTCAGGACAAGACGGTGATCTGAGAACCAGGCTTCAGCTTTGGAAAAGGAGCGCTGTAGGGGGATTGAAGGGAGTGGGGGTTCTGAGTGACTAACAGATATGGCTGCTTGTCGGGCAACGAAGCATCTGCCAGAGCAAGCCATAGAGAGAGTGTACATGTTAAATTGTAGGGGCCCAGAATTGAGCTCTCCTAGAATGCCATAGAAATAACAGGTTTGCTGGCCGAGAGGTAGAGTTTAACTTGACCTTGGGTTCGGGTCACTGAGGTAGCTTTTAAAACCACGCGTAGCATCCAGAGACAGACCCATGAGAGGCAGGGATTGGATTAGGAGCATGTGGCTGACCGAGTCAAATGCCTTGGTTAAGTCAGTGTAGGTTGATCCAACTAAGTGCCCCAGTCAAGGGCTTTGTTTATGAAGGTGGTGTATTCAGGAAGGGCAGTTGTAGTACTGTGGCCCTTCCTGAAACCATGCTGTTCAGGGCAGAGGTGGTCATATTTAGAAAGACCATCTGAAAGTTGGTTGACACTATTTTTCTAGTGCCTTGAAGGGTGATATTGGGCAATAGTTGCCCAGGAAGGAGTGGTCCCCACATTTTAGTATTGGGTGATGACAGCTGCTTTCCAGCATGAGGGAATTGCCCAAGGCAGAAGGACCGGTTGAGGATATCAGTGAGTGGGGAGATTACAGAGTCTAAGGTGAAGAGGACTAGCTTTAGGTCAAACGAGTTGCTACGGAAGCGTGTTTTCCAAGGGCTTTGGTTAACTAGGGTCTAGCTTCTTGTGGGGTGATTATTCAGAGCCTGAAAGTGGGGTTAGTCACTTTGTGGGTGGGTTGGAGGGCAAATCAGGTGCCGGGTCAAAGAAATTAGAAGGAAGGACACTGCTAAGATTAGAGAATGCAGTGTTAAGGGTATCTGCAATTGGTGGGAGATTGCCCCATTAACTAGGAGCTGAGCGGGGAAGGGCAGATTTACCATTCAGTTCTTTAATATTATTCCAAAATTGACACCCAGAGCCCCAGGAGGAGGAGAGTGCCTCCTGATAGTATGCAGCTTTGGCTTTCTGAATTTCCCAGGTACATTTGTTCTTGTATTACCTGTAAAGTTGCCGGTCGTGCATGGATCCTGATTCATTGGCTTTGTGCTAGTCATTGTCGCGTTGCTTCATGAGGTCAAGCAGAGCATGGGAGAGCCAGGGGTTTTCTGACTTTTGATTATCTGTTTGGTGAAGGGGTATAGCAGTTACAGGCAGAGTTAAACATGTAGATAAAGTATTGAAGGGTACGCCTATGGATGGCGCGTGTTGATGGTGGTCCAGTCACATTGCAGTAGATAATGTTTGAGATGAGAGAGGATCCTTTTTAAGCCACGAGGAGGGTATGTTTGGGTGACTGTTTTGGGATTTTTATCAAGGACCATCTACAGAGGACTGGTGAGTGGTCACTCAAGGCATCCGGGAGAACTGAGACCTCGATATGCGGTGGGCTGGTTCGTGAAAACGAGATCAATGAGTGTGGAGGTGCCTGTTTTATGGTTAAGCCTCATGAGGGACTGGATGACTTGGGTAAGGTCCAGCATTGCAACAGCATCTTTGTGTGGAACAGAGGAGGAAGCTAACAAATTAATCTTAAAGTCGCCCAGGCAATGATTTCACTGGAGGTGGGAATTAGACAAGGCAGTTCATTACCGAATCAAAAGCTGTTTTTGACACGGGGGTGGAGACATGCACAGTGACTATGTATAGTGCTTTGCCAGACGCTGGCCCATTTGCAGCTTAACAGTGAGAGTTTGGGCCCGTGGGACGGGATGGGAGTGCCAGGGATTTGAGAGGCTTGGAGGGATTCTCTGTAATAGAGAGCACAGCCGCCTCCTCCCTCTTAGCTTGTCTGTCAGATCTGAGGATGGAGTACCCAGGAACATGTACAGCTGAGTCAGGGATATCTGGGCAAGCCAGGTCTCTGTGACTGCAAGGGTGTCAGGGGAGATCAGTGTCATCCAGCCTTGAAAGACATAAAGCTTTTTTTTGAAGCTACAGATGTTGGTGGTGGCTAGAAGTAGTCCATTTGACGCCCCACCGGAGGGATTAAGGAGGGGGCGGGGCGGGCCAGGGTTTGGGTGCACATTGCCCGATAAGAGGAGGAGTAGGAGAACTTGGCAGAGAAGGGCAAGTCTAAGTAGCTTGGATTTTATATTAGGGTTATTGTGCTGGGGACTGGGTGGGTGGGCAATCAAGGGTATGGGGAGGGTGGAGATATTCACGGCAACCAAAAGGGATAGGGAGGTATGCTGTGCAAGATTCTGGTGGGTGGGGCGACAGGGCATGGTGTGTCGGATGAATGGATCATTGTTGGTGGAGCCCACCTAGTGGCATAATGTAGTGTACCTGCCAGGCTGACAGGCAGATGACTTGGTGGAGGGAAGGAGTAAGGAGTACACCAATGAGTAGAGAAGAACATAGTGGGAATACAAAGCAAAGGAATAATGGGAGCCTCAAGGGCAGTGTGGCCTCACGGATACAAGCCTAAGGGTTTGCAAGGTATCTGCTTAAATGAGCCCAAATTAGATGGAGTAGTGGCAGGGTAGTAGCCTACAGTGCACAGAGTGATGGGTTCAAGACTGGGGCAGGGGCGTATGGGAAATTAAGACGAAGGAGCCAGGGTGGGAGTTGATACAGGGGTGGGTGAGATGGGTAAGCAGGGGTAGGGTAAGAGCAGAGAGGAAGGGGACAGTCGAGAACTAGGGGCAAGTGAGATCAATACTGACCCCTGTGAGGCCAGCAGTGATAACCTGCTAATGCGGAAGTGGGCACTTAGTCACGTGTGAGGACATATAATGAGGGCTGGCCTTGGGTGGGAGGGTGGCTGGGGCGGGCAGTCAACACAAAGCGTTGATGGGTAAGCACCCTCAACAGTAGCTCCACAGGTAGGGAGAGCATTCACCTCTTGAACCTGCTCAGCCTTCTGCTCCCGAGTCAGGCTGTGTGTGGTGTGGGGATCCTGGCTGAGGCCTAGAAGAGAAGGAGAAGCAGGGCATTAGCATAAGGTATACTGCGATGCATGGCTTTCCCAATGGGGAGGATAGGAGGCCATGAGTCATGCCAGAACAGTAAAGCCAGAGAATCATACAAATCAAGTCAAAATGATGAGTAGGCACTTCAAAACAAATATATAAGGTACACTCTTAGTAAAACAACACAGGCTTTCTCCGATGAATTAAAGTGCGCAGTCCTCTAATCCAAATTCAACAACATCCCCACAGTACTAGTTCAATCAGATACACTAAGCCTTAGAACCCCACTAAGATATGTGATGAAACCGCACAAAACTGTCCAGAAATTGCACAGAGGGATCCTGGAAATTCTGTCTCCTCATGTCCTCCGATTTAAGTACCCTCAACAGTAGCTTGCAGGTAGGGAGAGCGATTTGCAGCTTGAGCCTGCCCAGTCGTCCGCCTCCTGAGTCAGGCTGTGTGGTGTGTGGGGTCCTGGCTGAGGCCCTTGAGCCTGCCCAGCCGTCCACTTCCGAGTCGGGCTTTGTGTGGTGGGGGGTCCTGGCTAAGGCCTCTTGAGCCTGCCTAGCCATCCGCTCCTGAGTTGGGCGTGTGTGGTGGTCCCGAGCTGTGATGCAGCAGTGCCCTCCTCTGAAGCCTTTGGAGGTGTCTTGTTATTCGGGTACAATACCAGATCTGGTTTCCATAATATATAAGAACCAACTGTTCCATCTGTTTTGGAATTTCGTGTCTTGCTCTGGAGCTGGGCCGTTAGTTTTACATCTGATAAATTTCCCATACTGTATCCTCCCATTGTGTAGTAGGTGGACTGAGTTGTAGCCACAACCTAATGATAACTTTTTTTTTTTGCTGTGAGCAGGTACCCAAACTGTAAATATAGGCCTTATTTTTAATATAGAATGGATATAGTAACAACAGTACCTCCTCCAGTGAGTGTCCTGTAAGCCCCAACCTTATGATGTCTAAACCAAACCATAGACTAATCAGCTGGGGAGAGAGTCAGGGACAGTTTGGCCTCCCAGTTATTTTTAATGTGTCCTGTGTTTGTCTGTTGTCCCCCACCCCACCCCAGCAGGGCCTGGTAGCAGGCTGAAACAAAGTAGGCTGGCCACATGCCCCTTATGGTGTTTGAATTAAAATCTTTCAGTGGGGAAATGTTTTGTCTGCCTATGTGGGTCCTGTCAGCGAGGTTAAGTGATGGTGGATTTGAAGACATCTATAGTGGTCCCTGATGTCTAGGCAGTAATTGCGCAAAAATTATTTCAGTATTCCATTTTCATAGCGATGGAATGACAGGGGTAGAAATAAGTTTTGGCAGTGGGGGAGCCATGAATAGCTCCCTGATCATCAGCAAATTTTGGTGAACCAGGAACTACTCAGGCCGACCAGGAGCTATTGCTCAAAAATGTAGAAAAAGAGGTCCATATGAAAACGCCAACTTTTAATGTTTTTTGTTTTTGTTTCACCTTGGCAGAGACAAACACATAACTATAGTACTAGGCAGAGTAAGAATATAGTACCAAGAGGAAGAGAACAGAAAGCAGCAGAAGACTAGATCTGGGACAGAATAATGACAGACAGAGATAGAATATGTAGAAGAAGGCAAGCGAGTAAAGGAACAGGGTAGAAAACCTAACCTGCTTTGAAGATTAAAACTTCACAAGGAGACACTAGACTCTCATTAAATAAAGATATATTATTTTGTGTGTCTTTTTTTAAGTATTTTACACATTGTTTTTGTTAAAGATCATTGTGTAATGCAATTCAAGGTTTGGAGGGCAAATAGTTTCAAATCATGCAGAGTATCACAAGCAGCTAAGAATTGTCCCCAAATTATAATCACTCAGTCTTCATCTGAATTTTGTTCAAAACGATGATGGAGGTCCTCGTCATTCTCACTTTCACTAGAAGATGTGATGTGAACATCCTCCACTTCTGAGACTTTGCTTTGGCCTGCTGAGCGAGGACTTGTGAGGTTTTCCTCCCAACCTACGTTTTGTTTTTGCGAACCACTCTTTTACTGATGGTGTGCTACAAAAATCTTGTGGTTCTGGGCCTCCATGGAGATTAAAAGTAAGTCCGCTATGGTGCTGGTCTTCAGATTAGCCTCCAGTCAGAAAAATATTTTCATAGCTGAAAATGCCCTTTTCTAGTGTTGCATTGATATTGGATACACTAGTACTATAGCTATGACATGAAGAACGTTTCTGAAGTATAGAGATTTTTTCTGGAAGGTTACACACCATACCTCAAGGAATGAGAGTTGCTTGTGATACTTAGCATAACAAAAGCAAGCAAATAAATAAATATTTTGTTTAAACAGTTTCCATTCTGTCATTGCAGTATGCACATCGCATCCATTCTGCAGCAAGACAGGAGAGAAGTGGTCAATAAGAAACTGGATCTCTCATTTCCAAATGCAGAAAGCTCATTAGAATTGTCAGGCCAATTTGCAGGGTCAGTGACAGTGCCATTCGTTAACAGTGGGTCTTCTGCAAAGCCCAAGAAGCGCTGGTTGAGACAGTCCATTACACTGTTTACAGTCACTTCACATTCCTTGGCAAGGGCTAAAGAGCATCTCCTATTGCCCTTGGAGCACAATTTCTTTAAACACTGCTGTCCCTTCCTCATTGATAACCACTTCTCTCCTGAACTTGGCTAGCGTGGTTCCATCCTCTGCCATTAGATTTTCTGTTTCCGAGAGTACTGTACTTACAGTGTCCATTACAATGGGAAGGAATATGTGGGCATCCTGAAATGCATGGGAGACTGTTGACAGACCTGTGAGTATGTCAAAATAGAAGTGTGAGAGTAGCAGAAATTTTACATTGCATATCTGTTTTCTAAACCCCTTAACTTTCGCCTTGTCTGCTGGTGGAATATCCTGCCTGGTGTCAGACACAAGTTCATCTCAATGAGCCAATATGCTGCTGAAATTATGAAGCACAGCATGGAGAGAATCCTTTTATGTGAGAGTCATCATGTTCCTTGTGACTTTTTAAATGTATGCAAGTGGTTTGATTAGCTTTAGCCACTCTTTTTAACTCTCTGTAATGTGTTGGCGAGTTCTCATAAAATAGAATATTGAGATCAACATGTTGTCAATGGTCTGGGAAAAATAGGTGTTTTAAAAGCATCTTTAGCTGCTAATTCAAGCCTGTGCGAAACACAATGAATGGCAAGAAGCCATGGGCACTCTTCTTTCAATAATGCCATCAAACCCTTATTACGTCCCAAATTGACAGATGCACCATCTGCTCCTGCGCCAATGCAGAATAACTGTTTTAGGTCAACGTGTCCTGACTCAGCAATTGAGGTATCGATAGTCATTGCAGACCTCAAACCACTTGCATCAGCAGACTCTACATCAATTAATCCAATGAACTTCTTAGTAGGTTGCCCATCCTCTAGAATTTTGGCATAAACTATCTCCTTCTCCGTTGGTGGTCCTGTCAGTTGTCCCATCCATAAAGATTGAATGATATATGTATGGAGTTGCTTCTCCTGTGAAATGACTCACAATTGGTTTTCTTAAGTGATCGGCAATAGCTGTGACTGAATGTAGCGCACACTTTCTCATTGGCATAAGCATCACCAAGGTCACACCATGTCTCTTTTCTAGTGATATTAGTCCTTGAAATACAGGAAGGGGTCCTCTTCTTTGGCCAGGTAGTAGGCAATATCAAAAGTTTCTCTAATTTGTATAGAGATTTTATTCATTTTAATGTACATTTCTCTATTTCACCACCTGAGGGCATATTAGCAGCTAAAGTAGCAGCCATTGCTTGTTTATGGCCTTCTGATACAGCATGCCTCTCACAGTTTGTTTTTAACATTGTTAGTTCCAGTGATGTACGAATCCACATTGCTCATTTTACCAGCTCTAGTTGCCCACTTTTTGAATACGTCTGGTTTCTCCTACAAAACTTGCACCAAATCTTGGTTGCAATACCATCTTTTGCTTCAAACTGTAGCCATGTCAAATCTGGATTTTCCTTTTGGCACTGCCATGAGCGCACTGTGGATACATGACAAGAATGGGCCTGTTTTTCTTTTCCTTAGTTGTGGTAGCAGCCTCACTGACAGTACTATCTGGTGTTGTGGTCAGTGGCATCAAAGAGAAGAACGGTTGTCCTGTTTCATCTGGTCCAGGCTGCTTGCGTGCTATATGAAGTGCTGAATCCAAACTTAGAAGTGACATGATTACCATCACGGAAGGACATAATTTGAGCCTTGATGTTAATTAAGAAATGTTAAGTACAACCGCTGAACATGATGAATTGAGATGTTGTGTTGTAGTTGAAGGACAGAGGGTATAATAAAATGAAGAAAATTACTTCACTGACTCTCTCTCTTTTTTTGTAAAGCGTAATGCAGGGATTTTTTGGTAATATAACAGTTAGCTGACCACAAGGCTAATAAATGAACCTTGTAATTAGTCGTACTAATGCTCAGGGTCCTGGGGTCATAGACAAGAAGAGATTTTTTTTATCAGGGGTACAACAGTTAGCAAGCTGACCACGCTAGGGAACCTTGGCAATATGGTTGTGCTAATGCTCACAGGGTTCTGGGACCACTAGCCAAGCTTTATAATTTTTTTTTATCAAGGTTACAAGTTAGTTAAGCACTGACCACAAGGCTAAAATGAGACCCTTGTAATAAGTCGTATAATCTTCACAGGTCCAAGGACTAGTTAGCAAAGCTAGATTTTACTTTTAATCAAGGTACAACAGTTAACAAGCACTGACCACACAGCTAAAATTAACCTTGTAATAAGTCATGCTCGCTAGGTCCAGGGACAAGTAAAAGATTTTTTAATACAGAGGGTCCTGGGACCACTAATCAAGCTTAATAAATTTTTTAATCAAGGTACAACAGTTAGCAAGCAGATCACAAGGCTACATAACCTTGTAATGTAGTCGTGTATTGCTCACAGGGTCCTGGGACCAATTAGCCAGATAGATATATATTTTTTTAATCAAGGTACAACAGTTAAACTGCACAGACCACAAGGCTAAAACGAACCTTGTAATAAGTCTGTCGGACAGTTGTGAAGGCAAGATCTCCCCAGAACAACTGTCAGAGATCACTAAAGCACTTTCTTGCTGAGCTCTGAACTACTACGCAGATTTACTTTTTTTTCAGTGTAAGCCAGAAATAGGGTGGGGTAAGGCTGCAGGACTCGAGGAGAAAGTCTGGAATCCTGAGGTTTTGTGCTCAAAGGTCAAGGACACAAATCTGATGAATATATCGGTTTCAGATTAACAGCAGCTTAGTTGGTTCAAGATATCACCTGCAAAACAGGTAAAGCACAAGAATGTGCTAAAATACACTAGAACAAATGTTTTAAACACTTTTAATTCAGCCCTGTGTGCAGGTATACAGATAGCTGTTTCCCCTCCCTTCTCAGCAACAAATCCCTCTTCGTTAGCTAAACAAAAAAATGTCCCTGATGTAGGGCTTCACTAGCACAATGCCTCTGCACAAGTTTCACTCTGTTCTGCCTGAGATCACTTAACTAAACGCTGATTTGATTTCATTTTCCACACACACAGAAGTACAAATGAATCCTGTCTCTCCCAACGCTCTATCAAATGCACCACGAGTAAGACTGCTTGACTGTTTCTTCATGCATGTCCCGCCTCAATCGTAATTGAGTAAAAGTTAGTGTGTGACAGGCGGATGCAGTAAATAGTCTTCATACACTATTTTAGCCAGTGGTATCTACAGTCCGATTGGCTCACACAATTATGCCAGCATGTAACAGCTCTTTAGTGACTGTTACTGCCCAGTGGATCAAGTAACCATCCCCAGAACCCATGATTTACAGAATCTCAGCCACCTGCAGTCATGTGGTGGCACTCTGTCTCTTCCACTTCACCTGCCACTCAAGTTATTGCTGGGCAGGCCTCCCGTAGCTTCACACACACACACAAAAATGCATTTTGAATTTATTTGGCCAGAACAGCCAAGTGCCAATGTCCTGCTTGATCAATGGACAATGTGCAATGGGCTCCTCTACAAACATGCCTTTACCCCTGCTGAGTTAGTGGATCCCTTGTCCAGTGATGAGTCACTATAAAACCCCTTTCATTTCACCTCCATCGGTGACATTTCAGCCCAGTCATTGGGGCTGCCTTCCAAACCCTTTTGTCCCAGATTTGGAGAGTTGTCCAGTTTTGTGTCCTGCAGCTACGGGTATTGCTTCTTTCTCCCCATAGAGCAGGCTGCTTAATTGCTGGCAATTTTGCTGCTCCCATTTTTAGCCAGTCAGCCCACTCTGCATGCAGTAATCCTCAGGGGCAAAGCTTTACTTTAGCTACTTGTTAAATCTCTGGGACCAGGGACAAGGCAAAACAGACAAATCCATGCAGCACTGCTCATTTTTACTCTTGTTGACAAACTGCATCTGGGAGTGAAAAATGAGCAGTGCTGCATTGATTTCTGTTTGCCTCGTCCCTGGTCCCAGAGATTTAACAAGTAGTGAAAGTAAAGTCATTTCCCGAGAAGCTGGAGAAATCACGGCAACTCATTAGCAGAAGTCGCTTCACTTCCCTGCCCTCGGCCCTTACCCCTGCCCCAGTGATCTGTCTCTTACCACCCCCGATGCCCGATCAAGCTGAAGAAGCTGACTCCCCTGCTTCTTTTCCTGTCTCTTCGGCTGTCGGAGGTTCTGATTCGCCAGACTGACTGGTGACTGTGTGATTATCACTCCCCTCAACTTTCCGTGGGAGGCGTATGGTCAGCTCCTGCTTCATGAACAAATAGTGAAGCAGGCACTTGAATGCTTGATTAAATAGCGTTAATCTACTGGGCGCCCCTTATTTTGACCCCCTGAATTATGTGTCAGACCCTTTGGATCCACGTATATTTATGGTCTCATCTAGCTGGTAAAAAAAAAAAAAAAAAAATACCTGATACAGAGCCATTTAATTAACCTTCTGATTTTTATTTTGTACTATCTTTTTGATATGTTATTGTGGCAGCCTCAGAATGCTGTGTTGCTGTGATTTTGTCTGTAAGGAAACATCCACATCACTATGCCCCACACCTCAGTGTGGGACCCTGATTAGCATTTTTGCCCCATGTTACAGAGTCTGGTACCTGCTTTTGAAGTACTTTTGTTTTATCTGCTTGATCCTGCCATCCCTCCCACTGGCATTTTGAGCATAGCACCTCTAGTGGCGCATCCTACAGTCGCCCACGGCTGGCGTCAGAGCTGAGGGAGCAGCCGCTGGAAGCATGTATAATGTAAGCTTATGGATGGAGCTACTAACAGCTCCAGTTTGCCACTAGAGGTCTTGGTGCTATACGAGACCAAGTATAGACTGACAGTCTATTGGCAGGTGCTGCTAGAGGTGCTATGTTCAAAATTGGCGGGAGGGATGGCAGGATCAACCAGATTAAACAAAAGTACTTCAGAAGCAGGTACCAGAGCTGGCCTGGTGGCGCTGAGGGTTGAGACGCTGGATGCCTTTACTCTCGCACTATGCCTGCAGCCCGGTTTGGGAACCACCTCTGGTCATCGAGGTGCTGGCATTGGGGGTAGATGGGAGCAGGATTGAGCTGCCTTGCGTTTCTCTCCTCTCCCAGGAGGAAGGTTGCCCATCTGCAGTCCCGCAGTCATCGGGTGGAGGTCTGGTGGCTATAAGCGCCTGGTAGGGTGGGGTGTCCCGCTGTGCATGATGTACGGAGCCTCCACACACGCACGCCTGCCAAGGACGAAAGGCAGGGAGAAAACAGGAAAAAGAAATAAAAACAGAGAATTGAAAAAAATAAAAGCAGGTACCAGGACGTTTCCCTTTAAGAGGCTTTCTGGGCTGCTAATTCTGTTGGTGTAAAATTATTTATATATATATGTGTATGTATATATATATATATGTGTGTGTGTGTGTGTGTGTCTATATATATCTATCTATATATATATATATATATGAATTTTTTGTTTTGAAAAGCAACATTAGAGTCGACTTCGTGACGCCAGCATCTATGGCAGACTGATTTTGTTGGTGCTCCCCGGACTGCTCCCAAATATAACCCATCCGTGCCTCACGCTGGCTTCTAGAGAAAAGCAACGTAAATTGATGACATGATGGCCAAAACTCGACAGCGATTAAAAGAATTTACAGCTGAAAGCGAAAAATCAGACCAGGGTAACAAAGATTCTGCGGTAGATCAAGGCCACAGATCACTTTGGCGCTTGAGTGCTTAAGCTTCACCCTGCTTCAAATGACAGCTCCGAGGAAGAGATCATGCTCACAATAACCTCAAAAAGTTATATAGAGAGTTACATTGATTGGGAGACACCCTAACCCGTATTCAAAAGATCTGTTGGAGGTAAAGTCAGAACAGAAAGAACAAAGAAAGCAGATTAATGACCTGGAACAGAATGCAACGTAACTATCTAAATTGGTGGACTTGCATAGTGGGGCTATCCTCCAACTTCACGATCGGGAAATATGGCTACAGTAAAAGTTAGAAGATTTGGAGAATAGGTCCCAAGGTAAATATCCGAATTCACGGAGTACCAGAGGGACTGAGTCTGGTGAGATGACCTCTTTCACAGAGAGCTTCCTATAGGTCTTGGGCTTGGAAAAGGACTTTCATTAAATATTATAAGAGCACACAGATCGTTAATAGCCAAACCTGTGGACCCAAAAGCCAGACCAAGGTCACTGATTATTGCATTTTGGACCACGCACCGAGTCTGAGGTTCTAAGGCAGGCCTGGGAGAAAAAGAACTGATGTTTGGAGATGTAAGACTATTTTTGAACATGAGTATGCTCCTCAGACGATGGATAGAAGACTGAGGCTCTTCCGATATTGAAATTTGCTCTGGGCTAAAGGAGTTAAAGCACGCTTAGACTATCCTGCAACTTTGAGAATAACTACAGATTCAGGTGTACGCTCCTTTCTAAGATTTCGAGGCTATGGAGTTTTTAAAGCAGTGGGACATTTCGTCACCTCTTTACTGGACCCAGAGACTATTCAAGAACTGGAGGGAGGCGTTGGTACACAGCGGTAGGCCTGAGAGGAAAAACGCGAGCTGACTGGAAGGAATACCGCAGACAATCTCCCTCTCGAGCAGCTTGAAGATTACATAGTTCCGACCTCCACACAGGCTACCTCCCTTCCCCAACGATTTAACAGAAATACCAAACTAAATAAGGGGCCGACAAGGAGAGATGCATTAGCGGAGCCTACCTGCAGGGGTGGTGTGAAGAAAAATGGTGGACTTGTGGGACATCCATGCATGGGTTTTGAGTCAGCCATGGACTTTGCAGACTTTGAGCGGCTGCATTGCGGCAGAATCTCATGCCTGCACAGATGGAATGGGACTTTGGGGGGACTTGCTCTCTCTCTCAACTTCCTGATTAAGGTATCCAAGGGAACGGAGCCTGGAATTAATATGGGTTATATGGGTGAGAGCCTACAGGTACAGTAAGGCTAGCTCCCTTCTTTGCCTTTTTTTCCCCTGTTCCTCTTTTACGATCGCTAAAAGGAGTTTGTGTCCACCAGGACAGCTGGTGAAGAGATTTTTCCACTATAATTATTCAGCATGTCTAGATAAACATGTGATCGGTGGGGTTGGGGAGGGCCCGGGGAGTGGAAGAGGAAGGTTGGTCTAAGCAAGTGCTGACGGGATTCTGTATTCCTTAGCCCAGTTAGGCATGGGCTAGGTGTAATCGTAGACACTGCACCATCCTACCTATGTGGCATCAAGAAGGGTAGGTTCTGCTAACACGCTTGGAAGTCAACTATTAAAGTTGCTAAGTTTAGGGGAACTGTTGGGTAACATTCCCTTCAAGTTCTGTTATAGTTAAAAGGTTTATTGTTATAGTTATATAATGCCCAGACAGATTGGAGATGGGGTGGGTGGGTGGGATGGACGGGTAGAGTGACTTGGACAGGGAGATCAAGTATCAAATAGTCTATTTTACTAGTAACATAGGATGGCTATAACACTCATTTCATATAATGTTAAGGGCCTTAACAGCCCAGTTAAAAGGACTAGGATCCTGCAGGAACTGGGGAAACACCGGACTGATGTGGCCTTCATACAGGAATCCCATCTTATGAGTTGGAGCATTCTAAGCTCTGTAGAATGTGGGTGGGGAGGTCTATAGCCCTGTGGCCTCAGAACCCACAGAAGAGGTACGGCAATATTGCTTAGAGAAATTCCCCAGTTAAAGTATTGGGGTGGAGACTGACCCTGTGGGCGCTATGTTAAGCTGCAGACAATAATATATGGGGTGCGCTGTATACTACTGAATATACACGCCCAAATGAACCCCTGAAAATGGAAGGTTTTTAGAAAGAATTACTGAAGACCTTAAATGAACTGGAGGTCCTGTACATTGTGGGGGGGATTTTAATAGTGTAGTCTCTACCAAATGGGATAGAAGAGGTCAGGGAACACAGATAGGAAATGGGGTGAGGGTCTTGGGCGTCTTATGGATGAGTTGGGGCTGAAGGATGTCTGAGGTACAGGCACCCAGGGAGATGGATTTTACCTTCTTCTCTCCACGACATCAGAGCTACTCCGCATAGACATGTTTTATTATCTGGCTAACACCTGTCATATGTACAGGCCTCCAACATTTTACCTATGACATGGTCGGACCATGCCCCTCTACAAATGATTTTAAGATTGGCCCCGACAGTTAGAAATTCAAACTGGAGACTGAACATTGGGCTTTTAAGTTCTGAGGATTTTAAAGAGAGCATGTCAAGGCAGGTGGGGATGTTTCTGGAGACTGATGCGGGAGGAGCCCTCCCGTCGGTAGTCTGGGAATCCCTTAAGGCATACCTGAGGGCTTAGATCATATCCTATAGCTCCAGGAGAAGAGGAAAGAGAGTTAAGCCAGAAAAACTAGAGCAAGAATTGCAGGAAGTGGAGTTCAGGCATAAAATCACTCTAGACCCTATGGATAAAAATTATTGGTTGCAAAAGAAAACGGAGTCAAAACATTTTGGCTAGGCAGGGGAGGGATACTCTGCAGAATTAATCAAAAATACTATATAGAAGGTTATAGGGCGGGTAGGGTTCTAGCGGCAGCAATGAGGAAACAAATAGTAAATAGACCAATAGGAAGTATTAGAAGGCAGGGGAGTGGAAATGCGAGGACAGAAGACCCATTAAAGACAGTGGAGGCTTTTGCTAATTACTACAGGGATCTGTATAGATCAGAGCTTGGTGACCTTCACCAGATGATAGTGGATCATTTTTTGATTCCTACCTTGAATAGTATAGGGTCGGAAGAGAGGGAGGGAGGGCTTAGAGACGTTAATTACCAGACAGGAGTTACTGCAGAAAATCACAGATTTAAAAATGGAAAGTCCCCAGGTTTAGATGGCCTCCTTCTGAGTTTTATAAATCTTTAAAGGAGGAATTGGTGACCCCCTATTGGCCTGCTTCCATCATATCCAGGAGGGAGGAGAAGTACTGACTCATGGAGATATGCACAGATCTCAGTGATCCACAAGGAGGGCAAGGATCTGGAGCAAAGCGGCCTCATACCGCCCAATATTGTTGTTAAATGTAGACCTTAAACTGTTTACGGGATTCTGATGGATTGCCTGCAGAAGGTTGCCCCAAATTTGTCCACCCAAACCAAACAGGTTTTATAACAGGAAGATTCCTAACAGATAATATTAGGCGTCTATTAAATATTATTTCGCTCAAGCAAACCAAAACAAATTTCAATTGCCAATATCGATGGATGCGGAAAAGGCTCGATAGAGTGAATTGAGAATTCCTCTACAAAACAATAGAAAAATGCAATTAGGTCCTAAATTCTTACAAATAATCAAAAATCTATATAGAGATCCTCAGGCAAAGTCAGAGTAAATGGAATTAACACAGGTAGATTCCTCGTTTAGAGGTACCAGGCAGGCTGCCCACTCTCCCCAGTGTTATTTGCTATTTTCTCGGACCTTTGGCAGTAGCGATCCGCCAGAATGGGAATATAGAGGGGTCCTAATGGGGACCATAGAACATAAAATAGCATTATATGCTGACGACTCCATATTCTTTTGGGAAACCCAGAAGCTCCCTGCCACACTTGCTCGGGTCCCTCGACTCTTGGAGCAGTATTTGATACTGAATCAACTATAGTAAATCAGAGGCATTGATCTTGGGTGGAGTAGGCCTCCAGATTTCAAGAGAACCTTCCCATTCACATAGGCAAAACAAAACCAGATCAGGTATCTTGGAGTGCAGGTGACCACAAAGTTATCCAGGTTATTTGCTATTAATTATAACAGGTTATGGAATGATATGCAGAAGGACATGGCTAGGTGGTCGCTGCTCCCACTGACCTTGGCTGGCAGAATAGATTCAGTGAAATGAATCTACTTCCAAGATTTGTATTCCTTTTTCCTCCCTGCCTATCCAGATCCCTAACAAATGTTGGCAGGAAGTGAACTCTGGTATCATTAGATATATCGGGGTTGACCCAGGGTTGGACAATCAACACTTCAGAAACTTAAATCATTGGGAGGCCTAGGTTTGCCCAACTTGAAGGCCTGTTATTTAACTGCCCAGATGGGGGCGGTGACGACTTGGGTGAAACGTCATCTAGACTCAGGGTAGTACGACAGAGAGTGGCAGAGACTGCCCAGTTCCCCATTTGCTCTCCCCAAGCCTGAGCCTCTGAGAAAGTTCATAAATCAAATTAAGAACCCATGGACGCGACATACCATGGAGATTATCCAAATAACTAGATGTAAATGGGATGGAGGAAAGGTATGTTAGGCCATTGTCACTTATTAGACACACACCAGACTACTTACCCCAAGGACAGATCCAGGGTACGAGAGGTGGGAGAAAAGCAGAATTACCAGATTTGCACAGCTAGTAGAGAATGGGATCCTTATATCCTTTCAACAGATTCAGACCAAGTTCAAAATTCCCAGATCTGAATTTTTCAGATATCTACAGATAAGGCATTATCTGAACACGCTTGGCTACTTACCTTTGGTGAGTAGGCAAAAGAATACATGGGGGTTTTATATATCATACAGCTAAAATAAATCTAAAAGGAAATGTATCTCAGACCTTTATCCTTGTCTGAGTCCTGAGGAGACTATCCCACTAGAGAATATTAAAGAGGCCTGGCACAGGAGGGGTTAAACCAAATACCAGACGATATCTGGAGAAGATGGATCTCCTTGGGTTGAGAGTAACCTGCTCACCTAACTGGCGAGAATTCTATTGAAAGATCATAGTCAGGTTTTTCTATACCCCAAAAGTCACAAAGCATTTCCAAAGATCCAGTTTGGATAAATGTTGGAGGGACTGTGGCTCAGTAGGGTCTCATTTGCATGTTTTTGGGACTGCCCGGTATCCGAGGGTTTTGGGAGGAGGTGAGAACTGCAACCAATACAATAATAAGCGTGAATATACCCGGAGACATGACTGGATGGGTGCTGGGCTTACCCACGGTTTGCAGCTCCCAACCCCACAGAGAAACCTGGCCCAAATCTTTATGGTAGCAGCTCTTAAATGTCTTACAAGCAACTGGCTTAAAAGGACCCACCCACACTATTGGAATGGTGTGGTAGAGTGGACTCCATTTGTGAGATGGAAGTCTTACAGCGAGGTTAGGTCTCTGAGAAGAGAAGTTTAGGAGGTATGGAATCCTGGCTGCTTCCGAACTCAGACTCAGTAGAAGGCCTTCAGGAAAGAAGGGAGGAGAGATCAGAGTGGACTAGTTTTAATATGCAATGGAAAGGCAAAATGGATGCCCCCACTCGCCTCCACCCTCATCTCTAAGCCTCCATCCCCATAAAATACCCTCGAAATAACTTAAAAAGGGATCAAAATAATGAATACAATTTATCTGTGTGAATGGTCCCTATTGTTTGTTTGTCCCCTCTCTAGTCTGGGCAGAACAGATTGTAGTCTTATTGTTATGGTTCTTTTCTTTATTAACTGTTGGAAGGACATTGAGTTATAAAAGTAGAATTTGTAATGAGCTGAACAACTATTTCATATTGCTCTATGTATGAGTACTGAAGGATCAATTACATTCAAGACTGGATGCCTGATGATATCTGGTATCTGGCCCTAGATAATGGATTATGAAAAGAACATGTATGGAAGATCTAAAAGTTATTAACTGAATAGTTGTACATGGATGACATAGATATTAGATTATATCTATGTTTATCTCTCTTTTTATATGTACTGTATTTCAAACTCTTGAATAAAATGAGTTGAAAAAAAGAAAGCAACATTAGGCATTTTGAGCTGCTCCCTGTTGCTAAGTAGCAGATGTTCTGGCATTGTGTTTTGGTTCTGTGAAAGAATCAAGTAGCAGTATACTGAGTTCACATAGTTCCACTGAGTTTAGAATACCAGGAATAACATTCTAGAATGCTAAGTGTTTTTTAAGTCTTGAAAAGAAAATTTTAAAATTCCAGAATACTGGTGTTTTATAAGTCATGAAAAGAAAATATTGATTGTAATTTGTTTTAGCATTCGCTTAACCAAAGTTAGAGGTGGTCAAACGGAAGACGGAATTGTACAACACCTTATTTATGGTAGTGTGTTAACGGGAACAGCTGATAGGGTTTAAGGTAGGTAGAGGTGAGTACAGGGCAGGGTGTATAGTATTACATTGTAGGAAGGAGGTGTTATTGCTAGAGGGCCATAGGTTTGAATAAGCAGGTATGTAAGCATATCCAAGGAATTCCTATCTGGGATACCCTGTATGTTGTGCATTTATATTTGAAAACATCCAGGAGGTTCCCTAACTGGGATAGCCTTACAATACAGGTACAAAACTCACACCACTACAGTAAAACCAACATGGAGGGGGATACTTTTGTGGGATGTTGGGGGAGGTGGAAGGGTGTGGGACAGTGGTGAACAACAGAATGCTCTGTGAGTAAGGCCACTGCCTCAGCTGTAGGAGGTTCCAGGCCATGAGGGTGGAGCTGGAAGCTGCAACGGCTGAAATATGCAGCTTGAGAGCTGAAGTCACTGGGCCACTTGGGGCATGTCTGCCGCAGCCACCTCAGAGGGCAACCCTCAGGGTCTAGAAGCCAGCTGGGTAGTAGTGGTGGGTGGGAAGGGAAGAAGAGTGGGGGAGAGAAGCCAAGCTTGTGGAACTCGGGCTGTGCTCTGGCAGTAGGTTCACCCTGTTGCAACAAGAGGTACCCCAGTGGTTGTTCAAAAGGATAAGTTGCACCCCAACACAGAGGGCAGGAGGGTTCGGGAGAAAGGTGGGCATAACACATAGCTAGTTTAAACTAGTATGGGGAGTCAGAGGGCAACACACATAAAATGTCACAAATGGGGTCTGACACCCCACTGAACTCAGCAGGGGGTTCTCACCTCCCCACTGAACTCAGCAGGGGGTTCTCACCTCCCACTGAACTCAGCAGGGGGTTCTCACCTCCCCACTGAACTCAGCAGAATCAAGTAAACTTGTACAAAAGGGAAGGGGTTAAGGGAAAATGTAGGAAATGGTATGTCCCAGTGCTAGGAGTCTGGACAACAAAATGCGGAAGTTAAGGCACTGGTTACAGAGGGTAGACTTTACCTGGTGGTGGTATCCAAGACAGCCTTGAACTGTTGACTGGGACATGACGCATACCAGGCTACACCATATTTAGAAAGGACAGGCAAAGGCGAGGGTGGGGATGGGGAGAGGGGCAGCACCTTATGTTAAGGAAGGATTGAAGCAATATAAATAGGTAGGCTACGGTGGTCAGAGGAATTGGAAGCCCTGTGGATACAAGCAGGAACAGGGAAATGGAAATTAATCTGGATTGGGGTAGTCTGCAGGCCACTGGATCAGGATCCAGACATAGACAAAGCACTGGGAGAGCCACTTAAAAGGGCAGCATCTCTAGGGAAGTGGTGTTAGCTGGGGATTTCAGCATGCTGTACATGGAGTGGAAAGTTCCAATCATGATTAGTATTAGGAATCAGTTTGTGGTGGTGCCTGTCAGGAGGCATTTCTAGAGCAATTAGTTCAGGACCCAACAAAGAAGGAGTAGGCTTGCCACCTGTCTCTATTTTCAAGGACAGTCCTGATTTGAGCAGCTGTGTCCTGCAGAAAACATGAAAACAGTAACAAGTCCTGACATTATAGTAGAAAAAATAATTTTCTGATTTTCCTCTAATACCTTAACTAAAATACCATAAATGATAAGATACACTAGAAATAACTAAAAAACTACAACACTTAGTCTTGGTTCTGATTATTTAGAGAAAACAAGTCTGTTGCATTGGTCGAGGTTACATATCATCCTGCAAAATATCATGTTTCAGCAAGAAATGTCCCACTTTGGGCTTCTTAAAAGGTAGTAACCCTAAAGGAGGAGACCCTGCTGGATCTAGTGCTCACCAGCAGTGAGAGGATTCAGAATGTATCAGTCCTGGAACCACTCGGTTCCAGCGATCACAGGATAGTAGCATTGGAGGTCCGGTGGAGACAGGCAAAGGGAAAAGGAATAAGGGTATATAACTTTGGCAAAATTAGGGAAAATTGGAGAATAGCATGAAGGACATAGTGAAGGGGGAGGGCAGAAGAAAAGTGTGCAGTGTATATAAAAGGCACCGACAAAAAGCGCAGAGCCATTCCAAAGGTATCCAAGGGTAAAAGGACTTAAGGGGCCAATAGGATTCACAGCCAGTGTAAACATGGCGCAGTAAGAACTAGAAGTGGGCACTTTCCAAGTACCAAGGTAGTCAAGGGAGGAAGACAGGTGAAGTATGTGTAAGCAACAAGAGAAACCACCAGGAAGGGTGAGGGAGGCCAGAGCGCAGACAAAGCTCCAGCTGGCAATGGGGGTGGTGAATTAGATGAGGCTTTCTTCCGCTACATCAAGGAGAAGTGCATGGTCAAAGGGGAAACAGTAGGACAAAGAGCAATCATGGATAGAAACATAGAAACATAGACTTTGATGGCAGATAAGGACCCCATGGCCCATGTAGTCTGTCCATTTCCTACCTACTGGATAAGCTGCAGATCCTAATTAACCAACATCCTATTTCTTCCTACCCCCCAAGAATTGCCTTATGTCTGTCCCATACATTCTTGAATTCCCCACTGTTTTTGACCCCACGACCTCCCTCGGAAGGCTGTTCTATGCATCCACCACTGCCTCTGTGAAGAAATACTTCCTCACATTGCCCCTGAGCCATCCCCCCATCTTCAAATTGTGTCCCTTGTTCTTGCACATCTCTTTTCTAAAAATGCTACCCTCTTGGACTTTGTTGATTTCCTGGCGGTACTTAAAAGTTTCTGTCATGTGCCCTCCCTCCTTTCCTCGAGGGTATACATATTAAGCTGCTTTAGTCTCTCCTCGTATGGCTTTTGTTGCAGACCCTGCACCATTTTAGTTGCCTCCTCTGACTGCTTCTACCCTGTCTGTCCTTGTGGACATGGGTCTCCAGAACTGGACGAGTACTCCAGATTGGATGGGAGGAAGGGATAAGGAGAAGGCAGAGATACTGAAAAGTTATTTTTCTTCGTATTTACTACGGAGGAGGATGGGCCCTTCCAGATTGTGGGGTTAGGAAAGGAAGGAGCAAATACGCTGGGACAAAGGTCCAGATAATGCAGAAAAGGTTGTTTATTTTTATTTTTTGAGGTTCAGTTATAACTTAATGGGGAATATACTTTATCTGATATAAACCTTACATCAGAATGTCACCCAATGTCATCATTTCATTACCTCCTACTCTACTCTATCCTATGGATATGATCCAAGCATACTTATTCTCACTATTATTCCTATTTTATTCAGGTTTTTATTTAAGCTTTCCTTTAAATCTTTTCCTTTTTTGTTTATATGTCCTGTTTATTATCAGGGACTGAATATTTTTTGAGGAACTCAAGTCCAAGACTTGTGTTCCTTTTGTTCCGTAAGTCCGGCAGGCATTTGTAAGTCCTATTATTTTTTTCATCTGAATGTTTACTAAAGCAAATAATTTTATCTTGTTTCTTAGAGGAACCACTGGCAAAACAGTGTTTATTTTGAATAACCCTGCTGCCAGTCAGATACACAGGCCCAGTCTGTGACCAAACAGTTTTTTCTCCCATCTCAAAGCGGTCGCTTAGGCAGCTTAACCTTGCTGCCAGTGACTAGTCAGGCATGGTGTCTGGGTCATTCTGTGACCAAATATTTTTTTTTTTTTTTATGGCAAATTTCATTAGTCCCTATTATGCTTAACCTCTACTGCCAGTGACTACCTTGACACAACGTCACTCTAAGTGACCAATATTTTTTTTCCTATAGCAAATTCTGTTCCTTTCAAGAGAACCCAATGAAACCTAATGCTGCTGCTGACTAGTTACAGACGGGCCCTCTCTGACCAAATAGTGTTTTTTGTTGTTGTTGTTCTCTGCCCTTCAAGAGAAGTCCCAGCAGTTAGACACACAGGGTTTATGCAGCTAACAAGCTGCCGTCAAGCACACACGGTCCGGCTTGTGGCCAAATGAATATGTAACCCCTAGATGGCGCTTATCCCAGGGGCTACTACCCCTGCCTGATTTGCCACTAACAGGTTGAGGGGCCTGATCCAATGGCGGTGCCTCCACCCAGAGGTCAGGGTTTGCAATAGTTAAACTAACTTGGTCACAGCCCTCTGGGACACTGCAACTCCCCTTTCTTCCCACTAGTGGCCCACACAATATATCAGAATTACCTTCACAGTATACACTTACCCCAGGTCTGGTTCCGCACTGGGACCTCCTGTGAAACGAGATACAGTGCAACAATCACAGTACAGTACTTTAACATAGACAAGTACCTCTGCAGTATAACTTTGCTGAAACAAGCAGCTCTGATTTATTTAGGGGATATAACAAGGACAGGGGAAATCAGGTTAATTAGCTTATCACTTTAATAATCTATTTATGGCTCTGTGCACAGGCCTATCCCTATCAGTTACTGTCCCTGGGTACCCAAGCCCTAGTGGCTAGTCCAAACCGTGGCAGCTGGTAGGGGCCCTTTCACACAGAGAAAAAGAGAATTAAACAGTCAGCAGTACAGTAATTCCATTTGGATTTAATGTGGCAATTCAACAGGAGCGACCCTGAATTAGTACTCACGACCTCCAAATAAGATAGGGTCCTTCAATGTCAGCAGGGCTCACTTGAGGTGCACAAACCTCTTCACACATCCATATAAAAGAAAGCACTCTACCAGGCAGGCTGCATCTGTATCCCGATCGCATTACTGCACAATACCCGGGACAACACACAGCAGATTCAGTTCCTGACAGACCGAGTGTAATTTTCAGCAATTCCTCCAGTCTTCTACAGGGAGCCTGGTTTCTACTCTTCAGAGATCCTTTGATTCTTTTCACAGGACGGATTCAGTCCTAACAAGCTGCAGACCGAACTCTGGGCCTTACACACGCTTTTTGACTAAAACTGCACACTGAAAAAGCACAGGGCTCCTTCCTTCTTCACTGCCAAAGCTCAACTGAAACTCCAACCGACAAAACTGGCACTTCCTTTGAGTTCCTCCCAGTTCTTGACTGGATTGGCTGTCACCACAATAGACTGCTGCTGTTGGTCCAAAAGGTGCTGAAGTCTAAACTACATCTCCCAGAGTCACTGCCCATACAATCCTCTTGTGGCTGGCTCAGATTATGAGTCCAAGTTCTGATTCGTCCAAGGCACCATTTTAGAGCTAGCTTACCCCACACTGATTGGTCCAGTTCAGCAGTTCAAAACTAGAATGGGGAACTAGCAGACACAGTTCTGACTGCAAAGAAAGCAGGTTAGACAAACTGTAATTTCATTATTACTCTAAATAATTTCTGGCAAACAGTTACATCTGTCAGATAGGTTCCTTTGCACTCCTAGTGACTGCAAAATGAAGTGAATTGGCAGCAGCTTGAGTGGTACTCAATCAAAGAAACACACAGTCCCCATACAAATAATTATGTCTGCAAGCAGACAGCTCTTAAGAGACAGTACCAGAGGTTCTAAAACACTCACTGATAAATGGCTTAAATGCCAAACACCATTCAGGCTTGGAGCATAAGCAAGCTCCTGAAGTCTTTGGAACCCCATTTGCAGGGGGTTACACCTTCCTGGTTTGGGAAAGTTTGACGTCACACAAGTGCACCCATAAGTTTTAACTGCAACCATATACATTTGCATTAGGCTCGCACATGTAATCATCAGTCAATATATCATTTTACCAAGAACACATTTCTGAAACATTGCAGTACGTCACTCTTACACAGTATTACATACACATTGTACCATAACTCAAGTTATTACCTCTGTACATGAAACCTGAAGAGAGGGGCCCTTCCTATCAGTTACCTTGGGGCTGGATGGGGCAAGGGCACCATACTTAGAGGGCAACACAAGTAACTTGGAGTTAGCACTGATGCTCAGTTTGGGCAATGAGCTCGGGACACATACACCTTTATGGACAACATTGAGAGGCAAGTCCACAGGCCTCCCAAGTGAATCATAACTGAGGTGCACCACAGGCTTTACAGCTCGACCAGTCTTTCTAGGGGAACTGTTATAGTCTCTGCACTCTGAGCCTCATTTTCAGCATTGTCCTCACTTGTCAGGAGTCTCCATGGGGTAGAGAGGCTAGAACTTGGGGCACTTTCAGCTCCAGGAGTTACAGTTTCTGAGTCCACAACATTTGGCTCGCATGGAGAGCTTTCGGACACTGGCAGTGGACTGTCAGGGCACTCTAAATACTCTTCTTGTTCGGGTGTATCACCAGTCTGCCCCAATCTATCATTTTCTCCCCTGAAAGCTCAAACAGTTCAACCATGCACAATGATTCCATTTCATCTGATCTGATGCTTTGCACTTCACTTTCTGGGAGCATGGCTAGGGATGAAGCTTGGGGCTTAGACAGTCCAGAAGGCCCAGCTTCATCTCCAGTATTGACTAGGGACTGCCTCAAACAATTGACTCAGTTCGTAGAAGGATAGTATTCAAAGTCACTCTCACTTTCTTCCGATATGGACTGACAGTCATGCTCAACTGGGACTTGTGGAGGGAACACTTTAACTTTGCTTCTGTAGGTGCAGACTTTCTTGATCTTTCTTAGCAGCAGCTCTAGTCACTGGTCCAGAGGGGCATCTTCTAGGGCTCAGACTCAATTAAGATTTGTCCAATGGGCAGTAAATGATTTCTATGCATTGTTTTTACATCTTTTGAATTATTCTCAGGCCTTACTTTGTACACTGGCAGATCATCTAGTTTGCCCACTACAATGTGAGGGAGATGGTGCCATCTGTCAGCAATCTTGTGCTTGCCATGCAGTCCCAGATTTCTGCAACACCGATCTCCTCCTGGAGTTCCTGTGCTTTCACCTTTATCATACCTTTCTTTGTTGGCCAGATTTCTTTTGGCAGCCATGGTTTGAGCCAGTTGGTACGCATGAGTTAGCTGGGCCTTTAACTTTGCACATACTGTAAATAGTTGTCAGCTTGAACCCCATCAGGAGAGACCCCAAACACACATCTACTGGTAGTCGAGCTTCTTCCAAACATCAGGCGGTAGGGGAGAATCCAGTGGCATCACTTTTGGTGCAGTTATAAGCATGTACCAGGGTGCTAATTTGTTGGCTCCATCTAGGCTTGTCCTTTGGGTGCAGGGTGCCTAGCATATCTAGCAAAGTCGGTTAGAAGCGTTCAGGCTGTGGGTCCCCCTGGGGGTGGTAAGAGTGGTTCTGGACTTTCGCACTCCCCACAGAGAAAGCATCTCTTTGATCAGCGACTCTCAAAGTCTCTCCCTTGATCAGAATGGATTCTTTGTGGAGCCCCATAGTGAACAAAAAGTTTTCTACAAGTACTTTGGCCACAGTGGATGCTTTCTGGTCTTTGGTGGGGAAAGCTTGGGCATATCTCGTGAAATGGTCAGTGACCACCAGCACATTACTGATATTTCTTTGATCTGACTCCAAACTCAGAAAATCAATACAGACCAGCTCCATGGGTGCACTGGTGGTGATGTTAACAAGGGGGCAGCCCTCTGGGGCAAAGCTTTCTCTGTAAGCAGCGACTACAAGTTCGAATGTGTTGCTCCACATCAGCCCCCATCTTAGGCCAATAGAATCTGGATCTCACCAAGTCAAGTGTTCTGTCTATACCAAGGTGCCCCATGTGGTTGTGCAAGGACCTCAGTACTGAGTCTCGAAAGGCAGTGGCAGCACTAGTTGTTGTTTGTCTACTTGTCCCCTCTGTCTACTGTTTCTCTGTATAACAGTTTATTGATCAGTTTCAACTTAGGACCTTCTTTGTATAACAGTGCAGTTCTCAAATCAGTGGAGCGTAATTTGGACACATCTTTTCCTGCATAGAGGGCTTCTAAAGCTGCTTTGATCATGGGATCGGATTGAGCCGCCGAATACTGTCATTGTCCAGCTGAGGCAGTGCACCAATGTCTATTGCAGAAAAGTGGCAATAAGCAGCAGGTATGCAATTCTCAGAGGCTCCCAAGCAATCCACCATGCAGTCCATCAAGGTCCGTGACATTTGTTCCTCCCTGTCAAACTTCCGCAGAGTGCCCGAATGTCAGGTTCTGCCAATCGGACCCAATCATTCTGGGGAACAGGCCTCCGGGAGAGAGCATCAGCATCTATGTGGTTCAGACCTGCTCGGTATTCGAGAGCATAGTCATATGTAGATAATGCAGAAAGCCACCTATGGCCAGTGGCATCCAACTTAGCTGAGGTCTGCACATAGGTCAAAGGATTATTGTCAGTTTTTACTAGTATTTTAGCCCCATACAAGTACTCATGGAATTGGTCAACAATAGCCCACTTCAAAGCTAGGAACTCTAACTTATGTACAGGATAGTTCTTTTCGGATGGGGTCAGGCTTCTACTGGCAAAGGCCACTGGTCTCAGGCCATTCGTGCTTTTGGACAACACAGCCCCCAACCCTTGCAAGCTAGCATCAGTGTGCAGGACGTAAGGTTTTCTTGATCGGCATAGGCCAGCACTGGAGCATGGGTAAGTTGATATATGATCTCATGAAAAGCAGTCTCACAATCAGGAGTCCAGCGGCCCCAAATACTTCACTCGGATGAAAATACACTTTTCAGTCTTGAGGGACGCTGACTTTTGGTATTTTTTGTGGGTTGGGGATACCCTTGAGTAAGGTTAAGTAAAGGCGGATCACTCTTGAATAGTCCTTGATGAAGCGCTCGATAATAACCACAGAATCCCAGGAATCTTTGCAGTTCTTTAGATTTTTGGGCTGTGGCCAGGTGGTCAAGGCCTCAACTTTACTTGGGTCGGTCTCTATTCCTCGGTGGATACTATGTGTCCCACATACTTTACTGATGTTTGAAAGAATTGACACTTATCAATGGACAGTTTAAGGCCAAAGTCCTCCAGTCGGTCCAATACCTTAAATAATCTGCTCTCATGTTCCTCCAGTGAGCTGCCAAACACAATAACATCATCTAGGTATACCAGGCACTTGTAAGTTCATGTCCCCACTGCACGCTCCATCAATCGTTGAAAAGTGGCTGGGGCACCTGAAATCCTTTGAGGCATCCCTCATGAATTCATAGAAGCTACGCGGACAGATAAAGGTCACGCTCTCACGTCCTTCTTGGGCCATCGATCTGGTAGTACCCACTCATGGAGATCCAGCACAGAGAACCACTTGCTCCCGCTTAGGCAGTCCAAAGCATCCTGAATGCGGGCATTGTGTACTGATCAGGGATAGTCCGCCGGTTTAAGGTGCGATAATCCACACATCCTTACTGTTCCATTCTTTTTCCTCACTACCACAATGGGGAAGCATAAGGGCTTCTGGATTCTTGTATTACACCAGCAGCTAACATCTCTTGCAGATGCCGCCTCACATCATCTATGTCAGCAGGTGCCAGGCGTCGAGACCTCTCAATGAAATGGTCTTTTCATGCAGCCGGATATTGTGCTCAGCTCCTTGCACGCATCCTACATCCCATTCCTTTAAAGAAAACACCTGGTCTCTGGGCAAGCTCTCACTGATCCTCACTTTCCATTCAGCTGGCAGCGGGAGTCGCCAAATCAAATAAGTCAGGCGTTACTCTGTCATTCTTGCTTGAACTCTTGTTGGGTAGCACTGCAGTGTCTGCACAATGCACATTAGCCAGGATGCAACCTCTGTTTACTCGAATGTCTCTTTCAGACACATTATGAACTTGGACCATTACCCTTCTGGCATAAGCATGGGCTCTAGCGGGCAAAATACTAGGCTTGACCAGCAGTCCTCTGGCAATTTTCCATCGCCTGGTGCATCCAACATTAATATTTTATTCTTAACATCCTTTCTGATATGGACCTCTCCTGTAAGGTACACTGGGCATTTGGCCAGGATCAGAGACTCGGATCCTTCTTCCATACAATTCCGACCGGTTCCTCTGGTTCTGTTTTTCAGCATCTCTGTGCCTCGTAGGCCTTCTTAATTAAAGCCGGAACTCTTAAAGCTCTACTAGTCTTTGACCGCTGTTTTCATAACACAACTGTGCCAGCCTTCCGAACATATGAGCATTTGTTCCAATCAACAAAGGGACACCATCATACAATCCAGTGGGGGACACACTAAGGCTAGGGTCTCTACTTGTTCGCCACTCCAGCCACGGAGGTGGGGAAAGACAGCCAAATTCGATATACCGAATAGGGGTAGGCCTTCTCACTTAACCCCATACATGCAGTCCTTCTAATGGTTGTAAGGGTACGCCTGACAAATGCTTCTGATACCAATCCTGGAACATAATTGTCACTTGGGAGCCACTGTCTAATACAGCTCTTGTAGACACTCCATTCACTCTTTACAGTGGTCTCCATGAGAGACCCACTATTCTGGACCAGTCTGAGAGGCGGTAGTGGGGCCTGGGCAACTGACCTTGCCACAAAAGGACGTGAATTAGCATTTTTGGTGCCCTCACTGGGATCTATGTCGGCACCTCTTAACCACTGATTTCTTCTCCAAGCTCTCCTTGTAGCCTATATGCAACTTTGTCAGTGTCTTTTGGGACTGGCATTCCTTTTCATGTGCCCATCTTTCCCACAATTATAGCAAAACATACTTTCTGGAGTTTGAGCTGGCCGAGGCGCCACACTGGGAGCCAGGGCGGGGTATTACTAACTGGAAACCTGGGTGCCATCTCTGTCTGCGGCGTGATAAGCATTTGGAGACATCTCGTCAGTTTCTCCACTTCCATGGTCAAGGAATTGAGTTTGAGCTGTTATCAGCAGGAGATACATGGGTGGGTACCCCACCCCATAGCAGATGCAGTCGGATATAGGTCAGGGCCTGTGATTTGCAGGCGTGGGCCTTCATAAAGGACTGTTTTGAATTCTCGGATCTCTCTCAACAGTTCGCCCCATTGTGGCATATCTTTTCCTTGTCAGAGCACTCATTGACTGTCAACCTCTGCCCCTGAACTTCACTTGATGGGTCACCTCAGTCACTGGTCGTAGCCACAGCTGTTGGTGCAGGTACCTCCGAGGTCGCCTTTTCTCAACTCCTCGAATTTCTCTCATTAACTCATCATAGGAGGGTGGGATTCCAGTCGATTTGCCAGGCGTGACTTGAAGCAACAGCAGTTCTGAGAAGGGGGAGACTTAAGGATTCTGTCCAGTCTGGTTCGGTCCAGTTCAATCGCTGGCAAACTACCCTTTCTGAGGCATTCTTGCAACAATTTTTCCAGCCGAGAGACATACACAGACAACAACTCCTTGGTACTGTTGTGCATTTCTTACTCTCCACCATAGGTCCTCATCAGAATCTGGGCTCCTATACACATTCTCCAAGGCCTCAAGATAGGCCTGTGCAGTCGCTCTAGGGTTACTGGGTCCGCTTAGCACGGATGGTAGCTGGGCAGGACCTCGAGGCTCTCACTAACCCTCTTTCGCTGCCTCCCGAGCATTGCCATTCTAGCACTTTGGGGCAACATAGTCTATCCAGGTCTCCAGTCATCCTCCCTTGGGGGTGGGAGGGTGCCAGAGAAGATCCTCAACCTCGGTAAGAGTCGTGACTAATGGCAGGTGCAGAAATAGGAGTCTGCATTGGTTCAGCCACCATTACGGGCACTGGAGCAGGAGAGGGTGTTGGGAGGAACACCCTCAGGTGGCAAGAATAGTTTCTTCAAGTCCTCCACAGTTTTCCCTCTCCAGCAACCATTCAGCAAATTTCTCCTCAAAAGTTTCAGATAGTGGTGGGGGCTGATTCCCGGTCTTTACTGTCCTTAGTTATCACTTCCAAGCAGTGAGGGCTCCTCTGGGGTAATGGTCTGTGGCACTTTGGAGCTATCTATGGGATCCTTAAACTCTACTAGGGCCAGGAAAGTGTGGGTGAGCAGGTTAGCATGCCGACCCACCACCACAGGGTTTTGTAAACCTTCCACCTTGGAAAGTACTCCCTGCACAGTGTCCGTATTGATACCCAGGGGATGTCCAGGATAAGCATAGCATTTTGGGGTCGATCTCTCCCAGTACACCACTCCACCAGCCGGTGCACAGCCACTCTCTGTCGGGTACCCATTTTTTCTTAACAGTGGTTCGTGAATGTGGCCACTAGAGGACACACAATCCCAGCGGTGAGCCTCCAAGATGTAACCCCTAGATGGCGCTATCCCAGGGGCTACTACCCCTGCCTGATTTGCCACTAACAGGTTGAGGGCCTGGATCCAATGGCGGTGCCTCCACCCAGAGGTCAGGGTTTGCAATAGTTAAACTAACTTGGTCACAGCCTCTGGGACACTGCAACCCCTTTCTTCCCACTAGTGGCCCACACAATATATCAGAATTACCTTCACAGTATACACTTACCCCCAGGTCTGGTTCCGGCACTGGGACCTCCTGTGAAACGAGATACAGTGCAACAATCACAGTACAGTACTTTAACATAGACAAGTACCTCAGGCAGTATAACTTTGCTGAAACAAGCAGCTCTGATTTATTTAGGGGATATAACAAGGACAGGGGAACTCAGGTTAATTAGCTTATCACTTTAATAATCTATCTATGGCTCTGTGCACAGGCCTATCCCTTATCAGTTACTGTCCCTGGGTACCCAAGCCCTAGTGGCTAGTCCAAACCGTGGCAGCTGGTAGGGGCCCTTTCACACAGAGAAAAGAGAATTAAACAGTCAGCAGTACAGTAATTCCATTTGGATTTAATGTGGCAATTCAACAGGAGCGACCCTGAATTAGTACTCACGACCTCCAAATAAGATAGGGTCCTTCAATGTCAGCAGGGCTCACTTGAGGTGACAAACCTCTTCACACATCCATATAAAAGAAAGCACTATACCAGGCAGGCTGCATCTGTATCCAGATCGCAATTACTGCACAATACCGGGACAACACACAGCAGATTCAGTTCCTGACAGACCGAGTGTAATTTTCAGCAATTCCTCCAGTCTTCTACAGGGGAGCCTGGTTTCTACTCTTCAGAGATCCTTTGATTCTTTTCACAGGACGGATTCAGTCCTAACAAGCTGCAGACCGAACTCTGGGCCTTACACACGTTTTTGACTAAAACTGCACACTGAAAAGCACAGGGCTCCTTCCTTCTTCACTGCCAAAGCTCAACTGAAACTCCAACCGACAAAACCGGCACTTCCTTTTGAGTTCCTCCCAGTTCTTGACTGGATTGGCTGTCACTACAATAGACTGCTGCTGTTGGTCCAAAAAGGTGCTGAAGTCTAAACTACATCTCCCAGAGTCACTGCCCATACAATCCTCTTGTGGCTGGCTCAGATTATGAGTCCAAGTTCTGATTCGTGCCAAGGCACCATTTTAGAGCTAGCTTACCACACTGATTGGTCCAGTTCAGCAGTTCAAAACTAGAATGGGAACTAGCAGACACAGTTCTGACTGCAAAGAAAGCAGGTTAGACAAACTGTAATTTCATTATTACTCTAAATAATTTCTGGCAAACAGTTACATCTGTCAGATAGGTTCCTTTGCACTCTAGTGACTGCAAAAATGAAGTGAATTGGCAGCAGCTTGAGTGGTACTCAATCAAAGAAACACACAGTCCCCCATACAACTAATTATGTCTGCAAGCAGACAGCTCTTAAAGAGACAGTACCAGAGGTTCTAAAACACTCACTGATAAATGGCTTAAATGCCAAACACCATTCAGGCTTGGAGCATTCAAGCAAGCTCCTGAAGTCTTTTGGGAACCCCATTTGCAGGGGGTTATAAATATATACTTTTTCTGTCAAGAAGTCTCTACCGCTTTCACTCTGAATCCCTGTTGTAGCTTAACTCTGCCTGCCTCCTATTAAAGCTAAATTCAGGGAGTCTGATGTCAAGCCTATATGCAGTTAGAAAATTACTACTACTTCGACGCCCTCCTCTCAATGCCAGTGCTCAAACAAATGGCACCAGTTTCCCCTTTTATACCATCCCTGCACATTTTCCTACGTGATGACTGTCTGCAATAGCCACGGGTCCACTTCGCATCCAGTCCTGCTTGAGATTTCAGTGCAGGCCCCCATGGCAGCAGTGCAGGCTTAATGTTGTCTCACAATCATCAAGGTCCGGCACCGCCACAAGACAGCTCCCCGCTCCTGACAGTGCATGCTGGGTGAGATGATGAGGCGCCAAAGCACCAGAATTCTAAGCTGTAAAAAAAAAAAAAAAAAAAAAGAAAAAAATGACCATGCACTTCGCACTTCTGGGCAGGTGGGGAGGAGGACAGATTGCAGGATGATGTTCTGAGAGCTGCACATGCACAACAAAGTGGCAGAAGAAGTCAAGTCCGTCGGACTTAAACAGGACTACAGCTTTAAGTCCTGCTACTGTTTAGGTGGGTCCCGACCTCTGACTTGGAGATTTTTCATCCCCTGATTATGAGTAGTTCCTAGCCCTTTCCCCATTGTATCTTTTTACTTCTAAGTCAAATTCTCCCTTATTCTACAAGTCCTTCAGATATTAAGATAATTAAAGGGTTGCATATCTTCCCAAAAATCTCTTCCTGTGCCTCCTTTACATACAAAGGTTGTTTAAAAACTATCAGGGTTGAAAGTAGATAAATCTATGGGACCCGATGGCTTACACCTGAGGATGCTACGTGAGGTAGTAGCATACCTCTCAACTGTACCACATTACGAGGAATGTTCCTCATTTTACTTCATAAATAAAGCTACCAACTATCTGAGGCCTAAACTGGGATGGTCCAACCTGACCATGAGACCATGACCCCCCAAACCATGTCACTCCCATGGGCACTGCCTCAGACAATGCTGCACTCATTCAATTAAATTTTGCTGCTTGCTCTGGTCATGCCGCCCACAGTAACACCAGTAGTAAACATCCAGATTAAAACAATACATTATTCTGCTGCAGCAAGTTCCAAATCATGATGTACAGAAAGTTCATTAGACGAAACCTGCATTAAATTGTGATCAGACATTCGAGTGGCATGTATTGCTCCTCCTGACAGTCCCATCCAGCCCATTTACACTCACCTCATTTGCTGAGCAAACTTCACTTCAGTGAGTCTCCCACCACAACAGATTGTTTTCATACACTTTCCTACAGCTGATCAGGTTCAGGTACCTTAGTTCACTGCTGCTGGTCTCTTCTCTGTCTGGAGTCCCTCTCAGCTGCTGGCAAGCAGGACGTCCTTAAGCGTTGTTTGCACTACTACCCAGTCTAATCTAACAGGAAGGAACATGCTGTGTGCAACACAGACGCAGGGGTTGAAGTTGCAACTGCTGTCCAGCCTGAGCAGTGCCACAGTGGTGCCAAATAACTCGGCTCACGGATTAGCAGTCAGAAAAAAAAAGGGACAAAACTGGGACAAGGAAGCAAAACCAGGACAAAAGTGACATTTGCAAAACTTAGGACACTGGGACATGCTACTTAAAATAGGGACTGTCTTGGGGAAAATAGGACTGTTGGTAGCTTTATTCATAAAAACTCCTGTTCCACACTGTGAGGACTTGTTCCACATTGAAAGTCAACATTTTAAAGTAAAATCCATAGTAAATGATGCAAAAATATTTTCAATTAATAAGACTTCCTGAACATAAATGCAACATTTTAACAGTGTGTTGAACTTCTTCGTAAAGATTTGATTAGTGTTCCACATTTTGCCCATTTGTTCCACATTTTGATAGGCAGTGTTCCACATTTGGGGCAAAAGGTTGAGAGGTATGGGTAGTAGGGTCCTAGCAGGGCCACTAGCAGACATTTTCCAATAGCTTGCTGGCCATGGGGTTGATCCCTACAGACTGGAGGACATAGGATGTGGTCTCACTGCACAAAAGTGGGAAGAGGATGAACCAGGGAACTATAGGCCAGTCATCCTGATGTCTGTAGTGAGGGCACTCATGAAGTCTCTACTGAAGAAGGATGTGGCGGACTTCCTAGAAGGGAGGTGCAGGACCCCAGATGGCATGGATTCATGAGAGGAAGGTCTTACTAGACAAATCTGTTGAATTTTTCAACCGGGTTACCGAGCAGTAGACAAGGGCAGGCAGTTGATATACCATGACTTTAGCAAGGCCTTTGACTCAGTTCCCACAGGAGGCTGGTGAGAAAGATTAGAACCTTGAAGTAGAGGAAAAGCTGGTAAATTGGGTAGAGAGCTGGCTGAGGGGTAGAACACAGAGGGTGGTGGTCAATGGGCAGTTTTCAGAGGTGAGGATGTGACCAGCGGAGTACCTCAGGGTCGGTACTAGGACCAGTCCTCTTCCATATTTTCATCTGTGGAATAGTTGGAGGTATCAAGGGTAAGATCTACCTCTTTTCAGAAGACAAAGAAATATGTGCAAGGGTGGACACAGAGAAAGGAAGAAGGGAACTAAGGGAGGATCTGGGCAAGTTAAAGGCTGGTCCGAAATTTGGTAGCTGAACTTCAATACTAAAAATATCAAGTAATGAAGTTGGCCCAGTGGTGTGGAGGACTGAGGCTCCTAACACGCCGGACCCATGTGTTCCCCCTCCTCTTGCCCCATGACCCACCACTCCTTGGCTGGCAGTGTCCTTCATCCACTCCACCTGTCCCGTCCCTGAGCCCTCCATCTGCACATCGCAGCCAGCCCCGAGGTGACCAGGACATAACTCTTCGCTGGCGGGTCCCCTCCTTCGAGGGGAATGGCACCAGGAGGGCAACCAACACAGATACTTGGCCCCAGTGGTGCTGCTGCAGTGGAAGGGCTCTATCTGGGCATTGGCGGATAGGATGAGCAGCAACAGCCATCTGGTCAGTCGAGAGGCGGATTTCCGCTATGTTGTTCCCACTTAGTGCCTTCTGCAGTGTTCCAGGTCTCCACCAGAGGCCGCTGCAGAGCAACGCCAACCCGCTACCCACCCCAGGAGAGGAGAGGAGAGCTGTCCCTACAGACGCCGATCCTCCCTTCCTGCCAGCCCCCAGCCGCCCAGAGTCTGTTCCTAACCCGGTCGCCAGTGTAGCGCAAGGTGGCATCCAGCGCCTCCAACCCTCAGCGCCACCGGGCCGCGGGGCGACCCGTGTTTGGTGGCGAACATGGGTTACTGGGGTTCGGCCAGGGAGTGAGAGGATCGAGCATCCAGAGAACTGCTCTTCTCTCCCAGGGAGGGAGGCTTGTCATTCCTGCCAAATGACTGCCTCCAAGTGGAGGCCCGAGGGTAGTACGGAACTGAGGGTGCCAAATGGGAGGGTGCTGCAGGATGTCTGCAGCATGAGCGCCCCAGGAAAGGGTGAAAATGGAAAAGGGGGACACTGGCAGGCTCCATGATGCCCTGATCGAGTCGATTGGAGCCCTCGGAGAGAGAGAGAGAGAGAGAGAGAGAGAGAGAGAGAGAGAGAGAGACGAAGTCTGGCTCACCAACCCCATGGAAGAAAAAGATATAGATTAAAAAAAAAAAGTGAAGTGAGTGCACATTGACAAAAGGAACCCAAGGGTGCAGTATGAAATGGAGTGATGGTGCTGGATAGCAGTCCAGGAGAAAAGGATTTAAGGTGATGATGTTGGAGACCCTAAAAGGGCTTTTACACTGCAACAGGACAGTAAGAAAAGCAAACAATTTTGGGATGCATAAGGAGGAGGATAAGCAGAAGGCGGAAGTGATCCTTCCTCTGTATAGGTCATCTGTGAGGCCACACCTGGACTACTGCTCAAGGTACTGGAGCCCACACATGAGGAAAGACTGCATCATGATGGAGGCAGTACAGCAAATGGCAACTAAGATGGTACATGGCCTTGGGGATTTGACATATAAGGAGTGGCTGCAGGACTTAAACATGTACACCCTGGACAATAGGAGGGAAAGGAGTGACATGATTGAGACATACAAGTACCTGCATGGGATAAATAGTGAAGATGCCAATGAATTATTCTTGAGTTCAAACACAGGAATAAATAGGAATTCACAAAAGCTAGTGGGGGATCAGAAAGTATGTCTAGAAGGACTTCTTCATGGAAAGATGGTGGATAAGTGGAATAAGCTGCGGAAGAACTTGTGCAGGCCAAGTCTGATGCTGTCAAGGTTAGGCAGGGCAGTGCTGCAAGGCAGTAGACAAGGATGGCAGGATGCTAGGGTACATAGGAAAGGGATTTCTAGCAGGAGAAGGGAGGAAGTGTTGCCACTGTATTGCTTACTAGTGAGACCCCACTTGGAGTACTGTGTCCAGTTCTGGAAGCTGCACCTCCACAAGGACATCGACAGAGTGAAAGCAGTCCAGAGGAAGGCTACCAAAATGGTACTGGGGTTGCACGAGAAACCATAGGAGAAGAGGCTACAGGAGCTCAGTGTGTGCTTCCTGGAGGAGAGGAGAGCAAGAGGAGACATAATTGACAAATTTAAATACCTCACGGGGATGAACAAGGTGTAGGAGGGAGTCTGTTTCAGAGGAGGAGGAGCACCAGAACATGGGATCATGGTATGAAGCTTGGGGTGGAGTTGAAGAGGGATGTGTAGAAATAACTTCTTCACAGAAAGGGTGGTGGTTATGAAACAGCCTGCCAGGAGAGGTGGTGGGGGCAAAAGACAGTGGGGAGCTTCAAGTGTCTGTGGGATTGGCACATGGGCATAATAAGTAGGGAAAAAGGGAGGAGGGAAGGACACCTGTGACCAAACAGAATCCAGGGTATAGAAATATTGTGGTAAAACAGCACAGGCTAGATGGGCCTACTGGTATTTTTCGCTGGCACAGTCTGTGTTATGTTTCTAAGTCAGCAGCTTTAAGAAGGGATTGGGACAGGCATGAGGGTTTAGTTAGAACAAGCATTTGTCAGTGCCGAATGTTGCTTGCTTATATGTGCTGTTTCGGTATTTGGAAGTGATAGTACTATGCCTAAGAACTGTAATGTGCCCCTCCCCCAGGACATCCACTGTGTCTTTCTGTTCAGTATTCACAGAAGAGGGGAGGGGCAAGGGCCGCAGCAGTGCAAAGGCGTGAAGAGATGGACAATAGTCCATTCACAGGCAGAAGAATCCTGCAGGAGGTGACTAAATTGAAGGAGGACAAAGCGATGGGACCAGATGGCATACACCCAAGGATATTAAGAGAACTGTGAAAGGAGACAGCAGTACCTCTGGCAGCCATGTTCCCTGAGTCATTCAACACAGGGGTGGTACCAGAGAATTGGAAGAAGGCACATTTGTTCCTCTATACAAATCCAGCAGTAGGGAGGAGGTGGGGAACTATAGGCGGTCAGCCTCACCTCAGTAGTGGGGAGATTAGTTTTTAATTTACTGTGCTTTTTTTCTGGGACGGGGTCCATCATACTCCGCCTAGTCATGGCCCCCTGTGCCTCCATCTCTGATCATTGCCAGTGCTCACCGGTCACCCCTGACTCCATTCCCCCAGAGGGCGGGTTGCGCGACTTCCCAAGGATTGATTTGAATGAATTGCAGGCTTTAGCAGCTTTTTCGGGAGTGTGTGTGTGTGGGGGGCTCTGCTACTATAACTATTTGCTTTGATTTTGGCCTCAAATCGGTACACTCCTGTAAACAGATAAAACACGTTTAAGAAAGACTCAAGAAATGTAATAAAGTCTTTGTACATTAACCTGGACAGCTTTGCAGACAGGAGAGATAGAAACATAGACTTTGGCAGCAGATAAGGACCGCTTGGCCCACAGGATAAGCTGCAGACCCTAGTTAACCAACAGCCTATTTCTTCCTACCCCTCCACAAGAATTGCCTTATGTCTATCCCATGCATTCTCCCACAGTTTTAGAGCCCACAACCTCCTCAGGAAGGCTGTTCCATGCATCCACCACCCTCTCTGTGAAAAATACTTCCTCACATTGCCTCTGAGCTGTCCCCCCGTATCTTCAAATTATGTCCCCTTGTTCTTGTGCATCTCTTTTTCTGAAAGATGCTCCCTTCTTGGATTTTGTTGATTCCACTGAGGTACTTAAAAGTTTCTATCATGTCCCCGCCTCCTCCTTTCCTCAAGGGTATACATATTAAGCTCCTTTAGTCTCTTCTTGTATGGCTTCTCTTGCAGACCCTGCACCTGTTTTAGTTGCCCTCCTCTGGACTGCCTCCATCCTGTCTATGTCCTTGCAGAGGTGGGCTCTCCAGAACTGGATGCAGTACTCCAGATGGGGTCTCACCAACTTTCTGTACAGAGAGATAACAAGTTCCTGTTTTCTGCTGGTGATGCCTCTCCCTGTACATCCCAGTATTCCCCAGCCCTTCCTACTGCCTTCTCACATTGCTTTCTAACCTTAAGGTCATCTGATATGATTACCCCAGGTCCCTTTCCATTTTGTTGTTGTTACTACTCCCCAATTGTGTAATCTTCCCTGGGTTTTGTTTCCCAGGTGCATTATTTTGCACTTCTTTGCATTGAATCCAAGCTGCCGTACTTCGGCCATACCTCCAACCTTGCCAAGTGCCTTCTCATCCTTTCTATGCCTCCTTGTGTATCAACCCTGCTGCATATCTTTGTCATCTGCAAAGAGGCATACTTTTCCTTCCAGTCCCTCTGCAATGTCACTTATAAAGACATTAAACAGGAGATGCAGTCCGTTCCTAATTAATGAGCCTCCCACTGGTCACCTCTGAGCCTCTTATGGGCCAGAGCTTACTACACAAGCATTTGTCAGTGCCGAATGGTTGCTTGCTGGCATTAGCAGTGGAAGTGCAGGAGTTATACAGATGGGACCCTGATTCTCAAAGCCCTGCATCGGATGCAAAAGTGCCTCGCGTGTGAACAGATATGGTCCAAGGTTTATCTTGCATTCATGATTGTCCTCCATGTGATTCACAAGGTGGCCTCGTGCTGACCGCAGTCCACCTGCCCCAAACAGGGCTTGCACCTGCAGTGCACTGCAGCTCGGCAGTAGGAGGGACTGCGGCTGACTCAAGCTGCATCCTGCGATTCACAGAGCGTCACCTGGCGGGGGAGAAATTCTAAGTGTCCTTAGACCAGCCAGGGTAGGTGTAAGGGGCTTAGACATTCTCCACTGGGTGACATGCCTCTGTCGGCATACCATGGTGACGGTCCACCCACATACACCCCGAGTGTAAGCCCTGTTCTAGTGGTACAGTGGCACCCCTCACAGCCCACCATGCCCCAGCAGGTGGTGCCCAAACCCCGTACACTAGTACTGACTGCTCCACAGCCCGGCAATCCCACCACTCACCTCCATTGTGGCGCCAGTTACAAGAAACGTGGTGGGGAGGCACTGGCCCACCAGGTTGGGTCCACATGCCCATTACCTAGTGGGACAGGGGTCCTGTGTTAGTCTCTGGAGGCCTGTGGTGGACCTGTGTGGTGTACCAGGGATTATGCGTCAGGTTTCGGTCAGCACAAGCGTGGGACTTAGCGCTGGGCCCCCTCCTATAACTGAATCAGGTGCAGGGTCTCTGGCGCACCAGGTATTGGTGCAAGCTGCTGTTTACTGCAGCTTGAAGGACGAGGCCCTATAAGAATCGGGCCCATGCAGTGTAGAAATGGCAGTGAAGTACTAATCTGACTCCAACCCCACCCCCACCCTGCAGAGATGGACAGGTATTGGGGTGTGCCTTTGGGTCGCTCTCCCATAACTGTTATGATATTTCACCTCACCTTACCCTGCAGACACTGACAAGTGTCGAGGTGGTTTGGTGTTCAGGCTGTACTCCTCTCATTCCGTAAGGAAATATGTTGAAATGGAGCAGTATAGGAGAATGGGATGGATTCTGGGGCCAGAGTGTCTAAGGTGCACCTCGATACCTGTCCACTGGCTGTAGGGTGTGTGGTGGGGTGGAATGGCATGAGCATTACTGTCGACAATCCCAAGTCACATCCATGACACCTGCCAGTCTCACAGGGTTTATTTATTTATTTATTTAATCTAGGATTACAATACCTTTGAGTTGAGGCTCTTTACAAAGGTTCCACGTCATGCATGAACAGTCATCATTTTTAGTTACAAACATGTAGTCATTGACTTACAGACATGTAATAACCAGTACAAAGACTTGAGCTATAAGCAAGACAAGGGAAGGAGAGTGGGTGGGTGGGGGGAGTGAGGGTAGGAGATCGAGAGGGGGTAGGAGGTGCAGGGGGTAAGAGGAGATGCGGAGGTGGTTGGGGGCAGGAGTGGAGATCGAGGGTGGGCGAGGGTGGGAGACTGTGCAGCCAGGGGGCCTTGTTGAGGGAATATGACAGGTAAGGTGCTAGGGTGCAAAGACTGATTGTAAGTGCTGGGTGCTGGGGCAAGTGCAGCTGGAATGGTGGAAATCTTAAGATGGGCAATCACAGGATACAAGCAGTGGGAGGGCAGCTTGGACTTGAAGAGGCCGAGTGTTGGAGCGGTCGCTATGTCGCTGCCAAGAGAGTTGAGCCAGTTGGATGCCTGATAGGTGAATGACTTTGTCCTTGGGTCGTATGACATCGTGGGATATATAGTAGATGGGAATTGGATCTCTTTGTAGTGACGCTCCTATGTCTAGGCTTAAGGAGGGCGAGACACCAGGTGGGAGCAAGCCCTATTATAATTTTCTTGGTCGTGATGCAGATTTGGTATTTTATGCGCTTGTCCAGTTGAAGTCATCCAGATTGGGAATAAAGGTCACATGTGTGGGCACGCGATGTGAGCCAGTGATGAGACGACAGGCCTTATTCAGGGAGGTCGCGATAATGCTTGAGAGCAGTGGTAGTTGCAGACCCACATATGATAAGACCATAGTCTATGATGCTGACGATGGAGCTTTTGGACGGCCACTGACAGTGCTTCTGGGTTAGGTGTTTCCTGTGCCGGAATAATATGCCTAACCTCGCATTGGCAGATCTTGGCAACATTGCTGATATGGACAGCGATGAGAGGTGTGGCTCAAGGGTGATGCCGAGGTACTTGAACGATTGTGTTTGCTCTAGGATGGCTCCTTGTTTGTCTGCAATGGTGAGGTGGAGTTATTTGTTTTTGTTGTTGGGGCTGCAGAAGACCACAGACTTGTTTTTTTTCTGATTGAGAAGCAGTTTATGATTTAGAAACCAGGATTCATGGAGGAGAAAGCCCACTTAAGTTTATTTTGTAATTGGATTGGATCAGGGTCCGAGGTGAGGATCACAGCATCGCTGGCGAGAGAATTATTTGTTCTGGGCAGCTGTCCGTAGTGAGTTTAAGAATAGGCTGAAGAGGAGGGGTCCCAGAATGGAGCCCTGGGGACTCTTAGCAGACCGGTCTAGGGTCCGAGTGTATTCAGCGATTCTTACTGTTTGGGACCGCTCTTCAAGGTAGCTCTTAAACCAGCCTATGGAGTCGGTTGACAGCCCAGGACAGGGTAGGACATTATTGTCGAAAACCCTAACACCCTGGGCGTTTCTTGAATTTTACTCCAAGTTTTCAACATGGGTGTTTTGTGATCCCACCATATGAACAGAGACACTATCAGTTCGTTAGTCGAAGGTGATTTTGCACAGCGACTGCGCCATTTGGTGCCACAGGTGTGGAAACACATTTCAACAGGATGTGAAAATGACAGCTGTACTGTTCATGAGGAGGTGTAAAAATGGCAATGTTGAATATCTGAATGAAAATATAAAAAACTGGTGAAGTCATGAGTGTAAAGTAGAAACTGTGCACGCATACCCATAATGCAATTAGTTTGGGGATTTTTTTACAGCAGATTTTCAACAGACATTTTGGGACCTCCACTCATGAACAGTGTCACTGTGATTTTCTTAATCTATCCGAACACCGATTTCCCACAGCGACTGTGCCATTCTGCGCCAGAAGTGCGAAAACACATTTCAGCCAGGGTGTGAAAAATGACAGCTGTACTGTTCATATGAGGTGTGGAAAATGCCAATGTTGAAAATCTGGACTGAAAAGATTACAAATTTGTGAACGTATGAGGGTACATGGAAACTGCACAATGTACGCCGTAATACAGTCATTTTGTGGACTTTTGTCACCAGATTTTCAACATAGCCAGTTTAAGACCTCTGCTCATGAACAGTGTTACTGTGATTTTCTTAATCTGTCTCGAACATTGATTTTGCACACCGACCATGCCACTGTGCGCTACATGTCTGAAAACACATTTCGATGAAAATAACAGTTATACTGTTGTTCGCAGGAGGTGTGGTAAAATGGCAATGCTGAAAATCTGGAGGTGGCATCTTAAAATGTCGAGGTTACGGTGTCTTGATGAACTTCTGTAATGCACTCTTGTAAAACAGTCATTTGTGGAATTTTTCGCACTAGATTTTCAAAATAGGGTTTTGAGGGCCTACCTCATGAACAGTGTCGTTGTGATATTCTTAATCTGTCCCTAACATTGATTTCGCACACTGACTATGCCATAGTTTCATAGTTGTCACAAAGCATATGTAGACTTTCGTCCTGTCTGCTTGCAAGAGTTTATTTTATCATCAAGTGAACTAATTAATAAACTAAAAACTTGGTTCTACTATAATCATCCAATCTTACTTAAAAATAGCTAAAGTTGGACTACTTACTATATCATGGGAAGAGAATTCCACTTTGAAACAACCCTCTGACTGAACCACTGTTTCCTTTTTGAGATTTCCACTTTTGTTGTTTAATTTGTCTACAATGAGCTCTTGTATTGTAATGTCTAACAAATAATTCAAGTCCTAAATCTTCTCTGAGAGTGTTATCTGAAATGATCTATAGACTAAAATCATATCACCCCTCCATCTTCTACAAGCCAAGGAATACAGATCCAAATTGTCCAACCTTTCCTCATATGTCATATTTTAAGTCCCAGTATTGAATGGGTAGCCCTTTGTTGCACTCTCCACTCCTCGCTATCTCACCCTTAGTGTAAGGGGCCCAGACCTGGGAACAATACTCCAAGTGAGTTCTTAACCAACGATCCATACAGTGGGACCAAAACCCTTTGCTTCTACCTACTGTATGTCTCGATATACAGTTAAGAGCCCTATTAGCTTTTTTATAGTTTGATCACAATGAGCAGTAAAGAAAGGTCATTTTGTATAATAACACCCAAATCCCTTTCCTGCATCACATGTTTTAATTGTTTGTTATTGATAGTGTAATTAAATTCCAAATTCTTCTTGCCCATGTGTAGGACAGTACATTTATTCTCGTTTAGTTTAAGGTTATGATCTACTGTCCATTTCTCAGTATATTTGAGCGCATCATGAAGTCCAATATAATCTGAAGGTGAATCTATTACTGCTCCACTCTACAGTCATCGCAAACTTGGTTATCCATACATTTACCTTATTATATTGTAACAATGATATATATATATGTTGAACAGACAGGGCCCAACACTGAGCCCTGAGGGACCCCACTTGTCACAGAAAGCCAATCAGATAACAGCCTGTTAATCACCACTCTCTGCCTCCTATACTCCAAACCATTCTGATATCCAATTTACAAGGATCCCATTTATATTTAGTACAAGAAGGGATTTAATTAGTTCTTCATGAGGTAATTTATTGAAAGCTTTTGAATAATCTAACTGGATTACATCCACTGATCTACCCTGATCCAAAACACTGCTAACTTTTTCATAAAAACTCAACAAGTTAGTTTGATATGATCGTGACTTTGTAAACCCATGTTGACTACGATCAACAAGGTCGTTCACAGTTATGTGGTCTTGAATATGATCTTTTATTATGCTTCCAAAATTTTCCCAAGTGTAGATGTTAAGCTGACTGGTCTATAATTATCAGGGGAATCCTTCTTCCTTTTAAAGATGGGGACTACATGAGCTTCCTCTATTTACTAACAACCTCTCCTCTATCCAATGACTCTTGGAAAATAAAGGTTAATGGATAAGTTATTACCTCTGCTATTTCATAAATCAATCTAGGATGTATATTGTCTGGCCCAGGGATTTATTAGTCTTAACACTCTTTAATCTGTCCATCACATCTTTTATGTCAATTTTAATCAGTTTTTAATTTTTGTATTATATTTAGTATTAGTTGTTACTGTATCTTTGGGGTTAAACACAGTAGCAAAATATTGATTTTGTACCTCAACCATTTCCTTATCATTTAATAAGTTGCCACTGTCATCCTTAAAGGGCCTATTGTTTGTCTATTCCCTTTTTATTTATATATGCATAAAATGCTTTATAGTTATTTTACTTCTAGTTGTTAATTTAATTTCAAAATTTGTTTTGGCATCTTGTATTCATTTCTTAATGTAACCCCCTGCAAATGGGGGTTCCCAAAAGACTTCAGGAGCTTGCTTGAATGCTCCAAGCCTGAATGGTGTTTGGCATTTAAGCCATTTATCAGTGAGTGTTTTTAGAACCTCTGGTACTGTCTCTTTAAGAGCTGTCTGCTTGCAGACATAATTAGTTTGTATGGGGGACTGTGTGTTTCTTTGATTGAGTACCACTCAAGCTGCTGCCAATTCACTTCATTTTTGCAGTCACTAGGAGTGCAAAGGGAACCTATCTGAAAGATGTAACTGTTGCCAGAAATTATTTAGAGTAATAATGAAATTACAGTTTGTCTAACCTGCTTTCTTCGAGTCAGAACTGTGTCTGCTAGTTCCCCATTCTAGTTTTGAACTGCTGAACTGGACCAATCAATGTGGGGTAAGCTAGCTCTAAAATGGTGCCTTGGCGAATCAGAACTTGACTCATAATCTGAGCCAGCCACAAGAGGATTGTATGGGCAGTGACTCTGGGAGATGTAGTTTAGACTTCAGTGCCTTTTGGACCAACAGCAGCAGTCTATTGTGAGTGACAGCCAATCCAGTCAAGAACTGGGAGGAACTCAAAGGAAGTGCCCGGTTTTGTCGGTTGGAGTTGAGTTGAGCTTTGGCAGTGAAGAAGGAAGGAGCCCTGTGCTTTTTCAGTGTGCAGTTTTAGTCAAAAAGCGTGTAAGGCCCAGAGTTCGGTCTGCAGCTTGTGTAACAGCTTGTTAGGACTGAATCAGTCTGTGAAAAGAATCAAAGGATCTCTGAAGAGTAAAACCAGGCTCACCCTGTAGAAGACTGGAGGAATTGCTGAAAATTGCACTCAGTCTGTCAGGAACTGAATCTGCTGTGTGTTCTCCCGGGTATTGTGCAGTATGCGATCGGGATACAGATGCAGCCTGCCTGGTATAGTGCTTTCTTTTATATGGATGTGTGAAGAGGTTTGTGTACCTCAAGTGAGCCCTGCTGACACTGAAGGACCCTATCTTATTTGGAGGTCGTGAGTACTAATTCAGGGTCGCTCCCTGTTGAATTGCCACATTAAATCCAAATGGAATTACTGTACTGTTGACTGTTTAATTCTCCTTTCTCTGTGTGAAAAGGCCCCTACCAGCTGCCACTGGTTTGACTAGCCACTAGGGCTTGGGTACCAGGGACAGTAACTGATAGGGATAGGCCTGTGCACAGAGCCATAGGTAGATTATTAGAGTGATAAGCTAATTAACCTGATTTCCCTGTCCTTGTTATATCCCCCTAAATAAATCAGAGCTGCTTGTTTCAGCAAAGTTATACTGCCTTGAGGTATTTGTCTATGTTAAAGTACTGTACTGTGGATTGTTGCACTGTATCTCATTTCACAGGAGGTCCCAGTGCCGGAACCAGACCTGGGGGTAAGTGTATACTGTGAAGGTAATTCTGATATATTGTGTGGGCCACTAGTGGGAAGAAAGGGGGTTGCAGTGTCCCAGAGGGCTGTGACCAAGTTAGTTTAACTATTGCAAACCCTGACCTCTGGGTGGAGGCACCCGCCATTGGATCCAGGCCCCTAACCTGTTAGTGGCAAATCAGGCAGGGTAGTAGCCCCTGGGATAGCACCATCTAGGGGTTACATTAACATATTTAACCTGTTCTTTATACTTTGGCATTAGGTTTGTATCAAGTTTTGCTGATCTGTACAGTTTATGTTTTTTCTTTTATCTGTCTTTTAATTTTACAGGTTATCCATTTAGGGAAGCACCCAATTTAGAATTTTTACTTGCATATGGTATATTTACATCTGCAGTCTCTTATTTTATACACTAAGATGTTCCACATTTCATCCAACATTAGCCCAGCGAAATCTGATTTCCAATCCCAAGAAAGTAATGCCTGTCTAATTTTATAAAGTCTGCTTTTTTAAATTGGGAATTTTTATATTACTACCCTGTTGAGTGGCTAATTCACTTAATTGAAAAAACAGTGTTATGGTCACTACTTGAGATTGGAGTTCCAACCTCAGTGACATTTAATATGGTCCCATATTTGAAAAACAAGATCCAAGATATTATTAGATCTTGTACTTTCTAAAACTAGCTGATCCAGGCCCAGCTGATTAAAGCTTTCTAAATAGTTCCTTTCATTTAAACTAGATGTTGTCTGGTTTATCCAAGCCATTGTGTGCTATATGTAAAACACATTTCAGGTGAGATGTGACAAATGACAGCTGTACTTTTCATAAGAAGGTGTGGTGAAATGCAATGCTGAAAATCTGGAGTGAAAATATTAAAATTCTTGAACTTACGGCGTGCGTAGGAACTGCGCATAATGCCTACTAGAAACAGTATTTTGGAATTTTTCCCAAATTTTCCACATAGGAGTTTTTATGGCTCACCATGAACTGTGACACTGTCGTTTTTAATTATCCCAAAAGGTGGTTCCCGCAGTGACCGCAAAATCACCTTCAGGACCAAATAAAATTGACAGTGATCGAATTCATGAGGTGGGGTCCAAAGAACCCCATGTTGAAAATTTGGTGAAAAATTCTCAAAATGGCTGAGATATGCATCAAAGTTGAAAAGAAAACAATTTATGCCATTCTACAACTAACCAGCATTTCTTTAGTTCAGCGGTCAGCTTTGAAGAGTGCAGACGTGTTCCCAGTCCACTGAAGATCATCGCACAGTGCCCGGAGGAGCATGGGGTGTGGGAGGCAGAGTGCGCAGAGGGTGGGTGTGGGTTGGGTGAGGGCCACCAGACTCTACAAGGGACCATTTTCTGGTTTGCAGGTTTAAAAAAAAAAAAAAAAAAAAGAAAAACGCCATGAGACGGTTTTCTCTTTACTGGGGCATTTGGCACTCTGGGGTGGACTTCAGCGTGCCACCTGAATGTTTGGGGGGGGCTGTGCCGATGGGGATTGGACCCCCCTCCCCGTCAGCACATATGGAGTGCTGGGGGGCAAGGCTGAGGGGTTGGGCACCCTCAGCACACAAGAAATTTGGGGCATTATGCCGACGGGAGGGACTGGGCACCCTGTCGGCACACATATAGGTGCGGAGGCAAGAGCCGAGAGGGATGGGCACCCCTCTGCACACAAGAAATGGGGAGGGGGCATTATGCTGATGGGGAGTGGGCTACCCAGTCTGCTTTTATTGAAATGTTTCACCAGGAAGGCACACTGAACAGCTGGCGGCAGCTGTCCATTGGCTTTATGAGGACTGTGAGAAGCCGGCGGAGAAGTAAGTAGCCTGTCACCATGGAAACACAGCACCATGGAGCTGTAATTGGCTGCTGCAGTCAGGGAGGCCCTGCGACAAACAGCTGATTGCGTACTGACGGGCACTCCCCGATTGCAGCGTTCCGCCTTTGATGTAGTGGCCTGCTTGTTAACCGCGGTGATCCACAGCATGCTCTCTATTGGCTAGGCAGAGACCAGCCCCTGAACGGGCTGCTGCCATTTGGCACAACACTGCTGCACTCCACAACCTGCTTGTGAAAAAATGTGACGCACGCGCTTGCACATGCGCAAGCAAATACAAAGGGGGAGAGAAAAATGGAGGATTTGCCACTAGGACAAGTAAGAATAGTTAGGTGGGTAGACTGATGTGCCAGGAGCCTTTTTGCCCTCAGTGTCTATGTATTTATGTGTCCAACACAGCAGTATTCATGGCAGGAGAAAGGTTACACACCTCTGATGTCGAAACTTTGACATTGACCGACACTGACTGACTCAGAGTTAATTATATTTACTGTGGGGGCACAGCCCCCGTGTGGGGTAAAGAAAACAATTTAGTGACTTGGAAACCATATGTTGACTGCAAAAGCGGTCTGACATGGTGGTTTGCTGTCGGTCGCTCGACAAAATTTTTGCCAACGTCCCGTCATAGATCCGGGAAAATGCATATAGGGTGGTGGTGTTGTTCGAATGGGGGGACCCAGCAGTAATGGCTGTCCAAGGTGTACCAGTAGCTCACCTCACCCCACCAAGCTGGCATGCATGGTGAGCTGGGAACCATCAGTTTAATCAATCTATCTTCCTTTTCCTCCTCCTTCCTTCCCTTCCTTCCTCTTTTCTTTGTTACAGTCATTACATATATCAGTATGGCTGTCCTGGATGACTACTGTATCCTACAATCCAGCATCAGCCTGGGCTTCTGATAGGATGCCCATTCTCCCCACCCCACCCCCTCGTATGCCCTGGCCTTCTAGGAACACAGGGAAAGACTGGTGTTTGTGGATGCTGCAGCAGGTGCTCTGTGATCCAGATTCTTGTCTCTTGCTTGCCCTGTGGATTTGGGCCCTAAGTGGGAACAGGGCTGCGGCATTTTTTATTATGTGAAAGGTGGGGATTACATTAACATTTTATAACTTACCAATCCAGCTTTTAATTTTGCAAGTACTGTCGATCAGTGTACTATCCCAGGTGAGTAATTTCCAAAACGTATTTCTTTATCAATCCAGCCAGTCACCAGGCAGAGCTTGTGGATGGCTGATGAGTTTCTAGTATCCTGAAAAGGGATGCTAGGTAATGTCTTGACCACATCCGATGACAACTGACTAAGTGGGTGTCAAGGTATAGCCAGCAATGTATGTGTTACCTGTATGTATGTTCAACGACTTTACTCTGTGACCATCACAGTGTGGATGCTTTCCATGAGGGGTTAAGAAATTTGATTTGTAAGAGCCATGCTACTGTTGTTTTGAGATCTGTTACCTGAACTCGTGATAATGAATATTCTCTTGCTTGTTGCAGGCTGAGGGCGTAATGCGGACTATGGCTCCAGAGAAGTTGTTGAAAGGCATGCCAATTTTACAGGGACAGATTGATGCACTACTTGAGTTTGACGTGAGTACTACTCCATTGTGACAGAAGGCACAAGCTGTGCAGCAGGGCATTCAAAATGTTCAAAACACTGTCTACGTGCATTGAAGATTTAGTGCCCTAGGCAGAGGAACCTTAACTGAATGTTCAAGATTGTTTGCCACCTTCTCAGAACATACTATGTCTCTGTCACAGGTGAGCTCTCTGCTAGCACCAGCTGTACCTAGTGCTGGCTTTACTGAACAAGGGGTCCTCATCTGAGTCCTTCACCCAACCTTAATCCACCATCCCCTTCAGAAGCTGTCCTTAGTTTGCAAATTCTTTACTGCTGCTGAGAAAATGAAATCACAACAAATTCCATTTTGAGTATGTCTGTTCATAAACACGGCTCAGCAGCATACCTTCAGCCTCTCACCGACATAAAGGGTGCCCTGATTTTGAGCCCCAAAGCCTCTGCTCTGGCCTTTTTTTTCGGTTTATTTACTCAGGATTGTCCGCTTGAGATGCAGTACCTCATTTACTGTGGGGTTCTGGTTCTACCCATTGTTACGCTGTAAGGGAGTGAAGCACAGGATGGTCTAGTGGCTTGCACTAGGCACACTGTGAGTGGCACTGGTGGGATTTGAACTGGAGTCTCCTGATGTGCTGGCCTGAACTCGAACCCTTTTGACAAGCTTTTGGCGTCAAGTCGCCACCTGCTCCTACTTCAGGTTGTTGCCAGTCACCCAGGCCATCACCACTCCTCCCTCACACTTTCAAGCCAGTGGAGATCTACAAGAAGCAGGGTCTGAGAAAGTAGGCGACCATCATTTAGAAGTTGAGGCACATTTTTCTGTAGTTTTTCCTTCTTCACTGCTGCCTCTCCTCAGTTATAGAACCTCTGACAACCTCTGATGTGGCAGAGTGCCACAGCTGACACCACCCTCGTGAGGGAGCAGGGTCACTGACTCGCCATGAGGGGCTACTGCCACGCTGGAACCAGGGCGCCTTCTTGCCCCGGCTGGTTCTCACTGTACTTTGTAGCACTCACAAGTCCTGGCTGCTCCAATACTGGCTCTAAGGAGCCCACTCCTGAACTTGGATCAGCAGAATGGAAGCACAACGCTGGTGACATAAATATGTCTTTAGAAAATGGGCAAAAGCAGGCCTGTACTATGATTGGTTAGTGAGATTCAAAAGGCATACAGTACGTTTATGTGCCAGTACCCCTTGTAAACAACAAGTCCCAGTTTAAAACCAACAGTTTGGAAAGAGAGATCATTGTACTGTAATGGAATATCAGTTTTCTAAGTGGCAGTCATTTGTTTCTGTCACTTAGAAAATTAAGACTCAGTGTTTAACCATAACACTACCTTTTTTATTTAGTATGATTTTTTCCCTCTTCTGCCAGCTGGTCTCAGTTGGGTCTAGTCTCACTCACCCAACCCCATCACCTGCCTTCTTGCCAAAAGTTGTGTACCTGGGGCAGGGAAACCTAGGGGCTGTGTACAGGATGGGGGTGTACTATAGTTACAAAGCAGGAGAGGGACCTTAGGGGTGATCATATCTGATTTTAAAGTAACAGGCACAGCAAGGCAGTAGGCAAGGCTAGCTGGATGTTGGGGTGCATAGGGAGGGGATTTCTAGCAGGAGAAGGAAGGAAGGTGGTGGTGCCACTGTATCACTCACTGGTGAAACCCCAGCTGGAGTACTGTGTCCAGTTCTTGGGGCCACATCTCTGCAAGGATATTGACAGGGTGGAAGCAGTCCTGAGGAGGGCTACCATAATGGTGCGGGGTTCCATGAGAAACCATATAATGAGCGGCTATGGGAGCTCAAAATGTACTCCTGGAGGAGAGGAGAGGACAGCAAGAGGGGACATGATTGAGACCTCTCAGTACCCACAGGGGTGAACAAGGTACAGGAGGGGCAACCTCTTTTACAGGAAAAGGAGCACCCAGAACACAGGGGCATGCTACGAAGCTTGGGCAGTGGGGGACATTTAAGAGCTATATGAGGAAATACTTCTTCACAGACAGGTGGACGCTTGGAACAGCCTGCCAGAAGAAGTGGTGGGGGCTAAGACACTGGGGAGCTTCAAGCATGCATGGGACAGGTACATGGATATAATAAGTGAAGGTAAGGGAGGAGGGAGGGACACCGGTGACCAAATAGGGACCAGGCTGTGGCAATAAGCAGTGACAATAGGGCAGACTAGGTGTGTCTACTGGTCCTTTCTGCTAACACATTTTGTGTTTCTGTGGACTTACCTCTCCTCTTACATACACCCTGGTTTACCCTCCAGGGCAGGGCTATCCAGGAGGAGGCACTACCCCTGATGGAGACTTAGTTGGTGCTTTCAAAGGAGAGTGCCATGGTTGGAGGAATGGGCCTGCTGTGAGGGTGGATGTCCTGTATTGACTACTGTTCCTCCCTTCTTCTCAGCCTCAGAGATGCTTAGAAAAGTTTCATGTGCGGCACACATGCGCATGCACTGCACATCACAGCACATTGACTTCCTCCTTCCCAGATCCTTGGCTCTGCTTGTGTGTATTCCATGTGTATTCACCCCAGTGGCAGTAGTGCAGTGGAGTCCAACCTCCTCCTCACTGAGGTGGAGCATGTCCTCTGGGACGCAGAGCAATACTGACATTTCTACTGTGTACAATTTACAAAATATGCCTAAATACAATTACATTCTCTTTCTTTATGAAGGACAATCCATTAGTACTTCAGATCTTACTTGAAACTGCTCTGCAGCAGGTTACACCATTAGGACTGAAGCTGGCAGGCACCAGGACCCCATGGAAATTTTATAGCTAGCAGTATCCAGCGGGACCGCTTCTGATGTCGCCCCGCCCGACATCAGGCATCGATATAAGAGGGGCGGTCCCCAGAATCCTCAGTTCTTTCACCATCAACTCGCCAGCATCGGGCCTCATGGTCCCACTCTAGCGCATTTTATGACCAGAACTTTCCAGTTTACTACTCAAATGTTGGCATTCCAACTCCTTCTTCAGAAAGACATCCTTCCAAGTGTGCCTGCGTGTGAACAAATCCTTTCAAGGATCCTCATTCGTCCTGCCTGCGGTGCTTTGGCCCAGAACACAACACCAAGGCCTGCTCCTTTGTCAGGGGTTTAATAGTCGCACTCAGGATCCACCACCAGAAGGTACTTAAGGGGTTCCTCTTGAAGAAAAGTTAAAAAGCATGGACAAAGACCCTGCCTCCAGAGGTGAGTCTACCTCCAAGTCCCACAAACACCAGGACAAGCATTGGGAGAAGACCAGGTCCAGATCCCCAACCGGCTTGGACTCCATGCACCAGCTCAGGCTCCACGCTCCAGACCGCTTCTCCTCCAGGGCTTGCTTTCAGCCCCTCCAGTAAAGGTAAAGTCTTCAGGCAGCACTTCGTTCTGCATCCCATCAAGACTTCCAGGCCTTCGGCTTCTTCAACACCTTCCGGCCTCATCAAGTCTTCAGACCGTCACCAGGCCAAGTCTTCTTCCAAATCTTCTTCCGAGAGATGCCGACCCTGACACCAGATCGGTCTCCCAGCCTCCCAGGGGTCTGGATCCCTCTCAGGAAGACTAGGACCTGACTTCCCTAAAACGGATGACGGACCTGAAGCGAGCTTCTCCGACCCTCCATCACGCCCATTGGACCAGATGTCGGCTAAGCACCCAACGCCGGGCGCAGACGCTCGCCAGAGCAGAGGACTGCCTCCCCGCCACTGGTGGACACCGTCGCCGGACTGTACAGAGGATGACCTGACGTTGCCTGATGACCAGGCAGGCGACAATGAGGATGTAGGGCTTCCACAGGAGCCTTCGCCAGTCCCGAGACGCCAGACCTGACGCCTGACACCGGGCGCAGACCATTGGCGCCAGGTCCGCTGCTCGTATAAATATTCAAGAGGTCAAAGCGTCTTTACCTTGGTGGGACACAATAAAGAAGGATGTGATCCCAGTCAAACCTCCTCCTCCTCCTACTCCTTCACCTCCTACTCCTCCTCCTCCTCCACTGCAGGGGCCAGCAAGAAGACCACCGACCCCAAGGAGCACACTCCACCTCCTAGGGAAGATCCAAAGAACGGAGAAGGCCCCTTCAGGATCTCCCTCAGGATCTCCCAGTCCTGCTACCCAGACGCCGATGGTCCACTCTGCCAGGGAGGATTCTAGACCTGACACTTCAGATACCTCCAGGTCTCCTCCAATCAGCAACCCATCACCTGACTCACAAGATCTGCCAGGTCACCTCCGGATGATCCCTCCTTTTCCGAGATCATGAGGCACATCCAGGAGAACATGGGATGGATTTGAAAGATCTCTACCCCAAGAGACAGCGCTTAGCTCGTTGCCTTCGCAGAAGGACCCTAAGCCTGTGGTGGTGCCAGCTTTGGTGGACGCCATGACGCCACCAAGTCTGTGTGGAAGCGCCTGCACTCCACACCCGTGTGGCCGAAGAAAGCTGACTGCCTGTACAGGGCCCCGACGGAGGACCAGTGCTTGGTGCAACAACCTCTGGCTGATTCCCGGTCATTACGGCCTCATGACAGGTCCCAACAACCACAGCTTCTGAGCACACAGCCAACGGACCAGGAATCCAAGCAGTTGGATGCTCCTGGGAGGTGCATGATGCAGCTGCTACATGCTCCATCAGGTCCCTGAACTATCTGTCTCGTATGGTTCAGTTTCAGAATGCCCCATGGGAACAGGGTCAGGACCTAGTTGATAAACTACCGGATGGCGAGCAGAAGGTGGAGCTCTTGAACTTCCTCTGCACAGAGTCAGACATGGGGACCCAAGTGCGATGAGCGCGATATGATTCTTGGGACTCGTCCCGCCAGGGGCGAGCTTCAGGCGCCTGTCTCCAGAGACACTCCTGGCTCTGTGTCTGCCGTTTTACTCGGACGCACAGAAGAGTATCCTCGATGTCCCTTACAACGGAGAGGTCCTGTTTGGTGAACCTCTGAAAAGGTCATCACTCAAGCTTCAGGATGCCGGAAGGCAGTAAGGTCTGTGCAGGCCATGTATAGATCCAAATCTGTTCCTTTCATAGGAACCAGAACCGCTGCTCGACAACAATGACAGCAGCCACGCTCCGCCAGAAACAAAGGGCACCTTCCATCATAAGGCCCAACCTAAATCTTCCCCAGGCAGAGGTCAGCAGTATACCAAACCAGCCCAGCTGCGAGAACCAGCACTGTCACAGCATGACTCTTTCCTGGCCCCTGTCCTCCTCTGGATCAACGGGCAGAAAAGGTCGGGGTTGCATCGCTGCCACTTTTCAGGGTACCAGTCGATTACCACTGACCGTGGGTACTTCAAATGGTCAAGAGAGGTCACGTTATAGAATTCCTCGACCATCCACCGTAAAGACCTCCCCTGCTTTCCCATTATTTGGGTCAGCACGCACTGCTCATACAGCAGGAGGTGCTCGCGCTTCTAGGAGAGGAAGCTATGAGCTCTGCATCGAGGAACCAGAAAGACAGGGGACCTCCGTCCCAGTACTGGATCTCCACGATCTCAACGCTCGGTCCTCTACAAATGCTTCCACATGGTGACCCTTCCCGGTCTGATACCCATGCTCAAGCAGGGCCTTCCTAGCGCCCTTGGACATGCAGGATGCCTACCTGCATATACCCATTGCTCGAGCACACAGGAAGTTCTTGCGCTCAATTTCTAGGTTGCCATTATCAGTTCCAAGCCCTCCTTTCGGACTGTCATCGGCACCTCAGGTGTTTACGGCGCATGGCAATGAAGGCGGCTCTAAGGAGACAAGGTCACCCGTGTTCCCCTACCTGGATGATTGGCTTCTCATGCACCCTCTCGGAGGCTCTGATGTCCGCAATTCACTGTACCAGTCCCTGTTCGGGATGTTGGGCATCATTATCAATCAGGAGAAGTCACGCCTGGTTCTGTCACAGAATCTGCAGTTCATATTCACAGTTCTGGACACCTTCCAGAGAAGAGCTTTTCTGCCCCAGGACCGAGTGAAACACATCAGATCCCTCATCAGGAACATCTTGGCAAAGAAGACTGTCCCAGCCAGACTGGTCCTTTCCTGCTTGGACACATGGCTGCGGTCATTGCAACAGTCCCGCTAGCCCGCCTCACTTGTAGGTGACCCAGCAGATGTTACGGGTACAATGGGATCAGAAGCAAGACCATTTGCAGCTTCCAATTCGATCACGAATGCAGTCATCCGGGATTGGCAGTGGTGGCTAGATTCAAAGAACCTGTCAGTGGGGTCCTTTTCATTGCATCATCTCCAATTGTGACGCTCTCCACGGATGCCTCAGGGTTCGGTTGGGAGCACACCTCGATGGGGTCAGGTCTCAGGGCTCATGGATGCCCCAGGAAGCTCATCTCCACATAAATATTTTGGAAATGAGAGCAGTTCTTTATGCCCTGCAGGCCTTCCAGTCGGAAATCTCACCAGATACTCTGCTGTTACAAACAGACAATACCAGGGTGATGTATTACCTCAACAAACAAGGAGGCACCCATTCCTACCCGCTTTGCAAGGAGGCCATGTGGGTGTGAGATTGGTTCTACAACACGGCGCAAACCTCATTGCTGTTCATGTCCCTGGAGTGAACAAAGTCATCGAGACAGCCTGAGCCACTCTGAGGCCAGAGTCCACGAATGGGATCTACTCCAGGAGGTAGTAGAGGATCTGTTTCACAGATGGGGCACACCAGAGTTAGACCTTTTGAGTCCCCATCCAACGCAAAACTGCCCAATTTTTGTTCGCTAGATCCAGGGCCTGGTGTTTTCTTGGCGACATGTTGTCCCTCTCCTGGACGGGCAGATTCTCTACGCATTTCCTCCCTTCCGTTGATCCAGAGGGTCCTACTGAAACTCTGCAGAGAGCAGACGACGCTGAATTTATCGCGCCTTTTTGGCCCAGACAGATTTGGTTCCTCTGCTGCACCAGCTGACCCAGGAACCTCCAGTGCCTTTGCCAATCAGCTGTCACGATTGTCCCAGGAGACAGGTTCTTTGGTCCATCCAGACCTTCACTCTCTGAACCTGCATGCCTGACTCCTAGAGACATAGTTATCATGTGGTAAGGGTTTCGTAAGAGGTAGCAGATGTTCTAGCAGCTGCTAGAAAACTGGCCTCTCACGCCACGCACACCATGAAATGGTGCAGATTCTGCCTCTGGGCTCAAGCACGAGGATTTTCCCCATAAACTGTCCGGAAAGGTCAGTCCTGGACTACTCCTGTCTCTCTTCCAGGCAGGCTTGGCCTACTCTCTATCAAAGTACACCTTTGTGCCATCTCAGCCTATCATACACCCATAGGCCGACGTCCCATTACTCAGTTGGACACAGCACGAGCCTTCCTGAGAGGTGTTCTTCACTGTAGACCTCTGATTAAGGATCCTATTCCTCCATGGGATTTACCTTTGTCCTGGAGCAGCTCACGCTGCTGCCTTTGAACCAGCCGCAGATGCGAGCCACGCCTCCTAACATGGAAGACGTTATTTTTAGTTGCCGCTACTTTGGCCAGAAGGATTTCTGAACTTCACATACTGATGTGCAAATAACTTTATTTGGTTTTCACCAGGACAGGGTGTCCCTAAGAACAAATCCAAAGTTTCTTCCTAAGGTGGTCTCAGCTCTCACCTCAATCAGGACATTAACTTACCAGTGTACTTTCCTAAATACTCTAATAGAGGAGAGGCCCTATTGCACACTCTAGATGTGCATAGGTGCCTAAGATACTACCTGACCAGAACCAGGCACCACCGTAAATCTGATCAGCTTGTCTCCTTCGCCCATAGGATGATGGGAGCTCGGTTTCTAAACAATCGCTGTCCAGGTGGCTCATCCATTGTATCATGTTCTGTTACCAGAGCGTAACTAAACCTTTACCAGGCGCGGTCAAGGGTCATTCCACAAGGGGTGGCTACCTCCTTTGGGGCCATGAAGAACGTGTCCACTTCAGCCATCTGCACAGCAGCTACTTGGAGCACTGTGCACACCTTTATCAGGCATTATAGCCTGGATGTGGCATCACGGCTAAGAGCTGATTTTGGTCTGGCAGTCCTTCAGGGACTCCTATCCTAGAGCTTCGTCCAACTCGCAATCTCTACCTAGCCTCCTCCCACCTGCAGGGATTTCCAGTATTGCTTGGGAATCGGTCCTAATGGTGTAGCCTGCTGCAAGAGCTGTTTCTCAAGTAAGATAGTACAGTTACATAAGAACTTACCATAACAGTAGATCTTCGAGAACAGCTCTTGCAGCAGGTAGTTTCCTCCCACCATCCCCTGTGGAGGTAGAGTTGTTCCAATATCTCTTTTCTAGGATTAGGTGTTTCTAACACTGTTCTGAATACCTTTTGATGACGGATCCTCAGTCTTGACTTCTGATGTCATCGAACGGCTGGGATTCTGAGGGACCGCCTTTTATACGATGCCTGACGTCCGGGGCAGGGCCGACGTCAGCGGTCCCCGCTGGATACTGCTAGCTTGTAAAATTTCCCTGCGGGGTCCTGGCGCCTGCCAGCTTCAGTCCTAATGGTGTAACCTGCTGCAAGAACTGTTCTCAAGATCTACTGTTATGGTAAGTTCTACGTTAACTGTACTTTCCCAGTTCTGGAGTAGACCCCCGAGCAACAGCTCAAAATGTTCAAAGTGTACCTGCTTATTTCTGTGTTAATCACTGCTGCAGTTTTGATGATCACTGGGCTGCAACAGTGGATGTAGCATGCTGTTTCTTTATCCCGATGACATGTTATTAACAAACAGAAGATAATTTAAGTGCAGTCTTCCCTAAGAAAAAAAAAGTGTTGCAAAATTGGGTTCTTCTGTCTGCTGCAGTTTCACCGCGACCCTCTTGGGGTGGTGGCAATATGTAGCAGCTGCATTGCTAACAGTTGTACCGGCAACCTTTAGCAGTGATCGCACCCACCTCTCTCGGGAGGGGAGGCATAATCACTTGAGCTGCAGGTGCAGCCATCGCCTACCCTGCTTGGGGATGGGCACCCTCCTCAGAGCCGACTTTTGGCAATCGCCTCCTGCACCACCTGGGGCACCTCTCTATGGCTGCAGTGTGCAGCAGTTGTGCACTTCACTAGAGCGGGGCCTGGCAGTGATTGCTCCCGCCCCTGGGAGGGGAGCATCCTCTGTACAGCTTTACTGCTAGTGAACATTCAGCAGAACTTGCCCAGAACAAGGGAGGAAGAGTCTGATGAGGACTCTTAAAGTGTCTTAATAAATCTGGACTTTAAAGTGTAAATTCATGGCTGAAGAAATTGTGTGACGAGGCAGGGTGTGGCTTCATTGGGAATTGGGATCTCACCTGGAAGGATGAAGGACTGTATTCACCAGACGGCCTACCTCTGTCATGGGGAGGTATACTCACTGAAAGTTCAAATGCTTCCTCCACTAACATTTAAACTAGCCGATGGAGGAGGCAAAATCAGTCAAGGGATAAAGGTTAGTGGCCCCCACACGCACACACACAATATATCTGAAATAAGGGAGAATCCAATTAGTACAAGGGCACTATCAAACACGATAAATTAGATACCATTGTGGGAGGACAGAAGATGGAACCCAAAAACATCACAGGGACGAAAAAAAAGGAAAAGGAGTGTGGGCCACATGCTGGAAAGTTATATGCAAATGCCTCACAGTCTGGGAACAAAATCCCAGACCTAATGGCATTAAAGGGGAACTATCAGCAATAAGAGCCTCACACCAAGTGTGAGGCTGATTCCAGTTTGCACTTTGTGTAGAAAAAAAAAAAAGCAACATTTTTTACTTACTGTTTATTGCAGAACAGTAGAATGTGTTATTCTAATTTTGCTGACTTCTAAGATTCCATTTCCTGTAACCAGAAATCCCAGAATCCCTGTAACTGACATCAGAGGAGAACTGCAGAGCTGGGAGATTCAGTAGCCTGATACTATTTACGTAGAGACCTGGGTTTGAATCCCACAGCCCCACTTGCATACTGTGTGATTCTGAGCAAGTCACTTAACTTCCTGTGCTCCCAGGTCGCACTCTGTAAACAAGCTTGCAGCTTAGTGTGCCACTCCTGGTTAAACAAGTGAAAAAAAAATGGCCTGCAGTATACATGTTAAAAGATTGTGTAAGCTGAAATCAGATGTTTCTAGTCCTGCTATGCTCACGGGCATAATACAGTCTTCTGTAACTATATCTAGCCCCAGGAGGACAGCAGACCAGCAAGCAGAAGATTACAGCTTATAAAAACTCTTGGCACTCACTGTAGGCTATTGAATCTCCACTGCTGCTGTTCTGCTCTGACATCAGCAGAAAGGGAATCTGGCATTTCTGGTTACAGGAAATGTCTGCTTGCAAGTCATTGAAATTAGCCTGATACTATTTACTTTACTGCAGTGATCATTAGGTGAAAAAGTGTTTTTGACACATAGGGCTAATTGGGATCAGCCTCACACTTTGGTGTGAGACTCCTATTGCTGACAGTTTCCTTTAATGGAAGACACAAACCTGGACATAGTAGCTATTACAGAAACCTGGTACACAGGGAACAATGATTGGGATATAGCCATACCAGGATACACTCTTTTAGGGAGGAAAGGGAAGGGAGGATAGGGGTGCTATATATGTGGAGGAGGGGTTAAAGCTTGGAGGCTCAAGGATCACAAGAAGGACCAAAAGCACTGCGGTCACCCTGGAAGTGGGGGAAAAGGACAGCCATTCACATTGGAGTGATTTACAGGCCTCCGGCACAGGAGAGGAATCAGATGAAGCTCTTGTGGAAACCATCCACAAAATGGCAGCCAAAGGGGAACTTATACTAATGGGTGACTTCAACCTGCCTGAGGTAGATTGAGCACTCATGACTGCCCTGAATGGGCAAACTTAAGACAGCTTGTAGCAGAACCAACTCAGCAGGAGGCCATACTGGATTTGGTCCTGACCAATGGGGACAGGATCACAGATATGGAGGTGGGCAGTCCCCTTGGTACCAGTGTCCACAGGACAGTGTACTTTAGGTAACCACAGTGGAGGAGGCAAGCCATACAAGGATAAAGGTCCTAGCTTTCAGGAAGGGTAATTTTAAGGAGATGGGTAGAAATCTCAAAAGAGCTCTAGCAGTGGAAGGTGCAAGGGAGATGTGGAAAACAGTGGTCTAGACTCAAGTGAGTCATAACAGAAGTAACAGGTCACGGTGTCAAAATGCATAGCAAGAGTAAAAGAAAGAAAAGCCAATATGGTTCTCGAAGGTAGTGGCTGAGAAAGTATGGGAAAAGAAAAGAGCCTTCAGAAAATACAAGAAAACACAAAAGGATGAGGACAGAGAACAATGTCTGGAAAAGCAAAGGAATCTGGGAAAATAATTAGAAGGGCTAAAGCACAGACAGAGGAAGGTATAGCCCAGGCTGTTAAGAAAGGTGACCAGACTTTCCTCAGATACATTAGCAAGAGGAAAAAGACCAGAAATGGGATTGTTAGGCTGAAGAAGGAAGGAGGAGAAAGGGTGGAGGATGACCTAGAAAAGGCTGAGATACTGAACAGGTACTATTGCTCAGTATTCACCAGGGAAGGGAGCCGAGAGACCGAGACTCGTGAAGAGAGGTATTCAGGGAGGGAGGTAGACACCAGCCCATTTATAGTGGAAAGAGTCCTAGAAGAACTTGGGGGAGAATACAAGCAGATAAGGCAATGCGGCCAGATGGGATCCATCCCAGAGTACTAAAGGAACTCTAGGAAGTGCTGGCGGAATCACTGGCTTCCCTTTCAAACAACATGAAGTCTTGCTGTATTCTGACTATTGCAGTTAGGTCCTGCCTTTCAACTCGTCCCGAGAACAAAGGGTTAACTTTTCTATGCCTTGCATAGAATGTTCATCACTTAGTCACTGAAGCTCTCTACCTGTTGTTATTCGAATGCAAAACTCTGCTTCAGATTCTTTACTCCACTACTGAACAGTCGCCTCCGAGATTTCTCCTGCTGCTCGGTTCAAAAGTCAGTTGAACTGTTGGTTTTCGGCCGTTTCTTCCACTATTGTTTCCGCATAGTCGGTTCAAGTCTCTGTCTGTGGTACCGTGAGTACTAGATATGTTTTTGTTCTGTTTTCTGTGTGGAACTTGTAAACTGTGCATCGGTTCGCTGAACGGATCAACAGCTTAATCTGGTTCAAGGTCAGTTGGCATTCATCTGTATCCCCTCCCGGTCGTGCCTGAAAATAGGCAGGATTTGTCTAGTGCACTTACCCGTCAACAAAAGCTAAATAAATAAAATAAATAAATAAAATTTTGAGGTAAAACTTGTACTTTACTTTAGTGTGTGGTTACGGTCCATATCGGTTCTAAAAAAAACGGATTTTAAGTACGTTTTTTCCAAGACCCATGACACGGTCAGGAACCGATAGGGAGTCTTGCCTGGTGGATTGCCAAAAAAGGGTAAGTTTGGTTAGATTGGCCATGTCGGAGAAACCCAAGAAAAAAATGGGCCCACTGGGTTTCAACACTGCAGTGTGTGTGGGGAGGTCTTGCTAAGGCTGATCCCCACACCACCTGTGTTTATTGTCTGGGGTTTGACCACCTTGATTCAGACTGCCAAATTTGCAAGAATTTTCCCAGATCTACTCTGGAAAAGAGATTTGGTAGACTGAGGAAAGGGAGGCCGAGAAGTTTGCTGACCGGATGGCTAGCCGGTTCGGTTCTGGCCGAACCAGAAGGAGTGCCCTCTGACCAGGGCGATACTCTCGGGCAAAAGGAGAGCCGATTCTGAGGAATCGGTTCTGACAAAAAGAAAAGGAAAGACAAATCGACCGGTTCGGATCCAGAATCTCATACTCCGACCGCCCGATGAGATAGCCAAAGCAATTAGGATTATGGAATCGTCGATCGGTTCCGACTGAACCAGCACCATCTGGCAGGGGCTCAGTTCGGTCAGTTCCCCAGTTCCGGATTATACCTTGGAAGAATTTTATGAACCGGAGGAGGAGGAGGGAGAGTATGAGGATGATTATGGTGAAAGTCTGATGTGCCTATTGACCCGACATCTCCCCAGACAGACCTTCAGGTGTTTCTCCTCCTAGGCTTTCTGAGTCCCTTCACACTAAATGTTCTACAAGAAGGTGGCTGATACCCTCCAGCTTCCTGTGGAGGAGGCAGTAGAGGATCAGGAAGAGCCTGACTATGTTGAGATGATGGACATCCCAGAGTCCAGGAGACTGTCTATTCCCTCCACAAATCTTTTGGGAAACGGACACAAAAATTCTTAAGTCTCCCAATTCTATACCTCCTGTGGACAGAAGAATGGACAAGAGGTACACTCTTTCAGGCTCAGACACGGAGTTCCTTTTTCAGCAATGCAGCCATGTTGAGTTGTACAGGCTGCTGCCTGTGATAAGGCAAACATTCCCTTGGCATCACACCCCCACCAGACAAGGACTCCAGGAAGAGTGATGCCATGGCAAAGAAGCAGTACATGGCAGCATCTTTGGACTCAGGCAGGCTAATTATATGGCCTATGCAGCCAGGTACCAGAAGTTCAGGTGGGCCACTGTACTGGCACTGGCTAAACAGGCTCCTACCCAACTTGCCAAGGAGCTGGAGCAGGTGGCTGCAGATGGGATTGAGGCATCGAAAGTACAGTTTCATGCTGCTATAGACTCCAGTGATGTATCATCAAGAGTCATGTCTATATCTATGGCTCTTCGAGAATGGCTTGGCTGAGATGCACTAGCCTCTCACAGGATACCCAGGCTAAGGCCATGGATTTTCCTGTAGTTGGTAATTTTCTGTTTGCAGAGCAGACAGAGAATTACATGAAGAAAATGGATGAATACAGGACCACTTACAGGAGTGCTCAGGCCAAAGAAAGGCAAGCAACTCCTCAAAGGCAGCAGTCCAGGGGCAGGGACAGGCCTTTCAAAGGCCTTTTACCAAGGTCAGGCCTCCTTTTCTTCTTTTGCAGAGGGGGTTCTTAGAGGGAGAGGCAGAAGGGGGATGAGCAGGCCTGCATCCACCCCTCAGCCTAAAGCCCTGCCAAGCAGACACCCTAATGGGTCTGTCCAGGTAGATTCTCCTATACCAGTAGGGAGCAGGCTGGCTTACTTTGTCCAGGACTGGATGTCTCTTACATCAGACAAGTGGGTCCTGGATGTAGTAAGCCAGGGACTGGTTCTCAGCTTCAAAAATTTCCCAAGATGAGAGCCAGATCTTTTCCACTTGCAAATCTCTGAGACCCTTGCCCTAGAGGCAGAGGTTTCTTCTCTCCTAGCTCTCAGAGCTATAGAGAGAGTTCCCACCTACACTGAGGCAAAGGATTGTACTCAGGTACTTCCTAACCCCGAAAAGACAGGAGAGTGGCAACCCATCCTGGACCTAAGATATCTGAACAAACATCTTTTAAAGCCAAAGTTCAAAATGGTAACTCTGGGAATTATCCTTTCCTGTCTAAGACCAGGGACTGGCTAGCCTCCTGGACCTCAAAGATGCCTACTTTCACGCTCCCATCAGGTGCTCCCACAGAAAGTACCTCAGGTTCAAGTTGCCCTCAGGCCACTATCGGTTCAGAGCAGTGCCCTTGGCCTAACATCAGCCCCAAGGGTCTTCACAAAGTGCCTGATAGTAGTTATTGCCTTCCTAAGAAGACAAAAGATTTCCATTCCTACTTGGACGACTGGTCTATAGTAGGTCAGTCTCCAGACCAAGTCAAGTCACACCTGCAAGTGACCAAGCAAGTGCTCACTCTTTAGGATCCGTCTCAACCTACCAAAGTCAGTTCTCGGACCAGTGCAGCTCCTCACCTCATAGGTGCAGAACTGAATACGGTAAAGAAGAGCCTTCCTTCCCTGGAAAGGGCAAGGATCCTCATGGAACTGGCCTCTTCATTCAGCCTTCAGGTGTCTCGACCAGCAAGGCATTTCCTTTCAGCTACTGGGCCACATGGCAGCTTCCACAGCAGTGGTCCAGGGGCAAGATTCCAAATGAGGGACATTCAGTTCCACTTAAGAGCTTTTTGGTCCCAAAGAAAGGATTCCCTTACCAAACTAATTCCAGTGACTCAACCCTGATCCAAGCCTTGCAATGGTGGCAGGATCAGGACAATTTGAGACAAGGGGTTCCATTTGTCACTCAGTCTCATTCAGTGATCCTCACCACAGATGCTTCCCTGCTGGGCTGGGGAGCCTATTTGGGGATCTTACCACCCAGGGACTGTGGTCGCCTCAGGAATCTCTGCTTCACATCAATCTCTTGGAATTCAGAGCACTGTTTCTGGCACTACAAGCTTTTTCCAAATCTGTACAGAACAAGGTGGTTCAGGTCAGAACAGACAACACCACCACCATGTGGTACATCAACAAGCAAGGAGGCACTGGTCTACGGCCTTGTGCACAGAAGCAATGAAGTTGTGGTCCCTGGCCTTTTCCCTGCAAACCTCTCTGATAGCAGTTCACCTCCCAGGGAAGGACAATGTCCTAGCAGATGCACTGAGCAGAATATCCCAGGGCCATCACGATGGGCCCTAGATCCTCTGGTGTTGAAAGTGATTTTCTCAAGATGGGGCACTCCAGAGATAGATCTTTGCAGCCCCAGACAATCACCAACTTCCTCTCTTTTGTTGCAGACCCCCAGTCTTGGGCTCAGTCCCCTGGATGCTCTGATACTGGACTGGAAGGAAATTTCTGTATGCTTTTCTCCCTTCCTCTCCTGTTCAGAGTGTTAGTCAAGATAAGGTCACAACCATGCAAAGTGATTCTGATTGCTCCAGACTGGGCCAGACAGCCATGGTATCCCTTGTTGCTGTCCTTAACAGTCCATCTTCCCTGTCTCTTCCCAGGAATTACAACCTGTTGACATCCTCAGGGAGGATTTGGTACCCAAATCTTTAGTCTCTCAATCTCAAGGCTTGGCTCTTGAAGAGTTAGAGTTGCAGATCTGCATCTTTCCCAAGGGTTCTGGATATCCTTAAGGCTTCTCAAAGCCTTTCCACCAGAAAGACTTACAACTCCAAATGGAAAAGATTCAGCATTTGGTGTTCTAAGAAGAATATTTCTCCAGACTCTGCTGAATTGCCTCACGGTTCTGGATCACATGGTCCATCTTAATGGCCTAGGTCTCAGACCAGCTACCTTAAGGTACACTTGGCAGCTGTTTCTGCTTTCCTGTCTGTAGGCAAGTCTTCCTCTATCATCCCATTATGTATTCTGTAAGTTTTCAAGGGATTGCTTCACACCAATCCCCCTTTAGGGATCCTGCCCTGCTTGGGACCTTAATGTTTGCATTGCTCAGCTTATGCAACCCCTTTGAGCCTTTGTCCTCAGCAGAGCTTAAGTACTTGATTTGAAAACTGTTTTTGGTAGCCATTACTTCTGCCAGACATATCAGTGAATTGCAAGCCCTGTCAGTGGAATCTGATTTCATCTCCTTTCACAGAGATAAAGTGGTTCTTAGAACTAACATAAAGTTCTTGCCTAAAGTGGTTTCAGATTTCCACCTCAACCAGTCTATATTTCTCCTGTTTTCTTCACTGATCATTTTCCTCGGGAAAGAGGAGGCTACACAGTTTGATGTTAAAAGAGCCCTAGCTACTACATAGAGCGTACTATGGGTCACAGGTTTAAACCCTCCAGTTGTTCCTCACTTATGGAGAAGTTGGTAGGGCAACCCTGCCACTAAGAGATCTATTGGCAGGTGGATTGTTTCTGTATACAATTCTGCTATGAAAACTGGATAGAACTCCACCCTCAGGCCTGAGGGCTCATTCCACAAGAGGTACAGCTGCTTCCTGCTGCTGCCAGTGATATTCCTCTCTTAGAAATTTGTCAAGCAGCCACCTGGAAAACAGTCCATACTTTCACCAAGCATTAATCTCTGGATATCCAGGGTAGGAGTGATGCTCGGTTTGGCACAGCAGTACTTCAGAGCCTATTTCCAAAGTAGGTTCTGTCCCTCCTCCATGGAGGTACTGCTTGTAGTCTGCAATAGTCAGAATACAGCAAGACTTCATGTTGTTTGAAGAAAAAAATTGCTCGCTTAGTAATTGTTTCTTTTAGTGGAGTCTTGTTGTATTCTGACCTCCCCGCCTCTCCTCTCAGAACCTAGTTTTTGGGATGTGGGTGGGCAGGAGCAGTGTTGGCACCCTAAGGTTGTCCATTTTACACCTCTTTTTCTTTCTTGGTGGAATGTTGTTTTTGGATGTGTGTTTGTTTTGGGTCTCTGACTTGAGTCTTCCTTTGAGAACCAAAAACATTATATATTTGCCAGTTGGCTAGTAAAAATTTTACAGTTTCCACACAGAACACCTAGTGAGTTTTTGCTCAGAAGATCTGACGTTGCAGTTCGAATAGCAACAGGCAGAGGCTTCAACCGAGCTAGATGAACATTCTCATGCAAGGCATAGAAAAGTTAACCCTTTGTTCACTGGGCAGTTGAAAGGCAGGACCTAACTGCAATGTCAGAATACAGCAAGACTCACTAGAAGAAACATAATTACTAAGGTGAGCAATTTTTCTTTCAGCGCATCACTAGAGATGGGGAGGTACCAGAGGACGGCAGATGTGGTCCCTCTGCACAAGAGTGGAAGCAGAGAGGAGGCAGGCAATTACAGGCCTGTAAGCCTGACCTCAGTAGTGGGGAAGCTAATGGAGTCCTTACTTAAGGAGAGATTGTGAAGTTTCTGGAGGAAGCAGGGCACAGGATCCAAGGCAGCATGGATTCTTAGCCAGGAGGTCCTGTCAGACAAATCTTACAGATTTCTTTTACTGGGTAACCATGCTGGTAGATCGGGAGGGGCGGTGGATGTAGCCTAACTGGGTTTCAGCAAGGCCTTTTGCACTCTCCCACACAGGTGATTGCTAAATAAATTAGGAGCCTGGGAGTGGGTCCCTAAAGTGGGTTGGGTACTGGCTAAGGGACAGGACTGGGGTGTGATAAATGGCATTATATCTGAGGAGCAGGAGGTGACCAGTGGGGTGCCATAGGGGTCAGTGCTAGGGCCAGTCCTATTCAGTGTCTTCATCAGTGACATTGCAGAGCATCTGAGGAAAAGATGTGCCTCTTCAGTAGATTACACAGATATCTGCAACTGAGTGGATACACTGGAGGGTGAAAATGAGAAAAGACCTAAGCCTATTAGAAGAGTATTCAGGTGTCTGGCAGTTGAGTTTCAATGCTAAAAGTGCAAGATCATGCACCTGGGTCAGAGGAATTCAAGGGTGGCATACAGGATTGGTGGGAAATTTTGCCACCACAAGGCAGAGAGAGACCTGGGGTTATCATATCTGATGACCTGAAGGTGACCAAACAGTGTGAAAAGGCGGTGGGAGAGCAAACAGAATGTTGGTGCATAGAGGGGCATAACAAGCAGGAGGAAAGAGGTATGATGCCACTGTACAGCTCACTGGTGAGGTCTCAGCTGGAGTACTTTGTCCAGTTTTTTTTTTTTTGTCTTTTTCCCTCTGGTCACGGCTCATGGGAACTGTCTCAGGCAACCATTTCCTGTGCCTGCTCCACCTGAGGTTCTTCATGGTCTGTGCCCTCCCCCACCGCAGCCAGCACCCCAGTTTGACCCGCCCGGGAGGGTAGCCCACTCCTTCCTTGGCTCTCTCATCAAGGCAGACTGTGGCATGCAGGTGGGGCCCAGGTGGAGGAGTGATGAGGTCAGCAGAGTTGAACCAGCGCTGGGCATGGAGGATGGGTGCTGTTGCCTATCCTAGCGAGCTGGAGGTTTTCCTAGTTCTGTCTCTCTCCCCGGCGTACACCCCCGATGCTTGGCACACGGCAGCCCTGCCAGCGTCCAGACGCATGTACGTGCCCGCCTGCGCTTCTCGGCACCCCGATCACCTGAGGGGCCACCAGAGCACCGGGCACCCCAATACCCTCCCTGATAGGAGAGCAGCCCTTGGGCGCCATCCGATCCTCCTGCCGAGCCCCGTGCCCGAGCTCGCCCCGAACTCAGGTCACCAGTGTGGCACGAGTGTGGCATCCAGCGCTCATCCCTCAGCGCCATCGGGCTGGCCCTATGTCCAGTTCTGGAGACCACATCTTCAGAAGGACATTGACAAAATGGATGCAGTCCAGAGAAGGGCAATGTAGACGCTATATGGACTGCAGCAGAAGCCCTAGGAGGAAAGACTTATGGATCTTAATATCTATTCACTGGAGGAAAGAAGGAGAGGGGAGATATGATAGAGACTTTCAAGTACAGTACCTTAGGGAATAAACATGGTATAGGTGGAAAGCATATTTCAGACAAAACTCTGCAGAAGAACAAGGAGGCATGATATGAGGCTGAAGGATGGAAGGCTCAGGGGTAATGTTAGATAGTACTTTTTACTGAAAGGAGGTGGAGCCATGGAACAGCCTTCCAGCAGAAGTGATGGGTGTGGAAATAATCCGAGGGTTCAAGAGTGCATGGGATAGACATAAGGGTACCCTGGAGATGTGCGGAGCAGGAGAGCCGCATATCAAATAGAATCTGGGGCTGCAGCAGTGAGTAGGGAAATGGGCAGAATAGGTGAGCCGTATGGTCCTTATCTGCCGACAGAGTCTGTTAAGTTTGGTATTTCCTGGGCGCAATGGCAATGATGTTTGCTTGGGGTCTTTTACTGACTGTAATAATTTGCTGGTGTAAATCGCACGGGTTCATCTTAGCAGTACAAACTGTTGAACTTAAGACTGAGTCTGACACTTTTCAATTTACTATGCACTTTCTTTAGCACCAAGATGGAGCTGGGGATATTTTTTTTGGTGCCTTGTTCTCATGTTGGCAGCAACAGTCCCACGCTGCATAATTGCTTTGAACATTTTAGTTGTATGTCTTACTTCCTCCAGCTCCCACGTGGTATCAACATTTTTTTCTACCTGTTTCCTGAACTGTCACCATGCATTCTGCTTTTGTATGCCTCATCAGTATGTGATTTGATAAAACTTCAGGGGCTATAGGTTATTAAATAGCTGGTATAGTGCAAAAAAATGCTACGCAATACAGGGTGTACGTTAAACATTTTCAGAAATGCATAGCAGTAGGTTGCTAACCATTTTTGTGCAATTCCATTGCATAGAAGGCGGTATGAATAAAATTAATTTTTCTAGGGACATGGATATGGTGTGCTTATCACACTTCTGGCAGTTTCTTCCCTTAAGACCTGCCGGGAGTTCCAGTTGGGTCCTCCCCCCACCTGGGTGGTAACCCCTTGGCACTGCCCCATGACATCAGACCTTCCTTTCCACTGGAGGAAGAAGGTTCCTCCTTACCGCTCTTGCACTTAAGAGTCCCTTTGCTTTATTTCTTCTAACTTTAATACAACGTTGTTTTCAGACATTTTACTTTGCTGCTGAAATGGATGACGAGAATCCACTCTGGGGTTCCAAATGCAGTTGCAGGCAGAAGATGTCCCAAATGGATCCGCCACCTTGAGCGATACTGTTTGGACCACGAGCACAATACTCAGGCTTGTGCCCACCTTCCATCCCTCCACCTTGGAGGATTGCTTAGCCTGCTTACTCCTTGAACATCCAGATGATCAGGACCTGCCCGTAAAAATCCAAGGATGCCCGCTGGGTGGTCTCCGGCTGTGGGGTCCGCCAAACAACTCTGGGCATTTGTTACTGCTTAGGCCTCAGCATAGGTTTCTTTGGCTTGGCCTTTTATACTTTGGTGCCTTTACTGGGCTTTTAAGGTATTTGTGCTAGGCCCTTCCCACCCATGGGCAGGCTCCATCAGCACTAAATCGAAAAAATCTAAAAGAGGAGGCCAAGAAACGGTCTTGTCGTATGATCAGGAGCGCCTGGGTCTCCGATTCCCGTGCTTTGCCAGAGTTTTGCCACTATTCTTATCCTACTCATCCTCATCGGGTGAGGAATGGCACCAGCGCAGGTTGTGTTGGCACTCTCGAGGATCTGATGTGTGCGCAGCTTTGGTTTATCCGGGTGAAGTTCAGTCCCGGCGCTAACCCAGCTCCTTGGCTACTGCTGCTGGAGCCACAGCTGACCCGCCCAGCAGGAGCTGATTCAGATGGTCCCAGTGTGTCCACCTCCAGCCTCTCTACCGATCCCGTGGAGTCACCACCAAGCAGCTGACGTCCGAGCGCTCCAGCCAAGGAAGCCTGCCTAGGCAAGGGTTTACCCCATTGGTTGTCGGTCACAGTCACCCTGGACTGCCTTTGCATGGTTAGTGGGGACTTGGGTCCTCCTGCACTCCTGACTGATGGATGGGAGTCGGTGGGGACCTCTCGACAGATCAAGGGTCCATGTTCTCATGAGCCTTCTCCATCTTATTTCTGAATCTATGGGTCTGCAGTTGGAACCCATTCAGAAGTGGGAATGGTACCTGCTGCCTGAGATCCTCAAACAGGGTGACTCTCCCATGGAAGCCTTCCTGCTTCAGGATACTATCAGTCCTGCCCTGGTACTGTGGCAGCACCCAGTCTCCCTCCCTTTGCCTTCAGCCCGGATGGCCCACAAGTATGCAGTCCCTACTGGCTCTGGGATTCATGGATAACCCCTGGCTAAGGGTCTTGCGGCTGACTCAGTGTTTTGGCGAACTGGCAACGTGGGGATGTTGACAACCCTCCCCGACAAGTAGTGCAAGGAATTGGACAATATTACCAAGAAGGTGTATGTCATCTCCTCCCTCTGCCTTTGGCAAGCAAGCATGGCCCTTCTAATGGCCCATTTTTCGCACACCATTATGGGTTCCCTAGATGGGTGATTCCCCATCTGCCCCGAGACCTGCAGACTACCACAAACAGGTTAGGACCAGGCTGAGTGGTAGCCAAACAACAGTTCCAGACTGCCTTGTACCTCAACGATTCTTTCACCCTGTCTGTGGCTGCGGCAGTTGCCGTGCGCCACTGGGCTTGCTGCACATCTCCACCTTTACAGCTGACACGCAGCACAAGTTGACAAACTTTCCTTCTTGGTACTGACTTGTTCGGGCCCAGAGTGGAAGGGCACCACCTGAATTGAGAAATCCAATGCCACCTTGGACTCTGACCTCTGCTCAAAAGGACCCAAAGGGCTCTAAGCCTCAAAGAAGAAGCCCCTTTGGCCGCTTCTCTCTGCCCCAATAGCCAAACCTGCCCGGCCCAGACAGCAACAGGCTTAGCATCCCGGCCAAAGCAGTGGCCTCGGTCATCAGGAAGCCAGGAGGTAGTCCCGTGCCCTCCAATGGCTCCTCCTCTGCTTCCAAGCCTGCCCAGTGACAGGATGGGGGTGCCTCCATACCCATCCTGTCTGCCCTGGGTACTCCCGTGGGAGGCTGGCTCGCCACTTCCTTTCCTCCTGTCCGCTGATACCATGGACAAGTGGGTCCTTGAGGTGGTCCAGGTCTGCCTCTAGAGCTCAGGGCATACCCGCCTGCTGAGCACATGTCCCATGGGAAGGCATAGTGTCTGTTGACATCCTGTTGGCCCTTCAGGATGACATAGCCCAACCCTCCGAGGGAGGTCGAGCTCCTGTCTCTGACCCTCGGAACACCCAGGGTTTGTTTTCAGGTACTTCCTGGTGCCAAAATGGACAGGGGTGGGGCTGGTGCCCTATTTTAGATCTGCATGAGCTGAACAAGTTCATCAGGCCACGCACCTTCAGGATGGTCACCTGTCTTGGATCATACCATCTCTGCAGCAAAACGTGGTTTTGCTCCTGGATCTTCAGGACACATTTTTTACATCCCAGTCTGTCCGTTCCACCACCGATGGACTGGTTCCTCTGGTGCTGGCGGAGGGGATCCTCTATGAGTTCCAGGCCATACCATTCGGTCTGTCCTGGGCCCCCAGGGTCTTCACCAAATGCATCGCATGTTGGCAGCCTACATAAGTCACTGGGGAATCCAGGTTTAGCCCTACTTGGACGACTGGCTGATTGTGGGTCCTTCCAGGCAGGGAGGTGCAGAGGTACAGGGACCTGGCTGTCCAGACCTGCGTCTCCCTTGGCCTCCTAGTCAGCGAGGCTAAGTTGGAACTTCGTGCCCTCGCGGGTGATCAGCTTCATTGGGGCGAGCGCAACTCTTGCAGAGCCAGGGCTCAACTCACAGCGGACAGGGTGGAGGCTTTCTCTTTGCCCGATCATTTTGGGTTGGGCAGTTGCACCTTGCTTGGGACTTCCTGCTTGCTCAGATACTTGGTGGCTTGCACCAGCATGGTCCACTGGGGCCACTGAGAATGCCTGCTCTGCAATGTGAGCTGGTGCACCAGTGGTCTCAGCACAGTGGCCACTTCGACCAACCAGTCACTGTGACCCAGCTGATGTGGGATACCCTGCAGTGGTGGTTTGTCCCGGAACATCTGAAGGAAGGTGTCCTGTCTGTCCGCCCAGAGCTGATGGTCATCCTGATGACTGTTGCTTCTCTCATGGGCTGGGTGCCACCTGGGGAACACAGAGTCCACAGGTTCTTGACCCCAAGGAGTCCCGGTGCCAGATCAGCCTGCTGGAGTGCCAGGCAATCTGATGGCGCTGACTGTTTGTCCTCACATTTGGGGTCAGGTGGTCCAGGTCCAGACAGACAACACCACGACCATGTACTAAGGCAACAATCAGGGCAGGATGCATTCCCTTCCTCTGGGCAGGGAAGCTCCCTGTGTGGAGCTTCGTGAACAGCTTGGAAGCCGATCTTCTGGCCATCCATGGCCGGTGTCTTCAACCAGCTGGTGGATGCTCTCAGCCATGTGGGCGAGGTGTTTCACGAGTGGTCTCTCCACACAGAAGTAGTACACAGCCTGTTCTCCCAGTGGGGCACTGCTCTGGTGGACCTGTTTGTCTTCAGGGAGAACGCAGCTGAGGCTGTTCCTGTGACCGCCTAACCTCAGCAGGAATGCCTCTTGAGGCTCTGACCCCAGTCTCCTCTATGCCTTCCTCTGTTTCCTTGATCCACAAAGTGTTGCTCAAGGTGAGGAGGACAAGGCATGGGTGATTCTAGTGGTTCTGGACTGGCCATGCCAGTTCTGGTACCCTGATCTCTTCAGCCTCAACAGCAGGCAACCGAGGTGTCTTCTCTCTGCCCGGACCTACTCTCCATCAACCAGGGAAGTTACTCCATATGGACCTTCAATCCCTGCACCTAAAAGCCTGGGTCCTGAATGACTAGTGTTCCAGGCTTTGGGTCTCTGAAGATGTCCTTACTGTGGTTGAGGCATCTTGGAGGGAGTCGATCTGAAAATGCTACACCTTCAAATGGAAGAGGTTCTTTATTTGGTGCCAGGACAAGGGCTTGACCCTTATCTTATCTGTTGGCTAGCATTCTCGGTTACCTTTGGTCTCTTTCTCATTCGGACCTTTGGTCGACAACCCTTAAGGTGTACCTGGCAGCCATCTCTGCCTATCGGGCAGGCCAGTCAGCAGTTGTTGGCATAGGAAAAGGTGATCTGGCGCTTTTTAAAGGCCTTGACCAAATTTCCCTCTGGTGCATGAACCATCACCACCTTGGGACTTGTTGCTGGTGTTGGCAAAGCTTATGGGCAAGCCATTCGAATCCAGTGCACAGGTGTGACATGTCTCACCTGTTGTGGAAGACCACCTTCCTAGTGGCTATCACATCAGCCAGAAGAATCTGTGAGCTCCAGGTGCTTTCGTGGAGTCTCCTTACTTGGTTTTCCATAGGGACAAGGTTGTCCTTCGTCCCAACTCAAGTTCCTCCCAAGGTTGTGTCAGATTTTCACCTTAACCAGATAATTAATCTCCTGGTGTACTTCACCAGCCACAGCTCGGGCTGAGCACAGGTTCTATGCTTTGGACCTATGGCGGCGCTAACCTATTATAAGGAGCGACCGGGCTGGAGTTTGGAGAGAGATTTGCCAGCTATTTGTCACCTATGCTGAAGCGTTAGCTAGTTTAATGATTGGCAGGTGGATTGTATCCACATCAACCTCTGCAATAGGTTGGTGGGTAGGAGCCTCCCATAGGGCTATGGGCCCATTCCACCCATCATACCATTGCCTTAGTGGCTGCTTCCAGGATGTCCCTATCCAGAAAATCTGCAGGCTGCTACCTTTGGTCAGCACACACCTTAATTTCCCACTACCACATCGACCTTGAGTCATGCCATTGTATGCTGGTTTTGGGGCCTCAGTTCTCAATATTTATTCTGAAGTAGGGGATGTACTGCCTCCTCCCAGAGAACTGCTAGCACCTGCCAGAAGTGTGGATAAGTACACCATATCCACGTTCCTAGAAAAACGGGTTACTCTGTTAGTCATCCTCCCCACCCCCACATTATGGGGATGTGTGGGTAGCGTATTGTTTGTGTGAAGAGGAGGAGAGAAATTAAATTTATGTCACTTTTCAGATTCCTTAGACACTTCTAGTACATCAAGTTGTTAAATTCTCAGTGTATATTGACATCAGTACATATCAGGCTACATGGTCTTAATTCAAATCAAATCAAACTTTATTTTTATAGCGCCTTTCAAAACCAAGGCGCTGTACATAAAAACCAAATACAGAAGTGACGTTGAAACAAAACATAAAACAAGTTAACCATAATCAGGAAGGTCAAAATAAATAGGTTTATAGCTCAATCTTAAATCTGTCGACGGTCAGGCATTCTCTTAACTGACGAGGTAGAGAGTTCCACAGGGTTAGAGCTGAGAAAGAAAAAGCATGGATACCAGATGTTTTTAATTGTACCTGGGAACCTCTAGCAATCCCTCGTCGGCGGATCAGAGAGGACGGAGGGGCAGTAGGGTATCAAGAGGTCTTGCAGGTAACCGGTCCCTGTTCATGTACGGCATTAAAAGTTAGCAAGCCAACATTAAAGGTGATCTGCCACTGAATAGGCAGCCAGTGCAGTTCATGGAGCACAGGAGTAATATGACTCAGATCCAGAAGTCCCAGTCAGAAGTCTGGCTGCTCTGCACTAGCTGCAAGTGGCAGATATCAATCTCGAAGCCCTAGGTAGAGAGAATTGCAGTAATCAAGGCAGGTAGTGACAAAGGCATGGACCAATGTTGAAGATCATCCGAGGAACCAAATGTTTCACCCGGCAATATTCCTCAGATGATAAAAAGAGGATTTGACGACAGCCAATGACTGAGATTTTAATGTCAGGCATCATCAAAAATAACGCCAAGGTTGTTGATTTCGGTCTGAGGTAGCAGAGCTGTATGCATCGATCAAAAGACCAGATGCCTGTCCAGCTCGACACCCGCCTTGACACCAGGGTCCACGATCAACACTCACTTCAGTCTTATCCGATTCAGTCTCAGCCAGCTAGTACTCATCCATGTTCTAATCTCGTAAGGCAGTTGTTTAGCACAGAGAGTGCAGCATCTTGTCCAGGCAGAAAGGACATATACAGTTGAGTATCATCTGCATAGCAGTGAAAACTCAAACTGTAACACCTGATGATATCTCCCAATGGCAGCATATACACTGCAAACAACATGGGTGCCAAATGGAGCCCTGTGGCACCTGCAGGGCAGGAAGTGAGTGCCAGAGGAATAAATTCCAGTGGCAACTCTCAGACCTGTCCGTCATAAGGAAAGAGTGGAACCATTTGAGGACTGTGCCAGACAGACCACAAAGAAGCCGCGATGCTCCAGCAGCACACCATGGTCTACAGTGTCAACTGCTGCAGAGAGATCAAGAAGGACCAGAATAGTACGTGCCTTGAACTCTAGCCATCAGGAGGTTATTCAGTACTCTGACAAGTGCAGTCTCTGTGCTATGCTTCTTCCTAAATCTGACTGAGAGTATCATAGACCTTGTGAGTTGTAAAGTGATCATCCAGTTGCAACGCAACCACCTTTCAATAACCTTACCAACAAATGGCAGGTTAGAGATAGGTCGGTAGTTAGCTAAGCAGTCTGGGTCCAAGGAGGATTTCTTAAGGAGTGGTCGAACAGCGCCTCTTTTAGGGGTTCTGGAAGATCTCCATCTCCAAGGACCTCCAGACTATTTCAGCGAGGATCGGGAGATAACATCAACACATCCCAATAGAAGGGGTGTCGGGCTCGGATCCAGACTACAACTGGTTGGGCGCAATATCTGGATGATCTTCACAATGTCTGTGAATTCTGTCCAGAAGAAATCTGACCAGAGAGACCAGGTGCATGCCACTTCCTACCGATCACCACAGTTCCTCATAGGAGAGGTCGGCTGATGCTAGACCTGATGCTGGCAACCTTATCTGCAAAGAATCGAGCAAACTCCTCGCGATTTCAGCTGAGAAAAGGCTTTCTCTGCTGAAGACAGATTGATTGCACAATCTGTCAATGGTCCGGAAAAGCTGAGCTGGTCAATTTGTGCAGCAGAAATCTCCCGGACAGGAATTCTGCCTTCTTACAGGTGATTTCCAATTGATAGGCTTAAGCTGATGGCACATTATAATGGCTATCAGCATCAAGACCAGACTTTCGCCAGGCTCTCTCCATCCTTCAACTGACTCGCCTCAACCCTACAAGGAACCATCAAACCAAGGGTTCCTAAGGTGAAGGAGGGCCGAACACGCAGGGAACAGTCTTGTCCAGGGCATCTCCCACAGCCTTATTATAGGCCAATACAGATCACCTGGATTCTGCATTCACCTCGGCAAACCCGATAGATCCACTACCGCCAATGGGTTGCTAGGGGTAACTCCCTTAAAGGGCGGTACTGAACCATCTCTGTAGGGCAGACTTATTGGGGACCCCGTTGAACCTCATGGTGTGATGGTCGGACCAACTAACTGGTTCCACCCCAGATCAGCTATCTCCATACCCAAAAGAAAGATCAGATCCAATGAGTGACCTCTATATGGGTTGAGGAGGAAACTACCTGTGTAAGGCCCAGCATTGTCATCAGCTGGAGGAGATTTTGACCAAAATGCGAAAGTTCATCGTCGACCTAGGCATTGAAGTCCCCAGAACTATCTATCTGGGGACCTCAACACCATGTTGACGATGAAGTCCGCTATCTCCTGCAGGAATACTCCACCATCTCCTGGTGGATGGTAGATGAGGAGTATCCTGCAACCTACACCCTCTCCCAGGATATACTTGAAGGATCTGGTACTTCCAAATGGCACATCCACAAAGCCCAGCTCAGATTTAAATATAATGGCCACACCCCCCGCCCACCTATCCAACCTTGCTGTGTATCACCGAGAACCCAGCCGAACTGCAGAAGCCAAAACAGGGCCCGTATTTTCATCCAGTCAAGTCTCCTTGGTGGTCCTCGGTAGAGTTTTTGTTTGACACTAATACTGTTAATTTATATTTAAATTATCATTTATAAAGTCCTGTCACTATACTAGAGGTTTTGAAGTTGTAGGGCATGATATCTAGCTGTAGAGTACAGTTGGGAGATAGGTCCAGCTAAGTTTTACACATCATACAGTGTGCACTGATGTTTTTAAGACAACTTCACTGGTAATTTCTTGTCTATAATGCATGCATTGAAGCTTCTGGAGTCCTGAGACAATCTTAGTATGTCTTTAATCTGGTGGGGTTGCTTTTCAGTAATCGCATCCTTATACACACTGTGACAGTCATAGCTAGATTTAAGAGTCATCTGCTCCAGCAGTGTTATCTTATGTCAGTTGAATTTATATGTGTAGGATTCTTTTATGTGTTTTGCACCAAGCACCTTGACCCTGGGACCCTCCTACCTGAAGGTAGTATGGTACTGTTATACTTCTCTGAAATCATCATCTGTATTTTTAAATGAGTAGTTTAAACCAATGGGGATTTTTTTGTTTTTTCTGCATGATCTAGCTGTTAAAAGTATTGATTTTCTAAACAACGGCCATTAGGTTTGAAGGACTGGTTGGTCCAAAAGCTAGAGCATTTTGTTCTTGTTGTTACATCTATGTTGGTCCATTAAAAGGTATCAAATCATTTGTTTCTGGATCTGTTCTTGCAAGATCCAATATGGCAAATACTAAATCTAAATTTCACCTGTAACAGTAGATTCCAGATGCCTCGCCCAGCTGTGCAGTCCTCGATCCTTTCTGTCATAGATTATGGATTGTGTTCTACGGCTCCACAGACAGTACTGCCCCACGCGAATAAAGACTGCTCTGAACAAAGCCTGCCGCCTAGTGATGGGTTGCAATAGATGGACTCACACCTGTGATCTCTGTAGTCGTACTAACTGGCTAAACTTCAGGGCCATCTCAAATATCATACCTGCCTGTTGGCCAAGAAAATCTACTGCAAACTGTTCCCCACTCAGTCTACTCTCCCTTATCCAGTCCATCCCCAACAAAGGGTATCCAGGATCTCAACCAAGGCTCCTCACTTGGTTCCCTATTGTAGGACAACCCTGGGTCAACGAGCCTTCTATCATAGGGCCCCTCAATGGCCTCCCTGTCTCTATCTCAACTGTGCCTAAGATTGGCCTCTACAAAACCTGCCTCAGTGAATTTCTCCATGAGGGCTAGGCCTGTGACTGTAACTGGTCTCCCTGCTTGCACTATTCCTCCTCTTTCCTGTCTCTTCCTGACCAAGTCCCTCTCTGTCCCTCGCTAGCCTTTTTCCCCTTTCTTTCTTTTCAGTTATATTAACAATGTACCTACCTGTACTATTGATATGAGATCTAAGATTATTTCACTGAAAGTTCCTGTATGTTACTTGACTCTGGGTTTGCTCGACCCACAGAATGCTTCAAGACTCTGGGTTTATATTACCCACAGATGGTTAACTCACCTTGGCTCTTAGACATACTTTGTGTATGTGGCCTCTGTATCACCTGGTTGTAGCTGTAATAATTGTATATATTAGCGCAGCTCTTTGCAAAGGAGTCTAACTCAAAGGTTTGTAATTTGATTCCTTTAATAAATAATAAAATAATAGATCTTACTTTGAGAGGGCTCTTGCAGTATGTACACTATTAGGACTAAGCCACCAGGCACTAGGACCTCACAGAAAATTTCTAGCTGCAGTAGTCTATAGCAGGGACCGGCCTCCCAACGTCGTCCCACCCCTGAAGTTACTTATGATATAAATGGGGCAGTCCCCATCCATCCTCAGTTCTTTTCCTTCGTTCACTCAGCACATCGGCTCCACAGATGCCTTCTGCTTCAGTCGATCAGCTTTTTTCATGTTTAACCACGTTTTCTCATTTTTAACTTTAAAGTGATTATTTTCTTTCTTCACAGCAATTCTTAAAGGATTCTCTTCTCAATCCTCCTTACGAGGTGGCTTCAGCAATCCATGCTGACGGATGGCTTTTCAGCCAGCCAGCTTTGGCCTAGGCCCAGATCAGATTTAGAGGCTCTGCCAACATCACCTAGATCTCCCCAGCACCCTCGGCTCCACCGCCTGAAGACCCTCGAGCTTTCCTGCTGAACAGCATCTACGTGAGAGGGACAAGTAGCTTCACCAGAGACATCGCAGCACTGGGAGAAGATTCCAAAGAAACCCCAGTTGGCTTCACCTCCTGGTGCCCTGTGATTCTGGTGACCGTTTTGGGTCTTCTCCTGCTGGAGGGGACCCTCTTCCCCACGGCCTTTGGGCCCCGGTGGCTGAACCTCCTCCTTGCTTCCCAGGCATCTCGGGAGGAGGTTCTTAGGGTCTCGGGACTTTGTCCCCACCTCTGCACCTGGAGCTTGGGTCCTTGCCTTGCGGCTGGCCAGGTGGTGCAGCCGGTGCATCTTCTCGTGCAGCGAGCCAAGGCCCATCATTCTCCCAGCCAGGTATCTGCTGAGTCCTTCCGACGTCAGGGGCCGACTCCTGCTGGCGACACCCCGAGGCATACGCCTGCCTTCCCTGTGAGAATGGTGTCCCTACCCCACTTGGAGCTAGCTCCCATCTGGCCTCTCCATCCTTGATGGATGCCGGGCCAGCTGGAGTACACCTGATGCTGCTTTATCCTCCTAAGTCACCAGCTGGGCCCAACTCCCTTTTTCGCCAACCCCTGAGGATCCGACACTCATCACTGATGGGACGCTGAGGGCTCCTTCCAGTTAGGACAGACAGGTTCCCAGGATCAGCCTGGTTCCCTAGCACTGACATCAGCTTTGAAGACAGGGTGTCTGACGTCACCCTCCCTTCTAAGCCGCCCGGTTAGCTCTAATGCCTTTTTCAGCCGACGCCCAAGGATCTGATGCCTGTCACTGTTAGACGCTGAACAGCTCTGCCCTTTGAGACTGATGTTGAGTTTCTTGGTCTGTTTTCCTGGCACTGATGCAGCCCTATTCACCTGAGTTGTTAGCTGAGCTTGACGCCCAACTTCAGCCAATGCCCGAGGGTTCGACGTCCATCACAGACCAGATGCCAGATGGATCCTTCCCTTCGAGATGGACGCAGGGTGCCCCGACCAACTCAGCCTGAATCAGGGCAACCTCAACCTGATGACTACATCATGGTCTACCTCTTCCTGTTTCCTTCAAGATGACCCTTCTTTATGGGCATCTTGGGACATATCCAGCAGCTTAGTGGCTGGATTATGGAGGAGGTGTCTCTTTGGATCTTCCTTCATGGAGAACAGCTGGAGGCAGATTTCTTGGTCATTATAGTTGCCTAGATTCACTTTAGCACCCCACCTGAACACTCTGTCACCAGACAAATTTTCCAGACAGGTTGATCTGCTGGCTACACGGCCTTTATTCAGTCACCTGGCAACCATTCCTGACTGGTTGGTCAGCTGGCTACATGTCATTGTTCTCTGGCTAAGAACTCCTTTGCCCACAGGGTTCAGAATCAGAATGCCCTATGGGACAATGTTGCAAGGCGCCTCTGATGTCTGGTCTCGACGCTGATAAGCACATTGTCCGAGCCCACTATGACTCGGCAGGGCTTTAGCCTCATGGCTTGTCTCCACCAGTTCTTTGGCACAGGATGTCCGCTTAGTGCTAGGAGCACAGGCCAAGCTGACAAACGCCTCCCTTGGGGGTCCAGTCCTCTTTGGAAAAGACTCACCCTGGTAGTGGGTAAAGGCCATCAGGTCCATACACATCACATACAATCCTCAGCCTAGATGCTACACCAGGCAGTCCTTTCGCAGAACGCCCATCAGCAGCCTGGAGGATTACAACAGAGAGCTGGAGTTCTAAGCGCAAAGCTTCCACCTTGCTTCAAGGGGCACCGCCTTCAGGCACCCAGGACCTCTCAGGCCTCACTACACATCCCAGGTTCCCAGCCTGACTCATGGCCCGAGCCACCTACCCCGCTGAAGCCTTTGGGGCGGTGGGGAGTCTTCTCGCTTTATCCAGAATAGATGGGAGCTGAATTACCTCTGACCCGTGGGTGCTGTATTTAATTGCACAGGGCACACCTCATAGTTACGGAGCTGCCCCCACACCCTTGTCCCCTCTCCTCTTCTTCAGTGTTCTTTAGGCCTCATTCAAAAGGAAAGCCAGGTTGTAATGTATGGACACAGGCCATAGAGCCAGTTCGTAATGCAATGCAAAAGGGTTTCATTACACCATTTCCTAGCTGAAGAATGACAAGGATCTGCATCCTGGCCTGGTCCTCATCCTCCAGAACATATTAAATACTGTACAAACTGCTGAGGACATTCTCTCGAGCTTCTCTCCTCCTGTAAAGGGATTGTTATGCTCCTCAGACATGCTGGATGCATATCCTCATATGCTGGATTTTCATCCTTAAAGAGGTGCCTGTGCTTCCACCTTCAGGGCACCACTACCATTTCTGGATCTTACCCTTCAGCCTGTCCTCGCCCTCAGGATTTTATCAAACCCAAACATGGCGCAGCCTTACAGAGATGTAGCCTTCCAGCTCTCTTCCTAGATGATTGGCTGTTCTGCCTTCCGCTGTCTTGGACCCTAGGGATTGCCTTACACCTTCCTTTCCTTGGCCAAGCCACAGGCTGCAGCATACAAGGTCCTTGCAATCCCTGGATCACCCCTGAACTAATCGAACGGCTTCAACTCTGGGATCATCTATGGCACAGGGCGAGAACTATGGGCAGTCAGTCTGACCGCTGCTTATAAAAAAGCAAGAAATGCCTGCACAAGGGATATCCATGCAGCCGAAAGTCAACACTACAAGGAAGCCTCTCATGATCCTGGAGGATGGAAAAATTCTGGAGCAACCTAAAAGAAATCACAGGAAAAGACCCCAAGCCTGCATCTGCTGTGCTAAATGTCGATGGTGTCCCCACGCTTGACCCAAGGCTCATTGCAGACATGTTCAACAATGCATTTTCCACCTCAGTGGTGTCTTCCCGCCAGACCTCTTCAGCCCCAGTGAGGGCAAATGACAAGCATAGAAGCCACAACTGTGCCCTCATGCACCCACCTTAACACTTCAAAGTAATCGCACAAAACAAAGCCAAAAAATACTTCTTAAGGTACTTGAGAAAACTCAAAATAGTGATGATGGCTTGATCTCAAATTCATTGCCTTGCTTTGATGAAGTCCTGTCTCCACTTACCGACATTGTTAACCTTTCCCTCAGGTACTCGTAATTTTCACTAAAATGGAAACCGCCTGTAGTGACGCCTAGTACACAAGAGTGGTGACCGTACTGCCCACGGTAATTGCAGACCCATTCCATCCTTCCCCCGCTGTTCAAAGCACTGCAACGATAGTTGCCGACCAGCTGGTTGACTACCTGGATAAATATTGACTCCAGTGCCCTCAGCTACATGGGTTTTACAAGGGCATAGCACAACAACAGCACTACTGGAGTTCACTAGCTTCTTACATAGCTCCCTGGACTAGGGTCACCTTGCTGGTGTGGCTTTTATCGACTTAACAAAAGCCTTTGACACAGTGCACCACACCCTCCTACTTGATCAGCTTGCAGCTGTAGGCCTCTGATGACACCATTGGCTGGTTCAGAAGCTGTCTGTACAACTAAATGCAGGTGAAGATAGGCGAGTCCTGCTTTGACAGAAGGCTCGCCCACTCAGGAGTACTTCAAGGGTCCATACTAGGCCGCCTTTAGTATCTTTCCTTAACCCACTCCCCACCACATGTCAGGGCCACATGCTGCTATATGGATGATGACGCATTTTCACTAGCAACCCCAACCCCAAGACCCTTGAGGCAAAACTCCAGCAACACTTTGTGGAGTTGAAAGCTGGTTTAGTAATCACAAACTGATAATGAACTATAAGAAGACAAAAACGATGTTATTCTCCAACCTCAAATTAAACACAGGACCTATCCCCTTGCCATCTGTAATGCCATGGGCTCCCCACTGGAGTTCATCCCTCAGTTTAAGTATCTGGGGTTACTATTGACAGTACCTTGTCTTTACTCCACATATGTTGCAAGTTAGTTAGTTCTCACCTTGGGCTACATATAGACACAAACACTGCCTAACCCCGGAGGCCCTCATCCTTGCCATCTATAGCTCGGTTGTTTCACTAGTTGATTATGGCCTGGTCATTTGTGGAACAGCCACTGACACTACACCAGCTGAATCAAGATAGCTCTAAACAAAGCCTGCCACCTCCTAACTGGTGCTGGGTGCATGACCCACACTTGCAACCTCTACTCCCAAGCTAACTGGCTCCAGCTCAGGCACTCGCTCATGTACCAAACCTGTCTATTAGCCAAAAAGTTTGCTCAACTGCTGCCACCGCCCGGTATTGAAGTTCTCTCCCACTTAACAATCAAAGACAAACTAGAAGTGCAGAGTGTCAGTTCTTTAGGACTCCTGTTGTCGCATCCTGCCTAAAACAGAGGTACTTGCACACAGAGCTCCACTCTGGTTCAGCTCCCTCAGTAATGAAGTAACTGCAACCACCACTCTGGGCTCATTTAAGAAGTTGCAGCAACATCAGTTGCTAATGCCAGCTATGACTACTTGCTAACCTTCCGCTACTCCGAACCTAGCACTTAAGCTCTCCTCACTGACTGGGTGCACTTCATCCTCCACGAGCCCCACTACATTTTTCCACTTTCTTCCTCACTTACCTGACTCCCATCTCCCTCATACATCTCTTCCCCAGCTCCTTTGCCTACTCTTGTTCCTCCTCTGCGCCCACTCCCACTCACCCTCCCCTTCTCCTCCTTCCTCCTGCCCCTACTACCTTCACCTCTCCCTCCCTCATCTCACTTCACCCCCACATGTCCACCGCTCTGTCTAATCTTTACTCATCTGCTACCTCTGCCTCCCTTTTCATCCGCCTGACACCCCACCCTCCGTCCCCACCCTAGTCACTCCATCTCTTTTCCCTCCTCCTACCCTGCTTACCCTTCCAACAGGGTCCCCCGGCTGATTCCTACTTTGCTCTTTTTTTTTCCAATGATTCTGTTTCTAGGCTCCAGCCTGGAACTCTCCAGCCACCCACCGCTGACTTGCTCTACCGCAGTGGCCGGGGAATCAGCGTTGGGCATGTGGCGTGGCAGTGGCACTGAGGGCCGTCGCCTGTCCATGCTAGAGGGTATTTCTTGTGTGTAGTCAAGCCCCCTCGCAAGTGCAGTGTCTAACGCCAGTGTGCACGGCAGCCCTGCCCGCGCCAGCCACGCCTCCCATGTCAGCCCGACATCTCATGGTGCCCCATGGTCTCCACCAGGGGTCGCCAGAGCACCGGACAACCCATGCCCTCCCACCCAGAGAGGAGAGCAGCCCAGCGGGCGCCGATCCTTCTCCTCTTCCCCAGCCAACCCCGACGCCTGAGCTCAGGTCGGCATGGCACAAGATGTGGCATCCAGACTCAACCCTCAGCATCACCGGGCCAGCCCTACTTTGCTCTTTCACTGTCCTACCTGCTGACTAGGCCTACTGGGCTGATTTCTCCCCCTCCCTCCCTGTCTTGGCTCTCCTAGCTGAACAATCCACTACCCACCAAGCCACGTGGGTTTTCTCTTCACTCCTTGGATTCATCCCACCCTACTTACCCACACACACCCCATGTGTGCCACTATTGTCTGTAAATGGTTGTTCACTGTATGTTGCCATCTCATGTGTGCCACAGTTGTTTGTAATTGGATGTTGTCTGACTCTTTGCCTATCAGAATAGGTTGCTTAATGTACTGCCTTATCACCTCCATTCATTGTAAATGTTGCTAGCAGTCCAGCTAGCAGCATAATATGTACCTCTCTGTAACTTCCTTGACATGGAACCTATGTAAAGAGCTTCTAGCTCAATTAGTGTCTTCCAAGATCTCAATAAATAAAATAAATAAATAGGTGTACCTGCCAGTAGCTCTTTGTCAGGTCTGTTGTGATCAGTACCCGGCTCCCCAGCCGTTTCAAGGTCTCATCTGTTCTAGGCATGGGATGGGCATCTGACTCCGTGCAGCTGTTGAGCCTCTGGTATAGTTGACACATAAACCGTGTGGTACCGTCCTTCTTGGGGAACAGGACCATGGTGAGGCCCAACGGCTACTGGACTCCTGGATCACTCCAAGAGCCAGCATCCCACGAGTTTCTCTTGGATGGTCTGCTTAACCCCCTCTGGTACCATGTAGGGGGACTGCCTGAGTGACATTTGGGTCCCAGTGTGCACGAGTGTTCAGAGATTGTGGTGTACCCCAGTTTCCCTGTGAACATGTCCTCAAATGCTTGCAGCACCCCTCTCATCTCCTCTGCCTGGGCCTGGTAGGTAGCTACCCGAGAGGGTGAGATTATCCACTGAGGATCCCTCCTGCCTCCCCAAGGAGGTCCACCAGGGATCAGTCTCATTTTCTTCTTCTGGCATGCTGCACACAGTAAGGACCATTTCCTCCCTATCATAGTAGGGCTTCATCATATTAACATGATATACCCCTGCCTGCCCTTCTGTCAGGTAGTCCTACTACTAGTTGATCTCACTACCTTCCTGATTATGGAGAATGGGCCCGTCCCATGGTGCCTGTAGTTTATTTTGTCAGACTGGGACAAGTATCATCACTTACTGTCCGACTTTGTACTTCTGGGCTCTGATGCCATGGTCGTACTCAGCTTTTCTGCTGCTGTTGTGCAGTGGCCAAGGCCCTGAGCAAGCCCCATGAATCTCTTGAGCAAGGTCTTGAAATTTAGGATGTACTCCATAACAGATTCCTTGGGAAGGCAAAGTCACCTTCCATTCATTCCTGACTAAATCGAAGGTCCCTCACCCTGTGACCAAACAGGAGCTCAAAGAGTGAGAACCCTATGGACTATGGGACGTCCTGTATGCAAACAGGAGGTGGGGCAAATATTTGTCCCACTTCCTCTGTGCTGGTCAGCAAGTGTACTGAGCACAATTTTGAGGGTCCCATTGAATGGCTTGACCTGGCCATTGTCTCGGGTGATAGGGTGAGGCACGGAGGTGTTTCACCGCACTTTTCCCACATGCTGTCATTAATGACTTACATGAAATTCGTCCCCTGGTCTGGTAAATTCTCCTGGGAAATCCCACTCAGCTAAAGATTCCCAGGAGCTTATCAGCTACTTTTTTCTGCCTCAGTGGAGGACATGGCCACCACCTCGGAGTACCTGGTTGTGTAGTTCACGACAGCAGTATGTATCTTTGCTCCTGCAACTTGAGGTGCTCAAGGGCCCTTTATGGCTATGGCTACCCCTCTAAAGGGTTCATCAATACACAGGGGCACCAAAGCCGCCTAGCTTTGTCCCCTACCTTTCCCATCCTCTGGCACTGTGGACAAGTCCAACAGTAATTTGCCACATCTGTGTACATACACTGTGAAAAGAAGTTGTTGGTGAGCCACTTTTTGTGGTTAATGTGCAGGTGGCCTGATAAAGGGGTGTCATGGGTCAGGGCCCAAAGTTTCTTGTAGTCCTGGGGATTACCAGCCGTCAAGTACCTTCTCCTTCTGTCGGTACACTCCTGTACAACAGCCCATTCTTCCAGTAAACTGACTTTTCACCCCTGAGAGTACTTAGCATTATCTGCTCTCTCTCTGTTTCTGGAAGGTAGGATCAGCCAGCTGAGCACTGCCCAGCGCCTGCTCTGACACTCCCTAGCTCCCCTTCAGAAGGAAATCTGACCCGCTGGGCTCAGGCTGCTACTTTAGCTAGTCCCCCCACCCACACTTGGCCTTTTCTAGCTGCTGAGAGAGGATTCACACAGGCTGTGTTGCCCCATCCTCACCCTTAGGAGCTTACCCATTTGCTGACTATGGATAATGATGCACACTAGTTTCCCTGTGGTCAGAATCGCTCACTATGATCTCATCCACTGGGAGAACAAGTATGAATCCCACCTTCCATACCTTATGGCCACCTCCCCAGCTCAGGAAGACCCAAGCCATTGTCAGTTGGAAGCCTGGACCCATGACTCCTGAATCTTGGAAAACCGCTTGGCAGAATCTGCTCTACCAGGATCAAATCCTGCCTCACCATGAGGATGGAGGTACCAGTGTCCCTCAATCCCTGTTACTGTCCCATTAACTAAGATAGGGGTGGCATATGCATAGAGGAGTTTGGTGGCACTACAGTGTGTGTGCAGGCTGTTATCTGTGGGGGCTGTCTTGATCACCCTCCTCCAGGCTTTTGCCATTTGCTTATGTTTTAGGGCAGTCATAGAACAGATGCCCCACTTTCTGGTAAATCGAGGCATTTCTTTAGCCTTGGCTCTTTGTTCCCCTTAGGACTGGTGGTTTCATTTTGGGCTCAGGTGCAGGTGGTTTACTTTAGGCTGCCCTCCCTGGGTCCCCTTAAAACCATGTGCTGCCCCACCTCCATTGTTCCTATGGAACTACTGGCCACACACAAATCATCACTTTCTGCTGCCTCTTGTGGAGTTGCATGCCTGGTCCAGTAGCCATATGCACGGCCCTCGGTACACTTTTAAGAAATTGTTTCCTTACAAACAAATTTTTGCTGGCCCAGTGGCATGGAAGGCTGAGGCATCCGTGCCTTACTTCCTGCTACGCCTAGTGACACCTGCAGGCCTCCGGGGTCGGCCAGGGAGAGAGAGAGGATCTAGCGGCCGGAGGACTGCTGTCCTCTCCTGGGAGGGGTAGGATGGTGTCTGCTGCTCGACTGACCCTGGCAGTGGCAGGGGCTAGCGCAGTATACCCACAACATAGAGGATTTGCGGGGAAGGCGCCTGGTGTTGCCTACGCAGAAGAGTCACGCCAGCTCAGCCATTGGCATCATTGCACTGCTTCTCTCACGCTTGGGGATGGGACAAAGAAACAGGAAAAGGACCCCTGGACTTCTGGTGCAGCTCTGAACGAATGGCAGCATAAGATCGGAGTCTCAGACCTCTCCCTAAAAGCAATAAAAAGCCAAAATTCAGCTTAAAAACTTCTAGATGGAAAAATTTTACAGATGGCATTGATTACACAAAAGGAACCATGAACAGATATGAGTATTACCAACAGAAGAAGAGAAATTGGGAGCTGAAAAATCTGACTCTGAGACCTCAGAATTATCCCAGGCCCAGACGGTATCATCGGAAAGAAACCTAAACGAAGAAAACAAAAACCAAGGACTTGGTCTTAAACAACAAACTAGACAGAATAATAACAGACTTACAAGAAATCAAAAGGATTTTCAGGACTTTCGCTCAGAGCATGATCTTTTACGCATAGATGTTATCAAATCTATAAAACCAAGTAAAATCGATGGAACAAAACAACTCGACCAGGCCTCAGAGATCACGCACATTCAAACAACTATAACCCAGCTTTTAGATATAACTAAAGCCCTGGGAAAGAGACAGGAAGATGCAGAGAACAAACGGAGATGCCAGAATATACGAATTTATGGAATACCAGAGAATAGTGAGGGCAGACACATGAGGGGCTACATAGAGAATTTGTTATGAGAAGAACTAGACCTTGAGCAGGACTTTCCCTTAGAAATAGAGAGGGCTCACAGGGCACTCAGTACCAAACCTGTGGATCTGGAGATATGCCTGCGCTCTATAATAGTGCGATTTTTGAGATACCATACTAAAGAAAAATACTCCAGAAAGCGTGGGCAAAGGGAAACTATTCAAGGAAAACGGCTGTTTTTTTATTTTTTATTTTAAATTTATTTATTGATTTTGTAAGGAAAACTTACAAAAGTAAGTTACACAGGAGGATAACGATAACACATAGTACAGACGTAAGAATCTTCATAAGGATCAGTGCACGACACCCCTCTTAAGGTACAACATAGGAGGATCTCCATCTTAAATACTAACATTACGGATAATTTACCCAAACGCATGCAGCCTGGAAGGCTAACGGGGAATCTAAATAGAAGATAAGTACAGACATTCCTTTACCAATAAGACATTATTGTCAAATGATTCCCTACTGCAAGTCGTAAACAAATTCAATTACTTCCCAGTGCTCCCAGAGATAAAGATACCAAATGTTACAGCAAACATGTTTAATATAAGGCTAATTATATATAGTATCCCCAAACACCACCTAAATAGGTTAATAGGAACCATTTTACTTAAGCAAACGCCCCTGAACAGCAATAACCTAGAAAAAATTTAGCAAACTCATTTGTACAAGTCCCAGACCAAACAGAGCTCATCGGCAGCAATGTTAAAAGTTATTTCAAAAGTAAGAAAATGGTCATTACTTATTGTAAAGTACTGCCGACCAAACCAGCAATTGAAACTGTCCCGCCACAAAGAATGTCCACCTCTATAAGGCATTACATTTACAGACCCAATATGTCCCGAAGTCTCAGTCTTCTCCTAAAGGTCCACTTCTCCTTCTCCCGCAGAGGTCTCAGTTCAACCCACTGGATAAGTCTACTGGCATCCCCGGCACGTTAAACAAATATTGCTGGCTGCCCCATATCACCCGGAGCTTAGCTGGTAGGAGTAGCTGGTGCTGCACTTTGAGCTAGCGCAGCTGGCCCGTGGGCCATCAAAGACGCTTCGCGACATTGTCCAGTGCTGAAAGGCAGGTCCAGGAAGATCAAAATCTGGTCCACACCATATTTTAAGACCCAAAGGAGTCTATGGTTGCAAGCACACGGTCCCTGTCTCCAACCCCAGTGCAGACAATCAAGAAAGTACGTGGAGTCGAGGCATCCTTAGCTGCTCGGGCCGAGGGGAATCCTGTAGGCCTTCTCCAGGAGATGGCAAGATCGGTTCCATCCAAGTTTAGCAAGGTAGGCAAAAACATTTTTGGCGAGTTTAAACCGCCCTTCACTTCAGCATTCTCAGGCAGTCCAATGATTCAAGGTTCCTTTTCTTGCCTGATTTTCAACGGTCTCCAGCCTTTGATGGAGATGTACATTTTCTTTAAGGATTTTGTGGGTTGTGTCTGTCGATTTAAGGATGGAGGTATCATTTCTTTGAACTATGGACTCGAAATGATCCATTCTGGATTCCAAGGCTCGACACACTGGGGCGAGGGTATCAAACTTTTGTCCAGGTTTTGGACTGATTTTACCAGTTGGTTGAGCATAGCAAGGATGGTTGAAAGTGAGGCCTCCCAGATTGAGTGTTGGTAGGCTCTCTGGTACCACCGTGCTGTGTAGGCCTTCTTCTCTGACTTCTTCGAGCATAAAATTGCTGGCTGGTGCACCAGCCCTTGGGTTTGCCCATCATGGCACTGCAGGATCCAGTACACTTTGGGACTAACAAATAACATTTACATTGCTGTATATCAAAGTTTTAAATATATTTTTTATTAGTTTCTCCAAGAGCTCCAGTGAATTGCTGCTTCCTCTTGGCTGCTCAGCCGCCCCTCTCACAGAGACTGTTTTTGACAATGACTATGCGAGAGTAACAATGCAGAGAAGAAGGAATATGTACCTTTGCTTCCAATTTTAAGACTGCTGCAGTTGAAATTCAACACTTATCCGTCTCCACTTCTAATCCAATACCCAATGGACAGGCCACATATGATAACGTAGCTGAGTGCGATGGAGGACCTGAGACAGAGAGGATTTGAGCTGCCCACCAAACCACCAGGGAAACCATACAATATGTGCTCGGACTGAACAAAGAAAAGACCAGGAAGGAATCACAGCAAGAAGTACTAGACGAGATAAAGAGACTATTGGGTCAATTTGCAAATAAAATAACAATGATTATCCTCTCAAGATGAGTAGGCTAACGAGCTAGAGTGCAGCACCCAGGTGAGATGGGAAAACAGCCCACGAGGAGGTAGGCCCTCAGCTTAGACTGTGGTGGTTAACTGGAGGGAGCAGATCTAGGCCAGGACTGTGGTGATTAAGCCTCAGGGGAAGTACACCTAATGTTCCATTAGGGGAGAAGAGATCCGCAAGCTGGATGGGGGTTCTCCGGAGACTGTTTCCACTAAAGGGTGCCAAAATGGTTCTGTGAGAGAGATCGCCAGGATGGTGCTAATGAGCCCCGAATCAAATACTAGAGAATGCTTAATAGTTTGAGAAGTGACCGGGAGCTGGTCACTGTTTCTTACTTAATGATATGCACTTAAAAATCTTTTAAAAAGGAGATAAATTGAGGGGCGGTGCACCTAAAGTGAAGGATACAGAAACAAGGTAATAATTGGGACGCTGTTGGTGGGGAGAAGGGTGGAGAATAAGACAGGACCAGCTAAACTGGGGATTTTTAGTGGAATCCCAGGGGAGACATCCGGACTAGGCCTGGAGAGCTCTGCAGGACCGAACAGTCGAGATGGGGGCTTGCTGAACTCAAAGGCTGGATGCGAAGGCCAAAGGCCTCCTAGTGGGAGCTCAGTACTATAGCAAAAATAAACCGCTAGAGGGCGTGGTCTGCTTAAAGCTGAGAATCAAGGGATTTTTTTAACAGAATGGATGAAAGGGAGAAAACAGAAAAATAGAAATAAATCAAAACGATATTGATAAAACTGACAAAAGAATAGAGAGAAAAGAAACCGATAATCTGGACAATTAAAAGTAAAGGACATGTACTAATTAAATAAAGAAGATGGACTACCTGAGAATTATGTTTGTGGGGAGCGATGAAGCACCAGAGCTTGGCACCTGTATTAATTCTTATTTTTTATATTTTATATTGAAATTACACTTTTGTTTAGAAATTTTTAAAAGGGACCAGATACCCAGATAGGAAACCCGTTAAGACCCAATTTAATATAGGTCTTATTATGGGATATGTACAACTCCCAGAGCAGGCCTACAGAGTAAGGCAATAGCCTACATTAGACTGATTTGTCCATCCTCGTCAGGGAAGAATCTGACATTGGAAGTCACTGTGTATAGAGGTTATACTCGGGAGGAGAAATGGTTATTTGGGGGAGGAAAAAGGGAGGATACAGAAACATTGAAGAATTTAAATGGTTGAGATATGAATCAAAAAAAAAAAAAAAGAAAGCAAGATTTGAGCATACTCAGGGGTTTCTGGACGAGGTGATCCTCATCTTCCAGGCGGACCTCCAGACCACGGTCAAGGAGGTCTGGGACCAGGGTAGGGCAGTGGTGAAGCAACAGTGGTAGTTAGTGAGGTAAACACCAAGGTAGAGAAACTATGGAGCAGGACAGAGGTAGATGTAAAAAGGCAAAGGCAGTAAGGGCAGGGATAATGCTAAAAGGGGTAAGGGCCATTAAAAAGTGGAGGGTGATGAGTACCAATGCCCGCTTGTCTGTGTAACAAGCCCCTGAACTAGTGGTCTTGATGGAAGAGGGTTGCCTGGATATTGTGGCAGTCACAGAAACATGGTACACAGAGAACCATGACTGGGATGTCAGCATACCGGATACACAATCTACAGGAGGGACAGAGGGTAAAAGGAGGAGGAGGAGTAGCTCTCTATGTAAAGGAAGGGATCAAAGCAACAGAACTAAAGAGTAAACAGGGAGCAGATGAGGCACGCTGGGTCACCCTGAAGACAGGAAGTGGCACCACAGTCCGTAAGGGGTTATATAAAGACCCCATCTCAGGGGAGGGGAGGGAATGGACAAGGAAATGATAGAAGGCATCCTTAGAATGGCAGAAAAGGAGATATTGTTGATGGGGACCTGAATATGCCAGATGTTAACTGAGCATCTTTGCTGCAGGACATTCAAGAGCAGGGTCATTCTTGATGCCCAAGAGGCATGCCTCAGACAGCTAGTATTGAACCCACTCGGAGGGAGCATTCTTAGACCTGGTACTTCTAAATGGGGACAGAGAAAGAAACTCATGTTTAGAAGTGGGTAGCCATCTGGGAACAAGCGACCACCAAACAGTGTGGTTCACTATAAACACAGCCATACAAAAGCAAGAGTATTGGACTTAGGAGGGCTGACTTTGGGAAAATGAGAGAGTGCCTCAGAAAAGCACTAGCAAACAGGCACTCAAGGAGTGGAGGAACAATGGGGAGTAATCAAACAGCCATCACAAAGGCGACAAGCCTTTGTGTAAAGCAAATCAACAAAACACAACGAAGGAAAAAACGCTATGGTTCTCAAAAGAAGTGGCAGGGAAGGTTAAGGAGAAAAGGATAGCATTCAGGAAATATAAGAAAACACAGAAGGAGCGGATGGAGAACTTTATCAGTTAAAGCAGAAAGAGGCAGGGAAGGCAGTCAGAATAGCAAAGGCCCAAACCGAGGAAAGGATAGCCAACTCTGTTAAGAAGGGGATAAGACCTTTTATAGGTACATTAGGGAGCGAAGAAAGACCAAAGGAGGAATACTGAGGCTTAATAAAGGGAGGGAACGTGGCAGAGGATGACAGTGAAAAGCAGGGATACTGAACGAATATTTCTGCTCAGTATTCACAAAGGAAGAGGAGGGGAGGTACCTAAACCAAACAAGAGAAACACTCTGAAGACGGGTTCGATACCAGTCCATTTACAGAAGAAAGGGTTCTGAAGACGGGTTCGATACAGTCCATTTACAGAAGAAAGGGTTCTGAAAGAACTAATAAAATTGAAGGTGGACAAAGCAATGGGGCCTGATTGGATTTACCCAAGAATTCTAAAAGAACTAAGGGTAGAACTAGTGACACCACTGACTACTCTCTAACAAATCATGGAGGATGGGGTGGTACCTGAGGACTGGAGGAGGCGGATGCATTCCTCTTCACAAAAGTGGGAGCAGGACAGAGGCAGGAAACTATAGACCAGTTAGTTTGACCTCAGCGGTAGGGAAAATGATGGAATCACTTCTGAAGGAAAGAATTGTTGAGTACCTACAGGCCAGTGGGGCACAGGACCCAAGTCAGCATGGATTCATGATGGGAAGGTCGGTCAGACTAATCTAATAAATTTTTGACTGGGTGACAAAAGTAGTAGACCAAGGAGGGCTGCGGACATGGCCTACCTAGATTTTAGCAAGGCATTTGATACAGTCCCACACACAAAAGATCAATACAATAAGTTAGCCAACCTGGAGTGGGTCCTAAGGTGGTAACCTGGATAAAAAAATTGGCTAGACAACAGGACGCAAAGGGTAGTAGTTAACGGAGTCCACAGTGAAGAAAGGAGGGTTATTAGCTGGGTACCGAGGGTTCAGTACTGGGACCGGTCCTTTTAATGTCTTTATAAGTGACATTGCAGAGGAACTGGAAGGAAAGTATGTCTCTTTGCTGACGACGCAAAGATCTGCAACAGGGTTGATACACAAGATGGAGTGGAACGGATGAGAAGGGACTTGGCAAGGTTGGAGGAATGGTCAAATGTATGGCAGCTCAGATTCAGTGCAAAGAAGTGCAAGGTAATGCACCTGGGAACAAAACCCAGTGAAAGAGTACACAATGGGGGGTGAGATACTAACAACTGTAAAATGGAAAGGAACCTGGGGTAATTATATCAGATGACCTAAAGGTGGGCAAGCAATGTGAGAAGGGAGTAAGGAAGGCTGGGGGATACTGGGATGCATAGGGAGAGGCATCAATAGTAGAAAATAGGAAGTTGTTATCCCTCTGTACAGACAGTTGGTGAGACCCCATCTGAGTACTGTGTGCAGTTCTGGAGACCCCATCTCCAAAAGACATAGACAAAGTGGATGCTGTCCAGAGAAGGGCAACCAAAATGGTGCAGGGTCTGCACCAGAAGACATACGAAGAAAAACTAAAGTACCTTAATATGTATTACCCTTGAGGAAAGAAGGGAGAGGGGACACCTTGAGTACTGTGTAGAGTACTGGAGACCACACTTGAAGAGGGACATACAGCCCTGGAGAGGGTACAGAGCAGGGCAACTAAGATGATACAAGGACTAGGGATTTGACGATGAGGACAGACTTGAGGAGCTCTGCTTGTTTTCATTGGAGGAGAGAGAGACGGGGACATGATTGAGGTCTTCAGTACCTCAAGGAATAAATAGGATAAACACAGAGGGTATCTTTAGACTAAAGCAGGGAGGTATCACCAGAGTTCATGGTTTGAAGTTGAAAGGTGAAGGGTGAGGGGAAAAGAGGAGGAAGTTTTTCACTGAGAGGATGGTAGATCCTGAACGGCTGCCTGGCGAGCTGGTTCAGAGATCCACAGTAGGGGGCTTCAAGAGAGGGTGGGACAGACACAGAAAGCGGATGTATCAGATGATGGCCTAGCCCGGGAGGGGGATGGATGATAGGGGTTTCTGGAACACAAGGGGGGACTTGGTACCCAACTAGGATCTGAGGTTCGAGCAGACTCGATAGACCGTAAGGCCTAATCTGCTGGCAATTAGTATGTTAGACATGACAGAAACGCTCAAGTACCTCAAGGAATCAACAAAGTCCTAGAGGGTAGCATCTTTCAGAAAAAGAGATGTGCAAGAACAAGGGCACAATTTGAAGATAGAGGGGGATGGCTCAGAGGTAATGTGGAGGAAGTATTTTTTCACATGGAGAGGGTTGTGGATGCTGGGAACAGCCTCCCTGAGGAGGTCATGGAGTCAAGAACAGTGGGGGAATTCAAGAATGCATGGGACAGACATAAGGCAGTCCTAGTGGGGGTAGGAGGAAGTAAGCTGTTGGTTAACTAGGATCTGCAGCTTATCTGTTAGGTAGGAAAATGGGCAGACTAGGTGGGCCAAGCGTCCTTATCTGCCATCAAATTCTATGTTTCAATGTTTCAGCAACTCCAGATGGCTCTGGACATTGGTGACTCCTGTGCCCATTCAATAGCGGCCGCAGTGGCCATGCATCGCAGGGCTTGCGGCGATCTCGATCTTCACGGCTGATATGCAACACAGACTGGCAGATGTCCCCTTCTTGGGCACTGACCTGTTCGGCCTGGCGTGGAGGGCCACCTCCAATGTATAGAGAAGTCCAGTGCCACCTTGACTCCACCACATCTGCCCAGAAGGACAAGGGCTAGCGTCAGAACCGCAGGCCCTTTGATCTGGCTCCACTCCTGGCCAGACCAGCCCAGCAGCAGCAGGGCCAGCAGGCTCAATCTTGGCATCCTCTGGCCAAGTCCGGTGGCCTCCTCAGGAAGCCTGGGTGGAAGGTGCTGGTGGCTACTCTGCCGGACAGTCCTCCAATCCTGCCCAGTGACGGGTTGGGGTGCCTCCCTCAATCCCGTCACACCTCTCCTGGGACCTCCGTGGGCGCCATCTCAGTCACTTCCTTTCCGCCTGGTCCGCTATCACCACGGACCGCTGGGTTCTGGAAGGATCGGCTCGAGGCCTGCCTCTGGAATTCAAGCAGGCCCTCCATATTGAGCCCACACCCCACGGGGATCTGGTGTCCGCAGTGTCTTAGTTGGCTCTCCGAGACAACTTGGCTCAGCCTCCTCATGGAGGTGGTGTGCAGAGTAGCGGACCCGCCTTCAGACCCAGGGTTCGCTTCCAGGTGCTTCCTGGTACTGAAGCGGACGGGTGGGGGTGGGGCTGGCGCCATTCTAGATCTGCACGACCTGAACAAGTTCCTTGTGTTCTGCACCTTCTGGATGGTAACTCTGGCTCAGATCATACCATCCCTGAGCAAGGCATGGTTCTGCTCCCTAGATCTTCAGGACGTGCTTCACATCCCGATACGTCCCATCCCATCGACGGTTCCTCGTTCTGAGCTGAGGGAACCCTTATGAGTTCCAAGCCATGCCTTCGGCCTTTGTTCAGCCCCCAGGTCTTCACCAAATGCATGGCAGTGGTAGCGGCTTACCTGAGGTGCCGAGGGGTCTGGGTGTACCCTTACCTGGACGACTGGCTGATAGCAGGTCTCTCCAGCCGGAGATGGAGTGGTCCAGGATCTGGCCCTCTAGACTTATTTCGACCTTGGCCTCCCAAAAACGAGGCCAAGCTGGAACTCATGCCTTCACAGGTGATTCAGTTCATCGGGCAGAGCTCGATTCCTGCTGAGCCAGAGCTCAGCTACTGGCGGACAGGGCAGAGGTCTTCCTCCTCTGCCCAGTCCTTCTGGTTGGGCACCGGTGCCCGCCCAGGACTTCCTGCATCTTCTGGGCTACATGGGCGGCCTGCACCAGCGTGGTCTGATGGGCCCGCTGGCATATGCATTCCTCCAGTGGAACTGGCCAGCCAGTGGTCTCAGTCACTCAGATCATCTCGACCATCTGGTCTCTGTGACCCAGAGGATGTGGGACGGCCTCCAGTGGTGGCTCGTCCCATCCTACCTGCAGGAAGGGATCCCATTTGTCTGCCCTGAGCCGATGGTCATCCTGACGACTGATGCCTCTCTGATGGGTTGGGTGCCCATCTGGGTGAGCACAGAGTCCATGGGCTCTGGTCCCCCCCAGGAGTCCCGATACAAAATCAACCTGCTGGAGCTTCGAGCGGGTTTGACTAGCCCTGACTAAATTCGGGCTCTGTTTGTTCGAGTCAAGTGGTCCAGGTTCAGACGGACAACACCCCAACCATGTACCGCTTCAGCAGGCAGGGCGGTACGCGCTCTTGCCCCTCTGCAAGGAAGCTTTCTGCATTTGGTCCCTCGTGCTGAGCCTGAGGCGGATCTTCTAGCCATTCACGTGGCAGGAGCCTCGAGTCAGCTGGCCGATGCCCTCAGCCGGATGGGCCGGGCATCTCACAAGTGGTCTCTCCACCAGGAGATAGTACAAGATCTGTTCTCCCACTGGGGCACCCCTCAGCTAGACCTGTTCACCTCTAGGGAGACGTGAAGCTGAGGCTGTATCATGCCCACCCCCTTAGCAGGCTTTGCTGTGGGATGCCTTCTGAGGCCGTGGACCCCAGGCCTCTTTTACACCTTCCTCCCTTCCCTTGATTCACACAAAGTGCTCATCAAGGTCAGGAGGGACGCGCACAGGAGATCCTGGTAGACCCAGACTGGCCACACCAGTTCTGGTATCCAGATCTCCTCAGCCTCTGCTCCAGGCTCCCGAGGCAGCTTTAGCACACCTAGACCTGCTCTTCATCTATCAGGGAAGGTACTCACTCGACCTTCGGTCCCTGCACCTGATGGTCTGGTTCCTAAGCGGCCAGAGTTCCAGGCCTTGGGTCTCTCAGACGAGGTCCTCAGCATTGTTGAGGCTTCCGTAAGGAATCGACTGGAAAATGCTATGCCTTTAAATGGAAGAGATTCTCCATCTGGTTTCAGGCAAAGGATTGGACCCATCGTCCTGTCCAGTGGCTAGCATTTTGGACCGCTTTGGTCCCTCTCCCAGCAGGGACTTCAGTCGATGACCCTAAAGGTGCACCTGGCAGCCATCTCTGCTTACCAGGCACGGGCTTGTGAGCAGTCAGTGATGCAGGAGAAGGTGGTCTGGTGCTTCTTCCAAAGCCTAGGTCGTATATCCCTCCAGTGCATGACCCCACCTCCATGGGATCTACTGCTGGTTTTGGTGAAGCTCCTGGGTAAATTCATTCGAACTATGCACAAATGTGACATCTCACATTTGTCGTGGAAGACCGCCTCTGGTGGCTATCATGTCAGCCAGAAGACTGAGAGTTGCAGGCACCTCTACTCAGTCTCCTTACTTGGTCTTCCACAGGACAGGGTTTCTGTGCCCCCACCCAAAATTCCTTCCGAAGGTGATGTCTGAGTGTCACCTTAACCAGGTTCTACCCTAATCACACCTTGAGGCTGAGTATAGGCTCCATACCTTGATCCGAGATGAACGCCGCTTACTACAAAGAGTGAATGGCGGAGGTTTGGGGAGAGATCGCCAGCAGTTTGTCACCTATGCTGAAGCTGCACCTGGCAGACCTGCAGCTAAGGGACAGTAGCTCGATGGATTACATCTTGCATTGACCTCTGTTATAGGTTGGCGGGTTAGGAGCCTCCCATAGGAGCTAAGGCTTATTCCATCTGCCATACCGCTGTGTCGGTAGCTGCTTCTAGGGATGTCCCTAGCCAGGAAATCTGCAGGGCTGCTACCTGGAAGTCAGCACACACCTTCATTTCATTACCACATTGACCTCGAGTCTCACTGGGATGCTGGTTTTGGAGCCTCACGTTCTCCAGTCCCTCTTTCCTAAGTAGGGTGTGGTTTGCCTCCTCCCTACCGAGCACTGCTAGGAGTCTGCCAAGAAGTGTGGATAGAGCAACATATCCACTATCCTAGAAAACAGGTTACTCACCTGTAACAGTAGTTCTAGGAGTGGTATATGTTGTTCATCCACACTGACCCACCGACCTCCTCCTGGCTTGACACACAAACCTGGCTTCCAGTGGGCCAAGATCTGGCGCCATGGGGGGGAGCCAGGGTTATACCACCCAGGTGGGTGGGAGAAGCCAGCTTGTAGACTTTCTGGCCCATCTTAAAGCGGCAAGGTACCTGCCAAGAAGTGTGGATGAACAACATGTACCACTCCTAGAACTACTGTTACAGGTGAGTAACTTGCTTTTACGCCCTTCTCTCTGGTGTCCTAACTCTCTTTGGGGTGGTCTCTCAGTCCTGACCTTTTCCCGCCTACCTGAAACCTCCAGTCTCCACTCCAGGTGGGCCCAGCTCCACTCCACTGCACCCGGACGCCCGACCTCTTGGCTCTGAGACCCCCGGGTGGACCGCCTACTCCTGCCTGGCGCTCTGTCTGTAATCCAGTGGAGGCCAGGCAGGAGTGTGCACTGAGCTGGCTGGAGGCTGCATTGGGCGGGCCAACCCCATGACCCTCCTTCACCTAACTAGCACCAGGGCTTTTCTGTTTTTCCGGGTCTCCCCACCCTGAACGTGGACGTGCAGTGCCATCCAACATGCTTCGTGTGCGTTCCGTGCATGTCCGTAGGATGGCCTCGATGTGCCCCTCTACACTGGTCCCTCAACTGCAGTGCATCACGGTCACCACTGGGTGTCACTAATGGCACGGGACAGAAACCCCTCCTCACAGGAGAGAGAGAGAGCGGTCCAATGGACGCCAATCCTCCTCCTGCCGTCCGCTGGTAACTCCCAAGCTCTGCTCCTCTCAACCCAGGTCCCTGGCATGTAGGTAACCCTTAGTCATTCCTGGGCCTTTTCTTAATTTTATTTTATTTCTTTATTTTTGAAATTCGGATTTACAACTTTTGAGTCAGGAACTGCTTTACAAAGGCACCTCGTCGCAGGGAGGGTATACTGGTTACAATGTGAGATACAGCAGTGGTAACATACAGTGCAATACAGATAAAAAGAACACAATATAACAGTGGTTTACGGGATAAAGTTACATGCAGTAAATGGCAATTGTATATGTAACCCCTAGATGGCGCTATCCCAGGGGCTACTACCCCTGCCTGATTTGCCACTAACAGGTTGAGGGGCCTGGATCCAATGGCGGGTGCCTCCACCCAGAGGTCAGGGTTTGCAATAGTTAAACTAACTTGGTCACAGCCCTCTGGGACACTGCAACCCCCTTTCTTCCCACTAGTGGCTCACATAATATATCAGAATTACCTTCTAGTACACACTTACCCCCAGGTCTGGTTCCGGCACTGGGACCTCCTGTGAAATGAGATACAGTCAACAATCACAGTACAGTACTTTAACATAGACAAATACCTCAGGCAGTATAACTTTGCTGAAACAAGCAGCTCTGATTTATTTAGGGGATATAACAGGACAGGGAAATCAGGTTAATTAGCTTATCACTCTAATAATCTACCTATGGCTCTGTGCACAAGCCTATCCCTATCAGTTACTGTCCCTGGATTCTAAGCCCTAGTGGCTAGTCCAAACCGTGGCAGCTGGTAGGGGCCCTTTCACACAGAAAAGGAGAATTAAACAGTCAGCAGTACAGTAATTCCATTTGGATTTAATGTGGCAATTCAACAGGAGCAACCCTGAATTAGTATCACGACCTCCAAATAAGATAGGGTCCTTCAATGTCAGCAGGGCTCACTTGAGGTACACAAACCTCTTCACACATCCATATAAAAGAGTACTATACCAGGCAGGCTGCATCTGTATCCCGATCGCAATTACTGCACAATACCGGGAGAACACACAGCAGATTCAGTTCCTGACAGACCGAGTGCAATTTTCAGCAATTCTTCCAGTCTTCTACAGGGTGAGCCTGGTTTCTACTCTTCAGAGATCCTTTGATTCTTTCACAGGACGGATTCAGTCCTAACAAGCTGCAGACCGGAACTCTGGGCCTTACACACGTTTTTGACTAAAACTGCACACTGAAAAGCACAGGGCTCTTCCCTTCTTCACTGCCAAAGCTCAACTGAACTCCAACCGGCTAAAAACCGGCACTTCCTTTGAGTTCCTCCAGTTCTTGACTGATTGGCTGTCACTCACAATCAGACTGCTGCTGTTGGTCCAAAAAGGCACTGAAGTCTAAACTACATCTCCCAGAGTCACTGCCCATACAATCCTCTTGTGGCTGGCTCAGATTATGAGTCCAAGTTCTGATTCTGTCCAAGGCACCATTTAGAGCTAGCTACCCTACACTGATTGGTCCAGTTCAGCAGTTCAAAACTAGAATGGGAACTAGCAGACACAGTTCTGACTGCAAAGAAAGCAGGTTAGACAAACTGTCATTTCATTATTACTTCAAATAATTTCTGGTAAACAGTTACATCTTTCAGATAGGTTCCTTGCACTCTAGTGACTGCAAAAATTAAGTGAATTGGCAGCAGCTCAAGTGGTACTCAGAGCACACAGTCCCCATACAAACTAATTATGTCTGCAGCAGACAGCTCTTAAGAGACAGTACCAGAGGCTCTAAAACACTCACTGATAAATGGCTTAAATGCCAAACACCATTCAGGCTTGGAGCATTCAAGCAAGCTCCTGGAAGTCTTTTGGGAACCCCCATTTGCAGGGGTTACACCCTTCCTGGTTGGGAAAGCTTGACGTCTGCGTCAAGCAAGTACCTCCATAAGTTTAACTGCAACCATATACATTTGCATTAGGCTCAGCATATGTAATCATCAGTCAATATATCATTTTACCAAGAACACATTTCTGAAAACATTGCAGTACGTCACTCTTTACACAGTATTACATACACATTGTACCATAACTCAAGTTATTACCTCTTGTACATGAAAACCTGAAGAGAGGGGCCTTCCTATCAGTTACCTTTGGCTGGACGGGCAAGGGCACCATACTAGAGGGCAACACAAGTAACTTGAGTTAGTACTGATGCTCAGTTTGGGCAATGAGCCTGGACACATACACTTTTTTGGACAACATTGAGAGGCAAATCCACAGGCCTCCCAAGGAATCATAACTGAGGTGCACCACAGGCTTTACAGCTCGACCAGTCTTTCTAGGGGGAACTGTTACAGTCTCTGCACTCTGAGCCTCATTTTCAGCATTGTCCACACTTGTCAGGGGAGTCTCCATGGGGGTAGAGGCTGTAGAACTTGGGGCACTTTCAGCTCCAGGAGTTACAGTTTCTGAGTCCACAACATTTGGCTGCATGGAGCTTTCGGACACTGGCAGTGGACTGTCAGGGACTCAAAATACTCTTCTTGTTGGTGTATCACCAGTCTGCCCAATCTATCATTTTCCCTGAAAGCTCAAACAGTTCAACCATGCACAATGATTCCATTTCATCTGATCTGATGCTTTGCACTTCACTTTCTGGAGCATTGGCTCCAGGGATGAAGCTGGAGGCTTAAACAGTCCAGAAGGCCCAGCTTTGTCTCCAGTATTGACTAGGGATTGCCTCAAACAATTGACTCAGTTCTGTAGAAGGATAGTATTCAAAGTCACTCCTCACTTTCTTCCGAGTATGGACTGACAGTCATGCTCAACTGGGACTTGTGGAGGGACACTTTAACTTTGCTTCTGTAGGTGCAGACTTTCTTGATCTTTTCTTAGCAGCAGCCTAGTCACTGGTCCAGAGGGGCATCTTCTAGGGGCTCAGACTCAATTAAGATTTGTCCAATGGGCAGTAAATGATTTCTATGCATTGTTTTACATCTTTTGAATTATTCTCAGGCCTTACTTTGTACACTGGCAGATCATCTAGTTTGCCCACTACAATGTGAGGGAGATGGTGCCATCTGTCAGCAATCTTGTGCTTGCCATGCAATCCCAGATTTCTTAGCAATACCCGATCTCCCTCCCGGAGTTCCTGTGCTTTCACCTTTTATCATACCTTTCTTTGTTGGCCAGATTTCTTTTGGCAGCCATGGTTTGAGCCAGTTGGTACGCATGAGTTAGCTGGGCCTTTAACTTTGCACATACTGTAAATAGTTGTCAGCCTGAACCCCATCAGGAGAGACCCAAAACACACATCTACTGGTAGTCAGCTTCTCTTCCAAACATCAGGCGGTAGGGGAGAATCCAGTGGCATCACTTTTGGTGCAGTTATAAGCATGTACCAGGGTGCTAATTTGTTGGCTCCATCTAGGCTTGTCCTTTGGGTGCAGGGTGCCCAGCATATCTAGCAAAGTGCGGTTGAAACGTTCAGGCTGTGGGTCCCCTGGGGGTGGTAAGGAGTGGTTCTGGACTTCGCACTCCCCACAGAGTAAGCATCTCTTGATCAGACGACTCTCAAAGTCTCTCCCTTGATCAGAATGGATTCTTTGTGGAGCCCCATAGTGAACAAAAAGTTTTCTACAAGTACTTTGGCCACAGTGGATGCTTTCTGGTCTTTGGTGGGAAGCTTGGGCATATCTCGTGAAATGGTCAGTGACCACCAGCACATTACTGATATTTCTTTGATCTGACTCCAAACTTAGAAAATCAATACAGACCAGCTCCATGGGTGCACTGGTGGTGATGTTAACAAGGGGGCAGCCCTCTGGGGCAAAGCTTCTTGTAAGCAGCGACTACAAGTTCGAATGTGTTGCTCCACATCAGCCCCCATCTTAGGCCAATAGAATCTGGATCTCACCAAGTCAAGTGTTCTGTCTATACCAAGGTGCCCCATGTGGTTGTGCAAGGACCTCAGTACTGAGTCTCGAAGGCAGGGGCAGCACTAGTTGTTGTTTGTCTACTTGTCCCCTCTGTCTACTGTTTCTCTGTATAACAGTTTATTGATCAGTTTCAACTTAGGACCTTCTTTGTATAACAGTGCAGTTCTCAAATCAGTGGAGCGTAATTTGGACACATCTTTTCCTGCATAGAGGGCTTCTAAAGCTGCTTTGATCATGGGATCGCGGGATTGAGCCCTTGAATACTGTCATTGTCCAGCTGAGGCAGTGCACCAATGTCTATTGCAGAAAAGCAATAAGCAGCAGGTATGCAATTCTCAGAGGCTCCCAAGCAATCCACCATGCAGTCCACTCGTCTCGTGGACATTTGTTCCTCCCTGTCAAACTTCGGCAGAGTGCCCAATGTCAGGTTCTGCCAATCGGACCCAATCATTCTGGGGAACAGGCCTCCGGGGAGAGCATCAGCATCTATGTGGTTCAGACCTGCTCGGTATTCGAGAATATAGTCATATGTAGATAATGCAGAAAGCCACCTATGGCCAGTGGCATCCAACTTAGCTGAGGTCTGCACATAGGTCAAAGGATTATTGTCAGTTTTACTAGTATTTTAGCCCCATACAAGTACTCATGGAATTGGTCAACAATAGCCCACTTCAAAGCTAGGAACTCTAACTTATGTACAGGATAGTTCTTTTTGATGGGGTCAGGCTTCTACTGGCAAAGGCCACTGGTCTCAGGCCATTCTCGTGCTCTTGGTACAACACAGCCCCCAACCCTTGCAAGCTAGCATCAGTGTGCAGGACGTAGGTTTCTTGGATCGGCATAGGCCAGCACTGGAGCATGGGTAAGTTGATATATGATCTCATGAAAAGCAGTCTCACAATCAGGAGTCCAGCGGCCCCAAATACTTCACTCGGATGAAAATACACTCTTTCAGTCTTGAGGGACGCTGACTTTGGTATTTTTTGTGGGTTGGGGATACCCTTGAGTAAAGGTTAAGTAAAGGCGGATCACTCTTGAATAGTCCTTGATAAAGCGCGATAATAACCACAGAATCCCAGGAATCTTTGCAGTTCTTTTAGATTTTGGGCTGTGGCCAGTGGTCAAGGCCTCAACTTTACTTGGGTCGGTCTCTATTCCTCGGTGGATACTATGTGTCCCACATACTTTACTGATGTTTGAAAAATTGACACTTATCAATGGACAGTTTAAGGCCAAAGTCCTCAGTCGGTCCAATACCTTAAATAATCTGCTCTCATGTTCCTCCAGTGAGCTGCCAAACACAATAACATCATCTAGGTATACCAGGCACTCTAGTAAGTTCATGTCCCCCACTGCACGCTCCATCAATCGTTGAAAAGTGGCTGGGGCACCTGAAATCCTTGAGGCATCCTCATGAATTCATAGAAGCCAAGCGGACAGATAAAGGCTGTCTTTCACGGTCTCTGGGGCATCGGATCTGATAGTACCCACTGCGGAGATCCAGCACAGAGAACCACTTGCTCCGCTTAGGCAGTCCAAAGCATCCTGAATGCGGGCATTGTGTACTGATCAGGATAGTCCACGGTTTAAGGTGCGATAATCCACACATCCTTACTGTTCCATTCTTTTCCTCACTACCACAATGGGGAAGCATAAGGGCTTCTGGATTCTTGTATTACACCAGCAGCTAACATCTCTTGCAGATGCCGTCTCACATCATCTATGTCAGCAGGTGCCAGGCGTCGAGACCTCTCACGAAATGGTCTTCCGTCATGCAGCCGGATATTGTGCTCAGCTCCTTGCACGCATCCTACATCCCATTCCTTTAAAGAAAACACCTGGTCTCTGGGCAAGCTTCTCACTGATCTTCACTTTCCATTCAGCTGGCAGCGGGAGTCGCGAAATCAAACAAGTCTGAGGTTACTCTGTCATTCTTCCTTGAACTCTTGCTGCTGGGTAGCACTGCAGTGTCTGCACAATGCACATTAGCCAGGATGCAACCTCTGTTTACTCAAATGTCTCTTTCAGACACATTATGAACTTGGACCATTACCCTTCTGGCATAAGCATGGGCTCTAGCGGGCAAAATACTAGGCTTGACCAGCAGTCCCTCTGGCAAATTTTCCATCGCCTGGTGCATCCAACATTAATATTTTATTCTTAACATCCTTTCTGATACGGACCTCTCCCTGTAAGGTACACTGGGCATTTGGCGCCAGGATCAGAGACTCAGGATCCTTCTTCCATACAATTCCGACCGGTTCCTCTGGTTCTGTTTTTCAGCATCTCTATGCCTCATAGGCCTTCTTAATTAAAGCCGGAACTCTTAAAGCTCTACTAGTCTTTGACCCCTGTTTTCATAACACAACTGTGCCAGCCTTCCGAACATATGAGCATTTGTTCCAATCAACAAAGGGACACCATCATACAGTCCAGTGGGGGACACACTAAGGCTAGGGTCTCTACTTGTTCGCCACTCCAGCCACTGGAGGTGGGGAAAGACAGCCAAATTCGATATACCCGGAATAGGGGTAGGCCTTCTCACTTAACCCCATACATGCAGTCCTTCTAATGGTTGTAAGGGTACGTCTGACAAATGCTTCTGATACCAATCTTGGAACATAATTGTCACTTGGGAGCCACTGTCTAATATAGCTCTTGTAGACACTCCGTTCACCTTTACAGTGGTCTCCATGGAGGACCCACTATTCTGGACCAGTCTGGAGAGGCGGTAGTGGGGCCTGGGCAACTGACCTTGCCACAAAAGGACGTGAATTAGCATTTTGGTGCCTCACTGGGATCATGTCGTGCACCTCTTAACCACTGATTTCTTCTCTAAGCTCTCCTTGTAGCCTATATGCAACTTTGTCAGTGTCTTTTGGGACTGGCATTCCTTTCATGTGCCCATCTTTCCCACAATTATAGCAAAACATACTTTCTGGAGTTTGAGCTGGCGAGGCGCCACACTGGGAGCCAGGGCGAGGGTATTACTAACTGGAAACCTTGGTGCCATCTCTGTCTGGGCGTGATAAGCATTTGGAGACATCTCGTCAGTTTCTCCACTTCCATGGTCAAGGAATCGAGTTCGGAGCTGTTATCAGCAGGAGATACATGGGTGGGTACCCCACCCCCATAGCAGATGCAGTCGGATATAGGTCAGGGCCATGACTTGCAGGCGTGGCCTTCATAAAGGACTGTTTTTGAATTCCCGGATCTCTCTCAACAGTTAGCCCCATTGTGACATATCTTTTTCCTTGTCAGAGCACTCATTGACTGCCAACCTCTGCCCTGAACTTCACTTGATGGGTCACCCTCAGTCACTCGGGTCGTAGCCGCAGCTATTGGTGCAGGTCCTCCCGAGGTCGTCTTTTCTCAACTCCTCGATTTCTCTCATTAACTCATCATAGGAGGTGGGATTCCAGTCGATCTGCCAGGTGTAACTGAAGCAACAGCAGTTCTGAGAAGGGGCGGACTTAAGGATCCTGTCCAGCCTGGTTCGGTCCAGTTCAATCGCTGGCAAACTACCTTTCTGAGGCATTCTTGCAACAATTTTTCCAGCCGAGATACATACACAGACAACAACTCCCTTGGTACTGTTGTGCATCTCTTACTCTCCACCATAGGTCCTCATCAGAATCTGGGCTCCATACACATTCTCCAAGGCCTCAAGATAGGCCTGTGCAGTCGCTTCAGGGTTACTGGCCCGTTGCTTGCACGGATGGTAGCCAGGGCAGGACCTCGGAGGCTCTCACTAACCCTCTTCGCTCACCTTCCGAGCATTGCCATTCTAGCACTTGGGGCAACATAGTTCATCCAGGTCTCCCAGTCATCCTCCCTTGGGGGTGGGAGGGTGCCAGAGAAGATCCTCAACCTCGGTAAGAGTCGTGACTAATGGCAGGTGCAGAAATAGGAGTCTGCATTGGTTCAGCCACCATTACGGGCACTGGAGCAGGAGAGGGTGTTGGGGAGAACACTCCCAGGTGGCAAGAATAGTTTCTTCAAGTCCTCCACAGTTTTCCTCTCCCAGCAACCATTCAGCAAATTTCTCCTCAAAAGTTTCAGATAGTGGTGGGGCTGATTCCCCGGTCTTTACTGTCCTTAGTTATCACTCTCCAAGCAGTGAGGGCTCCCTCTGGGGTAATGGTCTGTGGCACTTTGGAGCTATCTATGGGATCCTTAAACTCTACTAGGGCCAGGAAAGTGTGGGTGAGCAGATTAGCATGCCGACCCACCACCACAGGGTTTTGTAAACCTTCCACCTTGGAAAGTACTCCCTGCACAGTGTCCGTATTGATACCAGGGGATGTCCAGGATAATAGCATTTTGGGCTCGATCTCCTCCCCAGTACACCACTCCACCAGCGTGCACAGCCACTTGTCGGGTACCCATTTTTTCTTTAACAGTGGTTCAGAATATGGCCACCAGAGGACACACAATCCCAGCGGTGAGCCTCCAAGATGTAACCCCTAGATGGCACTATCCCAGGGCTACTACCCCTGCCTGATTTGCCACTAACAGGTTGAGGGCCTGGATCCAATGGCGGGTGCCTCCACCCAGAGGTCAGGGTTTGCAATAGTTAAACTAACTTGGTCACAGCCCTCTGGGACACTGCAACCCCTTTCTTCCCACTAGTGGCCCACAATATATCAGAATTACCTTCACAGTACACACTTACCCCCAGGTCTGGTTCCGCACTGGGACCTCCTGTGAAATGAGATACAGTGCAACAATCACAGTACAGTACTTTAACATAGACAAATACCTCAGGCAGTATAACTTTGCTGAAACAAGCAGCTCTGATTTATTTAGGGGATATAACAAGGACAGGGAAATCAGGTTAATTAGCTTATCACTCTAATAATCTACCTATGGCTCTGTGCACAGGCCTATCCCTATCAGTTACTGTCCTTGGGTACCCAAGCCCTAGTGGCTAGTCCAAACCGTGGCAGCTGGTAGGGCCCTTTCACACAGAAAAGGAGAATTAAACAGTCAGCAGTACAGTAATTCCATTTGGATTTAATGTGGCAATTCAACAGGAGCAACCCTGAATTAGTACTCACGACCTCCAAATAAGATAGGGTCCTTCAATGTCAGCAGGGCTCACTTGAGGTACACAAACCTCTTCACACATCCATATAAAAGAAAGTACTATACCAGGCAGGCTGCATCTGTATCCCGATGCAATTACTGCACAATACCGGGAGAACACACAGCAGATTCAGTTCCTGACAGACCGAGTGCAATTTTCAGCAATTCTTCCAGTCTTCTACAGGGTGAGCCTGGTTTCTACTCTTCAGAGATCCTTTGATTCTTTCACAGGACGGATTCAGTCCTAACAAGCTGCAGAGACCGAACTCTGGGCCTATACACGCTTTTGACTAAAACTGCACACTGAAAAAGCACAGGGCTCCTTCCTTCTTCACTGCCAAAGCTCAACTGAACTCCAACCGACAAAAACCGGCACTTCCTTTGAGTTCCTCCCAGTTCTTGACTGGATTGGCTGTCACCACAATAGACTGCTGCTGTTGGTCCAAAAGGCACTGAAGTCTAAACTACATCTCCCAGAGTCACTGCCCATACAATCCTCTTGTGGCTGGCTCAGATTATGAGTCCAAGTTCTGATTCGTCCAAGGCACCATTTTAGAGCTAGCTTACCCCACACTGATTGGTCCAGTTCAGCAGTTCAAAACTAGAATGGGAACTAGCAGACACAGTTCTGACTGCAAAGAAAGCAGGTTAGACAAACTGTCATTTCATTATTACTCTAAATAATTTCTGGTAAACAGTTACATCTTTCAGATAGGTTCCCTTTGCACCCTAGTGACTGCAAAAATTAAGTGAATTGGCAGCAGCTCAAGTGGTACTCAGAGAAGCACACAGTCCCCCATACAAATAATTATGTCTGCAAGCAGACAGCTCTTAAAGAGACAGTACCAGAGGCTCTAAAACACTCACTGATAAATGGCTTAAATGCCAAACACCATTCAGGCTTGGAGCATTCAAGCAAGCTCCTGAAGTCTTTAGGGAACCCCCATTTGCAGGGGGTTCATATAAATTATAACAATAGTAGAACTCACAACCCTGGTCGCACTGGAAATACCTAAGTGAAAGGTTGGTGGGGGACAGGGGTGAGGAAAGAGAGAAAAAGGGGGAGCAGTCCAACGGACATTGTCAAGGCTATGGGCAAGAAATGGGAGGGAACCCAACATTAGGTTGATTAAGGGCAACTACAGCTCAGTGCCAAAGAGATGGTTACAGAGAGCGACTTTAAGGGACCAATTTTGGTAGACTTAGTGACAGAGAGGGAGGGAGTTGAACCATGTGGGGGCGTGGTAGTGGAAGGACCTTTGGGCTAGGGAGGTCTTGTACGGGGCACCAGACAGGTGGCCTTAACTGAGCTAGGGGTGGCAACGGATGGGGATGCAAGCCGCAGGAACGCTGTGACCCTGGGTGGGGAGAGTCCTAGCAGGGATTTTGTGGCAAGTAAGCAGGTTTGGTAGGCAGGTGCTCCTCAAAGGTAAGCAGGTTAGCGTGGAATAGAGCAGGCAAGTATGGGTGCAGAGGATGCATCAGTCTGGAGCCTGTAGGTCTGGATTCTGGTGAGGCGGTATTGTTGGCTCTGAGCGTAGATAGATAGGCCGAGTCCACTAGGGACAGGACGGAGGAGTTGATGGCCAGTCAGAGAGCGGTTTGGGGATGTAATCTCTGTGGCAATGAGAAGGCCAATCCGAGAGTTTATGGCTGAGGACAGGGTCTTGATGTGGGTGTGGAATGTAAGAGCCGAGTCAAGGTGATGCCCAGGTACTTGTAGGATGCCACCTGCTCGAGAGAGGTGAGCATTACTGGGGAGAATGCAGAGGGGGCATTTTGGCCTTATTCTGGTGAAGGAAAAGGCATAGATTTTTTTTTTAGGTTAATGACCAGCAGGTGGTCAAGGAACCACTTTTCGCTTGGCTGAATGTGTGCTGCAGGATTCCTGTAGAGATGCGGGGTCAGGTTGGGAAGCAAGGAGAACCGCATCATCGGTATAGAGTACCATATTGCCCGAGCAGAGCTGGGAGGGTATTAAGAAATAGGCTAAACAGAACTCTTAACTTTTCACTTATAAGCTTCAGGAGTCAGTTCAAAACGCTTCATTAACACTTTTTAACTTTATCACAGTCCATAGAGTCTCGATCATCCATTCTGGCAAATGCATGCAAAGCACGCCAGTAAGAAGTGGTGTGTTGGTCATCATGATGCAGTTTCCAGTTTAAACTGCACACATACAGTCTCAAATGATTTTAAAACAAATCAAGATTATCCCTCCTGTTACTGAGAAACATTTTGAATTAATTGTGGGTGTTTTCATGGGTTGGACTTTCTATGCCATTACTTAGTTTGCTGGCCGGTTTCACCATCTCTTATCCATGCTGTTGTCTCTCGATCTCTTGCTGTCATTCTTTCTCTCTTTCTGCTTGTTCCTTCTCTTTTTCCTCCTGCATTAGTATTTCATGCTGACAAGCCTTCTCTTTCCTTAGTCTCCAGCCTTACTCTCTCCCTTTCAGCTCAAGCCTTGCTCTCTGTGGTTCAGCCTCCTTCACTGCAAGCTCCATCTCCAGGATCTCAAGCTGACTTTGAGCCTCTGCTGCACCATGTCTTAGCTCAGATTTGGGCTATACTGCTCCACCAGCTCATGACTCAAGTTGCTCTTCTGACTCAGCTGTTATGGCCTCAGTCTGGCTACCTTGGGCACCTTCCTCAGTGACCACCTGCTGCCTGGGTATTTGGTGATGCACCTCTGAGACCGTCTGCCCCAATTCGGGTCCTTGCCGACAGAGCTTCTAGAATCCATTCTTTGTCAGGCCCTCATAGAAAATCCTCTGTCTGCGCATGGCTCAAGAAGCTGATGCACATTAAATCTGTATGCTGAGGTGCTCATCTTTTCTAACTATGCGCACCAAGCTGTTTTCCAGAACAGTAGTAAACAGTGTAATCTTTGTATGTCCTGTTTCATGACTGTTGTGGTATATTTCTACTGCCACTCTGTCGCCGCGTGCTAGGTAAGTTTTTACCTCTCCCCATAGTTCTTGCCTTCACAGGAAAGCACACTGTTCACAAATTCTGGCTTTAAATCTGTGCACTGGTCTGCCACCAGTTGTTACAAGAACTACCCCTTGGGCCTTCCCAGTTTACAGGGCAGTTTTTGGGGACTTCAATTCACTGCCATCACATGATTTTATCAGGAATCAACTTTTGCCCTCTGAGGGTCAGGAAGGTCAACACAATCATTTATTAGAGTGCACTTCGAGATGTACTGCAGACAGGGTCCAGCAGAAATAATAAAAGTACCTTTTCAATAATGAGGTAGTCACTGGTTCTATCAAAGATAGATTCTTTACTTGGAGATACTACAGGTATTTAAAAACAAGATATATTTACAGTATGACAAAAGGTTTACATATTTACTGAGAATAGGAAATGAAGTAAGTTAAGCGGACAGATGATTTGTCAGGAAAACCTCGAACTTTAGCCTAACCTAAAGTCTTTTACCTACCAGTGGCTACAGAAGACATTCCCCAGCTGTGCTTCTTTACCAAGCTAACTTGCAGCAGGGTTCCTTCTTCAGATGTTGAATGGGGGTGGGGCAGAGGAGAAAAGGATGTCCAACTTCCTCGTTTATACCCTTCTGGCTGTGGGAAGTGACCTCACCCTTGAGTAACAGTTCCCCAATCCACGTGAGTGAATGAGGAGAGAGAGTGTGTGTGTGTGTGTGTGTGTGTGTGTGTGTGTGTGTGTGTGTGAGACACCTCATCTCCTAACACTTTCTCACTCTCTCAAGGTTTTATGACATGCACTTGGGTCCACTGCTGACATGGAAACATATCCCAGGAAAGACTCCCCACTGGGATTATGGCTTAATTGTCTTCTCCATGCTCATCCTGTCAGTGATTGCTGCTAACATTACCACGAGAACGTCTTGTACCTGCACAGTGGGTGATCAGCTCTTATTAGCTGCCTGTACATGTGACCTGGCAGCCGCCTTGTGTCCATACCAAACAGAACCTGTTAACAGATGACTAAACTAACAGAAAAGAATAAATGAATCTGGTCACATTTCCTGTCACGTCTGCTCTATCACGTACTCTTTGGTACAAACCCTGTTATTCTGGTCTGACAACCCCCACCAGCACTGTCACCCAGCATCGTGAAAGACTTGGCTCCACCTCCATTCTTCCCGACCGTTCCTCCTGCTCATGGCAGGGTTGGAAACCCCACCTAGCTGCTGGAGTATCGATCTGGTTTGGAGGAGGCCCTGCCATTGGTGCAGAGCCTTCTAGGTTCGGACCTCTCATCATTGCTCAGTCCAGGATATTCCTCCAAGTTTCCTGCCCTGGGACACCAGTATTTGGGTGGTAGGCAAGCTGGCATTCAAGCATGGGGCACTTCACCACTGGCATCCCCTGCCCAGTAAGTCTCTGATTGCACTGTCACCTGTGGTCACCCAGGTGGCTGTATTGCCTCGGAGCATGACTTCCTCCCTCGCCAGTTGAGGAGAGCATCCTCTGGTTGCCCAGTCCTCCTCCACCCCAGCCAACCCCAGGCTAGTTCTTGAACCCGGTCACCAGTGTGGTGGCAAGTGTGGCGGTCCAGCAGCTCAACCTTCTGCGCCACTGGGCTGGCCTGCTGCCATTTGTTTTGATTGTGTCCCCCTTCCTTCTTTTGCCTCCAGTCATTTTGTTTTCTATGTTGTGCCTTTGTTTTCTTGTTGTTTCCTAGTGCACCTACAACATTCTGCTGTCTTTGCTGGCATTCTTAGTAGTGTTCTGGTCGGACAGCTGCCCACTGATGATCCCATCTTCCACCTTCTGCTCTGCTTACCTTGTATCTAAGGCGACCAGCTGCTCTTATCCTGGGTTCTCCTGTTTCCCTTTGCATCTTCTCTCAGTTGCTGTGTTTTCACTACTCTTGGGCATATCGGCATAATCCACTTCTGCTCATCACTGCCCTTTGTTATTTAAAGGGACAGTGTCCTTTTCTCTTTCTCCCCTCCTCTGTGAGTTAGCTGTTTTTTCCTGCTGCCAACTTCAGTTCTGTTACATTGTCTTTTGAGCCCTCTGCTATGCTTGCCTAGATGATGCTGACTTGAGGTTTGTCACTGGATTAGCTCCATTACACAGTGGATAAAGGTGGCTGGACCCCCACAGACCTGGATTCATCCCTGCTCTGTTCCTTTTCGTGCTCCAGGTGCTGCTTGTCCCTTTGGTCTCGTTACCCTTCTTCGACTTGGTGGCTGGAGGTTCCGTCCATGGTGGTACTAATACCAGGACAAAACTGTTGTATCAGGTACCAACCTTCAGCTGCTCTCTAAACCAGGTCCCTTCCTCAGAGCCACACTCAGGATCCCTAGGGCCTTCCAACCTATTGAAACCCAAGAGAGACCGCTGTCTTTGCCTTGCAGTGCATTGCGCTACAGAACTCTCTAGTCATATCAGGTCATCTGTACCTCTCTTTCAGACTGTCAATGCTAGCATGGCTGATTCCAAGGCCATTCCACCTATGCTACCTTCCAGCATAGAAAAGAAGATAAGCATGTTCAGTGTTTTGGTCCACCTGACCCCCACCCCATGAGACATCAGAAGGTGACATCAATGTCACGATCATGCCCATGGACCGTCCCAAACTGTTGTCCAGCTCTCCATTAAATAGGGGCATTCTCCACCTCTGCCAAGTGACAGGAACTTTTAACTCTGTGCCTCTGCCAGCACGTGTCCTCCCCTACCCACGTAGCTTGGATCCACCCGCCCCGCCACTGAGTTCCAAGCACTCAAGGACATCATGCTGCACATGCATCAGGATCTGCTAGGCCAGATAACCTTTCTACTCTGTGCTACAGACTATGATTGCAACCATAGAAGTCACCTTCCTCCTGATCATGTCTTCGTGGCTGTCCAGTCAGCAATCTGATGTCCACCAGCCTCCAGCAACCATTCTGGCTCCAGTACTGCTACCTCTGCCAGGTCAAACCCTGCCTTCGCCAATGTGACCTCTGACCATTCTTCCTACTCCAAACCCTGGTCCTTGGGCCTTTCTTCTCTGTTGCTTCCACATGCTGTGCCAGCTGCCACTCGACCAGGTACATTCGTGGTTCCTCACTATACTGATTCCATTCCTACATGCATCAACCACTGTACCTTGTTCATTCACATTAGAAGAAGGACATACGGGAAACTTGTGAACTTGGTCGCACTTTATTTCTTCTCAAGAAATTACTGAAGATTGCATCATATCTTGTGGAGAAGTCTCCATCATGCTCAAAGCAAAAGACCCAGACTGGGTAAGAAACTGACTATAGCTGAATTTGTCACAGTATTCAGTATATACTGAGACAAATTCTGCTCCTCATTCTCTTGCTCGGCACAAGGAACTAAGCAGATGTCTATCATAGTTGACCTGTCTATTCACTACAGTGGCACCCTGTTTTATGAGTAACACAAACCATTTTTTCAAAGGCTGCTGCACTTGGACCATTTCAGCATTCACAACATTCACATCAATAAGCTTCTCTGGATAACGAACATTTTTATCACCATTTTCACAGGCCAGCAAGTCATAAAGTGCTTGATCAGTGGCTCCTTTTCCCACTGTGCTTCCTATACCTCTAGCAATCCAGGACTCCGCCACTCTGGCTACACCAACACATCCACCCATTTCTTAAAAATGACTTGCACACATCCTTCAACTCCATTGATGTTACCCCCACCCCACAGCAAATGTTAGCTGACCATCCTTCCTTTCAAGGCCGATTTCTTAATTAATGGTCTGACAATGGCTTCTGCAGTGGTGTCTTCATACGTCCTACACTGCCCTTCTGTGCAAAAACCTACAATCCGTCCTCCATGATCCCAGTGCCATCAGTGTCCTCCTACAAAGGGATTAGACAAAGGTTTTGTTGTAGGCCCTTTCTCTCACCCACTGGTTCCATCCTATCAAATCAGTCCCATTGGTGTAGGCATTCGGAAATACTCTGGGACAAAAACACTAATCATCGATTTATCAACATCACATTCGTCTCCCATACCAAGTATCAATTCTCTCATATCCTTACAGGAGTTTTCTTTGGACTGTGCCAAGATGGATGATGCTATTAGTCATTAAACTTGTGGGTTGGGGCTTGGCTTCAATGAAGCTGACATTTGAGATGCCTTCAGATTGCTTCCTATTCACCCCTCACTCTGGCATCTGTTTGGCACAAATTGGAAAGGGGCTTTTATTTTGCTGTCCGTCAAGCCTTTGGCTGCAAGAGCAGCCAAATATTTTCGAGTTATTTTCAGACTCCTTTATGACATTCTGCTTAATAAATAAAAGTGTTCTTTTGTGCTGCACCTCTTGGATGACTGTCTCCTAGTCGATTCTCTTGCTCCCTCCTGCAGTGGAATATCATGCCTTATGGAGCTTCTCCCTGTGCCTCCAGCAAAACCATCGCCCTGTTACAGCACTGGGGTTTCTGAGCATAGAACTGAATTTATTGTTGATGCGAGCAAGACTACAACAAGACAAACTAGCACACATCACTGCTGTTGTTTACACCTTCTCTCCAAGTCCTCTTGTACTAAATGGGAACTGCTAGGTCTCTCTTGGGATACCTTACCTTTGCCATGCACATCATTCCCCAAGGCAGATCTTTCATTTCATACTTGCTTGCCTTTGCTTCCTCAATGTCTTCCTGGACCACCACATTGCCATGAGCAGAAGCTACCTTGCTGTCTTATTTCCTAAACCAGTGGAATGGCATTTCCCTGTTTTTCAAGACGCTATCCCTACACTATACCATGAGACCTTCACAGATGTGACTCCTGCCTTTGGCTTCGCAGCACTGTACAGTGACTCCTGATTTACAGCTCCATGGCCTCCAGCTGTGACTGCCATCCCTCACTTTGACTCCACATCATCTCTCTCTTTGAGATGTACCCCTTAGTCACCGCAGCTGTCTTGTGGGGCCCTTTGGGTCAACCACTCCACATCTGTGTATTCTGGCAACCAAGCCACAGTAGCTCCAGAAATCCTCTTCTTACAACTGAGACGAGAATTGATTTATGCTGTGAAGATTTGGAGTGGTGCTAGGGTTTTGGACATTTTTCACAGTAGCCCTTGTAAACAAAGACTGTTCATCTTCCCCACCAATTATGAACTTGCTTTTGAAATTGAAGTGGTTTTCTGTAACGCCACTTCTTTTTACTGTGTTCATATACCCGGACAGTGGCACTGGAACAATTTTTATAGTGGGGTGCTGGAAGCCATTGAACAAAACTGCACAGGAAGCCATAGGGAATTGTACTTAAGCAAGGGTGCTGCCGCACCTAGTTCCAGCACCTATGTACCCAGAGTCAGAGTTGACAGTACAGCAGCTGGCAGTCTTTCCTGTTTCAGTTTTCAGAAATTCAGACTACTCTGCCCATCAACAGATACTCACATTCCGACCTAAGTGTCCCATCTAATCTAGCCCCTGATATTTAGGCAGGTTATCAGCACCTACATTGTCCTTGTTCATCCCTAAAATCCTGGCATGTACCACCCCAAATCCAATAACAGTATTATGTGTGGAAGGTGTGGCAGTGGAAGGATCACACTGTATAAGGCAGTATCCTTTCTGGAAGTTTTAGGACCCACAATTTGGGCTGTAAATTTTCTTGGAAATGTTTGGGGAATCATAGTCCAGCAGTGGTAAAATGACAAATAGAAACATGGTAAAAGTTTTAAAAAGAATCATGGACCTCAACTTGACCCTGAGGTTGTGACAGTGGTTTGTTCTGTAGTGCTTGGGGTTGAGAAGTGACCTTGCATCTCTGAACACCTGAATGCTGACTCCAAGGCAGAAGGGTACTGTCTGCTTGGCTTACAGGAGCCAAATCCATCTAACTGAAGTATAAACTGGAACAATTATATCATCTTCTGATATCACTGATTGGGACCTCAGTGGCTATTGGCATCTTTCAACCTCAAAAGATGTAATGTGTGTGTTTTTTTTTTTTTTGGGGGTACAGCAACAGCTCTGCCCTGGGTTCACCTGTAATCCAGTGCATTCGGCAGCTTTGCATTAGTGGTGTTGCTGATAGTATCAAGAGCTGTTGAATGTTTTGACATAATGCAGCGAGTCTCAGTTGCCACTTTTCAGTATATGCTGGCAGTGTGGCTGGAACAGTTTTGCTGATGATCCTCCTATATACACTGAACAAATGCAGGGCAGAAAAGAAATCCTACTAAGTAAAACATTATTTGTTTTTTTGTTTTACTGCAGGTTCATCCAAATGAGTTGACAAATGGCGTATCAGTGCTGCTCTTCCTGTTACTTTTTAAGGATCTCATCAAACTTTTGCCTGCTATAATGATGGAATTATTAATTTATTAGGTAAGTACAGTAAGTAGTATGTGACAATGCATGTTTCTTTAAAGAGTGTATGAGGAACGCAAAGCAAAATTGATTGCACAGTTCGTTATATAATTGGTTGCTTATTATTATTGTAATTACTGATTAGGGTCGACACGACCTGAAATCAGTACCTGACATTCTGTTACACACACACACACACACACACACACACACACACTGTATTGCCCACAAGTGGAGAAGGGAGAAAGTGTAGTACGTCCCTGGGGAGGCGGTATCTTCTTCTTCTTTATAGAGTGGAATGACTCTGACCCACTTCCAGGACCCAGGAACCTTGCACAGGTGAAAGGAGATAAGTGCAGCAGTAGTAGGAACAAGAAGTGCAGAAGTTTGGAGCCTGTACCATTGGGGTTATTATTTTCAGAGGGGTTGAAAGAAGTAAGGAGAGTGAAGGTTGCAGCAGCAGATGTAGGGGCAAAATAGGAGATGGGTGAAGCAGGGAGAGCGAGGATAGCAGGGATAAACAGACGGAGGAGGAGGAGGAGGAGGAGAGGCCGCCATGAATGGAGCATTGAAGTGTAGGGAAAAGGAGCTAGAATTAGGGACAAGGAGAAGGTGTAAGGGAGAGGAGAGGGAATGAGTGGAGGACTAAGCAGAGTGGTGGCAGGGAGAAACGATAGTGTCCAGGAAGTGAAGAGGAGGTGACCTCAGATGAGGCAGTAATTGAAGAGATGTCAAAGAACTGAGGTGGTTGACTTGGAGGGGTATCGAAACAGGAGGGCAATCTTCCTGTATTTCTGGAGATAGAGAAGGGCTAGATTTTACCCCACATTTGGGAAATGCAGCATGATCGTGTGCATTCCTGATGCATGTGACTGTGTTAGGTCGTCACATGCCAGATGCCAGAAACCAGTTAGGGTCTGGAGACAGGTTAGGCAGAGAACATCTGAGGAGACTGGGTGGGCCAAGTGGTCCTTTCTGCCGACAAATTCTTTGTATGTTAGACCCTTAAAGATGGTCTAACTTTGTGTCTAGTGTCTGAAATCGTGAGTCGCTTGCATCAAAAAAGGAAGCATGTGTCAATTTAAGACATGAGTTGACTGTACCACATGTAGTGGGTGGGTATGGGACTTTGGGCAGATGTTTATGATACACTAGACCATCCTGGGATCACTGATAGGAGTGCCATCATCCACAATATAAAGGTGTGGAATGAGAGGGTGCAGTTAATATGGGAGTGGTTGGAGGAACTGGGGGTTGAGACAGGTTCAGAAACAAGTTGCTGTAAGAGAATTCATAGTATCTATATAAGTTATACTTGTTATTATGTTGTTAGAGCCAGAAATAACAACAAAACCAGGACCTTAGTTTATTGAAAGTAGTTCGACAGCCCTTTTAGTTAGTGGCATCACATCTGTTTTCTTTGAAATTATCTTCTGCTGTACCGCTGATGTGTCTTGTTGCATTTGTAGCTACGCTCTCGAAACTAGATTCAGAGTTCCAATTGTATGTTCATACTGTGGTTTTAGAGACATAAAGAGGCATAGAATGCTTATTGAGACTGTCCCCTCCTGTCTCAGCAGATTATCCCATGGTTGTGACTACTGCATATACTGTACTTAGTAGGGCTATTTACAGGGACAGTAATCTATTCCATACCCTAACTACTCAGATCATGAAGAAGAATCCTTGTGCAGTATTAATAAATGCTTTCCATTCAGTTTCAAACAGCTGTTCTCTAGTGTTACAGGGGTTGGTTTTGAATACCAAGTTTAGGTCTTTCTTAAATTTTCTGTCATTGATGATTTGTACATCCATAACATGTCTCCTTTAACCCACCTTCTCTTGAGGCTTTTAAGCTTGTAACCTGGAGGGATATGGCTAGTTTCAGTTTTCCTCACTAATTTTGTGGCCTTGCTCTGGACTTTCTCCAGAACTCCTGTATCCTTTCTGTGATGATGGGGGGCAGAACTGGGAAGAATAGTTCGATTATTTCAGCTGCATTCAAGTAATAGTTTGCCCTCAGGTTTTTCCTACTGAAGTGCATAACTTGCATTTATCTACATTAAACCACATACCATTAGTACTGGCTCATTGAGTTAACATATTTAGATCTTGTTGTAGGGTTTATATAAGAATCAGTACTGGCTGTTCCTCCAAGTTTGCTACCATCTGCAGATTTAATCACCCTATTGTTGATGTTGTTTTGTATGTCCAAAATAAAGATAGAAAAGAGTGTTGGACCCAGCGTTGAGCCCCTGAGATACTCCACTTGTAACCTTGGATCTTACTTCAAGAGGGCTCTTGCAGAAGGTAATTACCTTGAGAATTGCACCCCGCATCAGGACCATGGAAAGCTTTAGCCAGCAGTATTTGACGGGGACCGCCCACCTGATGTCAGGAGATGGACGTCAGCGTGCACCCTATGTAGTGGGCGGTCCCCATGCATGCCTTCCAGTTCTTTCTCACCTTCAACCTGATCCATCAGACCTCGTGGAGATTGTATGCTGCAGTTTGGCAGTTATTTTTGATGAGTATCCATTTATTTCTTTCAAAAATCAGTCATTTGTTTCATTTTGTGCATATCTTCGCCGTCTTCTAGAGCACAAAACAAGTGTGACTTCATGTGGCGCGCACCTACTGCACAAGGATTATCACCCTCTGCCTCTTCTGCCTGGGCCCTAACCACAAAGTCGAGGACTGTGAGGCCTGCATCAGCTTCAACAGGCCCTTGAGACTCACATTTTAAAGCAATGAAGGCCACCATGAAGAAAGAGCTCCAAAAGTTGTGAAGTGATTCCAGCTCGCCTAGGCATGAAAAGAAGGAGAAATATCGGGACCGGGAGTGGTCCCCTCTGCTCGAGGTCAGCCGTGGTCCCTCAGACAGAAGGCAGTCTTCTTCCTCAGGGAAGTCAGCCACCACTGCCCAGCCTGCCCCACCTCAGGAGAAGTCCTGTGGCCCCCTACCAACACTAGTTCCTAGTGGACGCTGGATCCTCAGCTTCAGCTGAAGCCTCGCCGCTCGCGCCAGACTGATCTCTACTGGGGGTCTCACAGTCGAAAGGAGCTGCTAAGTCGCCATTGGCCAGTCTGATGAGCGCCTCGCTCAGGCTGTTACGCAGCGTGCGTCGGGGACTCTGGAACCCACCCGGCTCGACCGATGAGTCATGCGTTGGCAAACCGACGTTCGCATGGTTGTTTCCGGCTGATGAATCGGACATTGGATCTGACGATGTCCGCTTGACCGATCTGGAGGCCTGGGTCCGCCAGTGGCCCCATTATTCCCAGTTGCCAGATCTCTCTCAGCCTTCCCCAGAGGGTTCACCGCATGGGGCCTCGTCGTCACCACAGAACGTGGCTCCACCTCCCCACTGTTTAACAGAGGGACCGGAGATGAGGGCTTCTGCCAGGTGGCTGTTCCCCAGGCTCACCTCCAGATTCAGGATTAGGAGCTGCATTAACCGGATGGTGCCCAGCTTCCTCCTCCTCCTCCTCCGTTAGGGGGCTCCTCCATCCGGCGCATCCCCCATCGGATATAACCCTACTGGGACCATCAGGGGCTCCACCGTTGGGGCCTATGGCACTGTCAGGTCCCTTCTGTCGGGCAGGCCTTACGTTGGGCCCTCCTTCAGCCCCTCCATCAGGCCCCCGTTGGGTTACGCTTCCATCAGCCGTCCGTCGGGGTTCCCTTCCATCGGGTTATCTGACACCCTCCGGCCCGGCATATGACTCTCGGGTAACCCCCAATCAGGGTTCCATATGCCGGGATACGCCTTGCTTACCCCTCCACGGGAATACCACATGCATTACACGCATCAGTGTTCCTCACCAGGCTTTGCCAGTGGCTACCCCTAGTTTATCAGCCTCTCTGGCAGGTTTTCGAGCCATCTTGCAGTCTTGATGGTCAGAGACCAAGGCTCAACTGGTTTCAGAGCTGGGCAATTGTCAGTCTCCCAGGAGGTGTCCTAGGAGCCCAGATGTGCAGCCGGCGAGGTAGGTTCCGCCTCTTCCTCAGCCAGTCCTTTGAAGGAGTTGACGTTGACCTCCGGATAAGTCAACACCAGACCCAAGGGATTCGGCTCATCCTGATTCGGGGTCTTCGACTCAGACAAGGGTTCAGACTCTGATGCTTTCTCAGCAGAGTCAGGTTTCCTAACCCCACCTATAGAGGAGCTGCAGCTCAAAGAGTCCCCAAAGTCACTTCCAGAGGATCCTTCCTTCACAGACCTCTTATGCAAAATTGCAGAGGTTTACGAATGGAAGTCGGACGAGCAGGACCCAAAAGGCAACGCCTTGTGGAGCACCTTGACATGCAGGCGCCGGCACTGGTCCTTACCCCACCCTGGCTGGAGCTTCATGAGGACCTGGCATCAACAATATGGATGATGTCATCATCTATTCCAGCGGTAGCTAAGAAGGCAGATCGCACCTACTGTACTCCAGAGGGAAGGACCACCTCAGTGTGCACCCAAGGCAGACTCAGCATTATTGCGGTGGCTCATGACCGGTCTTCTAAACCCCATCACATGAGCACCTCTCCTTCTGATAAGGTGTCTCGTCAGCTAGACCAGTCTGGGAGGAAGTTTTACTCCTCCTCCACACTAACTGTGAGGGGCTCTTAACTATATAGGCCATATGCTGGTCTACCAAAATCTTTGTTTGTCCAGCTGGAGCCCGGCCATTGAAGCCCTTCTGGACTCGGAATTGAAGTCTGTATGGGTGGACTTGATTCATTCCACTAAGGTGGCCTGTAGACATTCTTTAAGGGGCAGCCTATGACACTGTCGACTCCTCATAAAAGGAGCAGCCCGCGCCCACTGACAGTCAGCCTCGGCGCTCTCTTGGTTGAGTGTCCGGTTTGGCCCAGAGATGTACAGTCGGCCATACAGGACTCCCCTTTCAGGATCCATTCTGGTTGAGGGGTGGCCGCACAGGACATTATAACTACCCTGCAGGATAAAAGGCAAGGCCCTTCAGTCAGTAAAGACCATACCGAATTTGTTTCAGGTGGTATAGTTTTTGCCACTCAAGGGAAAAGGCAGCTTAGCAGCAACAGACAGCCTAGTGTCAGACCAAATGTTAGGCACAGCAAGCCTCAGCAGTTCCCCGGCAAAATTCCAGAAACCCGGGCACAGCTCTTCCCACGACCCCGCATGACTTTGCTGTCCATTCTCTCCCCTCAAGGTCTTCCAGGGGAGCAGGTGGGCGGAAGATATGCTTGTCATCTACTAGGGTGGCAGGCAGTGACAACCGACTCTTGGGTTCTTCGGCTCAGAGCAGGGCCACACTCCTGGGGTTTCTAGGAAAGGCCTCCAAACAGGCCTCCTGCCCAGTCACACTACCGAGGCGACATCCCTCTTCTCCGAGAGGACATTCAGGCTGTCTTAGAAAGCAAGCAATAGAACCTGTTCCAGTGCAACAAGAAGGAAAGGGGTACTACTCCCACTTCTTCCTGGTGCTCAGAAAGAGGGAGATCTATAGCCCATTCTGGACCTCAGTGCTCTAACCCTGTAATGAGAGTACAAAGGTTTTGGATGCTGACCCTCCGGTTCTGCTGCCTCTCCTGCACAAGGGTCAGTGGCTCTGTACTCTGGATATGCAGGATGCCTACCTGCACATTCCTATATTCTGGGCCCATTGTCGCTACCCTCTGTTCTCCTTTAAGGGGACATTACCAGTTGAAGGCTCTACCCTTTGGCTTTTCCTCTGCACCTCAGGTTTTTATGAAGTGCCTGGTGGTGGCAGCGCCCTGAGGTGTCAGGGTCACTGTGTGTACCCTTACCTCAATGACTGCTTCTGTCAGCCCTGTCGAGGAAACAATTGAACTCACCTCTCTGCTACCCTGGACCTTTTTTGTCAAGTGGGATCACTGTAAATTTCTAGAAGTCCCAACTTGTCCCTTCACAACACCTGCAGTTTATTGAGGCAGTATTGGATACGGTTCAGGGCATGGCTCTCCTACCTCTGGACAGAGCGGAAACCTTGCAGTAGCAGGCCCATATGGTGGCCTTCAGCAGGAGATCTGGTTGATTCTTCGGCTGTTGGGCCTGCTAGCAGTGTAGCCATCCCCACCGTGCCTTTAGCCAAGTTCCACATGCGTATTTTGCAATGGACTCTCAGGGCACAGTGGAACAGAGGTTGACGACCTGGACCAGATGGTTATGGTCTCCAATTCCATGCAGAGGGATCTGTCATGGTGGCAGGATCTTTCAGTCTCACCAAGGAGGGTCCTTTTTAGTCCCCCCACCCAGACTCTGACCACGGATACATCAGGGATGGGGGGGCTAACATTTGGGAGACCACAAAACTTGAGGCAGGTAGTCCCAAGTGGAGCTACCTTTACTCGTCAGTGTGTTAGAGATGAGGCAGTGTTGTATTCTCCAAGTTTTCAGCATCTGCTTTCTCCAGGGCACGCTGTTAGTCCGGTCGGACAACGTGCGTGGTCTGGTATCTCGACAAGCAAGGAGGCACCAGCTCGTATCCTTATGCAGGAGGTGATGTGAGTGGAATTGGACTGTTCTATATCGATTCACCTCACAGGCATTCACGTTCAGGCATGCAAAATGTCCTAGCGGACAGTCTTAGCCGCAACACAGTAAGAGCCCATAAGTGGGAGCTCAAGCAGGTGATCACCCACATCTTCGACCTGTGGGATTGGCCGGAACTGGATCTGTTCGCTTCTCCCATACAGCACAAAACTTCCCAAGTTTTGCTCACTGCCCAGGGCATAGTGTTTTTGGTGAGACATGCTATCTCTTTGCTGGACAGGAGGTTCTTGTACGCCATCCCTCCCTTTCCAGTTCTGCAGAGGGTGCTGTTCAAGCTACAGGCAGAGGGGCCCACATGGTTCTGAGTGCCTTTTGGCCTCACCAAGTTTGGTTTCACTACTTCAGCAGCTAGCAGTGGAGCCTCCAGTTCCTCTGCGCCTGCAACGATCTCCTGACCCAGGAGGAGGGCTACGCTGGTTCATCCAGGACTGAAATCCTTTCTTCACCACGTGGCACTTCAAGACATAGCCGCTTACGCTTTGGAGTATCATCCAGGGTGGCACAAGTCCTCGTTGAGTCCAGAAAGCCTCTACGAGGGGCCACTTACACCATGAAGTGGAAGCTTCCCATTTGGGACACTGCGGAGGGTTGGGACCTCTTCTCGTGCCCTGTCCTGTCAGTCATGGAGTAGCTTCTACACCTCTATGATTTGGGCCTAGGGTATTCTTCACTGAAGGTCCATTTGTTGGCCATCTCTGCCTACCATACCCTAGTGGATGGCAGGACAGTATCCCAGTTGGAAGTTCTAGAAACTTTCTTGAAGGGATTTACATCTCAGGCCACCGTGTGCAGTCCAACACCACTGTGGGATTTGAATTTTGTTTTAGAAAAGTTGTCCCTGCCTCCTTTGAACCGGCTGGTTCCTGTGACATGCGCATTTGTCTTGGAAAGTGCTTTTCTTAGTAGCAGTTACTTCAGCTCAAAGGATTTCAGAGCTCCAGGCCCTGATTTGTAAGGAGACTTTTTAATTTTTCAGAGACCTCTTTGAACCAGCCCAAGTTCTTACCCAAAGTGGTTTCTGAGTTTACGTTGAACCAGTCGATTCAACTTCCAGTGTATTACCCTGAACATTCCAGTTAGGGAGAAGCAATTTTTATACCTTAGATGTTCATAGAATCTTGCGTTATTACACTAACAGGACAAAGTCTGTCCGAAAATGGATCAGCTTTAGCTTCTTTTTACCGAGAGAGAGGGTGCAGCAGTTTCAAACAGTGTTTGTCCAAATGGCTGTCAAACTGTATTACTTTCTGTTACCAGAAACATGGTAAGACCGTGCGGGGAGGTTAGGGGCATTCCACCAGGGTATGGCCGCCTCTACTGCTTGTTTCAGGAATGTGTCAGCTGTTGACATTTACGCTATGGCTAGTTGGAGTTCAGTCCACACTTTCACAAAGCATTACAGTCTGGACATTGCTTCTAGATGCAGAACAGGTTTTGGCCTATCTGTGCTTCAGGGACTCCTGTCCTGAACTATCTACTATTGGCAGTTGTTTTTCATGCCTCCTGTGTTTGTTTCTTCTGATTTCACACTGCTTGGGACTCAGTCCTCAAGATGATTATCTATTGCAAGAGCCCTCTCAAGTAAGATAGTACAGTTACGTAAGAACTTGCTATAACAATGAGATCTTTGAGAGAGGCTCTTGCAGTAGGCAAGGTTTTTCCTCCTCCTTTCCCCAATTTTTATTTGGTTCTAATACTCTTTCTTCATAAGCTCATTCTGGGCTCCAGGAGCCTCTGTTTCCCTTTCTCCTGTCACTTCTCTTATGAGGTCTCCAGTGGAAGGAAAACTGAAGATTGAGGCATTGGGGACTACACACACTATGAGGGTCACGCTGACGTCCATCACGTGACATCGGGTGGGCGGTCCCCGGCAGATACTGCTGGCTAAAGCTTTCGTGATACTCCTGATGCCAGGGGCGCAGTCCTCAAGGTGATTACCTACTGCAAGAGCCTCTCTCAAGATCTACTGTTATGGTAAGTTCTTACTACTCTGAAGCAAGGGTTATGTAAATTCAAATCTTCTGGTTTCTATCACACAGCCAATGACTAATCTGTTGAATGGGATTATTGTACTGTGTTTGGCAAACTATCACGTGGAACAAATCTTTGCATAAGTCTACAAAAGACATCTACTGGTATTCCATTTCCAGTAGTGAACTAACAGGCTCATAAAATGTTGAGACTGGTCAGGCATGATCTGTCCCTTTAAAACCATGCTTGAGGTGGTCATCTGTACCCTGTAGAGTAGATTGTTTTTCAGTGTGATCCATCAGAAAAGATTTGAAAATTCTAATTGGTCTATAAATATTATGGCTAGATTGACTACCTTTCTTGTAAATTGGGACAACTGCTGTTTTTCCAGTCAAGTGGAACAATCCCAGTAGGAAAGGAATCTGTAAAGATATATGTAGTAAAACTGTAGTAGACTCTGGTGATTTTTTTTTTACCAGTCTAGGATGTAGGTTGTCTGTTTCCACGGATTTAGTTATATCCAAGTCCTTAAGACGAAACACTGTATCTGCTTCTTTACACTCAAGGAAGCTTCCTATTCAATGCAGATCCTAATCCAGGTATTGGGGTATTACTGTAGTCACCTGTTTTGCCATAAATTGAAGCAAATCATTTATTAAAGTGATTGGTCATTACCTGATGATCTACATGTTGATTCTGACACACATCCTGACTAAGACCTTTTGGTTGAAGCGCCAGGGCATTGTTCGGCATCCTCCTGTTTGTTGTTTTGTACTAACTTAAACTCACCTTTGATATGGACAAATAAATTTCATTAGTAGCCTTAGAGTTCTTTGTATTTTCAAGTGCATCTACTTGTTCCTGTTGCTATAGTCACATGCTTTACCATAAACTGAAGCAAAACAATTCATTAAAACGATTGCCCATAACCTCATGGTCTACATGTCAATCACATTAGCATTATTTGGGCATTTCAAGCCATACAAAACGAGGGTACTGGACTTTAGGAGGGCTGACTTTGGCAAGATGGGAGAGTGCCTCAGAAAAGCACTCAGCAAACAGGCTAGAAGGAGGTGTGGAGCAACAATGGGGAATTATCAAAACTGCCATCACAGAGGCAACAAGCCTTTGTGTGAAGCAAATAAACAAATCAAACGAAAGAAAAGCCACTATGGTTCTCAAGAGAGGTGGCTGTGAAAATCAGGAAGAAAAAGATAGCATTCCGGAAGTATAAGGAAACACAGAAGGAGCAGGAGAGAGCTGTACCAGTTAAGGCAGAAAGAAGCAGGGAGGAAGTCAGAATAGCAAAGGCCCAAACTGAGGAAAAGATAGCCAACTCAGTTAAGAAGGGATAAAACCTTTTATAGGTACATCAGCAGTAGAAAGACAAGGGAGGGATAGTGAGGCTGAATAGAATGAACAGTGGGTGGGCAGAGGGGACAGTGAAAAGCAGGAATACTGAACGAATATTTCTGCTCAGTATTCACAAAAGAGGAGGGGAAGTGCCTAATCCAATTAACAGAAGCACTCTTGATAGGGGGTCGATCCCAGTCCTTTCACAGAAGAAAGGGTTCTGCAAGAACTCCTAAAACTGAAGGTGGATAAAGCAATGGGTCCTGATGGAATTCACCCCAGAATTCTAAAAGAATTAAGGAAGGAACTAGTGAAACCACTGGCTACTCTTTTTAATAAATCATGGGAGGATGGTGTGTGTACCCGAGGACTGGAGGAAGGCGGATGTGATTCCCCTTCACAAAAGTGGGACCAAGACAGAGGCAGGAAACTACAGACCTGTCAGTCTGACCCTGTGGTAGGGAAAGTGATGGAGTCACTTCTGAAGGAAAGAATAGTTGAGTACCTAGAGGTCAGTGGAGCACAGGATCCAAGGCAGCATGGGTTCCCAGTGGAAGGTCATGTCAGACAGATCTAATAGATTTCTTTGACTGGGTGACCAAAGTAGTAGACCAGGGAGGATTGTGGACATGGCCTACCTAGACTTTTAGCAAGGCATTTGACACAGTCCCACACAAAAGATTATTAGTCAAATTAACCAGCCTGGAGTGGGTCCCAGGGTGGTAGCCTGAAATAAAACATTGGCTGGACAACAGGACACAGAAGGTAATTGTAAATGGAGTCCACTCTGAAGAAAGGGCGGTTACTAGTGGGGTACCACTTGAGGTTCAGTATTGGGTCCAGTCCTTTTAATGTCTTCATCGGTGACATTGCAGAGGACTGGAAGGAAAAGTATGCCTTTGCAGATGACACAAAGATCTGCAACAGGGTTGATATACAAGGAGTGGAAAGGATGAAAAGGACTTGGCAAGGCTGGAGGAATGGTCAGACGATGGCAGCTAGGATTCAATGCAAAGAACTGCAAAATAATGCACCTGGGAAACAAGAACCCAGGGGAAGAATACACAATGGGTGAGGAGGTAGTAATACAACAAAACAGGAAAGGGACGTGGGTAATCATATCAGATGACCTTAAGGTTAGCAAGCAATGTGAGAAGGCAGTAGGAGGGCTGGGGTATACTGGGATGTATAGGGAGAGGCATCAGCAGCAGAAAACAGGAAGTTGTTATCCCTCTGTACAGACAGTTGGTGAGACCCCATCTGGAATACTGTGTCCAGTTCTGGAGACCCCATCTCCATAAGGACATAGACAGGATAGAGGCAGTCAGAGGAGGGCAACTAAAATGGTGCAGGGTCTGCAAGAGAAGCCGTATGAGGAGAGACTAAAGGAGCTTAATATGTATACCCTTGAGGAAAGAAGGAGAGGGGGACATGATAGAAACTTTCAAGTACCTCAAGGGAATCAACAAAGTCCAGAGGGTAGCATCTTTCAGAAAAGAGACTTGCAAGAAAAGGGGACACAATTTAAAGATAGAAGGAGAGGCGGTTCAGGGGCAATGTGAGGAAGTATTATTTCACAGAGAGGGGTAGTGGATGCATGGAACAGCCTTCCTGAGGAGTTGGGGTCTAAAACTGTGGGAGAATTCAAGAATGCATGGGACAGACATAAGGCAATTCTTGTGGGGGCAGGAAGATATAGGCTGTTGGTTAACTAGGATCCTGCGGCCTATCCTGTAGGTAGGAAATGGGCAGACTAGATGGGCCTAGCTGTCCTTATCTGCCGTCAAAGTCTATGTTTCTATGTTTCTATTTACAGTAACTTTGTTTGATGCTTTTGAGAATTTACATATGAATAGATTTCTTTGATTGAACCCTGTTGGTAAAGTTTTATTTCTAAGGAGTACTTTTTCTTCCTAATGGTTTTGTTATATTGTATGATGTTAGCACTATTTTCTAATTCTCTTGTCCCTCATAGAACCTGTTTATTTCAGTCTATTTGGGCTCTTTCTTTGGTCTTAATTTTCCTGCACATTTTGTGGTCAGCTACAGTGTTGTTGTTTTTTGCCTTTATTATTATATTTCTTGTATGAGGGAATACATTTTGATTGTGTTCAAAATAGCTTTTCTCTTATTATCTCCCATTTGTGTCAGTTGGTTCCTACCCAAATCCTTGACCAGTTCCAGTTCTGTATCTCATGTTGAATTTCTGAATCTTGTGTTGAATTTTAGCCAGTCAGTTTCCTGTTGTTAAAGATGGTTGTCTGGTCCAAGTGTTTCTTCAGTTCACTCTTTAGTTATTAGGACAGAGTTATGATCACTATTAAGTGGGTGTGCCTGAACAGTTAATATACTGGTGTTGACAATATTGGCTAAGGCCACGTTGAGGATGTTATTACACTGGGGTCAGATATTCAGAAAGATTGCCTGGCGCAAAATCAAGTTGGCCCGCAACCTGGGTTTTCCGCTGAATCAATACTCAAAACCCATTTTGCGCTGGGGCAAAAGTGGAAGGGTGCGCAATGCAAACTGTCAAATCAAGGCGGAGGCCTGAATATTGGTGCAATTTGATATTATGTGTATTTGCTCCATGCAAGGGCACTTTGCATGGTCCCTTCTCAGATAAAATACCTCGGACCGAAACCTAGTCTTAATCTGGGCGCAACCCTAGAGGCTGCCATAGGTAGTGCATAGGCGCCCCACCAACACATTAGGCCCCGGTGTCTAGTAGCGCCCCTCCCTCTGATCCCATTTCGGCAGAGTTATGTTATATCTCTGGTGTCCAGGGATCCCTTACCCCACCTGACACCTGTTCTTGTAATGCTACAATAATTCCTGGTGTCTAGTGGTACCTTCCTGCCCGATCCCAGTGCTGTAATGTACAATAATGCCCTAGTGTCAAGTGGTCCCCTCCCCGGGATCCCGTGCCCCATGATATTACAGTAATTCCCTGGTGTCCAGTGGTCCCTCCCCTGCTTGATCCCCATCCCATAATGTTTACAATAACTCCCTGGTGTCTAGGTGATCCCTCCCCAACCCGATCCCGTCCCATGATATTACAGTAATTCCCTGGTGTCCAGTGGTCCCTCCCCTGCTTGATCCCCATCCCATAATGTTACAATAACTCCTGGTGTCTAGTGATCCCTCCCCCAACCCGATCCCCATCCCGCTGCCACCTAGGACTCAAGAACCTCCAGATGGTAGCAGCCTAGCGGAGACATGCACACCCTCTTCCCGGAGGTGAGCTGTCCTTGGGATGCTCAACCCTCCCTCCCTTCCCCATTAGCCCCGGGTGACTCATGTCCGCTTCAAAGCTGGGTCGCTTGTGTGATGGGGTTGAGGCACTAGGCACTTCAGCCCTCCATGCCACAAGGCTGGCTTCTGGTAGGGCACTCTAATCCTAAGCCCCAAAATATGAGCTCTCCTCCTGTTGATAGAGATCATCTGCACCACACAGATTCTCCCTCTGAAAAATTCTTCCAGTGTTTTATAAACACATTGCCCTCTTTAGTTGCCTAGTTTCATAACCATATATCTTCTTTGGAGCGCAGGTCACACCTTAGGAACTATAGCCGCCAGGCACCAGGACTATACGGAACTATTTTTTGCTAGCAGTCTATCTGGGGCTGCCCACAACAATGTTATCATGCTGACATCCTCCCTATATAATCGTGGGCAGCCCACGCCCCACAGTTCTTTTCCTGCCGTCGACCATTGTACTTCAAGAGCCTACTGTTTTTATTTATTTTTCTCATCCTAGTTCTGCAGCCACTTTGCTCCCTAAAGTGATTCTTCTGCTTAGTATTGTTTATGCTGTCCGACTCTGATCTTTTCCATCACTGCAGCTGCAGAGAAGATGCATCATAGGTGAACATGGGGCCTGTGTCTGCTGCCCTGGCACTGACCACAGTGTTCTGGTCTCGAGATCTGCCATGGCTTCAATCAGGCTACCTGGTGCGCTGCCTTGGAAAGGAGCTTCAGGCCAGGAGATCCTCTGCTTCCCCGGCCCCATCCAGGAGCTCATGCTTCCAAGGCCTGGGACAAGTCGCCAGGCATTGCCACCGGAGAAAGATAGGTCCTCCTGGGAACATTCTTGGTCAGCGCTGCCCGCACCGATGGTTTTGGGGTCAGCCACCAGGCCAGTGGTGACCCTCGCTGCTGACCACACCCTCTGTGCCACAGGGTTGACCATGGCAGATTTTCCTGCGGAGCTCCTCTGTCTGGCGTTGGCCTTCCCTTCCTCCCGCCAACTTCTTCCTCTGCCTCCCTCGCCCTTTTCTCTATGGGGGGTGGGGCTCCTGGCAGTGTGGCCTGCTGATTTCTCTGCAACCAGTGCAGACCTGTCATTGTTGGGGATCTCTTCTTTCCTGCCTCTGCTGATGGCCCCCTCGCCTTCCCAGGGACTGCAGACAGGGAGCAGCACCAACCCGGTGGCGACTGGCGATGGTCATGCGTCGTCCAGGTTTGTAGGCTCCTTCATCCGATGCCCCTGACCGCTCCTGAGTCATGGATGGGACCCTCAGTTAGTGCCTTAACCTGCCCCTCCGCTCTGTCACTGCTTCAGCCCTCCTGCCGCTGATGGGCCCTCTATGCCCTCCTCCATCCCTGCCACAGGGCACCCTGCCGATGCCCATGACCATTGATGTCCAGGCCCTATTCTCCTCTGGCTGGGATTTCATGCAAGGCTGTCCCACCTCAGTGCCCATCGCTGGTGGGGCCTTCTCCAGCCAGCACTGGCACTGTTGCACCATGCATTATGCCAACAACTCCTTCTCTTGTCGCCAGTGTCATCAGTGCCCATTTCGGAGCCTGGAGATGATATGATTATTGCCCTGACTTCCTGCAGCCTGATGATGAAGATGACGCAGATGAGGAGGTCAGGGTCGGACTCCTCAACACCTCCACTGTCTGGACATTGCCACTAGAACCCCTGCAGGTTTTGTCAGGGCTGTGCTGCAGGGCTTCCTGTCTTAAGTTTAGGGATGGCCTTCCTCCCAGACTGTGTGCATCTGTAACTGCTTGTGACTCGTTCCCTGTGTGTGACCTGATGACTGAGATCACTGATGAAGATGGAACAGTTATGTAAGAACTTACCATAACGGTAGATCTCGAGGGATCTCAGTTATCAGGTCTGCCTTCCTCCTATCATCCCCTTTGGGGTTCTCATCTCAGAACTGGTGTATCTAGCCTTTATTTAGGCCTGGGCACCTCTTTTATCTCTCCTCCTCCCTCTCCTCTTCAGTCCCCCACAGCTTGAGCTTTGCTTCCTTAGTCTCCGTGGGAAAGAACTGAGGAGGGAGCAGTGCTACTCACGCCTTTATGAGGTCGGTGACATCTACAGATGACTTATGGGTGGCCCCAGTTGTACTGCTGAAAATCTTCCATGTGGATCCTGCTTCATCAACGGTGAAGTTCCATATGTGTGGCCTGATGACTGAGATCCTTCAAGATCTACTGTTATGGTAAGTTCTTATATAACCGTTTTGTCAAGGGTATGCTAGGAGGTAGAACATTAGGGAAGATTTGACTGTCTTTGAGGGCTGTTAGAACAGGTGGCTAGACTGCAGCCAAGTTAATCTTTGATCAGTGTAAGTTCAGGTGTCTGATCCATACATGTATTTTTTTTTTTTTTTGTTTGTTTTTAATTTTTTTTTCTAAGGATGTGGATATGGTTCACTTATCTACACTCTGTCACTTCCACTGGAATGCGATGATTGGCCAGAACATCTGTAAACTAAGCTGCTCCCACCACTCAGGTGGATATATCCTGACCTCGCCTCATGACGTCCGATCTTTCCTTCCACTGGAAGAACAGGTCACCTCCTTCATGCTCTGCCTAGGATTTTCTCTGCAGCATTGGTGAACCTTTATTTTCTTTTTGTCCATAAGACCAGACACTGTAGAGAGACAACAGATGAGTATGCAACCGTGACCCGAAGAGGATATATGCAATATTAAATTAAATTGCTTGGATACTAGCACTTGTGGTGCAGAGTGCAAATCCTATAGTACGACTGATAGATCAAAGCGCTACCTTATTTTCATTTGGGGAGCAAGGTTAAGATCAGTAGTACTGTGTACAAATTACAATTTGCACCTTAGATTGTGGGACTACCATGACTTTAAAGTGTTTTTAAAGATAAATATGTATGAAGTTTTGCAAACGAATGAAACGGAAGTGTCGGTGAAGTCACTTCCTGTCACGCTACCATTACTACTATCCATCGCAGCGTGAGCGGAAGCGTAGGCGGAGGCGATGCAGACAGAGTAAGCAGCATCTGCCAGGAAGACAGCCAAAACATATAGCCATAAACCAAGGTGTGTAAGGCATACAACAGCCAGATATAATGTAATAAAAGGAAGGTATAGGAACAACATACAGTATGGAAACAGTGGAGAACTCCTCAAGTTAATGTGTAAGGAAGGGACACTGGCAAAATGCATGAAATGTAAAATGTATGTGTAAGTTTCACCAATAATGCCCCAAAAATCATGTATACGCTTAAGTGTCAGGAGTTCAATAGTTTGCAGTCACAAATGCAAACCCTGAAATGGAAATAGGAAGCATACGCCTACAAAACATCAGACAGTTAACGCAGCACATAGAGAGATGACAAATACAAAGGAAACCGTACTAGAGCTGAACTAAAATAAGTGACTCAGAACCAGAAAGAAGTAATCCTAAAAAGGAAGAGAACAGGAGGAGGGAATGTCAGATGGTTCATTGTGTACGTAAGACATAATAAACATAAAAAGATAGAAGGGTGAACATATTACTCAATGTGGAAATAATGAATAGATGTGAACCATTAACTGATATGGAGATGCAACAAACTTCACTAACCCAACCCAGACAAATGGTAGTCTTAAGTGACTCTATTATAAAACAGTGTGACACACAGGGGTAGAAATAAGGTTTTGCCAATGGGGAGCCATGAGTAGCTCCTGGTCATCAACAATTTTGGTCAACCAGGAGCTATTGCCTAAAAATGAAGAAAAAGAGGTCCATATGATAAAAATGTCAGATATTTGTTTGTTTTTGCCTTGGCAGCGATAAACACATAACTATAGTACTAGGCGGAGCAAGAACATAGTAACAGGCGGAAGAGAGACAGAAAGCAGAAGACAAGATTTGGGATAGAATGACACAGACAGAGTATGTAGAAGAAGGCAAGTGAGCAAAGGAACAGAGTTACTTAGAAAACCTGCTTGGAAGATTAAAGCTTCACAAGGAGACAGACTCTCATTAAATAAAGAATATAAAGTTGTTGGTTGTGTGGTGTCTTTTTTTTTTTTCATATTTATCGTACACATTTATTTTTGTCATTCAAGATTATGTACTAATTCAAGGTTAGGGAATTCTAAATACAGTAGTTTAAAACCATGTAGTATCACAAGATGCTAATTCCCCACAATTATGTCAGTCTTCATCTGAATTGTTCGAAATGATGATGGAGGTCCTCCTGATTCTCACTTTCATTAGAAGATGTGATCTGAACTTTTCCAGTACTGAGACTTTGCTTTGGCTCATGGACTTCATGTAGGTTTTGCTCCTAACCCACGTTTTTTTTCATTTAACCACTCTTTTACTGATGGTGTGCTAAAAAGTCTTGTGGTTCAGGGCTCCTCCATGGAGATTAACAGTAAGTCCGCTATTGTGCTGGTCTTCAGGTTAGCTTCCAGTCAGACAAAATTATTTTCATAGCTGAAAATGCCCTTTCTAATGTAGCATTAGATATTGGATATACTAGTACTATAGCTATGACATGAAGAATGTTTTTGAAGTATTGACATTTTTCTGGAAGATTACACGCCATACATCAAGGAATGAGAGCTGCTTGTGATACTTGCTAATATTCTGTTTCAACAGTTTCCATTCTGTCATTGCAGTATGCACGTCATATCCATTCTGCAGCAAGACAGGAGAGAAGTGTTTTTTTTTTCCTCCACCCCCCGTGCTCGCTGGTCCCCACTCCTTCGGGCTCCACAGGCTCCTCCAGCCCCACTGTCCTTACCCAGCCCTCCTCTGGTCTCCATATGGCAGCCAGTCCCGGGATATCCCAAGCGTATCCGGGAAGGCCGGGAAAGAGGATGACCCAGCACACACTACTAGCCCGGGATGCTACTGAAGCAGAAGGCCCTGAGAAGGCGCTTGGGGCACTCAGGGAACAGAGACCGCCATCCGCGGCCAGCGAAGCAATTTTTCCCTTTTTCTGTTGGGGCAGCGTAGTGGCGCTATGGCATACGCCGACGCCCGCCTCCTCCCCAGTTAGCATTGGCCGTGCGCCCTGTGATACTCCCATCCTCCACTAGGAGCCAGCAGGCGCCAGACCAGTCCCTACCTCTCCCCGGAGAAGGAGAACTGTCCATGGGACGCTCAGTCCTTCTCCCCTGGTCGGCCCTCCAGCGACCCGTGCTCATTCCCAACCCGGCCGCTGGCGTCAGCAGCGAAATCCAACCACTGCGCTGGCGGGTCGCATAGAAGTGGTTAATAAGAAGCTGTATCTCCTCATTTCCAAATTCAGAAAACTCATTAGAATTGTCGGGCCAATTTGCAGGGTCAATGACAGTGTCATTCGTTAACAGTGGGTCTTCTGCAAAGCCCAGAAGCACTGGTTGAGACAATCCATTACACTGTTTACAGTCACTTCACATTCCTTGGCAAGGGCTAAAGAGCATCTCCTGTTGCCCCTTGGAGCACAGTTTGTCTAAACACGGCTGTCCTTCCTCATTGATAACCACTTCTCTCCTGAACTTGGCCAGTGTGGTTCCATCCTCTTCTGTTAGATTTTCTGTTCCCAGAGTACTGTACTTACAGTGTCCATTACAGTGGAATGCTATATATGGGCATCCTGAAATTCACAGGAGAGTGTTGAAAGACCTGTGAGTATGTCAACATAGAAGTGTGAGAGTAGCAGAAATTTAACATTGCATATCTGTTTTCTAAACCCCTTAACTTTCGCCTTGTCTGCTGGTGGAATATCCTGCCTGGTGTCAGACACAAGTTCATCCCAATGACCCAATATCTGCTGAAATTTGAAGTACAGAATGGAGAATCCTTTTTATGTGAGAGCCATCGTGTTCCTTATGATTTTTAAACGTGATACAGGTGGTTTGATTGGCTTCAGCTACTGTTTTCAACTCTAACATTTTGGAGAGTTGTCATAAAAATAGAATATTGAGATCAGCGTGTTGTCAATCAATGGTCTGGGAAAATGTGTTTTTAAAAGCATCTTTAGCTGCTAATTCAAGCCTGTGTGAAACACAATGAATGGCAAAAGCCATGGGCACTTCTTTCAGTAATGCCATCAAACCCTTATTACGTCTAAAATTGACGGACGCACCGCCTGCTCCCGCGCCAATGCAGTATGACTGTTTTAGGTCAACCGTGTCCCGTCCCAACAATTGAGAGTATGCGTGATTGCAGACCTCAAACCACGCGTATCAGCCGATCAACATCAATTAATCCAATGAACTTCATTGTAGGTTGCCCATCCTAGAATTGTGGCACAAACTATCTCTTTCTGTGGTGGTCCTCAATTGTCCCATCCATAAAGATTGAATGATGTCTGTATGGAGTTGCTTCTCCTGTGAAATGACTCACAATTGGTTTTCTTAGTGATCGGCAATAGCTGTGAGTAATGTAGCGCACGCTTTCATTGCATAAGCATCGCCAAGGTTAACACCATGTCTCTTTTCCAGTGATATTAGTCCTTGAATTTCAGGAAGGGTCTTCCTTTGCCAGGTAGTAGACAATATCAAAAAGTTTCCAATTGTATAGAGATTTTTTATTCATTTTAATATACATTTCTATTTCACCACCTGAGGGCATATTAGCAGCTAAAGCAGCAGCCATTGCTTGTTTATGGCCTTCTGATACAGCATGCCTCTCACAATTTGTTTTTTTTTAACATTGTTAGACGCCTCTCAACTGCCTTAACTAGGCATGTCGGCTCGTCACTGGTGCTCACCATCTCACCCACACATGTGACCTGTACACTCAGACCGGCTGACTCCAACTATCAAACCACATGAAGTTTCTCACCTGCTCCATGGCGAAAAAATCTACCTTGGCCTTGCACCTTCTGGGGTCTCAACTCTGTTACAACACCGAATTAACAAATGGTGCCTTAGGAGATCCACGCCACAGCTACTGAAAGTCCCTAACTGTCACACTTCACAGGGGCAACGCCTTTGCTTATCGAGCGCCACTCTGGTTCAATGGCCTCAGCCCAACCATCTCCTCTGCCCCAACAATTGGTATGTTTAAACTAGGCTCGGGACTATCTCACTACCAACAGCTCCTGTGACTGCCCAACTTAACCTTGTTTCTCCACTCCTTCCTGCTCTAGTGGTCCCCCACTGGATTCTACCCTCATCTTGGTATACCCAATGCTGCACTTTTCACCTCTCCCCACCCTTCCTACATTCCTCCCCTTCCTCTCCTATGACTTGGCGACTTCTTATCTGTTGTCTATTTTCTCCGACACATTTCTGGCTGCCTTGTTATAATGCTACACTTGAGTTGTATTAATCTGTACTCTGTTTGCAATGTCCACATTGTTGTAATGTCTGTCTTGATGTTCCCATAATTTGTATTTCTCTGACATGGAACCTTTGTAAAAGAGCCAAGACTCAAAGGTATTTGTAATCCTAGACTTGATAAAATAAACAAAAAAATATTAGTTCCACTGATGTAATGAATCCACATTGCTCATTTTCCAGCTCTAGTTGCCCACTTTTTGAATACATCTGGTTTCTCTCTACAAACTTACACCAAATCTTGGTTGCAGTACCATCTTTGCTTCATACTGCAGCCATGTCATATCCGGATTTTCCTTTTGGCACTGCCATGAGCGCACTGTGGCTACATGACAGGAATGGGCCTGTTATTTTTCCTTAGTTGTGGTAGCAGCTCTTACTGACAGTACTATCTGGTATTATGGTCAGTGGCATCAAAGAGGAGGACGGTTGTCCTTGCTTCATCCGTCCAGGCTGCTTCGCGTTTCGTGAAGCGCTGAAACCGAAACTTAGAAGTGACATGATTACAACCACAAGAAGGAGATAGATTGGGCCTTGATGTAATTAAGTTAGAAATGTTAAGTACAACAGTTGAACGTGTGAACTGAGATGTTATTGTACTTCAAGGACAGAGAGGGTATAATGAAATGAAAATTACTTCAGTGGCTCTTTTTTGTTAAACTGCAATGCAGGAATGTTTTTTATTATTTTTATCAAGGTTATATAACCGTTACCAAGCAGACCACAAGGCTAAAATGAACCTTGTAATGTAGTCTGTACATGCTCACAGGGTCCTGGGACCACTAATCAGCTTGATAATTTTTTAATCAAGGTACAACAGTCATCAAGCTGACCACAAGGCTGTTGAACCTTGTAATTAGTCCTGCTAATGCTCACACAGAGTCCTGTGGTCACTTAGAGAAGAGATTTTTGTTATGTTTTTTCAGGAAGTACACAAAACAAGAAAATTCACAGTCACAGTTAAGGAAGATGTGCCTTTTAGGTTACAGCAAGTAAGCAGGGTACTTTTATTTAGACACTCACCTGTCAGACAGAATAGAAAACTAATTTCCTGCTTTTTGCACAATGCTGAGGCGGAGGTCTCTATTCTCACTCCAAACAAAGAAATCTGCTCCTCCTTCAGTTTGATGACTTTTATATTGAAAAAGTGAAGGCTATTAAATTAGGCAGACACTAGTCTCTAATCAATTAAAAAGACAATTCAACAAGTTTAGTCAGAGATCAACTGTCTCCTCCCTGCTCATGTATTGCAGTCAGCTATTAGAAATTGATACTAAAAGGCAGAATAATAGGAGCTTCAGCTTAGTTTGTCCTCACTAACTGATAGAATGTCTTCTCTCTCCTCCCCTGAGCAATTTCTTTTCAGTATTTCTCTCAGAAAATTAAAAGTAATATAATCGAAGTGAGGTTTCTGTTGATGAGGGCTGCTGAGATTACAGCACTACTGTGCCTTTTCTATAAAAAACATATGGGTATGTGACCAACAGATTTGTTCTTCATATAGTGTAACCCCTTGCAAATGGGGGTTCCTAAAAATCTTTCAGGAGCTTGCTTAAATGCTCCAAGCCTGAATGGTGTTTGGCGCTTAAGTCATTTATCTGTGAGTGCTTTTAGAGCCTCTGGTACTGTCTCTTTAAGAGCTGTCTGCTTGCAGACATAATTAGCTGTATGGGGGACTGTGTGTTTTCCTGCTTGAGTCCCGCCGAGATACTGCCAGATCACTCCGCTTCTGCCATCGCTAAGGGCAGAAGGAGCACTCTTCAAAGATGTAATGTTTGCTTGTAACCTGTTAGAGTAATGATGAAAATGCAGTTTAATTTAACCTGCTTTCCTTGTAGCAAGGACAGTGCAGAGCAAGCTCCCTCATGTTGGTTCTGAACTGCTGAATTGGACCAATCATGGTGGGGATCCTTTAAAATTGAGCCTGCTCTGGGCAAATCAGAACTTGGACTCTCCCTGGAGCCTGCTGTAAGTGGATTGTAGGGCAGTGACTCTGGGAAATGTAGTTTTGACTTGTGCCTTTTTCCACCAACAGGGGAGTTTATTGTGAGGACCGCTAAACCAGCCAAGAACTGGGAGGAACTCAAAGGAAGTGCCCGGTTTTGTGTGCTGGAGTTTCAGTTTAGCTTTGGCAGTGAAGAGTCAAGGAGCCCTTGTGCTTCTTTTGTGTGCAGTTCAGCATGGGAAATGTGTAAGGCCCCAAGTTTCGTCTGCAGCTTGTGCAAGCGCTTTGTTCAGACTGAATCCGACCTGTGAAGAGAATCAAAGGATATCTGAAGAGTAGAAACCAGGCTCACCCTGTAGAAGACTGGAGAAATTGCTGAATCGCACTCGGTCTGTCAGGAACTGAACCTACTGTGTGTTCTCCCGGTATTGTGCTGTAATTGCGATCGGCATAGAAGCAGCCTGCCTGGTATAGTACTTTCTTTTACATATAAATGTGTGTAGTGCTTGTGGGGAATCATGTTTCACATCCCTGTACAGTGAATTGAGTGCATGAAGCTGGAAGTAAACCCCAGCGTAATCCAGACTATATCCATTTGCTCCAAACTGCAGTGGGGTCCAGTCACGAGGACCTTGCCCACATGGTCTACTCCTCCTGGCAATCCAGGACAATCTGCCTGCCATCCTGTTCCCAGCACTGAGTTTGGAGTACAAAGCAGGTAGCTCCTGCCATCTGTTTATTGAATTGCAAGTGTGTTATCTAATTGTTGTGTTATGTTTCTTCATGAACTGAGCCATCCGGCTCCAGACTACAATTAGGTATTGTGCAAGTGTTTTTTCATCACAGGGCCCCAACCAGCTGCACCAAATAGGCTAGCTTCTATTGCCTGGGTACCCAGAGACAGTGACTTATAGGTTAGGCCTGTGCACAGTGCCCTAGTGTGTGTGTGTGTGTGTGTGTGTGTGTGTGTGTGTGTGTGTGTGTGTGTGTATATATGTGTATATATATATATATATATATATATATATATATATATATTAGAGGGTAAGCTAATTAACCTGATTTCCTAGTCTTTGTTAATCCCCCTAATAAATCAGATCTGTTTGTTTCAGCAAAGTTTTGCTGCCTGAGGTATTAGTTTATGTTGCGGTATTGTACTGTGGTTTTGCACTGTGTCATCTTGTTTTACAGGGGTCCCAGAATCCAGCTGACCGAACCAGTCCTGGGGGTAAGTGTATATTGCAAGGGTGCTGTGATTGATTTGTGTGGGCCACTAATTGGGAAGAAAGGGGGTTTAGTGACAGAGAGGGCTGTGACCAAGTCATATTAGACTGTCTTAACCTCCGACCTCTGGGTGGAGGCACCTAATCGGATCCAGGCCCTCAAACCTGTTAGTGGCAAATCAGGCAGGGGTAGTAGCCCTTGGGATAGCGCCACCTAGGGGTTACAATAGTAATAAAACAATCCTCTCTCTAGCATTTTTTCCAGCTCTGCTGCCACAAGGCATCTACAGTATGCCTCCACATGTCCCGCCTGCCAAACAATGTGATTGCCTGAAAGATCTGTGTCAGATCCTGATGCACCAGTCGGTCACTGCCACACACGAACTTCTGAGACACCCCTCTTGATTGGTTAGTGCAATTGGAGATCATGTTGTGCAGCTAAGAACAAGCCATCCCCCTCACCCCCCCACCCGGTTGATCTTGACTCACATGACACACAACTAAATGTCGTGTGGTCTGTAGCACTATCTCTAAACAGCTACTTGATCTAACCTCCAGTCATCAGTTCATTACATGCTGACAAGGTCTTTATTCTATAAAACATCTTCTTTGTTCACATACTCAGTATGTGAATGAAAGAACAAGACATTTCATAAAACTAAAGGCCTATCAGCATGTAATGAACTTCTGATGACTGGAGGTTAGATAAGTGGTTGTTAATAGAATGCTGCTGACAACGTAACATTTCAGTCATGGTATTTCCTGTTGGCACACAAATCCAGAGCAACTGTACACAAAGAGACCCCATGCAGGAAAGAAAAGTTTTGATGCTGCTCTGCAAGTCAACAAACCACGCTCGGCTGAATAGCAGCGATCACATCTCTGATCAGCACATTACAAGTGATCTCATGTCTTCCTTTAAAAGAACAAAGAATGGTGTTGTTCTCCAGAAAACAATTTATATCTGGGCATACTATTTACATCGAGAACATCTCAGATGTGGTTCTGTGTATGCCCAGATATAACTGTTTAAGGACAACATGATCGCTCAGCGTTTTTAAAAGAAGTAGCCACAGTAATCTCACTTGTCTTTTTGTGTTGATCGTGATTCAATCACAGAATTGTACCATGTTTAGTAAGTTTGACTTGGCTTCTCTGTTTGCTTTGGTAGACTGAGACAGTGCATTGTGCCATACTGTAGTGTAGGTTCCTGAGTAAGTCTCACTAAGCTGCTGTTCTTAATGTTAGCCAGGCAACCGACTGCTGAAGATTTGGGAGCCACTGCCAAAGCTGTTAAATGCCACTGACTAAACTCTGTTCCTCTTCTTCCCAGGTTACCCCCTGCCTGTTTACTCTGCTCTCTCTCCTCTGATTCTAGCAATTCATTTGGAAGAATTGTAATTTCTTTCCTCTCCCTTAGCTACCATCTGTCCATTTACTCCACACGCATCCTCATAATCAGCCGTACAGAGTGTTTCATTTGTCTCCGCTTACATGCCCTCTGTCCAACTCCGCCTCTTTCCCGCCTCTTCCTGCTCAGAACTGGCACTCATTCGCCTCTTTAAGACACTAGAGGCATTTTCCCACCTCCCATTTGTTTCCCTAGCCCTCCTGGGTTTGCTTGCCTCCCCTGCAAATCAAGCTGTCAGCAGCACCAGTGCTTCTGGCTGGCACATAGAAGTAGGTGCTGTTCTTGCATTCAGCTGTGCATTCGCGCCGTGACCCCTTATGTCAAACCCTGGACACAGTAATATGTCATGAGGACAAATTAAACAGGATGGTTTTATCTTACCCTGGAGCTCGAATTAAAGATACTCAGAAAGTAGCACCTAATATAATTAAAAATAGTAGGACTATCCCAGTAGTCACGATCCATGGGGACCAACGATGTGGGTCGGGAACAAGAGAAGAACCCGTGCAAGAATTACTGAAACTGCAAACGAGATAAAAGACTAGTAGCAGAAACAATTCTATCTGGAATTCTAAGGATCCCAAAATCCACCAAGGAAAAAAATGACACCCTCATAAGAATAAACACTAGATTAGAAAACTGGTGTAAAACAGAAGACATCAGATTCATAGACTCATGGGCCCATTTCACTCATAAATTGCATTTGTACAACTGGGATGGATTACACTTGAATAAAAACGGTGCATATATCTTAGCAGGACTAATCAAAAGGCATATGGAGATTGTACCTTTAAAGTGTTTAAAGAAGGGGGGCAGGGATCCTAGCACGAAATTGGTTAACACCAAAGGTAATAGTGTTTTACTCCACAAGAAAGAAATAAGTTGGTAAAGGACACAAATAAAAAGGTAATGCTAACTTAGCAAATTATGTTGAAGGAACCTGGATAAACCAAAACGCACTAACAGTTGAAACAAACAATGGAAAGAAAACAAACCCCAAAATTAGTAAAGCGGATTAAACAACATTTAAAATGTGTGCTCTGTAATGCTAGAAGTCTAAATAACAAACATGGGAACTGCAGGCCCTATTAGAATTACATAAAGACATCGACATATTATTAATAAATGAGACGTGGTGGAAGGAAGAGGATTACTGGGATAAACATATATGGGTTATGAATGACTAAGGTTAGAAAGAACACAAAAAGGGAGGTGGAATAGCTATATATAGTGTCGTAAATCTTAAATGTACTGAAATAACTTCTAAACTTAAACTCACTCTGAGTTCTACAGAATCTTATGGATACAAATAAACCAAACTGTTAAGGACAATCTTATATTGGGTTTATGTTATTGACCCAAGCATGGACAATGAGGTATTAGACACACTAATGGAAGAAACAACAAACACCATTGAGAAGGGCAACATTGTCTGAGCAGGGGACTTCAATTTTAATGTTATTAAATGGGAGGAGAATACTGCTGGTAATAAAATTAGTCAGAGATTTCTACAATTCACCCAGGAGCACAATCTGTTACAACATATTAGGACACCCACAAGGGGAAACAACATATTGGACTTGGTCTTGAACACTGATAACGTGAATGTTGAGGATTATAAAGTGACGGCACCACTGGGAAATAGCGATCACTCATGTATTTTTTTTTTTTTTTTACAATAAATTGTACCACACAAATGGTTAGAGGATGCACAGAAATGTACCTATATAATACAGCCAACAAGACAAAAATAAATGAAGACTTAAACAGCATTAATTTGGAAACTATTCTTAGAGGTAAGACTGGAGATAAATGTTGGGAAATGATTAAACAAACCATATTGAAAATATGTGATAAATACATAAGGAAGACAAAGAAATAGAACAGCAAAGGAATGAAACCAAAGTGGTTAAACAAAAAATGTTTAAACTTATCAGAAATAAACACAGAAAATGTGCATCCTACAAAAATAAATACAGACAGCAACTGAACAGAATTTAAAGAAGCACAGAAAATGTGTAAAAACGCAATAAAGCAAAAATAATTTGGAGCTTAGAACTGCTGAAATGGCAACTAAACACAATAGTAAACAATTTTAAAGTTACATTAACTCATTAAAATACATTTCAAGCTAAACACAATAGTAGAAAAGAAAACATTACTCACCTTAGTAATTATGTTTCTTCTATTGAGTCTTGCTGTATTCTGACAAATGCAGTTAGCCCCAGCCTTTAAACTGCCCTGAGAACAAAGGGTTAAACTTTCTATGCAGAGCATAGAATGCTGAGCTCGAGCTCTCGGTTGATGTCTCTGTCTCCCTCCTTTGAAAACTAACGTCAGATTCTTACGAACAAAACTCTAATAGCTATTCTATGTGGAAATTGTAAAAAATTTTAATAGCTAACTGAGTAACAAAAGGTTTTGGATTGCCAAAGGAAGACTCCAGTCAGGAAACCCAAAACTCAAAACCAAACCAAACAGGAATAGAATAAAATAAACACCCAAAACAAAAATGAGGGTAAAAAGGAGCACCCCTGAGGTGCAACACTACACCTGCCCACCCACTTCCCAAAACCAGGTTCTGAGAGGGGAGGAGGATAGAATACAGCAAGACTCCAGTAGAAGAAATATAATTACTAAGGTGAGTAATTTTTCTTCAAACAACTTGAAGTCTTGCTGTATTCTGACAAGTGCAGACTACCAAGCAGTACCTCCATGGAGGCAAGACAGAACATACTTTGGGAATAGGCTCTGAAGTACTGTTAGAAGCAAACCAAGCATCACTCCTAGCCTGGATATCCTGAGAGTAATGCTTGGTAACGGTATGGTCTGTTTTCCAGGTGGCTGCTTGACAAATTTCTAAGAGAGGGATATCCCTGGCAACAGCCAGGAAGCAGCTGTACCTCTTGTAGAGTGAGCCCTCAGGCCTGAGGGTGGGATCTTTCCCAGTTTTCATAGCAGAATTGTATACAGGACACAATCCACCTGGCAATAGTTCTCTTGATGGCAGGTTTGCCTTTCCCACTTCACCATAAGTAAGGAACAACTGGAGGAGTCAAACCTGTGACCCTTGGTACGCTCTATGTAGTAACTATGGGCTCTCTTAACATCTAAGCTGTAGCCTCCTCTCTCCTGAGGAAGAATGGAAAACAGGAAGAGACATGGACTGGTTTAAATGGAAGTCTGAAACCACTTTAGGCAAGAACCTTCTATTGGTTCCAGACCACTTTATCCCTGTGAAAGGAGATAAAATCAGATTCCACTGATAAGGCTTGCAATTCACTGATACACCTGGCAGAGGTAATGGCTACTAAGAACACAGCTTCCAAGTCAGGTACTTGAGCTGTTGAGGACATAGGCTCAAAAGGAGGTTGCATAAGTTGAGCAATGCAAACATTCAAATCCCAGGCAGGGGCAGGGTCTCTAAAGGGAGGATTGGTGTGAAGCAATCCTTTAAAAAATTTACAAAACACAGGATGAGAAGATAGTGAGGAAGACTTTCCTACTACAGAAACACAGAAACAGCTGGCAAGTATACCTTGAGAATAGCTGGTCCTGAGGCCCAGGCCGTTAAGATGGACCATATAATCCAGAACCGTAGGCAATCCAGCAGTATCTGGGAAATATGCTTCTTAGAACACCAAATGCTGAATCTCTTCCACTTGGAGTTATAAGTCTTTCTGGTGGAGGGCTTTCGAGAAGCTTTGAGAATATCCAGAACCCCCTGAGAAAGATGCAAATCTGCAACTCTAACTTTTCAAGAGCCATGCCTTGAGATTGAGAGACTAAAGACTGGGATACAAATCCTCCCCTGAGAGAATATTAACAGGTTGTAATTCCTGGGGAGAGACAGGGAAGATGGACTTCTAGGGACAACAACAGGGGTACCAAGGTTGTCTGGCCCAATCTGGAGCAATCAGAATCACTTTGCAAGGTTGAGACCTTATCTTGACTAAAACTTTGAACAGGAGGGAAGGAGGGAAGGCATACAGAAATTTCCCTTCACAATTCAGAACCAGAGCATCCAGGGGGACTGAGCCCAAGACTGGGAGTCTGCAGCAAAAAGAGGAGTTGGTGATTGTCTGGGGCTGCAAAGAGATCCATCTCTGGGGTGCCCCACCTTGAAAAGATCACTCTCAACACCTGAGGGTCCAGGGACCATTCGTGATGGCCCTGAGAGATCCTGCTCTAGTGCATCTGCTAGCACATTGTCCTTCCCTGGAAGGTGAACTGCTATCAGAGAGGTTTGCAAGGAATAAGCCAGGACCACAATTTCATGGCTTCTGTGCACAAGGCCGTGGACAGAGTGCCTGCCTGCTTGTTGATGTACCACATGCATGGTGTTGTCTGTTCTGACCTGAACCACCTTGTTCTGCACTGACTGAGAGAAGCTTTCAGGCCAGAAAAACTGCCCTGAGTTCTAGGAGATTGATATGGAGAAGGAATTTTGAGGGGACCATAGTCCCTGGGCAGTGAGGGTTCTCCAGGATGGGCCCCCAAGCCCAAAAGAGACGCATCTGCTGGTAAGGACCACTGAATGAGACTGAGTGGCAGATGGGACCCTTGCCTTAAATTGTCCCGATCCTGCTACTATTAAAGGGCTTGGATCAAGGTCAGAGTCATTGGATCAGTTTGGTAAGGGAATCCTTCTCTGAGACCAGAAAGCCCTCAGATGGAACTGAATATCCCTCATCTGAAATCTTGCCCCTTGGACCACTGCTGTTGGAGCTGCCATGTGGCCCAAGAGCTGGAGGAAATGCCTAGCTGGTCGAGATACCTGAAGGCTGAAGGAAGAGGCTAGTTCTATAAGAACCCTTGCCCTGTCCAGGGAAGAAAGGCTCTTGCTCTGTGTCCAGTTCTGCCCCTGTAAAGATAAGGAGCTGGACTGGTTCGAGAACTGACTTGGGAAGGTTGAGAAGAAATCTTAGAGAAGTGAGCACCTGCTGGGTTACTTGCAGGTGAGACTTGTCTTGGTCTGAGACGGGCCCACTATTAGCCAATCGTCCAGATATGGAAAAATGGAAATCTTTTGCCTTCTTAGAAAGGCAACTACTACTGCCAGGCATTTTGTGAAACCCTTGGGGCTGCGGTTAGCCAAAGGGCATTGTCTGAACTGATAGTGGCCTGAGGGCAACTCGAACCTGAGGTATTTTCTGTGGGAGCACCTGATGGGAATGTGAAAGTAGGCATCTTTGAGGTCCAGGGAGGCTAGCCAGTCTCCTGGCCTTAGAGAGGGAAGGATTATTCCCAGAGTTACAATCTTGAACTTTGGTTTTAAAAAGATGTTTGTTTAGGTATATTAGGTCTAGGATGGGTCGCCACTTCCTGTCTTTTGAAAAGGAGGCACTTGGAGTACAGCCTTTACTCCAGTGTAGGTACTTTCTATGGCTCTTAAGGCCAGCAGAGATGAAACCTCTGCCTCTAAGGCAAGGGTTTCTGAGAGATTTGCAGGAGGAAAAGATCTGGCTCTCATCTTGGAAATTTTCTGAAGCTGAGAACCAGTCCCTGGTTTACTACTTCCAGGACCCACTTGTCTGATGTAATAGACATCCAGTCCTGACATAGTAAGCCAGCCTGCCCTCTACTGGAATAGGAGAGCTCACCCAGGCAGGCATATCTAGGTGTCTGCTTGGCAGGGGCCTTAGGCTGAGGAGTGGATGCAGTCTGACTCATCCCCTTCTGCCTCTCCCTCTGAAGAACCCTCTGTGAAAAGGGAGAAGAGGCCTGTGCCTGGTAAAAAGGCCTGCCCCTGCCCCTAGACTGCTGCCTCTGAGGAGTTGCCTGCCTCTCTTAGCCTGAGTACTCAGTAGGTGGTCCTGTACTCATCCATTTTCTTCATGTAATTCTCTGTCTCGTCCCAAACAGAGAATTACCCACTACAGGAAAATCCATGGCCTTAGCCTGGGTATCCTAGTAGAGGCTAGTACATCTGAGCCAAGCCATTCTCTGAAGAGCCACAGATGTAGCCATGACTCTTGATGACACATCATTGGAGTCCACAGCAGCATGAAACTGAACTTTAGATGCCTCAATCCCATCGGCAGCCACTGTCTCCAGCTCCTTGGCTGGCTGGGAGGCCTGTTTAGCCAGTGACAGTACAGTGTCCCACCTGGACTTCTGGTACCTGGCTGTATAGGCCATATAATTCGCCTGTGTCTGAGTCCCAAGGAAGATGCCATGTACAGTTTTTTGCCATGGCATCAATCTTCCTGGAGTCTTTGTCTGGGGTTGTGAAGCCAAGGAATGCTTGCCTCATCACAGGCAGCAGCCTGCAACCTCAACATGGCTGCATTGCTGATATAAAAACTACGGATCTGAACCTAAGAGTGTATACCTCTTGTCCATTCTTCTGTCCACAGGAGGTATAGAATTAGGAGACTTCAGAATTTTTTGTCTGTTTCCCAAAAGATTTGTGGAGGGAATAGACAGTCTCCTGTACTCTGGGATGTCCATCATTTCTACAAAATCAGGTTCCTCCTGATCCTCCATTGTCTCTTCCATAGGAAGCTGGAGGATCTCACACCTTTCTGTAGAACATAAAGTGGAAGGGACTCAGAAAGCCTAGGAGGGGAGACACCTGAAGGTCTGTCTGGGAGATGTCCGTTCCACAGGCCCATCTAGACTTTCACCATCACCATCATCATCTTCATACCCTTCCTCCTCAAACTCCGGTTCATAAAATTCTTCAGGGGTATAGTCGTGAACTGGGGAACCGAGCCCCTGCCAAAGGTGCCGGATTGGTCAGAACCGGGCGGCGATTCCACAATCCAGATCGCTCTCGGCTATTTCTTCAGCAGTCGGAACATGGACTTCTGGATCCAAACTGACGATTTTTCTTTGCGCTTTCTTTTAGTCGGAACCAACCCCTTGAGATCGGCTTTCTTTTGCCCGAGAAGTATCGGCCTGGTCAGAGAGCACTCCTTCAGGTTCGGTCGAACCGAACTGGCTGGCTTTCATCTGGGTCAGCGGACTTCTCGGCCTCGCTTTCCCTCAGTCTAATGAATCTCTTTTCAAGGGTAGATTTTGGAAATTTTACGAATTTGGCAGTCTGAATCGAGGTGTTCAAACCCTCGAGATAATAAACACAGGTGGTGTGGGATCGGCCTTAGTAAAGACCTCCCCACTCACTGCAGTGTTGAAACCCACTGGGCCCGTTTTTTTCTTGGGTTTCTCAGACATGGCCAGCCTAACCAAACTTACTCTTTTTACGGCATGAGCAAGACTCCTTATCGGTTCCTAACGTGTCAATGGGTCTTGGAAAAAGCGAATCAAAACGGTGTTTTTTTTTTTTTTTAGAACCGATGAGGACCGTAACCACACACACTAAAGTTAATACAGAATTATAAATGATCGGTTCAGCCGAACCGATCCACACTTTTACAAGTTCCACAGACAAAACCTATCTAGTACTCACGGTACCACAGACAAGAGACTGAATCGACTATGCGGAACAATTTTCCGTTAGAAACGTGTGAAAACCGACACTTCAGCCGACTTTCGAACCAAGTTGCAGGAGAAGTCTCCTGAGCGACTGTTCAGTGAGGCGGAGTAAAGAATCTGACGGTTAGTTTTCAAAGGGAAACAGACAGAGACATCAACCGAGTTCGAGCTCAGCATTCTATGCTCTGCATAGAAAGTTTAACGCTTTATTCTCTGGGGCAGTTTAAAGGCTGGGGCTAACTGCACTTGTCAGAATACAGCAAGAGTTCAAGTTGTTTGAACAGTGAAACTATAACAGACTCAACTCAGATAGCTAATGCTTTTTTTTTTTTTTTTTATACTTACTGTTTCTATGCCCCTTCCTCGCTGCTCCAGGATCCTCTCTTCGAGAGATCCCAAGGTCGTCTTGCCTCCGTAGTCCCGCCCGGGTACCTCCATTCTGGGTGCCAGTGGCCTGCCCCCATTCTGCTGCATTTGCCCCCAGGCGAAGGGAGAAGGGTCACCTTACCCTCTCCACACCTCAAGTGTGTGTCGGAGGTCAACTGGCCCCATCTCTAGAGCCCGGTTATGTGGGTTTCTTGGGGCGACGAGGGTCCGTCTGCAGGAACCTGGGACAGGGTATTTCTGCTTTTCGTGTCCCAGCCCTCAAGGTGCCGCAGACGCTAGGGAAGTTTAGGGCTAAGCACAAATTTAGTATGTTTGTATGACATCATAAGCAGAATATTAGATGAGGAAAACCAGCAGACGTGGTGGACTGCTGGATTTCAGTAAGGCATTTATTTAAGAAAGACTTGACCAGTATATAAATGAGGGAGAATCTTAAATTAGTATCAAAATTCATAGGAGCCACTATGGGCTTGACCTTCTTTTGCTCCTTTCCTGTTATTGACATTAGTGACATAAGCATTTTTGCTCCAGAGCCCTGGCAGGCAGCTGAGGCCCTCTGAATGGAGGATCTCTCTCTCTCTCTGGTCCCCAGCTTCCCCCCTCCCGGAGACCCAATGCAGAATCTGAGGGACTGCTCCTGGGAGCAGTGGACCATCACTGAGCCTGCCAGGCTCGCTTTCCTTTCACCTGGCCCCCTCCCTTCTGACAAAGGGCGTCTGTTTCTAGCTTCCGGACTCGTACTGCCCTCCAGCCGCCGCCAGAGGGCAGTCAGCAGACAGACGACTAGTCTCCCTCCCCGAGAGAGGAAGACAGTCAGGCGCCAATCCTGTCTCCCCTGCTGACCCTCAGCGGCCCAGGCTCATTCCCGAGCCTGGGTCACTGGTGTAGCGAGGTGTGGCATCCAGTGCCTCAACCTCAGTGTCACCGGCCAGCCGGTGAACCTTTATTTTCAAAGTTTTCAAAGCTGTTCCAGTGCAGTTTCACATTTCTTTCGACTTCATCTCTGGACCAACACTGGGCCACGAGAAACCGGATTTAAGTTCTGTGTTCGGTGTTGCCAGAAGATGTTGATCACCAATCCATGACATGTGCTTGTACTGCCTGGTTGACCAACACGCGGCATAGCTGGTTGCAGCCTCAGCCTTTCCATTCTTCCTGAGCTCTTTGAGGACAGGGAGCTTCAGCTTGTGCTGATTCAGCCTTCGGAAAGGGATCTGAAGGAACTCCCAAAGGGCAGCAAAGGTCTTGGCCGTGGCCAGGTCTGCTGCTGAACTTCGGCCCTTGAGGCAGGCGACAGCTGCTGCAGCAGGCACCTCCTCAGTCTCGGTTCTGTACCCACCTGGGGCCAGCGTCAGAGAGACCTTCACAGACCAGTTCAGTGATGTGTGCAGGTCACTCCAGACCATGTGGGAGAATCCTGCCATCCATAGCTTTAAGTCCATAAAACCAAATCTTCTCACCACCGCCACCAGTTGTGGGATGGGGAGAGACTGCAGTCCTCCAGTCCCTTGACTAGCCTGACTGCTCGATGGCTGTGGAGTGCCCCTCAGCTGGTCAGGCAGGTCAAGGCTCTTCGACTCTGTTGTTGAGTCAGATGACCTCAGCTTCAGTCAGCCAAGCTGTTAAGATTTTTCTTGACCCAGTCAACTAGTTTTTTGGACAAAGCCAAGGAGTTCGCCTCGCAGACCCTGATGTTCTCGGTCCTCACTCAGGACGACATGTACTAATCAAAACCCTGGTCCTCCCTTCCAGGAATCTGCCTTCTCCTGGGGTCAGGTTTACAAAACCTTGTTGCTTAATGTTGGCATGCACGTAACCTGTGGCTAATCTCAGGAAGACTCTCCTCACCATTGACTAGGTGGTTGACAGTTAAAGTCACGGTTAAGGCATTCATGCCGCTCAATGCCGCTTGATTGGGAGGCACCACTGTTGACACTTCTCGTCCTCCTCTTCTTCAGATGAGAAGAGGCACTGATGGAAAATGCATCAGTGCTACGACAAGTTCCTCTAGCAGCAGTGGGTCATCGCAAGGCAGGGCATGGCTCTACACCAAGAACCTTCAGTTCCCTGGCAGCTACCAGTGGTTGCCCTGCCAGCCCAGGTTCTGCAGGAGCTCTCCACATCTGCTTCTCCACTGATTACGGCTGAGCCACCACCCGACAGCCGCCATTCAGCGCCTGACCACTGAGGCTGGCCATTCAGCTCCTTGGGAATCTTTAATGCAATCCTCCCCACCTCCGTCCAGAGCTGTGGGTGATGTGGAGATCATCAGAGACCATGGTTAGTCACTGACTAAACACCAGTTCCAGACAGCCTTGGACATGGGCGACTCTTGTGCTTGTGTGGTGGCAGCGTCTGTCTCCATGCATTGCAGGACTTGGCTGCATTTGTCCACCTTCATAGCAGACACCCAACAGCAGTTGGCTGATGTCTCTTTTCAGGACAACAATCTCTTTGGCCCGGGGTGGAAGGACATCTCACTGCGATTGAGAAGTCCATTGCCACTCTTGACTCTGTGACTTCATTCCAGAAGGACCAGAAGAAGAAGAAGCTGAAGAAACAGGCTTTCCAGTTCAGGTTCTTTCTGTCATAGCCTCCCCAGCAACAGCCCCAGCAGGGTCGGTTTTAGGCTTGGCACACCAAACAGAAGTCCGGGTCCCAAGGCACTAAAAGGCGGGGAGCAGGGGTAGTGGTTCTCCAGCAGCAGCCGCCAGTGCCCCCACAGAAGCTGTCCAGTGATGGGTTGGGGGAGGGTTCATCCTCCACCTGTCCTGTCCCTGACTGCTGTCCCGTCAGAGGTCGGCTGCAACCCTTCTTGCCACATCGTTCTGTCACAACGGACAAGCAGGTGTTGGATGTATTGGGCAGAGGACTGTCTCTAGACTTGAGGTTGTCGCACCCTACTGTATCCATGCATTGAATGTCCTGGGTGTCTGAGGACACGCTGTTCGCCTTCAGGAGGACATTGCTCAGCTCCATGCAAAGGGCTATTACAGTGGTCCAGGACACTCCGGTTACGTGTCCAGGTGCTTCCTGGTCCTGAAACAGACAGGAGCTGGCACCCTGCATTGGATCATCACAGTTCTCAACCAATACATGTGGAAGTGCAAGTTCAAGATGGTCAGTCTAAGCCAGATTATACCATCCCTGGAGCTTTGCCCTTGGAACTCCAGGTCGCGTTCTTCCATATTCCAGTCTGCAGGTCCCACTGCCAGTACCTCCCATTTCGAGTGGAAGGGGTTCTCTACCAGTTTCAGGTCATGCCATTTGGCCTCTCCACAACTCAAGGGTCTTCACCAGATGTTCAGTATGTCAGTTCTAGTGGCCCACCTGCAGTGCCTATGGGACAGACTGTACTCCTGCCTGAATGACTGGCTGATAGCTGGTCCATCCAGAAAGGCTGTGGCAAGATCCACAGACCTGGCTTTCCAGAGCTGCTGAGATTTGGGCCTGTTGGTCAACCCGGACAAGTCTGAACTGGTACTGAAACAGGTGATCAAGTTCATCTTTGCAGCACTAGATTCCTTGCTGGCCATGGCCTCCCTCCTGGCAGACCAGGCACAGGATACCTCCTTTGCCCAGTCATTTCAGGCTGGGCTCTTGCACCCTACCCAGGATTCCCTATGGCAGATGGGGTACATAGTATCGTACACCAGTGTGGTCCACTAGGCCCTCTGGCGGATAGCCTCCTTCAGTCGGAGCTGGGCGCCAGTGGTCCCAGTGCCTAGCCACTTGGACCAGCCTGTCACAGTGACCCAGTCGATATGGGACGCCATCCAGTGTTGGCTGTCTCGGAACACCTGAGGAAGGAATCCCATTTGTCTCACCCAGAGCCAACCATCACACTGACTATGACCGCATCTTTATTAGGGTGGGGAGCACACCAGGGAGACCACATGGCCCACCGGATTTGGTCGCCCAGGAGTCCGTTACCACATAAACCTGCTGGAGCTCCATGCAGTGTGCTTGACTCTGGTAGAATTTGTCATAGTCAGGGGTCAGGTTGTTGAGGTCCGATGGACAACACCATGACCATGTTTTACTGAACAGACAGGGAGGCACTCACACCTGGACCCTCGTGCACAACTTGGTGCTGATCTCCTGGCGATTCCGTCACCAGGAGAACATTCAGCTGACAGATGCTCTCAGCCAGATAGGAGAGATGTCACACAAGTGGTCTCTGAATCAATCAGGAAGTGGTGAACCACCTGTCCTTTCTGTGGGGCTCACCTCCTCGTGAGCCTGTTTGTCCCCTGGGAGAACGCCAAACTGAGGCTGTTTTGTGCCTGCCCTCACAGTCCAGGACACTGATGAGGATGCCTTCATGAGGCCCTGTACCTTGGGCCTCATACATGCCTTTCCTTCATTCTCCTTGATCCACAGAGTACTGATAAAGGTCAGGAAGGACAAAACATGGATGATTCTGATAGTTCTGGACTGGCAAGGCAGTTCTTACCTGGATCTCCTCAGCCTCAGCAGCTGGTCTCCGTGGCAACTATTTCCTCCCAGACCTGCTGACCAAACTTCAGGGATGGTCTTGCACCCAGACCTTTAGTCCCTGTACCTCACGGCCTGGTTCCTGAGTGACTAGAGGTCCAGGACTTGGGTCTTTCTGAGGATATCCTCCCTGTCATGGAGGCCTCCAGGAAGGAGTCAACTCATAGGTGCTATGCCTTTAAATGGAAGAGAGTTTCATTTGGTGCCAGGGCAAGCAGCTTGACCCCCTTGCCTGCCCTGTAGCCAGCATTGTGGACTACCTCTGGTCCCTTTTCCAGCTGAGTCTGCTAGCGATGTTCCTTAAGGTGCATCTGGCAGCCATCTCTGCTTACTAGGCATGGGCCAATATGTGATAGTGGCCCAGGAGAAGGTGATCGGGCACTTTTCAAGGTCCTTAACCACTTGTCCCTCCAGTTCGTGATCCACCTCTACCGTGTAACTTATGTTGGTCCTGGCCATGCTATTGTGCAAGCCTTTTGAGCCAGTGCACAGGTGTGTGTCACTTGTCATGGAAAACAGCTTTGCTGGTGGCAGTTGTGTCTGCCAGAAGGATTGGGGAGCTCCAGGTGCTCTTGGTGGACTCGCCCTATCTGGTCTTCACAGGGCAAAGTGATCCTTCGCCCCAACCCAAAGTTCCTTCTGTGAGTGGTATCAGAGTTTCACCTTAAGCAGGTGATTAACTTACTGGTATAGTTTACCAACCCTACTTCAGAAGCTGACCGCAGGTTCCATACACTGGACCAGTGGAGAGTGCTCTCATATTATGCAGAGTGTATGACTGGAGTTCAGGGACAGGCTCACCAGCTGCTTGTCACCTACGCTGAACCTGTGCCTGGCAGACAGGCAGCAGAGCAGACGATTGCAAGGTGGGTCACATTTGCATTGACCCCTGCTATAGGTTGGATGGTCAGGAGTCTTCTGTTCAGATTAGGGCTCATTCTGCCAGACATACTGCTGCCTCAGTGGCTGCTTCCAGGGATATACAACACAGGAGATCTGTAGTGCTGCTACCTGGTGGTCAGCACACGCGTTTATTTCCCACTACCGCATTGACTTGGAGGGATGCATGTTTTGGAACCTCGGTTCTCCAGTCTCTGTTTGCCAAGTAACGGTGCACCTTGCCCCTCCTGAACTGCTAGGGTCTGCCAGAGTTTGGATAAGTGAACCATATCCATGCCCTAGAAGACTAGGTTACTCACCTGTAACCATAGTTCTAAGAGTGGTATATGGTTCACATCCACACAACCCACTCGGCCTCCTCTGGCAAATTGCACCTGATCCTGCTTCCAGCGTGAGATGTGATGTCACCGGTGGAGTCATGGGATATATCTGCCTGGGTGGTGGGAGGAGATTATCTTAAAGACGTTCTGCTCAATCATCACAGTCCACTGGAACTACCAGAGTGTGGAAGTGAACCATATACCACTCCTAGAACTACAGACCTTTTCGAGAGGGTTCCTGTAGTAGGTCTTCACAAGTAGGACTGCACCCCTGGCATCAGGACCGCACGGCAAACTTGTAGCTAGCAGTCATCAATGGGGACCGCCCCGCATCAGGTGATGGGACATCAGCGTGGCTATAAATAAGGCGGCCCCGCCCGCTCCTCCAGTTCTTTTCCTGCTGTCGGCCTGAATCATCGGACTCGCGGTGAAACAACTTCAGTCACCCACCATTTTATACTGTCTTACTCGTTAGTTTTGTTTCTTCTCGATCCTTACAGCATTGCATGTCTTCACGTTGTCTGAAGAAAAAGTGCTCCAGGAGCAGTACGCAGATCCTACGGGGATGGCTGCTCCCCTCGTCCTCTGCCTGGGCCCTAAGCACAAGGTCGCAGATTGCCAAATCTGCCAGGCCTTCAGCCAGGCCATGCGCACCTGCCACCAGAGGACCCTCAATGCCCACTTATTAAAACAGCAACTGGCATCAATGGAAAAGAGCTCCAGGAGCTGCGGAATGATCTTCTTTGCCTGCCCGGAGAAAAGAAAAAGGAGAGGTGCTGGGAGTGGAGCCACTCGTCCTCAAGGAAAAGCTGCCAGACAGCTGATGCCACATTAGGTGGGGCCTCTACCCGGTGAGGTAGCCCACCTCCTGGGCCGCCTTCCGCTCTGGCAGATCAGATGCCTTCAGCCTCCCATCCCCACTGAGGTCAGTGGGCAGTTGGGGTTTCTTCTTCAGAGGAAGTAATCTCTGAGCCTGTTGCTAGCTTCGGCCCTTGTCACTCTCTGGCTCCTCTGCTGGGCGCTCGGCCTAGGTCGATCAGCCTGACTCCAGCCCTCCCAGCTTCTGTCAGCCCGACCACCCTCTGTAAGTCAGGCGTTGGCTTCTCTAGTGCCCGCCAGACCGTTGCCTCTAAGCGGTCGCTGCCAATGACTGCATGGCAGCTGGTCCCTGACGTTTTGCAGAGCGAGCTCACAGGTTCCCCAAGTCCCATGGAGGATCTCCTCCCAGGACCCACTGACACAGCCCATCGCCCAGTCTCCCCAGTTTCCGGGCTTGAGTTGGACTGATCAGGAGGAGCCTCACATCTGGCCTGCTCACTGAGACTCCTGCTTTGCGGGCAGACCTGTTGACGGGGGTCCTCCTGGACTTACCTCCCTTGCCAGTTTCGGTCCCGCCTCTGGCATCTTCAGGCCCCCGATGCTGGGTCTTCCGCTGGATCACTTTCCGGAGAACATGGACCAGGATCTTCCAGGCCCTTGTGGGGTTCCACCTCTGACCCCTGGCCTGCTGACAGACCTCGACCCCAGCGGTTCCTCGGCGCTGCCACCCTCTGTGCCTTCGCCCCATGGGATACTACCCCAGCTACGCCACCGCGGTTCCCCATTACCCGGCGCCGGGTGGGGCCCACGCCAGGTGGTAGCCTCCATGCCAGGATACATGACGCTGGGTCAGGCCTATCCTTATGAAGGTTATCACCAGTATCCTTTCTGGCACCAACCACCTAGCTATCCTCATATTCCATGGATTATCCAGGATACCCACCTCCACTGCCTCCACCCCCACAGCCGGAGCCTCAGGAATCTATCCTGCTTGGTGGAAAGACACCAAGTCCAAACTCCTACAAGAATTGGGACAGCCCCAGTTGGTCATCAGGGCTACCCCGACCCATAGGGTGCCACCAGGAAGCCCTGCCCTTTCATGCAGAGCATCCAATAGAGAACCAGGTGGTCTCCTGGCAGGGATACCTCTAGGAGCAAGAGGCACAAAGGCAATTTTAGATGTCACTCCTTTGCCAAGGAGGCTGGAGTCTCCAGTTCTGAAGGAGACTCTGATTTGGGGATTGTTCAGAACCCCACTCCCCTATAGCTTCCTCAGCCAAAAGAGTCACCAAATTGCCACGAAGGATCCGTCCTTCACAGAACTCCTCTGGTCCATCCAACAGGCCTGCAGTTAGGCATCCCAGGAGCTGGACCCTATATGCAGAAGACTAGCAGAACATCTGGACCTCATTAATGCGGACTCCCTCCCTATTCCTCTTTGGACGGGGCCGCATGGAAGGTCTGACATCCACGATTTGGCAACAACCATTGTCTGTTCCTGCAGTTTCTAAGAAAGTTAACAGAACTTACCACCTCCGGAAGGGTTTCCACCTAACAGCACAACCTAAGGCTGACTCTTATCATCACAGCTGCTCACAATAGGTCAGCCCAGCCTAAACATCTCAGTGTCTCTCCTCTCGACAAGGAGTCTAAACAGATGGACCAATATGGCCGCAAGGTCTATACCTCCTCTGCCTGTGCCATACATTCACTCCACGTCACACATGGTGGCCTTCCAGAAGTTGGCTTTGTCCGACCTGGAAAAGACATTCAAGAAATTCCTAACGAACAGCTCAGGAACAAGCTTCTTGACAAAATCAGACTGAATAAATCGTCACTACATGCTTTTGAGCCACATATGACTCTGTCAATTGGTGTGCACGTTGCACAGCTACGGCATTTGTTTAAGATGCCTTGCTTGGCTTCTCCACCAGGGCTGGCACAAGATGTACAGAGCACCCTTCTGGATGCTGCCTTCAGGGCCTGTTCTGTTTGGTGGCGACGCCAAAGACAAAATCACCGAACTGCAAGAGAGTGGCAAATTCATAAAGGATGTCCGCTCTATATGTATCGCTTGGGTCAGAAATCCAAGCAGAAGTTTCATCGCCCCAGCGAAAATGGAACATACAGAACCAGGGCTGACAACAAAATAAACGTTATACTACGGTTCCAGTGCCCAGACCACCCCAGGCTAAGTTCCTGAAGACTGCCAGTGGGGGAGCAGGCACCCTCCCCTCGGCACTCTGACTGAGGGGCTCCCCTCCCTCCTCCTGTGGAGGAATCGTGGGGAAGATTCGGCCTCCACCTGGAAGGGTGGAAGGCTGTAACCACAGACCCGTGGGTTCTGCAACTGGTCGTAGAGAGTCACTCCAAGAGTTTCTGGACAGACCCTGGGCAATCCACTGGGCAGGTCTCGTTACCTGTCAGGATACCACAATCTCATCCTACAGGAAATCCAAGCTCTACTGCAAAATTGGCCATAGAGTGCGTTCCACCAGAGCAAATAGGAAGGGATTTTACTCCCACTTCTTCCTAGTGCCCAAAAAGATGGGGGATCTCAGGCCCATCCTAAATCTCAGCATGCTCAGCCTCTTCATAGAATACAAGAGGTTGTGCATGTTAATCCTCTAGGGACTCTTGCTCCTGCTCCAACTAAACAATTGCCTGTGTTTCCTGGACATGCAGGATGCTTACCTACATATTCCAATCCTGCCAGCCCACTGCGACTTTCTGAGATTCTCTTTCCCGGAGGAACATTTTCAGTCCAAGGCCCTTCCCTTTGGCCTTTTCTCGACACCTTGAGTTTTCACCAGTGCCTGGCGGTGGTGCGTGACCTTACATTGCAAGAGCATCTACATGTTCCCATACCTGGACGATTGGCTGATTTCAGCTCCATCCCAGGACAGTCTGAAGGATTCCCTTTCCTTTACCCTGGACCTTTCTCCAGACTTGGCATTACGGTCAGTTATCCCAAGTCTCAGCTTTCCTCTCCCAGCACCTCCAATTCATAGGGGTGATGCTGGACCGCGTTCAGAGCAGGGCCTTCCTTCCCACGGACAGGGCGGAGACCCTTACCTACAAGCAGCACTGGTGGCCTCCTCTTGCTGGACCACAACACGCTCCATCCTCCAACTGTTGGGTCTGATGGCGGCTGCCATACCTACAGTCCGTTGGCCAGACTGCACATGAGGGTGACCCAGTGGTCCCTCAGGGTCAATGGGATCAATGCTTGGACGACATGGACCAGAAGGTTCTAGTCTTCCAACAGCCTGAAGAGGGATCTTCTCTGGTGGCAGGACCCATCCAACCTCTCGGTGGGGGTCCCTTCCACTCCCGTCCCCTCCATGACTCTTACGACAGATTCCTCGAACCTTGGGTGGGGCCCACCCTGGGAGACCATTGGACACAAGGAACATGGTCTTCTATGGAGGAGAATCTTCACATCAACATCCTGGAGATGAGAGCAGTGCTCTGTGCTCTCCAGGTCTTCCAGTCCCTTTTAGTTCCAGGAACACTTCTCAACCAGACCGACAACATGGCAGCGGTCTGGTACCTCAACAAACAGGAAGACACCCATTCATAACCCCTTGCATGGAAGTGATGCGGGTGTGGTACTGGGCTATTCATCATGGCCTATCCTTGACAGCAGCCCATGTTCCAGGTGTTCATAGCATCCTGGCGGCGTTTCTGCCACTTGGTCGCTTGGGCCTATGAGTGGGAACCAAAGAGGAGGTAGTGTAAGATCTCTTCCTCCAGTGGGATCAGCCAGAAATGGACCTCTTCACCTCCCCATCCAATGCAAAACTACCCAGCTTTTGCTTGCTTGCTCCCGGTGTGGTGTTTTTGGGAGATGCCTGTCTCTATCTTGGACAGGGAGATATCTGTATGCTTTCCCTCCCTTTCCTATTCTACAGAAAGTTCTGCTGAAGCTACAGGCAGAGGGGCACACATGATCCTAATTGCCCTCTGTGGCCTCAGCAGATCTGGTTCCCTCTGCTGCAACAGCTAGTGATGGAACTCCCAGTACCTCTACACCTCTCTCACGACTTTCTGTCCCAAGAGTAGGGCACCTTGGTACATCCAAGCCACAAATCACTCCGCCTTCATGCGTGGCATCTTTGGACATAGTGGTTTCACGCTATGGCATCACTTCCAGAGTCGCTCAGGTCTCTGGTGGAGGGGCCAGGAAACTCTCCACTAGATCCACGTATGCTATGAAGTGGAAGAGATTTTCGATTTGGGCCACAGCCAAAGCTTTTTCCTGCTCGGCTTCTCAGGTCCTAGAGTGCCTCTTGCACTTGTCAGATTTGGGCCTCAGTTATTCTTCTTTGAAGGTACTGTAAGAATATGCTCACCCACAAGCCGTGACCTACACAAGGTACGTCCTTGACTACAAGCTTACCCACACAAACACATCACGTGCACAAGGCATGTCATGATTATCTGTGTGCCCATGCCATGCAGATGACACACAAGTACATAGCTCACAGCCATAAGTGGGGCATCACACACACACACACTGGGGGACACATACATATAGAGCTAGGGACACACACGTAGCTAGGAACAGCTACATAAATTTAGTATCGTTTACATACACATACTGCTAGGTGATTTAAGCAATAAACCACAGCAGGGTGTGGGTTATGCTAGTACGTACCCATGCCTGGTGTGGTTTGCGCCTCGTGACCAAATCTGCACCAGAAGTGGTAAATCCCAGCATAACCCACACCCTGGAATGGTTTATTGCGATTATACAATGACCCTTTTTTTCTGGTGAGAGGAAAAGAGGTAAAGAACAAGAGTTTTTAAATTTTATATTATTTTTATTGATTTTATTACTACGCCAGGAAAAAAATAGTTCCTTGTTGTTAGGCAGAACTCTCCCCAATATGTTTGCACATATAAAGAGCTTATCGTGTTCCCCTGTTTTTATTCCCTTCCTCACCCTGGTGATTGTGTTACATTAGGAGCAAGAGAAGAGCATGGTTTCAGCTTCTGTTATTTATTTTCAAAACTGATAGCCTTACATTTCCTTCGTAGTAAATGTTTACAGACAGTGCTGCAAGAGGTTATGTTGCCGTTTTATGCTTCTGGGTTTGGGGTTGGTTTAGCAGTTACCTGTTTTTGTTTTTTGTGAACTAAGATTTTAAAAAATTTTTCATACATTCCTTGGTCCGTGGTCACATTTGAAATACGGAGTGCTGGCTCCGTTTTCTTGTTATGCACGGCATTGATGACAGGCGTCCTAGTACTGTTTCCCCGTTGTCGAGAGGGACCGAGGTCAGAGGGTGGGCAGCAGAAGTGATTTAAAATAAGAAATGATGCTGACTGCTTTGCTGGTGCCCGCCTTTGGCACTCTTGGGACCGGAGGCGAAGACATTTAAGTAGAAGGAGTAGGTACAGGAGACCCCAGGAATGAAGCTTGCTGAGACTGAGCGTGAGGTGAGTGTGGTCTGTCTGGTTACGGGAAGTAGTTTAGACAGCGTGATTACCAGGGAGAAGTTTTTGTTTTACCCATCATTCATTGGATTGACCTGTCTCTGGTTATGTGAGGGTGGACCAGAACGGGAGGGAGCAAGGAGCAGTGCTGTGAGACCGCCATTTACCATGGATTGCTGTCTTTGCCAGTCCATAGTTTGTGACGCCTGATTGATTTTGGGGAGTTCTGATGCGGCTGGACTGGCACCTTTTCCCATTGGTATATCGTAGGATTTACTGCAGGTAAAGGTGCCATTCGCCAATCCAATCAGAATGCTTGATTTTCTGACCCCATTGTATAATCTTTTATTCTTGCATAGAACCAAGATACAAGCTATGGAACTGCACCGCTTCTAAAGCACGGCCTTTACCCTACATATGATCCTGTAGGGACAGACAAAACACAACAAAATGATTTTAGGCTAAAACTTTACTGCTGTTTTGCTGCGATATATAATGATTTATTTACCTGGAGCGCCATCTACAGCTAAGGTGACATGTGCTGACACAGCTGTATTATATGAATAGACCTTTCAGAAAACATAATGATACATTACAAAATGTTTCACCCATAAGAACACGTGATTGACACAAGTGTATTCTTATGACTGGAATGCTACACTTTGTAGCATTCTACAGGGTAACTGAGATAATACTCTGCTGCCCCAAACTGACTTATAGAAGTAATAATAAGTGCAATCATCACACACAGATTAGCTGGCTAACTCTCTCCAGACTAAGATCTTATCAGGATATAAAACCCTCTTCCCATGCCCCTCCAAGGAAATCTCAGGCAGACCCTGCATGACACTGCAGTGTTCGAGAGAACCAGACCTCTGGGTACGTACCTATACAGGACTAGCGTGAAATGTATAATGACTGTCCTATAAGCTAAGTGAGATAATAAAAATAACCTTTTGTTGCTTTTATGATTGCTTCTGATTCTAACCCCAGGAATCACTCATTATGATTAAACTGATGCAGTCAGCCTCCTGTGTTGGACTGCCCAGAGAGATGGAATTATATGTAAATGATGGAACTCTAATCGGCTCATGCCAGTTTCAAACTGCCGCTCTAGCAACTGCTGCACTCTGAGTGCTTCAGATTCTTTACTCCACCTGCCTAGTGAAGATGTCCCGGAGAGCTCTCTTTCAACCTCTTCAAAATCCGTTATCTGGTCGATAAGTAGTGTTTTTAGTGTATATTTCAGATTGCTGTCTTAGTTTTAGTTTGTTTTTAATTTCATAGTATCACAGTAAAAGCCAGCAGAATAGGCCCCATGGTCTATTGTGTCTGCATGGAAGCTAGTCCCTACTGGGAGCTCGCTCCTCCACTCCCCAGTTCCAGAGGTGGTCTTCCCTGGCTTCAGTTTCCCCTGTTCCTGTCCCAACCCTTCTTGAATCCTTTCACTGTGTTCTCTTCCACCAGACTCCTGGGCAGTGCGTTCCATGGTTCCACCACCCTCTCGGTGAAGAAGTATCTCCTCGCTCCCCTGTACCCCCTTCAGCTTCCACTCCATGCCCCTGGTAGTTCCCCTTCTTAAGCCTGAACACTTCCCTGGCTCCGCCTTATTTATCCCTTTACATACTTGAAAACCTCTATCATGTCCCCCTGTCCCTCCTCCTCCAATGTGTACAGATTGAGTTCTTCCAGTCTCTCCTCATAGGGCCTACCCTCCATGCCCTGAACCACCCTGGTTGCCCTCCTCTGGACCCTCTCCAGCAGCTATGTCCCTCTTAAGGTGGGTCTCCAAAACTGCACACAGTACTCAAGATGCGGCCTAACCAGGGCATTATACAGAGAGAGATCCTCCCTCCTCCTGGAGGTAATCCTGGTTATGCAGCCCAGTATCCTGTTTGCTTTTGCTGAAGCTCTTCAACAATTCCCAGTGTTATTCATTTTGCTGTCCTCCACTACCCGGGTCCCTCTCGCCGATGTGGCTTGCAGTGTAGTCCCCAAGGGTATATACATGGCCGGGTTTCTGACCCCAGGCCATGCATTGTTTGAATATTTTGTGTGATTAGCAGTTCCTTCACGGTTCCTCGGAACCAATGGTTCTGCATATTTCTAGTGAGGTTTTACCTCAATTTTGCTATATTTGTTAGTTCTTGTGGTCGGTTCCTTAACCGCATATACTTGTTTAAATTTTATTTAAATTTGTTGGTTTCTCAGTTCCCTTTTTGTCAGGAACAGAGTAGTGCCAGTTCCCAGTACAGTTAGTGGTTATTTATATTTAAAATATTTGGTTCTAAGGAACCGATAATTAAATATTTTCTTTAGCGATTCCTGCTCAGTGTCAAAGGCTCCTGTTGTTAAGCCTAAAAATGCACAGCACCCACTGGTTTCAAAGTGTGAGTCTTGTGTCAGATCATAGCTAAAGCAGACAGACATTCGTGTGTGTGTTTTGTCTGGGCACTAGCCATATTTTTGCAAATTGTGATATTTATAAACATTCTGTCCTAAAACCCTCAAGAAAAGGTCCAAAATTTTGTAAGAAATGGCCTCTGCTTCCACTAATACTGGTGGAAGTGGCTCCTCCACGTCTGGCACAAGAAAGGATAGAAGTAAAGCTAAGGATCCTGATAAAGGATCAGATAAAGTTGAGCAGGGTAAGTCAAAAAGGACAGTGGACTCAGGGACTGAACCTGTTCCACTTAAGAAAAAATGTAAGGAAAGCATGTCGCTGCACCTCCGGCTGAGAAGGCTAAGGAGCTCCAGCTGACAAAACTGGTATGCCCTCGGCCGAGGACATTGCCAAGGCCCTACAAGTCTTGCAAGCACTGCAAGCTGCAGTACTGGTTCCAGTACCGACTGCACCGGTTCCTGTGGCAGTTCCACCTTCTCAGAAACCGCAGGCATCCTTTCCTGAGGAGGATGATGATGATTTTGAGGAGGAACCGATAGATCCAGAGGTTTCTCCAGAACAGGAGTTAGATCCCCTCGGGGTCCCAAGGATTATACCTCACATTATGCTTCTGTTAAAAGCATGGTGGAAACACTCAACCTCCCTCTGCAGGAAACAGAGGAGGATGTGGAGGAAGCATAATGTTTGGATATGATGGGGCTAACCCCCACAAAACGTTTACGCCCTTGGGAAAGGCAGCATTACAGATATTCCAAACTCTTAATTCTATTCCAGGAGTTGACAAAAGCTGATATAGAAAATCAGCTATTGTTCAGCTTGATAGGACAACAGCTGATTTTCTATTCCAGCCACCCTGACCCTGAAAGAGTTGTGCAGGCTGCTGCCTGCGACAAAGCCAGAATTACCTTGGCTACCCATCCCCTAGACAAGGATTCTCGGAAGATGGATGCAATGGGGAAAAAGGGTATATGGCTGCCTCGCCATACTTAGGCCAATTATATAGCTTATGCAGTGCAATACCAGAAGGCACTCTGAATGCAGTGTTAACTCTGGCTGACAGAATGCCAGATGAGGTGTCAGTGGACCTACAGGATACAGCAAGAGCTGCTTTAGAGGTCACAAAATACCAGTTCCACATGGCTGTGGACACTAACGATTCTGCAGCCAGGTTGATGGCACTATCTGTCTCCTGTGGGAGATTTGCCTGGCTCAGGGCCACAAACCTGACCTTGGACACCCAGGCCAAGGCTATGGACTTTCCATTTGAGAAAAATTCACTGTTTGGTGACAAAACAGAGGTCTATGAAGAAGGTGGAAGAATATAAGGCCACCTTTAAGTAAATCTTATCGAGAGGGTTCCTGCAGTAGGTCTTCACATATAGGACTACCCCACCCCGGTGTCAGGTTCCAACAGCAGACTTGTAGCTAGTAATCATCAGCGGGGACTGCCCGACATCAGGTGACTGCAATGTCAGCCGACTATAAAATGGGCGGTCCTGCTCACCTCCAGTTCTTTCCCGCCGCCGCCAGTTCGCTCGCTGCTCATGAGTTGTGAACAGCGATTCTAACGCCGTGTCAATCGAAGTTTTTCTTCATTCAGATATTTTCCAACATCCGATTTGACCGATTGTATGTTGACTCGCCTAAAGAAGAAGTGCTGTAAGTGCGGAGCTCAAATCCCTTACAGGGCGACCATTCCCGTTGCCTCTGTGTCTAGGCCCCAAGCACAACTCGGACAAGTGTGCCATCTGTCAAGCCTTCAGTCAAGCCACCCGGACCAGGTGCAAGCGGACCCTGAGGCCCACCTCCTTACCCAACAGCTGGCATTGATGGAAAAGGAGCTCCAGGAGTTGAGAGAAAGGTCGTCACCACTGGCCCCAAGAAGAAGGACAAGAGAGCGCCGGGACAGGAGTCCATCGCCACATGGGGAGCCTGCTCCAAAACTGTGAGTACTCCTTCAGGTACCCGTCCACCTCTTTGGGACAGGCACTTTCTCCCCTCCTGCTGAGGTGAGCGGGCAGCCGGGGTAGCCTCTATTGAGGTCCTTGTTGTTTCTCCTCCCAGCACTGCCGATAAGTCACCCTCGACTCCTTCGATGGGTGCACGGCCTCGACCAATAAGCCTAGTGGAGGCCTTGCTGCTCCACAGCCCAGTCCGGTCTGATAAGTCGGACGGCGGATCTTCCATCGCCCGCCCGACCCTTCTTCTTGCCTATCATACTCCCATGAGGCCCCGGCGCTGCTCGAGTGTGCTGTTGAGAGACCCTTCATCCCTCCGGTTCTTCACCCTAGGGATTTGCCACCCGATCCTGTCCTTGCCCTGCCATCAGGATCAAGCATAGACCTTGTGGGGTCCCTCCCGAATTACCCCTCGCCTGGTCTCTGGCCACCTCCGGACAGGAGTCCGCTGTCGGCCATGGATCCTCTATGGAGCCCCTCCCTCGGGACCGTTAGGGGCCTCCTGGACCCCACGCCACCTGCTGGCCCTTTGGCACCTCCCTGGTATGTCCAGTCGAACCTCCAGGCGGTCTTCGCGGCCAGACCCACTGTTCCGCTGGGCAGCTTGACACCAGGCCACATGCCTCCGTCGCCGGATACCCAATGCCAGGACACCCTGGGTACAATCCCCAGGCTGTAACCTGGGAATGTCAGGTTTCCATTACCTTTCTTGGCAATCCCGCAGTACCCAGGTTACCTGGGCTACCAGTCTCCTCCATCTCCAACGCTAGATCGAGACAATCCCTGTGTGGTGGCAGGACACCAGGACCCAGCTCATCTCGGAGTTAAGGCAGTCCATGGGAGATATCCCCACCTAGGGCCCTCCCCACCGACACTCTCTGGATGGGCGGCGCCTCCATTAAGCCCCTAGAGTTGGTCCTTCCATCCCTGGCGGTCTGAGCCCTCAATTGGGACACCGACTCCGACCCTCAGTCCCCAGTCGAGGTTCCTCTCAAGGAGTCCCCAAAATCTCCTCCAGAAGATCTCTCCTTCTGGGACCTTCTATGTATTATACAGGCAGCAGGAGGCTGGCCATCCAAGAAGTGGATCCCTTGCATAAGAGAGTGGCGGAACACTTGGATCTGGCGCTGCAGATCCTCTACCCATTCCCCCAGATGGGTCCTGATGAGGATCTGGTTACTACCATCTGGCAACAGCCGTCCTCTATGCCTGCTGTTTCGAGAAAGGCCGATCGTACTCTACTATCCCCGGAAGGAATTCAACATCTTTCTGCTCATCCTAAGGCTGACTCCATGGTCATTACTGCTCTCCCGACTGGTCGGCTCAACCACACATTTGAGTTCCTGCCCTGACAAGGACTCATGACAGTTGGATCAGTTTGGCCGTAAGGTTTACTCCTCTTATGCCTGCGCAATCCGTCCTTGAACTATGTTTCACACATGGTGGCCTTCCAGAAGACCTCCCTCTCTGAGCTGGAGAGGGACCTTCCGAGGTCCAGGATGAGACACCGTAATAAGTTGCTGGACAAAGTTCGAATGTGCAAGTCCTTCTGTCATCATGCTTTAAGAGGAGCGTATGACTCTGTGGACTCAGTGGCTAGGGCAGCAGCCCGGGAATCTGCATCCGTCGCCTTTCTTGGCTCAGGATTGCAGGCTTGGCACAAGACGTCCAGACGTCCCTCCTGGACGCCCTTTAGGGGTTCCGTCCTTTTGGCAGCGATGCAAAAGATTTAATTACTGGGCTGCAGGAGGCAGATGCTCCCTTCAGGACGTATGCTCCATGTATCAGATGGGGCAGAAGAATCATCCTTTTCATCACCAGAGCGATGGAATAAAACCAGGGTAAATGTCGAGGGAAGCGACAAGCCCTGGTTCAGTGCTTCATCCCAGGCCAAATTTCCTAAGCCAGCTTCCAGGGCTAAAGCTCCCTTCCCTCGGCGTCTGACCTCATTTCTCCTCCTCCTGCTACCTCCAACCGACCAGGAGGAACCAGTAGGAGGAGGTTCGGCCTCCACCTGGAGGGTGGAGGACCGTCATTACAGATTCCTGGCTGTTACAACTCATCCAGCGAGGTCACTTGATAGAGTTCACAGAGTTACCTGCCCCTCATCCTCTGGGACGGTATTTTTATCCAAGGATCAGATTCCCATAGGAGATTCAGGCCCCCCTTTAAAAGCGGCCATAGAACCCATCCCTCAAAACCAACTAGGAAGGGATATTCTCCCATTTCTTCCTAGTTCCAAAGAAGATGGACGATCCGAGACCGATCTGGACTTCAGCATGCTCAACCTCTTCACCGAGTACAAGAGGTTTCGCAGATGCTGACCCTTCAGGGACTTCTTCCCTGCTCCAAACAAATTCTTGGCTGTGCTCCCTGGACATGCAGGATGCCTGCCTGCATATCCCCATCCACTCGCCCACGCCACTTTCTCCGTTTTACTTTCCAGGAGACCCATTTTCAATTCGAGCACTCCCTTTGGCCTTTCCTCAGCTCCACTGGTGTTCACCAAGTGTTCAGCGGTGGCTGTGGCTTTTCTTCAGCCATGGGCATTTACGTGTTCTTGTACCTGGACGACTGGCTCCTCACAGCACCATCTCCCGAACAGCCTGAAAGTCTCTCTTTCGCTCTGAACTTGTTTGCTCTTCTGGATATCATGGTTAACCTGCCCAATCCCAGCTAGTACCTTCCAATGTCTCCAATTCATTCTAGCAGTACTAGATATGGTTTGGAGCAAAGCTTTCTGCAATCAGATTGAGCGAGACCTTAGTCTTTCAAGCCACTCTGTGGCCCAGGCTCGATGGATCCCAGTACATTCTGTGCTCCATCTTTGGGACTGATGACAGCCAATCTCGATGGTTCTTCTGGCCAGATTACACATGAGGGTCATCTAGTAGTCTCTTTGAGTCTAGTGGGATCAGAGGACTGATGACATGACCCAGAAGGTCATGATCTCCAACAGCTTGCAGAGATCTTCGCTGGTGGCAAGATCTTTCAAATCTAACAAGGGGAGCCCCTTTCATTCCCCTATCTCTACTCAGATCCTAACCATAGATGCCTCAGACCTGGGCTGTGGAGCCCATCTGGGGTTCACAAGACTCAAGGGTCTTGGTCCAACCAGGAGCTTCTGCTCCACATCAACGTCCTGGAGCCAGGAGCAGTTCTGTATGCCCTCCAGGCATTCCAGTCCCGCCTTCTTCTGGGATCACTTATCCAGATGGACAACATGTCCACAGTCTGGTATATCAACAAACAGGGAGGAACTCGCTCATTGCCCTCTCTGCAGAGAAGCAGTGAGGGTTTGGTACTGGGCAATTCAGCACAGCCTTTTCTTGACAGCAGTCCTCGCTCCCAGGCATAATAACGTCCTGGCGGACAGTCTCAGTCGATCAGTGGCCAGGGTTCACGGTGGGAGTTAAAGCTAGAGGTGGTCAAGATCTCTTTCTTCGATGGGGTCAGCCAGAAATAGATCTGTTTGCCTCCCATTCAACGTAAAACTACCCAGCTTTTGCTCACTCGTTCTTGGGCATGATGCTTTTTGGTGAGACGCACTATTTCTCTCTTGAACAGGGAGGTTTTTACGCTTTTCCTCCTTTCCTCTTATTCAGAAGGTTCTGGTGAAAATTCAGGAGGAAGGAGCACATTTGATTCTGATTGCTTCCCTCTGGCCCTGCCAGATCTGGTACCTTCTCTTGCAACATCTGGCGCTAGAACCTCCGGTTCCCCTGCCGTTATCCCACGACCTTCTGACTCGGGAGCAGGGCACCCTGGTGCACCGAGCCTTCTGTCTCTCCACCTTCATGCGTGGCACCTTCTCGCTATGGTGTTTCCTCTCAGGTTGCTCATATTTTGGTGGAAACCAGAAAACCTTCTACCAGATCCACTTACGCAATAAGTTGGAAAGATTCTCGATCTGGGCCCTAGCCAAGGGCTAGGATCCCTTTCGGCAGCTCAGGTGTTAGAGTACCTCATATTTATCGGAGATGGGCCTTAGTTATTCCTCCATCAAAGTCCATCTCTCTGCAGTGTTCTGCCTACCACCTCCTGGTGGAGGGCAAATTGGGGCTCAATTGAGGTTGCCAAACCTTTCTGAAAGGCATCCTCCACTTGAAACCTCTGGTCCGGAACCCCTGTGCCCGGACCTAAATTTCATGTTAGAAAAGCTGAACCTACCTCACTTTGAGCCAGCTTCTAGCTGTGACATGCGCTTCCTTTCTTGGAAGACTTTGTTTTTAGTTGCAGTCACTTCCGCCAGAAGGGTTTCAGAACTTCAGGCGTTTGTCTGTAAGGAACCCTATTTGATTTTCCATAGGACAGAGTCGTCCTCGGACTAACCCTTCCTTCCTTCCAAAGGTAGTTTCAGAACCACTCTCAACCAGCGATCGAACTACCGGTCTATTATCCCCAGCATTCTAATGGGGAATATCTTTGCACACATTAGATGTGCATAGGATTCTGAGGTATTATACAAACGGACAAAAGAGGTCTGTAAAACCAATCAGATCTTTGTGGCCTTTGCTCCCCAGTGCCAGGGCAAGGCCATTTCCAAACAGACCATTCGAGGTGGTTGGCTAACTGCATCCACTTCACTTACCAAAGCATGGAAAATCCCTTCCGGGAGCGGTTAAGGGTCACGCCACTTGGGCGTTGCTACTTCTACCACCTTTTTCAGGAATGTGTCCACAGCAGAGATCTGCAGCGGCCACATGGTGGGCCTGTCCACACCTTCACTAAGCATTACAGTCTGGACATTGCCTCTAGGCGCAGAACTGGTTTCGGTCTTGCAGTTTTGCAAGGCCTCCTATCATAACTCACTCAGTTGGTGATCTATCCTCCTCCAGGAATTATCTCCAATTTTTCTTTTGGACTGCTAGGTATTCAGTCCTGTATGTGAAGACCTACTGCAGGAACCCTCTCAAGTAAGATATTGCAGTTATGTAAGAACTTACCGTAACAGTAGATCTTCGAGAGGTTCCTGCAGGTCTAATTTCCACTCACCTTCCCCAACTCCTGGAGCGTTTTCCTTTATTTTTCATCCTGCCTAGCCCTTGGGTCTAGAGAGGAAGCATCGTCCAAGGAGTTATCACTCCTTCCTTTCTACTTACCTTTTTCTAGGTCTCCGTGGAAAAGAACTGGAGGGTGGGTGCAGGACCGCCTTTTATAGTCGGGCTGATGTCTCATCACCTGACGCCGAGGGAGTGTCCCCGCTGATGATTGCTAGCTACAAGTTTGCCGTTGGAACCTCATGCCAGAGGGGCAGTCCTATAGTGAAGACCTACTGCAGGAACCTCTTCTAAGATCTGCTGTTACGGTAAGTTCTTACGTAACTGCAGTTTCTAAGGATAGGCCTTCCACATCCTATAGGGCCCAAACTAGGGAGGCAGGATTGGTATACCATCACCACAAACAAGTGGGTCCTGGAGGTGGTGAGCCAGGGTCTGGTACTCAGCTTCAGATCTCTCCCCAAGCTGAGAGCAAGAACGTTTGCACCAGTTACATCTGCAGACAGAATCTTACTGGAAGCAGAAGTAAAACATCTGCTAGCAAGCAAGGCAGTGGAGCCGGTGCCCCAAAACCAGAGGGGCAAAGGCTTCTACTCCAGGTACTACCTTACAGGAAAGAAAAATGGGATTGGCGACCTATCCTGGATTTAAGACTTCTAAACAGACACATTCTGAAACTAAATTTCAAAATGGTCACTCTTGCACTAATCATTCCCACTTTACAAAAGGGAGACTGGCTAGCTTCCTAGATTTAAAGAATGCTTATTTTCACATTCCCATCAGACCTTCTCACAGAAAGTACCTGAGATTCAGATTGGTCTCAGGCCATTATCAGTTTGCAGCCCTTCCTTTTGGTCTGACTTCTGCCCCGACGGCTTTCACAAAGTGTTTGGCCGTGGTAGTGGAGTTCTGAGAAAGCGGGGTGTCAGTCTTTCCCTACCTGGATGACTGGTTAGTAGTGGGTCCATCTCTGCAACTTGCAGAGCAGGCCTTAGCGCTAACAGTCTACTCTGGAATCCCTGGGTTTCTCACAAACGAACAGAAGTCTCAGCAAACACCAGTTCAGATACTCAAATTCATTGGTGCAGAACTAATGCCAGTCTGGGCAGAGCTTTTCTGCCACAGGACAGGGTAAACGGCATTCTGCAGGTTGAAAAGCTCATTTGTCCCAGGGAAACCCAAACCAGCCATAGAGTTCCTCAGGCTCCTGGGCCACATGGCAGCTGCCACCACAGTGGTACTAGGTTCCAGATTCCAAACGAGAGATATCCAGTTCCACCTGAGACAATATTGGTCAGAGGACAGATCCTCTGTCCAAACTGGTCCCAGTCACCCACAGCCTGCTACAGGCACTGCAGTGGTAGCTGGACGAGCACAACCTTCGGGTAGGTGTGTCTTTCACAAAGGAACAACCTTCCTTAGTTCTTACAACAGATGCATCCCTTCTGGGTTGGGGAGCACACATGTTGGATTATACAGCAAGTGGCACATGGTCTCTTCAGGAATCCCTGTTACACATAAATCTGCTGGAGCTCAGAGCAGTGTACCTAGCCCTGCAGGCATTTGCTCCACATCTTCAAAACAAAGTGGTGCAGGTCAGAACAGACAACACCACTACTATGTATTACATCAACAAACAGGAGGAACCAGGTCAGCCCCAGTGTGCACAGAAGCAATGAGGCTGTGGTCCCTGGCTTACTCCATGAAGGCATCCCTGTCAGCCATACATCTTCCAGGAAAGGACAATGTACTGGCAGACTCCTCAGCAGGATAAGTCAGGATCACCACAGTGGTGTCTGAATCCTCAAATTCTCAGTTCGATTTTTCAGGCATTGGGGCACTCCAGAGATAGATCTCTTCGCCTCTGTAGAGAATCACCAGTTACCAGTATACTGTTGCAGGCCTCCTCTCAGGGCCACACTACCCTGGATGCGTTGGCACTGGATTGGACAGGGAAGTTCCTGTATGAATTCCTCCTTTTCCACTGATATTCAGGACCCTGCTGAAATTGAGGTGCCAGTTGGCGAAAATGATACTGGTGGCACCAGATTGGGTGAGGCAACACTGGTATTCACTTCTGTTGGTTCTATCAGTAGTACCTCCAATTCATCTGCCCAGGAGGCACAACCTGTTGACATCCTCTCAGGGCAGAATACTGTACCCCAACCTCAAATCACTAAGGCTGAAGGCCTGGCTCTTGAGGACTTAGAGTATGCTAATCTTAAACTGTCAGAACAGGTGCTGACATTACTTGAGGTTCCAGGAAACCTGCCACTAAAAAGACATACTCTAAGTGGAAGAGGTTTTCCATATGGTGCACAGGTAGGGTGATGACCCATCCAGGGCTGACCTAGCTATTCTCCTGGATTACCTAACACATTTGCATTCTTTAGGTCTGAAGCCTTCGACACTCAAGGTCCATGTGACTTCAGTTTCATCTTATTTGTCAGTTGGTAAAGAGAGATACATGACCTCTCATTCAGTCTTTAGGAAGTATTTTAAAGGCCTTAACCTCTTGTACTCTCCTTGAGGGAATCAGTTTCTGCCTGGAAGTTGAATATCTGCATTGCCTAAGCTCTTGGATGCCCCATTTTAACCAATGGCAACGGGAGATTTGAAGTATATCACTAGGAAAACTGTGTTTCTGGTCACACATTTCAGCCAGAAGAATCAGTGAGTTGCAGGCCTTATGCATGGATACAGACTACATCTCATTCCACAGGGATAAAATGTCTCAGGACCAGTAGAAAATTCCTTCCTAAAGTGGTGTCTGATTTCCATTTCAATCAGTCCATCACTTTACCTGCCTTTTAACAGAGAACTCCAGTTCTCCAGAAAGAGACTTCACTCCCTTGATGTCAAAAGGGCACTTGGCCACTATATTGACAGAACTAAATCTTACAGACCAGGTCAGACACAGCTCTTTCTTACCTGTGGAGAAGTAGGTAAGGCAGACCTGCCACAAAATGTACAGTTGCTCACTGGATAGTGGTATGTATCCAGCTTTGCTATAGTAATGTGGTAAACAGGCTCTCCTGGGCCTGAGAGCACATTCCACCAGGGTACAGCTGCTTCAGTGGCAACTTCAGAGATATTTCACTATTGGAAATCTGCAGAGCAGATACATGGAAAACAGTACACACCTTCACAAAGCATTACAGCTGGATCTACAATCCAGAAGTGATGCCAAGTTTGACACAGCAGTGCTGCAGAACCTTTTCCTAAACAGGTTTTCTGCCCAACCTCCAAAGGTGCTGCTTGGTAGTCTGCATCAGTTTAATCATAATGAGTGATTCTGTTTAGAAGAAAAAAATACTCACCATAGTAATCTTGTTTCTTCAAAGGATCACTCATTATGATTAAAGCACCCACTTGCCCACTACTAAAACCTATGAAAGTTCTGCATCCTTGTTTTAGGGTGTTTTTCAATATAGTGTAGGTCAGGTTTGAGACACCTTTTGTTAACCAGTAGGTTCCCTTGTGGTCTCAAGTTTTTTAGGTTTACTTTTGGGATGCTTTTGACCTGAGAGGACAAAATTATTTTATAGAAATATTATTATAGCTAGTGGGTCTTCTACCCAGTTTAGGCTACGTATGAATCTGAAGTATCTAGAGTGCAGCAGTTACTAGGGCAGCAGTTTGAAATTGGCATGAGCCAATTGAGAGTTCCATCATTTGCATATAATTCCATCTCTTTGGGCAGTCCAACACAGGAGGCTGACTGCATCAGTTTAATCATAATGAGTGATCCCTTTGAAGAAACAAGATTACTATGGTGAGTAATTATTTTTTCTCATTATTAGCCTTTCTCAGTCCTAAAACCTATTAGAGAGGTATTGTGTGTTTTGTTATGGTGTAGTAATCTTCTGACATTCCCCATAGGGGCTCACGTTTCCTGCTGGTAAGTAATCGTTTGTTGGATTATAATAACAAAGTCAGAGGGTGTCCAACAGAGCCCTGCAAAATACCTAACAGTACATCTCTTTCGCGGTTTTAGCCTATCACCTTCTGGTGGAGGGCAAAACCATAGCCCAGCTAGAGGTTTCCAGAACTTTTCTGAAGGATCCTTCACATCAAACCTCCAGTCTGGAATGTCGTTTCCCCTGGGATCTTAATTTTATTTTAGGAAAACTCACTTTGTCCCTTTTAGCCGGCAGCAAATAGTGATATGCGTTATCTATCATGGAAAATACTTTTTTAGTTACGATTACTTCAGCTCAAGTTTCAGAGCTTCAGGCTCTAGTTTATAAGGCGCCCTCTATTTAATTTTCCACAGAGACTGGGTGGCTCTGCAGACTAATCCTTCGCTTCTTCTGAAGGTCGCCTGAATTTACCCTAAATCAGAATGTCAAACTGCTGGTGTGCTACCCAGAGAACTCCAGTAGGGAGGAGCATCTCCTGCACACCCTTGATGTGCACAGGATGTTGAGATATTGCGTCTCAAGGACTAAGGAGGTTCGAAAGTCAGGTCAGCTCTTCATCACCTTTGCTTCTAAGTGCCAGGACAAGGCCATTTCAAAACAGACCTTGTCAAGGTGGCTGGCAAATTGTATTCCATTACATTTACCAGAAGTACGAAAAGCCCTTCCGAGGCAGTCAAAAGCTTATTCAACTAGGGAGTGGCCACTTCCACTGCCTTTCTTAGAAATGTGTCCACTGCAGACATTTGTGCAGCAGCCACCTAGTCCTCTGGCCACACCTTCACGAAACATTACAGCCTGGACATTGCTTCTAGGAACAGGGCTGGCTTTTGGTCTAGCAGTCCTGCAAGGACTTCTATCATAAGCAGACTGTCGTTGGCAGAGATTTCCCTTCTCCCGGAACCTAGTTTCCGACTCCTTCTATTTAGTTGACTGCTTGGTATTCAGTCCTGCTTGTGAAGACCTACTGCAGGAACCCTCTCAAAGTGAGATATAGCAGTTACATAAGAACTTACCATAACACTAGATCTTCGAGAGAGTTCTTGCAGTAGGTCTCTATTTCCACCCACCTTCTCCCAGATCCTATGTTTTCCTCTCTGCTCCTTCCCAGGACTTTGTTCTATCCAGGGCTCAGGGTATCAGGAGGTTTCAGTCCTTTCTCCTGTTTCCTCTTCTGAGGTCTCTGTCCGAGAACTGGAGGGTGGTTCCTATTTATAGCCACGCTGACGTCCCATCACCTGGACGCCACGGGCAGTCCCCACTGATGATTGCTAGCTACAAGTTTGCTGTGCATTCCTGACGCCAGGGGCGCAGTCCTACTTGTGAAGATCTACTGCAGGAACCTCTCTTGAAGATCTACTGTTACGGTAAGGTCTTCTGTAACTGCTATTTACAGGTGAGTAACCTATTCTTTATCCTCCCACCCCAGGACTTGTCCCTATGTGGAGGGCAGCACCTAGCTTTGTACAGCAGCATGCCCACTGCTTACCTCTTATGCTTGAACGCCCCAGTGACTTCACCACTGGGGATGTCCTCCCTCTATCCCTCAGCCTTGCCAGGGTCAGGAGAGTAGATGGCAGGTACAGAAATGCCTTTAGTGGCTGTCACCATGCCCAAGCATTCTCCTCCATGTGCTGCACCATCCTAGGGCTTCTCCTTGTTTCTCCCACTTCCACTACTGACACAGTCATACATGTGGCATTAAGTGTGCATCGTGCATTGGCATCCTGCTGCATGATACATGACCAGTGTCCATCCCTGCTGCTCATGAGCCCTGCTTCCACTACCACCTGTGAACACCCAGGTGGCATGCATGGCAGTAGGGTCTCCAACCCTATCACTCTGAGGGAGGAGAGTGTAGGATGCTGGATCTTCTTCGGGGTACCTCAGTCATCAGGTCATTCTGTAGGAACTTTACCTCAGTGAAACAGAATACTACAGAAGATTTTCAGCAGTACAACTGGGGCCACCCACACTGACGTTATGTGTTGACGTCGCCAACCCTATAAAGCCATGAGCGGCCCCACTCTCTCCTCAGTTCTTTCCTGCTGTTGAATTGTTTGCATAGATTTCATTGGAAGCTCTGATATAGTTTTGTGCCATTTTGCCTACACCTTTTTTCAGCCCATCATTTTATAATCTTTTTAAAGAGATTCCTTTGTTTTATTTATGTCGGAGTAAATCCTTCTACCTCTCTTCCGTCGCTGCTTCTGAGGAAAGAAGATTGCCTCCACAGACGAATGCTTCCTCTATGTCTGCTGTCTTGGACCTGACCATGAAGTCTCCAACTGTGAGCTCTGCCAGACATTTCATCAAACAACATTTAGGCGAGCGTAAAAGCTCTAAAATTTCCTAATGGATCAACACGTAGAAGTTCCAGGCAGGGGTCCTCCGGGGTCTCAGCCTCTCAGTCGCCAGCAGATTCATCAAGCTCCCAGCCCACTAAGGCCCGAGACAAGTCTTCGGAAAAGTCACAGAAAGTACCATGATAGAGACTGCTCCACCCAGTGGCGGTCTGCTCCCGACTTCCTCCTCTTCCTTGTTCAGAGGTACTCCGTTGACTGCAGCTGCATTGATGCACAACCGGCTGTCCAGGTCTCTGTGCTCACCAGACCCATACTGAGAGCACCTCTGCCCGACACTAGGCAGCTGGTCGCCGACCTCTGTGTTGTCAGCCCCTCCATCGCCGATGCCGGGTTCATCAACGGCCCTCCCATCAAGGTCTGATCCTACTCCAGGGCCTCGGCCACTGTTTCTTCGTGCTCTCAGGGCCCATCCGGCAGGTTGTCGCCCCTGCGCGCCAAACCCTCCCAAACGCAGTCTTCAGTTGTCTAGCTTTTTCAAATTAAAGTTTATTGCAACTTTTGGTCACAAAGACGAGTGTACATTCAACTGTAGTTCATTCCAGTTTGTTTAAAGCTTCTTAATCCTTGGTTCATTGTTTCATACTTATATTACAATTAGTAAATCTAAGTAGTTTCTAAGTTAACAATGTATGTTTCCATTTCCAAATTAGTATTTCTAATTACATCGTGGTACTCTTAAGTTCCCTTCTGGAAGTGTATAGGGCACATTGGAAAGTTTTTCATATCCAATTGTTATGACCAGTGAAGCCATGAGCCTCTGCCCATATTTTTCCCCAGGTTCATCACATTGAGCTTGCCTGTCCCTCTGAGGCCTCTGCCCTCCCAATAGTCCATTGTGCCCATCTACGGACAAATGCATTTATGTTTAGGTTAATTTTGTGAGTCGGTTCTTCCATGTCCCAGATCTCTTGGACAACTGCAAGCCATTGATGAAAGGTGGGTGGGGGGTTGGGCAAGCCATTTTCTCGTTATGGCTTTGTGAGCAGAAGCTATCAGGATATTCCATATAAAATATATATATATATATATATATATATATATATATATATATATATATATAGTCTCTCCTTGCCTTTCACCTCACGGGCTTCGGTTGTCTATCTCAATGAGATTCTGACCAAATTCACCTCGGTAATTGTTCACCAGCTTGGTGCCTACAGGCATTCATTGTCTGCACTGTAGACGCAGCTTCCATCACAACCCCTCCTCAATGGCCATGGGCTACCCCCCATGGGTCATCATTGGTGCCTCACATGTCAGATCTGGATCTGGAAGAGGTCAAGCGTGAGGAGGAGTACCAGAATGACCTTATTCTTCCTGGTGAGGAAGAGGAAGATCCTCTCACTTCAGACAGTGGCTCTAAGCTTTTTGGCCCAGATGTCCAGAACATCATTAATGACCTGCGGGCATCTGTCAGGGCTTTCAAATCTGTCCACTCACACTACCACATGCAACCTAAGAGCAGACAGTGCCTCCCTTTCACAAGGCATTCAATAGACCAGGGGCAGACTCTCGCCCCAGGGTGAATGCAGAGTCTCTGCTGCTTTCCCACCTCTTCTACTGCTGGAGCCGCAGCCAGGTATCCCAGAGGTAATGGACCAGCCCCAGTGGCTGGATCCGCCTCCACTTGTCTCCTTGCCAGATCCCGCCCCCACCCTTCCGGTCCCTGACCAAAGTGGTGGTCAGAAGTCGTTCTCCTCCATTTCAATCAATGGAGAACCATAACTTCAGTTGCTTAGATTCTTCAAATCATAGAAAGAGGCCACACTCTGGGTTCATCGAGCAACTCCCAGAGACTCCTCCTCCTCTTCCCTCCAATACCCCCCGGACCACCTGTCTCTTCTCCGGAGGAGGTACAGTCCCTTCTGTGCAGCAGGCCATCAAGCCTGTGCCCAGGCGCCAGAGAAACAAGAGGTTTTATTCCAGGTTCTTTCTGGTCCTCCAAAAGACCGGAGATTTGAGGCCGTCTTAGACATAAAGGACCTCAATCTGTATGTCTAGCACAAAAGTTCTGGATGGTAACCTTGCCAGGTCTGCCTTGTCAAGCAATTTGACCGGCTGTATTCTTTGGACATGCAGGATGCATGCCTGCACATCTCGGTGTTCCTCCCCCAGAGGCTCCTCTGGTTTCTTTTCCAGGGTAGGCACTATTAGTTCAAAGTGCTGCCCTTTGGCTTGTCTTGCTTTCTTGCTTGGCAGGGCTTTATAAGTGTTAGCAGCAGTTGCTGCGGCCCCTCAGAAGGGAGGGAATGTATGTTTTCCCTTATCTGGACAATTGCCTCCTAAAGGCCTCATCCAGAGAAGAGCTCCTGAGGACTTTAGAGAGAACTCTTCAGTTGTTCCTCTCCTGGGCATCATTGTCAACCTGCCCTAGTCGGTCTTGGTCCTGTGCCAAAGGCTGCAATACATAGGGCGGTTCTAGACTCGATGCAGTGGAAGGCCTTTCTGTCCCAAAACAGGGCGGAGTGCCTCATTGCCCAGGCTCAGGAGGTAGTCCAGAGCTGTTACATTGTAGCCAGGTTGGCCTGAGGCTGTTGATACTGATGGTGGCTGTCGTCCCCACCGCTCCACTGGCCAGGCTCCATATGCACATCCTCCAGTGCAATGGGATCAGCAAACAGATGATTTTGAACAATTAGTGCTGGTCTGCTACCCAGTCCCCAAAGTGCTCCAGTGGTGGATGGACCCCTAACCTGTCGCAGGGGGTTCCATTTCAGATCTCCTCTCCTCAGCAGATCCTCACCGCGGATGCCTCCGGTTTGGGTTAGGGGCTCACATGGGTCCTTTTAAACTCTGGGCTCTTGGTCCTAGATCGAACCTCCCTATACATCAATTTTCTGGAGACGGTTGGTTCTGTATGCTATGCAGGCCTTTCAGAACCACCATCTTCCAGTTCAGTTGCTGATCCTGTCAGACAACCTCAGTGTTGTGTACTACATCAACAAGTTGGGGGCACACTTGTACCCCCTGTGCAGGGAGGCCATGAGAGTGTGGTATCGGGCACTAGTCCACGTCCCAGGGTACTGAACACTCTGGTGGACAGTCTCAGCTGGGCACAGTCCAGTATGCAGTGGGGCTTCTCTCATCCATCACAGAAAATCTGTTTGACAGATGGGGTCATCCAGAGTTGGACCTTTCTGCATCTCTACTCAACGCAAAACTGCCCAATTTTGCTCGCCGATCCAGGGCCTGGAGTTTTCTGCTGAGACGCATTGTCTCTCTTCTGAAGCGGAGGTTTCTTTAGCCATCCATCCATTTCTTCTGATTCAGAGGTGCTCATCAAACTGCAGATGGAGGGGCCACTATGATAAACGTAGACTTTGAGGATAAGGACCGTTTGGCCCACCTAGTCTGCCCATTTCCCTACCTAGAGGATAAGCTGCAGATCCTATTTAACCAGCAGCCTATTTCTTCCTACCCCCACAAAAATTGCCATATGTCTGTCCCATGATCCTAGTAGCACCATTCTGGCTTCGCCAGATATGGTTTCCTCTCTACAGCAGCTGGTAGGGGAACCTCTGGTCCCTCTCCCCTCTGCAGGAATCTGCTGGCCCAGGATCAGGGGACCCTGATCCATCCCAACCTCAGGTCCCTCCATCTGTGTGCTTCGCTCCTGAGGACATAACCATTGCCAGATTTGGGGTTTCTAATAGAGTGGTGGGTGTCCTAGTAGCCGGTCCAAAAGCCTTCCACCCAAGCCACGAAGTGGTTGCTGTATCATGCCAAGCATAATATGGACCCTTTCACCCATCCGGTGAACCAGATCCTGGACTTCTGATTTCTCTGTCTGACTCAGGTCTCCAGTACTCCTCCCTCAAAGTGCACCTTTCAGCTGTCTCAGCCTTTCATGAGCCGTGGGTGACCGACATAGCTCAGCTGGATGTCTCCCATAGCTTTTGAGGGGCATCCTGTATCTGAAACCTCCAATCTGTTCCCCTGTCCTGTCTTGGGATTTGAATTTTGTTTTGGAGAAGTTGACCCTGTCTCCTTTTGAGCCAGCTGCAACTTGTGAGCAACGCTTTCTTTCCTGGAAAGCACTGTTTTTAGTTGCTATCACTTCTGCTCGAAGAATTTCAGAGCTTCAGGCCCTCTGGTGTGAGGAGCCTTATTAGATTTGATTTTCACAAGGACAGGGTGTCTTTGTGCTAATCCTAAGATTTTACCGAGAGGGCTCTTACAGTAGGTAATAACCTTGAGGACTGCGCCCCTGGTGTCCGGACCACATGGAAACTTTAGCTAGCAGTGTCTGATGGGGGACTGCCCACCTGATGTTACATGAAGGATGTCAGCGTGACACTATATAGTGGGTGGTACTCACGCCCGCCTTCCAGTTCTTTCCACCGTCAACCTGTACACTCGGACCTAGCTGAAGATCGTACTCTGCAGTTCGACTGCTTTTTGGATGAGTATTCATTCTTTCTCTTCAATTTATCAGCATTTCTTAGTTTTTGTGCATGTTGTCATCTAACGTCGAGCATAAAATAAGTGCGTTTCATGTGGCGAACTCCAGCACAAAGACTCCCATACTCTCTGCCTCTTCTGCCTGGGCCTGGAGCTCAAGGTTGAGGACTGTGAAGCCTGGTCCAGCTTTAACCAGGCCACACAGAAGCGATGCCAGTAGGCCCTCAAAGCTCACTTTACTGAAGCAAAGAATGGCCTTGATGGAAAAAAGAGCTTCAAAAACACCGTGAGGCGTCCCTCCTCACCTCCAGATTCCTCTAGGCACAAGAAGAAAATGAGAAACACAGGGACCAGGACAGGTCCCTCCCACAATGCGCCCTTGGGCTCCGTGGTGGAAGCGATGGTCTTCTTCTTCCTCAGGAAGTCTGCTGCTGTGGCTAAGCTTGCCACCTCAGGAGCAGTCCTTGGACCCCTAAGCCACTGATAATGGTGGCTGCAGGTGCCTTGGCTATGTTCAAGATCTTTGCTGCTCTTAGGCCCTTTCCACCAGCGGGTCTAAAGTGTCTAGTGGGGTTGATAAGTCACTCATCGGGTCCCCGACATACGCCCAGCGTGCGGCTGTCATCAGGCTCTGGAGCCCTCCGGGCATTGGTTGATAAGTCGGGCATCGGCTCGTCTGACATGTGCCGACTACTGCGGCTGATAAGTCAGGTATCAGTTCAGCTGACATCCGTTCGACCGACCTGGCGCGGTCCGCGAGGGCCCTGATGATTACCAGTTGCCAGATTTGTCACAGCTCTTCCTGGTTGGGTCCCCTGCGGGCCTCTCTCCAACCTCCCCAGACTGGAGAAGTATGGAGGACGGGGTCATCTGTCAGGTGGCCCTTTCCAGGCTCCCCACAGATCTGACGTTGGAGGTCTCAACTAACCTCTAGGGCCCCTGCCACTGTTTTTCTGACAGAGACACCAACTCCGATGCCCGTCTGACCTGGTCCTTCCAGGTCCATCGGGTCAGATTTGGAGCACCCCAGGGCTCTCTGTCAGGGCTGCCGATGCACGCAGTCAGACCCTTTGTCAGGTTACCTTCAGTCGGGCCTCCGGATTACCTCTGTCAGGATACCTGAAGCCGCATTTCCTGAGGTATACCCATCGGGCTACCCACTGTCAGGATTCCATACATTGGGGTAGTTGCCCCTTATCCTGCACTGGGGTACCCTTGCACTCCTTTCATACACTGGGCTGGCTAATGCCGGGTTTCCTGCAGGTTACCTGCCAGTCTACCAGCCCCATCCACCTCAGCCTCCTCCCTCAGGCTGCGACAGACTCGGACTACCCTCCAATCCTGGTGGTCTGAGAGCAAGGCCCAGCTTGTGTCAGAGCTGATAGCCATCACCTGCCCTGGGAGGTCCCCTGGAGTTCAGTGATCCAGCCACCCAGACCAGCTCCTAATCCCGACATGTGTCATTTGACACCAGGCCCTCAGAAAGAGCCTTCGATAGGGCGGGCACAGGACAGAGTGCCTCCTGACACCCAGGAACCTTCTTGGCCTGACATCTGGTCCTCTGACTCTAATCCGATTCAGATTCTGACTCCTGTTCCTCAGTGGTGTCGGGTTTGAGATTCCTCCCACAGAGGAAGTCCAACCTAAGAGTCCCCAAAACCTCCACCGAGGACACCCTCTTTCACAGACCTGCTTAAAAAATAACAGAAGTCTGTGAATGGAAGTCCAGTGCTCAGGACCCTAAGTGCCAAAGGCTAGCAGAGCATCTGGACATGCAGGAGGCAGCTCCTGTCCTCACTTCCCCTGGTTGGAACCACACGAGGATCTGGCATCCACCATCTGGATGATGCCCTCCTCGATCACTGGCTGTAGCCAAAAGGCTGACCAGACCTACCGGACACCAGAGGGAAGGACCACTGCAGCTGCACATGATCGGTCCTCCAAACCAAGACATATGAGTACCTCTCCTCCTAACAAGTGAGTCAGACAGCCGGACCAATTTGGGAGGAAGCTTTACCTCATCCACACTGGCAGTGTGTGCCTTGAATTATGTAGCCCATATGCTGGTCTATCAAAAACATTTTTAACCAGCTGGAGCCAGCCATTGAGGCATTGCCAGACTCCGAGTCTAAGTTCATTGTGACAGACTCCATCAGGTCTGCCAAAGTGGCATATAGGCATTCTTTGAGGGCCACCATGATGTAGTGGACTCCTCGGCCAGGGGTGCAGCTATGGCAGTTCGCCTCAGGAGATTCTTCTGGTTAAGGGTGTCTGGGTTGGTGGAGGACATTCAGGTGGCCATCCAAGATGCTCCTTTCAGGGGTTCAGTCCTCTTCCGGGGTGATGCCCAAGGCATCATCGCCAGCCTGCAGGATACTGGCAAGGCCCTTAGGTCAGTCCACAAAATGTACCACCCTAAGTTTCAGGCTAAAAGCTTTTTCATCACCAAGCCAAGAGGCAGATGAAACAGCAGCAGATGGCCAGGCGTCGCCCAAACGTCTGGCTCCGTTGCCACAGCTGTCCCTCCTGTAAAGGCCCAGAGAGCCTCCAGCACACCTCTCCATAACCCTCCCTCCCCGCTTGATTCGTGGTCCACCCTTCCTCCTCCTCCATGTTCCTCGGAGGAGCTAGTGGCGGGAGGTTTGCCAGTCATCTGCCAGGGTGGTGGGCAGTAACCACCGACTTATGGGTCCTTCAGTTGGTAGGGAGGCCACACCTGGAGTTTCTGGAAAACCTCCAGACAGGACCCCAGTAGTGTCCCACTGTCCAAGGGCACACACTCCTCTCCTAAGAGAAGAAATCGAGTCTCTGTTATGAAGGAAGCAATAGGCCTGTTACATCCTACAAGGTAGGAAAGGGTACTATTCCCACTTCTTCCTGGTCCCCAAAAGACGGAGACTAGTGTCCCATTTTGGACCTCAGCACTCTAAACCTGTACATAGAGTACAAACAGTTTTGAATGCTGACTCTTGCAGGCCTGCTGCCCTCCTGCACAAGGGACAATGGCTCTGTACTCTGGATATGCAGGATGCCTACCTGCATATTCCAATTTTCAGGCCCATTACCACTACCTCCAATTCGCCTTTCAGGGGCATTACCAGTTCAAGGCTCTCTTTCCTTTGGCCTGTCCTCCCACTCTCAGAGCCCTGCATCCTCGGAGTTGCCAATGGTACCTACCCCACTCCTCCTTGACCTACCTTGATCCGTGGTGATCCCCATGAAGTCTTGGCTTACCCCCAGGCGGTAAGTGGTGCCCAGCACCCGAGATCCTTCTTGTTTTTGTTGGGCACCCAATAGCAGGACAAGCAGGCAGGAGTCGCGAGGTCGCACCGAGCCCCAACTCCCAGCGCTTTGAGAGAGTGTTTTCTCTGTTGTAAGGAGTGGCATGCTCCCGATATCAAGGCCTCTCCGCTGACGCCCACCACTCCCAACCCTCTCTGCACGCTCCCTGTGCTTGTTGTGCCTCTGGTTTCTGCCGGAGAGCAGTCAAGTGCCGAGCATGTACCCTTGGGAGAGGAGAACTGTCCTCCAGACGCTCAATCCTCTCCTCCCTGCTGACCTCTGATGGCCCAGGCTCATTCCCGAACCTGGGTCACTGGCGTGGCGCGAGGTGTGGCATCTGGCGCCTCAGCCCTGGCGGCACCTCGGGTTTTACCAAGTGCCTGGTGGTGGTGGCGGCAGCCCTGTGGCATCAGGGCCACTGTGTGTTCCCCTACCTCGATTACTGGCTCCTGTCAGCCCCTGCTGAGGGAGCAGCTGGAACTCTCCTCTCAGCTATCCTGGACCTCTTTATGCAGGTTGTGATCACTGTAAACCTTTCAAAATCCCAACTTGCCTCTTCCCAGCATCTCCAATTTATTGGAGCTGTGATGGATACAGTTCATGGTATGGCTTCCTCCCTTTGGACAGGGCGGAAACATTGCAGAGGCAGGCTGGTCTGTGATAGCCTCCAGCAGGAGGGTCCCAGCGAGTCGATTCTTTGACTACTTGGCCTCATGGCAGCAGCCATCCCCACTGTTCCTTTATCCAGGTTCCACATGAGATATAGCAGTGGATTCTCAGGGCACAGTAGGATCAGAGGCAGGACTACCTGGACCACGGCGTCATCGTCTCTTATTCGATGCAGTGGGATCACCTATGGTGGCAGGATCTCACCAATCTCACAAGGGGGTCCCCTTGATCCCTCCTTCCACCTAGATTATGACTACAGATGCATCAGGGATGGGTTGGAGTGCTCTCCTGGAGAACCATAGAACTCAAGGTCTGTGGTCCCCATCAGAAATCTCTCTGCACATAAACATGTTGGAGATGAGAGCAGTTCTGTATGCCCTTCAGGCTTTCCAGCACCTGTTTCACCAGGGCACACTATTAGTCCAGTCGGACAATATATGTGTAGTCTGGTACCTCAACAAGCAAGGAGGCACTGCTTGTATCCCCTCAGCAGGCAGGCGATACGGGTGTGGAACTGGACAGTTCTGCATTGGATTCTCGTCACAGCAGTTCATGTCCCAGCTGTGCAAAATGTCGTCGAGGACCGTTTCAGCTGCACCAGAGTAAGGGCCCACATGTGGGAGCTCAAACAAGAGGTGGTCAACCACATCTTTAACCTGTGGGGTCAACGGACCTGGATCTGTTCGTCTCCACATACAACACAAAACTACCCAGGTTTTGCTCTCTGGATTCGAGCATGGTGTTTTTGGTGAGATGCACCATCTCTTTGTTGGACAGGGAGGTTTTGTCACGCCTTCCTTCCTTTCTGGTCCTGCAGAGGGTGCTGCACAAGCTTCAGGCAGAGGGGGCCCACATGGTTCTGATTGCCCTTTGGCCATGCCAAGTTTGGTTTCTGCTCAGTTCCCTGCCCTCTGCCACGATCTTCTGACTCAGGAGAGGGGCATACTGGCCCATCCAGGGCTGAAATCCTTCACCTTCATATATGACCCTTGAGGACATAGCCATTTCACAGTTAGGAGTTTCCTCCAGAGTGGCACAGGTCCTGGTAGAGGCTAGAAAGCCTTCTACAAGGATGACATATGCTATGAAGTGGAAGCGTTTCTCCATTTGGGCCACTTTGAAGGGTTGAGATACCTTTTCGTGTCCCGTTCGGCAGGTCATGGAGTATCTCTTGCACCTATATGACAGGCCTGGGCTACTCATCACTGAAAGTTCACCTGTCTGCTGTTTCTGCCTCCCACACATTGGTGGAGGATAAGACAGTAGCTCAACTGGAGGTTCGAAACATTCTTGAAAGGAATCCTCCACCAAAACCCTAGTGCGCATCCCACCGCCTTGGGACCTTAATTTTATTTTGGAAAATTGACTCTGCCTCAGTTCGAACTGGCTGGTTCTAGTGATGTGCGCTCTTTGTCCTGGAAACTGCTCTTTTTAGTGGCAGTTACTTCTGCTCTGAGGATTTCTGAGCTTCAGGCCTTGATGTGCAAGAAGCCTTATTTAATTTTCATAGAGACTGGTTGTCTGTACGTACTCAACCCTCAGTTCTTACCCAAGGTGGTTTCTGAATTTATGTTGAACCAGTCGATTCAACTGCCAGAGTACTACCTCGAACATTCCAATCAGGGAGAGGTGATTCTGCATACTCTGGATGTTCCCAAAATCCTGCATTATACTAACAGGACTAAGTCTGTCCAAAAATCAGCCCAACCTTTTGTTTCCTTTGTAACAAAGAGAGAATGTTCTGCAGTTTCCAAACAATGTTTATCCAAATGGTTGGCGAACTGCATTGTTTTCTGTTACCAGAAGCATGATAAAGCACTCCGGGGAGGTTAAGAGGCATTCCACCAGATGCATGGTTGCCTCTACTGCTTGTTTCAGGAATGTGTCGGCCACTGACATCTGTGCCCGCGGCTACTTGGAGTTCCGCCACACTTTCAAGAAATATTACAGTCTGGACATTGCCTCTAGGCGCAGGGCAGAGCTTTGGCCTAGCGTTACTCCAGGGTCTCCTGTCCTGATTTTCTGCCTTCTGCAGATTTATTCCTACATCCTGTGTTTTATTTTTTTCCTCTGATTCACACTGCTTTTGACTCGGTCTTCAAGGTTATTACCTACTGCAAGAGCCCTCTTGAATTAAGATAGTACAGTTACGTAAGAACTTACAATAACAGTAGATCTTCAAGAAAGGCTCTAGCAGTAAGTAACCTTTTCCTCCCTCATTTCCCCTAATTTTTTTTTTTTGATGCACTTTTCCATGAGCTCATTTTGGGCTCCAGGAGCCTCTTTTCCCATTCTCCTGTCGCTCCTCCTTGGGGTCTCCAGCGCGGAGAACTGGAAGGTGAGCATGGGACCACCCACTATATAGTGTCACGCTGATGTCCATCACATGACGTCGGTGGGCGGTCCCCGATCAGACACTGCTAGCTAAAGTTTCCGTGTGGTCCTGACGCCCGGCACAGTCCTCCAAGGTTATTACCTACTGCAAGAGCCTCTCTCGAAGATATACTGTTACGGTAAGTTCTTACGTAACTGTACTTTTCTTCCTAAGGAGGCATCTGAGTTTACACTGAATCAATCTGTCCACCTTCCTGTTTATTGTCCAGAGTGTGCCAGTCCAGGGGAAGCACTGCTCCATACATTAGGTGTGCGAGAACTTTGAAATATTACCTGCTCCGAACCAAGCAATGTAGAAAGTTGAAGCAGTTTTGTTTCTTTCATCCCAGGTTGAGAGGGATTCAGGTTTCCAAACAACGTTTGTCTAAGCGGTTGGCTAACTGCGTTGTGTTCTGGTACAGCAAGTACGGCACAGAACTGCCTGGAGCTGTCAAGGCTCGTTCTACAAGAGGCCTACCTCTGTAGATGTTTCCGAGGGGTCTCGGCCACTGACATTTGTGTGTCTGCCACCTAGAGTACCATCCACAGTTTTGTAAGCACTACAGTCTGGACATTGCCTCAAGAGCCCTTCAGGATTTGGCAGGGCTGTGCTGCAGGGCCTGCTGTCTTAAGCTTATAGTTGGCCTTCCTCCCAGACTGTTTGTTTGCATCTGTAACTCTTGGGACTAGTTCTACTGTATGAACTGATGTGAACTGATGACTGAGATATCCCCAAAGAAGACAGAACAGTTCACGTAAGAACTTACCGTAACAGTAGATCTTCAAGGGGCTCTCAGTCATCAGGTCTGTCTTCCTCCCACCATCCCTCTTGTTGGGGAGTCTCTTTACTGGAACTGGCTGTCTTGTACTGTATATCCAACCTTTCTTATTGGCCTGGGCACCTCTCCCCCTTCAGTTCCCAATGGCTGAGCTATGCTCCCTTTGTCTCAGGAGGAAAGAACTGAGGAGTGGGCGGGCATCTCATATCTTTACAGGGTTGGTGACATTGACACATGACGACGGTGTGGGTGGCCCCAGTTGTACTGTTGAAAATCTTCTGTGCAGCTCCTGCTTCATTGAGTGTGAAGTTCCTACAGTGTGACCTGATGACTGAGATCCTCTCAAAGATCTACTGTTATGGTAGGTTCTTCGTACTGCAACTGTTGTATTCTTCCATGACCTGCCAGCTCTCAAGTAACTCCTCCTGACGAAGTGTCCCAGAAAGGACACGAAGCATTGGGGGTAGTGTGCTGCAGGTTTTATTCCTCTCATGCTATGAAGCTTGGCGTGCTTTGTTTTGGCTTTTTGATGCACTTTTTCACAAGCTCATTCTGGGCTCCAGGAGCCTCTTTTCCCATTCTCCTGTCACTCCTCCTTGGAGGTCTCCAGTCGGAGAAATGGAAGGTGGGCATGGGGACCGCCCACTATATAGTGTCACACTGATGTCCATCACATAACATCAGGTGGGCGGTCCCCCGTCAGACACTGCTAGCTAAAGTTTCCGTGTGGTTCTGATGCCGGGCACAGTCCTCAAGGTTATTACCTACCGAAGAACCTCTCTCGAAGATATACTGTTACGGTAAGTTCTTACGTAACTGTACTTTTCTTCCTAAGGAGGCATCTGAGTTTACACTAAACCAATCTGGTTGTGTCTTTTCCCAGCTCTCTAGTGACCTGGGCTTGTTCCCAAACCCAGGTACCAGTGTCGTGAGCAGTATCCCTACTCTAGTGCCAGCGGACCAACTTCTGCATTTGATTTTCAGTGGAAAACCACTGTGGAGAAATGACCCCACCACCACCACCACCACCACCTGTAGAAAGGTTTAAGTATTTTTAGTTATACCAATATATAGGCAGAGCTTGAAATCACATTCCCAATCCAGATAAAGCCAACATTTCGTAACTTGACCTTCTGTGGATTTGTGATTGATTTCAAGGTCTGCTTCTAAATTCTGCCATGATGGCTGGCTTACCGTGCAGTGGTAGCACTACCATTTATGATGCTGGCAACCGGTTTGGAAGCGAGCCCGGTTCTCGGAGGCTGTCCGGAGAAGGAGGATTGGGTGCCCATAGGGTTGCTGTCCTCCAGGGAGGGTGGACGTGAGACCTGCTGCTCTACCGCCACCTGGATGACCACGGGTGGCAGTGCAGCTGGGGTTGCAACAATGAGAGGGGAGGACGCGGCTGGGGTCTGGAGTGGTGGCACATCTCAGCATGCCCCGCCTCCTTGGACCTTCTAGTATGCCGCCGCCTTCTGGGATTGGGGCACCTAAAAGCGGAAAAAGCCCCACGCACACTCCTGGAGATATGCCCCAGTGACAACTGCCAGATCGGGCTATGAAGGGCTCAGTGGACCACCTGATGCGCTACAGTGAGTTGTTGGGGGGTCCCGAGCTCCATCCACCTGGGAGGAATACATGCACTGTATGGAGGATGGCCACTGAAAGTCCCTCTGAAGCCTGATAGAGCTCTGCAGCCGCCTTGGGAGTCCTGAACAGAGAGAAATGAGTGCAGAGGAAGGGGCTTTAAAGTGCAAAAAAAAAAAATCTCCGTGATGCCTGAGGTGACTCATCCTGGAGCAGACTCCTCCTGGTTTCTCTTTATGTCTTAGGATGTGGGTCACACTAACCCTTTCCCATTTGCTGGATTTGTTTCTTGGGATGTGGATATGTTCAATCCACACTGTCTGGCTGGTACCTTGCTACTTTAAGATGGGCGGTAGGTCTTCAGCTGGCTCCTCCCACTCATCCGGTGGTAAAACCCTCAGCTCCGCCCCATGGACGCCAGATCTTCCTAACGCTTGGAAGCTCAAGTTCCCTCCTTAGTGTTCTCACGTTCTGTAGGCCCTGGATCTTAAATCTTTGGATTTTCTCCCAAAACTTACCCTTAGACTCACTCAAGTTTGGTCTTCACCTCATTCCCCTCATGACTGCGATGGAGACAAGATCCGTTCCTGGGTTCCGTCGGTGCCCTTGCGGACAGAAAATGTCTCACACCAACTCACACCACGTCCATTTACTGTCTGGCATGACCATGATCCACAGGCTTGCGAACTCTGTCCTCCTCCTCCTCATCAGTGCTTGGGGACTGTGCTGCCTGACTACAGCTGGGGTGACCGGAGAAGCGGTACCCACCGGTCAAATCGAGTAGACCCATTGGGTGGTGTCTGGTGGTGGGCTCGTGGAACAGCTCACGGTTCTCGAGGAGGGAGGGCGCCCAGGCCGCAGCGAAGTCTCTCCTCAGCCTCGGCCTTCATCCCGCCTCCAACTGGGCTCTTCCTACATGGCTTCCTTTTCGAGCAATGCTAGTCCCTCAAGGAGGGTCCTTCTGGGTTCCATAGCCCTCGGTCCAAAGAAGGATCCAAGAAAGGTAGGACCCAGCATCGACATTCTTGGGAGGCGGGAGAGATTTCATTCGGATCATCGCCTCTCTGCTTTGGTCGAGGTTGCGGCCCGGGCTGCTGGTTTCACTGGAGTCCCTCGGACCAGCCAGTCAAGGCTCCTGTTGAAGAGGCTGAGATTTTTCTCGAGTCCATCAACAGGTTGTTGACTGAGGAGGCCGACAACTCTCTTTCTCAGACACTGATGCTTCAGTGTCCTCCAAGGACTTACCTCAGCCTGCTGAGCCGGCGTCCCCGGTCAAAGGACCTGAACCAGAGGCGATGGGTCCCCATTTCTTCCTCGGCCCACCGATAGCACCGCCGCCCGGTCTTGGTTTCAGTCCTCCTCACTTCTGGAGGTCCCTATCTTCGGCGGTCCTAGTCCTGACACTACAGTAAGCGGTGCGCCCGCTCCCTCATTCTCCTTGGCAGAGAAAGAGGCTGTGGCGTAAGTTGCATCGGCGCTACAAGAACCTCATGGTAGCAACTTCTTTTGGCTGGCAGCAAGCGGCGCTGGCTTCTCGCCCGGCAATTAAATGGCTGTAGCGGACTGCGAAGCCATCTCCTGCCCATAGTTCCTCAGTCGAGGATCCGTTTGGTGCTGACTGCTTGGCCAAACCGACTGCTCTGCCTTGTGGTGGAACCACCGCCTCAGCTGAAGATTGGGGTGCTGACCAAGGATTCTCAGTCGGCTCAGGGTTTGCTCCATCAGTTGTCGGTCACTCTCTATCCCCGATCGCCTCGGCATGTGGAGAGTGGCTCAGGCAGTCAACAGCTGTACGTGGACTCTTTGGAGTCCGAGGACTCTCATTGTATTCCCATCCAGTCAATCTGGAATCCTCGGGGGTCTGTCCATGGATGAGAGCCCACTTTGTTCCTGGGTGTTCTTCGACTCATCTTGAGTCCACGGGATGCTGCTCGAACCCGTGCAAAGCAGGCCAGATTCTGGACAGGGGATTCCCCACGGAGGCCATTGTGGGTCTGGCTCTTGAGCTCTGCGGCGCTGAGCCTCCTGCCCTGCCCTGCGCCTTAAGCCAGGATGACCGGCAAATGTCCGGTCCCTACCAGCTCCCTCTCCAGCTTCTTGGAGCACCCTCGGCCGAGGGGTTGGTGGCTAATTCTGTTTTCAGGCACTCAGGCAACACCAGGGATGTGGACAAGCCCTCAAATAAGGAGTCCAAAAGCTGGACTATTCTGGGAGGAAGGTGTACACTGCCGCCTCTTTCGGCCTTTGTCAGGCTAGCTCGGCCGTTCTGATCACACATTTCTCTCACACCCTGTTGGGCTCCCTGGATGAGGTCTCCTCATCACCCGGCTGACGTCCAGACCACGGTCAAGCAGGTTCGGGACCATGGAAGGCGGTGGCTAAACAGCTGCAGACAGCTCTGGACATCAGAGACTGGTCAGTTGTGGCTGCAATGGCAATGCGTCCGGGGGCTTGGTTGCAGATCTAGAGCCTTATGGCAGACACCAAACACAAGCTAGCAGATGTCCCTTTCTGGGCACTGACCTGTTCGGGCCTTTGGTGGAGGGTCACCTCCAGCGATTGAGAAGTCCAGTGCCACCTTAGGCTCGGTTGCATCTGCTCAGAGGGACAAAGGTCACCATCAGCAGCATAAACCCTTTCATCCTCCCTCCTGTGGCAAGACCCTGTCAGTAGCAGGGCCAGCAGGCTCATGCTTGGTGCTCTAAAGCCAAGTCCATCGCTTCCTCAATCAGGAAGCGGGGAAGGCTCGGCAGCCCTCGTGAGGTTCCTTCTCCTCCAAGCCTGCCCAGTGACAGGTTGCGGGGTGCTGCTTCAACCCTGTCTCACCACCCCTGGGTCCCCTCGGGGGCAGCTCAGTCCTTCCTTTCTGCCTGGTCCGTTATCACCACGGACTGCTGGGTGCTGGACGTGGTGGCAGGGGCCTGCCTCTGAAATTTGAGCAAGTCCCTCCGCTTTGAGCCAGCGCCCTGCGGTGGGCCAAGGATCCGTAGCTCCCTGTCAGCTCTCTGAGATAACATAGTCCTGCTCCTCATCAAGGGGTAGTCAACAAGGTGGTAGATCCTCCTCCGTGCCCAGGGTTTGTTTCCAGGTACTTCCTGGTTCAAAACAGACGGGGACTGGTACACCGTTCTTGATATGCATGACCTGAACAAGTTCTTAAGGCTCGCACATTCGGATGGTGACTCTGGCTCAGATCATACCATCCCTGGAGCAGGGCATGTGGTTCTTCTACCTGGACCTTCAGGACACATTCTTTCACATCCCAATCCATCCGTCTCATCAGCGGTTCCTCTGCTTTCGGGCAGAGAGAACCCTCTATGAGTTCTGGGCCATGCCCTTGACCTTTCATCAGCTCCGGGGTCTTCACCAAATGAATGGCAGTGGTGGCAGTATTCCTGCAGCGCGAGGGTCCAGGTCTACCCTTACCTGGATGATTGATTGATAGCAGCCCCTCCAGGTTGGAGGCAGGCAGTCTAGAGACCTGGCCCTCTGGTTTTGCTCTCAACTCGGCCTCCTCATCAACTCAGCCAAGTTGGAACTCGTGCCATTGCAGGTGATTCAGTTCATTGAGGCAGAGCTCGACTCTCTCGAGCCAGAGTCCGGCTCGGTGGACAGGGCCGAGGTACTTTCCTCCTTTGCCCAGTCATTTCTGGTTGGGCCCGGATTTCCTGTGCCTTCTGGGTCTCATGGCGGCCTGCACTAGCGTGTTCCTTGGGCCTACTGGCATGCGCGCCCCCTGCAGTGGGGCTGGCCCACCAGTGATTTAAGTGCTCGGGTCTTCCAGACGAGCTAGTCTCTGTGACCCAGGAGAGTGTGAGATGGCCTGCAGTGTGCCTCATCCCAGCTCATCTGCAAGAGGGTATCCCGTTTGTCTTCCCCGAGCCGACAGTCATTTTGATGACCGACACCTCTCTGATGGGTTGGGGTGTCCATCTGGGGAGCATAGAGCCCACATGACTCTGGTCCCCTCAGGAGTCCCGATGCCACATCACCCTGCTGGGTCTGCCTAGCCCTGTCCGCCTTCACTCCATTCATTCAAGGTCAAGTGGTCCAGGTCCAGACGGACAACACCACAACCATGTACTATCTCAACCGACAGGGCAGGCGCACTCCTTACCTCTGTGCAAGGAGGCTCTTTGCATTTGGTCTCTTGTGCTCAGCCTGGAGGCAGATCTACTAGCCATTCATGTGGCAGGAGCCTCGAACAGTCTAGCTGATGTCTCTCAGCGGATAGGCGATGCATCGCACAGGTGGTCTCTCCTGCCGGAGGTAGTACAAACCTGTTCTCCCACTGGGGTACTCCTCAGGTGGACCTGTTCCCTCCAGGAGAACGCAAAGCTGAGGCTGTATCACGCCTGCCCCCTCAGCAGGGCTCACTGCAGGGGATGCCTTCCGAGGCCGTGAACCCCAGGCCTCTTTTACGCCTTCCCTCCATTTCCTTGGTCCACAAGGTGCTTCTCAAGGCGAGGAAGGACAAGGCACAGGTGATCTTGATAGCCTCGGACTGGCCTCACAAGTTCTGGTATCCAGATCTCCTCAGCCTCACCTCCAGGCTCCAGAGGCAGCTTCCAGCCTGCCCATACCTGCTCTCCATCAACAAGGGAAGGTACTCCATCCGGACCTTCAGTCCCTGCACCTGATGGCCTGGTTCCTGAGTAGCTAGAGTTCCAGGCCTTGGGTCTTTCCGACGAGGTCTTTAACATCGTTGAGGCATCCCGTGAGGAGTCGACCAGAAAATGTTATGCCTTTAAATGGAGAGATTCTCCATTTGCTGTCAGAGCAGGGATGGACCCCTCATGCTGCCGTTGGCTAGCATTTTGGACTACCTGTGGTCCCTTTCTCAGCAAGGGCTTCGGTCAACGACCCTTAAGGTGCACCTGGCAGCCATCTCTGCTTACTGAGCACAGGCCGGCAAGCAGTCTGTGGCGCAGGAGAAGGTAGTATGGTGCCTTTTCAAAGGCCTAGGTCACACAACCTCTCCGGTGCTTGAACCTCCACCTCTGTGGGATTTATTGCTGGTATTGGCCACGCTTTATGGGAAGCCATTCGAACTGATGCACAGGTGTGACATCTCCCACCTGTTGTGGAAGACCGCTTCTTGGTGTCTATCACGTCAGCCAGAAGGATTGGGGAGCTCCAGGCGCTTCCCATCGAATCTCCCTACCTGGTCTTTCACAGGGACAAGGTTGTCCTGTGCCCCCACACAAAATTTCTTCCGAAGGTGATGTCGGAGTTTCACCTGAATCAGGTGCTGACTCTGCTAGTGTTCTACCGAATCACACCTCAAAGGTGGAGTACAGACTCCATACTTTGGCCTGAGAGAGCGCTTGCCTAATATAAAGAGTGTACAGCGGACATTCGGGGAGAGGTTCACCAGCTGTTTGTCACCTGTACTGAAGCCGCACCTGGCAGACCTGCAGCCAAGCGGATTATTGGCAGGTGGACCACTTCCTGCATTGATCTCTGCTATAGGTTGGCGGGCAAGGAGCCTTCCGTGGGGATAGAGTTCATTCCACCCGCCATACCACTGTGTCGGTGGCTGCTTCTAGGGATGTCCCTATCCAGAAAATCTGCAGGGCTGCTACCTGGAAGTTAGCACACACCTTCATTTCCCATTGCCTCATCGACCTCAAGTCATGCCGAAATGCTGGTTTTGGGACCTCAGTTCTCCAATCCCTGTTTCCTAAGTAGGGGTGTGCACCTTGCCTCCCTCCTCCCGGAGAACTGCTAGGAGTCTGCCTGACAGTGTAGATTGAACAACATATCCACTTCCTAGAAATACAGGTTACTCACCTGTAACAGGAGTTCAGGGGAGCAGGCAAGCACCATCTACACAGACCCACCCGACCTCCTCGCTTCGACGCACAACCTGGTTTCCAGCGGCTAGATCTGGCATCATGGACGGAGCAAAGGGTTTTACCACCTTGGTGAGTGGGAGGAGCCAGCTTGAAGACCAACCGCCCATCTTAAAGCGGCAAGATACCTGCCAGACAGTGTGGATGAACAACATATACCACTCCTAGAACTCCTGTTTCAGGTGAGTGACCTGTATTTTTCAACCTTACATCTGAACTAAGGTGACACATATATCGGATATGTAAAATATGGAACAGAAATGGTGATGGTGCGCTGCCAAACAAAATCAAGAAACATTTAATGAGAAACTTCTACACAGGGTTTGTATTACATCTGTGAGACCACAGCATAATTGTTGATAATTCCCTAGCTGACACGGCAAGGCTGCTGCCAGTGAAAAGTGCCATCAAGCAACCAGATCAGAAATTAGCAAAGTGTTCATATTTCTTTAACAGTTTGTACCTGTTTGTACATTGTAAGTTACTTAAAGGAGAGCTATTGGGAAGGGTGCTCGAGCCACTGGTGCATAGATTGTGGCTCTAGCACCCCTCTTGCCGAGTCCCAGTATTTATTTAGTGAATAAAGTACCTCATCACTTGTAAAATTTCGTCTCCCAGGGGTGCAGCTGTATATTGATAACGGGAGCACAGCCCCTGGGAGATCACGCTGCAAAACCTGCGAGATGGTGATGAGGTATTGCCTCTTCCTCTCTATTGCCCACATGGTCAGAGATATTAAATTCTCTGTATTTTGTATACCCAGTACTATTTTTACAAAATGTTCATATATACCATGTGGGTGCTGGCACCCATTGTTATTACGATACCAGATTCAACTAAGAGGTAAAGTATATTGGGGTTGGATTACCATCAGATATTGACCCCTTCCCCAAGATAAATGGCACAAGGCTTCAGCTTGTGCCTTTCAGGAGTGGGGTGTGGTGTTACCTGACAGCAGACCCTCTCATAGCCTTATAATGACTAATAAAACATGTCAAGACATAATTTTTTTATATATCAGTTTTATCTCATCTGCCCCAGCTGCCCCTTCTAACCAACCCCCCAGCATCACTGGCACTTAACCCTGCCCAGTCACCGGGTGAGGAGCCTGCAAGGAGTGGGTCTTCATCTGCAGCTGGAGGTGTTTTTGCTCCATTTTCTCCCTTCCTATTGCTGGGGCACACATGCAGGATGTGCGTATGTGGAGGCGCACACGTGTCTGCGGAAGTGCTGTAGCACCCTCCCTTCCATGGCGCCCACAGTCCCACACTAACCCTGAAGCCTCCACCTGGGGGCAGTCATTGGGCGGGAGCACCAATCCTCCCTCTCTCCCGGGAGAGGAGGCTGTCCTCTGGATGCTCAATCTCTCCTCTCCCTGCCAACCCACGGTGGCCTGTGCTCATTCCTGAACATGGGTTGCTGGCGTGGCACGCTCTGCCATCTGCTTATGGTTATTGTATAATATTTGTATTATAAATCAATGGTCTGTATATGAAATTGTCTCACACAAGTTAGCAGTTTGGCTTTTAACCTTGAAAGTGTCAGTGAAGATGTCATTGAACTGACCAGGGAAAAACTTAATTAATGCTTTCCTTCGAGTGCTTTGATGTTGGTTCCTGAATATGAATTTCATGACACCAGGAAAGGACGTAATTGGCTGATTTCCTTGGCTTTCTCACACCTTAGTGACAAATTGTGGGGTTGTAAAACCTCAGAGAAATGTTTGATTAAAGGCTGTCCTATGTAGGAAATGGCTTTTTCTGATATTCACATTTAATTAAAATATCTCCTTGTAGAAATTATGTTAGAATGTACTCTAAGGAGGAGCTAGCTGACTCACCAAAAGGTGGTAGGAAAGAGAGTTAAAAATTAAACATTGTGTCTGGGAAATGTGTGGTATCTGATTCTAGACTCAGAGAGATAGAACTCTGACTTAGAAAGCATTTAGAAAGGTAACACTTAGAGAAGAATTAAGTGTTTGTGGTAAAGTTTGTATTCTGTAACTTTCCTTTTTATTTGTAGATGACTGTGATGTTTGTGAGATATCATTTGTTCTGTATTTTATTTTACCTATTTTAAAACTTTTTAGTAAACTACATTTTCTGTTATTTTACATGTGATTGCTGAACCTGTATTTCTGACGACAGTTGTGAAAAGCTTGATTGTGTTACTGAGCTTGCTTAAAGGTAAGAAATATCTAGGTCTCTTACGGAGTTGTAAGGGTTCATTTTGGATATCTGGCTGGATGCCTTTTGTGCAAAAGATTATATTGCATCCCCGAAGAGATTATTATCTGAGTCTGTTAATTGGATGTGCTAGCATAAGGTTCACAGTTTGAATCCTCCAGAACTCGAAGCTAACAGGTGATTGGACCTAAAGCAGACAGGAGGGTTACCCTGTCTGTTATCTGTTCACACTGTTGCACTCTTGAGGTTGGCACTGTGGGAGCAGAGGGCCTGATCTGCAGTGCGTTTGTGATGGATTTGGTTGGCAGTGGTGCGATTTTAAAAGTGTTTGGTAACACAAGCTTTAACAGTTCAGTGTATTAGATTAATACTGTACAGCTCATGTGCAAAATAAGGCAGTGATTTATTTTAAAAAGTAAACAGAACTATATTATTTTGCTTACAGTCAAAGTTCCTACTTGTTTTCTTTTTTTTCTAAAGTGCAAGTTAGTTGTAGTTAGGGAAGAAGATGGCTTCCAATTACAGCGGTACACTGCAGACTACCTGAAGCAGTTGTGCCAGGACAGAGGAGTCCAACACAAGGGAAAGCTAACAAGCAGAACCTCGTGGACACTCTGGTGGCTGCTGATGCCCAGAGCCTCAAGTCACAGTCTGTGACTGAAAAGGACTGAACCTTGGGCATGGAGGGGCCAGAGTCCAGTGCAGTGTCCAGATCCAGTGAGGAGGACAGCAGGGCCAGTGCAAGCCAAGGGCCACAGCAGCAGGGGAAGATCACCAGCATTCTGGAGCCAGAAGCAGTCAGGCTGCAGATGGAGTTGTGGAGGATGGAGCTGGATGTTGAACAGAAAAAGTTCCAACTGCAGATGGAAAAAGGGGAAAGAGAGACAGCTTCAGTGAGAGGCGGAGTGAGAACAGAGAGAAGCTGAGAACAGCAAGAAGCTGAGCGAGAACAGCAAGAAGCTGGAGCGAGAACAGCGGGAGGCTGAGCAAGAAGAGAGACTGCGTCAGCAAGAGGCTGAACAAGAGGAGAGAGAGCACCAGCGGAGATTTGAACTGGAGAAGCTACAACTCCCATGACCAGCACCAGAGCATGTAAGTGGCCTGGGTTTAACTGGAACTACAAGACTGGGTTACAAATTAAATTCCAAATTGATGGCTGAATTTAAAGAGGGGAGGATATGGATGCCTTTTTAAATTCCTTTGAAAAGTTTGTATTCAGTTAAATATTCCTAGAGAGTCCTTGAACTTCCAGTTGTTCCGCTACTTACCGGAAAGCTTGGGATGCATTGGGTCAAATGGACAATGAGGACAGTAATGATTACAGCAAACTTAAAGCTGCACTTTTAAAAAGTAGGATTTAACTGCAGAAGCATGCAGAGCTAAATTCCATAAGCTCAGGAGAAGCTCTGACATGAGCTACGAGCTAGCCACGAAACAATGTCAATTTTAAAACGTTGGTGGGAAGGAATTGAAGCACACTCTGTAAATAAAATTGAAAATGCTTTATTGTTAGAGCAGTTTTTTGGGGTATGCTAGCAGAGCTGAAAACCTGACTGGAGGACTGAGATCCAAAAGCGGTGCAAGAAGCTGCTGAACTCTCGGACCACTATGCCAGGAGCAGACCTGCTCTGAGAACGAATGGGACTGGCATGGCAGCGCAGAAAGGAAAAAGCACACCTTCAGGGTAGCTAAAACCCTCACTGTTTCCACCAAAACCAGGGAGCCCCAGGTTTCAAAGAAAAGATTTTCCTGAGAGAAGAAATGAGTGTTGGATTTGCAGAGAAACTGGGCATATTGCCAGACAGTGTCTCAAAAGGACAAGTAGTACCCAAAGTGGTGCTTGAAAAGAAGTGGGTTGTTTATGTGTCCTGAAAGCATGCCAGTCGAGCATGAGGAACACATGCACCCAGTCACTGCGAATGGTGTATAGACACATGGGTTAAGAGACATGGGGGCATCCCTGATTTTGGTAAAAGGGATCTGGTAGAGCCTGGTCAGCTTATACCCAATCAATCTGTGACTGTCACGAGGATTCACTGGGAGGAGAAAACCTTGCCACTTGCTAGTGTCCTCCTAGACTGGGGTGAGACGGGGGACCCGTACAAAGGTTACCATAGCCGAAATTTAGCCGTTGATGTAATTATCGGCAACAATCTCAAACAGGGATGTGTGTGCAGTTACTACAGCTGCCGGGCAAGGAAAAGTTGTGGTTCCCGAACCCTGTAGAAGCCCCTATGGAAACCACTGGGAGGCTGCTTCCCCAGCCTGGGTCTCCTGAGATGGAGACTAATGAAGAGGAGTAGAAATATCCCGGTAGCAGTTAACCCAACAGCTACGGAGGGTTACCCGAGGAAGGAGGGTGACCCATTGTCAGAGGGTTGGGGATGACAGTGATCCTGAATGTCCTGACACTAGAGCTAGGGACCCTAGTTTAGACACGCAGAGGGACCTGTGGCATGCCTTCGGAATATGCAAGGAGTTTGCAGCTGCTCAGAAAAGTGACCCTAGTCTAGAGAAGCTGAGGGCTTGGGCGGACTGATGAAGCACAGGGGGTGACAAGAAACATAAAGTTTATTGGGACAATGGACTAATGTATATGCAGGATGCTAAGACAGAGGGAAGGGTGATAGGCAGGCAGCTTGTTGTTTCCCAGAGGTACCGTGAGCAGTTGCTCAAGATTGCACACACTATTCCCATGTCTGGTCATCTGGGAATTGCGTGCACAAACACAGTGGTTGGCTCAGAATTTCTATTGGCCTAACTTCACCCAGCAGGTGAAGGAGTATTGCAGGTCTTGTCATTGATGCCAAGATATAGGGAAGGCAGGTAAGAAACCCAAGCCACCCTAATTCCATTGCCCATAGTGAAGGAGCCATTCCAGAGGGTGGGAATGGATATTGTGGGCCTTTAAATACCCCAGCTCCTCTGGGAAGAGGTTCATCCTGACTGTGGTGGATTATGCCACCCAGTATCCAGAGCAGTCACCTCATCCTCACTGAGGACAGACAAAGTGGCAGATGCTTTACTTGGGATTTTCTCCGTGTTGGGTTTCCGCAGGAGGTTATCACTGATCGAGGGGTTCCTTCATGTTGGACCTGATGAAAAGTTTGTGGGAGAAATGTGAGGCGGTGCAGGGTGCATGACATCTATCACCCGCAAGCCAGTGGGCTTGTGGAAAGATTTAACAGTACCCTGAAGTCAATGCTCCAAGCATTTTCTGAACAGCATGGGATGACCTGGGAGAAATACCTTCCCACCTGTTGTTTGCCTACATGGAGGTGCCCAAGAGTCGACAGGGTTTTCCCCTTTGAGCTGTTATATGGACGCTGGGTATGTGGGTCCCTAGACCTGATCCGGAATGACTGGGAAGGCAAGCACACCACCTGGAACTCCCATAGTGGATTATGTCCTTAGGGTTAGGGAAAAGCTGAAGGACCTTATGGGAACAGCCCAGAGCAACCTGGCAGTGGCCCAACAAAACAGAAGATGTGGTACGACTGCAGAGCCAGAGCTTGCTCATACACGGTGGGTCAGGAAGTCATGGTCCTAATTCCGTCTGGAAAGACAAGCTGTAGGCCGAGTGGGCAGGACCATACAAAGTAGTCAGAAAGGTAAATGTTGTAAACTATATCATAGAGTTACCTGACAGAAGACATACACAAAGAATGTACCATGTCAACATGATGAAGCCATACACTAATAGGGCTGACATGGTGTTTGCAATGTGTAGTCCTGGGGAGGGGCGGATGAAGGAGACCCTTTCTGGACTTGCTGGAAGAAAGCAAGAGGGAGTCCTCAGTGGAGACAATTAAATTGTTATCCCAGTTGGCCCCGAACTAGATCCGGGAAGTAAGGGAGGTTTCAGCAGACTTTGCCCGCTGTTTAGCACCAAGCCTGGACTAACCTCATAGCGACACATGATGGAGGCAAGGGCATGGCGCCCACTCTGGCCGAAAAAGCATATCAGGTGTCTGAGGCTGTCCAAAAGGACATCAGGAGGGAGGTGGAGAAAATGCTGGATTTAGGGGTAATTCAGAAATCCCACAGCCTCAGGCCTCACCTGTAGTCCTTGTTCCCAAGCCGGATGGCTGTACTCATTTTGTATGGTCTATTGTGGAGTGAATGCAGTCATAAGTCAGACACCCACCCGATGCCACGGACAAAGAACTCCTGGACAAGTTGGGAGGCGACATACCACAACTGTTGACCTGACAAAGTGGTATTAGCAGGTACAGTTAACTGCCAGAGCTAGGGAGAGGTTGGCCTTCACCACTCCAATAGTATTTTCTGAATTTAAAGTAATGCCGTTCGAACGAAGAACGCCCGCCACTTTCCAAAGGTTGGTGAACCAGGTGTTAAATGGTGCTGAGGAGTGCGGTGTTGCGTACCTGGTTGACATTGCCATCTTTAGTGCCAACTGGGAGGAACACCTGTCCCACCTTAGGGAAGTGCTGGGCAGGACACAGAGGGCCAGGCTCACTGTCAAAGTGGAGAAGTGCCAGGTGGCCATGGCTGAAGTGGCATACTTTGGGCATGTTGTGGGCCAGGGACAGCTCCGTCCTAACCAAGTAAAAATAGAGGCATCAAGGCAGGGCCCAGACCACAAAGCAGAAGCAGGTCAGGAGTTTTCTGGGGACAGCAGAGTACTATAAGAAATATGTACCCAGTTACAGTGCCTGGCCACTCCCCTATCTGACCTGGTAAAGAAAAGGATGCCTAAGAAAGTTACCTGGGAACCAGCCCGTGAAAAACCTTTACCCGACTGAAGGAGGCACTGTGCAGTGCTCCTGTATTGACAAGTCAGACTATAGCAGAGCCTTTATAGTCCAGACTGATGCCTCAGTTGTGGGTATTGGGGCAGTGTTGAGTCAGACACCCAACCAAGGAAAGATCACCCCATAGTGTACCCTAAGTAAAAGTTACTTCCCAGGGGCGGGCTTACTGTACTGTAGAAAAGAGTGTCTTGCCATGGTGTGGGCCCTAAAGAATTTAGAGCCATACTTATATGGGCAGCATTTTGAGGTAAAAACTAACCACAACCCCTGGTTTGGCTGGCACAAATGGGTAAAACGAATGTGAGACTACTAAGATGAGTCTTGCCTTGCAAAGAGTATGACATGACGGTCTCCCACAGGGCAGGGGCAGCTAATGAAAATGCCGATTGCTTGTCGGCGTCAATATGAGACATGAACTGACTTGGGAGCTCATCCCATGCAGGGGATACAGAATGAAAATTCAGTCTAGGTGGGAAAGATTGTGACACTCTGCCATCTGCTTATGGTTATTGTATAATATTTGTATTCTAAATCAATGGTCTGAGTATGAAATTGTCTCACAAGTTAGCAGTTTGGCTTTTAACCTTCAAGATGTCAGTGAGGATGTCATTGAACTGACCAGGAAAAACTTAATTAATGCTTTCCTTCCAGAGGGATAGTTTATGGCCCTTATCAACTGCTGCTGCTTTGATGTTGGTTCCTGAATATGAATTTTATGACACCAGGAAAGGACGTAATTTGGCTGATTTCCTTGGCTTTCTCACACCTTTGTGACAGATTGTGGTGTTCTAAAACCTCAAAGAGAAATGTTTGATTAAAGACTGTCATATGTAGGAAATTGCTTTTCTGATGTTCACATTTAATTAAAAGACCTACTTGTAGAAATTATGTTAGAATGTACTCTAAGGAGGAGCTACTGACTCGTCAAAGGGGTTGGGGAAAGATAGCATTAAAAATGAAACATTGTATCTGGGAAATGTGTGTATATGATTCTAGACTCTGTGTGAGAGAGAGAGAGAGAGTTCTCTGACTTGGAAAGCACTTAGAAAGGTAACACTTAGAGCAGAATTAACTGTTTGTGGTAGGAGTTTGCATTGTGTACAAGGGTTACAAGATTTTCATAATGTATCCCCTTATTTTCAAAAACATGATTTTGTGTTTATGGGTGATATTAATTTGAACTGGGCAAATATGAATGGTGCTTTTGAAACTTTGTTAGATTCTTACAAACTAACTCAATGTATTCTTGAACCCACAAGATTCAATTTTAATTCTGTGAATCACACCATATTGGATTGGTGTGTTACTAATCGGCAGGGATGATGTCTTGAGTTGGAGTTCTTGGGGATTCTGTTAGTGATCATCAGGTTACTTCATGTTCTAAATTTAGAAAGCCAAAATTCCATCTAGAATTGTGCAAACTCATAAACTGAATATTCCCACGAAATTTTGTTTGGGAATTAAGTAACTTGGATTGGTCATTTTGATATCTATACCAGATCCAAATTGCGCTGTTGATTTTTTTTTGTAATCAGCTCTTACAAATTCAGAATAAACTAGCTCCTCTTCGAGCATCCTGGGTTTGTGGGTGTTACACCCATGGTATACAAATGAGTTGAAAGTTTTTGTGAAAAATAAAAATCTGCTTGGTTAAAGTATAAAATGCTTCCTACTGTTAAGCATTTGTAAGATTATAGAACAGCTAGAAATTTGCTATCAAGAAAGGTGAAACAAGCCAAGATTGATTATTTTCTGGCTAAGTTGAAGAGTGTATCTAGCAAACCAGGGCAATTTTGGGATACTATTAATAACTTTGTTTCCCTAAAGTTAAGTCTTACCTTATATCACTTAAAACTCCTGATCGAGTTGTTTCTGACCCACTAGAGATGGGTAATTTGCTTAGTTCAAGTTTTTTTGATGATCCTATTCGGCCCCGAATTTGTATCTATTGACCCTACTGAATTTAATGAAGCAACGTTAACGTTTGATAGTGGTCAAAAACTGGTGTTATATTTCAATTTATTTTTGATGGGTTACAGCTGTTGAAGTATTGAAATTGTTAAATTCATTGCCTGATAAGTTTGGTGATTGTGGGGTGTGCTTGATGCCAGATTTGTCAGGTTAGTTGCCCCATTTATTGCTGAACCTTTGAGTATAGTATATCATTTATGTATTTCTGTTAATGTTTTCCCATTATCATGGAAGGTGGCTCGGTAGTACCGATTCTTAAAAAAAAATACTAAACCTAGTGGAGTTGAGGATTATCGATCTATTTCGATTTTAAATCCTTTGGGGAAAGTTCTTGAAAGATTAACTAGCCAATTGAATGAATTTTTGGGAGCAGCGGATGTTCTTTATGAAGAGCAACATGGTTTTCGGTGGTGTAGGGGTACATGTACAGCCCTGGTCAGGTTCATGAATGCCGTCTAGAAGGATGCAATAATGGAATGTTAACTGGGTGGTTTTGTGGACCTGTCCAGGGCTTTGATTTGATAAATCATTCTCTTCTTAGTCAAAAGCTTTGGCTATTGTATTAGCTGTTCCTGCAGTAGAACTCATTTCTGATTATTTGCAGGCGTTCCAGTTTGTTTTCATTGGTTCAATCAATTCATTAGTTTGTCATACTGTTTGTGGAGTACCTCGGGTCTGTTTTGGACCCTTGTTGTTTTCTTTGATTATGAATCAAGTTCCTTTTATTTTGATAAGTGTAAATGTCTTTTGTATGCAGATGATTTGATATTGTTTTGTCAGGGTAAGTCTTAGGAGTATATTAATCAGACTTTGGAAAATGAGTGTAAGAAGTTATGTCATTGGCTTACTAACAATTTAATGCTGTTGAATATTCATAAAACCAAGGCAATGTTGTTTGGAAGTTCTGTAAACTTGGCGAATGCCCTCCTATGATCATTCATGATGTTTAGGGAACTTACTTGACCAAGTTTCAGAATTTAAGTATCTGGGAGTTCTTTTAGACCCTCGTTGACCTGTCTTTCTCAGGTAAAATTAGTAAAAAGGAGTTAATTGTAGGTTAGGCCAGTTATATAAACTTAAATCTTATTTGTGTTATGATTGCGTCTTAAGTTGGCAAATGGTATTTTGATGCCATATGTTGGTTATGTTTCTTCTTTATATGTTAAATTGGGGACTAAGGAGAAGCAGATTTTGAGTGTGGTTTATAACAGTATATGTAGATTTGTTTTGGATGCTCCTTATTTGACTCTTTGTTTTTGTATTCTTCATTGAAGTGGCTGTCGCCTCAGTTTAGATTTGAATTTTCTTTAGAAAAATTGGTTCATCAGGCCATTTATTCAAATGGCTTTTCTCCATTACCTGATTTGGTTCAGGTTTGGGAAATTCAGGAAAATTTGAGAATGTCTCGGGGATATATTGGTAGTACAAGGTGTTAACAACAATTGTAACATGGCACAAAAGATGATGGTGAAATGGAGGAACAAGATTGGTCCAAAGGCATCAGCTGATCTAAAACCGAGCTGGTATTAATCCAGCAGTAGAGCCCGCTTCGGTATCGGGATCGCAAAAATAAAGATTACAAGTGACAGATTCAGTCTGTGGTGTCATCTGTGTTTGTGTATGTGGTGTCTGTGCCTGCAGATGGTGCTCATAAAGCAATAGAATGGCCAGAAGAGAAGCAGAAATCCACATCCTGAATAGGCAATGAGAAGACAGATAGCAGTACACTAAGCTGAAGTACTAGAGTCCGTTCAGATAGGAAGTACCGGACAGAAAGAGAATAAATAAAACAATCACTGCTGTTTCAGTATATCTAGATTTCATAGTGTCACTGTTTTGGTAGAGAAATTTCACACTGCCCTGCTTGTATGCACCATCGGGATCCAACGCCGAACCAGTAACCATAAAACAGTGGGTACTAATTACAGAAATGTACTGTACTGTCTCTGTGAGATATAGTAGTAGTGTTGTGGTGGGTAGTGAAAATACGGACACTATATAAATAAATGTCTATCGTCAAGCGTGAACACGCACATGAGTCAGATCATCTCACTGTCCTACAAGCAAGAAGCAGTCCGTGAGTTTAGCAAGCACGATTATTAATGTGGTATAACGTTTGATGCTGTGAAGTGAAACAGTGATCGGAAAATATTCCACTTGCAGTTGCCATGTTACCAAGCGTATTAATTCCCTCCAGCGTCGGGCTCTACTGGTGGATTAATGCTCGCTGGTGGTTGGAAGAATTTACCATGCCATGTACACACCAACCCCTCCAGCCAGGCATTAATCTACCAGTAGAGTCCTCTCTGTCAGGGATTAATGCTTACTTATGGATTGAGAGCATTTGAGCATCAGGCCTGTTCACTATGGAATAAGCTGCCAGTTGCAAAGGGTAATTAAATCTTACTCAAGTTTTAAGGTAAAGTTTAAAAATTATTTGTCAGCCCAGTCTAAGTATTTATGTAATTTGTAAAATTGTATAATTGTTGTCTTAATGTTGTTTGTTGTGCTTTTTGTGTTCGGTCGGTCCTGAAAAGGGCTTTGGCCCGAGTCCTAATCTGGTTAACAAATAAAATGAAATGTAAATTTCCTTTTTACTTGTAGATGACTGTGATGTGTGATATAATTTGTTCTGTATTTTATTTTACCAGTTTTAAAACTTTTAGTAGACAACATTTTCTTTAAAATACTGCCTGTGCTCTTTTCTGTTATTTTGCATGTGCTTGCTGAACCTGTATTTAAGACTGACAGCTGTTACAAGCTTGATTGTGTTATTGAGTTTGCTTAAAAGGTATGAAACACCTAGGTCTCTCTTATAGAGTTGTAAGGGTTAATTTTGGATACCTGAATGGATGTTCTTGGGCGAAAGACGATATTGCTTCCCCCAAAGAGTGTATTATCTGAGCCTGTTAAGTGGATATGCTAGCATAAGGTTCACAGTTTGAATCCCTCCAGAACTTGAAGCCAACAGGTGATTAAGACCCAAAGCAGACAGGAGAGTTACCCTGTCTGTTACCTGTTCACACTATTGCACTCTGAGGTTGGCACTGTGGGAGTAGGGGCCTGACCTGCGGAGTGCGTTTGTCACGGTCACACTGACCCTTTCCCATTTGCTAGATTTTTCAACCTTATGTCTGAACTAAGGTGACAAATATCGGATAGTGAAATATGGAACAGAAATGGTGATGGTGTGCTGCCAAACAAAATCAAGAAACATTTAATGAGAAACTTCTAAACAGAGCTTATATTACATCTGTGAGACCTCAACATACTGTAATTGTTGATACTTCTTCAGCTGACACGGCAAGGGCTGCTGCCAATGAAAAGTGCCGTCAAGCAACCAGATCAGAAATTAACAAAGTGTTCATATTTCTTGCACAGTTTATATCTGTTTTGTACGTTGTAAGGTACTTAAAGAGAACTACTGGGAAGGATGCTCGAGCTACTGGTGCATAGATTGTGGCTCTAGCTCCCCTCCATCCCAGTATTTATTTAGTGAATAATGTGCCTCATCGCTCATAAAATGTCATCTCCCAGGAGTGCAGCCGGCATATTGATAACAGGAGCGCAGGCCCCTGGGAGATCACACTGGCAAACCTGCGAGATGATGACACGGTGTTGCCTCTTCCTCTCTATTGCCCACATGGTCAGAGATATTAAATTCTCTGTATTTTATATACCCAGTGCTACTTATACAAAATGTTCATATATACCATGTGGGTGCTGGCACCCATTGTTATTACGATACCAGATTCAAGTAAGTGGTAAAGTATATTGGGGTTGGATTACCATCTGATAATGACCCCCTTCCCCAAGATAAATGGACGCAAGGCTTCAGCTTGTGTCAGGAGTGGGGAGGGGTGTTAGACAGCAGCCCTCCCATGGCCTTATAATGACTAATAAAACATGTCAAGACATCATTTTTCATATATAGTTTTATCTCATCTGCCCCCAGTGGCCCCTTCTAACCGACCCCTCTCCCAAACAGACCTGTCACCTGGGACTTACCCCTGCCGGTCACCGGTGCAGAGTCTCTGCAGTGGGTCTTCATCTGCAGCTGGAGATGTTTCTCCTACATTTTCTCCCTTCTAGTTTGCTGGGGCACACATGCAGGATGTGCATCGTGGGCACATCGTGTCCTTGAAGTTCCGTACTCCCTCCCTTCCATGGGCCCATAGTCCACTTACCCTCAAGCCTCCATCTGGGGCAGTCTTTGGGCGGGAGCACCAGTCCTCCCTGCCGGGAGGAGAGCTGTCCTCTGGATGCTCAATCCTCTCCCTCCGCTGCCAACCCCAGCGGCCCATGCTTGTTCCCGAACATGGGTTGCCGGCATGGCATGAGTGTGGCATCCAGTACCTCAACCCTCAGCATCACCAGGCCGGGTCAATATATAATTTATTATTTTACATTACTATATAATTTTAAATGGTCACCAGCACCTCCGTGTATGTGCCGTGGTATCACAAAATGGCAGCTATGCAGGTGACCCCTGTGGTATTCATATGGCTCACAGCCAATCAGAAGGCTGGATTTTGTCAATCAGTTTTAGAATGAAAGCATTTATTTGTAATATTCTGCACTTAGATTATGATGGGGCATGTAGCTAATATTCACTCATATTTTATGTTGCTATACCTTGCTGCTCTGTCTCTTGGCCTGGTCCAGTTGTTAACAAGAGTTCATCCTCAGTCTGGATTTTATATAATAAAATAAAAAATCTGGAGAGATGGAGGCTGCACTCTAGTCATGGGTAATCTGCCATTATCTTTACTAGCTACGACACCTACTGTATTACTGTAATCTAGCAATAGCAAGGTGGTGAAATAGTGTTTTAGACAGAGTACATGGCATTAAAGCACAGGTGCTGGTCCAAAGGCTGTTTTGCCAGCTGGCTAACTGACCTACTTTGGAAATCAGAAAGCTGCAGGAAGAGATGACCAGCTGCCTCATTTGTTGATAGTTTATTGTTTGTTCGTGCCCTTTTCCTAGACTCCAAAGCCACCCAAAACTCCAGTTTGTTTATTTATTTGAACTGAATTTTGTCTATCTCACACATTTTTCAAAGTTATCCAACTGGTGTCTGGGGCTGTTTAAAGGGAATATAAACAATATGTAATTTAAATCAACTGTTGTTTGTGCTTTCTGTTCATTATTGACATGCTGTTAACATGTCTGAAACTGTTTCGTTCTGTATGCTGTCCCCCGCTCCTTTTAGAGCTTTCAAATAGGCAATTACTATGTGTACTTAGGGAGAAACACACACACACACACACACCCACACACACACTGTGAGGCTTGATGTTTATTTTGAAGGCCTGATGATATCTGTTAGCTGGCTAATGAATGGGCAGAAACCGCTGAGATTGGTGGGGCTTTATTCTTTGAATTACAGAAAGTTTATGCCAGTCAGCCAGTTGAACACTGTCATTGTTATCCCTCCCAGAATTGGCTTTTGAATTGTAATCCTCCTGCATATCTACAGCCATTGTCTTACACAGTACACACCTACAGAACCCCCACACAACGTTATGTTTGCTTTCATGCAGGCAAACATAAAAATACTTCTGGCTGTAAAGATAACAAGGTCAGGCCAGATGGCAGGGACAAGGCAGTGTAAAGACAGTGGATCCATAATAGCCGACAGGAGGGAAGGTGAGCATGACCAGGGGCATAGGCATAAGACTTGGAAGCAAGTCTTTGGATGAGATGTTAAACTGAGGTTCCATCTGCCTGTTCTGGTGGTAGTTCAGGTGGATGTTAAAGATCCCATGGCACTTCTCGAAAGAGTAGGGAATTTTTATTGTGAATAGCAAATAGAAATATCATCCAAAGTCACAAAACAAGGTAAACAAAATATTGCTTCATATAATCCATCAGAAACATGAGCTGAGATCGGTATCTTGCAGGTTAACCTGCTATCCAGAACGGTGTCCTGCACAAGAAACTAAATTCAAACTATATGATTATACAATAAGGTATTTTCATTTTCCCTCAGCAAGTTATTTTCTAAAATTCTATAACATACATCATCCTAAGTAAAATCTTGAAGAACCCAATCACAACGTTTCCAGAGTGTATGAAACCTGTTTCTACAGTAGGTAAACTATTTTCTCTCAACTGTATAAGGTCCTTAAAAATGTAAGGACTTGTATGACTACTCCCTCAGGTGAAACTTCTTTTTGTTGTATTAGCAAACACATCTTCCTTGCCACATATAATATTTACATGCTGCAAAAATCACCCTTAAAGTGCTTTTATCATATTTCCACCAGCTGTGGGGTATAAACCTAAGATCAGTACTTCTTATGATATTGGCCTCATTTTTGGTTCCTTCCAGATATTCTGCAATATTAACCAAAATTCTTCTGCAAATGGACATTTAATTAAAGAGTAGAGGAATTTCCCGTGTCCTGGCCAAATTTCCCTCATTCATCAAAAATACCATTAACAGCTTAAAAAATCTGGTTCGTTTCAGTTGGCATCCATCTGTATCCCCTCCCCGAGGCTGAAAATAGTCTAGTCCTCCTTCTCTGTCAACAAAAAGTTTAAAAAAAAAAAAAAAAAGGCTAATGATGGCATGAAACGGGCATTAACACTGACCATTTACAGTAACTGTAAACAAAGAAAACCCTGTTTCTGTACTGCTCTTACAGTGATGGTTGTAGCCCTGACTCCAGCAAGCCGTAAATGGTTCTGAATTGGAATTCCAGGTTTGACCTGTAGAGTGCGCTGAGTAATAAATATATTTATTTTTTCAAATTTTCTTTTTATTGTATGTTTCTTTTAGAAATTTTTTGAAATGAAGAAGGGACAGTGCAAGGATGCCCTAGAAATTTACAAGAGATTCCTAACTCGAATGACACGAAGTTTCAGAATTTCTGAAAGTTGCTGAGGTGAGTATTTTTACCTTTATAAAAAGAGGTTGATGAGGTGCTATTCTGCTAGCTCACCCATCACCCCTCCTCCCAAGTCTGCTGTCCTGCACAGATTGATAAGCCCTGGTCATGGGTGAGTTAGTAGCATTCCTGTTGCAATGTGCTCTAACAAGTATACTATGTACAAAGTGGATTCAGTGCCAAGAACTTTAGTTTTGTCATTCTGCTGATGAGATAATTCTGAGGACTACTTACAATCATTTGTCATGTGAGACTGGCGTACAGGACTCAAGATCCTGTCAAGGATGTTTGAATATTACTTGGCAAACCGTGTCAAAGATGTTGGCTGGTTTGCCTTCCTTTAACAAGCCTTGGAGTTCAACAGGTTAAGGACAGTAGTCAGACTTTATCCCACTTCTGATGGACTGAGGTTTTCATAGCTCACCTGGGGCTCCTGCCCTTCATTCTTGAAAATACATTTACAGTTTTAGGTCAGACCATTATATATGCCCAACATACACTGAGTGAGTGTGTGTGCGTGTATGGTGCAAAACCTTTGTTAATGTACTAGTTAGGTTAAACCAACAAAAGTAAGGAAATGTGTTGTTAGGGTTCCCAAACCTAACACGCATCCCCACTCTGCAGGCAGCAACAGGAAAAACCATTAGGTTTTGACCTTGGAGTTGTCAGCCCTAAGGCTCACCCCATTCTATCAGTAAGTGGCGGAGATGTACAGTATGTGAGAATAGGGTGAGCGTTAGGAGTTGACAACCCAAAACACCACACCTGATTTGCAAAACACAGGTGAGGTCAGATCATAATGGTTTGTCCTGTTGCTGCCTGCAGGGTGTGAGGTGGTGTGTTAGGGTTGGCAACCCTAACACCACATTTACAACTTTTGTCGCTTTTAACACTAACTAGTACATTAGAAAGTTTGTTCAATGAATTTCCACATTTTGAGATTGTATCATCTCTCCTCATTTGGGTCCTTTGCTTCCATCCCTCCATAAATGCGTACATCTGCCAAAACAGCAATTTATTTCCTTCGTTGTATGGCTTCATTTTATATTTTGTGTTCTTTTTATATTGGCCCTAAATGTTTTTTTTTTGGGGCGGTTGTATTATTCTTGTAGTACTCATTAAGACCTTTGTTTTGATATATACATTGTTCCTTTAGGGAGTTATGACTTTTGGAAGTTCAACTTTGGGGAAAATAAGTCTAAAGTATTTTTTTAAATGCGAAGGAAAACTTTTGTATCAAAGAAAAACCCATACAACGGATGCTTCATTCAGAAAAAATGGGAGAAAAAGTCTAAATTCTTTTTTTTTTTTTGTATGAGGCATCCTTTTTGTATGAATGAAAAAAGGAGGATTCCTTCATACAAAAAAAGAATCTGGAAAAACTAAGCACAAATTATTTTTTCATATGATGGCATCCTTTTCGTATGATTAAAAAGCTCACGAAAAGGTTCCTTCATATAAAAATAATTTTTGAAGGCTAGTCCAAATTCTATTTTATATGAGGGCATCCTTTTCATGTGACGAAAAAGCTAAAAAGGATTCCTTCATACAAAAAGGAATCGGGGGCTTCAGTCCAAATTCTTTTTCATTTGAAGGCATCCTTTTTCATATGAACGAAAAGTATATGAGAGAAGGATGCCCTCATACGAAAAAAGAATTTGGACTTTTTTCAGATTCTTTTCTCATCAGAAGGGATCCTTTTTTTTTTTTTTTTTAAATTTGGCGAATTCTTTTTTGTGTGAGCATACGAAAAAACAGAAGCAAGTTACAGAAAAGGATTTTAAAACATTAAAAAAACAAAACACATAGACCCAGCCCACGGTGCAGTGGTAGCGCTACTGCTTGTGGCGCTGTCGACAGGGGTTCATGAATGAGCCCGAGGAGGTGGGCTGGCCGGGGAAGAAGGCTACGAGAACTCCCAACACTCTAAGCACATCCAAAGCTAGCATGCTTCAACCTTTTTGTATTGCTCACAAAATATAATTCACATTTCTGCTGAGGGTGCTACTGGTGTGTGGTATATAACAAACAAAATCAAAACCCAGTGCACAGCCCTCCTCCTCCCAGAAATGTGAATTACATTTTTGAGCAATACAAAGGTTGAAGCATGCTAGTTTTGAATGTGCTCAGAGTATCGGGAGTTAGTGGTGCTCCTTTTAGCATGCTCCCTTTTACCACCTGTGAAGTTTCCTGGGTGGAAGTACTTTATTAAAAGGAGTCAATTAGGCAATGCACTCTATAAGTAGCCACTGCAGGCATTTCAGAGCTGAAAAGCTAGTGTAAGGACCAAATCGTGGGTCCCACTGTGACGTGGCTTGTTTGGCTTGCTCACATTAGAATTCCATTCTGAAAACTAAGAGGACCCCTTTTTCATGGAGTTTAAAGTAAGAAAAGCCATTGGACAGTTAAAATGTTTAAATTCTAATATGTGCCATGTTTTTTTTTTTGGGGGTTGTGCACTGGGTTTTTGATTTTGTTTGTTATATACCACACCGAGTAGCACCCCTTAGCAGAAATGTGAATTGCATTTTGTGAGCAATACAAATGTTGAGGCATGCTAGTTTTGGATGTGGATTTGCCAGTAACCCTTGGTGAGATCGAGAGTACTGATATATTTAGCACTTCCCAGTCTGTCCACCAAATCATCTATTCTGGGCATAGGATAACTGTCAAATTCTGACACTTAAGTTTCCTAAAATCAAGGCAGATTCTTACACCACCTTCTTTTTGTTTACAATCACCATCGGTGATGACCAAGCACTTCTCAACTCTTTTATGATACCCAGTTCTTTCATTTTTGTATTTCTTTAACCACTTCAGCTCTTAACTGCTCTGGTAATCTGTATGTGTTTTGTCTGGTAGGGCTGACATTCCTTGTAACTATTACATGCTCAACCTCTTTTGCTCGGCCTGGCACTGTGGTAAGAGTATTGTTAAATGTCTTCAGCAAGTTACAGATTTCTGTGGTTTGTTCAGAGGTTAAGGAAACATTCACCTTTACAGTATCAGCAGTTACAGTTTGTTCCAGTCTGTAGTAAGCTATGTCAATATCTTTATCAGTTTCTGGTAAAACCAGCAAAACAGCTTTTGGTGTTTTTCAACCCATTTCTTGAGGAGGTTAGCATGGTATATCTTAGTAGGATTTTTCCTATCGGGGTCTCAATCTCATAGTAAACTGTGCCAGTACGTCTAAGCACCTTATAAGTCATTGCCACTTCATTAACAGTTTATTTTCTGTAGTGGGTAACAGTAGCAAGATGTTTTCACCTGGCTCAAAAACTTTTCTCGTGCCCCATAGTCATAATACACCTTCTGCTGGTTTTGGGCCTCTTCCCGATTACTATGGGGATTTCAACATATTTTGCCAGCTTCTTTCTCAGGGCACACATATAAGATGTAATAGATTGTTTCTGATTGGGGTTATCTTCCGTGTTTCTTTTATTACATCTAGTGGTCCTCTAGGTTGTCTACCATACAGCATTTCAAAGGTAAAAACCTGTTGGTGCCTTTGGCACTGCTCTGTAAGCAAAAAGCAGGTAAGGTAAGTACTGGTCCTAGTCTTTCCCTTCCCTTTATAAACCTTTTAACATGCATGCTAGGGTTTGTTAAAATGCTCAACAAGACAGTCTGTCTGAGGGAGATAAGGGAGGTTCTTATGGCACTGATACCTAGTAGTTGGTACAGCTCTTTCAGTAATGCAGCACCAAAATTACTACCCTGATCAGTAATAATCTCTGTAGGTATGCCCACCGTGCTGAACATTTTGGCAAGCTCTGCTGCCACTTTTGGGAGCTGTGAAATGCGCATGGAACTGCCTCTGGGTATTGAGTAGCATAGTCACGTATTACCAGTATGAATCAATTACCCTTTTAACTTTTGTCTAAGGGGCCAACCACATCCATTGCAATTCTCTCAAAGGTACATCTGTCAAGGGTAGGGGCACCAGGGCACCTTGTGTCTTTTTAGTCACTGGGGCTACTTTCTGACACTCGGCACAAGAACTGCAATGGGTAGCAACATCTGCATGAATTCCAGGCCAGTAAAACCTGTACATCAATCTGGCAAGGGTGCGATCCTCGCCGAGTGACAAGTCATAGGACTATCATGTGCTATCTGTAACAACTCAGAGCTATACTTTTGTGGTATAACCAATTGTTCTATCTGGTCCTGTATCTGAGGTTTAACACAAACTCTATACAGTAACCCATTACATTTTTGTACATGGGTTCACCCTGTTTAGTTTCACCCCAGCTGCTTAAAATAACCCTGCAGAGAAACATCGTTAACTTATTCTGAAAAAATCACAATCAACGATCAATTTAGTTTTAGCATTTTCCTATGTTAACCCTTATGTCCATCAGTCTTTTGTTGTCACTGTTTCTTAGGCGTTGTCTTTCTTTCCTGGACTTCGGATCTTGGAGCTCTATCAAACAAGTCCAAATCAAAATCTCCGAAAGAAAAAGAGTCCCCACCATCTGAGATTTTCTTTGCCTTAGATCTTATCATTACAGCTGCTGAAACATCAGGATTTACTCCCTCTTTGATTAACTCAGTAAATCCTGGAAAGTCATTTCAATAGTCACAAGTACAGGTAACTTAGGTACTACCCCACTTTCATTTGTTGCGACACCCCATTAATAGTCAGAGACATTTGACTGGTGGTATAGTATCAATGCAGATGACACCAGTACCTGGTCCTTTTGGACATTGTTTTCCTAGCACTTCAGTATGTACTAGGGTCTGTGTGCTTCCCGACTCCATATGTCTCTTCACAGTTTATGTCCCACCTTCACATCTCTTAAGTACTTGCCCCAATTTGCTAAGGACAAATCTGCTCCAGTGTCACTCTTTTTACTATGGCAGTTTCTTGCAGTATGACCTGGCTTATTACAGTTATAGCAAATAAAGTGTTTGGGCACATATTTGTTACCTCCACCAGAGTTCTTATCAGACTTGGAGTTTAAATGGGAAAAGAGTGTTTTACGGTGCTTGGATGTTACCTCATTGCTGTGGTGTCTGTCTGGCCATTTGGTAGTCTTCAGCCAAAAAAAACAGCCTTTTCTGCACTTTTGGTCGGTGTTCTTTTACCCAAAGCCGTCGTCTGTAGTAGGATGTTGATGAACTGCTCTATTACAAATATTTTGATGATCTGTGGGAGTGTTTTGCCTGCTGGTTGGAGCCATTTAATGAAGAGTTCTCTGAGTCGGGTGAAGGCTTCTTGAGGATTGTCGACTGAGTTGTACTTCAGAGACCAAAATCTCTACCTGTAGGTCTTTCCTGAGATGTCTTGTCTTTTAAGGGCGTCTCTTTTCCAGGTCATAGTTTTCTGACTGTGCAGTGTCCATATTGCTGTAGGCAAGTTGGGCTTTCCTGTCAGGTAAAGTCCCAGTCTGATTGCCCATTGCTGCTTTGGCCACTGACAGGCTGTGGCAACCCTTTCAAAAGTTTTCAGGTATGCTTTGATATCATCTAAGGGATACAACTTTGTAAGTTTAAGGTCTTTTAAGTTGTTGATGTTTTGTTGCTCTTCTGGACCTGTGCCAGATCCTCCAGCATTGCTAGCTTGCAAGGCATTCATCCATCGATTGCTGCTCCAGTCGCTGCATCTCTTCTTTCTCTGCTGCTCCTGTCACTGCATCTCTTTTTCACTGTTTCTCCATCTCTTGTTATTAAATAGCCCATTTGAAGAAGACAGACAGGCTTTCAGGTTCTATCACTGCCTGCTCTTTTTCCATCTCTGGTGCTGGCTGTACAGTCTCGGCTTGGACTTCTGTCTCTGCTAGTTTGACTGCCATTCTTCTGGTAATCATTCCTGGACTTGCTGCTGCAGAGATCCATACCGTTCTTCTATGCTTCCTGGTACCAGGTCTAGTAACCACCACAAAACTTCTGGTTTAGAGTATGCGCATGCGAAATCCCACTGAGTCGGACACCATCTGTCATTGAGGCACAGGTCAAGAAGCATAGGATGACCGGAGCAGTTGTAAAATTCGGAATGAATGCTTTATTAGTAGTAATAACAGCAAAATAAAAATAAAAATGTGCTCAGTATAACTATTTACAAAGGCAGTACAAACAGAGAAAACAGTCCTCCTTCTTAGTGTTTCTTCTCGTGTCAAATCTCAGTTTCTCACTCTCCTTGTCTCTAGTAAAAGCATTGCTGTTCTTCTTACAAGTCTTTGCCTGGGAACCTTGTTAAAAGAGCTTGCTTCTCACAGAATGTTCTTGTCAGTTTTGATGCAGGTGCAGCAAAAGAACATAGTGATCCAGAACTGACCTTTTGTTTACAGCTCTGCAAAAGCTGCATCTCAGTTTAACCCTTGAATTCCAAATAGCTTTTGCAATCATTTCAACAGTATAACTATACACAGTTTTAAGCAAAGGGATCCCAGTATCACATGCAGTTTTACACAGAGATTCACATATCTTTTTATAACTGCATACATGTAAGGAAGGAAGAAAAGACAGAAATAGCAAGGGAAGGCAGAGAGAGATGGCGAGAAGGCAGAGAACTGCAAAACCGTCATGGTGATCAGTTTCTAGGTCTCACAAAGAAAATTTGTTGCTTGCCGACCAGACAGAGAAGAGAGAAAAGGAGAAGCTAGAGCAGACCCTTGCATCTAAACTCTTTCTGCATAACAAATGGGGCAGGGCCTTATTCAACCCTGTCACATTCCTCACCTTGTCACGCCTCAGGCTTCACCTGTGAGGCCTCAGTCCCTGGCTATGCTGGTCTCTCCTTTGCTGGCACCAGTTGACACACCTTCCAGGCTCCCATGGCTGACACTAGCTGAGCCACTGCCAGTGCTGCCTCAGCTGGACCCTCGCTGGCTCCTCCGACCCAGCACCTCTTGGAATATGTTGGGACCCGGCTTGGGTTCGCTGGTCCATTGCCGGGTTACCTCATTCCGCACTGTCCTATTCTTATCCCCAGTCTATAATTACCCTCCACCGTTGGATGTTGGTGGGCTCTTTTGCATCAACAGAACCCGCCTCCAGCAGGCCTGCCACTAGCGTCTCCCCACAGCCAGCCGGAGTCCCAAGCCACCTGTGGATCCTGTCCGGGCAGGCCCCAGTGAGGAAGTCAGGATGGGCACCGGGTCCGATGCCAGCTCGGGCGGATGCTGGGACCAGCGTCAGTCTCCAGATAGCAAGCCAGACGATAATGGCGAAGAAGATCCTGACTATTCAGACTCTTCCTCTCTGGCAGGGGACTCTGGGAGGAGGAAAACCCAAGGTGGTCCCCAAGTCTCCTCCTGATGACCCTCTTTCCTGGATATCATGAGGCACATCCAGACCACTATGGGCTGGGAGATGGAGAGGGACCCTTAGTGTTGCTGACTGGCCATTTACCCACACCAGCCTCCCTCTAGTGGTTCCTCCCGATTGACTCATATGATGAGGTCACCAGCGACATGGAACCTTCCCTCTACTACCTTGGTTGTGCCAAAGAAGGCAGACTGCCTCTATCATGCCACTGCCGACAAATCCTTTTAAAGGGGCCAGCCAAGTCTGACTCAGTGGTTATCAATCACCAAACCACACCAAGAAGCCCAAACATCTCAGTGCACTCCCACCAGACAAGGTCCAAGCAGTTGGATCACTTGGGAAGTGGGTCTACTGTTTGGCTACTCTGGCTATCAGGGCCATTAATTATCTGGCCCATATGGTCCAGAACCAGAATGTATTGTGGGACCAGGCTACAGACCTAGTTCAGGCTCTGCCTGAGGATCCCTCTAAGGAACAGTCAGCTCAGATGCTAAAGCGGGCTCGGGCGTTGGCATTCCCGCCCTACAGGCCGCTTGTGATGCTGTCGAGGCCCCAGGCTGGGCGGCAGCCTTGGCTTCTGTCTCTGATGGCACTCTTGGTTAGGATATCCAGCTTCGCCCAGGATGTTCAGTCTAAAATCCTGGATGGCCCCTTCGGGATTCGGTCCTCTTTGGGGGTGATGTGCAGGACTTGATCTCCTCCTTCAGGAATCAGGTAGGGCTCTCTGGTCCGTCCATTCCTTGTATTATATCCAGCCAAAGTAGGGCCAGCAGCCACCCTTCCATCGTTCATCCCGTAGGCAGTCCTGCCCTCCATCCAAGGTCAGGGCAAGTGCAAGCAGGTGTCCGCCTCAGTTGCCGCCCGTCGCTAAGGCTCCCCAGTTGACCCTACCGGCTCTCCTGGCACCTGCCCCTACTTTCTGACTCCTTGCCAGACCCCACAGTAGAAACTGTGGGAGGCGGAGGGGTACTCTCTCTCCACCTTGGTGGGTGGAGAGATCACCTCAGATGATTGGGTCCTGCAGCTAATAGAGCACGGCCACACCCTAGAGCTCCTCAAGTGGCTTCCTAACCATCCTCCAGACAATTCCTTCTATCCCTCAGATCATCTTTCTCTCATCTGGGAGGAAATTCAGACTCTGCTGCAAAAAAGAGCTGTAGAGCCCGTCCCTCAAGGTCAGTGGAGACCTGGGACCTCAGGCCCATTCTAAATCTGAGCAATCTGAACCTGTTCATAGAGTACAAGCACTTTCATATGGTCACTCTTCAGGGACTCCTGCCCCTCCGTGCACCAGGAAACTGACTGTTCTCTGGACATGCAGAATGCCTACCTGGACATCAAGAGTTTTACCTCTCACAGGCGTTTCCTCTGCTTCCATTTCCAGTGAGTCCACTTTCAGTTCCGAGCCCTCTGTTTTGGCCTGTCCTTGGCCCCAGGGTCTTTACCAAGTGCCTGTCAGTGGTGGCAGCTGTCCTCAGGAGGCAGGGCTTCTACATCATCCCTTACCTGGATGACTGGCTCCTAGTGGCCTTGTCCGGAACATCTGCTCCAGACCCTGGAACATACTTTCAGTCTTTTCCGGGCCCTGGGAATCACTATCAACATGCTGAAGTCCTGCCTGATAACCCTGCCAATGGCTCTAGTACATAGGGGTCATCCTGGACATAACCCAGGGCATGGTCTTCTTGCCCAGGGACAGAGCAGACCATCTGATGTAGCAGGCCTGTCTGGTGTCTTCCAGCTGTTAGGTCTCGGCCCAGGTTTTCCTCGGTCTGCTGGGTCACATGGCAGTGGTTGTTGCCACAGTGCCTCTGGCCCGGCTATATATGAGGATTCTCCAGTGGACACTCTGGGTCCAATGGGACCAATGCTCAGAGCGACCTGGACCAGCTGGTCTTTGTCTCTGTTCCAGTCTGGAGGGGTTCAAGCCAGGTGGCTAGATCTGGCCAACCTAGGTTGGCAGGGGTGTCCCTTGCCTATCCGACCCCCGCTAGGTTCTGATGTCGGATGCCTCTGTTCTCGTCTGGGGGAGCCCACTGACAGGCTCACCAGACTCAGGGCATGTGGACAGACATGGATAAGGGCCTCCCACATCAGTGTCTTGGAGATGTAGGCGGTCTTGTACACCCTTCAGGTCTTCCACATTCATCTCCTCCTGGGTCCACTCTTGGTGCAGACAAGCAACATGTGTGTGGTCTATTACATAAACAAGGGCAGGGAGCACACATTCTACCCTCCTGTGCAGGGAGGCAATGAGGATTGGGTATTGGTCAATTGAGCATGATCTGGAACTCTCATCTGTCCATGTTCCAGGTGTCCAGAATGTCCTGGCGGACAATTTAAGCTGCCCCAGTCCAGGGCTCTAGTGGGAACTTCCCAGCCCAGTAGTCGAAGACCTGTTCTGCAGGTGGGGCGTTCAGAGTTGGACCTTTTGCGTCCGCACACAATGCAAAACTGGCGCTTTTCTGCTCACCTTGATCCCAGGCCTGGAGTTTCTGGCGAGATGCATTGTCCTCTCCTGGAAGGGGAGGTTCTCTATGCCTCCCTCTTCCCACTCCTTCAGCCGCTCCTGCTGAAGCTTCAGATGGAGGGGCTGAAATGATCCTCATAGCTCCTTTCTAGCCTCATCAGATCTGGTTCCCATTGCTGCAACAGCTAACAGTGGACTCCCGGTGCCCTTGCTTCTGTGCACTGGCTTGCTGTCCCAGGAGCAGGGAACCCTGATCCATCCAGATCTCAGATCTTTACATCTCCATGTGTGGCTCCTAAGAATATAGCCATCACCCAGTTTGGAGTCTCCCTAGGGTTTTGACATTCTGGTGGCTGCCTGTAAGCCCTCCACAAGGGCAACCTATGCCATGAAGAGGAAGCAGTTTTTCCTTTGGGCTGCTTCCCCTAGTTGAATCCTTTCACCGCCTGGTGGATCAAGTGTTGGAGTATCTCTTGTCCCTCTCTGATTCGGATTGAGGTACTCTCCATCCAAGGTACACCTTTCTGTCATCTCTGCATACCATGTACCTGTCGAGGGCAGGCGGTGGCCTAGCTGATGTTAGTCGACTTTTCTGTGAGGCATTTGCATATCAAACCTCCCATTGGGGATCCGGTCCCTCCTTGGGACCTCAATTTAATGTTGGAGGCTCACCTTTCCTCCCTTTGAACCGCCACAGATTGCGAGCTGCACTATCTGTTGTGGAGCGCACTCTTTTTAGTTGCTGTTACTTCTGCATAAAGGATTTCGAGCTTCAGGCCCTCATGTGGAAAGAGCCTTATTTGGTTTTCCACAAAGACAGGGTGTCTTTCTTGTACCAGTCCTATGTTTCTTCCCAAGGTGGTATAGGAATTTACTTTGAATCAATCCATCCACCTACCTGTTTATTTTCCTGAGTATTCTAATCAGGGGAGGCTTTGCTCCATATTTTGGATGTGCATAGACTCTTGCATTACTATCTACTGGACCAAGACTTTGAGAAAGTCTGGTCAGCTGTTTGTTTCGCTCACCACAAAGAGAGGTTGCTACAGTGTCCAAGCAAGGTTTATTTAAGTTGTTAGCCAGTTGGATTGTTTTTCTGTTACACAAGTACAGCAAGGAGCTTCCGGGAGTTAAGAGCCATTTCACCAGAGGTATGGCTGCTTCCATGGCTTGTTTCAGGAATGTGTCCACTGCAGATGTCTGTGGAGCCAGCACTTGGAGCCCTGTCCATACTTTCACCAAGTACTACAGCCTGGATGTTGCCCTAGGAAGCTGATTTCTGCCTAGCTGTTCTCTAGGGCCTTCTCTCTTGAGCCTCTGGCTACTGTGTTTCCTCTTTCTTCTGCTGTTTCCTTTGTTTACTGAAATTGCTTGGGGAATCAGTCCTGCTGGTGATTGCCTGCTGCAAGAGCCTCCTTTAAAGTAAAATAGTACAGTTACGTAAGAACTTACAGTAACAGTAGATCTTGAGAGGAGATCTTGAAACAGGCTCTAATTTCACCTCCCTCCTTTCCCCTGCTCTCTGTTTGCTTTTCTCGTCTTCCATGTGGTGAGTCTTCTGCTCCCTCTCCTTTTTTCTTTCTTCTGGCTCTGGAAATCTCCTCAGTTTCTTCATCTGCTGACGGTTTCAGGTCTCTGGCGGAGAACTGAGGAGGGTGTGGGGACCGCTCGCCTTTATAGGATAGGCCGGCGTCTGCATGTCAATGATGTCTGGTCCTCGTGGTACCTTGTTAGCTAGAAAGGTTTCCGTGGTCCTGGTGCCTGGCAGCTTAGTCCTACTGGTGATTACGTGCTACAAGAGCTCCTCTTGAAGATCTACTGTTATGGTAAGTTCTTGCGTAACTGTACTTTTTCTTTGACTATATGCTTGCCTGAGGTCATTAGCTACTAGGCGACACAAAAACAATGGGAAGACCTAAAACCAGCAACAGGGAGAACAAAGCTGGTGCCCCAGCATCGAGGCTGGAGAGACCTCCAGCTACGCAGTCAAACATCCTATGGGACCAACTGTTGAACCTCCCTGGAAGAAACTGGTGCAGTCCTTAAAAACCATGGACTCCAAAATTGAGCAAACACTCACCAGACTGAAAAAGCAACATGCGGCACTTACAGAACTTTCCGCTACTATGCAGGAGACTGATAAACAGATGACAACATGGACCTGAGTCGCCTCTCTTACACAGGAGAGCTCGTACCTATGGGGAGTGGTTGGCCCTTGAAATGAAAAAGAGAGCGGGGCAACCTCTGCTTCATGGGGAGTACAGGAGGGAGCAGAGAGTACTGATCTGCTGCAGTTTCTAGTAGATTGGTTGAAGACTTCTGTTGTGGTACTGGAGGATTTTGACTGGTCGTAGCTTGACGAGACTATGGAGTCAACCCCAGAGTCATACCAGCTACCCTCAATCAGCCTAGCACTGTGCTGTTATGGACCTCGGGAGCAGAACCCAGAGACCTGATCCTAAATGCAGCCAGAGTAGCTAACCCTTAGCCATCAACGAACTCAATGTCAGATTGCTCCTGGACCTTTCCTTCAAGACTAGGTCCCAGAGGAAGAAACTTGATGCTGTCCATCAGTGTCCCTGGGCCTAGGCATTGTACACTCGTTCTTGCTGCTGTTGCACCTGCACATCATATATAGTGGCAAATCATGGCAATTTATGGATTCCAGTGATGCAGATCCGTGGCTCAACAAAGCTGAAGTACTGATATCCTGGGACACTGCGGGTGACTTATTTCTCCACTAAGCCTCCATACGTTTTTTCATCTGAGTTGTGGGCTGATGAGGGTCTTCTTGGAACTGTGTTATTGTATTGGCGCCTGAGCCTCCAGGGAAGGTGCCATAAACAAATAAAATCTACTGCTACTAGTTGACCTCCAACATGACACATGCTGCATCTGAAACGGATTTCTGCAAATGCCAGCTGTCATGCTTTTGCTGTTAGCTGGACTGACCCCTTTAACGATATATTCATTTTATCATACTATCCATGCTTACACCCAACTGTTTAACATACAATAGTATTCAGAATGCAGTGAAGGTACTAAATGCCAAACTTGTATTCACAGTGGTAGTTTCAGCAGTTTGAGATATCATTTTCCCCAGACAGACATTTGTTTTGGCTTGGGTACAAACAGTGCTGATATTGCTTAAAAATTTAAAAATGTTTGTTGAGAGAGGCACTGTGGAGCTCGAAGCACGAGTCATAACTAAGCTCCATTCAGCATAGTGTTAACCTGTTTTACACTGCTCTCAAAGTGATCTGGTGGAAAGTGTTTTGTTGTGATTGAGTGTCTAGGTATTCTTGATTATAACTGGTCAGCAGGCGAGTCTGCTAAAGGTAAATCATCGGGCACGGGGTTGGCTGTGTCTTTAACTGTAGGCCCATATGTGCCATCGGATGAACAGGGCTTGGAAGAAGTGCCGTAAACACTAGACCTTAAGATTCAGTGGCCAATTGCAGTGGTGTCTGTGTCAGAGCTGGCAGATAAATTTGGCAGATTAACATGCTGTATGGATGTGGTGGTAGAAAGTACTGTGGAAGCAGTCAAAACTCAATTTGAGGATATAAAGAAACAGGCAGAATGCAGCCTTGGGGTGACAGTCCTCCTCACTTCATAAAATTAACCACTTCAGGACCAGAATGGAATAACTGAAAATGAGGCAAGGCATTAAAAGTAAGGGTGATTGGCATCCTGGAAGGAGCAGGGGACCACTTTCAAGTGTTTATTGCAGAATGGCAGTCCACCAAACTTTTGAGCATTCTAAAGGGTGAGACTTTTAGAGTGCAGAAGTCTGTCAAGTATTTATATGGCAGAGCCTGTGGCAGAAATGCCATACTGTCTGGTACTCATAGTTAATAGATGGTGCAGGCATTAGACACAGAATTCTAAATTTGGCTAAAGGAAGAGATCCCTCCTTTATGATGGTGAATTAGAGTATTTGTTTCCTGAGCTGTGTTATGCCACTTGATAGTGTAAAACAAATTCAATAGTGTTTTCAGATGCACAGGGATGTAAGGTCATCCATGGAATGGTATTTCCCCCAAACTCCATGCAAGAATATAGGAAAATTACGACCACTCACCAAAGTTAAAGTGGTACTGTATATCACAATTTTATTTAAACACTCACCTAGAAGGTCGCTCTAAAACAGCAACGTTAAGCTCCTTTGTCAGGATCAGCAGCATTCCTTCAGTAGTATGTTAGAGAAAGTATGTGGGAAAAAACTCATATTTCAATTCTTTTATGTAATGATCCTTTTAAATGCTTTTTCTTTGCTGTGCATGCATACATGCAGCCGAACATTTTGTTAGGAGAGTGGCGTTTGAGGGTGTGACATTGTCAGTCCAATGCAGAGCTGTCTGCAAGGGGCTTGTCTGTGTCACACCACTCATCAGCCAAGCTGATAAAGGCACTGTTCTGGCTTGCTGGGCAGAAACTTTGTGTATTTCAAAAGAAAGAGCTGACCCAATCATAGGTCGGTTGTTTGATCAGACTGCTGAGGAATTGCACCCTGTAACAGAAAAAAATGTCCATAGCTGTCTGTTGCTGTCCTGCCCTTACTGTCCCCCACCCGACCCTCCACTCAGCACCCACCACCCCACCCTCACAAACATAACACCGACATTGTGGGTGCCCAATCCCCATGTCACCACCTGAAATAAAGAATACCATCCCTCATTGTTTATGTCCGCCATGCACCTGTGCGCATGCAACATCTTGCTATGGTAGTGCCTTTTGAGGGGTGTGACACTGTCTGTCCAGTGCAGAGCAGTGTTTATGGGGCAGTTAGAGCCACACCAATTATCAGCCAGGCTAATTATGACAGAGTTTTGGCTTGCTTGGTGGAAAAGTTATGTACTTGAAAATAAAAAGCGGACCCAATCATGGATCAGCTCTTTCCTCTCATCACGCAGCAGAGCTGATCTGTCTGATCAGCTTGAAATTTCAAACATCCAGGGGCTCAGGCCAGCTGAAACAGAACAAAAAAAGTGTATGTGTGTGTGTCTTTCTCCCTGTCTTTCTCAGGAGGTCGGCGAGCATATACGAGTATGCACAACTGCATTACAAAATTTCTAAGCCAGGGTGTGACAGGGTAGAATAGGATCCTGTTCCATTTTGTTATGGAGATAGTGTATAAATGCAAGGATCTTTCCTTTTCCTGTCTTTTTCTCTGTCTAGTCGCTTTAAACCAATTTTCCTGTGAGACCCGGACTTTATCAACCCAAACAGTCTCACAATTCTTAGCCTCTTTCTGTCTCTCAGTTTTCTCTTGCTGTCCGTTTTTCCCTTGCATATCTATATCAGCTAATATAAAATATATGTAAATCAGTGTATGGAAATGTAACTGATAATGGGATCACTTTTGTTTGGAAAACATAGTATTACTGTTGAAATATATATTGATATTTTAAGATGACTGCATAAACTCTAGAGGTTATTTGAGTGCAAATGTTGAGCCTTTTGCAAAAGCTGTAGGGGCCTCAAGATGAACAGTATGTTCTAGCAGCTCCTGAGACTTACAAGAACCAGCATATTTACAAGGACAGGATGTTTGCTAAGAATGGGGTTGAAAGGCGTATAAAGGAGCTAAACTGCAGTTGCTAAGATTAGGAGAAGAAAAAGGGACACACAGAGACTCAAGAAAGATTTTATTTTATTTCTCTGAACAAGTTTTTTTATATTACTGCAAATAAATAGTTTTGTTGAATTTCTGCAACTGCTCCTGGTTGTCCCTTATTCTTCCTGACCTGTGCTCGACGACACAGGGCATCATTAGAACATCCAGGGCCAGTAATGGAGCTGGCTTGCCTTCCGTCTCAGTGCTCTGTTTCCCTTCAGGGATCGGATTGCAAGCAGTCCAGGCTGCTAATTGAAAGACTCGGTGATGCAGGCTTATCTGTTTTAAACATGATGGGAATTATAGACCAGAGACTGTGTTTGTAAAAACCCTGGACAAGAAACAGTTAACTTTACAGCTTGCTCTGCCATGGGGAGGGGCTGAGACCCGCGCTGCTCTGATAGCTATAGTAACCATATTCAAATGTGAATAACTTTAAAGAGGGACTATAGTCAAAATTTCTCTCATCAATACATTTCAGAATTTGGATCAGCATAGCCCCAATCAGCTTCATGCCAAAAATGAGATATGTAAGTTACTCTGTTTAAAAGTTACAAGCCATTTTACGACCCTAAATTCACTGCCTGTTCAAAAAGCCAGTTTCAGTGAAGAGATGCTGATGATGTCATCTCCAGACCTCGGTCTAGTCTTTCCTGTCAGCAAGCTTGTAGAACTTGTTTCTTCAAAGGTTGGAGTTCATGTGCAATAGTTTTCACAAGTAAAACAGGCAGCAACATCCAAAACACATTGCTATAAAACCTGTGTGTTTCAGGTTTTGTAAAAAAGATTACACCGTATTCTTTTTATTTATTTATTTTGCTGCCGTTATGTTGTGGTCCTTTTCTCCAGGGTTGCTAAATGCGGAATCATAGCACACTGCAGTGAGGTTTAGTTTCAGTTTCTTTATTTTTATGTTGCTTGCATGTGTGCAAGAAACATAATGCCATCATCGAAGATTTGAGGTGTGTCACCTCCTCCTCCAATTCAGTCAGTGTGCTGGCAGGCGCGGCCCTATAAACCAATGCATTTTGGAGCTGTCTATGACACGCTCCAAAATGCAGTGGCATACAGTTGAAAGGGGAGCCACGCTCAGTGAGCACCGATAAGAGGCTGCTCACCGCAGCTCCCCCACATAGCGTGTTGCCCCTGCGCACTGTATAACCGACAGGGTGCCCAATCCCTGTCGGCTGAGCTGCATCCCCAAGTAGTAGGTGCCGCGCTGGGCCCACCCCAGCGTGGCAAGCAATCTATGGCCCGGAGGGGTGTCCAATCCCGGTGGCTGAGCGCCCCCAGCGTCCTTGTGCCACGCTGGAGCCCACCCCAGCGTGGCAAACGTCCCACTGACGTCTTTTTTGAAACCTGTAAAGCGAAACGGTCCCGCGGCGCTCTCCCAGCCCCACCACACCACCTCGCACCCAGCCTCCCACCCCCTCACCCCATGCCTCCGGACTCGGCGGCGATCTTGGTGGACCGGGAACATGTTTCACTCTTCAAAGCCGACCAGCGAACTGAGAAATGCGTGGCAAGCTGTATAATGGGCTGAATGGGGGTTTCAACTTTGTTGCATATCTCGGGCATTTTGGGAATTTTGCGCAAATTTTTCAACATGGGGTTTTGGGACCTTCTCATGAATGATGTCACTGTCATGGTGTTGTTCGGGGCCCGAAGGGGTGATTTCGCGGTGACTGCGAAATCACCGCCGGACTGGTATGCCATGATGACATCATTCATGAAGCGTCCCAAAACTGTCGTGATAAAGCTCAAAAAATGACATTTCTGGCGTGCGTTCGCGGTTCCTCGCAGGCTCGTAAGTTAAATTTCAATATTTTCCTCCAGATTTTCAACATTGCCATTTTACCACACCTTCTTATAGAGTGGTACAGCTGTCATTTTTCACATCTCACCCAAAATGTGTTTCTACATGTAGCGCAGAATGGCGAGTTGGTGTGTGAAATCAATGTACGGGACAAATTAAGAAAATCACAGTGACACTGTTCATGAGCAGAGGTCTTAAAGTGGCTATGTTGAAAATTTGGTAAAAAAATTCCTAAAAATGACTGTTTTCTGGCGTGCGTTGCACAGTTCCTGCGCTTCGTAAGTTTGAATTTTCAATATTTTCACTCCAGATTTTCAACATTGCCATTTTACACACCTCCTCATGAGCAGTACAGCTGTCATTTTACATCCTGCCCAAAACATATTTCCACCTCATAGTGCACAATGGCGCAGTCGGTGTCGCGAACTCAGTGTATGGGACACATTAAGAAAATCACAGTGTCACTGTTCATGAGCAGAGATCTTAAAATGGCTATGTTGAAAATTTGGTGAAAAAATTCCTAAAATGACTGTTTCATGAGTGCATTGCGCAGTTCTCTACGCTCGTCAGTTCTAAATTTTCAATATTTGCACTCCAATGACTTCAAATACCTAAACAGCACATAGAAGCAAACAACATTCGGCATTGACAAATGCTTGTTTATACTGGAAAGGCATGTGAGCAAAATTTCCTCTTTTCACTGGTGAGGTTTGCAGACTGAATAATTTTCTGATGGTGGAAGGCTGTGATCATTCACACTTGTCATTCATTTGAGGTGATTTCTCAGGATAGCACTTTAAAACAATTCTACCTCCCTGTAAATGGGGTGGGTGAGTTAATGCTGTTTTGAAACCTTACTATGAGTTTCTGTGCAGTAGCTAACTCAGCCAACCTGAGGGCAATATTCAGAACTTTGCCCGGGCAAATTAGCACTACATGGCGGGCAAAATTAGCCTGGAACCATTTGCATGCCATATTCAGGGGGCTAAATGAGTTGACTATAGCATGCAAATGAAGGCATGCAAACAAGACTGACAGTGCAGTGCAACAATAGCCCAGCAAATAAACAGCACTGAATATAGCAACTGAGAGCAGTTCAAACTGCAACAGTAGCCCAGTTCACACAGGTGGAGTGAGGTAAAGCGGAACAGTGTGGAGCAGCGTGTGCTAAGCAAAGCAGTGGAGCACAACAACAGCAAACAGTGCAGGCCAAATACTGCAGAACCATGTAATGTAACATTATAGTATTGCTTGGCTCTGAGCATGTTTGCCTGTGCAATCCTGTTTTCCGGTGCTAAAGTTTGCCATATCCAAAACTGCAATACAAAATGAGCCTACTCAGGCAATCCATGGGCAAACAGCCACATTAGCATCTCATTACAGCCTGCTTTGCTTGTGGATTACCCGGCGCTATAACATGGTGCACACAGCTCCACCTGTAGGGTCTGACTGGAATTACAGGTCTGTAGACACATTTCTTTCTGTGCTCACAGCTCCACCTGGAGTCCGACTGGTGTTACAGGATGGTTGCCACATTCATTGTGTACTCACAGAACATTAGTTGCAGTCTTGGTTTGGATGCAGATGCAAAGACTAGTGTGCCCAGGGCAGTATCACTACAGGAGCAAGGTGGTCATGCTGTATGCCAGAGGCAAATCGTTGTTCTACCACAGTGTTTATCAGACAGTACAGTACCATAGAGGTGATACTGTGAGGCACACAGCAATGCCTATGGTGTGTCAGGCAACAGTACAGTGAGTGGTGCTATCCACACAGTGACAAGCACAGCTGGATGGTGTGGTCTGAAAGTGGACACCACAGTCATACTGTCCTGTAACTCTCATGTACTGCACCAGTGGCATGAGATCCCCACACTACCATACACATGGCTGTCCGTGTGTGCGGGATCCTGGACAATTATAGGGTATATCCCCAGGAGGGGCACATACCATCATACTGGCACACTGCAGTCAGGAGTAGTCCCATCAGTGGCAAATGTGCATTGTGTGGATGGCCCCAGCTGTGTGGCAGTACCTACTATGTGTTGCAGCCTGACTACCTGTACACCATCCCTCAACACCCTCCATTCCCCAAGTGCATCATGTGTCTGCTGGACTGTGTTGTTGTAACCCAGTGGGGAACTGGAGGTGTGTGCTACATGGATGCACTGCCATGGTGTCCACTGGGCACTGGGGCACCAGCTGATGCCTGGCAGAGTTAGGACCGATGCCAGATGGCGGCAACAGGGTGTTGACATCTGTGCAGCAGTTACCCCGACAGTGACATTTCAGCGAGGTCCCCCACAAGCGACTACAGTGCCAAGCCGCGGTGGGAGACCCGCTGGAACCCGCGCTGTCGGGTCCTGCATCCTCCCCCAATCGGCTCCGACTGAATTGAGAATCCTGGCTGGGGAGTTGCACCCCGCATGGGGGTTCGGGGGCCAAACCCTCTAAGAAAACGAGAACAAAGTGCGAACCGCAGCTGACTGCAGAATGCGGTCGACCTGCTGGTGTCGCTGACGGGCGTTCGACAAAATTTTTGTTGGACTCCTGTCGTGGATCCTGTATGCAGCATATGTCTGCCATGTACAGTATGTGTTCTGTTCATTGTTTATCACCTTGTTCACCAGGTAAGCACACTGGGCGAGGCCCAGTGTCAGGAATAACCTGGAGACACTAACTGTGTGGCTGAGATGCAACGGTGTACAATAAAGTCATACAATGCAAACAACACACAATGCACAAATATCACATTAGGTACACATTACAGTACGGTACAAATAGTTTGGTTGTTGCAAGTGGTGTTCTAGCTCAGTTCTAACATTTACATGAGTGTTCACTTCACAGCACTGTTGGGGCATTGCATTCCACAGTTTGTGTGCTTGTGCATATGGAGTGGCTCAGGGTGGCCGTCCATGCCCCTCATTGGATGCATACAGCCTTGATCTTCTTGGATATACAGTCTCCACCACTCGTGACACTAATGGGAGTACACCGTGGCGCTGGGACCCAGTGGGACAACTTTAAGAGAGACGGCACCTGAGATGGAGCAGCGAGGAAGTGGCACCACGAGCCCGTGCATGTGGTAATGACTAGCTTGGCGTTGACCTCCAACCGCTTTCAGTTCCTTTTTCCCCGCTGTCAAGTGTGCAGCAACTGAAAAATGTGGGCTCCGTGTCACAAAGAGACAAGTTCAACAGAAGAAGATCCTGATTTCTTCTTTGTAAATAAGTAAGCTGTGCACATGAAGGGCTGTAACTGCTTACCATACCAAGCTGAGTGATACTGCTGTTGGGAACGGGGTACAGCTTGATATTTGTTGAAATAAATATTTTACATCCATATTGGTTTGTGGCCATTTTCTAAGTACAGTACAATAATTATTTTTCAGTCAGTTGTTACACCGACCACTCGCTATGAAACGGGCAGTTCCTTGTTGCACGGATGTGCCTGTTGAAAGCGGAGGGAGTGTAGCAATACAGCTTCCTAGCAGACACAGTAGAGTAGCACCCCAAATGGTATTAGCAGCCAGCAACCCTGGAGAAATGGACCACATTAAAAGGCATTCAGAATATGAATTTGTCAACTTTCCTCCAAAACCTAAAACACACAGTTTTTATAGAAATGTTATTTGAATGTTGCTGCCTCTTTTACTTGTACAAACCGTGGCACGTGATTTTTAAACTTTGGAGAAACAGGTCCTGTAAGCTTGCTGACAGGGAAGACTAGACTGTGAGTTCTGAAGATGACATCAGCAGCTCTTCACTGAAACTGGCTTTTTGAACAGATAGTGAAATCAGGGTTACAAAATAGCTCACAACTTTAAAATGAAATAACACAGAGCGCCTAATTTTGGTATATGATTTATTGGGTGTATGCTTATTCCAGTTCTGCAAAGTAGCACTTTTGACCGAGTCCTTCTTTAAAACAAAAAATGATAGCATGGTACTACTGTGAGATAAAAGCTGTTCAGTACAAAAATATCTACAAAATGAGTGGTGTTTCATTTATAAACACCTTTTAGCTTTTTATAATTGGCAAAAACTAGCAGAAAACTCAATTTGTTTCCACTTTTTCAACAAACAAATGCGAATAACTTTAAAACAAAACATGATAGCATGGTACTGTGAGCATGACATTTGTTCAGCACAAAAATATTTATAAAATGAGTGGTGTTTCATTTATACAGTATATAACTTTTAGTTTTTTTATAATTAAAAAACTGCAGAAAATTCGATTTTTTCATGTTTTACAGTAAACAAATGCAAATAACTTTAAAACAAAAATGATAGTATGGTACGTTGAGCACAAAAGTTGTTCAGCACAAAAATGTACCAAATGAGTGATGTTTCATTTATAAATACCTTTTAGATATTTTATAATAAGCAAAAAGGCAGGAAATTAAATTTTTCCGCTTGTTTGGAGATATGGCATAAGAATATGCTACCCCCTTACTTGAAATATTGTTAATAATTTTTGTTCTCCTGCCAATTGACCTGATAACATTATGAGTGGCGGCTGCATCCTATGGACGCTCAGTCCTTCCCTCCCCTGCTGACCCCTGGCAACCCATGCTTGTTCCCGAACACGGGTCACTGGCGTAGCACAAGGTATGAGTCCAGCGCCTCAACCCTCGGCTAACTTTGGTAATAATCAATTTTGACCCCAGATTTTCAACATAGCCATTTTTCACAGTACTTCATGAATATGACAGTTGTCATTTTTCAGATCCTGGCCAAATGTGTTTTCGCCTTGTGGCACGAAATCACCTTTGGGCAGAATTTGAAAATTTTCTTCACCCTTATTCATGAGGTGGGTTCATAACAAGGCATGTGGGGGTCATAGAAGGCTGTGTTGAAATTGTGGGTAAAAATATAGAAAACAACAAAGTTATGAGTCAACGTTGCAATTTTTCAATGCATACCATAACTAGTGTAATTTTCAATATTTGATCCCAACTTTCAACATAGCCATTTTTCACACCACCTCATGAATGTGACAGCTGTCATTTCTCAAATCCTACCTAAAATATGTTGTAACACTTGTGGCACAAAATGACATTTCAGCCATTGTTTTATAAATTACCCTGTCATGCTCAGGAGGTGGTCATAAAAGATTATGTTGAAAATTTGGGATAAAATCTGAACAACCAGCTAAGTGATGAGAAAATGAATTGTTCAACATTTACTCATAACTTTATTTTTTGCAGATTTGCCCCTGATGTTCAATTTATCCCTTGGTTACCCACCTTCTGAGCGTGGCAGGTGTAATTTTAAATCCTCCAAAACTTGTTTCCACAGTCGCACAGTGAAATCACCTTTTGGATGGGATGTTAAAAATTCTACCTTTCTTGATCATAACGTCAGGTCATAAAAAGACTTGGGCATTTGAGGATAAAATGTGGAGTCCCTTAAAAGTAGATATTGCTGTTTCATAAAAAATGGGATAAGCTATATACTGTCGTTGTACTACATTAGAGCCTACTTGGTTCTGTCTCTGAAGCTCTCTTCCTTATCTATCTCACCACCAATGCTATGTGCCCATGATAGTATGTTAATAGCATATGATATGCCAAATATGCACACTCTGGGGGTTAGGGTCGGGAGGGAGGGTTGGGGCAATAGGGTTTTTTTTTTCGGTTATATGTCTCATCTCATACTTTGGTCAAAGAGAATTGTTACCTAGCCCTACGATAGATTCGATGTTAACCTGTGTTTTGGTGTAATCTGTAAAATTAATAAAGTTAAATTTCAAAAAAAAAAAAGTAGATAATGCTTCTCAGCTGCCTTACCCTGGGTAATTACGGTCTAACTATGTGTCAAAGCAGGACACCACTGAAAATGGTGTATTGCATCACATCTGCTCTAACCTGAGTAAGTATATAGTAAAAATATGTACAAGCAATACCAGCGGCTAACTTTCAGCATTGACAAATGCTTGTTTCTTTATGTGCTAGGCTTGGCTTCTCATGATTGACATGTTGCTCATGGACTCATTCACATGGCACAGATTTTGGACTTTGAGACACTTTCTGATTGTAATTAGTAATTGTCCCTTTCCGTGTGGTATCATAATAAAGGAATGCAGGCTGTTTCCTATTATTAGAGATGTATTTCAATCTCAGTGTATTTTCTATATGCAGACTTTCCTCTGTATGGTGTATATTGCCTGCTTATTTACATTGAAAATCAGTGTGAAATGAAAAAATATATAAATGGCTATGGGGGATGGGGCTCAATGCCAAAGGTCTGCTTACCATGTTGGTGTCCTAGGTTTGCATCCTGAACCAGAAATGATGCACATCGAACCGCAGAGAAATGTGACAGGTGAGGCCCTGTCTCACCCTGAAGTAAAGCTGTACCGCCATGACAAGGCCCCCCACCCCACCCTCTTAGGTACAGGATAAGTGAAGATGTCTGCGATAAATAAAATATTTGCAAACAAAGCACTACCAGTGTGATGAACAGCTATGATACTTACCAGTCTCTTAATGTCTGTTGCAACAGCACTCTTCTGTTCCTTTTTCTGTCTTTCTTCTGACTGTGGGGTGCCCATTCACAAAACCCCTTAATACCTTTGTGCCTCTTCTTTTTCCTGCAGGAGCTGGTAGGTGATAGTGCCCCCGGAATACAGACTGTGAACTTTTGTGTCTGGGGTTCTGTCATGCAGAATAGAATGTAAGATATATATTCTCCATACATGTATATTATAAATTGCGTTAATGCACCAATTAGGGTTCAGCTAACACCACAAATGTAGGTAAATGAGTTGTTAGGGTTCCCAACCCTAACTTATCCCCAAGTAGCAAAGGCGGGACCACACAAACAACCATAGACAGCCATCAACAGGTAATACAAACAACATACAGCTGGTTCCAGATGACACAAAAGACATTCATCATCATGGTCCAGCAATTCTGCACCCACAAATACACATGCACACAGCAGTTCAATTCAATTCAGTTTTATTTTTACCAGGAAAGACACCATTGAGATACTCATTTGCAAGGTGGCCCTGGATGGACAACTAAAGGTACAATAAGGAACACAGTTACAATTCACAGTTAATACAAGATCAAAGCCAGCATAACAGGTTCACAGTATAAAAGGCCTTGGCTTGAGTGCAATTGTAACCCCTGCAAATGGGGGTTCCCAAAGACTTACAGGAGCTTGCTTGAATGCTCCAAGCCTGAATGGTGTTTGGCATTTAAGCCATTTATCAGTGAGTGTTTTAGAGCCTCTGGTACTGTCTCTTTAAGAGCTGTCTGCTTGCAGACATAATTAGTTGTATGGGGGACTGTGTGCTTCTCTGAGTACCACTCGAGCTGCTGCCAATTCACTTCATTTTTGCAGTCACTAGGAGTGCAAAGGAACCTATCTGAAAGATGTAACTGTTTGCCAGAAATTATTTAGAGTAATAATGAAATTACAGTTTGTCTAACCTGCTTTCTTTGCAGTCAGAACTGTGTCTGCTAGTTCCCATTCTAGTTTTGAACTGCTGAACTGGACCAATCAGTGTGGGGTAAGCTAGCTCTAAAATGGTGCCTTGGACGAATCAGAACTTGGACTCATAATCTGAGCCAGCCACAAGAGGATTGTATGGGCAGTGACTCTGGGAGATGTAGTTTAGACTTCAGTGCCTTTTGGACCAACAGCAGCAGTCTATTGTGAGTGACAGCCAATCCAGTCAAGAACTGGGAGGAACTCAAAGGAAGTGCCCGGTTTTGTCGGTTGGAGTTTCAGTTGAGCTTTGACAGTGAAGAAGGAAGGAGGCCCTGTGCTTTTCAGTGTGCAGTTTTAGTCAAAAAGCGTGTGTAAGGCCCAGAGTTCGGTCTGCAGCTTGTGTAACAGCTTGTTAGGACTGAATCCGTCCTGTGAAAAGAATCAAAGGATCTCTGAAGAGTAGAAACCAGGCTCACCCTGTAGAAGACTGGAGGAATTGCTGAAAATGCACTCGGTCTGTCAGGAACTGAATCTGCTGTGTGTTCTCCGGGTATTGTGCAGTAATTGCGATCGGGATACAGATGCAGCCTGCCTGGTATAGTGCTTTCTTTTATATGGATGTGTGAAGAGGTTTGTGTACCTCAAGTGAGCCCTGCTGACATTGAAGGACCCTATCTTATTTGGAGGTCGTGAGTACTAATTCAGGGTCGCTCCTGTTGAATTGCCACATTAAATCCAAATGGAATTACTGTACTGCTGACTGTTTAATTCTCCTTTTCTCTGTGTGAAAGGGCCCTACCAGCTGCCACGGTTTGGACTAGCCACTAGGGCTTGGGTACCAGGGACAGTAACTGATAGGGATAGGCCTGTGCACAGAGCCATAAATAGATTATTAGAGTGATAAGCTAATTAACCTGATTTCCCCTGTCCTTGTTATATCCCCTAAATAAATCAGAGCTGCTTGTTTCAGCAAAGTTATACTGCCTGAGTATTTGTCTATGTTAAAGTACTGTACTGTGATTGTTGCACTGTATCTCATTTCACAGGAGGGTCCCAGTGCGGAACCAGACCTGGGGGTAAGTGTATACTGTGAAGGTAATTTTGATATATTGTGTGGGCCACTAGTGGGAAGAAGGGGTTGCAGTGTCCCAGAGGGCTGTGACCAAGTTAGTTTAACTATTGCAAACCCTGACCTCTGGGTGGAGGCACCCGCCATTGGATCCAGGCCCCTCAACCTGTTAGGTGGCAAATCAGGCAGGGGTAGTAGCCCCTGGGATAGCGCCATCTAGGGGTTACACAATATTACTGCCCGAGCAATTTAGCTGATAGAGGAGAAGGTAAGGAAGATGGCAAAGTTTAATGGTAGGGAGAAGTATGGGAAGCAAGTCATACATACAGTGGTAATCAGCACAAAAGTTTACGGTACTCATGGTATACTGAGTGTTGGGCAAACGCGTACCCATTGAATAACTGCAATGACACACGGTACTGGTATACTTTTATGTGACTACCACTATACCCACTTCTGGCTGCAGATAGAAATCATCAGTACTCAAATCACAATACTACTTCTGCAGTCACAGATACGCATGCATAGTGCAAGACATACACACCCACTTCAGGCTGCAGATACAAATCTGTGATACCCAAATTACAACACTACATCTGTCTGCAGAAGTGCAGGCCCCTGCAGTTACAAATACACTGTGCAAAACATACACATCCACACTGTTAAGTTTCTAAACAGCACTGGAGAGTGGTTTTGCATATTTTTCAAAGGTACCATGACAGTGCTACTGCATTTGTGTCATCTGGAAATGGTCGTGTGTTTGTCTTACCTGATGGTGGCTGTCTGTGGTTGCTTGTGTGATCTTGTCCTTGCTGCTTGGGGTGGGAGTTGGCTTGGAATACTAATGCCGATTTCATACTTTTGTTGCATTAAGTTGACCCTAACTGATGCATTAACACAGTTTTGCAGTGATTGTTTTGAGAAAGTTTATAAACTGAAATTACAGTGGTACTTCCAGCTGCAGAAGTGTTGGCCCCTTATAGCTAACATTTCTGCAGTCATGGATATGCATTCACACAGTGCAAGAAATGCACAGCCTTTTCTAGCTGCAACAGTGCAGGCTCCATACTGATGGAAACAGTACTTCTGGCTGAAGAAATGCTTCAGTAGCCACAGATATAAATTGACACTTGAAGACATACACAAGAAATACACAGCATCTTCAGCAATAGATACACAGTACCTCTGGCTGCAGAAGCACTTCTGCAGTCACAGATAAATGCTGACACTGCAAGACATACACAAGAAATACTCAGCCTCTTCTGGCTACAGAAGTACAGGCCCCACAATGAGTAGAAATTACAGTACCCAAAGTACAACCCACTTGTGGGTGTGGAAGCTTCAACCCCACTTGTCTTGTGACCTGGGTGTGCAGTTTTATGCATAGACCATACATTATCCTTACATACTTTACCTTAATGTACAGTACATGTGAGCTGTACCTTGCATACACAATTTGCATAGCACATTTTGGTCCCCATGCAAATCTACCATGACAGTAAAGTGCATCTTCAGGATTTGTGTGAGGGGCCTCCTGTAGTCCAGCATTAAGTTCATGCCAGCAAAATTGTGCAACAGCGACATTCCATTATTCAATATTTATGCCCCAGATTCTCAGAACTTATATTTTTGGCCTCCACGATATCTGCTGGAGTGACTGACTTGTAATCCGACCATTTTAATTTATCACGTCACAACATAGAACACACTTAGAGGTGGAAGTGACTGTTGTCACCCACTCTGTTCATCTAAGGGCCTTAAAAGAATAAGATTGCTGAGAATTTGGTGAAAAATGTTAAACTATAGCTGAGCTATGAGTAAATAAAAAGTATAAATTTTACTTAGTGGCAACAAAGGAATTCTTTGTGGTCACACAAAGTTAACTGTCCAACACTAAAAACTTTTTATGTGCAAGCATAAAAATTGGTAGATAGGCAAAAATCCTGTTTTTATGTGCGAACATAAAATTCTTAACACCTAAGCAAACCCCCAAAACACAATGCACTTATGAGGCATTACAGCACTTCGACAGTAAAAGTTATTCTCACATAAGTAAAATTCTTGGTCATATCAGAGGTTATCTCAAAACACCTACTGAGCTTATTAAGTGAAGCACATTTCTCAAACTCCAGAATCTCAGGTGTTTGTTTTTCAAAAATACATAATTTTTATGGGTTTCTAAAAATGTTTTTCGTCAAAACAAACAAAAATGCTTGCAAAAGTAAAACACATTTTTTCGCTGAAGTAAAATAACTTGGAAAACTAAAATTCTTCTTTCGTATCACAGGGCATCTGTATCTCAGAAGCTTACTGAGCAGGCTCAGAAGCCTACTTTGAAAACCTTATAACTGGAGAACCGATTGATATTTTCTCACTGAACATTTGAAAGGCACACCTTTGGGCCAAGCCCCTTCTACCCTGAAAGTTTCAGAATGATATTCCAAACCGTCTTTGCTCCACAGGTGAACAAGAAAATGGCCAGAAAGTACATAAAGGTTTTTAAGTTCCAGATCTTGGAATCAGAATGAGTGTCTGTCACGAACGTCCTACGTCTTAAAGCAGCAATGCAGTGAAATTGGGCAAAAATTGGATGCTATCTCTTTGCACTATTCAAGATTCCTGGCATCTCCCAGTTTCATCTGGTGGTTATGTTTTCTAGTTTCACCAACATTTGAATATTTTATAAATGCTTTAATGTATTTTTTGTCAAGTGACAAAGGTGGCCATCACATTTAGCTTAGAAATACAATTGTAGATCTGGCAAGGGCAATGCTGCTTTTAGAACTTGGCACCCTGCTAAACTTCAGTTTTGTTGAACGACACCAAAGTTATTAAGGTGTCGAAATTTGGGGTTAACATTAAACAGCCTGCTTAACCAAAACTGTAATAGTAAGGATAATATCGTAGGGCTGCTAAGCTAGGCCATGTAAGTGAGGCCTACTGTACCTCACCGTTTTATTGTAAGAGCCACTTCCTTAACTCCTCCCTTGGGGCACTAGGTTTATAAAATGCTCTGACAAGACTTTCCTATAGCTTGCCAGGGTAAAACAGTAAAGGGGCACACAGTAATAAGGCATGAAAAGGGTGGGAGTTGCTATAGGCCCCCATTTTATTTTCCATTACCACTTCATAGGCAGCATACTGTACATGAAGTAAAAAGGAGCACTTTTTCGAACTACTCTCCACTACACACATCTGGTTCATTTAGTACAGTTATTTTAGGTTCACTGTAAGTAATTACTTAAGACATCTGCAGGGTGTCTTCTGCCATGCGGTTTCCTGACCCTCCAGTTAGCTCTCGAATAGCTTCGAGCTAATCCCAGCTCGACTGTACAATACTTCTCACCTGCCATATGACGTGCTGCACATGCATGTCCATGGTTGTTGCGAAACGAGAGGTCAAAGTGGAATGTTTTTCTTTCCGTTCCTCCACTCCACATTACAAGTGCAGTGTGTGCTTAGTGATGCTGGCTTACAGCCAGCTTGTGAATTTTTATTTATTCTACCCACACACCAGCTGCAGAGCAGTATCTCCAATCCTGGAAAGGACCAGCTGGCATTTAAACAAGTCAAAATGAAAACTAAAAGCAATAAAATAAAGCATAAAATAAAGAGCATTATAATAATGCTAGACACAACACACTGAGCATGCATTTCTGTTGCACAGAGTCATGCTGTGCTCAATATTTGGACTGCCCTATAGTCTTATCAGCATTTCGTTATCAAGGTGTAGTGTACCACAGGCCAGTTCATTATCAGGTCAGTGTACACAGGGCAACTGCTAGCACATGTATAACATCTAATATCTGTATTTATTGGTTTATGTTGTTTTGTTGAACAGGAAAGGAGGGGTGGGCAGTACTGCTTATTTTCTTCCTTGTCCCGGGTGGGGGCGGAGAATACAGATGCAAACCAGTGAAAACCAAACCAGATTAAGCTGGTGGTGGTATTTTACTGAGTGGGGAAAGCTGAGCCAGGACAACGGGATGTGGGAGGGTGGGTTGGAGTGGAGGATGTGGGAGAGGTGGGGCAGGGGAGGAAGGGGTAGGGGACGAGCAGAGGCAAGAGTGCTAGGTTACTATGAAAGAGGTTGAGTGCTAAGGTCGAGGTTTGGGAAATCATGGTTAAGGGAGACATTCACAGATGCTAGCTGTAGAGAGTAGTGACCAAAGCTTGGGTTTGAATGGGCCCAGCTTAGTTTCAGAGGAGATGTCACTGTTGAAAGCATTCATCCAGAGGCTGAATTAGACATTTAGTATTTTATGACAGGTTAGTTTGGCTATGGGGACCTGCCCAGATGCTTGTTGATTATATTGTCATGGCATTTGCTATGTTTAACCTTATTTTTCCTATCTGTTCAACTTAGCTCTTCTAATTGTCATAAAGGGTAGATTGGCTAACTGCAGGGAAGGTATAAAACCCAGTGGGAGAAAGAAAACTCAGATCCATTCAGTTGCTGTATAACCTAGCAAAGGTAGGATCTTATCCCTCCCTCTTTCGATAGGAAGAGAGGTGAAGTATGTGAGATGGAGGGTGCTGCTTGGCTGAGGTTAACACCCAAACAGGAGGGACTGATGTGAGTTCCAACATTATCCAAGTGATATGGTCAATGGAACTGCTCCTGCTAAAACATGAAGGTGCTCTGAACTTTCATTTCATACCCTTTATTTCTTCTGTTTTATTCTTGAAAACCTAACTGTAATGACAAAATAAAACCAACTAGAGGGGTGCTGCACCAGAATTCTTGTGTCCAGGTTTCCTTCTGCACCCTCACCCCATGACAGGGATAAATTTTGGGCACCCCTAACTCGGTGAGTAAAGTTCCTCCTCAGTACAACCCCTCCATGGCCATGGAGGAGAGAGAAATGATGGCAGGGGTCAGGAATTATGCTCCACTGTAGGGTGCAGGGCTGCCACTGTGATACTGTGAGATGCTTGATTCCCCACCCCACCCCAGTCTCAAACCATATCAGCACTTTTTGTACTCAGGTTTTTTGAGGTGAAGCCTGCACTTGCACATCACGCATATACTCCACTGAGATGTAAGCAGTCCTTGTGAAACTGTTATAATTTATTATGTCGTAACTCGTGTCTGATTATTCTTGGTTTTGTATGTTTTGGGGTGTATAAAATGACTAGTTCATGACCAGTTTAAAAATACTGGCTCATACAAGGCACACTGCTAAAATGGTTAGTATGCAAACAAAATGAGTGCAGTGAGGAGCATAATTGCATGTTTCTCAGCTATAAATATCAGATGCAAATTGGTCTCTGAAATTAGCACAATAAAGTGAGTGACATAGAACAGGTTCAAGGACGGAGATGCTTTTATTACTTGTTCTCAATTATTGTGATGCTCTATCCACTGCCAGTCAGAACATTATGTAGCAGATTGAATTGGCTCTGGTATTCAGGGCGTCGTGCCTATGTATTGTGGATTTACAAAGTCATTTAAAAGGGAAATGTTCCTCCACGCGGCGGCGTTGGTCCCTGTGGAAAAATATTTTATTGCAGGGGAACTGTGCTGGCTCCATGCTGCTAAGCGGTGAGGCATTCACTCTGCATACTGGTAGCCAGTGTTCCTGCACCATGCCCAGGACAACTGAAGCAGAGACCAGTGGGTGGGGGATGAGAAGTGACCGTGGCAGACCATGGTGGCTATGCTGCAGATGTGCACTTAGGGAGATGGTCACCACAAGTTGCCGTGCCCCCAATATCATGATGTGTGTGCCCTAGTGTGGAAGGAGGGAGAGTCAAGAGAAAATGGGAAAAGTCCACTGGGGCCCTCGTCTCTGCCACCCACATTCCTAACACCACTCCCCCGCCACCTCTCCACATTGCCTGGAAGTGCTTCCTCTCTTGTGGAAACAGATAAACTGGCACTGTAGAAGATGGTCATTCCCCTCCAGGTGTCTGGAGGTAGGGGAAGCAGCAAGTGGAGAGCTTGGTGGGCCTATTATGGTTATGTGTACTTTGTTTTGCATTTAGTCAAATTCAAAGGTACACTCCGTGTGAGTGGTTCAGATACATGATGTCATTAATAGGGCTTTTAGATCTTGACATAGGGTTTCAGACATACTAAGCAGGGTTCCATCCTTAGTGTGGAACAATTTTATTTTTCACTACACTTTATGTAGTACGAGGGAAATTGCTAGATGTCATTGATGATGATCGTGACATACATTCAGAACGATTTTAAGTTATGTATTGTTATTTAAAATACATACAACGCCAGCAGATACAGACCTCACGGTCTATCTCGAGTCTGCTTTCGATTGTGCAGCTAGCCCTCACCTTACAGCTGCCCCTCCCACCCCTCCCTCTTCATACTTACCCCCCCACTGCTCTATCCCATCCTCTAAAGCCATCCACTATACTACAGGCTATTACCTCCTCAGGCAGAGTATTCCACTTGTTCACCAACCACCATGTGAAATACTGTCTCCTGACTTCCTCCTGAACCTTCCCCACTCCAACCTCAGGTGGTGCCCCCTCATAACTCTTCCCCATTCTGATCTGGAATATGTCTTCAGTACTAGTCTTGTTTATCCCTTTAGGTATTTAAAGGTTTCTGTCATGTCCCCTCGTCCCTCCTCTCCTCCAAGGGAATCACGTCTCAGCTTGCCCAGCCTCTCCTCATAGGAGTATCCCTCTAATCCCTGAATCATCTTTGTCGCCTCTCGCTGTACATCCTCCAGCAATTTTATGACCTTCTTCAGTAATGGGCACCAGAACTTCATGCAGTATTTCAGGTGGCCTGACCAGCGACCTGTAGAGGGGCAGGATCACTTCTCCATATTTCTAGAGGAGATTTCCTGCTATGTACCCCAGCATTCTGTTGACTTTGCTGCCACCTTCCTACATTGAGCAGAGTTGTTCATACTCCCTGTTATGAGCACCCCTAGATCCTTCTCCTCTTTGGTGCATTCCAGTTGTACCCCCTCCAGCTGATGGCTCCTCCCTGGTTCTTAGCCCTGAAGTGCAGTACCTTGCACTTTTGGCGTTAAACCCCAACTGCCATGCCTCCAACCACTCCTGTAGTTTGGTCAGGTCCTCTGGCAGCCCCTCCCACCCTTCGTACTCTGGACCCCATAAGAAATATCAGCAACGAAAATCCCAAACACCAGTCCCAACACTGATCCCTGCAGTACCCTGCTTGTCACATTCCTTGGTAATGGAGAGTCCCCCATCACCACCACCTTTGCTGCCTACCCTTCAGCCAATTGGTGATCCAGTTCACTATCTTTGTTCCCATCCCTATATATATATATATTCTAGCTCCCCCAGCCTCCCATGTAGCTCAGAATCAAAGGCCTTGCTGAAGTCCAAATGCAGGACATTCACCGTATGGCCTTTGTACAGTTCCCTTGTCACCCAGTCGAAGTATCAATCAGGTTTGTCTGGTAGGATCTTCCCCAGACAAACCCATGCTGCTGACCGTCCTGGAGACCATTGTTCTCCAAAAGGACACCAGCCTCTCTCTTAGGATCGTCTCCATCAGTTTTCCCACAGTTGATGTGAGGCTCACTGGTCGGGAGTTGCCTGGTTCGTCCTTGAGTCCACTTTTGTAAATTGGGCACCACATGGGCCATCCTCCAGTCCAGTTGCACACATCCTATGTCCAAGGAGGTATTGAACAGATCATCCAGTGGTCCTGCCAAGAGCTCACTTAGCTCCTAAGTACCCTAGAATGAATGCCGTCTGGACCCAGTGCCTTATCCCCCCTCAGTGCCCTTAATCCTTTCAGCACCCTGTCCTCTGTGCTCCCGTATCAGTCACCCCCCAGCCCAACCCTCCTCCCCCATGTGCCTGCCCCCTTCTCCTTCGTGAACACAGAGCAGAAGTAATCATTTAGTGTCTCTGCCTGGTCCTTCCCCTACTCCATCCAGCTCTCGTCCTTCTTTATCCTCACTATCTGATCTTTGTTTTCCACCTTTCACTGATGTCGCTGAAGAAGTCCTTCTCTGATCTTAATGCCCTGCACCAATCTCGCGCCCTGGAAGCCTTGGCTGCTCTGACTAGCCTAGTAACCTCCCTGGACTTCTTCGTAAACATCTCCCTGTTGTCCCCTCCCGATTTCTGGAGTCTCCAAAATGACTTTTCTAGGGACATGGATATGTTGTTCATCCACACTTATTGGCAGGCTCCTTGCTGCTTTAAATCTTGCGGAAGGTCTTTAAGCTTGGCTCCTCCCACCCACCGGGTGGTAAAACCTCGGCTCCGCCCATGGCGTCAGATCTTCCTTACCGCTTGAAGCTCAGGTTCCCTCCTTAACGCTCTGCGTATAAGACTGGTTCCTAATTCTTGAAATTCGAAATCAAAAGTTTTGCTAAAGACTTGGTCTTCTTTTCTCGCTGACCTGCGATGGACAAATCGACTCCGGTTTCTGGAGGTGCCCTTGCGGGCAGAAGATGTCTAGGACGGATCCGCACTCCATGTCGTCTACTGCCTGGGCCTTGAGCACGACCCAGGCCTCGCGACTTGTGCTCTTGTTTTTCGGCCCACATCCTTGAAGACCGTGCTGCCCGATTACAACTGGGGCGCCTGAGAAGAGAATTCCACGGTGAAATCTAAAGAGGCCCGTTGGTGGTGTCCGGTTCATGGTTTCGGCAGATCAGCTCGAGCAGATGATCGCCTCAAGAGGAGGCAGCGGGCCGCTTCTACCTTGGCTGCGGCATTTGTCCCCGCTCTCTCGGTGCCTCGTACTCGGCTTCTTTCAGGAGCTTTGTCTGACCCTCTCGACCAAAGGTGAGGGTCCAACTTCTTCTGGACCCTTTTTCAGGTCCAAAAGAGCAAGTAAGTCTCTCACCGTCGGCTCTTGGGAGGCGGGAAAAGTCCCCTCCCTTCTTGGCCGACAGTGCGACTCGGTCGACCCTCAGCTCGGCCACTGGTCTCACGGTGTCCCGTCAGGCCAGTTGACCAAGACTCCCCGCGTGGGGTCGAGATTTTCTCGATCCGTTAGGACGGGTTGTCGGCTGGAGAAGCTGAGAATCCTCTCCCAGTTCCCCGGTGGGAGTTGAGGATCCTGTTGGCTCGACTGTGCCTCCGGTTCCGGAGCCTTCAGTGGGATCGTCCGAGCCGAGGGAGTGCCGATTTCCGACACTTCTCCTCGCCATCCTTGGCCTAGTCGAGACTCTCGGTCTCTGTCTCAGACATCCTCGCGGTCCAGCCGATCCGCCATCAAGGCGGTCTCGGGCACCGCGGCAGCGGCGCGCCGCCGCTTCTCTTCCTCCTCCTCGGACGAGGGAGGCTTCGCCAGTTGCGCCGGAGGTATGAGGAGCCTGCGTGGCAACAGCTCTGTTGACCGGGAATAAGCCGACTCCAGGCGCCTTCCCGGCGATTAGGGTGGTTGTCACGAGCGGCCGAAACAACCCTCGTTAGCCGAGGAGCCTGTTCCCAGGCCGGTTGTTCGGCCAATTCCAGCTGCCCCACCGATTCTGGTGGAACCTCCGCCTCCACAGCCATTAGTTGGGACTCCGACCAAAATTCTCGGTCGGCTATGGGTTTGCCCCATAGGCTGTCTGTCACCCTCACTCCCGATAAACCTCGGCAGGTGGAGGTGGCTCAGGCTCGAGGCAGCTCTTTGAGGACTCTTCCGGGTCGAGGATGATTCCTCCATTTTCTCCAAGCGCATGGACTTGGAGTCCTCGGAGGACAGTCAGTGGGCGATAGCCCTTCGTCCTTCTTAGGATTGCTTCGGCTCATCTCGGAGTCCACTGGGATGAAGCTCGAACCCGTTTCTAAAGGGCCAGGTATCCCTCACGGAGATTCTGGACCGAGGGATTCTCCCTAGGAGGCCTTTCCGGTGGCGAGGCCATAGTGGGTCCGGCCTTGGAGCTTTGGCAGCGCCCTGCTTCCTGCCCTGCACCTTGGCCAGAATGGCCAGGAAGTATCGGTCCCTACCGGTTCCCTGTCTGGTTTTGGAACACCCTCTGCTGAGGGGTTGGTTACCAACAGCGTTTCCCGTGCCGGAACGCCAGGGATGTGGACAAACCTCCCGACAAGGAATCCAAGAAATTGGATTATGCCGGGCGAAAAGTCTATGCTGCATCCTCTCGGCCTTCGTCCAGGCCAGTTCGGCCGTCCTCATGGCACATTTTTGTCATGCCTGTTGGGCTCCCTGGATGAGGTCGTCCCTCATCTTCCCGCGGATCTGCAGACTACGGTCAGGCAGGTGCGGGACCAGAGGCAGGGCAGTGGCCAAACAGCAGCTCAGACTGCTTTAGACACCGGGACTCATGTGCCAGGTCGGTGGCGGCCGCAGTGGCCAATGCGTCGTCGGGCTTGGCTGAGGATATCCACCTTTACCTCGGATACCCAGCACAAGTTGGCGGATGTTCCTTTTTGGGGACTGACCTCTTGACCCTGGGGTGGAAGGTCACTGCAGAGGATCGAGAAGTCCAATGCTACCTTGGACTCGGTTTCTTCCGCTCATAAGGACAAAGGCCGCAAGCCACAGCCTAAGCCTCTTCGTCTCTTCTGCGCCTCAGCGCCCGGCCCAGCAACGTCAGGGCCAGCAGTCTTGACCTTGGCATCCCAAACCTAAGCCGCCGCTTCCTCCAACAGGAAGCAAGGAGGAAAAGGCCCAGGAGGTTCTCGGCCGGTCCCTCCTCCAAGCCTGCCCAGTGACTGGCTGAGGGTGTCGCCCCATCCCGTCACCTTACCCCTGGTTCCCGTGGGGGACGGCTCCGACACTTCCTTCTTCCGCCTGGTTCGCTGTTACCACGGACAGGTGGGTACTGGAGGTGGTGGGAAAAGGCCTGCCTCTAGAATTCGAGCAGGCCCGCCCTTCAGAGCCGTCGCACCTGGGGCCTGAGGGTCCGCAGCCTCACTGGCGGCTCGTCGAGCCGACATCGCCTCTCCTTCCAAAGGAGGTGATAAGGGAGGTGGAGGACCCCTCAGACCTGGGGTTCGGTCCAGGTATTTCCTGGTTCAGGAACGGATGGGGCTGGCGCCCATTCTCGACCTGCACGACCTGAACAAGTTCCAAGGTCTCGAACCTTCAGAATGGTCACTCTGGCACAGATAATACCATCTCGGAACACGGCGTGTGGTTCTGTTCTCTGGACCTACAGGACGCTGCTCTTTCACGTCCCTATCCATCCGTCACATCAAGATTCCTTCACTTTGAGCGGAGGGATCCCTATTCGAGTTCCAAGCCATGCCCTTCGGCTTATCTCAGCTCCCAGGGTCTTCACCAAATGCATGGCAGTGGTGACAGCATTCTTGGGGGCGCCGAGGGTCCGGTGTACCCTTACCTGGACGATGATGATAGCAGCCCCTCCAGACAGAGGTGGAGCGGTCCAGAGATCTGGCCCTCCAGGTTTGCTCTCTAGTCTGCCTTCTCATCAACGAGGCCAAGTCGGAACTCGAGCCAAGCAGGTGATCCTGTTCATCGGGCAGAGCTCGACTCTTCGAGCCAGAGCAGGGCTCCCGTGGACAAGGCCGAGGTTCTTACCTCCTTTGCCCAATCATTTCTGGTTGGGCAATCGCCCTGCCGGGACTTCCTGTGCCTCCTGGGTCTCATGGCAGCCTGTACCAGCGTGGTCCGTTGGGCACGCTGGCACATCGCCCTTCAGTGGGATTGGCCAGCCAGTGGTCACAACGCTGCGATCCATTGGACCAGCTAGTGATAGTGACCAGGAGATGTGGAACGCTCTCCAGTGGTGGACCGTTCCATCTCATCTGCAGGAGGGCATCCCATTTGTCCGCCCGAGCCGACAGTCTCTCTATCGACCCGATGCCTCTCTGATGGGTTGGGGTGCCCATCTGGGGAACACGAGTGCACGGCCTCTGGTCCCCACCGGAGTCCCGATGCCACATCAACTCCGTTGGAGCTCCGAGCGGTCCGCCTAGCTCTCACCGCCTTTTGCTCTGTTTCTCCGGGGTCAAGTGGTCCGAGTCCAGACGGACAATACCACGACCATGTACTACCTGAACCGCCAGGGCGGGACGCGCCCACATGCTTCTATGCAAGGAAGCTCCAGATTTGGTCACTGTATGCGCCTGGAGGCGGATCTCCCAGCCATTCATGTGGCAGGAGCCTCCAACACCCTGGCCGATGCCCTGACCTGGATAGGGGCTGCATCTCACGAGTGGTCTCTCCTGCCGGAGGTAGTACAAGATCTGTTCTCCCACTGGGGCACACCTCAGGTGGACCTGTTTGCCTCCAGGGAGACGCAAGCTGAGGCTGTTTCATGCCTGCCCCTCAGCAGGGCTCGCTGCAGGGGATGCCTTCTTGAGGCTGTGGACCCGGGCTTCTACGCCTTTCCCCATTTCCCTTGATTCACAAGGTGCTTCTCAATGCAAGGAGGGACAAGGTGCAGGTGATTCTGATAGCCCCAGACTGGCTCCATGCAGTTCTGGTACCAGATCTCCTCAGCCTCAGCTCCAGGCTCCGAGGCAGCTTCCAGCTTGCCCGGACCTGCTCTCAGTCAATCAGGGAAGGTGTTCCATCGGACCTTCAATCCCTTCACCTGACAGCCCTGGTTCCTGAGTGGCTAGAGTTCCAGGCCTTGGGTCTTCGACGAGGTCCTCAATGTAGTGGAGGGCGCCCCGTATGAGTCGACCAGAAAATGCTACGCCTTCAAATGGAAGAGATTCTCCATTTGGTATCAGAGCAAGGCTTGGACCCTTTCTTCTGTTCTGTGGCAAGCATTTTGGACTATTTATGGTCCCTTTCTAGTCAAGGGCTTGGGTCGGCGACCTAAAGGTGCACCTGGCAGCCATCTCTGCTTACGAGGCACGGGCCGGGAGCAGTCGGTTGGCGCAGGAAAAGGTGGTCGGGCGCTTTTTCAAAGGCCTTGATCACATTTCCTCCAGTGCGAGAACCTCCACCTCCGTGGGATCTACCGCTGGTACTGGCAAAGCTCATGGGCAAGCTCATTCAAACCAATGCACAGGTGTGAACTCTCTCACCTGTCGTGGAAGACCGCCTTCTTGGTGGCTATCACGTCAGCCAGAAGGATGGAGAGCTCCAGGCATTCCATCGAGTCTCCTTACCTGGTCTTCCACAGAGACAAGGTTGTCCTGCGCCCACCGAAATTCCTTCCGAAGGTGGTGTCGGAGTTTCCACCTTAACCAGGTGCTGACTCTGCCGGTGTTCTACCCCAATCACACCTTGGAGGCCGAATATAGGCTCCATACTCTGGACACTAGAAGGGCGCCACTTATTATAAGGAGCGTACGGCTGAAATTCGGGAGAGGTTCGCCAGCTGTTTGTCACCACGCTGAAGCCGCATCTGGCAGACCTGCAGCCAAGTGGATGATAGGCAGGTGGGTCACCTCCTGCATAGATCGCTGCTATGAGTTGGCGGGCATGGAGCCTCCCAGAGGGATAAGAGCTCATTCTACCCGCTCTACTGCTGCATCGGTGGCTGCTTCCAGGGACGTCCCTATCCAGGAAATCTGCAGGGCTGCTACCTGGAAGTCAGCACACCTTTATCACCCATTACCACATCGACTTTGAGTCACGCCTGGATGCTGGTTTTGGGGCCTCGGTTCTCCAGTCCTTATTTCCCAAGTAAGTATTAGGGGTGTGCGCCTTGCCTCCTCCTTCCGGGAGAACTGCTAGGGTCTGCCAATAAGTGTGGATGAACAACATATCCATGTCCCTAGAAATACAGGTTACTCACCTGTAATAGGAGTTCTAGGAATGGTATATGTTCATTTCATCCGACTACTGTTCCTCCCGACCGGCACTAACCTGAGGCTTCCAGCGGGCCAGATCTGGCGTCATGGGCGGAGCCGAGTTTACCACCCGGGTGGGTGGGAGGAGCCAGCTTGAAGACCTTCCGGCAAGATTTAAAGCGGCAAGGAGCCTGCCAATAAGTGTGGATGAACAACATATACCATTCCTAGAACTCCTGTTACAGGTGAGTAACCTGTATTTCTTGTCCCTCACCCCTCCATGGCCTCCTGCATCAGCCAGCTGTTTTTTTACCCTCCTCTTCTTACTCCTTGTTCTTGTACATGTCCCAGTAGCCTCCACCAGCCCTTTCTTAATGATATCCCATTTCTGGCTAGCATCCATGCTGGTCATATACCTGCCCAATATGCCCATCCTTTTAAAGTCCAGCCCAGACTTTGACATGACTTCAAAAATACACTGCAGTTGTGTAGGGGTGTCTGCACTCACTGCAGGATGTCCTTTGCCACAGCATGCATCTTCTGTATAGGTTGCTTGAGTGACGCAGTAAAGCTATAGGCTACCAAGCAATGGAGGGCTGGATGTTCCAGATCAGACTTTGAAACTACGTACTTCAAACAGAATGTTAATTGTGAAAATCCACTGCAGCTGTATAGGGTATCTCGCTCACTGCTGGGTGTCCTTTGCCACAGCATGCATTTCTTGTATAAAGCTTAGTACAGCAGTAGAGTTACAGGCTGTCAAGCAGTACAGTAAGGAGCCTGGGTTTCTTTCTTGCTACAACTTATGAAGAATGAGAGAAATTGTTAGATATTATTGCTGATGATAATGGCAGACTTTCAGCAAGGTTTGAAGTTCTGTATTGCTGATAACTTGAAAAGTTCTCGCTCAGATTTTAATGTTTAAATGCAACTTGGGAAACACTGAAAATAGACAGACTGTTAATTACTAACATCCACTGCAGCTTTGTTGGGGGAGGGCCCACACTCACTGCAGGATGTCCTTTACTGTAGTGTACATCTCTTGTCTAGAAAGCTTAGCACAGTGACAGTGCTATAGTCTACCAAGCAGTAGTGGATAGGGGCCTGGGCTGTTCCCAGAGCTGAACATTTTTTCTCAGTGACTACAATTGAGAGATGCTGTGTCTCATACCCTATCCTCCAAGCCGTTTCCCTTTCACTGCCAGGAAAGATTATCAGCCTTTTTCTGGCCACATAATTGTCATACAGACCTTTTTGGTGCCTTTACTACCATTGGTACTTAGATTTTACTTACCATCATTTTAAATTACTGGCATCTCTATCTGGGGACCCCATTCCCTCCCACCACGTCATAATTTAAACAAAAAACACTTGTGCTAATCCCACCACAGTTGATGTCATTGACATTTTTCCCTTCATCTGGACTCCACTGGAAACGAGCTACTTCAGCTCAGTATGTCCTTCCTGGTAAAACTTTTGAAATTAATTAACAAATTGTCAGTTGAATTATAGGCATCCTGGAGCTTTATAAGAGTGCAGTATTCAGAGAATAGAGACCTTGAGTTGGTGTCACTTGTGCCACTGGTAGTACCGTACAACTCAGTGCCGTCCAGTAGCCAGTATGAGGGGCAGGCTCTTCACCAGGCATCTTTTTTAACTTAAAATACAGATGATGTGATATTTTATATGGGCCAAATCCCATTTTCTTTGATTCTCCGCCCACCTGTTTCCTACTCCTGTGATTGTGCCCTCTGCAGGCAGCTTGTCCTCCATCCAGGAAGATGAGCGAGTGGTTGTGTTTTCAGCCAATACCACTGTCACTCTGCAACTGGCTGGGCAGAGTGGTATGCAGATGTTGTGGGAGGTGGGACAAAGCCTCCCAAGAAGACAAGTACCTCAGCTCTTCAGTGAACATCATTCCCTACTGGCAGTACTCCCAGATTGATTTTGCATTTTCCCTGTAACTCCAGGGCAACTTCCTTTCGCCTTCCTGTAGATTACATTATTTCCTATGGAAGCTGAATTGCTCTGTTTTCCCTGAAGTCTCTGAGAAGAGTTTCACTGTAGATGACTCCAAATCCCTGTAAAATAGGGGAATCCTTGTAGATCTGGTTGTAGAATGGGACTCCATATCCACTTCTGAATCCAGGTCATGTAGTTGATGGTGGCACAGAATACTGTTACACTGCCAGTAACAGCTTTTGTTTTAGTTTAGTTTAAAAATACCACACTTGAGCTTTTTCATTTAACAACTGGTTAGGTTGTTGCATTATTTTCCATCGTCAAGTACAGTGATTTCTTTGCTTGGTACTGTTTTTGTTATGTTATATCAGCTTTGCTGTTTAATGTTAGTCTCTTGTACTTTCTTTCCAACTGTGACATGCAAAATGGTCTGTTATTTGCTGCTGTTAATTTAAGCAGGAACAAAAGTGAAAGAGAAGGGCATGTTCGTCATTATTAAATGACATTACAAACAGTTGCCAGAAGTTTAAAAAATCAGATTGACCTAATGCGCTTAAAGGTTATGCCCTTAAGGCCAGTGCAGCGGTAGTGCTACTGCATGCAATGCCAATGATCTGAGTTTGGGAATGAGCTCGGGTTGTCAGGGGGCTGGCTGGGGAGAAGAAGCAAGCGCCCAAAGGACTGCTCTCGGGGAGAAAGAGGTGCAGTGCCCAGTGCTTGACTGTTTCTAGTGGAGGTTGGGGACACTACACCAGGCAGCAGAGAAGCGGCAGGTGTCCAGTGGCGACATGGTAATGTGTGGCACTGCCATTGATGCCATTGCATGCAGTCTTCTGTGCCACAAGGGAGTGAGAGGGCAAGAAATGAGGAAACATCCCAGATGGCAGGATGACAGCTGCCCCATACAGGTCCTCTTCCCCATTCAGGGATAAGTCCACTGCCATTGCCTCAAAGGGTGCCTAGAAAGAGGGATGGCTGGACTGTAGGGTGGGAGGAAAGGAATACATTCCTCAGCCACTGCCACTAAAGAACTCTTTTTTGTTGCCTTGGCAGAACAGGCACCCATGGAAGTGTCAAGGGATAATGTGGGGGTCCTTCAGAGCGGAGGCCCCAAGGTGGGAGGAATACTAACCCAGCAGAAGTGGAAACAACTTGTGGAGGATTCAGTCATTGGGGGTAGTTTCGGGAGGAAAGGGGAGGTGAGGTGCCTACCTTGTGCCTCTGCATAGAGGGATGGGGAGCGGATCCTTAGGAACACTAGGGTATTGGGGCAGGAGGGGGAGTCTAGATCTTATTGTCCATCTGGGGACAAATGACCTTGCAGGGGATGCAGCTGGGCTGGTACAAGATAGATTTAGGAAGCTGAGGAGGGCCTGAAATAGGTAGCATACATGATACATGGTGGCCTCACTGAGCTGCTACCTGTGCAGAGCTGGTGGAGGTACAGACACCCCGCACTGTGGTCTTCAGCAACTACTTGAAGGCATGGTGCAGGGAGGAGGGGTTTGATTTATTGGGGAATGGGGTCCTACCTGGAGGGATAAAGGCCTGTACAAATGGGATGGCCTCCATTCATCCAGAAGGGCAGTGGCAGTCCTTCATAGAAAATTTAAGTGCTGCTTCGATGACCATTTAAACTAGCCAAGGGGGAGGCAGAGGTAAAGAGGGTGGCAGTGAATATCCCCTCCCCGATAATGGAGCAGTAGTGAAAAGTCCAAGGAAATGAATTCGCAGGATAGTGGGGACTATGGGAAAGGGGGTGGGCAGGAGGGACGATAGGTGGAACTAAGGCTGGGGAAAATACTAGGAGGGTGGGCAGAGGGAGGATAAAATAGAGAAGGACCATACAGTGACAAGGGTAGGGTGAAGGATGGACTCTGGAAGGAGGGCAAAGAAGGGGCAGGGAGGATGAAAGGAGTGAGGCCATGAGTACTAATGCAAGGAGCCTGGGTAACAAAATTTCTGACCTTGAGGCTACCATTGCGGAGTGGACCTGGATCTGGTGACCATAACAGAATCATGGTGTACCGATAACCACAGCTGGGAGGAGGCCATACTGGGTTACTGATGTTTCATAAGGACAGAGCAGCAAGGAAGGGGTTATATGTAAGGAAAGTACAAAGACCATGGAAATACAGGAACACAGTAGGGAAAGGGAGGGGCTGAAAGTTCTTTTGGTTGGCTTAAATGGGTCCAGGGCCTTGATAAGTGTAGGGATGGTATATGCCATCAACACAGGGAGGAACCGGACAGACTTTTGGGGGAGGCCATAGGCAAAGTGCCAAGCAAAGGAGAAGTAGTAATCATTTGTGACTTTAATTAGCCAGATGTGGACTGGAACATCATGGCCACAGCTACGACTAGGAGCAATGTCATCACAGACTCCCTGCAAGGGACATGTCTCTGGCAGATGGTTCCAGATCCCAACAGAGATGGGCAGTGCTGGATGTTGTACTTACAAACTGGGACAACATTGCAGACGTCACAGTGGGTAGCCCCTGGGTTCAAAGGATAATAGTACAGTGTGGTTTAGCATACGGACAGGGCAGGGGAAAAGCACACTAGAATTGATGGTCCTGACTTCATGAGAGCAGATTTTAGAGAAGTGGGAGACTGCCTTAGGAAATACCTTGAGAGGGGTAGCTGGAGGTGGAGGTACAGTGCAGCAGAATAAATAAGGGAATAACTGAGGTAACGGCAAGCTGTTTAAATGTAATAAGCAAGGGTAAGAGGGAGAAAGAGGCCACTGCGTTCTCAAAAGAGGTGGCTAAGATGGTAAAGGAGAAAAACAACTTTCAGAAAGTACAAGGAGACCCAAGCAAAGACTGATAGGAAGGTATATCTAGAGAAACAAAGGCAGGCAGGAAGGAGGGTACAGACAGCAAAGACTAAACTGAGGAAAGGATTGCCCAGGAGGTCAGGAATTGGAGATGAGACTGTCCTCAAGTATGTGAGCAAGAAGAGGAAGACAAAGGGGGTGGTATAGTGAAGGTTAGGAGACCGGGGACTGCACAGAGGAAGAAGAACAACAAAAATCTAAATTTTAAACATATGTTGTGCAGAGTGTTTTGATTTATATGTTAAGTTCTAGATGTCCTTCCCTCTGTCTGCTATTAAGAGTTTTTCCTAAATTGGCCTGCAAGTAGCTTTATGGTAGTTTTATGACCACTGGGATCTCATCTGAGATAGCTTACTTGTATTCTTTTGTCTACAATGCACCCTGTCTCATGTGACAGTGATGTAGCAGAGACCATAAATCCAGCAGAAACCACTACTTTACAATCGGTTCACAACGTTAGAGATGGCTATATTTTAAAATCTGTAGAGTTCAGCTTAGTGTCTGCCCTCATTGTAAAGGTCTTACTGTCCTGAAGAACTTTGCTGCTGGTAATTTTTGTGTAGCTTGTAAAGTTTCCAAGATATTTAGTTTGTTTAGCATGTGTGTACTGAATGTTGGTCTCTGCTACATCACTGTCACATGAGACAGGATGCATTGTGGGAACAAGGAATGCAATTAACCTGTCTCAGATGGAGATCCCCAGAGGTCATAAACTACCATAAAGCTTAGCAGGCTAATTTAGGGAAAACTAATAGCAGACAGAGGTTAGTACACACTAGAACTTCACATATAAATCAAAACACTCTGCACAACATATATGTTTTACAAATTTTGGGTGGACATCTCCTTTAAACAAATACTTCTGTTTTGTTTTCACAGTGAAAGGAGGGAGACAGGTTGATGTGCAGTTACAGGCACGGGATAGGGCCCCAAGTCCATTTACGGAAGAGTCTGCCGTGAGTTGGAAGCCTGAAAGGAAGACAAGGTGATGAGGCCTGATAGAATCCACTTAAGGAAGCTTAATTTTTATTTATTATTCTTTGGCAATCGGGTAGGCCCACTAGGCACAAGTGCCTGCTTTTCAGGGGCAAGACTTGCTCAGTATCACACAGTGTGCAATTGGAGATTGTGGGAATTAAACCCAGGTCTGCTGAATGTACTAAGCTCATTCACAGCTCGTCTCCTCTAACCTTTAGGCTATACTGCCTGCCCAGTTAGCTTAATGAGCTGAGCACAGTGCTAGCTGCCCCTCCTGCAATGCTATTTAGCACCTCCTTGGAGACGGGAGTGGTTCCAGAGACTGGAGGAGGACCGATTTGGTCCCTCACACAGCAGCAGTAGCAGGAAGGAGGCCAGCAATTACAGACCAGTCAGTCTCTCATCAGCATTGGGGAAGTTAGGAGAGACTAATGGAGTACTTGAGACGAGTATCCTGTCAGGTTCATGCAGGAGAGCCATGTAGTCAAAAACCGCAGCAGTCAAAATGGCATGTGCGGGTGGGAGTTTATTTAATCTAGTGCAGTTTTCAATCATGCTATATTACACTGTCTGCACAGCATGCTTTGACTGCACAGGTTTTGACTGTGCTCACATTGGGGTAATCTCTTGAGACATGGGCTTCAGGACCACTGGCAGCATGACTTCAGTGAATAACAGGGTAGGACTTCACAGGGTAGGTCATGTCAAACAAATCTCATAGATTTCTTTGGGTAACTAGGGAAGTGGATCCGGGGCAGCGAATGTGACCTGTCTTAACTTCAGTAAGGCCTTTGACACTGTACTACACAGGAGGCTGATAAAGAAACTTTAACACCCTGGGAGATGGGGAAGGTGGTAAACTGCGGAGGCAAAGGGTGGTGGTGGTAAACAGCAGTCACCAGAGAATGACAGCATGACCTGTGGAGTACCACAGTGGTCGGTTCTGGGCTCTGTCCTCTCACATGTCTTCGTAAGTGACATTGCTGAGAAACTGGAGGGAGGGTATGTCTCTTTGCAGATGACAAATTTGCAACAGAGTGAGCACCTTGGAGGGGTTGAGAGAGTGCAAAGGACCTGGAGAAACCAAAGGAGTGGTCTAGGGAGTGGAGGCTGGGTTTTAATACAGAAAAGTGCAGTCATGCAGCTGGGGCAGGGTAACTTATGGACTGTGCATAAGATGGGAGGAAGGTCCTTATAGTGACCAAGCAAGACAGGGAAATAGGGTAATCATATCTGATGATATCAGGGTGGAAGGACAGTGTGACAGGGCAGTAGGCAGGATGAGTCAGATGCTGATATGCATAGGGAGGGGATCTCTAGCAGGAGAAGGGAGGTGGTGTTGCTCTGTATCACTTACTGGTGAGACCCACCTGGAGTACTGCATCCAATTCTGGAGGCCGCACTGCAAGAATATCAACAGGGTGGAGGTGGTCTAGAGGAGGGCTACTGAAATATTGTAGGGTTTGCACCTGAAGCCATATGTGGACAGATTGTGGAGCTGGGCATGTACTCCTGAAAGAGAAAAGAGCGAGAGGGACATGATTGAAACATAGAAACATAAACTTTGACGGTAGATAAGGACCACTTGGCCCACCTAGTCTGCCCATTTAAGATGGATTTAGGATTGAGACTCAAGTACACTCAACGGAGGTGAACAAAGTGAAGGGGAGCCCTTTAAAGGAGAAGGAACACCAGTACACAAGGGCATACTATGAAACTTGAGGGGAGGAGAATTTAAGAGGGATGTTAGGAAATACTTCTTCACAGAAAGGATGGTAGATGCCTGAACAGCCTGGAAGAAGAGGTGGTGGGGTGATGACATTGAGTAACTTATATGGGATAGGCACATAGGTATGATAAAAGAGGTAAGGAGGAGGGGGGACACCTGTGACCAAGTAGGGTCCAGGGTGTAGTGTTAGGAAGGGAAAATAGGGCAGACTATATGGGCCCAGCAGTTCTTTTCTGTCAACACTTTCTGTGTTTCTGTGATATACCTTACCCGTGGGTATGAGCATGTCTGACTGCATCTTAGGCATGTCCTTAGAGGAATGGAACAGAAAAGTGGTAAATCCCAGCCCAAGTGGTGTGAAGGACACCATAACCTGCAGACACTGCACCCCGCCTACTTGAATGCTAGTCTTCCCTGTCAGCTGGAGGATTTCTACTCCTGAGGCGCTTGGGGAACTCCTGATGACAGCCTGACCGTAGTGGATAAGTAAACCTGGGTGACGGTGGAGTGACAGGGCTAAGGTGTGGGTTCCTGACAGCTGAAGGCTAAGTGGATCCAGGGGAAAAAACTTTAAAAAGAAAAACGAGATCACGGAGTGCCTGAGAGAGATGGCTACCTAAGACCTTAGCTCTGTGTTATCCTCAGCAGTCCCACTCAAGCCAGTATTTAAATCATTGTGGAACATTTTATTTTTACATGAAAAGGAGCTCACAGTATGCAACAAACTGGTGGACTTTATCAGACCCCAACTCTCTACAAAGAGGCCAAAGTCTGTTGAACATTTGCAGCAATCTCAGTGCCTCCCAGAGTATAAGATAGCTGCTGCTAGAGACCGTGACAGCAAAACTTCCAGACCCGATTTGCCAAGCCAATCTCATAGAGCAAGTAGCATCTTCGTGGAATCTATACAAACTATGGTCACAGAAACTCGAGTGAGCTTGGCCAGCCTTGCAGACTGAGCTGGAAAAGTGGAGATTGATGTCACAGAAGGGTATCCCGCAAGTTCACACAAGGAGAGTGTGTGTCAAAACTGCGCAGTCAAAATGGCGTGAGCAGGGTCAGAGTTTATTTAATCTAGTGTGGTTTTCTAGTCGCGCTAGCGGTCAAAATGGCATGAGCAGGGTCAGAGTTTATTTAATCTAGTGTGGTTTTCTAGTCATGCCATGCAGTCAAAATGGCATGAGCAGGGTCAGAGTTTATTTAATCTAGTGTGGTTTTCAGTCGCTCTCTGCGAGTCAAAATGGCATGAGCAGGGTCAGAGTTTATTTAATCTAGTGTGGTTTTCTCAGTCGCGCTTACTTTACACCCTCCCGCTGTGCAGTGCACATTTTGACTGTCGGGTTTGACTGACTGTGCTCACATTGGTGTAATTTTACAGCAGTAAGTAGAAGCCAGCCTTCAGTAAGAACAACTTGCAGCTTGCTGAAACTCGGCTTACTTGGTTCACCGCCAAGATGTAAGATCTGGAGGGCCATGGACAGAGGAAAATCTCTGACTCCTGGAGGACACGGAGGGCCATAACCCCATGCAGTACCTGAGATAATCTCCCCAAGTGGCTGCAGCTAAAACCTGGGGTTTGCCTTTGAAACTGAGTGAGCATACTGTATAGTGGGGCCCAAGGAAGCAGAAACACTTTGAGACCCTGACCTTTCATTTTCAAGCTTCCCTGTTTTTAGGACACAGAATTAGTCCTAAAAGGCTCAAGAACCAAAAGACATTATTGTGAGCAGCAGTCGATTTCTTTCTATCCTGAGTACCCTCAGGGAGTACTGGAAAGTCGACAGGCATACAGTAAAATTAAACAGGGACTTAGGAACAGGGGTTGCCTGTGGTTTACTATACCCTGCCACGCTACCCATCACCCTGCATGGCAAAACTCTGCAATTCCAGACACCGGAGGAAGCGGACGATAGTTACAAGAGCATCTGAACCTGCACATTCACCAAGCTGCAACCCGATAATTGACACCAGCAGGAGTAAAAAGATGGACACCTCATTTCCCAATTCTGCCAGTGTGACTGACTGGAAACAGTGGCTTTGGCTGCTGAGTTGTGTAAGTGCCTGGAGTGGATAGCAGTGATTGCAGATTGTAAGTACTGTGCTCCATTTTGACAAGGGCCCTTGCTTTGTTTTGGTGCCAATTTCCTGCTACATGGCACAGTGTTAATTCTGCCAGACTTTTCCCAGAAGTCGGCACTGGCTGGACCCTGTCTCTTTGACCCTTTGCCTGCTGCACTCATTGGGGACACGGAAATGGGGAAGATGAATGGCAAGTTTAGCCCCAGGCTGTTACATTTAAGACTTTAACATCACGCTGCCTCAGCCTCTCTAGGTGGTACATGTTACTGTTTTTCTTTGCTCTGTTCTAAAAGTTAATATTAGCAGCATTGTGTAATGAGGACGTTCTTTGTTTAGGGAGTTGTTTGAGCTTGGGGACTAGAAACATGGCCTGGTGGGAGAAAGTCATGTTTTCTTTACCCAGGTATTTCTTATACTCCATCTCCTTGATGTACGGATTGTTTTGGGTTTATCTACCGTGAATGTTTCTCTTCCCATCGACTCCAGTGTTATAGGGAATGGTACAGTTTTGCAAATATGGTATATGTTGGAGACTCAGGCTTACATCTTAAACTCCCTATTTTGAATTGCTTCCACTCTAGTTTAACAGGGAGGGGATGCTGGGGGGCATCTTAACTGCGAATCCAGGACCTGTGTGAGTGTTGGCTTAATAGCCCCCCCAAATCTTCTACTACACAAGTGACCAGTTAGCCTGAACTGGGAGTGGGACTGCTCTAAGAAATACAGTTTGTTTGTGTTTAGTAACCACCTGTCATTCAGTCGAAGGAAGAGACTGTAGTGTCCCCTTTCCTAATTTCTCAGTGCTGATAGGCTTCTTCTGCTTTCTTCATTCAGTTTTATACTTCAGTGTGGTACATATTATTTGTTTATTGCAGGCTGGATGTAGGTTGGGGAGGTGGTCCAGGGAATACTGAAGAGGAAGTTTGTTCTAGTGCTGCCTCAAGTCTGGCTTAATATGGCTTCTCTCAGAAACCTAACAGTCATATCATGGAATGTCAGAGGGCTAAACTGCCCTCAGAAGCAAAGAAAAGTTCTCCAAACCCCTAATGACCTTTCACTGTGATGTCGCCGTCCCACAGGAAACATGCCTCTTAATGGGTGACTCCCTAGTGCCTTGGTCGCCTGTGTCTGGATCAGTACTGCACAATGCTTTTTATTTTAGACAGCAGGGAGTAGCAGTCCTTTGCAAAAGGATCGACAACTAGGGATTAATAAAAATTTAAAGATACTGAGGGCGGATTCTTATCCTGTTTGGCAGCTACCCGGAACCTTGATTGTGTTGGGTAGCATGTATGCCCCAAATATTCCATATGTCCAATTCAACCAGTCATTTCTCACAGTTACCAGAAGGCCTCACATCTGTGCTAAGTGGGGGCTCCTGAACCTGGCATTAGACCCTCTTTAGATTATACAGGCCCAGGTCCCTGAAATGAGCCTAGTTTGGCAAAACAAGTAACCCAGCTCCTACATGGAGCAGGAATTCATGATTTCTAGGACATGGATATGTTGTTCATCCACACTGTCTGGCAGGTATCCTTGCCACTTTAAATCTTGCCGGAAGGTCTCTCAAGCTGGCTCCTCCCACCCACCCGGTGGTAAAACTCTGCTCCGCCCATGACGCCAGATCTTCCTTACCGCTTAAGCTCAGGTTTCCTCCTTAACGCCTCCGTGATACGACTGGTTCCTAATTCTTGGTTTTCCGAATTTAAAAGTTTTTGCATTATAGACTTCGGTCTTCTATCCCTCGCGGCTGCGATGGACAAATCGACTCGGTTTTCGGAGATGCCCTTGTGGGCAGAAGATGTCTCTGACGGATCCGCACCACGCGTGTTCACTGTTTAGGCCTTGAGCACCACCCGCAGGCTTGCGACGTGTGCTCTTCCTTCTCAGCCTCGCTCCTCGAGGACCGTGCTGCCCGCTTACAACTGGGGTGCCCTGAGAAGCGTTTTCCTCCGGTGAAGTCAAAAGAGGCCGGTCGGCGGTTTCTGTGACCGGTGCCGGCAGATCAGCTAGAGCAGATGATCGCCCCTCGAGCGGATAGCGGCGCTACGTGATCTTCCTCGACCAAGGCATTTATCTTCGCTTCCCCTGGGTTCCTCTACACAGCTTCCTTATGAGCTTTGTTTGTCCCTTCCACTAGAGGAGAGGGACCAACATCTGCTGGACCTTCTTCTCGGTCCAAGAAGAAAGACAAGGTAAGTCCCTCCGTCGACGCTCTTGGGAGCGGGAAAGGTCCCTCTCCCCGAGTTGTCTGCCATCGACTTGTCGATCGTTCAGCCGGCCACTGGTCTCACGGTGTCCCCGTCAGGTCAGTTGACCGAGACTCCCGTCGACACAGTCGAGATCTTTCGACCCATTGACGGTTGTCGATCGGGCGGTTTAAACTTTCTCACCGCCCCCGGTGGGAGTTGAGGATCCCGTGGCTTGCCAGTGCCTCCGTTCCGGAGCCTCGGGTGAACCCTCCGAGCCGAGGGGAGCCAGTTCCACCCGTCCCTCTCTGCACTGTCCTCGGAAAGGCCGAGGTTCTTGGTCTCGGTCTCGACTTCGTGTCCAGCGATCCCGCCGTCATAGGCGGTCTCGGCACTGGTGTAGCGCGCCGCCGCTGCTCCTGTCCTCCCTCGGATGAGGGGAGGCTTCACGAAGTTACATCGGACGATACGAGGACCTCATGTGGCAACAGCTCCTTCTGACTGGGAACAAGCCGACCCTTTCCGGCCATTAAGTGGTTGTCACCGAGCGGCCGAAACAACCCCTGCTTACCGAGGAGCCTGTTCCCAGGCCAGTTGTTCGGCCAAAACCAGCTGCTCCACTGATTCCGGTGGAACTCCGCCTCCACAGCCGCTGTTTGGGGCTCCGACCAAGAACTCTCGGTCGGCTCAGGGTCTGCCCCATAGGCTGTCGGTCACCTCACTCCCGATCGCCTCGGCAGGTGGAGGGTGGCTCAGGCCCAGGCAGCTCTTGTGGACTCTTCTGAGTCCCACGACGCATTCCTCCCTTTCTCCAGGCGAGTGGACTTGGAGTCCTCTGGAGGTCAGTCGCTGGATGACAGCCCTTCGTCCTTCCTGGGTTTGCTTAGGCTCATCTCAGAGTCCACCGGGATGCAGCTCGAGCCAGATCCAAGCGGGCAAGTATCCCCTCACGGAGATATTGGACCCGGGGGATTCCCCTACGGAGGTCTTTCCTGTGGCCGAGGCCATTGTGGGCCGGCCTTGGAGCTCTGGCAGTGCCCTGCTTCCTGCCCTGCGCCTTCGGCCAGGATGGCCAGGAAGTATGCGGTCCCTGCCGGTTCCCAGTCCGTTCGGAACATCTCTCGGCCGAGGGGTTAGTTACTGACATGCTGGAAACACTAGGATGTGGACAAACCTCCCGACAAGGAGTCCAAGAAATGGGACTATGCCGGGCAGAAAGTCTATGCTGTGTCCTCCCTTGGCTCGCCAGGCCAGCTCGGCCGCAAGCTTATGGCACATTTCTCCCATGCCCTGTTGGGCTCCTGGACGAGGTAGTCCCTCATCTCCTGGCTGACCTGCAGACCACGGTTAGGCAGGTGCAGTACCAGGGCAGGGCAGTGCCCAGCAGCAACTGCGACTGCTCTGGACATTGGAGACTCATGTGCCAGGTCAGTCGCGCCGCAGTGGCTATGCGCCGTCCGGCATAGCTGAGGATATCCACCTTCACAGTGGATACCCAGCACAAATTGGCAGATGTCCCTTCCTGGGGACCGACCTCTTCGGCCCTGGAGTGGAAGGCCACCTCCAGAGGATCAGAAGTCCAATGCCACTTTGACTCGGGTCTCATCCGGTCAGAGGGACAAGGGCCGAGACCGCAACCCAAGCCCTTTCGTCTGCCTGCGCCGCGGCACGCCCGGCCCAGCAGCATCAGGGCCAGCAGGCTCGCTGGCATCCCAAACCCAAGCCATGGCTTCCTCCTCCAGGAAGCAGGGAGGTAAGGCCTGGAGGTCCCTCGGCCGGTCCTTCCTCCAAACCTGCCCAGTGATGGGTTGAGGGGTGTCGCCCCAACCCCGCCGCCTCACCCAGGTGCCCCCGTGGGGTGGCTCCGCCACTTTCTTTCCGCCTGGTCCATTATCACCACAGACCGATGGGTGTTGGAGGTGGTGGGAAAGGGCCTGCCTCTGGAGTTCGAGCAGGCCCCACCCTTCAGAGCCGTCGCACTGGGGTCTTCGGGTCTGAGCTCGCTGTCAGCTCACCCCAGCCGACATCGCCTCCTCCCGAGAAGGAGGTGATAAGAGAGGTGGCAGACCTCCTCAGACCCGGGTTCGTGTCCAGGTACTTCCTGGTTCCGAACGACGGGGGCTGGTGCCCCATTCTCGACCCACACGACTAAACAAGTTCCTAAGGTCTCGAACCTTCAGGATGGTCACTCTGGCTCAGATAATACCATCCTGAACACGGCGTGTGGTTCTGCTCTCTGACCTGCAGGACGCGCTCTTTCACGTCCCTATCTGTCCGTCACATCAGAGGTTCCTTCGCTGAGCGGAGGGATCCTTTCGAGTTCCAAGCCATGCCCTTCGGCTTATCTCCAGCTCCCAGGGTCTTCACCAAATGCATGGCAGTGGTGACAGCATTCCCGCGGCGCCTAGGGTCCGGTTACCCTTACCTGGACGATTGGCTGATAGCAGCCCTCCAGACAGGAGGTGGAACGGTCCAGAGATCTGGCCTCCAGGTTTGCTCTCAGGTCGGCCTCCTCATCAACGCAGACCAAGTCGGAACTCGAGCCAAGCAGGTGGTTCTTTCATCGGGCAGAGCTTGACTTCTTCGAGCCAGGGCACAGCTCCCGCAGACAGGGTCGAGGTTCTTTCCTCCTTTGACCAATCATTTCTGGTTGGGCAATTCGCCCCTGCCGGGACTTCCTGCGCCTCCTGGGTCTCATGGCGGCCTGTACCAGCGTGGTCCGTTGGGTCTGCTGGAACATGCCCCTTCAGTGGGGATGGCTAGCCAGTGGTCCCAACGCTGCATCCATTGGACCAGCTAGTGGACGGTGACCATGGGGATGTGGAACTCCTCCAGTGGTGGACCGCTCCAGTTCATCTGCAGGAGGGCATCCCGTTTGTCCGACCCGAGCGGACGGTCCTCTATCGACCAATGCCTCTCTGATGGGTTGGGGTGCCCATCTGGGGAACACCAGCGCATGGCCTCTGGTCCCTGAGGGAGTTCCGATGCCACATCAACCTGCTGGAGCTCCGAGCGGTCCGATTAGCTCTCACCGCCTTTGCTTCGTTTCTTCGGGGTCAAGTGGTCCGGGTCCAGACGGACAACACCACGACCATGTACTGTCTAAACCGCCAGGGCGGGACGCTCCATGCTTCTATGCAAGGAAGCTCTCTGCATCTGGTCACTGTGCACAGCCTGGAGGCGGATCTCCTAGCCATTCATGTGGCAGGAGCCTCAACACCCTGGCCGATGCCCTAAGCCGGAGAAGGGCTGCGTCCCACGAGCGGTCTCTCCTGCCGGAGGTAGTACAAGATCTATTCTCCCACTGGGGCACACCTCAGGTGGACCTGTTTGCCTCAGGAGAATGTGAAGCTGAGGCTGTTCCATGCCCTCCCTCAGCAGGGATCGCTGCAGGATGCCTTCTCGAGGCCGGGACCCCGGGCCTCTTCTACTTTTCCCCGTGCTCCCTTGATGCACAAGGTGCTTCTCAAAGCAAGGAGGGACAAGGCGAGGTGATTCTGATAGCCCCAGACTGGCCCCACCAGTACTGGTACCCAGATCTCCTCAGCCTCTGCTCCAGGCTCCCGAGGCAGCTTCCAGCTCACCTGGACCTGCTCTCAGTCAATCAGGGAAGGTATTCCATCCGGACCTTAAATCCCTGCACCTGACGGCCTGGTTTCTGGCTAGGAGTTCCAGGCCTTGGGTCTTTCCGGCGGGTCCTCAACGTAGTTGAGGCATCCCGTAGGGTGGACCAGAAAATGCTATGCCTTCAAATGGAAGAGATTTTCCATTTGGTGTCAGAGCAAGGGCCTGGACCCTTCCTCCTGTTCCTTGGCGAGCATATTGGACTACTTTTGGTCCCTTTCTCAGCAAGGGCTTAGGTCGGCGACCTTTAAGTGCACCTGGCAGCCATCTCTGCTTACGGTGCGGGCGGGAAGCAGTCGATGGCGCAGGAGAAGGTGGTCTGGTGCTTTTCAAAGGCCTTGATCACATTTCCCTCTGGTGCAGAACCTCCACCTCGTGGATCTACTGCTGGTACTGGCAAAGCTCATGGGCAAGCTTCATTGAACCAATGCACAGGTGTGAACTCTCTCACCTGTTGTGGAAGACCGCCTTCTTGGTGGCTATCATGTCAGCCAGAAGGATGGGAGAGCTCAGGCACTCTGCATTGAGTCTCCTTACCTGGTCTTCCACAGGGACAAGATTGTCCTGCGCCCCCACCCAAATTCCTTCCGAAGGTGGTGTCGGAGTTTCACCTTAACCAGGTGTTGACTCTGCCGGTGTTCTACCTCAGTCACACCTGGAGGCCGAATATAGGCTCCATACTCTGGACCCTAGAGGCGCTCGCTTACTATAAGGAGGCGCCCGGCTGAAATCCCGGGAGAGGTTAGCCAGCTGTTTGTCACCTATGCTGAAGCCGCGCCTGGCAGACCTGCAGCCAAGCGGACGATAGGCAGGTGGGTCACCTCCTGCATAGATCTCTGCTATAAGTTGGCGGGCATGGAGCCTCCCAGAGGGATAAGAGCTCATTCTACCCGCCATACTGCTGCATCGGTGGCTGCTTCCAGGATGTCCCTATCCAGAAATCTGCAGGCTGCTACCTGGAAGTCAGCACACACCTTCATCACCCATTATCACATTGACCTTGAGTCACGCCGGATGCTGGTTTTGGGGCCTCGGTTCTCAGTCTCTATTCCCTAAGTAGGGGTGTGCGCCTTGCCTCCCTCCTCCCGGAGAACTGCTGAGTCACCAGTCAGTGTGGATGAACAACATATCCATGTCCTAAATACAGGTTACTCACCTGTAACAGGAGTTCTAGGAATGGTATATGTTGTTCATCCACACCACCCACCCGACCTCCCCTGCTCACGCACAACCTGAGCTTCCAGCGGACAGATCTGGCATCATGGGTGGAGTCGAGTTTTACCACCCGGTGGGTGGAGGAGCCAGCTTGAAGACCTTCCGCAAGATTTAAAGCGGCAAGGATACCTGCCAGACAGTGTGGATGATCAACATATACCATTCCTAGAACTCCTGTTACAGGTGAGTAACCTGTATATCTGGCGGTAATCCACCTAAAGGTGTTGATTTTACCTGCTACTCACCTTCCACGACTCCTGTAGTAGAACAGATGTGATCCTACCTTCCTTGGATATAGTCACACAGATCTGGGGGTTTCCTTGGGAACATGTTGATATCAGATCATGCCTTGTAATTTTTCACTAGCGTGGGCACATGTTAAGGCACATTTGTCAGAAATTACTGCTTAGAAAAGAAAGAGAAAGTGATTGTGATGACAGGCAAGTCCAAAACCAGATTTGTAGTGTGTTAATAGACTGCTCCTGAGTCTTATTTGTATGGCTGCATGGGCCAAGCTCCACGGATGCTATGCCATCATCAGATTTGTATAACAGCACTGTGGAAGCAGTTAATCAGACCGCTGTCTGATGTGCTGCCACAGTGCTCTGACATAGTTTTCAACTATTGTGTTTATGTATCCCTTCCTCCACAGGCCGCATAAACATACCCACTTGCCGGTACTACTTTTCTGTTCTGCAACTGCAGTACTGACTGACACCGTGTGCAACATGGTGTTGTTGACTTAAACTGCACATGCATGACTATTGTGCATACATAGTTATGTCAACATTGACATGTTGTGCAGGACTGACTACAGGGCAAACTTCACAAGTGCAAGTATCATGCACGTGCAGTACTGTAATTGCAGCAGTATTACTTACGGTTGACTCCAGTGCAGTGAAAGCACTGCATATTCTTTTCCATGCTCTTGCAACTCCTAAAAGCTCTCCACAGCCCTATCGACTCTGACCAGAGTTTGTTTTTATTGGTTATAGAACCCTTGGCACTTAAGATTAAGGCAGACCAGTATTTGCAGGTCTTCTGGTGGAGGAGTTCCCCACAAGATCTTGCTGTTTGCGAATGACATTACTTTTGTTTCTGTCAAATCTCTCGACTTCTTTGCCAGTTTTGCAAGCCGTTGTTTTTAAATATTCATCTTTGTCTGGCTATAAGTTGAATAGCTGTAAATTGCAGATTAATTGTCCCTAACTGGGGCTTGAACAGCTGACATGTTTGCACATTATCCAAACCAGTGGTTTCCAGAAGGGTTGGTTGTCTGGGAATTAAACTTAAGGCCACTGCTCCAGAGCAATAGCCACCGCAAACGTCCCGCTCAACTTACGCTAGGCACTTTAGACTCTGATCTTTTGCAGTGGAAGGTCAATCCATATTCTTTCTTTATGGGACAAGGTCAATGCTCTAAAGCTAATAGCACTCCCTAAACTTCAGTATGTATTAGCCAATTTGCCTATCCCTCTCCTGGTAACTGTTTCAGTGCCTCCCGCTAAATTAACATCTTTCATCTGGGTGAGGATACTTCCTAAAATAAAATAAATGCCCTTCACGGTCACCGGAGGGCTGGAGGTTTTGGGCTTCAGATCTGGAACTTTACCATGAACTCACAATCCTGAGGTGGGGTGTAGTCAGTTACGCTCACACTTGACCATCCCTGTCCTGGGCTGGGTTTCTTTGGAACTTGTTCAAGGCCATCTGCCAACAGCTTATGCCTTAATATCATCCAGCTGTTCCTTAGAACTGCTGTTTCCGCATGTTCAGGGTATGCTAAACACATTTGAGACAAACACAGTATACAACTGGGATGGAATCCTCAAACCGCACTCACTCGACCCATTTGGCAGAACCTCCAACTGACAATTAATGGCCAACCCACTCACTGGAAAGAGTGGGTGGATAGGTGCTCTCAGAATTGAGGGACTTGTATCACCCTGATTTGGGTATTTTGTACTCCTTGAAGATTCTTCAGACTAAATACCAGCTTGCTCTGGTTCACACTTTATATATATTTACAACTGCGAACCATGTCAAAAGTTGAGTAGCCTCCTAATTATATACTACCGCAGCCCATTCCACTGGATGGCTGGATCACCTCCTTGAAAATGTACACCCACAGCCAAATTCAGGAACTTTAGGATGCAATCCCTCCCCCAGTCTCAGTCAGTGGCTCAAGGGAGAAATGGGAAATAGAACTAGATCTAACGATACCTACTCAGTTGCGGGAGCAAGTGTGGACCAATGCTTATATAGCTAACTGTGAACTTCAGGCAAAAGTGCTGCAGTATAAAATCCTCCATAGGGCATATAGAACCCCACATTAGTTATAACAGAGTAGGTCTGCTTGACCACAGTGTTTGTTGTAGATGTTCCTCACCCCAGGCCACACTGACCCATGTTTTGTGATCATGTCTGGCTCTGTATCACTACTGGGCAGAGGTTTGACCCACTTGTGTTAAAGTAGATCTTCTTAGAGGATATCTTTGCAACAGGTCCCACCTTAGTAACTACAGCCATCAGGCTCTAGGACCATATGGAAACTTTTACGCTAGCAGTCTATCTGGGGCTGCCCACAGCAACGCCACCTCATCAGCGTCACCCTATATAGTCGTGGGCTGAGGCCTGGTCCGTTGCCTTGGTGCCAACTGTGATGTCCAGACCTGTGAGATCTGCTGCAGCTTCAGTCAGGCTACCCAGCAGCATTGCCTGAAAGAGCTGAAATCTTTCCTCATGGTACAGAAGGTCGCCGCCTTGGAGGAGGAGCTTCAGGCTAGGAGCTACCTCGCTTCCCTGGGGCTGTCCTCAGGCTCTCATTCTGCCAAGGCCTGGGACAAGTGGTCAAGGAAGCACCACCACCACGGGAGAAAGACTGATCCTTTTGGGAGTATTCTAGGTCACCACTCCCCAGCGCCCACCATTTCAGGGTCATCGAGCAGACTGGTGGCGACCCCCTCCATGCCACCCCACACCCTCTTGTCTACAGGGTTGGCCTTGGCAGCCCTCTCCACCAGAGCTTCTCAGCCTGGTGGTAGTTCATCGGCGGCCCTTCCCTTCTCCTGTCAATGATTCCCTCTGCCTCCCTCACCCTATCTGCTAGGGGGTATTTTGGCAGTGCAGCCTGTCAGTTACAGTTGTGGCCAAAAATATTGGCGCCTTGCACTTTTTCAAATAACTCACAATTTCTTCTAAACATAAGTTGAAATTAACAACAGTACAGTATTTGGTCTCCACAATTCTCTATTTCTCTATTAATAATACAGAACCTTTGTTTTTGATTCAGAATTTAATATATCCTTTAAATCAGAAAATGAAAAGAAATGGCATTGACAAAATTATTGACACCTTAGACTTAATATTTGGTAGCACAGCCTTTGGTCAAAATAACTGCAATCAACCACTTCCTATAGCCATGGATGAGCTTCCTGCACCTCTCTACTGGCAGGTTGGCCCACTTCTTGTGCAAACTGCTCCAGTTCTCCCAGATTTGAAGGTGCCTTCTCCCAACTGCTGTTTTCAGATCTCTCCACAGGTTTTCAATGGGATTTAGATCTGGACTCATTGCTGGCCACTTCAGAACAGTCCAGAGTCTTGTCTTGAACCATTCCTGGGTGCTTTTGAAGTGTGTTTGGGGTCATTGTCCTGCTGGAAGACCCATGACCTTCGGAGATCCAGCTTTCTGACACTGGGTTCAACGTTGCGCTCCAAAATGGCCTGGTAATCTCCAGATTTCATGATGCCATGCACACGTTAAAGGCACCCAGTGCCAGAGGCAGCATAGCAACCCAAAACATCACTGAACCTCCTCCATGTTTGACTGTAGGAAGGTGTTCTTTTCTTTGAAGGCTTCATTTTGTTTTCTGTAAACATAGAGATGATGTGCTTTACCAAAAGCTCTAATTTGGTCTCATCTGTCCACAGGACATTCTCCCAGAAGGATTTTGGCTTGTTCAGCTGTGTTTTGGCAAACCCCAGTCGGGCTTTCTAATGTCTCTCTCTCAGCAGTGGGATCCTCCTTGGCCTCCTACCATACAACCCCTTTCATTGAGTTGGCGGCGGATGGTGCGAGTTGAAACTGTCGTGCCTTGTGTCTGAAGGTCAGCTTGAATCTGTTTGGCAGTTGATCGAGGGGCTTTCTCCACCATTCGAACAATCCCGCCGCTGCAATCTTCGATCAAGTTTTCTCATGCGGACACATCCAGGGAGGTTGGCTACAGTGCCATGGGCCTTAAACATCCTGATGACATTACGCACGGTGGAAACAGGAACATCAAGGTCTCGGGAGATTGATCTGTAGCCTTGAGATTGTCCATGCTTGGCTACAATCTTCTGTCTGACCTCCTCAGACAATTCTCTGGCTGTCTTTCTTTCTTCACGCTTTATTGCGGTACACACAGTGACACAAAACAGGAGAATGAGTCCTTTTCTCTGTTCAAACTGGTTGAATGAGTGATTTTATATTGCAGGCACCTGCAACTCATCACAGGTGAGTTCAATTCCAAAGTGAAGGAGAATCACCTGCTTGAAATCTAATTATTTCTAATGCCTTCTAAAGGTGCCAATAATTTTGTCCGGCCATTTAAGGATTTCTGTGTGGAATAAGCTAAGACTTATTAAATTTTCTGCTTTTTTGTTTTATTCCACTGCAAACCAAAGAAATACATATGTGGATACCAAAATATTTTTAATTTCAACAATTTTCTGGAAGGAATGGTGCATTATTAGAAAAACTGCAAGGGCACCAATATTTTTGTCACAACTGTATACCAGTGCTGGCCCTTCTTTGCTGGGGTTTCCCCTTTAACTCCGCCCAACACGCCTGCCCCTGCTGAACACTCACCGCCTCCTCTGGGCCACAGTCAGGAGCGACACCGGTCTGCTGGTGGCCAGAGACGGTCATGTGGTGTCTGTTGCTAGGTCTTTTCAGTTGACACCTCTGACTGCTCGACAATGTTGGAGATGCAGGTCCCTCAGTTGGTCCCTCAGCCTCCCCAATCTCATTGCTGCTTCACTGATCTTTCCCAGTTCCAGGGCTTCAATACCTGCTGTCATTTCCACAGGGCATTCTGCCAATGCCAGTGACCATCGACATTTAGGTTCTGTTCTCTTCCATTCTGGACTTGGTGTAGAAAGATAGTCCTGTCTCCGAACCCTGTTGCCAAGCGGGGCCTTCTCGTCCTGCTCTGGCCGTCGCATCAGACATCATCAAGGCCTGCTCCTTCTTGCTTATCAATGTCCTCGGTGCCCTCCTCTGAGCCACGTGACAATGACAATTTCCTCCTGGCTGAGAAAGATGAGGATGCCTGGACCAGAACCGCATCTAGCTCCTCCACAGTCTCTTCTCGGGGGAGGACTCCACTAGATATACCCTACGGTCTCCCCGGCAACCCCTCCTTTCTAGGATCATGGATATATTGTTCATCCACACTTACTGGCATGTCCTTTCCCTTTAAAAATCACGGAAGTCTTCAAGCTGGCTTCTCCACCCACCTGGGTGGTATAACCCTCAGCTCCGCCCCATGATGCCAGATCTTCCTATCTGCTGGAAGTTTCAGGTGGCCTCCTCCGCGCGCCTGCATTTTGTAGGCCCTGGCTTCAAAACCTTCAGTTATTCTGAAAATTGCCTAGTTCGCATTAGTGATTGTGACTACTTATCTTCAATTATGGAAGACAAGTCTTCCCGTCGTTGCTGTGTTCGTGTGGCCAGAAAATGTCGCACCGATCCCACGCTTCCGTCTATTGCCTGGGTGTTCCACCAACACCCTCCGGTGCGATTTTGTCTTGCATTTCACCCCAACGTCTCGATGACCATCTCGCACACCTGAAGCTGGGGAGGCTGGAAAACGTGATCCACCGAGCAATTGAAGAGTATGCAAGCCTTCGAGAAGGAAGTGGCTCATGCTGGGAATCTTCCTCTCGGAGGCGTCTTCGCTCTGCTCAACATGGGCTCCACCTTCTCGGTTCCTTCTGAGAGTTGTGCCAGTCTCTCCCGACTAAGGGAGAGGGTCCCATGCATGCACACCTCTCAGCCCCATAAGTGGGAAAAGACTCAGGATTGTCTTCGTCTCTGTGAAGAAGTTCTTGGGATCAGGAGAGATCTCGGTCCCAGAACCGGCAGCCTCTTCGGCTGCTGGCTTCTTAGCTTGCCCTCTGGCCAGTTGACTGAGTGGCGATCGACAGGTTGAAATAATCATGGACCCGATCGACACATTGTCGCTGACTCGGGTGACAATTCTCTCAGTCGGACTCCATTCCTTTCTTTCCCAGGCGAGACCCAGCCTACTGGGAATCTAACCGAGGAAGTGGTCCCCAACCAGGAAATCACCGGTTCGCCAGTGTTTCCCGGCGAATCGGCCTATCCAGTCTCAATGCGAGGCCTAGGACAAACCCTCGACCGACAGGCCGAGGAAGAGCCACAAGCACTCAAAAAGACAACGCCATCGGTCGTCCCTGGATGAGGAGAGGCTCCGGTGGAAACTCCGTCAGAGCTACAAGGACCTCAAGTGGCAACAGCTGATTTTGTCCAGGCACAAGCTGAAGATGACTGATTCAGAGCCGATTGTCAGCTCCCGCCCGGAGCTGGCGAAACCTCTGTTCGCCTAAACCGGTCTCTCCACCGATCGTGGTGGAACCACCGCCAAGCAGCCTGTGGGAGGGGCTTCTTCTAAGGAAGACAGACCAGACACTGTGCTTCCCGGCATCTTTCGGTCACTGTCACCCCATACTGCCCTCGTGCGGGTCAAGGTGACCTGGGCGGTCGACTGTTGTATCCAGATTCCTTGGATTCGGATGAGACCGCCACATTCTCATCCTGGTGATGATGGAATTGGCCGGTGGGATAGAGACGGAGGAAGGTCCTTCGTCCTTTCATTGCATTCTTCACCTCATCTCTGAGTCTACAGGAATGCCCCTGGAACCTATCCAGGAAAGCGGAGTACCTCTCACGGACATCCTCAGAGAGGTATACCCGATGGAGGCTTTCCTGTGGCCAAGACCATAGTTGGCCCGGCCTTAGAACTTTGGCAGCGCCTGCCTCCTGTCCAGCTCCATCTACCCACATGGCCTGCAAGTATGTGGTGCCCGTGGGTTCCCTTGCGGGGTTCACAGAGCACTCTTCGGCTGAGACCCTGGTGACTGCCTCTGTGTTCAGGTGTACTGGCAGTTCTGCCGACACTGGCCGACCTCCCGAAAAAGAATCCAAACTTTTGGATCATGTGGCTCGAAAGGTCTATGCAGCCTCATCTTTAGGCCTTCGTCAGGCAAGTTTGGCCGTCATCATGGCACACTTCACCCATGCCCTCTTGGGGTCTTTGGACTAAGTCCTCCCACACCTCCTGTGGACATGCAGACCACGGTCAAGCAGGTCCAGGATCAGGCCGGCTTTTGCCAAACAGCAGCTTCAGACAGCCCTGGATAGTGGGATTCTTGTGCCCACTCGATGGCAGCCGCAGTTGCCTCTCATTGCAGGGCTTGGCTGAGACTGTCCTCTTTCTGGCAGATACTCAGCACAAACTAGCGATGTGCCATTCCTGGGCACTGACCTTTTCGGCCCAGGTGTGGCTGGTCACCTTCAGCGTATTGAGCAGTCCAGTGCCACCTTGGATGCTACTTCTCTAAAGGTTCTTTGGCAAGAAACAGCAGAAGAAGAAGCCTTTTCGGCACTCTTCCCCTGCGGCACAGCAACCCTCCTTTCAAGGAGGGAGCAGCAACAGCAGCAGCAGGCTGAAGCTTGGCATCCCTGGCCCAAACCCAGGTCCTCCCAGGCCCGTAAGGAGGCTGAGGTTCAGGTCCTGGATCCTCCTCCAAGTCTGCTCAGTGACCGGTGTGTCACCCTCTCCCGTCACGCCAGCTCTGGGTCCTCCGTGGGGTCCGGCTCTGCTATTTTCTTTCCACTTGGTCCGTTATTACCATGGACAGGTGGGTTTTGGAAGTGGTCGGTCAGGACTGCCTCTGGAATTCGAGCAGCACCTCCAAGCCGAGCCCATGCCCCTCGAGAGGAAAGAGTATCTGTCCATACTCCGCTCTCCGAGATGACATCGCTCAGCTCCTCCTCAAGGAGGTAGTAGCTCCAGCGGCGGATTCTCCAGCAGACCCAGGCTTTGTCTCCAGGTACTTCCTGGTGCCTAAATGGATGGGGCTGGCACCCCATTCTAGATCTGCACAGCCTGAATCAGCATCTCAGGTCACGCACCATTCAGATGGTCACTCTCTCCCAGATCATACCATCCTTGGAGTAAAACATGTGGTTTGTTCACTGGATCTGCAGGACGCATTCTTTCACATCCCAGTCCGTCCGTCTCATTGGCAGTTCCTCCGCTTCAGAGCGAAGGGACCCTATACGAGTTCTGAGCCATGCCGTTCGGCCTGTAATCGGCCCTGTGGGTCTTCACTAAATGCATCGCAGTGGTGGCAGCCCATCTCAGCCATTGAGGGTCGGAATTACTCCTACCTCGACAATTGGCTCTTAGCAGGTCCTACCCAGCAGGAGGTGGAGAGGTCCAGGGACCTGGCCTCCAGACCTGCTCCCAAGTTGGCCTCTTTATAGAGGCCACTTGAACTCGTGCCTTCTCAGGTGATGTGTTCATTGGGGCAGAGCTCGACTCTCATCAAGCCACAGCTCAGCTCCGGTACACAGGGCGGAGGTTCTCTCTTCCTTTGCCCAATCATTTCTGGTTGGGCAATTGCAACCTGCCCGGGACTTTCTGCACCTTCTGGGTTACATGGCAGTGTGCACCTCCGTGGGTCCGTTGGGCCGGTGGCATGTGCCCCTCCAATGGGAGCTGGCCACCCAGTGGACTCCGTGCCATGATCATTTCGTCCAGCTGATCACTGTAACCCAGAAGATGTGGGACACTCTCCAATGGTGGACCGCCCAGACCAGTTGCAGGAAAGGATCCCGCTTGTCCACCCAGAGCCGACAGCCGCCCTCACGACCAATGCCTCTCTTATGGGCTGGGGAGCCCACATGGGGACAAAGGGCCCATGGGTTCTGGACCCCAAGGAGTCCTGATACACATCAAACTGTTGGAGCTCAGAACAGTCAGACTGGCACTGTCAGTTTCGCTCCTCAGCTCTGGGGTCAAGTGGTTCAAATCCAGACTGACAATACCATGACCATGTACTACCTCAACAAACAGGGCAGTGCTTCATCTGGACCTCGTCAGCCGCTTGGAGGCAGATCTCCAGCCATTCATGTGGCAGGAACCTCAAACCATCTGGTGGATGCTTTCAGCCACTTAGGCGAGACATCCCATGAGTGGTCTCTCCATCCAGAGGTAGCTACAGCCTGTTCTCCCACTGGGGCAAACTGATGGTGGACCTGTTTGCCTCTAGGGAAAACACCAAGCTGAGGCTGTTTCATGCCCACCCCTCAGCAGGGCTCACTGCGGGGATGCCCTCTCGAGGCCATGGACCCCAGGCCTCTTCTGTGCCTTCCTCCATTTCCCTTGATCCACATTGTGCTCCTCAAGGTGAGGAGGGGAGGGACAAGGCGAAGGTGATTCTGTAGCCCCAGACTGACCACGTCAGTTCTGGTATCTAGATCTCCTCAGCCTCCGCTGCAGGCCCCAGAGCAGCTTCCAGCGCACCTGGACCTGATCTCTCTCAATCAGGGAAGGTATACTATCTGGTCTTGGTCCCTGCACCTCACAGCCTGATACCTGAGTGGCTAGAGTACCAGGCTTTTGGGTCTTTCTTAGGATGTCCTCACTGTGGTGAGGCATCCAGAAGAATTGACTAGAAATGTTATGCCTTCAGATGGAAAGGTTTTCTATTTGGTGTCAGGGCAACAAAGGCCTGGACCCTCTGTCCTGTCCGGTGACTAACATTCTCGACTACCTTTGGTCTCTCTCCAAAGGGATCTTCGTTCATCGACCCTTAGGTGCACCTGGCAGCCATCTCTGCTTACTGGGTGCAGGCGGTCAGCCGACAGCGCAGGAGACAGTGGTGGTGCTTTTCAAAGGCCTGGATCACATATCCCCTCGATCGTGAACCACCATCTCCCTGGGATCCACTGCTGGTACTGGCAAAGCTCATGGGCAAGCCATTCGAACCAGTGCACAAGAGTGCGCTATCACACTTGTCGTGGAAGATGGCCTTCCTGGTGGCTATCACGCCTGCCAGAAGGACAGGGGAACTCCAGGCGCTTCGTGGACTCCCGTTATCTGGTCTTCCACAGGAACAAGGTTTTTGTCAATATAATTTTATTAAGACACAGAGTTGTACATAACACGGTAAAGGTGACAGAGGTAATATCGAATACAAACTTAGTATAGGTTAGTAACACTCTACAATACTTGATGTTTAATATAAAGATAAATATCAAAGCTACGTAAGAGACATGAACAAATGAGATTGGCAGTGAATCAGACGAAAGGGTGATCATTTAAACTAGTACAGGGTTAAATAAAATATCAATTTTTCCTCCCTTCTTTTAACATTAATAGCTAATTTCATTTGAATATTATATTTATTTAGGAAATGGACAGACTCACACGCTTGGATTAAGGGGTTCCACATTTTCTGAAACAAATCTATCCTACCATGAGCTGTATGTTGGGCTCTTTCAATAGGCATACACAGCATCAAATTGTTGGCCCATTGCTGTATAGTTGGGGGCTACTGGACATCCAGGATTGAGCAGTTGTCTTCCTGGCATTGATCAAAGCCAATGCTCATAAATCTCCCAACCCTTCCCCAGATGTTCGCGATCAGCCCCTAGCAAAGTTCTACAGGAGTGAAGGGTGGTGTAAGTCGCAACACCTGGGTCGTGACATCATGCATTGCTGACCAAAATGAGGCCACCTTGAACAAACAAAGCTAGGTGCAGAAAGTCCCCTCTGCCACCTTGCACTTAGGACAAGAGCTAGTCTTGGAAAGATCAAATTGGTAAAGTCTAATGGGGGTATAATAAGCCTGGTGAAGAAAGTTAAATTGAACTTGTCAAAGCTTATTACTCCGTGAGCACTTATGCAGGTGTCTGCATGCTCTTTTCCAGATATCCAGAGTAATAAAGACCCAGGTCCTCTCCCACTTATCCATCATCTTCTGGAGGACAACCCCACTAGTTCCTGAAGTGAGCCATACATTTCAGAAATTAGTCCACTACCCGACTGTGGGTAGTACAACCCTGCCTCTAATGGGGAGATAGGAGCCCAACCATCGCCCAGAGCCACTCTATACCCTAATACCTTCCTGAGCTTAAGGTAATAAAGAAGTCACCCTGTGGATGTTCCAGGTTTGACATAGAAATTCAAAGGGACCAATGATATCACCTTTGTATAATTGATTCACCCATCGGAGTCCCCTTCCCTGCCAATCCTTTAGTCTGTGTATCTGAGCCATAGAGGCCATACCCTTAAGTTTAACCACTTCCAGCAGTAGGATCTGGCTGGTTGGGGCAGGTTGCTTACCCAAAGCATTGTGTAAGTGGTACCATGCTCTGATAGTAATAGACAGAAAGGGATTTGGGTGGTCTGATACCTTGCCCGTCCATAGCACTTCTGCCAATATACCCCCTTAAGATTTCACCCGACAGGCTTTTTCCATCTTCATCCAACCAGATTCATCATGTTTTAAACCTGGAGGGAGGGCTGCCATCTGAGCCACCCAGTAGTACCACTGAAAATTTAAGAGCCTGAGAACTCCCCCACCACCACCACCACTTTGTGGGACCTGTAGGGCATTCCGCATAACCCTTGCTGACTTACCACACCAGAGGAATCTATGCAGAATAGCATATAGGTGCTTGAAATTATTTTTGGCACCCTTACTGGGAGGGACTGGTATAAATATGATAAGCGAGGTAAAATCATAATTTTATAACTGCAACCCTTCCCATTAGGTATAATGGCAGGCTACCCATTTACCACAATCCTCTGATATTTTTTTCATCAGGAGTTTAAAATTCAATGCATAGAGAGATCCCACTTTATTCGATATACTAATTCCTAAATACTTGAATCTTGTCACTAATTGGAGGCCATTTAAATTTTGTAATAGGGATTGGTGTCCAGGGCCTCAATCGGCAGAACCTCACTTTGGACCAGTTACTTTTGTGACCTGACAGTTGCCTATAATTCTCTAGTATCCCTGAATCGTATGCAAGTCCCTGGCTGGTTCTCTAAGGAACAGGAGGAGATAATCGCATACATCGCTAATTTATGCTCATAGCCACCACTGATTCACCCACCCATCTCCGAATCTGCACGTAGTACCGCTGCCAAAGGTTCCAGTGACAACACGTAAAGTAAAGGGGATAGAGGACAGCCCTGCCACGCACTACGGCTCAAGACAAATTTGGGAGAAAGCACACCATTAACCGTGACCTATGCGGAGGGGTTAGTGTATAGTGTTCTGATTCAGGAAACTAACTGAGGCCCAAATCCCATCCTTTCCAGAGTAGCAAAAAGGTACTCCCACTCCACCCGGTCGAAGGCCTTTTCTGCATCTAGTGCAACAATGGCCGCATCGTGTTTATTAATCGCCTTGCCCCACTGAAAAACATTTAGAGCTCTCCTAATATTATATTTTCATTGTCTGCCTTTCACAAATCCAGTCTGATCCGGGTGTATCAAAGCCAGAAGTAAAGGACGCAGTTGGGCAGCCAAAGCCTTAGCCAAGACTTTATAATCCGATGTCAACAGGAGATGGGCCTGTATGATGCACACCAGGCTGGATCCTTCCTGGGTTTGGGCAAGACTGTGATAACCACAGAGCAGATGGAGGGAGGGCAACTCGTACCTGTCAAACTTTCCAATAGCATATCTTTCAGTGGCTCAAGCAGCTCATTAATGAAACATTTTATGAAGTCTATAGGTATGCCATCAGGTCCTGGGGCCTTGCCACCTCTTAAGTGTCCTAATAGCACTACCAATTTCTTCATTGGTCAGAGGGATTCAAGAGCACCGCATGCTCCCCTTTATAGTGCTCAACGATCCCTCATCTAAAACGGCCTGTATTTTCTCCAAAGTTGGAGATACTTCGAGGTGTATAGTTTCCTGTAAAAATCCCCAAAGCAGCACTGATCTCCTCTGGTCATCCACCTGATGACCATCAGATGTGTAAATCCGAGACACTGCCCGCTCCCTTCTTTCCTGCGTAGCTGCCAGGCCAAGAACTTTCCACCACGATCTCCATCAAAATACTGGTTAGACTGTGATAACAAAATCACCCTTTGTAGATGGGCACTACTAACAGAATAATATTTATTTTTATTTGCTTTTGTTGACCAGGTGGGTACACTAGACATAGGAATGCCTATTTTCAGGCACGCACCGGGAGGGTACAAATGACATATTAAAACATCAGTGTGACGTAGCACACATAAACAATACAGTAAATAGTAAACCAGAAGAGTACAAAACATCTCAAACATTAATAAGACTATGATAATACACCAGCAAGCAAAGTAGGTTGTAGAGAAACATGGATAACAGGATCATAGTGAAGAAACAAGATAAGTGCAACTCAGGTAAGGAGATTCCTGTAGGTCCTTAGCAAGTAGCTAGTTGGCAAGTCCAAGATAGCGCAGTGACTAGGGAGCAGAGGGACGGGTAGAGTAGGAGAGGATAGATTGGGAGAATAACAGGTAGTGTGGAAATAGGAAAGGGCAGGCAGAGCTGGGTATTGGTTTATGGTGGCTGGAAGCAGGTGCAGGGACTTGCTGTGAGTAGGTATTGACGGTGGAGCTTCTTAAAACAGGTATGCGTTGGGGCATGGCGAATAGCTAGAGGGATAGTATTCCAATATTTAGGAGCAGCATGGAGAAAGCTCGTGTACCCATTAAGGTCCTACATCTAGGGATGTACAGAGGTGTCTGGTCAAGTGAACGGAAACCATAGGAAGGGTTTTGAGGGTGTAGTTGCAAGGCAAGAGATTGAGGGAGACCTGCTCTTATCGTATCATCAATCAAGGCGCCATAAGATTGGAGGCGATGGGCCACAGGACTAGGCCATTCTAGGTCCACATAAAGCAGACAGTGATGTTTGAGCTGAGGAGAGGCAGACGATAACGGCAGATGTTGTTATATGTAGTGTCCCATGCATGAGGGAGGTCTTAGTTGCACCTAGATAGATGACAGAGCCATAAGCCAAGGATGGGAGAAGAAGGCCTTGTGCCACAGCAAGCCTAGCTGATGGGGTAAGGCATAGTTAGTGTGGTATGCTCCTCCGATCTTTGCATTGACTGATTTGCAAGTCATGGTGATGTGGAGATCAAAGTCCAAGGATTCATCAAGAAGAATGCCAAGGTATCTAAAGGATGAGGTGTTTACTAACTGGGAATTGTCAGAACAAGATATTTTGAAGGAGTTCCAATTTACTTTTAGTTTAGCTGGAGAGCCAAAGATCATTGCCTGAGTTTTCGCTCGTTGAGAACAGGACGGTTTGCAGTAATCTAGGATTTAATGTTTTGGAACTCTTGGGATAGAGAGTTAGTTAAGTCCAGTCACGTTATAGCACTATGGTAGAGTACAAGGTCGTCTGCATATAGCAAGGTAGAGCAAGTAGATACTTGTTGAGGGAGGTCGTTTATGAAAATCGAGAAGAGCAGTGGACCAAGTATGGATCCCTGTGGACACCAGTTTGTACGTATGATAAGTCAGATAGGCAGAGTTAAAAGCAACAGCCTGCTGTTGATTTGATAGATAACTCGAAACCAGTTCACTGATTCCACTGAAAACCCAGGGAGGTAAGCTCGTAAGGAGGAGGGTGTGGTCAACAAGGTCAAAAGCCTTGGTGAGATCAATGAAACTGGTACCAGTCAAGAGACCAGAGTCCATGGCTGTGTAAATGTCATTTGTGAGTTTCAGAAGAGCAGTGGAGGTACTATGACCTTTAGAAATCCATGCTGGGATCCTGAGAGGAGGTTGTGTTTATGGAGATATTCAATAGTTTGCCTAGCAACTAGTTTTCGAGAATTTTACTGAGCACCGAGAGAATGGCAATAGGTCATATTGCCATTTAAGTTCTACACTAGATGGTACAAAGCCTGAGTGGGGTTAGCTCTATGTGCTTGTTCAAAAGCTTCAACTTTGGTTCTTAAGGCTTGATCTCTCCCTTGAGGCACGAGATTTATATGCTGCATGTGAGATGGATTGGCCTCAAATATAGGCCTTCACTGCTTCCCATGTACTCTGTGTGATGTATCCCTTTAATATTAAAGGCCAGGAACTCCTTAATACTTGCCGCATTTGTTTTAAATAGACTGGGGCCTTCAGCAGGAGTGGATCCAATCTCCAGAGTCTACTGCTCAGTCCAGCGCTTCCACACTGTGAAAACAACAGTGAGTGAAGCATGGTCTGAGACCAAAATCGAGAGTATAAAGCACTTTGTATTGATGGTAATAGATCAGGACTGGCCAGTATTTGATCGATACGGGCTTACTGATTTATGCGCATGGGAGTAAAACTATAGTCTCTGCCAGATGGGTATATATGACGCCAAGCGTCCACCAATCCCACCTCCTTCTCCAAAACCTCCAGAGCTTTAACATTGGCGGTCATCCTCGTGGGCTTGGTGCTGGATCTGTCCAGTATACAGTCCTGCACACAATTACAGTCACCCCAATTATCTATTTACCGGCCAGTTGATCAGCTCCAACGAAAGCCGCTGAAAAAATGTGGGTTCTCAACATAAGATGCATATACTGCTCCACATTTACCTGGCCGAGTCAGAGTTCAACTTTAGGCAATACTGCGTACCTGCTTGATTTGTTTTACTGTCTGGCACCACTGCTGGGACCCTCTTGGAAACCGTATGGCTGTAACTCTTGCCTTGGTTGTGAAATTGGCGAAATCCATGTACCACCCATGCTATGCTCTGTTCTCAGTGCCTCCTCCTTTGACATACGAAGTCCCGGATCAGAACCACGTGTCATCCTGCCCTCCACACTTCATTTGCAAATCTTTTCGCTTCATAATCGACTTTAGCCCATTAATATTCCATGTAGCTATTTTCACAGTGTTAACTATTATTTAATATGTAAACGTACCATTATACGTGAGAGTAAACCTATAGAGCATTACTGCAATCTGCCAAAATTAACATTCCTTTGGTCTGTGCCTGCACCTGTCTGCATCTAATTTTAATTTTAAAGATAAAAAAAAACCCTTGAGAATACCCCAGAGAGATACCTGGACCAACCAAACTAGGAACGAGCCAACACAGCTGAAACTGGCTACGCCCGAGAATTGGTGAATCCCACTGCCCCTCCTGAAGTTACTATGGCCTCCCTATCCCAACCCCAACAACATCCCTATTGGGAACCAAGGAAATAAGTAATCTCCGAATAACATTAAATAACATTAAATACAACACTAGCACCCTCCACATCCCTCCAGAGAGCCAACATGGCCCATCTCTAAATCACCTACAAACGTATGAACCATTATTGATGTTCTTGTACAGTACTCCATTTATAAGACATGTATAATCAGGAATATACATTCCTACTTAATTTGTTAAGTCTCATATATAAAAAGCACAACCAACAACTAAACACCTCTACAGGTAAGGTAATGCTTATTTACAGTCAGAAATTCAACCCCTCGCATATACCAACTGGTAATGAACTGGGTATGGTGAGAGCAACAAATAGAGTAAATAATGAAAGCTCAGTTTTAAGTCCAATAATCCAGCGATTTACAAATACACTCATAGCCCTGATCCCCAGATCAGGTCGGGGTTTAATCAGGTCTGATTGCTTGAGTCACTAAACAGAAAATAGCCCACTTATTTCAAATTAATCCAAAACAATGTATGAGAGGGCAAACTATTGAGCCTTTAATATCTTAAAAGCTCTTCCAAAGCAGACAGCAGAACGTAGATAAGGCCGACCAATTCAGACCGCCTAGGTTAGGATCCCATACTTAGTCAAAGCAAGGAAAAGGCCTCACCCATGGATCACCTCCCAAGACAAAACAGAGTAAATGAAGGACCAAACTCCTCTTAACATTGAGACCAAATAGCGCCACCCTCACAGTCTCGTTATAATCTACTTGTACCCCAGAAAATTAGATCGATACCTGGACTCTCAACAATCCTCAAGAGCTCCTCGTGCAGGGGAGTGGGGCCATCTGCCTGATCTGTGCCTCCATTCTTAGCTGACTCCTCAGCCCATTTTAGTGCTTCTCGAGGGCAGGTGAAGAACCTAGCAGATCCTCCTGGTTGATCAACTTTCAGCTTGGCTGGGTATAAAAAAGCAAAGGACCAACCCAGCTGATGTAATCTGGCCTTAACTTCGTTGAACTTCTGACATCACACTTGGATAGCCCTACTGTAATCTTGAAACTCATAGATTTGATTGTACCCAAGCATGATGGGGCCCTTCTCCTTTGCTCTTTAAAGAATCACCTTCTTTATTTATTTTATTTTTTACTTTCTTTTTATCCCTCGTGTCGCCTCGTCGTTCCAGTCCTTCGGACTTGCTCATGTTACCCACCCCACCACTGAGTCTGCCCCTAGAGTGCCCATGGGTGACTCCTACCTTTCCTCCCGTCTTCTGTGGAGCACCCTGGCACAGTGGGGTCTGCCCGTGGTTCCTGGACTGGGCAACTGGAGCGGCCATCATCTAGGACCGCGAGGTTGGTTTCCGTTTTCTGTGCTTCCGTCCCCCTCCTCGAGGACGTCGGCTCGGGTGGTGCTGTCGCCACGCCTGCCAAGTGCCTAACAACGTCCTCCCTCCCCGACTCCAGCCCTTCTGGAGCTGCCAGTGCCCCATGAGTGCCGGTGCTCCCACCAGCCCCAGGGTCGTCTGGTGCAATACGCACCCTGGTAACCCACCCGAAGGAGGAGGCATCTCGTGGGACGCTCAGGTCCTCCTTCCCCCTACCCGGGCCCCGAGGCCAGGTCTGTGCCTGAACCCGGGTGCGGCGTGGTGCGAGGTGTGCGTCCAGCGCCCAGCCTCGGCGCCACCGGCCGCTCGCCTTTCTTTTTATTTTGATAGCGCTAAGTATTTAATCAGGCAGTGCCTAGGTCTAGCATCAGATGGAGGTTTTGGGCCCACTCGGTGAGCTCGCCAACTTCACAGTATTTAAATTCAGTCGGCAATACCAAATGCTCCACCAACCAGGAATGGGTATTTTTCCTTGGATTAGCCCTTCTGTACCCTCCGGCAATCCAATTATTCTTAAGTTTGATCTACGCGATCTATTCTCTTGATCATCCATTTTGCTTAATAACCTCGACTTGTCTCTTTAAAGTTATGTTATCCCAGAAGCGACAGAGAGTGAGTCCTCCAAAGGCCAACACTTTGTTCTAGCTCCGTTATCTGGCTAGCATGCAAGCAGAGGTTTCAGACAGCCCAGTACACTGATTGCAAATGTGATATTTCCATGTGTAATGTTGTCAATCTGGCCTTCATATCATGCTGGATGGTAGAGGGAACTGCAGAGAGAGAGAGAATGTTCAAAATCAGATGAGTCCTCCTGCACCATCTCAGGGTCGTCCAATCTGTTAAATTGAGCCAGACCACATCTTTGCATTTTCAGTAGGTCGGAGGGATTAAATTGTAGCTTGAATTGCTTGTTTTTGTCCTGCTAGAAGCCATCAAAGTCAGATCTGATTCCCCGCTTTGCTAAGTATTTAACTTGTGGGAACTCCTGTAAATGTCAATAAAGGCTAAGTGCTGAACGGAGCTGGGCAAACTAGCGCCTGCCATTATCAGTTGCTAGCCACACCCCCCACAGGGACAAGGTTGTCCTATGCCCCCACCCCAAATTCCTTCTGAAGGTGGTGTCAGAGTTTCACCTTAACCAGGTCTTAACTCTGCCAGTGTACTACCCTAATTACACCTCGAGTCCAAGTACAGGCTCCATACTTTGGACCGAGATGAACTCTCTCCTGTTATAAGGAGAGGACAGCGGAAATTCAGGGGAGGTTCGCCAGCTGTTTGTCACCTACGCTTGAAACCACTTCTGGCAAACCTGCAGCAAAGTGGATTATTGCAAGTAGATTGTGTAACCCCCTGCAAATGGGGGGTTCCCAAAAGACTTCCAGGAGCTTTGCTTGAATGCTCCAAGCCTGAATGGTGTTTGCATTTAAGCATTTATCATTGAGTGTTTTAGAGCCTCTGGTACTGTCTTTAAGAGCTGTCTGCTTGCAGACATAATTAGTTTGTATGGGGACTGTGTGCTTCTCTGAGTACCACTCGAGCTGTTGCCAATTCACTTCATTTTGCAGTCACTAGGAGTGCAAAGGAACCTATCTGAAAGATGTAACTGTTTGCCAGAAATTATTTAGAGTAATAATAAAATTACAGTTTGTCTAACCTGCTTTCTTTGCAGTCAGAACTGTGTCTGCTAGTTCCCCATTCTAGTTTTGAACTGCTGAACTGGACCAATCAGTGTGGGGTAAGCTAAGCTCTAAAATGGTGCCTTGGACGAATCAGAACTTGGACTCATAATCTGAGCCAGCCACAAGAGGATTGTATGGGCAGTGACTCTGGGAGATGTAGTTTAGACTTCAGTGCCTTTTGGACCAACAGCAGCAGTCTATTGTGAGTGACAGCCAATCCAGTCAAGAACTGGGAGGAACTCAAAGGAAGAGCCCGGTTTTGTCGGGTTGGAGTTTCAGTTGAGCTTTGCAGTGAAGAAGGAAGGAGCCCTGTGCTTTTTCAGTGTGCAGTTTTAGTCAAAAACGTGTAAGGCCCAGAGTTCCGGTCTGCAGCTTGTTAGGACTGAATCCGCCCTGTGAAAAGAATCAAAGGATCTCTGAAGAGTAGAAACCAGGCTCACCCTGTAGAAGACTGGAAGAATTGCTGAAAATTGCACCTCGGTCTGTCAGGAACTGAATCTGCTGTGTGTTCTCCCGGTATTGTGCAGTAATTATGATCGGGATACAGATGCAGCCTGCCTGGTATAGTGCTTTTATATAAATGTGTGAAGAGGTTTGTGTACCTCAAGTGAGCCCTGCTGACATTGAAGGACCCTATCTTATTTGGAGGTCGTGAGTACTAATTCAGGGTCGCTCCTGTTGAATTGCCACATTAAATCCAAATGGAATTACTGTACTGCTGACTGTTTAATTTTCCTTTCTCTGTGTGAAAGGGCCCCTACCAGCTGCCACGGTTTGACTAGCTACTAGGGCTTGGGTACCCAGGGACAGTAACTGATAGGGATAGGCCGTGCACAGAGCCATAGGTAGATTATTAGAGTGATAAGCTAATTAACCTGATTTCCCTGTCCTTGTTATATCCCCCTAAATAAATCAGAGCTGCTTGTTTCAGCAAAGTTGTACTGCCTGAGGTATTTGTCTATGTTAAAGTACTGTACTGTGATTGTTGCACTGTATCTCATTTTACAGGAGGTCCCAGTGCCGGAACCAGTCCTGGGGTAAGTGTATACTGTGAAGGTAATTCTGATATATTGTGTGGGCCACTAGTGGGAAGAAAGGGGTTGCAGTGTCCCAGAGGGCTGTGACCAAGTTAGTTTAACTATTGCAAACCCTGACCTCTGGGTGGAGGCACCCGCCATTGGATCCAGGCCCTCAACCTGTTAGTGGCAAATCAGGCAGGGGTAGTAGCCCTGGGATAGCGCCATCTAGGGGTTACATCTTGGAGGCTCACCGCTGGGATTGTGTGTCCTCTAGTGGCCATATTACGTAACCACTGTTAAGAAAAAATGGGTACCCGACAGAAGTGGCTGTGCACCGCTGGTGGAGTGGTGTACTGGGAGGAGATCGACCCCAAAATGCTATGCTTATCCTGGACATCCCCTGGGTATCAATACGGACACTGTGCAGGGAGTACTTTCCAAGGTGGAAGGTTTACAAAACCCTGTGGTGGTGGGTCGGCATGCTAATCTGCTCACCCACACTTTCCTGGCCCTAGTAGAGTTTAAGGATCCCATAGATAGCTCCAAAGTGCCACAGACCATTACCCCAGAGGGAGCCCTCACTGCTTGAGAGTGATAACTAAGGACAGTAAAGACCGGGGGAATCAGCCCCCACCACTATCTGAAACTTTTGAGGAGAAATTTGCTGAATGGTTGCTGGGAGAGGGAAAACTGTGGAGGACTTGAAGAAACTATTCTTGCCACCTGGGGTGTTCTCCCCAACACCCTCTCCTGCTCCAGTGCCCGTAATGGTGGCTGAACCAATGCAGACTCCTATTTCTGCACCTGCCATTAGTCACGACTCTTACCAGGTTGAGGATCTTCTCTGGCACCCTCCCCACCCCCCAAGGGAGGATGACTGGGAGACCTGGATAGACTATGTTGCCCCCAAGTGCTAGAATGGCAATGCTCCGAAGGCAAAAGCGAAAGAGGGTTAGTGAGAGCCTCCGAGGTCCTGCCCTGGCTACCATCCGTGCTAAACGGGCCAGTAACCCTGAAGCGACTGCACAGGCCTATCTTGAGGCCTTGGAGAATGTGTATGGGAGCCCAGATTCTGATGAGGACCTATGGTGGAGAGTAAGAAATGCACAACAGTACCAAGGGAGTTGTTGTCTGTGTATGTCTCTCGGCTGGAAAATTGTTGCAAGAATGCCTCAGAAAGGGTAGTTTGCCAGCGATTGAACTGGACCGAACCAGACTGGACAGAATCCTTAAGTCTGCCCCTTCTCAGAACTGCTGTTGCTTCAGTTACGCCTGGCAAATCGACTGGAATCCCCACCCTCCTATATGAGTTAATGAGAGAAATTGAGGAGTTGAGAAAAGGCGACCTCGGGAGGTACCTGCACCAAGGCTGTGGCTACGACCTGAGTGACTGAGGGTGACCCATCAAGTGAAGTTCAGGGGCAGAGGTTGACAGTCAATGAGTGCTCTGACAAGGAAAAGATATGCCACAATGGGGCGAACTGTTGAAGAGAGATCCGAATTCAAAAACAGTCCCTTTATGAAGGCCACGCCTGCAAGTCACGACCCTGACCTATATCCGACTGCATCTGCTATGGGGTGGGTACCCACCATGTATCTCCTGCTGATAACAGCTCCAAACTCAATTCCTTGACCATGGAAGTGGAGAAACTGACGAGATGTCTCCAAATGCTTATCACGCCGCAGACAGAGATGGCACCCAGGTTTCCAGTTAGTAATACCCCGCCTGGCTCCCAGTGTGGCGCCTCGCCAGCTCAAACTCCAGAAAGTATGTTTTGCTATAATTGTGGGAAAGATGGGCACATGAAAAGGGAATGCCAGTCCCAAAGACACTGACAAAGTTGCATATAGGCTACAAGGAGAGCTTCGGAGAAGAAATCAGTGGTTAAGAGGTGCACGACATGATCCCAGTGAGGGCACCAAAATGCTAATTCACGTCCTTTGTGGCAAGGTCAGTTGCCCAGGCCCCCACTACCGCCTCTCCAGACTGGTCCAGAATAGTGGGTCCCTCCATGGAGACCACTGTAAAGGTGAATGGAGTGTCTACAAGAGCTGTATTAGACAGTGGCTCCCAAGTGACAATTATGTTCCAGGATTGGTATCAGAAGCATTTGTCAGACGTACTTACAACCATTAGAAGGACTGCATGTATGGGGTTAAGTGAGAAGGCCTACCCCTATTCCGGGTATATCCGAATTTGGCTGTCTTCCCCACCTCCGTGGCTGGAGTGGCCGAACAAGTAGAGACCCTAGCCTTAGTGTGTCCCCCCACTGGACTGTATGATGGTGTCCCTTTGTTGATTGGAACAAATGCTCATATGTTCGAAGGCTGGCACAGTTGTGTTATGAAAACAGGGTCAAAGACTAGTAGAGCTTTAAGAGTTCCGCTTTAATTAAGAAGGCCTATGAGGCACAGAGAGATGCTGAAAAACAGAACCAGAGGAACCGGTCGGAATTGTATGGAAGAAGGATCCTGAGTCTCTGATCCTGGCGCCAAATGCCCAGTGTACCTTACAGGAGAGGTCCGTATCAGAAAGGATGTTAAGAATAAAATATTAATGTTGGATGCACCAGGCGATGGAAAATTGCCAGAGGGACTGCTGGTCAAGCCTAGTATTTTGCCTGCTAGAGCCCATGCTTATGCCAGAAGGGTAATGGTCCAAGTTCATAATGTGTCTGAAAGAGACATTCGAGTAAACAGAGGTTGCATCCTGGCTAATGTGCATTGTGCAGACACTGCAGTGCTACCCAGCAGCAAGAGTTCAAGGAAGAATGACAGAGTAACGCCTGACTTGTTTGATTTCGGCGACTCCCGCTGCCAGCTGAATGGAAAGTGAGGATCAGTGAGAAGCTTGCCCAGAGAGACCAGGTGTTTTCTTTAAAGGAATGGGATGTAGGATGCGTGCAAGGAGCTGAGCACAATATCCGCTGCATGACGAAAGACCATTTGTGAGAGGTCTCGACGCCTGGCACCTGCTGACATAGATGATGTGAGACGGCATCTGCAAGAGATGTTAGCTGCTGGTGTAATACAAGAATCCAGAAGCCCTTATGCTTCCCCATTGTGGTAGTGAGGAAAAGAATGGAACAGTAAGGATGTGTGTGGATTATCGCACCTAAACCGGCGGACTTATCCCTGATCAGTACACAATGCCCGCATTCAGGATGCTTTGGACTGCCTAAACGGGAGCAAGTGGTTCTCTGTGCTGGATCTCCAGTGGTAGGTACTACCAGATCCCGATGGCCCCAGAGGACCGTGAGAAGACTGCCTTTATCTGTCCGCTTGGCTTCTATGAATTCATGAGGATGCCTCAAAGGATTTCAGGTGCCCCAGCCACTTTTCAACGATTGATGGAGCGTGCAGTGGGGGACATGAACTTACTAGAGTGCCTGGTATACCTAGATGATGTTATTGTGTTTGGCAGCTCACTGGAGGAACATGAAAGCAGATTATTTAAGGTATTGGACCGACTGGAGGACTTTGGCCTTAAACTGTCCATTGATAAGTGTCAATTCTTTCAAACATCAGTAAAGTATGTGGGACACATAGTATCCACCGAGGAATAGAGACCGACCCAAGTAAAGTTGAGGCCTTGACCACCTGGCCACAGCCCAAAAATCTAAAAGAACTGCAAAGATTCCTGGGATTCTGTGGTTATTATCGGCGCTTCATCAAGACTATTCAAGAGTGATCCGCCTTTACTTAACCTTACTCAAGGGTATCCCCAACCCACAAAAATACCAAAAGTCAGCGTCCTCAAGACTGAAAGAGTGTATTTTCATCCAAGTGAAGTATTTGGGGCCTGCTGGACTCTGATTGTGAGACTGCTTTTCATGAGATCATATATCAACTTACCCATGCTCCAGTGCTGGCCTATGCCGATCCAAGAAAACCTTACGTCCTGCACACTGATGCTAGCTTGCAAGGGTTGGGGGCTGTGTTGTACCAAGAGCACGAGAATGGCCTGAGACCAGTGGCCTTTGCCAGTAGAAGCCTGACCCCATCCGAAAAGAACTATCCTGTACATAAGTTAGAGTTCCTAGCTTTGAAGTGGGCTATTGTTGACCAATTCATGAGTACTTGTATGGGGCTAAAATACTAGTAAAACTGACAATAATCCTTTGACCTATGTGCAGACCTCAGCTAAGTTGGATGCCACTGGCCATAGGTGGCTTTCTGCATTATCTACATATGACTATGCTCTCGAATACCGAGCAGGTCTGAACCACATAGATGCTGATGCTTTCTCCGGAGGCCTGTTCCCCAGAATGATTGGGTCCGATTGGCAGAACCTGACATTCGGCACTCTGCCGGAAGTTTGACAGGGAGGAACAAATGTCCACGGACGAGTGGACTGTATGGTGGATTGCTTGGGAGCCTCTGAGAATTGCATACCTGCTGCTTATTGCCACTTTTCTGCAATAGACATTGGTGCACTGCCTCAGCTGGACAATGACAGTATTCGGCGGCTCAATCCGCCGATCCCATGATCAAAGCAGCTTTAGAAGCCCTCTATGCAGGAAAAGATGTCCAAATTACGCTCCACTGATTTGAGAACTGCACTGTTATACAAAGAAGGTCCTAAGTTGAAACTGATCAATAAACTGTTATACAGAGAAACAGTAGACAGAGGGGGACAAGTAGACAACAACTAGTGCTGCCCACTGCCTTTCGAGACTCAGTACTGAGGTCCTTGCACAACCACATGGGGCACCTTGGTATAGACAGAACACTTGACTTGGTGAGATCCAGATTCTATTGGCCAAGATGGGGCTGATGTGGAGCAACACATTCAACTTGTAGTCGCTGCTTACAGAGGAAAGCTTTTGCCCCAGAGGGCTGCCCCCTTGTTAACATCACCACCAGTGCACCCATGGAGCTGGTCTGTATTGATTTTCTGAGTTTGGAGTCAGATCAAAGAAATATCAGTAATGTGCTGGTGGTCACTGACCATTTCACGAGATATGCCCAAGCTTTCCCCACCAAAGACCAGAAAGCATCCACTGTGGCCAAAGTACTTGTAGAAAACTTTTGTTCACTATGGGCTCCACAAAGAATCCATTCTGATCAAGGAGAGACTTTGAGAGTCGTCTGATCAAAGAGATGCTTTCTCTGTGGGGAGTGCGAAGTCCAGAACCACTCCTTACCACCCCCAGGGGACCCACAGCCTGAACGCTTCAACCAGACTTTGCTAGATATGCTAGGCACCCTGCACCCAAAGGACAAGCCTAGATGGAGCCAACAAATTAGCACCCTGGTACATGCTTATAACTGCACCAAAGTGATGCCACTGGATTCTCCCCTACCGCCTGATGTTTGGAAGAGAAGCTCGACTACCAGTAGATGTGTGTTTTGGGGTCTCTCCTGATGGGGTTTAAGCTGACAACTATTTACAGTATGTGCAAAAGTTAAAGGCCCAGCTAACTCATGCGTACTCAACTGGCTCAAACCATGGCTGCCAAAAGAAATCTGGCCAACAAAGAAAGGTATGATAAAAAGGTGAAAGCACAGGAACTCCAGGAGGGAGATCGGGTATTGCTAAGAAATCTGGGACTGCATGGCAAGCACAAGATTGCTGACAGATGGCACCACTCCTCACATTGTAGTGGGCAAACTAGATGATCTGCCAGTGTACAAAGTAAGGCCTGAGAATAATTCAAAAGATGTAAAACAATGCATAGAAATCATTTACTGCCCATTGGACAAATCTTAATTGAGTCTGAACCCCTAGAAGATGCCCCTCTGGACCAGTGACTAGAGCTGCTGCTAAGAAAGACCAAGGAAGTCTGCACCTACAGAAGCAGAGTTAAAGTGTTCCCCGCACAAGTCCCAGTTGAGCATGACTGTCAGTCCATATCAGAAGAAAGTGAGAGTGACTTTGAATACTATCCTTCTTACTAACTGAGTCAATTGTTCTGGGCAATCCCTAGTCAATACTGAGATGAAGCTGGGCCTTCTGGACTGTCTAAGCCCCAGCTTCATCCCTGGAGCCAATGCTCCCAGAAAGTGAAGTGCAAAGCATCAGATCAGATGAAATGGAATCATTGTGCATGGTTAAACTGTTTGAGCTTCCAGGGAGGAAAATGATAGATTGGGGCAGACTGGTGATACACCGAACAAGAAGAGTATTTTGAGTGCCCTGACAGTCCACTGCCAGTGTCCAAAGCTCTCCATGAGCCAAATGTTGTGGACTCAGAAACTGTAACTCCTGGAGCTGAAAGTGCCCCAAGTTCTAGCCTCTACCCCATGGAGACTCCCCTGACAAGTGAGGACAATGCTGAAAATGAGGCTCAGAGTGCAGAGACTATAACAGTTCCCCCTAGAAAGACTGGTCGAGCTGTAAAGCCTGTGGTGCACCTCAGTTATGATTCACTTGGGAGGCCTGTGGACTTGCCTCTCAATGTTGTCCATAAAGGAGTGTATGTGTCCCGAGCTCATTGCCCAAACTGAGCATCAGTGCTAACTCCAAGTTACTTGTGTTGCCTTCTTCATATGGTGCCCTTGCCCCATCCAGCCCCAAGGTAACTGATAGGAAGGGCCTCTCTTCAGGTTTCATGTACAAGAGGTAATAACTTGAGTTATGGTACAATGTGTATGTAATACTGTGTAAAGAGTGACGTACTGCAATGTTTCAGAAATGTGTTCTTGGTAAAATGATATATTGACTGATGATTGCATGTGCGAGCCTAATGCAAATGTATATGGTTGCAGTTGAAACTTATGGGGTACTTGCTTGACGCGGACGCCAAGCTTTCCCAGGCCAGGAAGGGTGTAACCCTCTGCAAATGGGGGTTCCCAAAAAGACTTCCAGGAGCTTGCTTGAATGCTCCAAGCCTGAATGGTGTTTGGCATTTAAGCATTTATCAGTGAGTGTTTTAGAGCCTCTGGTACTGTCTCTTTAAGAGCTGTCTGCTTGCAGACATAATTAGTTTGTATGGGGGACTGTGTGCTTCTCTGAGTACCACTCGAGCTGCTGCCAATTCACTTCATTTTTGCAGTCACTAGGAGTGCAAAGGGAACCTATCTGAAAGATGTAACTGTTTGCCAGAAATTATTTAGAGTAATAATAAAATTACAGTTTGTCTAACCTGCTTTCTTTGCAGTCAGAACTGTGTCTGCTAGTTCCCCATTCTAGTTTTGAACTGCTGAACTGGACCAATCAGTGTGGGTAAGCTAGCTCTAAAATGGTGCCTTGGACGAATCAGAACTTGGACTCATAATCTGAGCCAGCCACAAGAGATATTGTATGGGCAGTGACTCTGGGAGATGTAGTTTGACTTCAGTGCCTTTTGGACCAACAGCAGCAGTCTATTGTGAGTGACAGCCAATCCAGTCAAGAACTGGGAGGAACCTCAAAGGAAGAGCCCGTTTTGTCGGTTGGAGTTTCAGTTGAGCTTTGGCAGTGAAGAAGGAAGGAGCCCTGTGCTTTTCAGTGTGCAGTTTTAGTCAAAAACGTGTAAGGCCCAGAGTTCGGTCTGCAGCTTGTTAGGACTGAATCCGTCTGTGAAAAGAATCAAAGGATCTCTGAAGAGTAGAAACCAGGCTCACCCTGTAGAAGACTGGAAGAATTGCTGAAAATTGCACTCGGTCTGTCAGGAACTGAATCTGCTGTGTTTCTCCCGGTATTGTGCAGTAATTGCGATCGGGATACAGATGCAGCCTGCCTGGTATAGTGCTTTCTTTTATATAAATGTGTGAAGAGGTTTGTGTACCTCAAGTGAGCCCTGCTGACATTGAAGGACCTTATCTTATTTGGAGGTCGAGTACTAATTCAGGGTCGCTCCTTGTTGAATTGCCACATTAAATCCAAATGGAATTACTGTACTGCTGACTGTTTAATTTTCCTTTTCTGTGTGAAAGGGCCCTACCAGCTGCCACGGTTTGGACTAGCCACTAGGGCTTGGGGTACCCAGGGACAGTAACTGATAGGGATAGGCTCAGCACAGAGCCATAGGTAGATTATTAGAGTGATAAGCTAATTAACCTGATTTCCTGTCCTTGTTATATCCCCTAAATAAATCAGAGCTGCTTGTTTCAGCAAAGTTGTACTGCCTGAGGTATTTGTCTATGTTAAAGTACTGTACTGTGATTGTTGCACTGTATCTCATTTCACAGGAGGTCCCAGTGCCGAACCAGTCCTGGGGGTAAGTGTATACTGTGAAGGTAATTCTGATATATTGTGTGGGCCACTAGTGGGAAGAAAGGGGGTTGCAGTGTCCCAGAGGGCTGTGACCAAGTTAGTTTAACTATTGCAAACCCTGACCTCTGGGTGGAGGCACCTACATTGGATCCAGGCCTCAACCTGTTAGTGGCAAATCAGGCAGGGGTAGTAGCCCTGGGATAGCGCCATCTAGGGTTACAATTGCATCTTGCATAAGTCTGTGCTTTGAGTTGGTGGGCATGGAGCTCCCAGAGGGATAAGAGTTCATTCTACCCACCATACCGCTGCATCGGTGGCTGTTTCCAGGGACATCCCTATCCAGGAAATCTGTTGGGCTGCTACCTGGAAGTCAGCAAACACCTTCATTACCCATTACCATATCGACCTTGAGTCACGCTGGGATGGTGGTTTGGGGCCTCAGTTCTCCAATCTATATTTCCCAAGTGGTATCAGTGGGGTGTGCCTTGCCTCCTCCCTCCTCCCGGAGAACTGCTCGAGTCTGCCAATAAGTGTGGGTGAACAACATATCACGATCCTAGAAAACAGGTTACTCACCTGTAACAGTAGTTCTAGAGTGGTATATGTTGTTCATCCACACGACCCACCCAACCTCCCCGCCATGGGTGCACAAACCCACTTCCAGCAGGCTAAGATCTGGTGTCATGGGGCTAGCCATGGGTTATACCACCCGGGTGGATGGGAGGAGACAGCGGAAGACTTCCGCAATTCTTAAAGGGGAACGGGCATGCCAATAAGTGTGGATGAACAACATATACCACTCCTAGAACTACTGTTACAGGTGAGTAACCTGTTTTATTGCTGTGATGCAGCAACTGCAGGCTGCCATGGGGTTCAGTTCTGCAGAGCAGGACATTACCAGGTGAAACTTGGCTCACTACCTAGGCCTGCCAGGCTCCCCTTCTCTTATTATCCCTCCTGTGATCAATGCAAAGGAGGATGCCACTATGGTGCTTGGTACTGGCTTGACCTGACCCCTCCATGCCCAGGAAGGCAGACAAGCTGTACCAGGCCCCTCTGGAAAGCCCTTTTAGAGGGACCCCTAGGTGGATTCCATGGTTATCAGTGCAGCCCATGATCGGTCCAAGAGACCCCAAACCCTCAGCTCTTCTCTCTCTGGAAACAGAGTCCAGGAAGCTGGACTTTATGGGCAAGAGGGTATTCGCCTCTTTCACTCTGGCTATAAGGGTCCTGAATGATGTGGGTTATATGCTCAAGTACCAGAATAGCCTCTGGGAAGTGGCCAGGTCTGCTGCCCGGTCCCTTCTTGAGGATCCCCAGAAACAGAAGATACTCAAGGCCCTCCACTCTGGGGCTGATGTGGACAGGCATCTATTGAGGGCTTCCTATGATGCCTTAGATGCCTCAACCAGGGCCTCCATTGTCGGCATTTGCCTGAGGAAGTACTCCCAGCTCAGAGTGTCAGGCTTCGCTGCTGATGTTCAATAGTCCATCCTGAATGCTCCCTTCAAGGGTTACAGGCTCTTTGGGGAAGATGTGCAGGACATTCTCAATGACCTGCAGGTCTTGAGGAGAACCCTGTGTTCTGTTAACTCCCTCCATCACACTCACCAGAAGAGTGGACAGAGGGTGCCCTTTCAGCATGCCACCCATCGGCCTAGGTCTCGCACCAAGCAGCCCAGCAAGCACAAAGCTGCCTCAGCCTTGCCTACCCCTCCTTTACCACTGGAAAGTCCACAAAGGTGATGGAAGGGCCCAGCTGTGGCTCAGCCTCAGCCAGACTGCTTGTCCAACCCCTCCATCTGGTTCCCCAGGATGTGGTGGTAGGGGGTCACTTCTCCCACCTTCTGGATGGTTGGTGGTAGATCACAACAGATGCCTGGGTGCTGTAGCTGGTAGAACAAGGACACACCCTAGAGCTCATAGAGATGCCTACAGCTCTTCCCCAAGGTCTTCGACTTACCCTCCAGGCCGTGTACCCATGTTTCTGGAGGAGCTCCATGCGCTGTTGCAAAAAGGGTCAAAGAACCGTCCCTGAGAATTAATGGAACCTGTGGTTCTGTTCCCACTTCTTCCTTCTCCCCAAATCAACCATGGACCTGAGGTCCATCCTGGACTTGCAAACCTGAACTGCTTCATCCAGTACAAAAAGTTCAGGATGGTCAAACCTCCAGGGCCTACTGCCTTTGCTGCAGAAGAGAGACTGGATTTGTTCTGGGGTATGCATGGACGATACCTGCACATCAAGCTCCTGCCTTCCCCGCAGGGAAGTACCTCAGGTTCTTGCTCGGGAGCACTACCAGTTCAGGGCCCTTCTCTTTGGCTGGTCTTCGCATCAAGAGTCTTCACCAAATGCCTAGCAGTGGTGGCAGCAGCCCTCAGGAGGAAGGACTCTATGTCTTTCCCTACCTGGATAACTGATTCTAGGGACATGGATATGTTCAATCCACACTTCATGGCAGGTTCCTTGCCACTTTAAATCTTGCGGGAGGTCTTCAAGCTGGCTCCTCCCACCCACCGGGTGGTAAAACTCGGCTCTCCGCCCCATGGCGTTAGATCTTCACTTACGCTTGAACTCAGGTTCCCTCCTTCAGCGCTGCGTTTAGGCCTGGATCCTCACTCATTAGTTAAACCAAAACTTATTCTTAACATTTCTAGACTTCAGTCTGTTTCTTCCTTCACGGCTGCGATGGATAAGGCAACTCCCGGTTTTGGCGGTGCCCATGCTGGCAGATGTCTCTGACCGATCCGCCTCCACGTGTATTTATTGCCTCGGCTTGATCACGATCCGCAGGCTCAAGATGCAAAGTCCTTCTCGGTCAATATCCTCAAGACCGTATGCCAGACTCCAACTTGGGCGCTCTGAGAGACGTGGTTCCACTGATGAAGTCAAAGGAGGCCCATTGGGTGGTGTCCGTGGTGGCGGGCTTGGCTGAGCAACTTGAGCAGAGGGTCGCCTCGAGGAGGAGGCGTGCCCAGGCGCATCTTCGCTCCCTCCTGGGTCGCGCATTTATCCCGCCTCCTTGGCTCTCCTACACGGCTTCTGTTAAGGAACTTGTCAATCCTCTCTATGAAAGGTGAGGGTCCATCGGGACAGTCTCTCTGTCCAGGAAGAAGGACTCGAAGGTAAGTCCCACCATCGGCGTTCGTGGAGTGAGAGAGGTCCCTTCCCGGAGAGTGGGCACTTTCGACTTGATCCGGATTGCGGCTAAGGCCACTGGCTTCACGGTGTCCCCATCTGGTTAGCCCGGTTGAGACACCCGCTCGACGCGATCGAGATTTTCTCGACCTGTCGGACGGGCTGTCGACTGGAGAAGCAGACAGCCCTTCTTCACTGGTTCCCCGGTGGAAACCGAGGGCTTGCCAGCCTCCTGTGCTGGAGTCCCTGGTTAATGTTCCTAACTGAAGGAGAAACGGTTTCCTGCTCCTTCAGACCCACCTCGAAACACTGATGGTCTCGGACCTCTTCTCGTCCAGCTGATCCCGCCGACACTGGCGGTCTCTGTGCAAGTTGCGCCAACGCTCACGAGGACTTAATGTGGCAGCAGCAGCTCCTTCTGACTGGGAACAAGCTGACTCATCACCTTCCCGGCCATTAAGTGGCTGTCACCAGAATGGCCAAAACAACCCCTCATGGTTGTTGAGGAACTTAAACCGGCACGGTTGTTTGGCCAAAACCTGCTGTGCCACCTTTTGTGGTGGAACCCCCGCCTCCACAACCTAAATCTGGGGCTCGACCAAGGATTCTCAGTCGGGTTGAGGTTGCCCCATCGGTTGTCGGTCACCCTCACTCCCGACCGTCCTTGGCAGGTGGAGGTGGCTCAGACCCTAGGCAGCTGTTTGCAGACTCCTCTGAGTCTGATGATGACTCTTCCCTGTTCTCCAGGCCCCTTGACCTGGAGTCCACTGGGGACAGTCAGTGGGCGGAGCCCATCCTCGTTCATTGGTCTGCTTGGCTCATCTCAGAATCTACTGGGATGCAGCTCGAACCCGTGTCCAAGGTGGGCATATCCCTCACGGAGATACTGGACCGAGGGATTCTCCATGGAGGCCTTTCTGTTGGCTGAAGCCATTGTTGTTGGCCAGCCTTGGAGTTATGGCAGCGGCCGGCTTCTTGTCCTGCTCCTTCGGCCAGGATGGCCAGGAAGCTGGTCCCACTGGTTCACTATCCGGTTTTGGAGCACCCCTCTGTGGAGGGGCTTGTGACTGATGGTGTTTTCCGGCATTCCAGGAACACCAGGGATGGACAAGCCTCCCGACAAAGAGTCCATAAGCTGGACTATGCCGGGCGTAAGTATACAATCGTCCTCCATAGGCCTCCATCAGGCCAGTTCGGCCGCACTGATGGCGACTTTTCCCACGCCCTTATGGGTTTCCTGAATGAGGTGATTCCTCATCTCCTTGCTGACCTCCAGACTACGGTCAAGCAGGTACGGGATCAGGGAAGGGCGGTGGCGGCAGCAGCTCCAAACTGCTCTTCATATTGGAGACTCTTGTGCCCGATCAGTAGCGGCTGCAGTGGCCATGCGCCGCGCAGAGCTTGACTGCGGATCTCAACCTTCACGGAGGAAACCCAGCACAAGCTGGCAGATGTCCCCTTCCTGGGTACCAGCTTGTTCGGTCCGGGGTGGGGCCATTTGCAGAGGATCAAGAGGTCCAGTGCCACCTTGGACTCTGTCCGTCTGCCCGGAAGGACAGAGGCAGCCAGCAGCAGCGTAAGCCCTTTCGGCCTTCTTCCCCTGCGCACGACTGGCCCAGCAACACCAGCATCAGGGCCAGCAGGCACACACTTAGCACCCCAAAGCCTAGCCTCAGCTTTCTCAGCAGAAAGCCGGGAGGGAAGGCCCGGGAGGTCTCTCCGGTCCCTCCTCCAAGTCTGCTCAGTGATGGGTTGAGGGGCGCCGCCCCTAGCCTCGTGGCTCCCCTGGGTTTCCCTGGGGATGGCTCCGCCACTTTCTTTCCACCTGGTCGGCTATCAAGATGGACTGCTGGGTGTTGGAAGTGGTAGGAAAGGGTCTGTCTCTGGAGTTCGAGCAGGCCCTGCCCTTCCGAGCCATCGCCCACGGGAGGCCACGGGGTCCTGGCCTCTGTCGGCTCGTCGAGCTGACATTGCCCTGCTTCTCCAGAAAGAGGTGATCAGGAGGTGGCGGATCCTCCACCAGACCAAGGGTTTGTGTCCAGGTATTTCCTGGTCCCGAAGCGGATAGGGGCTGGCGCCCATTCTAGACCTGCCGACCTGAACAGGTTCCTAAGGTCTCAACCTTCAGGATGGTCACTCTGGCTCAGATCATTCCATCCTTGGAATGAGGGTGTGGTTCTGTTCTCTGGACCTCCACGACGCATTCTTTCACGCCCAATCCATCCGTCCCCACCAGCGATTCCTCCGCTTAAGAGCAGAGGGTCCATTTAAAGTTCGGGGCCATGTCCTCCGGCTCTCTCCAGCTCCCAGGGTCTTCACCAAATGCATGGCAGTGGTGACAGCATTCTCTCGGCGCCAAAGGGTCGGGGTGTACCCTTACCTGGACGACTGGCTGATTGCGGCCTCCTCCAGACCGGAGGTGTAGTGGTCAGGGATCTGGCCCTCCAGGTTTGATCTCAGGTTGGCCTCCCTTCACCGAGGCCAAATCGGAACTCGTGCCAAAGTAGGTGATTCAATTCATCGGGCAGAGCTCGACTCTTCGAGCCAGACCACGGCTCCCGCGGACAGGGACGAGGTTCTTCCTCCTTTTCCCAATCATTTTAGGTTGGGCAACTGCGCCTGCTCGGGACTTCTGTGCCTCCTGGACCTCTTGGCAGCCTGCACCAGCGTGGTCCATTGGGCCTGTTGGCATGCATCCCCTACAGTAGGGACTGGCCAGTCAATGGTCACAGTGCTCGTCCTTTGGACCAGCCAGTGGCAGTGACCCAGGAGATGTGGAACGCTCTCCAGTGGTGGAATGTTCCAGTTCATCTGCAGGAGGGCATCCCGCTTGTCTGCCCGAGCTTTGGTCACTCTGTCAACCGGCCTCTCTGATGGGTTGGGGTGCCCATCTGGGGGAGCACAGAGCGTATGGCTTCTGGTCCCTCAGAAGTCCCCATGCCACATCAATGTACTGGAGCTTAGAGTGGTCCGTTTAGCCCTCATCGCCTTCGCTCCGCTTGTATGCGGGTCAAGTGGTCCAGGTCCAGACGGACAATACCACGACCATGTACTACCTAAACTGCCAGGGCGGACGCGCTCCATGCCCCTGTGCAAGGAAGCTCTCTGGCCTTGGTCCTCATGTGCAGACTGGAGGCGGATCTCCTAGCTATCCATGTGGCAGGAGCCCAAACTATGGCTGATGCCCTAAGCCAGATAGGGGCTACGCCTCACGAGTGGTCTCTCCTGCCGGAGGTAGTATGAGATCTGTTCTCCCACTGGGGCACACCTCAGGTGGACCTGTTTGCCTCCAGGGAGAATGCGAAGCTGAGGCTGTTTCATGCCCGCCCCTCAGCAGGGCTTGCTGGAGGGAGATGCCTTCTTGAGGCCGTGGACCCCCGGCCTCTTCTACGCCTTTCCCCATTTCCCTTGATCCACAAGGTCTTTCTCAAGACGAGGAGGGACAAGGTGCAGGTGATTCTGGTAGCCCTGGACTGGCCCCACCATTTCTGGTATCCAGATCTCCTCAGCCTCAGCTCCAGGCTCCCGAGGCGGCTCCCAGCCCGCCGGACCTGATCTCAGTCAACCAGGGAAGGTCCTACACCTGACGGCCTGGTTCCTGAGCTGCTAGAGTTCCAGGCCTTGGGTCTTTCAGACGAGGTCCTTAACGTTGTTGAGGCTTCCCGTAAGGAGTCGACCAGGAAATGCTATGCCTTCAAATGAAAGAGGTTCTCCATTTGGTGTCAGGGCAAGGGATTGGATGCTTCCTCCTGTTCCTTGGCCAGCATTCTGGACTACCTGTGGTCCCTTTCTCAGCTAGGGCTTGGTCGATGACCTTAGAGTGGACCCGGCAGCCATCTCTGCTTACTGGTCATGGGCCGAAAGCAGTCGGTGGGCGCAGGAGAGGTGGTCGGGCGCTTTTTCAAAGGCCTTGATCACATATCCTCTGGTGCGAGAACCTCCACCTCCGTGGGATCTACTGCTGGTATTGGCTAAGCTCATGGGCAAGCCATTCAACTGATGCACAGGTGTGACATCTCTCGCCTGTCATGGAAGACCGCTTTTGGTGGCTATCACGCCAGCCAGAAGGATGGGAGAGATTCAGGTGCTTTCCATCGAGTCTCCTTATCTGGTCTTCCACAGGGACAGGGTTGTCCTGCTCCCCACCGAAATTCCTTCCGAAGGTGGTGTTGGAGTTTCACCTTAATCAGGTGTTGACTCTGCGGTGTTCCACCCCAATCACACCTCGGAGGCGAATATAGGATCCATACTGTGGACCCTAGAAGAGCGCTCTCTTATTATAAGGAGCAGACAGCTGAAGTTCGGGAGAGGTTCGCCAGCTGTTTGTCACCTACGCTGAAGCTGTGCCTGGCAGACCTGCAGCCAAGCAGACGATAGGCAGGTGGGTCACCTCCTGCATAGATCTCTGCTATAGGTTGGCAGGCATGGAGCTTCCCAAAGGGATAAGAGCTCATTCTACCCACCATACCACTGCTTCCAGGGACGCCCCTATCCAGGAAATCTGCAGGGCTGCTACCTGGAGTCAGCACACACCTTCATTACCCATTACCACATCGACCTTGAGTCACGCAGGGATGCTGGTTTTGGGACCTCGGTTCTCCAGTCCTTGTTTCCAAGTAGGGGTGTGCTTGCCTCCCTCCTCCTGGAGAACTGCTAGGAGTCTGCAATGAAGTGTGGATTGAACAACATACCCATGTCCCTAGAAATACAGGTTACTCACCTGTAACAGGAGTTCTGGGAAGGTATATGTTGTTCATCCACACAACCACCGACCTCCGTGGCTTGGGCGCACAACCTGGCTTCCAGCGGGCTAGATCTGGCGTCATGGGGCGGAGTGTGAGTTTTACCACCCGGTGGGTGGGAGGAGCCAGCTTGAAGACCTTCCGCAAGATTTAAAGTGGCAAGGAACCTGCCATGAAGTGTGGGTGAACAACATATACCATTCCTAGAACTCCTGTTACAGGTGAGTATCCTGTATTTACTCAAGGCTCAGTCTCAGGAACAACTGTCTTTGACTCTGGCGTGCACTCTGCAGTTGTTCAACAATTTGGAATCTCTGTTAACCTCTCCAAGTTGGTGTTGTCTCTCGGACAGCCGTCTCCAGTACATAGGGGCTATTCTGGACATGGCCCAGGGCTTCACCTTCCTTCCCCCAGACAGGGCGGAGCGCTCTGATAGCACAGGCCCAGGAACTCTACAACAGTTGCTGTGTCACAGCCAGGACATATCGCCAGCTACTGGCCCTGATGGCAGTGGCCATTGCCACATTTCCCTGGTGAGGCTGCATATGCACGTCCCTTAATGGACTTTGAGGGTGCAGGGATCAGAGAACCAACGATTTAGAGCAGAAGGTTTTGTATTTTTCTTTCATGAAGAAGGCTTTCCTGTGGTGGATGAAACCCAGCCAGTTAAGGGGTCCTTTCCTCATTCTCCCCCATGAAATCCAAGCGAACGGATGCCTCAGACTGGCTAGGGTGCACATGGGCCCTTACCAGACTCCGGGGCAGGGGTGGAGACATGGATTCCACTCGAGGCCTCGCCCATATCAGTGTCCTCTAGATGACAGCTGTCCTGTGTGGTCTACAGGTCTTCAGTGCCATCCCATGGTCATCTGCTAGTGCAGACTGACAATATCAGTATGGTGCACAACATCAGCAAGATGGGGACATTCACTCTTATCCCTGTGCAGGGGAGTGATGAGGGTTTGGTACTGGGCTCTGGACCACAGCCTGGAACTGTTGGCTGTCCATGGTTCCAGGTGTCCAAAATGCCCTGGCAAACAAGCTAAGCAGATCGCAGTCTGGAATGCATGAATGGGAAGTGCTCACATCTGTGGTAGAAGATCTGTTCGACAGGTGGGGTTGCCCAGAGTTGGACCTTTTGCATCCACACACAACACAAAACTGCTGCTTTTCTGCTTGCTTAACCTAGGGCCTGGGTTTTCTGGCAAGATGCATTGTCCCTCTCTTGGAAAGGGAGGTTTCTTTATGACTCCCTTTCCCTGATTCTAGGAGTGCTAATCAAGCTCCAAATGGAGGGAGCCACCCTGATTCTGGTGGCTTCCTTTTGGCCACATCATATCTGGTTTCCACTGTTTTAACATTTAACAGTGGAACCCCAGTACTCCTCGCCTGTGCCCAAGCTTGCTGTTACATAAAGGGGAACCCTTATCCATCCGAACCACTGCTCTTTTCACCTGAATGCCTGGCTCCTGAAGATGTACCCATTGTCAGGTTTGGTGTCTCCCCTAAAGTTGCTTACATCCTGGTGGCTGTCAGAAAGCCTTCCACCATGTGGACTTATTCTAAGAAATGGAAGCACTTTGCTTTGTGGGCTGCTTCCCATCACCTGGACCCCTTCACTTGCCCGGTGAACAGATTCTAGAGTACTTGCTGACCTCATCTGATGCTGGACTGAAATACTCTTCTCTAAAAGTGTACTTGTCTGTCATATCGGCCTTCACGTACCCACTGGGGTCGTCACAGTATGTTAGACATGGCCCATACATTTCTAGAGGCATCCTGCACTGCAGCCTCCCATCCATAACCCAGTCCCAGCGTGGGACTTGGAACTTTGTTTTAAAAGCTTACTTTGGCTCCTTTTGAGCCTGCGTGACTATTAGCCATGCTTTCTGTCGTGGAAAGCATTATTTTTAGTTGCTATTACTTCTCCTCAGAGGATTTATGAGCTACAGGTGCTCATGTGAGCAACCTTATTTGATTGGGTGTGTCTGTGTACTAACCTAAGTTTTTTACTGAAGGTGATGTCTGAGTTTACCCTGAATCAGGCCATCCACCTGCCAATCTATTTCGAGGAGCATGCCAGTCCAGGAAGTATTTCTCTATGCTTTGGATGTAAGTAGAATTCTTAGATATTATGTTCACTGCATGAGGACTGCAGGAAGTTTATTTGTTTGGTTCACCCTTCGGAAAGAGGGAATGGCAATATTTAAACAGTGTCTGTCGAAATAGTTGGCCAATTGTGTTATTGTGTTACGATGCAGTGAGGAACTTCCTGGGGCTATCAAGGGCCCTCCACCAGAGGTGTGACTACTTCTGTTGCCTGTTTCGGGGGTTCGCATCTTGTGGCACTTGAATAGCTGGTTCTGATCGCTGTATGATTTTGTAATATAAAATGTGTTATGGAGTGTGTCTCATGAGACATGCTGTTTCTGCTAAAAGAGAACAGCCAGGAGATAATTACAGGCTAGAAAAGACTAAATTAAGGATCTCCTGTTTATCTAGCTTAATTGTAGTTTGTCAGCTACTAGGATGGGAAATCATAAACTTTTATAATGTTTAGAGGAAAAAGTAGGTTATGGCGCTTTAGTGCGATGTCATAAATGATTCTTTGATGTGTCCTGGGAAGAAGAGCTCCTTGAGATCAAAGGGGATGTTATTTAAAGAAAGTCATGTGGGGACATGAGTTTTGCTGAGGTCGCTTTTAATTTACCTCCTGATGGATAGACATCCTGATTGTATAAATTTTAATAAACAGAGGAGGAGCTGGGTGACATCATGGAGAAGGCAGGCTCAAGACTGTTTTAATTATGCTGTGAGTGACCTGTAAAGACACACATGTTTGGACTCCCTTGACATCATCATCTGTCTATCAGCACTATTGGAAGAGATAACATTAGATATGTAAGTCTAATTGTCTCATGGTAGGAATTTTGCACTGTGTTTAACCCTTGTTCTTTTAAATGATTGTATGTTTTGTGATACATGGTTCTGTATTTACATTTTACATTTTTAGCTATGTTTAAGTAAACCTCTGCTTGAGAGACTACTTGGTGTGCCTTTGAAATTATTTTTCTTGGCAAGTGATGCATACATGGTTAAAGTTGACACTGTACAAATCTTACTGGTTTTATCAAACTGGGAAAAGCTAAGAGTTTATTCTGAGGTCTTTAAAGAGTTTTTGAGGGTTCATTTTGTATGCCTGGTTAGGTGCCGTATGCGAAAAGATTTCTGCCCCCACCCCAAGAGCAAATTATTTGAGCCTGTACATTGGGTACACTAGCAAGAGGTTCACAGTTTGAATCCTTTCAGAACTTGGAGACCAAAGTTTGATTCAAACCACAAAACAGACAGGAGGGTTACCCTGTTCTGTTAACTGTTCACAAGACTGCGCTTGGAGGTTGGCACTGTGGGAGCAGAGGGCCTGACCTGCTGAGTGGGTTTGTGACACAGCTGAGATCTAGTTGCTGCCACCTGGAGTACTGTCCACTCTCACCAGGCATTACAGTCTGGACATTGCCTTTAGTAGGCAGACAAATTTTGACCTAGCTGTTTCACAGTGCCTCCTTTCTTAGGTCCCCTGCTTTCCAACCACCCAGTCTGGTCTTCTCTGAAGTATTGCTTGAAACTCGTTCCTGGGTGTGACCTGCTGCAAGAGATGTCCTCAAGAAGATAGAATAGTTATGTAAGAACTTGCCATAATAGAATAGTTATGTAAGAACATGCCACAACTGTAGCTCTTCGAGAGTCTTCTACAGCAGGTCACACCATCCTCCCACCCCCACCCTTAGTTCAGAGTCTCCTTTTCCTGTTCTCCTTCTCCAGGATTCTCAACCTTTGTTTCCCATGCTTCTTGGTGGGTTTCTTTGGCTCTCCTTCAGTCCCTCAGGAGTGCGCCTTACTGGATAGTCTCCACCGGAGAACTGAGAGTGTGGGGATGCCCACATCTATAAAGTGGCCGACATGGTGACATCGCCCGTGTGGAGCCCCAGATAGGAGCTAGCAAAAGTTTCCATGTGGTCCTGGTGCCTGACAGCTGTAGTTCTTAAGGGTGAACTGCTGCAAGAGATTTTCTTGAGGATCTACTGTTGCTGTAAGTTCTTATGTAACTGTTGTTTATTTGGATTAGGGCTTGTGAATCACAGCTTGCACTCCTAGGGATTCCCAACAGAATACTGTCCTGACCAGGCCCCAGCTCCTGTGGGTAAATGGGGCTCTTGGGCAACCAAAAGTGCAGCTGCATCATTGCAGTGACCCTGACCCCCATCCTATGAGGAGTGGTTTAATCTTGTTCGTTAACAGCTAGATATGAAAGAACCTCACATTTTTTTTATTTGATCGAGACTATTTCTCGGGAGGCTCACTCGGTGTCTCCTCTAACCGCCGCCTGAACTACTAATCACGACGAGACATTGGTATCAGGATCCTCCCTTCCAGCGGCCCCACAGGAGGCAGAGGATCCCCAGGGGTAAGGTTTGGGATCATGGCTGGCACTGGCGTGTGAGGATGTGCCCGGGAGACAGCCGTCGCCTCCTCAGTTGCCAGGAGTTTTTGTCTCTTTCTCCCCTAGAAGTGCTGTGCAATGGCTGCATGAATGGCTGCCCTGCTGGCATCTGCCGCACTCCGCCTCGTGTCTGCTGGTGTACCTGCATACCATGGTGGGGCGAGGACATCGAAAGCAACACTAGATCCCTCCCAGGGTGAGGAGAGCTGTCCTCCGGATGCTCCATCCTCTCCCTCCCTGCTGACCACTGGTTTCCCAAGTCCTTCACCAACCCAGGTCACTAGCGTGATGTGAGGTATAGCGCCCAGTGCCTCAACCCTCAGTGTCACCGAGCCGCCAAGAACCTCACATTTAATGGTGGTAAGCTATCTAACTATCAGAAAATGTGGATTCCTTATTTGACTATCTTTCAGAAAAGGCACTACAAAACAAACCCAATTGTTGACGACTTATGTAAGTAGGTACCCAACAGGGTGGTGGAACTGTGCTATGCACTGAACCGCCCAGGGTTGTAATGATAGCCCTGGAAGGTTTGTTATAGTACAGGCTCCCACTACCCTGCAGGTCATTATTGCAGTTAGAAATGGGAACTGTAAAAAAAAAAAAAAATTTAAATAAGTTTTGTAAAAATCAATAAAAAATAAAAATATAGTTCCTCTGCCTGCATTAGAATGATGATTTTTTGAGTTAGGGATGTGTGTCCTACTGGAGACTCTGTAGTTAAAAAAAAAAAAAAAAAAAAAAAGCCAGTCCTTCCTGGGCAGCTCTATAGTGCAGCAGGCCGCCATCAGCAACTTGTTTTCTGGTGTGTGTATTTGTTTGCTTTTAAACTACAGAAAGGGCATAGTCGGCAGCAGTCTGAGTCTGTAATCTGTAAAAGAAGCTCCAAAAATGGATGTGCAGTGAAGGGTGTTGGTTAAAAGCAATAGGTTTAAAAATGTTACCAACTAAAATGGTATTAAGTTTAGTTCCAGCAGCTCTTTAACAAAAAGTTACACAGGCACACTATCACATGCTGATCTTCTTTAATGAACTTCAGATCCAAAAGCAAGTGGTTTCTCTGGGCAGCTGCAATGTGGGGGCTAGCTGCACATTCGAGCAGACTTGGTACACTGAGGCCTGTTTCTGCTGACAGATTCATACAGTACGTTGGTATGAAAGTAACATTTCAGTAGGATTGCCCATTCACCTTTCCTAGTTCTGTCTCCTGCTCTCACAAGTGTCTCATTCCAAGAGTCATCATTTGCTTACCTCTTATGGTAGCTGCACTTGCCTTGCACCTGTCTCGGAGGGTGTTAGGTGTTGAAGTAACTCCTTTGAGTTTGATGAAGTGATATACATACACTGTAGGCAGATAAGGGCCTATGGCCCACACAGTTTGTCCATTTGAGCTTTGTTCTCTTCAATTATACACCTTCCTAGTGCTTAACTCTGCCCTGTGTCTGGAAGTACAGATATTCTATAAACCTCGCAACAACTAGTGTTTTAAAATATTGTTTAAACTGCAGCTCTTTGCCTCATTGTGCGTCTGCAGGTTGGGGGTACAGATCTCTGCTGAGTGGTCGTCTTCTCCTCAGGATGGCTCTAAGATGGTCTCAACAGGTGAAGGGGTGGTTCTGCTGGGCGTCAGTGTGTTGTTAGATCCAGGGTGGAACTAAGCGCTGCCAGCAATCGGCTTCGTTGGTTTAATTCCAGCGCACGTCCCATCGTGTTGCTTTTGGCAGGATGAGGCAGATCTGCAGTGTGTTTAGTATAGATTGTGTTGAGGAGGGAGGAGGGCTACTTATAATTTTGGCATTGGACCCAAATGAGGAAACGAGAGAGAGATAGCTTTAGTAGCTCTATTGTGTGTGAGAGGAGCAGTACTTTCTTAGTTGGATATTCATCTGCGATATGGAAAATGAAGAAAGTTCTGCTGTGTCATACAAGAAGCGCTATCACCGAGATAGCGCCGTGTCACTGAACAAGAAGCCAATTGACTGACACCTTTTTGTTTTCTTTAATTTTTATGTGTCTTGACTACTGTTAATTTGTTTACCTAAAATACAAGACAGACGGTGGGGTGCACCAGCGTAGCTCACCGGATAGGCGGGGACAAAATGGTGGCAGATCAAATTTGAAAATTCTAACTGGCTGCACAATTTCAGTGATCAAGTCAGTTGAATTGGCACTTGTTCTAACTCCGGGATTCTGTTGTCTGCTACCTGCAAACCTTGCCAGTGGTATCAGCCAATCAGAGCTCGGGAATTTCTAAGCCCATTTTCTAATATTATATACTCTGTCCACAATGTTTTCTTATTCTTTCACTGTCTAGTGAGACAGTCTCTGCTGACCCCTCAGATGGTTCATTTCTTCGGAACTGATAAGACACCTCCTGCACCAAGTATTACTTCTCCTATTCCCATTATTATAATCACCTGATATTTTGTAGTATTTAGTGTTTTTATATTACACTGTATTCTCTCCTCACACATATGGATTCCTTATTCAATTACAGGAGTGTGGTTTCTCCAATTACCCAGTAGGAGGTGATCTCCTGGCTATATTGTATGTGCTGCTACTTGTAATATCAACTCCCCAAAGTAGGATACTTACATAGTTGCACCTCTTTTATGGTGGAATGTTTTGGATTGGATGTTATTAGGGCCTGAATAAGAGTGAAGACTCTCTTGTCTAGTCTGCCTATTAGAAGCATTAGTGTTGCACACAGGTTAATCTTTTTCTGTGCATATTGAAACTTTATACCTTTGACTTTATAGGGCTTGGTATTTCTAGCCAGATGAGTGTTGATTATGCCAATGACTCAAGTTATTTCTACCTGTTTGTATACTGTGTAATCCTTCAGTGTACCTTGTATGCTTATCAAGTGTCAATGATTGTTAAATGTTAAAAATCAATAAAAAAAAAATTTATAGCAAAAATAAAAGAAAAAGCTGTTATTAGCACATTTGGTTAATAATTGTAATTATGTTGGCCCATCAGTGCAGCAGAAGTGCTATTGCTTTGTACCAGTGACCCGTATTCAGGATTAAGTCTTAGTCATCAGGAGCCAGGGGAAAGATGGAGCATCCCAGAGGATGCACCTCTGGGGAGGGGGGGTCAGCTTGATGCTGTACTGCCACCTGTGTAACAGCAGGTAGCAGTGCATTCGGAGCAGTTTACTGGGCGGGAGATCTGAAAAGCTTGGTAAATCCCTGGCCTTGAAGGATGATATTCCAGCCTCTGGCAGGTCCTGCACCAGCAACATTGGCCCTCCTATAGATTTAGATCCTGTTCTGTGGCTGGGAAGAGGGAGCCCTGCCACCCCACCATGGGGAAGGAGTGATGGTAAGTCTACTGGAAGCCGGATGATGGAGCGGGCTGGGCAGGCAGGAGTTGAAAATGTGCAAGGCCTGTGAGGAAAGGTAGAGTAGCAATTAAAGTATTGCAATTAGGCACGCCAGTGGTTGAGTTATAGCCACCTCATAGTATTCATCAGCATAGGATGGTAATTAACTTTGGTAACCTAACTCCTGATGATCCAGGCTCAGGAGTGAGCCTGGGTCACTGGTAAATTAATGGGCCATGGTGGTTGAGCAAGGTGGGGTGTGTGTGCTGTAATATACATGGACATGGAGGGTTTGCACTCTTCAATGAAGGTCAGTTATAAACTATGGTGCCACTACAGGGCATGGCACAAAGCCATTGGAGAGGAAGCTGATATGAGAAAAAAATGCAGTAAATCCATTGGGCCTGCCAAATGACAGTCACCATTGCTTTTAGATCCCACAAGACTCGGAGCATGCCCTACTCTCTGTTATCCTAGGCTCCTGACTGACAGGTGTCAGCACTATGGTGTAGTTTCAGATTACCCTCCTTGAGGGTGATACTGGAGTCTATTAGGAAAGTTCAGAACCTGGGAGTTTTTCTACGTAGACACTTGTCAATGGTTGTCAGGGGCTGCTTTAAACATTGCCAGACTCTGCCCCTTTCTTGACCCTGCTGACTTAGCCATGTTGGTACTGTATATACTTTTGTATCCTCAGCTCTAGACTACTGCAATGTTCTTTATAAGGACTTAGATGGTAGCCTGATTCTGCAGTCATCAGCTGGCCCAGAATGCTGCTGCAAGAATACGACTCCCACATGGAAGTCATACCATATTACTCCATCTCTTTGGATTCTGGGCTGGCTGTCTGTGAGGTGGCAGATTGACTACAAGGTTCTTTTGCTCACCTATAAAGTCCTGAACAAGTTGGACCCTCAATAAATTCACGATCTGACCCCAGCATGGTCTCAGCAGTCACTGGGCCTATTGGACAGGTCGTTTGGTGGTGTTCTTGCAGGCTGAGATCTGATGAGGATAGAGCATTTGTAATGGTAGGTGGATATCTATCCCTCCAAACTGGCTTGTCTAAATTCAAACTGTACAAGTGTGCAGCCATTTTAAATAGTGCACTTCTGGGTGTCATCTAATTCTAACTGGGTTGTTTATTCTGTTGTTTTCTATGCTTTTGCCTCTGACTGACTGATGCACAGAGCGTTGAACTCTGGCAATGCACTTCATAAAACTGTACCACTACTAGAGATGTGTGAAATTAGAAAATTTCAGCTCCGGAAATATTTTGTGAAATTTACACATTTCAGAAACATTTCGTGGCAAAATTTTGCACCCGCAAAAATTTCACAGAATGGCGGAATTTTGAAAATAAATGACATTAAAGCGAAATTGTTGATTTCGCAGCAATTTCACCAGCAAAATTTTAAATTTGGTAACATCTCTAACCACTGCAGGGCTGTGGTGATGAGGATGGAGGTTACCTGAGCCTTAGGTGGGTAACGGTACAGGAGCAGGTAGAAAAATCCTGATGGGGAAAAAGCAAACCTTTTAAAAGGGCCTGAAGAAATCTGCAAGTGCTGTAATACTAGAAGGATGTGCAGGCTGTCTGGGTCCTAGTTTTGATCCGTGATAATCTTTTGACATGTTGTTGATGACTGTATCTGTGTGTGTGTGTGTGTGTGTATTCATTACAGAAAACTGCATTAATGCACCAGTTAGTGTTCAGCTTAAAGCAATAAAAATAGAAGATGTGGTGTTAGGATGTCCCCATCCTCCAAGCAGCAAAAGAAAAATATTAGTGTTTTGCTCTCTCTAGTCTTGCCAAATCAGTGCTAGGCTCTTCCTTGGGGTTCTCAACTCTAATGTCCACCCTTCCCCCCCACCCATAGCTTCTTGTCTGAAGCACAAGGCACAGCTCAAAGCCAGTGCCTCGTACTGATACAGTCTTCAAAGTTTTATAGAAGTATGTCTCTGCACATGTTGCCAACAACCTGTAGGCCCTGTACGAAAAATGCATCATATCTGACTTTCTTTGCTCGGGAGGGGTGCGATTAGGTTGAGAACCACAAGGAAGAGCCTAGCACTGATTTAGCAAGATGCAGGAGAGCCAAACCCTAATTTTATTTCCTTTAGTGTTGGGGAGTTAGGGTTGGAAACCCTACCACTATATTTCCCTGCTTTTGTTGCTTTAAACTGAACCCTAACTGGTGCACTAATGCAGTTTTTTTTCAATCAATTTCCTTTTTTTTTTGAGATAGACAACATATCCTCACTCACGCAGACCTCTTCAGGACCTGCATGAACACCTCCATGTGGGTGCGGAAGGCAGGGCCCTCTGGGCCCCATACTTCTGTGTGTGTGTATATAGATGCAATGTGCAGGGCACTTTGGGCAATGTGCCAAATGTGGAGTCCATGAGGCTGCAGAAGCACAGAACCCTCTGGGCCATGCAGCTTCATGCAGATATAGATGTAGACATGCACAGCCCACCAGGCCATGTGGGCACAGAAACCCAGAACCTTGCAGACCTTGCAGTTCTGTGTTTTCTGCAGATGCAGACACAGACGCCCATGTGGATACAAAAAGTAAGTCCAAATCTTGTTTTGTCAGCCCACCTTCTTCTTTGTGACATTGATGTGACCTCAGGAAAGAAGAATGTAAAAAAGGAAGTCCAGAATCTTCTTCGTGAGAAGGAATCATTTTGTGAGATTTGTGAGCTCAAGAAAGATGATGCCTTCTGCAAAAGAAAAATGTGAAAAAGAACTAAGTCCAAAAATATTCTGCTAGGAACGTGGATATGGTGCACTATCCATACTGGCAGTACTTCCTTTCCCTTTAAACTTGCTGGAAGGTCTTCAAGCTAGCTTTTCTCACTCACTTGGGTGGTATGCTCCTGGGAACCACCCTGACATCAGATCTTCCTTTCCACTGGAAGTATCAGTTTCCTTCCTGCGCAGCTCTGTGTTTGATGTAGGCCTAACTTTCCCGGTCTTCGAGCCGTTGAACTTACTGCTCTTTTGGGTTATCTTACCCTTTTTCAGATCACTCATGAATTGTGAAGAACCCAAATCAGGTCCTAGGTTTAAGCAGTGCTGACTTGTGTGCAGAAAATATCATGCACGATCCACTTGCCTCATGCTTCTAATGCCTGGGGCCCAACATGATCCACAGGTTTAGTGCCTGTGTAACCCTTCAGTCCTCCACGTTGGAGGACTGCTTGCCGCCTCCTTTAGGTCTCCTGAATCAATGGGATCTGCCCATTCGATCTAAGGACACCTGCAAGGCAGTTTCTGTGACAGCTGGTTTGGCGCAAGCTTGCCACTCGAAGAGGCTTGGCACAGGCTGCCTTAGCTGCTGCTTCCTCTGCCTTGGTACCAGTGGGCTTAGGTGTTTTGTTTACCGGGGGTTCAGTGACTTGTGCCAATCCCAACCTACTCTTGGGGGAGTTCTTCCCATGGGTCAAAATCTTCAGGACTTTAAGTCTAAGAGGTCTCATTGCAGGTTGTGGGATCAGGAGCGGGCTTGCTCCTCCTGTTTCCATGATTCTACGCCTAGCTCAACATCCGTTGAGCCATCAGCTTCGGACAACACTTCTGTTGTTCTAGTCCAGGCTACTAGCCCCATGTTATCCCTGTTTGGCTTGCCAGCTCAGGCATAGGCCCACCAGCTGACCAAGATCTTTCTCAACCTGGTTGACCAATTGTCGGAGTACAGTGGGATGATTCCTTTTGAAGACTCTGGTCTCTTGGCCCTCTCTTAGAAGGGCTGGGTAAGCCAGCCGATTTGGCTGTCTCCTCTTGGGAGCTCGACCACTCAGAGGTTCCTGACTGGACTGCACCTTCCCCTGTGTCTTCTCCTGATGACTTGTCCGTCATTGGTCAAGGTCACAGTCGAAGTCCTGCTTGGGCTCTCAGTTGAGATCTCTGGTCCCCCGACATTCCCACTCTTGACTGTTGGCCAAGAGGCATTGTTGATGCTCCTTGTCTACTTCTTCCCTCGTCTTCCAGTGAACAGCTCCACTGTAAATTACGGGCGCCATTATGAGGAGCTTGTCTGGCAACAGTAGATTCTCGGCCACATGCCTCCACTGCAGCCCCCGGTGCTTCCCTGGTCGCCTTGCCACGGCCTGTGCTAGTTCCCTGGCCGAGCTGATGCCAGCTTCCCACCCATGCAGGTGTAGCCACTGCCACTGCAGCCCTTGCACAGGGCTTCATCCAAGGCCAGCACCCTATTTCCAGGCTTCCTGGTAGGCTCTGAGTGCAGATCTCACACTCATACGAAGCCGCAGATTGTCCATGGCGAGCCGTGGTCAAGGGGCAGTGTTTGAGGAGTCCTTGGACTCAGAGGACCTCTATGCATTCGCCTGGACCCAGGCCTTTAACTGGGAGTCCTTTAAGGAGCTCTCTGTGGAGCTTGGGCCGGCTTCTTTTGGGGCCTTGTTCCACTTGATCTCAGACAATGTGGGGATCCCACTGGAACCAGTGCAGAAGTGGGCCTGCTACCCTTGACTGAGATTCTGACAGGGATAACTCCACTGGGGTTGCTTTCCCTGTAGCGGAGTCTATTGTTTGTCCCACCCTGGAGCTATGGCAGTGCCCTGCCTCCTGTAGGTGCAGTCAACCCATATGGTCCGGTAGTATGCAGTCCCTACTGGGTCTTTGCTCAGGGTTAATGACCATCCTTCAGCCAAATGTTTGGTAGCCACTTCAGTGTTCTGAACATGGGCAACATCAGGGATGTTGACAAGCCTCTGGATAAGGAGTCAAAACTAGACCATGTGGCAAAGAAGGTATATGCCGCTCATCCCTAGACCTTTGGTAGTCCTATTCGCCATCATGATGGCCAACTTTTCCCATGCCTTATTGGGAACCTTGGACCAAGTTATTCCCGCCTCTCCTGCAGATTTGCAGCTTGCTGTTAAGATGATCTGGGACCAGGGATGCCATGGCCAAGCAACAGTTCCAAACAGCCCTGGACATCGGCGACTCCTGTACCAGGTCCGTGGCGCAGCATTGGCCAAGAGGCACCGAGCATGGCTGAGGATCCCAACACAAGTTGGCAGATGTCCTTCTTGGGTACTGACCTTTTGGGCCAGTGTCGATGGTCCTCTCACTCGCCAGTCTGGACTCTGTTACATCCTCCCAGAAGGATGTTAAGGGTCAGAAACAACAAAGAAACCCTTTCAGTTTGACCCTAGTCTGCACCTCCATCCAGACTGCTGCAGCCCCAAACAGGCAACATCAGTCGTGGTGGCCCAAACCTATGCCAGCCTTCTCTGGCCCCAAGAGGTCTCCTCTGACTCCAAGAAGTCTGTAGGCAAGGGACCAGGGCTTCTTTGGCAGCCAGCTCTGGAGCCACCACCAAGCCTGCCCAGTGATGGGTCGGGGGTGTTCTCCTTTGCCTGTCCTGCCCAGGACCTCCTAGGGGCCAGCACTGCCATTTCATGCATGCCTGATCTGTCATTACATCAGCGATATGGGTACCTGAAGTGGTGGGCTGCAGTTTGCCCCTGAATTCGAGGCCTCCTTCCCATCCGAGCCTGTGCCCCACAGGAAGATGTGGTATTCATAACATGTTGTCCGCTCTTCGGGGACATCACCAGCTTCTTCAGAAGCAAGTTGTGGCCCAGGGCCTGGACTTCACGGCCAGTCTGGGGTTTATCTCCAAATATTTTCTGGTTCCATAACAGACAGGGGTTGGCACCCATACTGAATCTTCACACTCTCAATCAGTATTTGAGGAAGCACAAGATGTTACTTGAGTATGAGCTCCGCAGCAGGCTACACCATAAAACTATGCTCCAGGCAGTAGAACTCACAGAAAACTTCTAGCCAGTAGTATCCAGCTGGGGCCCGCCTCTACATTGGTCCATCCACTGAAGTCAGCCTCTGTATAAAGGGGGGGGCCCTCAGCCCTACCTTAGTTCTTTTCTCTGCCGCTGACCCGCACTTCGCCCTTGAACACCTCATTCCATCTGTCAACCACCATTTTTGGTCAAAAGTACCTGTTTTCTTTTTTTTTTTTCCAAAAGTCTTGATGTACTGATTAGTTTATGTTGTCTCCGCCTTTCTTCAACCAATCAACGGAAATCCAAGTGTTCAAAGGGCAGCAGATTCTTGCGAAGAAGGTCATTCTCTGTGCCTCTTCTGTTTGGGGTGTGATCATGACGTTAACGCCTGCCCGATCATGCATTCAACCAACGAACTCGAACCTGTCGCCGCAAGATTCTCCAGGCTCACATCATGGAGCAGTAGTCGACGCCTTCAACAGCCGCTGAAGGCCAGCCTCGGCCTCCTGGTTGCCAACTTCCCACAAGGAGAAACACTCGGGAGGGAAGCACCAGCAGCTGGAAAAGGAGCACAGTAAGTTGGAGTCCAGATCCAAGTCCCTCACAAAGAGAAGCACTCAAGTTCAAGGCCTGAAGAGAGAACGGACTCAGACTCCTCCCGGTCAGGCCTATTTTCCTTCGGCCTGCCAGCATAAAGGCCCGCCTTACTCTCTCAGCAGGTAGCACTTTTTGGGGCAAGGACCCTCAGGTCCATCCTCAGCCTTAGGCCTTCCAGCATTCTTTGGGGCCTAAGAAAGGGACTTCAACCAATAAGGTTCAGGTGTCTCTTCCAGCTTGTCATCAGCCTCAGACGACAGACATAGATGCGGACTCTCTCAGGGACAAGTCAGCAGCTAAAGCAAAGACCCTGATGCATGTCCCAAATGAACAGTCTTCTGACAAATGGAAGGACCAGTGGCAGATGCTACAGGGTAAGGTGTCAAGTACTCAGACATGTGCAATGACTACTACAAGTTGGACGCCTGTGGAGCTGCCGCCCGAAGCCGACGCCAGCTCAGACCATTAAGCAGCCTGATCGACAGACCAAACCCCTCGGTACCCAATGACCTGATGTCAGGAGACCTGACTGACCATTACAGCCTGATGATGGGCCACATGTCAACAAGTCGACAGACCAAACCTGTTTGTACCCACGATCTGCTGTCAGGGGACCCAAGGACAGGCGCACCAGACAACAGACCGCATAACCCACTGAGTCCTGACGCATCTCCTGATGAGATTGCAGGACCAAGGAACCCTACCAGTACTCCCACGGACCCCAGTGATATGCCACCATTGTAAGTGCCGATGGTCCCCTGGTGGACGTTGGAAAATTCTTTACTTGTGGTGGAACACAATAAAGAGAGATTTACTCAAAAAGATGACCTCCTCGTCCCCCAACTCCACGGCCCCTCACACCGGACCGGTGTCACTGGTCCCACACAAAACACCAGTCCCAGACTCCAAGCCAAAGTCTTTACAAGACACCCTGGAGTCCGACTAAAGGATCTGACTCTGAGCATCCCAGGTGTAGGGGCAGGTACCACCACTCCTCCTCCAAGCCATCTTCCTCAGACGACAGGAGCAGACATGGGTGTGGATGTAAACGCCAAGGTCAGCCTTTATTTACCTCCTCCAGAAGCCGCCTCACCCTCAGACTCTTCTTATAGAGGTTACTTTCTGAGCCAGCGGGTTCCCGCAGTTCACCCAGACCTCCCCAGATGACCCGACATTTATGGATATGATACCACTATCCAATTCCTAAATCAGTGGGACACTGAGGAATTGGACCCGGAGAGGAAAAGGCTTCATACCGCTTTTGAGAATGAGTGACCTGAGACCCTTGGTCATACCCACTGTGGTCCTCCATTTCAGGACCTAACCAGACTGACATGGGACCACGCTTCATCTTTTTCAGCTGTCCCCAAGAAGGCAGGCAGACAGACTGTACAAACCTCCTCAAGGCAGAGCCCTTTTGGGAGAACATCCAAGGTCAGACAGACTCCATGGTCCTGACCACAGCCCATGGCAGGACAAAGCAACCTAAACATATGAGCCCATAGCCCCTGACAAGAAATGTAAGAAATTAGACCAGTTCAGGAGGAGAATGTATACTTCTTCCATGTGTCTGCACTTGTCTCTAAATTGTTTGGTCACATGGTGCTTTACCAGAAATCTTTGTGGAAGAAAGCCATCGAGTTGGCCCAAAAGCAACCAGATAACCCATCACACACTGAGCTTTTGGACATACTTCAGTCTGGCCTGGACATAGGAAAACACGTGTTGAGGCATCCTGCGATTTGGCAGACACAACAGCCAGAGCAGTGGCCACTGGGGGCTCCATTGCCACTCCTGGCTGAGAGTATCCGGTTTCGGCAGGACCTCCTGGATTCTATCCTAAATGCTCCATTCCACGAGTCTGTCCTCTTCGGGAGGAGGTACAAAGATCACAACAGAACTGCAAGACTCTGGCAAAGTCATCCATTCCATTCACCACATGTACCGGTCAGACCCTCAGCAACCTAAGCAAGCCCTTTCAGCACCAGGGTGGCAACAGACAGAGAAACCAACAGCCTCGAGGCCCTTTCAAGAGTAAGGCCCTTCCCAACCAGCAGAGAACAGCGGCCTAGGAATCCAAACCTCCCAGCCTTCGCTACCCACCCCAGGTGCACACATGACTCCCTGCCATCCCCCTTCCTCCGGCAGAGTCGATGGAGGAAGTAGTAGGTGTCGGTTCTCCCGACCAACATTACAACAGACATATGGGTGCAGGACATTATCAAAAGGGTTACACGCTGGAGTTTACTGAACTTCCTCCGACAACCCTCCAGCCCTCTCGATACCCTCCCACCCACATAGCCCTCATCAGGGAAGAAATCCAGACCTTGCTCTCAAAACAAGTCATCAAGCTTGTTCCCTCCCAACAAGGAACCGGTATTACTCCCATTTCTTCTTCTTCCCCAGGAAGATGGAGGACTTAAGACCCCTACTAGACCCAAGTCACCAGAACCAGTACATCGAATACAAAAGGTTCAGAATAGTAATCTTACCAGGGCTGATACCTATGCTGTACTAAGGAGCTGGCTATGCTCTCTGGACATGCAAGATGCATACTTACACATACCGGTGTTTCCAGCTCACAAGAGGTATCTTTGGTTCGCTTCAAGGAACCATTGCCAATTCTGGGCTTTGCCTTTGGTCTCTCCTGGGCTCTGAGGGTGTTCACCAAATGCCTTGCAGTAGTGGCAGCTGCTCTTGCAGACAGGGTCATTTTGTCTACTCCTTACTTAGAAGATTGGCTCCTAACTGCCCCCACCAGGTCGCAGTTAGTCCAGACCCTATCGGATACATTCCACATCTTCCAACAGCTGGGGATAACAATCTCCCAAAGTCCTGTCCTTGGTCCTGTCGACACCCCACAGCAATGTAGGAGTAATTCTGGATACACAGCGGAAGAAGAGTTTGCTCCCACTTGACAGGACCACTCGAAGACTGAGAGACCAGGCCTCCAGAGTAGCTACAGCCAATCTAGTCACAGCAAGAACAATGTTACAGCACTTAAGGCATATGGTGGTGGCCATACCCACGGTACCACTGGCATGCTTGCATATGAGAATTTCTCAATGGAACCTAAGGTGCAGTGGGACCAGAGGACTGATGATCTCGAGCACCCGATAAGGATATCGAGGGCTGTTCAGCAAACTCTGTCATGGTGGATGACTGCCGAAATTGGATTCAGGAGTTCCATTACAAACAGACTCACCAAGCCAGATCCTCACCATGGATGCATCGGGTCTGGGATGGGGAGCTCATTTTCAGAATCACCATACTCTCAGGGCACATGGTAAGACATAGAAGTGTCCCTGCACATCAACATCTTGGAGATGAGGGCAATTCTGTATGCCATGCAGGCCTTTCAGACTCACCTTTCCCAGGGTCCCTGTTTCTCAAACTGACAATATGTCAGTGGTCTTTTATATCAACAAGCGGGGCGCACTCCTACCCTCTATGCAGAGAAGCCATGAGAGTGTGCTACTGGGCCCTAGAACACGGACTCACACTAACAACGGTTCATGTTCCAGGAGTCCAAAACATCCTGGCAGATGAGCTCAGCCACTTGCAATCCAGAAACCACAAGTGTGAGCTGCTTCAAAAGTTGTGGGCGACCTCTTGAAGATGGGGATGTCCAGAGCTGGACCTCTTGGCGTCTCCGTGCAATGCAAAACTGCCCATTTTTGCTCACTAGATCCCAGGCCTGGTGTTTTCTGGTGAGATGCAATGACCTCTGCTGGACAGGGAGGTTCCTCTACGTCTTCCTCCCTTTCCCTGCTGCAGAGGGTGTTACTCAAACTACAGATGGCTCATGCCACAATGATTTTGGTAGCTTCATTCTGGCCACGCCAGATATGGTTCTCTGTCTTGCAACAATTAGCAGTGGAACCTCCATTTCAGCTACTAATATTGCCCAGCTTGCTATCCCAAGACTAGGCATTTTAGTCCACCCAGGCCTTCAGTCCCTACACCTTCATGCATGGCTCCTGCAGACTTAGTCATTTCCAGGCATGGAGTTTTACAAAGAGTGGCCAAAGTTCTAGTAGAAGGAGAACCTCCTACAAGGGCCACATATGACATGAAGTGGAAACGCTTCTATCTGGGCAGCTGCATGTACCCTGGACACACTGTCTTGCTCGGTGAATTCAGTCCTGAATATCTCCTATCTCTTTCAGATGCGGGCTGAGGTACTCTTCCATAAAGGTACATCTGTGTGCCATTTCCACTTATCATGCACCTGTGAAGGGTAGGAATCGTGGTCAACTGGACCTTGCTCATACATTTCTACAGAGCATGCTTCATACGAAGCCTCCCATTAGGGATCCTATCCTCCCATGGGACCTTCTTTTCATTCTAGAAAATTGTCATTACCTCCCTTCAACCGCTGTGGATTGTGACCTACATTTTCTCTCATGGAAAGCGTTATTTTTAGTTGCCATCACTTCAACTCTGAGGATTTCCGGTTTCAAGCATTGATGTGTAAAGAACCTTATTTAATTTTTTCACAAAGACAGGGTGTGTCTCTCGCACTAACCCTAAGTTTCTTCTGAAGGTGGTGTCTGAGTTGACATTGAATCAAGACATCTCCTTCCAGTTAACTGTCCTTAGTATTCGAATCTGGGAGGCCCTTCTCCACACTCTAGACGCATACAGGATCCTCCGTACTATTTGAATTGTACAAAATCAATCCGGCAATCGGATAGTTGTTTGTGACCTTGCCCCAGGGTTCAGGGGAACCATTTGCAAGACAAACCATGTCTAAATGGTTGACAAATTGCATTACATTCATCTACAAGTACAAAAACCCTTACCGGACTGGTCAAGGGACATTCAACAAAGGAGATGGCTGCATCTTTTGCAGCCATAAAAAATGTTTCAATGGCAGATATTCGCGCTGCTGCAACATGGAACTCTATATTTTTGTCAAGCACTACACACTGAATATTGCTTCCGGAAGGGAGTAGGATTTGGCCTCCTGTGCTCCAAGGCCCAATTTCTTAGATAATTGTTTTAAATAATGTAGGAGTTTTATTCCTGCCTCTTTTTTTTTTTTCTTCCTCCGGGAAACTGCTTGGGACCTCGGCCCTTATGAGGGCCTGCTGCAGAAGCTCATACCGAAGTAAGATAGTACACCACGTGAGAACTACGTAACCATAGATCTCGAGAAGAGCTCCTGCAGCAGACACTATTTTCCCTCCTCCACCCCCTATAATGTTTTTCCTTATGGGAATTTATTTCAGCACCTACCTTAGATCTCTCCTGCTACAACCTCCGGGTCTTCAAGTGGTGAACTGAGGTGGGGCTAGGGACCACCCCTTTATACAGAGGATGACGCCAGTGGGCTGGACTGATCTAGCAGGACCCAGTTGGGTACTGCTGGCTAGAAGTTTTCCATGGAGTCCTAGTGCATGGCGGCATCATCCTTTGGTGTGCCTGCTGCAGGAGCTCTTCAAGTTCTTACATAACTGTACTTTCTGGATGCGCACTCTGAATCAGATCATTCCATCCTTAGAGTGGGACATGTGGTTCTGCTCACTGGTTCTCCAGGTTGCCTCTCTTCCACATCCCCATCTGTCCCTCCCACCAGCAGATCCATCGGTTCTCTTCAGAAGGATACTTTATGAGTTCCAGGCCATGCCATTCGGCCTTTCTCAGCAATCAGGTTCTTAACCAGGTGCATTGCAGTGGTGGCAGTGTTCCTGTGTTGCCGAGAAGTTCAGGTGTACCCTTACCTGGATGACAGACTGATCGCAGGTTCCTCCACGGAGGAGGTGGAGCGGTCCAGGGACCTGGCCCTCCAGACCTGCTCGGCCTTAGGCCTTCTTGTCAACCTGGCTAAGCTGGAACTCAGCCCCTCACAGGTCATCCATTTCATCAGGGTAGAGCTCGACTCCCTTTGGCCAAGGTCCGACTCCCAGGAGACAGGGTGAGAATCTTCCTCCTTTTCCATCATTTTAGGTTGGGCACTCGCACCCTGCCCGGGCTCCTGCAGCTGCTGGGGAACCTGGCATCCTGCATCTGTGTGGTCCAATGGGCCTGCTGGCAGATGTGCCTCCTGATTTGGGAGCTGGCCCATCAGTGGTCACAAGGCCTCGGTCACTTCAACCAGCCGGTCACGGTGACACAGCTGATGTGGGTGCCATCCAGTGGTGGCGTGTTCTGGAACACCTGCAGGAAGGAGTTCCATTTGTCTGCTCAGAGCTGAGAGTAACTCTCATGACCGACGCACCTGTGATGGGATGGGAGCCCACCTGGGTGGGGACCACAGGACCCATGGCACTGGACCCCAGAAGAGTCCTGATGTCACATCAGCTTGTTGGAGCCCCATACAGTGCATCTAGCTCTGATGGCCTTCGCCCAGTTGTGTGGAGTCAGGTCATTCAGGGCAAGATGGACAATATAATGACCATATACTAGCTCAACCAGCTGGGCGAGTCACATTCTCTTCCTGTTGTGCCAGGAGTTTCAGCACCCAGTCCCACGTACGCCGCCTGGATGCTGATCTTCTGGTGATCCATGTGGCTGGTGCTCCAACCAGCTGGCGGACGCCTCAGCCATGTGGGCAAGGCGTCTGCCAAGTGGCCTCTTCACCAGGAGGTAGTGGATCGCCTGTTCTCCCAGTGGTGTACTCCTGGTCAGCCTGTTTGCCTCCTGGGAGAACGCAGCTTGAGGCTATTTTGGGCACTCCCTACACGGACAGGGACTGAACTATCTGCAAGAGCTCCTGATTCCCTACAGCCCCAGCTGGCCTCTCCGCTCAACTGACGAGGGTTGTTAGAGGTTCCCTGGTGCGGTTGAAGACATCTGACGCCAGGGCTTTTATGTTCTTGGCGCCATCCCTGTGGAACTATCTACCTCATCAGATTAGAGAGTGCAGGACCTGGAGAGCTTCAAGACTGACTTAAAACTTATTTTTCAGACTAGCTTTTAATATCTGACGCCTTTGAGAATTTTAAATCAATCTGATGTATTTATATGAAGTGATGTATTTATTAGTATTTTTAATTGGAAGTTTGATTTATTTATGTGATTTGTTTCATATGTTTTTATGTAAAGCGCTTTGTATTTTGAATTGCGCTATATAAATAAAATTATTATTACTCAGTGCAGGACACTGCTGTGGGGATGCCTTGTGAGGTCCTGGACCCGGCCTCTTGTACGCCTCGCTTCCTTTCTCTGATAGACAGGATGTTATTCAAGGTTCGAGGGACAAGGCATGGATAATCCTGGTGGCTGCAGACTAGCAACTCCAGTTTTGGCACCTAGTCTTCTCAGCCTCAGCAGCAAGCCTCCGTGGTGACTGCCTCTCCGCCTGGACCTGCTCTATTACTCTCAGGGAGGGTCCTCCACCCGGATCTTCAGTCCCTGCACCTGACAGCCTGGTTGCTGAGTGGCTAGAGTTCCAGGCTTTTAGGTTCAACCGGAAGGTCCTCCATGTTGTTGAGGCCTCGGAAGGAGTTTCCACTGCCAGTGCTATGCCTTCAGGTGGAAGAGATTTTCCATTCGGGTCAGGGCCAGGAGCTAGACCCCTGTCCAGCCCAGTAGTGAGCATCTTGGATTACTTGTGGTCCCTGTCTGTCAGGCCTGAGATAGATGACTCAAGGTGCATCTAGCAGCTATCTCTGCATACCGGCATGGGCTGGTATGCCAACAGTGGTGCAGGGCAAGGTGGTAGGGTGCTTTTTAAGGGCCTGACCACTTGTTCACCTTCTTGGGACTTATTGCTGGTTCTTGCAGTGCTTATGGGCAAGCCATTGTAACCCATGCACAGGTGTCATATCTCCCACCTGTCATAGAAGACCACCTTCCTGGTGGCTGTCACCTTCACCAGAAGGATCAGTGGCTCCAGGAGCCTCTCTGTGGAGTCTCCTTATTTGGTTTTCCACAAGGACAAGGTTGTCCTCTGCCTCAACCCAGTTCCTCCCAAAGGTTGTTTTGGAGTGTCATCTTTTTTTGTTTTGTTTTCTTTATTTATCCTCCTTCTCTGCCTTCGGTCCCCCTCCTTCAGACCGCTCATTCTTTTTCCCGCCCTCCCCGGATCTGCCCCTAGAGTGCCTCTTCCTCCTCTCCTGCACAGCGGGTCTGTCCTGGGATCGGTGGTCCCTATTAGATGGAGCCGCCTTCATCTAGGGGCTCAAGGGTTTTTCTGTTTTCTGTCCTCCCATAGCCCCCCCCTGGGATGTCAGCACAAGGACGCAGAGCGTCTGAGAGGCGACGTGCTGCATGCACGCCTCTCTCCAAGCACCTTCCAACGCCCCTCCTGACTCCGCGAACGGAGCCACAAGCCCTCGAGTACCAGTGCTCTCACTGGCATTTTTGGGGTTGGCATTCCACCCCTGAGGGAGGAGAGCATCTGTTGGGACGCTCGATCCTCCTCTCCCTTGCCGACCCAAGTCTGTTCCTGAACCTGGGCCGCCGGGCGTGGCGCGAGGTGGCGCCCAGCGCCTCAACCTCAGCGCCACCGGTCGGCTGGAATGTCATCTTAACCAGCTGATTAACCTTCTGGCATACTTCAACCCAATCTCGGAGGCTGAGCACAGGCTTCATTCTTGGACCATAGGCGAGCGCTTCCTACTATAAGGAGCACACAGCTGGAGTTTGGGGAGTGGTTCGTCAGTACTTCATTACCTACACTGAAGCAGCACCTGGCAGACCAGCAGCTAAGCAGACAGTTGGCAGGTGGATAGTCTCCTGCATCGACTCCTGCTACAGTTTGGCTGGTAAGGAGCCTCCCATTGGGCTTGGGGTCATTCCACAAGACATACTGCTACCTTAGGGATGTCCCTATTCAGACACTTTGCAGGGCCGCTACCTGGAAGTCGGCACACACCTTAATCTCCTATTACCACATCGACCTTGAGTCATGCCAGGATGCTGGTTTGGGGCCCCAGTTCACCAGTCTCTTCCCAAGTAGGTGTGCTTCCCCCTCCTGGAGAACTGCTAGAGTTCTGCCAGGAGTGTGACAGTGCACCATATCCATGTCCCTAGAAATGAGGGTTACCTACCAGTAACCGTAGCTCAAGGAGTAGTATATGGTGCAATCCACACTCCCACCCAACCTCCTGGCAATTGGCACATAGATCCATGCTTTTAGCATGCAAGATCTCACATTACGGGCGGTGCCGAGGAGGATACACCTGGGTGGGTGGGATGAGCTAGCTTGAAGACCTTCCAGCAAGTTTTAAAGGGAAAGGAAGTACTGCCAGAAGTGTGGATATGCACCATGTACCACCCTAGCAGTACGGTTACAGGTGAGTAATTTCATTTTGTGACAAGGCATCCTCTTTGTAAGATTTCTTGAGCTCAAGAAGGAAGATGCCTTCTCCTAAAGAAAAATATGAAAAACTTAAGTTCAAAATCATGTTTCATGAGAAGGCGCCTTTTCGTGGGATTTTCATGAGCTCATGAAAGAAGATGCTTTCCACCGAAAGAAGAATATGAAAAAAAAGTGCAAAATCTTCCTTGTGACAGTTAATTCTTCATTTTTATGGCCCTATTTCTTTTCTTGACCCTCGTGAAAGGAGAAAATTGGTTCACTAAAGAAGACTTGTAAGGAATTTTTGGATGTCCTGAAAACACATTTCGGTGTGGTTTTCAGAAAATGTATGTCTAAATCTACCTAAATGGGGTCCCATTTAGCTAGGTTCATGTGTTTGTGTATCTCCAGGGCATAATTTTATGGGTTTAGAAAGAATTTACACAAAAAAAAAGGAAACAAGATGAAAGAATTGAAAGAAGAATTTTTCTCATGAAGAGGAATTTGGCTTCATTTAAAGAATACTGTTTCATGTGGCCAAATTCTTCTTTCACATGAAACATCTATCCAAAAGACCTTACGGATCTCGCCAGAATCAAAATTTCTAACTCTTATAACTTGGGAACGGATTAATATTTTTCACCAAACCAGTGAAAAGCACCATTTTGGGGCAAAGCGCTTGTACCCTGAAAATTTCATTAAAAATTCCAAACAGTCTGGGCTGTAATTGATGACAAAAAGGGCAAAAACATCCAATTTTTCCTAAAATTGTACTATCCAGATATCGGAATCTGCACATCTGACAAGAAAAAACTTGCCAAATCATGGACTTTGCCCTCAAACCACACATGCAAATTTTGTACAATTTTGTTAACTGAGTTATGTTATTAAGGTGAAAGTTAGGAGTTCAACATCAAACAGCCTACTCAACCCTAGTTGTAGTGGTGGTGCTATCACGCCACTGTAATTATATTGTGCCCATATAATTAGGGTTGAGTAGAGTGTTTCACGTTGAATCTCTAGCTTTGCACCTTAATACATTTTATACATTTTGCATGCACAGTGGGGGCAGTTTCATAATAGTTGGATGTCTGGATAGCGCAAAAGTGGACAGAACTGGGGTTTTGGCCATTTGACTTGCCACATCTACAGCCTAGCTGGTTTGAAATTTTGTTCTGAAACTATTAGGTATTTATTTAGTTTTTATTGACTGGGAAAGCGGCTTGCCCTAGAAAGTGTGTGTGTTTTTTTTTTTTTTGGGAGGGAGGGGTTGGTTTAATGAAAAATATTAATCCATTGCAGAGTTATAAGGATTTACAATGTCAGTTCTGAGCATGCTCATTATGGTTTTTCATTGATGTGACTGATACTAAAGAAGAATTCAGACTTGGTACTTTTCCCACAAAATCTTCCTTTGTTTGGCAGCCTTCTTGTTTTTTATTTAAAGAAAATGTAAACCCATAAAAATCATGCCTTGGTGAAGAATAAACATGATGAATCTAGCTAAATGGGACCCATTTAGCTAGATTCTTGTTTTTTGAAGAAAAAATGACCCTGAAATACGGTTGTGGGACATCCTTAAATCCTAGGTAAAAGGCTTAGTGTGGGTTCCCGATCTTCTTCTTTTCTTGAGTTGAACAACTTCTTTCCTGAGTCTCATGAAAGAAGGCTGTTACTCATGAAAGAGGAATCTCAGCTCACGAAAAAGAGGGTGGGACTTAGTTATTTTTGTAGTTTTTCCTTGAGCCCAAACCCCTCTTTCGTGAGTCTCACAGATGCGGATCCTCCAGGCCCTGTGCCAAGTGAGGAGTCTGTCTGGCTGCGTAAGGGGCCCTGCACTTCCATGTGGCTACAGATGCAAACATACAGGGCCCTTGTGCCTTGCGCCAAATATGGTGTCCACCAGGCTCATGGAATCATGAAAACTATTCCAAAGTTCACTTATAACTTTGTAATTTTACCAAATGTTTATACCAGATTGTCAACATACCTCTTATGACCACAACCAGCAGTCATGGCACTCCTCACACAAAAATAAGAATAAATAGGCAGATACGTAATCAATATGTCCTTTTTATTTTACAACCACCACAACAGTGTAAATCCCTGTTTTGTATGAGTGCCTTGACTGCTGGTTGTGGTTACTGTTTTTTGTCACTGAGCACCCAGTACCTAGTGTGGCACTTTTTCCTCATACCTTATTATGACCCCACCTCATAAACCTAGTAGTGGAAATTTTCAAATTCTAGCTGAAATGTTGTTTTGTGCCACAGGTGTGAAAACACATTTTGGCCAGATTTGAAAAATGACAGCTGTCACATTTATGAGGTGGTGTGAAAATGGCTATGTTGAAAATTTGGGGTCAGAATACTGAAACTTACCAACCTTGTGAGAGAGCGTAGAAACATTCCAACATATGCTCATAGTTTTGTTGTTTTAAATATTTTGACCCAAGAATTTCACATAGCTGTGTTATGACCTCATCGCCATGAACCCAGTAGGTGAAAATTCTGAATCTCAACCCAAACGTAATTTTGCACCGCAAGTTTGAAAACACATTTTGGCCAGGATTTGAAAAATTAAAACTGTACATTCATGAAGTGGTGTGAGAAAATGGCTGTGTTGAAAATTTGGGGTCAAAATATTGAAAATTACCGAAGTTATGAGCATGCATTGAAAATGTCAACATACACTCATACGTTTGTTGTTTTTTCAATATTTTTACCCCAAATTTTCAAAATTGTCTTTTATGACCCCACTTCATGAATAAGGATGGACATTTTCATCTGCCCTGAAAGTTGATTTCATGCAGCTGACTGCAAAATCACCTTTCGAGACAGGTTTGCATAATTTCACCACTCTTGTTTATGAAGTTGGGTCCCAAAAGGGCCATGTTGAAAATGTGGTGTAAAATGTTCAAAATGAAAAGTTATGAATAAAAGTTCACATATTATAGTTGTCAGTTCCGACAACAAGATATGTCTTCAGTTGAAGAGTGGATCTACGTTGTGGGACCAGTTCAGATGAGTGAGTGTGTGTGTGGGGGGAATCTCTGGGGTCTTGGCAATTGGTGGTGTGGTATTCCTTGGGGTTTTCATCCTAATGCCCACCACCTCCCCATAGCAAACAAAGTTCTACACCATCTCTTGCTTCATACGGGACCCTGTGTGATTACGACCGAGTCTGTTGGCTACATGGGTGAGCTACACATCTCTACCTCCAAATATTATATGATTGTGAGGCATTGGCTTGGACCTGTATGTTATGTTCAGGCAGGAGGTTAAGGGCTAGGGAGGACTGGGCTTTAGGATTGTCAAAACCAAAGAACACCACACAGCTGATTCGCCAAGACTCATGAGACTCAAACCCTAATGTTTTCATTTCCTACTTTTGCGCTCTGACTTTTGGGATCTATATTTAAAAAAAACTATTAATGTATCTGTTAAAGTTGAAGCACACAACATAAAAATAGTAAAACAAAATGTTTGGGAAAAGTCTCCGAGCCTTGTAGAATCTGTGTGTGCTGTTCCTCAAAGTGTGAAAGTTCACACAATGCAACGATGATGTTACACTAACTTGGGGACCCTCTGTACAAGCATTGCTGTGTCAGTTGTGTACTTTGTGCGACAAAACAGTGCTGAAGTTAGGGTTACATCAGTGTTGCATTGCATGATCATTGAAACCCTGAGGAACATATATAGAATATTAATTGCAAAAAGTGCATTAGGGCAGACATTGGGATGGAAGAACACAACACACAAAGTAAGGAAATGAAATATTAGGTTTTGAATCTCAAGAGTCTTGACAAATTGTTGGTGCAGTGTTCCTTGGGAATTTTGCTTGAGAGGGTTCCGCAGTAGGTCATAACATATAGGACTCGCGCCCCTGGTGTCATCGGACCGCTGCAGCAAACCTTCGCTAGCAGTGTCTGGCGGGGACCACCCATCCGACATCACATGTCGGACATCAGCGTGACTTCTATAGTGGGTGGTTTCCTACCGCTTTCCAGTTCTTTCTCACCATCGACTCCGCGCAAGGACATCACGAGGAACATTGCTCCAATCGATCGCCATTTTGTATAAGTAAAGTCCGCTTGTTAATCTATTTATATCTTCTTCAGCTCCGACTCTGAAGTCCAAGAAGTGCAAAAGTGCAGTGCACAAATCCCTCACAAGGACAGCCACCAGCGCTGCCTCTTCTGCCTAGGTCCGGTCACGATACTGAGGCCTGCCCTGATTGTAAACCCTTCAACCAGGCCACGCGCAAATGCAGGCAGCAAGCCCTGGAAGCCCAGGTTCTAAAATCCAGAATAGCCACCTTGAAAAAGAAATGCAAAAGCTGAGGGAATCCGCTTTCTCTTTCTTCGGAGCTCAAGAAGAAAAAGAAAGATAAAGAGAGGCACAGGAGCGGGAACACTTGGAGGATCGGGAGCCGGTTTCTCCTGTAAGGTCGCTGGTTCCAAGACCGCAACCCCCACGATGAGCAAGGTCGCTTCCCTCCGCCTTCCCTGGTGATTGTCCAGGCTGCTTCCAAGAGTTCTCCAGGTACTTCTTCTTCTTTTAGGCCCATTAAATGGGCCCCAAATCTGGCACTTCAACCAAAAGCCGCCCATTGGCTCCTCCAGTGAGCACCTGGTTATTACTGGTAAGTTGGACTCTGGTTCCCCGGAGCCCGCCCCTCTGCTCGACACCTGCTGATAAGCCGGTTGGGATCCCCCATCCAACCAACTCCTCCTTCTACAGATAAGTCAGCCACTGGGGCTTCGGCAACCGCCTGATCGAAGCTCACCTGTCGGGACTGACGCTGACACACCGACATCCAGTCAAGTCTCACTGACTTCTACTGGCCAGTTGCTGGCCAACCCTCCTCCTAGGCCTCCCTCAACAGGAGCCTTCCTCCGCCTCTCTCAGGTGGAACCTCCAGCCCCAGACATTACGACTGGGACGGAGGGGAAGAGGGTCCCTGGATGTGGCCTCTATCTCCCCACTCCACTGGTTGTACCCCCGTCCTCCCTCGGATACTCCCTGGACTTTGACGTCTGAACTGGTTCTTCCACCGACTCCAGAACCTCTCTTTACGACAGACCTATCTTTAGACCCACTGTCAGAGGTCCCTCTGTCAGGCACTGTGCATCTAACGCCAGCTGTTCTGCCAGATCCTTTTGATAACCTGGCTTTGGAGCCACCGTCAGAGCCCTCAGAACTATCCATGATGCCAGCTGACCCGACGCCGGATCCGACACCAAACCCTCTGCATTGACTTTCTCAGCACCAGATTATTTTCCAGGCCCTCGAGGCCTCCTTTGGATCATGGCCATCCATCAGGCTATCGCTCTTACCCGGCATTCGACGTAAGTTTTCTGCCGTCAGGCCCGACGATGGCCCCTTTTTCCCAGGGAAATTATCCTGGGTTCCAGGCACCAGCTATACTCCCCTTTTACCAGCCTCCTAGGTACCCTCCCCTCATTACCTGGGGATGGGCACCCACTACTGTCAGCCTCCTACTCAGTCACCTCCTCCTCCAACACAACAGGACTTCCAGACTGTGATTCAGTCCTGATGGCAGGAAGCCAGGTCTCAGTTGGTTTCCAACCTGGACAAAAGGATGCCAGTTCCAGTAGTTACTCCCACCCCCACCCCCGCTGCTTGTCACCCGTGAGACTCTTTTCAGTCCACATATCTGGAGGTGCCACTCGGAGGTCACCTTACCAGGTGTTAGGACTTCTGACAGAGAGACTCTTCCGACTCAGAAGAGGACTCCTCTGATTCTTCATCTGGAGAGCAGTCCGGTACCACAGGAGCTAAGGCAAAGAGTCGCCAAAATCGTCTCCAGAAGAACCCTCCTTCACAGAACTTCTCCACATCATCCAGCAGGCCAATGGTTGGAACGCAGAAGAACAAGATCCCAAACGTAAATGTCTAGCTGAACCCCTAGATCTAGAAGAGGTGTCTCATATCCCTATTCCTCCTTGAACTGCCCCCATGAGGATCTTACTACCACCATTTGGCAGTTGCCCCATTCCATTCCGGCCGTCCCGAAAAAGGCTGACTGGATTTACCATTACCTTTTCTAGATTCCCAGCCAAGGCAGATTCCATCGTGAATAGCTGCAACTCACGATCGTACTCAAGCCAAAACTCACGAGTACCTCTCCCGATAAAGAATCTAGGCAGCCAGACCAGTTTGGGCAGAAACTCACGCCCTCCACCTGTGCTCTTCGTTCTCAACTACATAGCACACATGGCCTCTTTCAGAAGGCCACCATAGCTAAGCTGGAGGCTCGACTTCAGACTGTAGAGGACTCTGACCTTAAGCGGAATCTACTAAGGACCTGCGCCTGTCCAAAATATCTTGCAGGCATGCACTCAGAGCCACTTACAACTAAGTAGGTGCTGTGACTCGTTTCTCCGCCATAGCCCTGTGCCTCTGGGGTCATGCTTGGCTGCGTGTTTCTGGGCTTTCCCCAGATGTACAGGCAGCCATCCATGATGCCCCTTTCGAGGATCGGTCTTTTCGAGGGGACACTAAGGACATCATTACGGGCCTTCAGGACAGTGGACAAGCCCTAAGATCTGTAAAATCCATGTACAGAGTGGTCTTCAAACCAAAGCAGCCCTTTCGACGCCAGCAGAAGCGGCAAGATAAATAACCCTTCTCCAGGTGTCAGAACAAAAGGAGAGCACTGGGGTCAACCGTCACCCCCCAAAACACAGAGGACAGCTGGGATCCCTCCTCCTGTCCCTCCACTTCATGACTTGTTCAGACCTCCCTTCCTCCACCTCCCAGCAGCATGAAGCAGGTGGGAGAAAGATTTGTTCTTCATCTAGAGGAGTGGCAGGGCATCATGTCAGAGTCATGGGTCCTGCAACTAGTTTCAAGGGGCCACACCATCAAGTTTCTGGAAAGACCTCCAGACTCACCTCCAGGTCGATCCGCTACTTCCTGAACCAAGCATCTCTGGTTGAGGAAGAGATACTGGCTCTACTTCAAAAGTCAGCCATAGAGTCATTCCCTTGGGCACAATGGAGGAAAGCGTTTTACTCCCATTTCTTCCTCGTTCCCAAAAGAGACAGGTGACCTCAGGCCCATCCTGAACCTCAGCCAACTGAACTTTTCGTAGAATACAAATGGTTCCGCATGCTGACAATACAGGGTCTTTTGCCCCTTGCTCCAGACAGCCATTGTCTCTGTGCGCTGGACATGCAGGATGCCTACCTGCACATTCCAGTGTTCCCAGCCACTGCCATTTTCTGTGTTTCCTTTTCCAGAGGGAGCACTTCCAATTCAAAGCCCTCCCTTTTACCTTTCTTTGGCACCAGGGTCTTCTACCAAGTGCCTAGTGGTGGTGGCAGCAGCTTTTCGCTGTTGAGGCATTGCAGTGTTCCCATATTTGGACAATTGGCTCTTGACAGCTCCATCCTTGAGCAGCCTAGAGGAATCCCTGTCCTTCACCCTGGATCTTTTTTCCTGACTGGGGATTACTGTCAGCTACACCAAGTTGTCTCTGGTTCCCTCCCTTTTCAGTTCATTGGGGTGGTATTGGATATGGTCCAGGACAGGGTCTTCTTGCTCTCAGACAGAGTGGATACTCTGGGAGCAAGTCAATCTGGTAGTCTTCACCAGGCATATTTCTGCCAGCGCATTCTTGTGCCTTCTTTGCTTAATGGCAGCGATCATTTCACGGTCCTCTTGGCCAGGTTACATATGAGGATCACCCAATGGATGTTAAGAGTCCAGTGGGATAAGCGTTCTGACGATCTCAGTCTTCTGGTCTTGGTGTCTGTTGCACTCAAGAAAGATATCTTGTGGTGGCAGGATCCTCTCAACCTTTCTCGGGGTTGTCTTTCAGAACACCCCTCCCTCCTGACCCTCACCACAGACTCCTCGGCTCTGGGTTGGGGGCCCACCTAGGGATCATCAGACCCAAGGAACGTGGTCCCAGCTGGAAGCATCTCTCTATATAAATATTCTGGAGATGATAGTGTTCTTTATGCCCTTCAGGCCTTTCAGCCCCTCCTGTCTCAGGAACACTGCTAGTAGAGACCAACAACATGTCAGTGGTCTGGTACACCAACAAGCAGGAGGCACCGGTCGTACCCCCTTTGCAGGAGGCAATGCAGGTATGGTATTGGGCAGTCCAGCACGACCTGTTTCTCATGGCCGTACACATCCCGGGCATCCACTACATCCTGGCAGACAGCCTCAGCTGAACAACGACACAAGCTCACGAATGGGAACTTCATCATGATGTAGCAGAACTTCTGTTCTATCGTTGGGAGACGCCAGAGATAGATCTTTTGCCTTGCCATCCACACAAAAATACCCAGCTTTTGCTTGCTCGCTCAAGGGCCTGGTGTCATCTGGCAAGGCGTTGTCTCTCTGCTAGACAGGGAGGTACTTGTACGCTTTCCCGCCCTTTCCCATTCTACAGCGTGTCCTACTGAAGCTTCAAGCAGAGGCGCTCAGATACTCCTGATAGCCCCCTCTGGCCCAGGCAGATCTGGTTTCCACTCCTGCAACAGATGGCCATGGAACCCCAGTACCCTCCCCCGCCAACACAATCTATTGCCACAGGAACAGGGCAGACTAGTGCACCCAGGACTCTGGTCCCTGCATCTTCATCCATGGCTTCTTCAGACATAATTGTGTCGCATTTTGGAATCTCTCAGAGGGTGGCTCAAGGTAAAACTAGAAAACATTCCACTAGATTTACTTACACTATGAAATGGGCGCTTTTTCCATTTGGGCGGCTGCTAAAGGTTGGGATCCTTTTCCTGCTCGGTGCCTCAGATAATGGTGTACCATTTGCACCTGTCTGACTCTGGTCTAAGCTATTCCTCATTGAAATTCCACCTGTCAGCTATTTCTGCCTATCATACATTGGTGGAAGGAAAACTCTTGCACAACTGGAGATCTCCAAAACCTTTTGAAGGATCCTCCACTTGAAGCCCCTATCCACAACCCTACCTCGCCTTGGGATTTGAATTTTATTTTAGAAAAGCTTACGCTTCCTCCTTTTGAACCAGTGGTAAGCTGTGAGATGTGCTACCTGTCTTGGAAAGTGCTCTTTTTAGTTGATATTACTTCTGCTCAAAGGATTTTTGGCTTCAGGCCCTGATGTGTAAGAGCCTTATTTAATTTTACAGGATGGGGCAGTCCTGCAAACAAATACTAAGTTTCTTCCTAAGGTGGTTTCTGAGTTCTCCTTGAACCAGACCATTGCACTACCGTGTACTACGATGTTCATTCAAATAAGGGTGAGGCTCTTCTACATACATTGGATGTACATAGGATTTAGCGTTACTACGTCCATAGGAATGAAGATGTCCACAAATCAGATCAGTTGTTTGTCTCCTGTAATTGGGCAATAAAATACCCTTCTCAGATTCTTGTTGGAACTGCACAAAAGGAAGAGACGACAGACAAATGGTATCTAGATAATACATGCAATTTATTACTGGTAAATGAGGATAATACAGGCTTACAACCAACAGTGTAATAATCACTGGAGAGTATCCAGTCTCCTTACCTATAGGTGCAGTCAAGTCTCTCTGAGAAAATTTGTGATACAAAGGGTCTTATACCCTGATAATTACTCTGGCAACTTTAAAAGAAGATACATAAAAAGTAAGTAATTGGCTAAAACAGGTGTGCAGAGTAACCACCCTAACCAGCATGGGAAAATTGCTTAGCTAGCAGAAGATAAAATATGAACAATGAGCCCTGTGATGTTCCCCAAGGTCACTTGAGGGTACAGTTTGCACAAGCACTAAAGATGGCACTGTTGCTAACTAATAATTATACAATAAAATTATACTAGAAAACCTCTCCCAGTGGTACAGTATATTGTGAGAATATAGTGAAGCATAATATGCATACAAAAGAACAGTAGAACTCCGATCTAGTTGTTCTCGGTGTTGTCTTAGAGTACGTTGCAGACAGCAGAGGTGAAGATTGAAAAATAATCAAAATGCTTGAATAATAACAAAAGCTTTAAAGTAATTTCCAACCAAGTGCTGGATAGAGCAGTACTTAATCACCATCTTTAATAAGAGTATTAAGAACATCACCAGCCTTAGAAATATTATTGCAGACTCTGGAGGGAGACCACGTGATGGCAGCCTTAGCAGATGCATCTTTTGGAGCTCCGACCCCACGTCAACAAAACTAACTTTTATACAGTTTCAGCAGGCAACTCTGCAAATTGAAGTAACCCTGGCACACACACTTCAGCTGCGGCAAGACTAAATTGCGATACTGCCTAAATTCCGAAAATGGAGCAGAAAATGAGATCGCCACTCTCTTACGCCTTCATCCCGCCTACTGGGAAAAGTTCTCTAAGCGCTCCAAGGCCGCTGGGCTGGAAATGGCAAATTACTACCAGCCTAAATGTCCCGATGGAAGTAAAGTTTTTAAAGGGGCTTTCCCCTTAAAATCCCTCACTGGACTCACTCACCAAGGATATCCAGAGCCTGACAACATCTTCGCCACTCTCAATCACCGACCTCCGATAATGAAGCACAGATCTTGTTGTTGGACGATTGGAGAGCCAGAACTGAGCCAGAGCTGGTATCCCTGTGTCAGAAGATAAAGGGGATGGAAGGAATGCTCAAGGATTTAGAGGGAGGTCGCGTAGGAACAATTTGGTGATTTTAGGGCTCCCGGAGGAGGAGGAGGCACATCACCAATTGTTTTTGTGCCAAATTGTGTGCCAAAATAACGGGCCCTTCCCCAAAGGGCCTACGTATGTCATCGGGAGGGTGCACAGCGCTCTTTGCCCGATGCCTCCCCGAGCACCTCGCCTTGACCTCTGATTTTCCATACCCTGAATTTCCTGGACAAACAGTTTATTTTGGGAAGGTCCGGGAGCTGAAAGCCGTCCAGTGGGAAGGTAAGCCCACTAGAATCACAGGACTTACCAAAACAGTCAGAAATGCTTGGAGCTGCACCGTGGTAGTGAAGCTTATTGCTGTGGAGATTCGATTATCGTGTATAAAAAATAAAAAACCTGCAACACTACAAGTTCTGCACGAGATCGTGGTTTAGCTATGAATCAGTTGGCCAAACTAAGCTAGACCTGAAACACCACTTCCTGATCTGTTTAGATGAAAGCTGCAAAAGTTGGTGTTATGGCAGTTAGGAATTTATTAAGTCTGGGACATGCAAATAAAGTGTGCTATTCAGCACAGGCAGTAAAATCTTTTGACTGTTGGATCTAACTTCTTTGCTTGAAATATACTATACAGGCGCTGCATGATGCCTGGTGTTGTCTAGGTACTACGGAGACTACATAGCTCGCTTTCCTTGAACTTGGGTTTGTACCCTCTGTTGTTAAAATTATGATCTCCTTTGTATTTTGGAGCTGGGCACCTTTGATTATGTTAGTGGAACAGGGTAAAGTTGTCCCAGTAGTCCTGGTTGCTTAAATCCTGAGTTTAGTAACTGATATAATGGCACATATGACTGATGTCTGTTTCTGTGTTTATCCCTGTCACCATAACCTGGACACTTTAGGTATGGCCTGGCTGTTTGTTCTCGCATGGTAGAAATATGGAAAAGAGACATTTGATTTGAAGATGCCTGCTTTGTTTTGTTTAATTTGCCAAACTGTTCATACAAACACCTGTATCAGAGGAAGATGATTAGCCAAAGACTATGACCTAGCCCATTTTATTTCCGGACTTCCCCTGAGAGTCCAGGAGACATAGTAGTTTAATTGTAACTTGAAACAGTTATTGGACGGACTGTTGCTGGCCAGAGTTTACATGTGCTATGTTGTTTCACCTCCATGTACAAATACCTGTATCAGAAGAAGTTGATTTTGGCCAAAGACTATGGCCTAATTCATTTTATTTTACTGGGCTTCCTGGGAGTCCAGGGAGACATAGTAGTTTAATTTCAACCTGAAACAAGTTATCGAAAGGGCTATTACTGGCCAGAGTTTGCATGTGTTATGTTCTTTCACCTTCCATGTTTTATATTTACCATTGTTACGAGAGCTTAATTGAAAGTGTGATAGGGTTTATCATGAGTTGGGTGTGGGGAGGGAGGAAGGGATGCTCTGGATTGGGCTGCGTTTGGAACATCGCGGTCCATTTTTCAGTTTGATGGACAGTTGTAGGAACTGGGTAGGTAGGATGTGTATAGTGTTGTTTGATGAGGGTGGGAGGGGTGGGGTGTGGGGCATTAGGAGTATTTTGAAAAGGTAGTTTTTTTTGGGGGCGCATTCTACAAGTCTAGAATTACAATGCCTATGGACCACTTTTTTTCCTTTTCTTTCCCACTGTGCCCTTTCTGGTTAAATTGTCCACTAGCCCCTGATAATGCATTTTATATCATGGAATGTTACAGGGTCAAGAGATAGAGGCAAAAGATATCAAATACTGAGACATCTCCAGCTCCTCTGCTGTCAGGTGGCCTTCTTTCAGGAAACACACCTTCTGTAGTCGGAGAAATTGCTTTTCTGACATCAGAATGTGGGTCAGGTTTATGCGCTGGGAATTCCACCCAACGGAGGGGTGTGGCTTTGCTCTTTTTAAGGGTACTAATTTTAATTTGCAACAATGCATTGTAGACCCTAATGGAAGGTATATTTTTGTACATGGGGCTTTAGACCATACTAAAATATTACTGGGGGTCTCTATGGTCCTAATATCCCTTCCCAGATTTCTTTTCAGCAGTGATTAATTTTCTGGGTCCTTGTGCTCATTACCAATTCTCATTGCTGGCGACTGGAATACCACCCAAACAGCTGACCTAGACAGGTCCTCTTCTACCTCTAGCTGGTTAACTCCTACTCAACTTGCCCTAAAAGAACTTATGGAGATAGGTTGGTCTTTACGACCCCTGGCGGGTCATGCACCCTGCTGAGCATCAGATTTTTCCTGATCAGTATAAGTTCATTGCCTGGGGTAACAGAAGGAGGGATCTCCCTAGGGTCTTGTTGGACCACTCTCCTGTGTGGTTGGAATTCTCCCCTTCCTAATATTGCTAGGGCTCGCATATGGAAACCAAATGCCCAACTCCTTAAAAACCCAAGACTTTGCATAACATTAAAGCTTTCATTGAGCCGTTTATGGAAAGTAATTTGGGGTCTATAGCAGACATTGATAAAATATGGTGCTCGTTTAAATGTGCCATCCATGGGGAATTAATCAGGATGGCTGCCAAAGGAAGAAGAAACCGAAGCACACCTGCAATCTCTGCTGGGGACTATTAAAGCTCTTGAGCAAGATCCACAGTTGGACTCTTATTTTGAGTCAAAGCAGAGGGCCTTACAAGTAATGCGGCACCAGTATGGTGATGTCTTCCGGGAACAGGAAGAATATGCTATTCTGAGACGCACTCCACGTCGTGGATCAGGAAATGAGGCTGGGCACTTGCTGGCGCTGCGTCTGCGGCAGCAGAAGCCTCCCGTCTCATTCCTGCCATTTCTTCTCAGGAGGATGGCTCTCTTAAAACATCCCCAGTCGAGATCGCAGATGAGTTTGACAAATACTATAGTCAGCTGTATGGGCCCAAGCGGATCCACCCTGGAGTCTGCTAATCAAGCTTATTTAAATGAAATTCCACTACAACACTGTCTCCTGAACAAGCTTCATTTCTGGAATGTCCTATATCTTCTCTTGCAATCACTTCTACCATTAACTCCCTACTCTCAGACAAATCGCTGGGGCAGATGGCCCTCTCCCCCACCTAGTTTCTATAAAGTGCTGGCTAAAGAATTAACTCCTTCTTGCAGCACTTTTGTACCTTTCTCCGTCAAAAAGGGCTTACTGACTTTTCCTTGTTGGAGGCTTTAATTATTGTTCTCGTAAACCAGGTAAACCCACGGACAAGGTCACCAACTATAGGCCTATATCCCTCATGAACTATGACATAAAGATTCTCGCTAAGATACTTGCTGATAAAATTATGCAGGTCTGGGAGGATCTGATTGGGCCTGAGCAGGTTGGTTTCATGAGAGGCCAATCTTCCTTGGGTCACCTTAGGAAGTTGGCACGTTTTCTCTGCATCCATGGATGCTGACTCGCTTTGGGCTTTGGTGTCCCTGGATGTGGAGAAAGCCTTTGACAGGGTGCACTGGGATTTCCTGTTTGGTAATGGTAACGTTTGGGTTTCCTCCACCTTCATCAGCTGGATTCAAGTCTTGTACACTAATCCACAAGCTAAAGTGTACTACAATGGAGTGTTGTCTAAAGGTTTCCACTTATACTCAGGTACTCGGCAGGGCTGCCCTTTATCCCCTTATTGTTTAATTTGTACATTGAACCATTAATTGGTGTCTCAAGGCCTAGCCTACCATCTCTGGGGTCCCGTAGAAAGTCTAGAACTTAAAATATCTGTTTACGAGATTATATATTATTACATCTAACTGATTTAAACTCCTTCATCTCTGAGGTGCTGCGCCTTATCCAGGCATTTGGGAATTTCTCGGGATATAAATTAAATATTGATAAAAACCACAATTATGCCTTTGAATACTAGGACCGTTCCTGCCGAGTTCCCTCACTTTGGTATGATCTGGTCATCGGAGTTGAAATATTTGGATTTCATTTTGTCTCAGAAACAAACAGTTATGAAGCAGCTTAATTTGGAAAAATTGGTTGAGGCTATTAGACAGGACCTTGACAGGTGGAACTCCCTTTCTTTATCACTTCAAGCACGTATTAGTGTAGTTAAGATGAATATACTCCTCAATTTTCTATCCTATCAACGTGCTAAATCTTTGTCTCCCTCAAAGCTGTTTCACAGGCTCCACTCAGTGATTGCTAATTTTATTTGGAAAAGAAAACACCCCATAAATCTTATGTTAAACTTGGGGCTCCCAAGCATTTAGTGGACTCAAATTACCCAACTTTTCCTATATTATCTGGCTAGCCATCTTTCTAAATATGCACGATGACCCTCGCCAAGGGTCTGGAATCGCCTTATGTACCACTCTGGTTATTAATCGAGAGGCAACAGCTACAAACCCTTGAGCTCTCCCTTAATAGCACATTTCATATTAGTCCTAACCAGCTGCCGCCTAGCCTTAGAAATACTGTCGTCCACACTTCGCTGCATATCCATACCCAATTGTGCACGGCAATGCGATACAAGTGTGGTCAGGACATATCACAACCAGTTTGGGGAACCCCAGTTTTAAAATTGCAGGCAAGATGCTATCTCGATCTAACTATCCGGAGCTGAAAGATAAACTAGTTTCAGACTTTTACGAGATGATCAAGTCCTTAATAGTCTGGAAATTCTGCACCAGCTTGACCTTCTTGGAAATCCATTTCCGTATAGATCAGCTCCGGCACATGTTAGTGGTCTGGGGTGGAGCTTCAGAGCTGACTATCAATAATGGAGACTTCCTACCCAGGTTGTGGCCTTATCCTGGCAACCCCATGCTGTATCCCACCTTGTCTCACTGTTATATGCACAAGTCTTTCCTGAGGTGTCAGGTAAGGCACATTATTGGTCCTCTGCCCTAACCAGTTCAGATCCCAACTGGGAAACTATATGGAAGGACATGTATAGATTTGTTTGCAATGACAAATTGCATCTCATGCAGTTTCATATATTGCACATTTATTTTACCCCGATGTATTTAAATAGGATGGGTAAGCTTCCCACTACCCAGTGTTCGAGGTGTCATGGGGCAAGAAAATCTGTTGCATATATTGTGGAGTGTCCCAAGGTAGCTCCATTATGGGACAGAATTCAGTCTAGTCTAGACCTACGCTGGGGCTACAGGATTGTTTTACTCCTATGATATGTATTCTTAGTAATTTATCTGCTATTTCAGTGTTGGAAAGAAGATACCACATCTCTTTAATAGCACTGACTGTTAAAAGCTGGTGCACCGTCACTGGATTGACCAGGATGACATCACGTTTCGGAGTGGAGAATTAGATCCTGTTTAATCTAACAGTCGAAAAGACAGTTGCTGAGCTCTACATATTGCCCTCTTATATCAAAAATGGGGCAAGCTCGAGCTCTGCTACAGGTAATTCTTAATTCTCAGAGGGATGGTATCTTTCTTTCGTATAACCTATACGTATGACACTAGTACTGCCTAGTCTTGGTAAACCTTACTCCCATAAATCTGGGTATATTTCACTACCTTTTCCTTCCCCTTTGTTTGTCTCCAGTGGAAAGGGACTCTTGTACACTGTTTTATAATGTGCCTCCAGGGAGTGGGAGGGAGGAAGGAGGTGGGAGGAAGGAGAGGTGGGAGGAAATGGAGGGTGTGGGGGTAGTATATAGTTTGTAGTCCCATGAATGTTAGTGTATTAGGGTAGTATTAGTAGGTAGTATGTTAAATATTTGTCTGTGTATAATGTACTTTTGTACAGCCCTAGATAATTGTTACCTTGTTATGTCAGCTGTTATGATATTGGGCTGGTGCATGCATCTCTACTCTTTGTGTGTTCTCATTATTGAAACTCAATAAAGTATATTAAATTAAAAAAATATTACTAATATTTATCAAATGTGAATCCTTCCTAGCTAAAAGGGATCTCAAGGAAAGTGTTAAAGGGCAATGTACACGTTAAACATGGGCAAATACTGAGACAAGGCAAGCAAGTATTGCAGATCGGTATCTATAACATCCAGTTCAGGAGAGGAACAGGAGTTATCGCGAGTGTGACCTATAACAATTTTCTGCTGTGGAGTAAAACAAAAGTTAGTTGCTTCAATAACACAAGATTTATGACCATAAGAAAATGACTTGTGGTTGGTAATAACTAGAACTGGCCATCAGAGTTATATGTGGCTCTGACAGATGGGACCCTTCATCGCTGTAGATGTATCAGGCAGGCAAAGGACGGGTTGGTGAGCCATGAGTGAAGTGATATACATCTACCAGGTAGCTTCAGGATGTAGCTGTTTCAGCGCCAGGCGAGAAGATGCAGTTTCATGGAGATTCGATTCATCATCCTCATCAACAACAGTAAGGTTTAACGGCAGTACAGCACCCAAGGTAAAGGCCCAGTCAAGGTGTTCTGGAGAGTAGCCAACACTGGTTTCACAATGTCGAAACGCACAGCGGCACAGGTAGTAATATTCTTTCTAGCACAACAGTTTGTGTGGGTGCCACCCAAACTTGTAGCACAGCATGGTAAACCAATAAAGATGGAAGGTCAGTTCTTTCACGATCGATGTCAGCATCAAGATGTCTGATGGAATGAATTTCAGAAAGTTTATCAAAGACAGATGTGACGGGGTCAAAGCGGGCAATGACACCGTAAAGATGACAAACGTGTTGTCCTGTATTGAGCAAGTCTTGGTAAAATAACAAGGTGCTTGATTCAGATATCTGGAGACATATCCAAGATTTCTAGCTGTGGACATAGAAATATTAATAGAATTTGCTAAACACATATTAATACAACCAAGAGATTGCAGTGAGGACAATACCATTTACCCATTCGTTTATCATGGATAAGATCTGGGATGCATCCTGTTTCCAAGTCCCTGAAGAGATTGTTAAGAGTGGAAATTACATAAGAGTCATAGGCAGCGCATAAAGTTCCGCGGTAATATATGGTTTGTCTGCCTCCTTATTCTGAAAAATAAGTTCATTAATCTTAGACTTGGTATCATTGAACCCTTTGGCAATTTCCCATGTTGCAAACTGTAAAGCATTGTTCTTTACTTAAACCATCTACACCATGTAACACAGGGGTAGGATATCATTCTTAACTGCTTGTTGAAATTTAAGAGTTTGTGCTTTGACATCAGCTATGTCTGCTCTATTCCAAATAGACATGCCTGAGCCAAAAGGCCAGAAATGGTGCCTGCTGCACTGGTTACAGTGCAGTACCACACCTAGTGCGTGGTCTAGCTTTAGCATTAGGTGCGGTCAAAACCCCTACATGATCAGTGGTATGGGGCCACTAACTGGATCATTAGTACGTGTCTGATAATAAGATACAATATCTGTAAGCATCATACTGTAAAATTTAGAAGCAGTGGTCGCGTGACAGAAACCAATCTCACCCATATTCCAGTGTGTAAGACTGAAAATAACTGGTACATGCATAAACTGTACATTATTAATCAGGGCACCTGGAAGGGAAGTGGCAGTCAAACCATTAGGAGGACAGTCAGTCACTTCTTTGGGGGTGGGACTACAGAAAGACAAAGAGCATCAGTAGCTACATAGTTGTGAAGACAGAAGACACGCTCCTCCTCAGAGGTGAGGTGGTCACACCAAGCAGGATCTATGAGAGCAGTAAGATTATAATGATGAGTATGTCTGGGGAAGTCTGTCGAATAGAAAGAGTACCATTTTAGATATGTCATTGTTGGGCCATCTGTGGAATGTACCTTTGGATAGGCGGTCTACAGGGAGTGTATAGCCATTTAAATCAGTTTCCCATTGGACAGACAGGGAGGACCTGTCTGGAGCAACTACCTTGGCATTAACATAGGCATCTGAGCCTTCCTTAACAGTAATAATTTTGTCAGGTACATTAATGTGAACTCCCATTAGGGCTGAATGTTCAAGTTTACTTAGAAGGTGTTCTGCACGTTGTTTATAGCCAGTCGACAGAGGTTTGTTCTGAGTCTCTCAGGTAAAATAGTAGTTGTAGTCCCACCAAGGTGAGGAGGTGCAATATAGCCATCTTGCCAGTATACCTAAAATAAAACAGAAAAGGTTTAAGTGTGGGTACTATTCCGCCCTAAGTGGGTTGGGAAAAGCAAGTTTAGTCACCTTTGTACAACTTGAGCTGATTAGCATGGAACCACTTGTCGGTGGCCTTCTTTTGCTGTTGAACTTGGACCTGATCTACAGCAGGGCTGAGTTTGTTGACAATGGGATATGGGCCTTCCATTTACTGGCAAAGGAATGAGTGGGTTGTCTGTATTGGAGAAGCATAACTTGGTCTTCAACTTGCCAGTTGACTTCTTTACCATGCTTATCAAAATTAGCTTTAGCTTGTTGTTGAACCTTACCCATTTGATTGGCAGCGAACAGCTGTGTCTTCATGATGTCATCATGAAGCTTTTCAACATACTTGCTTGCAGATACTCGATCTGCAGTGGGGGTTGAGGTCAATCAACAGGTGTTCAGGTAATCTCATGGCTCCATACCTCTCAACCTCCCAACTTGCCTATGTGTGACAGAGGGCTACAAAATGTGTGACAAATGACAAAAATGTGGTATGCCTGATTTTTCACAGCGCGTGAAATCACAGCACTGGCTACCGTAAAATAAATTTTACCACAGTAAAGTTGTTTTGTATGCTTGGCATGTGGTTTGGGTTGCAAATTAAAGAGAAATGAAAAATGCGTTGTGTCTGTGTGTCCTTAATTAAAATAAAGTGATGCAAATCCTGAATGTGTGTGTGTGTGTGTGTGTCTCTCTAATTAAAATAGAGTGATGCAAATCCTAAATGAGTTAACATTTTATTGATTTAATCTATAAATACACCTCTAGAGAATGAAAAAACACCACTTATTCATTATTTGAGGAAATCATGAAACAGTTTATTGAAACTATACTAATGCAGCACTACTGAATGAAAGAACAACTATTTGTAGAGCGTTTATGCAATTATAAAACAATGTGTACTGAAACTATACTAATACTACACTATAATATATATAAAAATGTGTTTTGCATACTGCAACTATAATACTATACTGTAATATACTAACTATACTAAATAAATGCACCACCAGTGAATAAAACAATTACAAATTGCTTGAAAGTTAAACCTTAAAACCCAAGTAAGCAATTATTGAACTTAAATAATAAAAGCATATTCACATGTAACCACAAACACCTGCTGGCAGCTGGACACTAAAAGAACAGTATATGCAACTGCAAACCTATAAATCACAGCTGTAGGACCACAAAGTGTCAATGTCTTCCTTCAAAACACTGTGGGAGTGTGGGGCATGTTGTCTATGTCTACGTTGTGGTCTGGTGTTCTTTATTATAGGTGGCCGTTGCTTTTCTGCGCGCAACAAGAGTCTCCTTCAACTACTGAACATCATAGCAGTCTCGCTCCTCATTCATCTTGATTGCCAGCAAGGAGTTCAGCGTTTGAGATGCAGGGACTGTCGTAATTCTGTTTTAACTTTACGCACCATGCTAAAAGCGCCTCTGCGTCTGCATTTGAATGGGGCAAGCAAAGTAGTACCATCATCAATCTTTAAAGTACTGCAATGAACCATCTCCACCAACAGTTTTGAGGACTGTGCCCCAATATTTTGGGAGAGCTGAATGGGGTCCATTTATTGGTCCATTTCGGGTCCCTGTATTAGAAAACTGGTACACAGAAAATTCATCCACCAATGTGTCCTCTCTTCTGTTGTCTTACAGATTCCTAGATGATATGCCAAGTCTGTTACCATAAAGGGTGTTACTTTGAGCTTGGATGAAGGATTGAGGACATGTGCTACATTTTGCACAAACTTGTTGTTCACAGGAAATTTCTTTAGTATTTGGATATGGCAGTAGAATAAAACACAACTGCTTTCTGGTAGATGTTGGTTTCTATGACTGTCCTAGCTATGCTGTCTTTCTGCTCCATCTGTACTGTCGTATTTCTTCCCCTAGACGAAGGTCACTGTGGCATAGAAAACTGGCAGTATTGTCCAGAATGGTAGCATCATTGTCATTGAGCAATTTCCTGGCTATCTCAGGCCACAGAACTCTGCTGGCATATATGTGGAGGAGTCGAGAGATGTCAGGCTGAAGTCATTAGTTGGCTATCACCTTTTGCATTTGTTGGTTGAACTGGCACAGAGGTTCAAGTCCATATTTTAGAAACATAAACTGCATTTGGATTTCATGGCCTCCAGTCTTTGGTGATGCTCTCCACTTTTGCTGGTCTTTGTTCTGCTGACCAGAAATAGGACAGGAGTGCAGGCCACAGATCCAGCATCCTCTTGACAACCTTATTCAGGCTGAGCCACCGTGTTGGTGCGTGCTTTATAACCTTGAGTGGTTAAACATCCACAAACAGTGCAAATTCTTTTAATTTCTGTTGTCTCTGTGCACTTGAAGCAAAGTGGCAGTAGACATCTGACACAAGCTCTTCAATCTTCGTCAGAGTCTTTACTGCTGCTTTGCTACAGATATCTGCCAAGTGGCAGAGACACCTCATGTTGACAACATGTGGATTTAGGGTTTGGAGCCTTGATAAAACAGAGTTCCTCTTGCCGATCATGGAGGCAGCATTGTCCGATGACAGTGCAACATGATTTGTCCATTGGGATGTGAAATTGGTTTAGTGTTTCCATAAGACAGTCAAACATGCTTTGTCCAGTTCCTGAGACACACTCAGGCATATCCAGAACTTGATTGCATGCTTTCCTTGCTCTTCATCAAAATAATCCACAAGAATAACTAACAGTTTTTCATCTCCCATGTCTGTGCTCTGATCCATGTAGACACAGTATGGCACTTTTCGGCACTTTGCTGCAACATCTTCCTGGTACATAGGCCCCATGATATCCCTTGCAATGCAGGTTGCTTTTGTGGTACCGCAAGTCATCTTTTTAGTACTTCAGGATCAGAGCAGTACTTCTTCATATATTTAATAATGTGATTACCACATGAAAATGACAAGTTGTGCTCTGCAAGCATTGCAACGAAAGCAACTTCGCCTCTGTAACTTTTGAGCTTGCTTGTGCTGCAAACAAATTGAGAGCTTCTGTCCAGATGTGGCATGCTTGACATTGTTGCAGTGCTTCTCTGAAGCTGCATGGTGCTGCAGATCATGGCGCCCTCCGCGGCCTGTGGTGAAATCACAGGAGCATATCTTGCAGAATGCATATGTTTTCCTTTCCTGCTGTCACTGACCCAATCAAATGAAGATTTCCAGGTAGCCTGGAATGTTGTGTCCCATCTTTGCTTCTTCACTGGGCTGTGCACACTGGAATTATCTGATTCTGAGTCACCCCCAATCTATGCAAATGTAAAATGCAAAATCTAAGCAAAAGAAAGGCAACGACCTCAACTTTACCTCCGCTCTCAGAGAGTGTAATCCTTCAGCCAGACAATAAGTTTCAACTTCAAATACTTATTTGTTCGCTGATGTGGCAGGAGGCAAGGCGTAATGCCTCAGCCCTCAACGCCACTGGGCCAGCCTGCCAACCACGCCATCACCATTTACCACTACAGTCATTAATAAAACATCAGCCATTGTTTGGATGCAGCAAGCGCCCTCCCCATGCACCCAAATACCAGTGCAAACAATTCTTTTGCACAATTAATCTGATGCAACTTCATAACAAACAAACCCACGCCATCGAAAATAGGCCACGTACCTTGTTTTCTGAGTTTGGTGGGGTGGGGTCCTGCTTTGCTATGTCCAATCAATGATAATGTTTTCTGGTGGGTCACACTGTAACACTACAGTCATAAATAAAACATCAGTCATTGTTTGGACGCAGCAAGCAGCCCCCCATGCACCCAAATACTTGTGCAAACAATTCTGTTACACAATTAATCTGACACAACGTCACATAGCAAACAAACCACGCCATCACCATCAAAAATAGGCCATGTACCTTGTTTTTGGGTTGGTGGAAGGGGGATCCTGCTTGCTGTGTCCAATCAATGCTGATGTTTTCTGGTGGGACACAATGTAACACTACAGTCATTAACGTGGTCGGAGGGCCCCAGAGTCCTGACCTCCCCAGATCGAATCGAAGCCGGTGTCTGCTGCAGCCGGTGGTCGTGAGGGCCCCTGAGAGTCCTGCCCTCCCCAGATCGAATCAGAAGCCGGCATCTGCTGCAGGTATGATAACATCAGATATTTGTAAGCCCAGGAGGCCGTTTTGCTGAACGCTACAGCCAGGTGTAGGACAAAGGACTTGGTGCTTCTTGGCGCCTTTTTTCAAATAGTACTGGTCGGCAGAGCAATGGAATAGTTTCCATGTTGCAAAACCTCATAAAGGAAGCAGCTCATTTACCATCTCACAGTGTTACTTTCATGGGTTAACCTGAGTGGAGCTGTGTTTCACCCAGCCTCGGTGGTTACCTTAATTGTAATTTTAGTTGCAGATTTGGGGCTCATAAGCATTCTTACTCTAACAACTCCTGTAAAGCATCTGCAACAGATGTAATGAATGAATGAACGGGGTTATTAATCAAGTTCTGCATGTAATGTTCAGCTGACAAATTTAATCATAGTGCTGTTTCAATCAAGCTTTGTTTAAATCACAGCCCTTCCTGGTAAGCAAGCCTAAAGCCAGCCCTTGCCAGGTTGATCTCGATAATCCGAGCATAACTGCAGCAGCCCCCTTGTCCTACGATATATATCTGCCCATTTTGTCTTCTTTCACAGCGGTGGTCGTGAGGGCCCCGAGAGTCCTGCCTCCCCATATCGAATCGGAAGCTGGCGCCTGCTGCAGGTACGATAACATCAGATATTGAAGCCCAGGAGGCCGTTTGCTGAACGCTATAGCCATGTGTGTAGGACCCCATTGGCACTCCACGCGGTCCCCACCACCACCCTTGGTGAGCACCGCCTTTTATGCAAGGCTAAATTAACCTATCAACTCACTCCCTCATTGGCAGGTTATACTAACTTGTCACTAGTGGCCTCATCGCTTCTCCTAGCTGCCTAAACACATCGTCTCATCATACTGCCTCTGCAACTCACCTTACTGTGCCTACTCTTTCTCCTAACCTCCCTCCCACCAGCCACCTACCCTGAATCTCCTTTTTCCCCACTAAAGGCTATTCATGGGCAACCTCTTCCCACACATCACACTACCTACAACCCTGGCCCATCCCCTTATGCCACTCTAATCAATTGGAATATAGGTGCAACCCTCCTGCCTCCTCCTTTCCACGCTGGCTGTCGGTCCTACACCCATCGCCTCCAAAAACTGTTCGCCAGCCACACATCAGCTACCGACCCCTCCATAGGCGAGAAATGTGGCGCTCATAGTAAAACACCTAATACCACTAATACTACTCCAGGGATGTTGAATCAAATCTTGGGCCACCTGCCCCCAAACAACCTCACCTCCCCACCTATCCAATTACCATGGGGCTTAAAATTATGCATCTTAACATATGCAGCCTTCTGAACAAAATCACCCACCTCCAACCGTACATCCTCCCTATGCCCTGATATCCTTATCTCTGAAACCTGGCTGAAACCCCATAACTTGGATGCGAAATATCCATCCCTGGCTATTCTCTCACTCACATGACCATTCGGCAAAAGAAGGGTGGGGCATTGCCATGTTCATCTCCTCCAAGCTACAATTGCACCAGTCCAATTCCCCAACCCAACGCACCCTATAGACTCCTCCTACTCAGATTATCACTCCCTCATTCTATCCCTTATATATAGCAGGGTCCTGCTGCTCCAGACACCCCCTGAACACCATCATTGAACATCTAGGCACCTAAAATCGCTTGCTTGAGGGCAAACTATACATACTTGGGGATTTCAACATCAACTGGCTATCTAAAACTAATTCTAAGCTCAGAAACCAGGTGACTGCACTAAACCTCTCCCAGCAAATCACCGAACCCACTCACTTAAACTGTAAATCTCTTAACCATTCTCTCTCAACTGGCCCTCGCACACATCCCCATCGGGTGCTAGAAGCTGGTACCCTATCCGATTCCCTCAGTGACCACCACATGACTTACATAGTACAGAAAATATTCAAACCCCAGGCACCACCCCTCGAATACTACTCACTAGGGCTTACAAATCACTAAACCTTGCCGCACTCCTAATCAACCTATCTAACACTGATTGGTCATTTATTCAACATGCTTCCTCCATTGACTCGGCCCTGGAATTTTCAGATCCAATTTCCTCCGCCATCTGGGACTACTAACACCTGCTAGAAGAGCCCGTGTAAGGTGCCCACCTACCTTAGGTAAATGCCCATATTTGCCCAACTCCATGCCAGGGACATGGCCTGGAAATCTTACAGGGCATCTGGGACACAGGCAGCCCTCCAACACTACCGCACACTCAGCAACATAAGCACCAGGTTAACACTAGCAAAACTATTGTAAGGTCCATTTCACGCAAAACCACAACCACCCAGCAAAATTCTGGAAGTCCTTGAAATCTCTGCTCTCTCCCCTCCCAGCCACCCACCCTGCCCTAAATGTAAATGGCTCATGGTAATGGACTCTGGTGAGGTGGCCTCTGCTTCAACAGATTCTTCACTAACTGTGCCTCCTCCTTCTCTCCACAAACCACCACCGATGCCACATCCACACCCTTTCAACCCCACCCGGTCCCCACTTCTTGTTTCGCCTGGTCTCCCCAGCCGAAGTACTAGCTGCCCTCGCACCTCAACCTAACAAGGTAAATACCCTCCGGCCTTGACTCCAGATGCTATACCGATCTGCCCCAGCCATTGCCACCCACTGACCTCCCTCTACAACTTCTCCTTCTCTCTCACCAAGATCCTGGCAGTATGGAAGCGTGCCACAGTCATCCCTCTCCCTAAAGGTGGCGACCCTCCTCGCCGGGCAGTTACCGCCCTATCTCCCTTCTCTCAGTTCTAGCCAAAGTCCAGGAATAACTTGTTCTCTCCCAACTATCCACCTTCCTGGACTCCTCCTCCTCCTCCTCCTCTCACCCTATCAGGCTGGCTTCCGATCGCACTCCAAGTCACCTCCTTACTAAGGTTAACAAACAACATCCTCACTGGCATGAATAATGGGCAAGTCACCTCAGCCATCTTCATTGACCTAGCTAAAGCCTTCGACATGGTCTCCCATCCACTCCTGTTATCTAAACTCACCCTAGCAGGTCTCTCGGGAGGCCACCGGCTGGTTTCACGCTACCTAGAAGGAGACAACAAGCAGTTAGAATTGGCTCACACACCTCTGCCCACTACCTGTCACAATGGGTGTGCCACAAGGCTCGAGTCCATGGCCAGATACTCTTCTCTGTCTTTCTAAAGCGACCTGCCCTCCGTGTGCCCTCTTTCGTCCATTCACATGTACGCTGGACGACACAGTACTATATGCTACAGGTCCTCCCCACCGTAGTGTAATCCAAACTCCAGGAGGATTTTAATGCAATCCACCTCTGGTTCCACTTTAACCAACTATTTTTCAACCCAAAGAAAACCGTCTCACTCACCTTGGGACCAGGCAAAGCTGTCCCAGGTCTACACATCCTTCCTTCCACACCTTAGAGGACCCTCTTGAAGACCTGCACCTCATTCAGATACCTCTGGGTCTGGCTCGACCAGCACCTAGACTTCTCAGCCACATTGACTCTATCCAAAAAACTTCACCCGAAACTGGGAGCCCTTTACCGAATAGAGGCTGCATTCCCTGCCGACCGAAAAGAAATTGTTCAGAAAATGATGCTCACACTTTTTGATTATGGGGCATAGTTTATAGCTCGGCCTCCAAGTCCTCCCTTGCCAGGCTGGACCCTCTCTTCCATTTCTTCTGCCGTTTTGCCCTGGATCGTCCACCCACAACTCACCACTGTGATCTCTATAGATCCTTAGACCTTCCTTCCTTACAGGACGGAGAATGGCACATTGTGCTAGGATAATAGCAAATACTGGTCCCAGTCCGTGCCTCCGTACCTTGCTAATACCCTAGCTGCCCCAAACCCCTTCATCCTCGCCCTCTGTAATCTCAGACTGCAGGCTCCTCACCCTCCCGCATGTCCTCCACCAATGGTCAGCGTGCATTCAAATCTGAATGCCTTACCTGTGGAACGCCCTCCCAGCTGAGATTAGACACTCCTCCTCCTCTCTGCAGCTCAGCCTCCTCCTCAAACAGCATTTTGCCACCACCTGCTCATGCAACTAGCTAACAAGGTATCCAACTGCTTGAATGCCTGACTGCGTGTGTGTATTTTAGTTACGACATGTTAACAATGCTATTACTGCTGCACTTAGCCTCTGTGTGCTCTAGCTGCATAAGTTATCTTCCCTGCCAAGAAACAGGTGTATCTTGTACAATGTGATTCTCTCGACCTTTGCGTTTGTGTTGCGGCTTGTAATGTATGTTGCTCTGTATACTGTCTATCCTAAATCCCATTCCCCAGGACACATCTGGAATCCAGTGTTGCACTGCTCAGTATGCCTTCCTGGTAAAACACTTAAATAAATAAATTAATAAAACATCAGCCATTGTTTGGGCGCAGCAAGTGCCTCCACCCCCATGCACCCAAATACATGTTACACAAAGTAATCCTGCAACATCACGTAGCAAACAATACCATCACCATCAAAATCACCCATGTACATCATTCTTTGGGTTTGGTGGCGGGGGTTCCTGCTTGCTGTGTCCAATCAGTCCTGATGGTTTATTAGCATGAGTGTAATGTGTTAAACTAACACTACAATCACATTAATAAATCAGACATTATCTGGACACAACACAGCATGCAACCCCCAAGACTTTTAAACCATTACATTACACATGGCATTGAAAGTAGTCCGACGCAATGTTACGTAGCAAAGCAAGATACTTACTGCTGAAACTGGACATCGCATCATTTTTGGGGTTGATGGGAAGGGATCCTGCTCGCTGTGTGCATTCAGCACTGATGGTTTATTAACAGAGCTGTACTGCACTGACATAACTATTATTATACCAGCTAGGTGTCACACAGCAAGCTGCCCCTCCCACGCATAAAACAAGGCGTGCGCACATACAGTTCTATAGTAAACAGAAATATGATTGGTAGCAGGCAACAACTTGCCCCCACCCCCAAAAAGTCAGTTAAACGCCATGTACAAAAAACAGTTACAACTTCCAAAACCCCAGCAACATACCTGTGGCACTATTCAGCTGCTGCTGCTGCTCCTCCTCCTCGCCTCCTTTTGCTGGTGATGAACGCCTGCATAGTGGTGTAGTCCATGATGCAGTTCCTGGCCAGATTAGTGGAGGTTGCTGGTGGGGCTTCTTTTGAGTCTGACAGTGGTTGGTGTAAGCTCCCTCGCAGAACCTCCAGTACAGTGGCAGCTACACTCAATTCCTTTAGGGTGGTGGCAGATGTATCTGGTGAAGAAGTATTTGCACACTTGCATAAGTGACTGCTACAGTGGCAATACCATCTAATGGTTGCACAATCAAGAACCACACAAAAAACACAGCCCAGGACACTTGCAGCCATGCACCACACTTTGTCTCTCCAGTAGCCCAGCAACAGTGTAACGGAAGTTAGTAGAGGTCCTTTCTGGCCAGTCAGCTCCTTTACTGGGGTCGAGGTGCTTTTCTTCTGTCCTTGCTTGCTGAGGACAAGTGAGCACCAGCCAGGCAAGAACAGCTGTGCCACTGTACAGGCAGCAAACAAAGATTGGAGCTCTCGGTCAAAAAAACAAAAACAAACCCAGTAGCCCAGCAGCACTGTGAGAAAGTTTAGCGGTGGTGACCCTCCTGGTCCATCAGCTTTTTCAGTGGTGGTGGACGTACTGCTGCTCTGCCAGCTATGTACAAGGCAAGAGCACCAGGGCCAGGCCGTGCCTCTGTTGGTTGGCCCTCCAGGAGGGACTGGACCCAGGCACCCAGTCTACACTGCACAGCATACAAACAGCACAGCAGAACAACCAACTTCCAAATGCTAAAGTGCAATACTGGTTATTCTCTGCCTGAGGCAGCTCTGCAAACCCCAAACAGTCAAAGAGGACAGCAACACAGATTTAGAACACAGCAGCAGCACTGTCTGTAGCCAAGCAAACTTCCATGATTTTACAGCCCATTTGGAAGCCTGAAGGAACTTGGCGCAGAGCACTGTGTTGTGGCGCTGCTGCCATTCAGAGGACTTTACTCTGGCAGCTTTTCTCTGCTGTGCTAAGAGCTGCAGCGTCATCTTGATGACCAGCCAGGTTTGAATTTGGATGGGATTCGGTCGTCAAACTACAGGTCGTTCAACAGGGCCCGATCAACCTCTGAGAGCCTCTCTCTTCTCCTTGCCTGCTGCTAGCTCGAGTCTGTGTCTGCTGTGCCAGTGCCTCTCAAAAGCGAACCATTCAGGAGAACCGCCTCCATCCTCCCACCCTGTCCCGTCCCCAAGTACTTTAAAATTAAAAGCGCACAAAGGCACAGCAACAGGCTGATGCTGAATACCAACCTCTGCAGCTGGTTGGTCTGGTGGTCCGTTGCTCGCTCAGCTGGTTGTGCGTTCTTCTGACTCATTGCTCAGCCTGTGTTCGGCTTCCAGTTGTGCTGCATGGCGATTGGTGGCTGCTGGTCCTTCTCTACAGTGGTCCTCTGCTGAAAATGCTTCTGAAGTTATGGTTCCCTCTGGACACTGAGGCTGCTTATAGCAGGGCAGCGGACCTGAGGGGGACCTGAGATGATCACTAATCAGTTTGTGGAACGGGTGTAGAGTAGCCTGGGAGGGCCATCGCTCAACTTGCCTCGAGTCCCACTAGCCCCTCTCCTCGACGCTATTCTCTACTAGACAGGAAGACATGAGACAGGACAGGCAAGGAAGGACTGGAAGTTAGTTGGCTGACTGCACTACTGCAGAGGAGCAGCAAACAAAGGGATTAGTGCTGCGTGCAGTGCGGCGCGCGTGGTTTTGGCGTTCCAGGCGGAAAAGAGCGGGTGAATGCGTGGCAGCAGTACAGGCGGACTACTGGGGTTGGGATCCAGAACATCACGCGCAATCCGGTACACTTGAGGGTATGCATGGCTCTACCAGTCATAACCTAGTAAGGTGTACACTGAGTAGAGGCTGCAAGAGCACCCCTAATTGCCATCAGGAGTAATAGCAAGAGGGGCCACAACCGTTGATGGTAAGCCGCTGGGCTTTCCTTTGTGCTGTGCTTAACCTCGTAGGCCAAGTGGGCTCCAACAATACCTGGGGCATTAGCAGCAAGGAGTGCCTTAGAGATATCGCTGTAGGCAAGCATCTCGCAGTTGCGGACGGCGCCTGGGAGCTGGCCTACAGGGTAGGTTCATGGTCTGTCGCAAGACTTGAACCTGGTACTGGGTTGAGAGAAAGCTCTCACAGAGGGAGTGCACCTTCTCCAAATGACAGCTGAGGGTATCGGTTGGGCCAGTCTGCCCAGTACTTTGAGCAATTTGCTGAACAGAGTGAGCGACCTGTAGGGGTTGGTCATATGGAAATCGCATTCAGTTCTCGCAACCCATAGCACCGTGGAGGCAGCTTCCACTGCTGCATCAGCGACTGCTCATGAGCATGGTCCTGGGTTATAGTATCTTCAAACATGCGGTCAGTTTGGTCTTGGATGGTCCTGTGACCCTCGGTGTAACCATGTTAGTAAAGGCTTCAAGAATCATGCGCACTTCCATATTGTCTTCCCTAGAGAGGGAGCCAATGGAAGTGCACCACTCTCAGGTGGTTGGCCTCCTGTGTCTTGGGGCCGCCATGTTTGTGTTGACGTGGCAGCGTGAAGGCGTGTCAATGTGGCTGCCATCTTGTGGATGACTGTGAATGCCACCGCCCTGTGGGTGTGGACTTGGGTGCGACAAGGTGACCCAGGTCTTCATAATCAGAGTCATCACCTGATGAACACAATGTCAGTGGTGTATACTGAAAACCATTCATAGCTTTAAGATCTCGCTGATGGCACATTTTCGCCATCTTTGCTTTACATTTCTTATGACAAACTCTTGCAGTGCCCTGCTCAATACCCTTCTCTACCGCGATGCTGCAATACTTGGTACACGGTAGCCCAATTTGACGTTCTCCTAAGCTCTTTGTCTAACTCATGCGTCAACCTTTCATTGTCTTCTTTCAACTCAACATTATCCTCTAGCAAACTTTTAAATCACTCAGGATATCATTCAGATATGCTGTTTCTTATCACATTTCAACCTTTCACAATCATCTCTCAATATGCAAATTTCACACTCGAGTCTTGAGCAGTACAATGCAACAGTCTGTTATTGTGATCATAGAGTGACTGTCTCCTCCGCTAGTTTCTGTTCCCTTTTCTGTAACTCCAGTGACTGCATGCCCATCTTTTTTTTTAGAGGCATTTTGTAGTTCAAGGAGGCACACTTCGCTATGAGACTCTCAACAGCGGTATGTAAAGCCGCAACCAAGAGACCTTTAAGGTGGTATTTCTTGGATTTAAGTTTGGACAATAAGTATTGGTCTGAAATTAGCAGCAATGGGTTTTCTACAGTCTTCACGTCCAGTGCGAAATCTGTCCATCCTCCATGGGAGGTGAGGTAGTTTGAGACGTCCAGTCTCAGCTCTGTGCAAAGTTCAGGCATGACAAACAAGGGGTAAACAAACAAAGAAGCAGTTGGAAAACTGCATAAAATCATAGTGCCATCACACAACAGGTTTCTGGTCCCTTGTGGGCAAACGGTGGTGCTAAGGCGGTATGCTGCCACACGCAGAGGGAGTGTATCGGTCTGGGGTGAAGGTGCCATGCCGGGCCCAAGACAGCGTGTGTCCATCACAGTTACAACCACTGTAAGTACAGTAGGTCCAAGTAGGCAAGAAAGGCACTACACTACTCGACATTCAACATTAATTGAATGAAATCCTCCTTGTACATTCCAACCTGCACACGGTCACCAACTGTAATTGAGCAATAAATTACCATTCTCAGATTCTTGTTAGAACTGCACAAAAGGAAGAGATGACAGATAGGTGGTATCCAGATAATAAATGTAATTTATTACTGGTAAATGAGGGTAATACAGGCTTGCAATCAACAGTGTAATAATCACCAGGAGAGTATCCAGTCTCCTTTCCTATAGGTGCAGTCAAGTCTCTCTGAGAGAAAATATGTGATACAAAGGGTCTTATACCCTGATAATTACTAGGGCAATTATAAAAGATACATAAAAAGTAAGTAATTGACTAAAAACAGGTGGCCAGAGAGTAACCATCCTAACTAGCAGGGAAAGTTGCTTAGCTAGCAGAAGATAAAATATGAACAATGAGCCCTGTGATGCTTCCCCAAGGTCACGTGCAGTTACAGTTTGCACAAGCACTAAAGATGACACTGTTGCCTGACTAATAATTATACAATAAAAATATACTAGAAAACCTCTCCCAGTGGGAGAATATAGTGAAGCATAATATGCATTGCAAAAGAACAGTAGAACTCGGATCCTGACACTCGTGCTTATATGACAAGTGTCTGTGCCCTAAGGTTAGTATATATACCTACATATGTGTTGCTGTCCGCGAGGTGGGGGTACAATCAGGGTGCTGGTCCATGGATAACACTTCTTTGCCCCAGAACTCTGGGTCAGCAGTTTCTAAGCAGTGCTTGTCCAAATGATTAGCTAGCTGCATCTGTTTCTGTTACCAGTAGTGTTAGAGCCTCTTCTGGGGAGGTCAGAGGTCACTCCACTGGGGGTGGCTGCTTCTGCAAAATTTCTGCAGCTGAGATTTGTGCTGCAGCAACCTGGAGTTCAGTCCACACTTTCACAAAGCATTACAGTTTGGACATTGCCTCTAGGCATAGGGCGGTTCAGGCTTAGCCATTCTTCAGGGTCTGCTGTCTTAGACCTGCTCTGGTCGGTCTTCTGTCCTTCCTCCTGCCTTGTTTCAGTGAGTCTCACTGGGGTGACTGCTTGGGATTCAATCTTATATGGTATGACCTACTGCAGGAACCCTCTCGCAATAAGATAGTACAGTTATGTAAGAACTTACCGTAACAGTAGATCTTCAAGAGAGCTTCCTGCAGTAGGTCACAGTTTCCTAGCTCCATCCCCAGCTTTCTGCATGTTCTTACAAGCTGTTCTGGATTGGGCTCCAGGATATCTATCCTTTCTCCTGTTGTATCCTTTTGGCTCTCCAGCGGAGAACTGGAAGCGGTGTGGGACCACCACTATATAAAGTCAGGGCGACGTCCATCACGTGACGTCGGTGGGAGTCCCCACCAGATATTGCCAGCAGAAGTTTGCTGTGCGGTCCTGACACCAGGGGCAGTCCTATATGTTATGACCTACTGCAGGAAACTCTCTAGAAGATCTACTGTTACTGTAAGTTCTTATGTAACTGTGTTTTCTTAACCCTAATACCCCTCCACCCCAGCCTCCTGTGCAAAGCACAGGGTACAAGTCCAAGTCTCTCTCATAGGCGTATTCTTTTGAGGAAAGAATTATGACTCGCCACATGTGGCCATCAGGTCCTTCTAAACAAGCATTACTGTATCAATGGATTTCTTTGTGTAAGAAGGCGGTGTCAAAGTTATGGTAACATCAGTGTCACATTGTGTGACCTTTTAAACCCTGATGAACATACATATAATACTTTATTGTACATATTGTAAACAGAAATTATTTTAAGTATTCTAAGGGCGTGGATATGATGTACTATCACACTTCTGACAGTGTCCTTCCTTTTAAGGCTTGCCGAAAAGTCTTCAAGCTAGCCCTCCCACCCACCTGGTGGTAACCCCTTGGCACCGCCCCCATGACATCAGATCTTCCTTTCCACTGGAAGAAGAAGTAACCTCCTTAGCGTCTCCGTGCTGAGTAGATCCTCTGATCTTACTTTGAAGGGACTCTTGCAGCAGGCAACACTGGTAGGACTAAACCACCAGGTGCTAGGACCACACGGAAAACTTCTAGCTAGCAGTCTACAGTGGGGACCACCCTGAAGTCTATCCTATAATATAAAAGGGGTGGTCCCCAGACCTACCCAGTTCTTTTCCTGCCATCGACCAGTACCGTTGGACCTTCATGGATACCAGCTTCAGCTGACCGCCATTTTTCTTGCGCTTCAAACCCTTGATTCTTTTCTTTTCTTTTCGATAAAAATACAGGTTACTCACCTGTAACAGGAGTTCTAGGAGTGGTATATGTTGTTGATCCACACTGTCTGGCAGGTTCCTTGCTGCTTTAAATGTTGCTGGAAGGTCTTCAAGCTGGCTCCTCCCACCCACCGGATGGTAAAACCTCGGCTCCAGCCCCATGATGCCAGATCTAGCCGGCTGGAAGCCAGGTTGCGCATCAAAGCCGGGAGGTCGGGTGATATGGATGAACAATATATACTACTCCTAGAACTCCTGTTACAGGTGAGTAATCTGTATTTCTAGGGACATGGATATGTTGTTCATCCACACTGTCTGGCAGACTCCTAGCAGTTCTCCGGGAGTAAGGAGGCAAAGCGCCACGACCTACTTAGGGAATAAGGACTGAGAACTGAGGTCCCAAAACCAGCATCCCGGCGTGATTCACGGTCAATGTGGTAATGGGAAATAAAGGTGTGTGCTGACTTCAGGTAGCAGCCCTGCAGATTTCCTGGATAGGACGCCCTAGAAGCAGCCACCAAGCAGCGGTATGGAGGGAAGAATGAGCACTTATCCCTCTGGGAGGCTCCATGCCCGCCAACCTATAGCAGAGATCTATGCAGGAGGTGACCCACCTGCTTATCGTCTGCTTGGCTGCAGGTCTGCCAGGTGCGGCTTCAGCATAGGTGACAAACAGCTGGCAAACCTCTCCCGAACTTCAGCGTCCTCCTTATAATAAGCTAGCGCTCTTCTAGGGTCCAGAGTATGGAGCCTACACTACCGGACAAAAGTTTTAGAACGCCCCATTATTCCAGTTTTTATTGAAATTTACGCAGTTTAATGTCTCAATGTACTCTGAAATTAAAGCATAGAACAAATAAACAATGGAGATAAAAAAATCATAGAATCATTTTGTTTAAAAAATTTAATCTAAATTTTGACTCATCAAAGTAGCCACCTTTTGCAGATATAACCTGAACACACTCGTGGCATTCTTCCTACAGTGGACATCAAATATTGTTCGGAAGTTCTTCCCAACACTGTTGCAGAAGTTCCCACAAATGTGTTGCACTTGTAGGTTGCTTTTGCTTTCACCCTTCTGTCCAGTTCATCCCAAACCAGCTCGATGGGGTTTAAGTCTGGAGACTGTGCTGCCATTCCATGATTTGAAGCCTACCGTCTTGTTCTTTTCCTGAAGGTAGTTCTGACATAGCCTGAGGTATGTTTTGGGTCAGTATCTTGCTGTAGGATGAACCCCTGACCAACTAGGCGTGAGACCAGAGGGTATTGCATGGCGCTGCAAAATGCTGTGGTAGCCCTTTTGGTTCAGGGTGCCAGTCGCAACTCTGGATCCAGCAAAAGAGCCCCAGACCATCACGCTTCCCTCCATGTTTGACAGTTGGTGTCACACACTGAGGAACCATCCTTTCGCCTACTCGACGGCGCATAAAACCCTGCGTGATGAACCGAAGATTTCAAATTTTGATTCATCGGTCCAGTCTTCAGTAGTCCACTGGCGGTGCTTCATGGCCCAGGCAAGCTCTTTTTTCTTATTTTGCCATCTTAGCAATGCCTTCTTACTGCCACTGATCTGTCAAACCTGCAGCTCAAGTCTTCTTCTTCTTCACAGTTGAAACTGAGACTTGCTTACTTCGACCAGTGTTAAGCTGTGCTTGAAGCTGTTGTCCTGTGAGCCGCCTATCACGCAAGCCGCTGACTCTCAGAAACTTGTCTTCTGATTCTGTTGTGGCTTTGGGTCTGCCAGACCTCTTCCTGTCAGAGTTTCCTCCAGTTTCCAAGTGCCTTTTGATGGTGTAGAAACTGTACTCACTGACACCTTGGCTTTCTTTGCAATTTCTCTAAAGGAAAGACCTACACTTTAAGGGTTATAATGGTCTGTCTGTCTTCCTTTGTTAATTGCCTTTTCTCGCCATTATGATAGCAATATACTGCTTCCTGCAGTGCAATATTGTCCAAATAATGCTTCAGAGGGTGTAATAACAGTCTGTTCCAACACTGCTTTTATGCATACAGGGGTTTGTAATCAAGTAATCAACAAAAGTTGGGACACCTGTAGGAATTGTTTGCATCAACTTTCAAGGCTTAATTTACTTCCATTGCTGCAGAACAGCTGTAAGTTATTAACCCATTACTTGTTCCCTGAAGAAGGCCTTTTTATAACTCTGTAATTTGCATTATTTTTCAGTTTTTGCTAACCTAAACTTTTTTTTTAACCTCTAGCAGTTTACTGCTTACCTTTATACCATTTCAGGTTATTCACTGGACTTGAATTGCTTAAATTTCAGTAAAACTGGAAAATGGGGGTGTTCTAAAACTTTTGTCCGTAGTGTATATTCAGCCTCCGAGGTGTAATGGGGTAGAACACTGGAAGAGTCAACACCTGGTTAAGGTGAAACTCTGACACCACCTTCGGAAGGAATTTCGGTGGGGCGAGGACAACCATGTCCCTGTGGAAGACCAGATAAGGAGGCTCAATGGAACGCACCTGGAGCTCTCCCATCCTTCTGGCTGATGTAATAGCCACCAAGAAGGTGGTCTTCCATGACAGGTGAGAGATGTCACACCTGTGCATCGGTTCGAATGGTCTTGCCATGAGCTTAGCCAATACCAGCAGTAGATCCCACGGAGGTGGAGGTTCTCGCACCGAGGGGATATGTGATCAAGGCCTTTGAAAAGTGCCTGACCACCTTCTCCTGCGCCACCGACTGCTTGCCGACCAGGACCAGTAAGCAGAGATGGCTGCCAGGTGCACTTTAAGGGTCATCGACAAGCCCTAGCTGAGAAAGGGACCACAGGTAGTCCAGAATGCTAGCCAAGGAACAGGAAGAAGGGTCCAACCCTTGTCCTGACACCAAGTGGAGAATCTCTTCCATTTGAAGGCATAGCATTTTCTGTTCGACTCCTTACAGGACGCCTCAACGATGTTAAGGACCTCGTCGGAAAGACCCAAGGCCTGGAACTCTAGCTGCTTAGGAACCAGGCCGTGAGGTACAGGGATTGAACATCCAGATGGAGTACCTTCCCCTGTTGACTGAGATCAGGTCTGGCTGAGGCTGAGGAGATCTGGATTCCAGAACTGGCGGGGCCAGTCTGGGGCTACCAGAATCACCTGCGCCTTGTCCCTCTTCGCCCTGAGAAGCACCTTGTGGATCAAGGGAAATGGAGGAAGGCGTAGAAAGAGGCCTGGGGCCCAGGGCCTCAAGAAGGCATCCCCTGCAGCGAGCCCTGCTGAGGGTGGGTGTGAAACAGCCTCAGCTTTGCATTCTCTGGAGGCGAACAGGTCCACCTGAGGGTACCCCAATGGGAGAACAGATCTTGTACTACCACCGGCAGGAGAGACCACTGTGAGATGCAGCGCCTGTCCGACTGAGGGCATCGGCCAGCCTGTTGGAGGCTTCTGCCACATGGATGGCTAGAAGATCTGCCTCCAGGGTGATCCCAGAGACCAAGTGCGGAGAGCCTCTTTGCACAGGGGCAGGAGTGCGTCCCATCCTGTCGGTTGAGGTAGTACATGGTCGTGGTGTTGTCCGTCCTGAACCTGAACCACTTGACCCGTACAAACAGAGCGAAGGCAGTGAGGGCTAGTCGGACCGCTTGAAGCTCCAGCATGTTGAAGTGGCATAGCGACTCTGAGGGGACCAGAGGCCGTGGGCTCTGAGCTCCCCAGATGGGCACCCCAACCCATCAGAGAGGTGTCGGTTGTCAGAGTGGGGCTCGCTCGGCGGACAAACGGGATACCCTCCTGCAGATGAGCTGGAGCAGCCACCACTGTAGGCCATTCCACATCTCCTGGGTCACTGTCACTGGCTGGTCCAGAGGACGGGCGCTGTGACCATTGGTGGGCCAGCCCCCATTGTAGGGGAAGCATATGCCAGCGGGCCCAACGGACCACACTGGTGCAGGTCGCCAGGAAGCACAGGAAGTCCCGGGCAGGCGCGGTTGCCCAACCAGAAATGATTGGGCAAAGGAGGAAAGGACCTCGACCCTGTCTGCCAGGAGCGGGCTCTGGCTCGAGAAGAGTCGAGCTCTGCCCGATGACCTGAATCACCTGCGATGGCACGAGTTCTGACTCGCCTCATTGATGAGAAGGCCAAACTGAGAGCAGGCGTGGAGGCCAGATCCCTGGACCACTCCACCTCCAACCTGGAGGGGCTGCAATCAGACAGTCGTCCAGGTAAGGTACACCGGACCCCTCGGCACCGCAGGAATGCTGTCACCACTGCCATGCATTTGGTGAAGACCCTGGGAGCTGGAGAGAGGCTGAAGGGCATGGCCTGGAACTCGTAAAGAGATCCCTCTGCTCAAGCGGAGGAATCGCTGATGAGGCGGACAGATTGGGAGTGTGAAGGCATCCTGAAGGTCCAGAGAACAAAACCACACGCCTAGTTCCAAGGATGGATTGATGTGAGCCAGAGTGACCATCCTGAAGGTGCATTGCCTTAGGAACTTGTTCAGGTTGGGTAGGTTGAGAATGGGGCGCCAGCCACCGTCCGTTTGGGACCAGGAAGTACCTGGACACAAACCCTGGGTCTGGAGGAGGATCTGCCACCTCACTGATCACCTCCTTCTGGAGGAGCAGGGCAATGTCAAATTGACGAGCGACAGGCTGCGGACCCGTTGCCCCTGTGGGGCGGCGGCTCGATAGGGAAGGAACTGCTCGAATTACAGAGGCAGACCCTGCCCACCACTTCTAGCACCCAGCGGTCCGTGGTGATAGTGGATCAGGTGGAAAGGAAGTGGCGGAGCCGTCCCCATGGGGAAACCGGGAGGAGTGAGCGGTGGGGCAACACCCCTCAACCCGTCACTGGGCAGGCTTGGAGGAAGGGCCCACTGAGGGACCTCCTGGACCCTTGCCTCCAGGCTTCCTACTGGAGGAGCGGCAGACTTGGCCTTAGGGCGCCAGTGTGTGCCTGCTGGCCCTGGTGCTGGTGTTGCTGGGCGGACGTGCCACAGAGGCGGAAGGGCAAAGGGCTTACGCTGCTGCTGGTGGCCTTTGTCCTTCTGGGCAGGCGTGACCGAGTCCAAGGTGGCACTGGACTTCTCGATCCTCTGGAGATGGCCTTCCACCCCGGCCCGAACAAGTTGGTGCCCAGGAAGGAACTTCTGCCAGCTTGTGCTGGGTGTCCGCTGAGAAGGTGGAGATCTGCAGCCAAGCTCTGCGGCACATGGCCACTGTGGCCGCTACTGATCGGGCACAAGAATCACCTACTGTATGTCCAGCGAAGTTTGGAGCTGCTGTTTAGCCACCGCCCTTCCCTGATCCTGCACCTGCTTGACCGTCGTCTGAAGGTCAGCCAGGAGATGAGGAATCACCTCATCCAGGGAACCCATAAGGGCATGTATGAAATGTGTCATAAGAGCGGCTGAGCTAGCCTGACGAAGGCCTAGGGAGCAAGCAGCGTAAACCTTCCTCCCAGCGTAATCCAGCTTTTGGATTCCTTATCGGTGGTTTTGTCCAAGCGCTCCCGAGCCCCGAAAACACTATCAATCACTAACCCCTCCGCAGAGGGGTGCTCCGAGAAACCAGAGAGTGAGCCGGGTGGGGATCATGTACTGGCCATCCTGGCCAAAGGCGCTGGACAAGATGCTGGCCGCTGCCTCAACTCCAGGGCCAGGCCAACAATGGCTTCGCCACAGGAAAGGCCTCCATAGGGGAATCCGTGAGGGGATACTTGGCCGTTTTGAAACGGGTTCGAGCTGCATCCGGTGGACTCCGAGATGAGCTGAAGCAAACCTAAAACAAGGATGGGCTCTCATCCACGATTGACCCCGCAGACTCCAGGTCAAGTGGCCAGGAGAACAGGAGGGTCTGCAAACAGCTGCGGCACATGAGCCACCCTCCACCTGCCGAGGTCGATCAGGAGTGAGGGTGACCGACAAACCTGTGGGGCAAGCCCTGACCCGACTGAGAATCGCCGTTGGGGCCCAGTCTTGGTTGTGGAGGCGGAGGTTCCACCACAATGGGAGGAGCAGCCGGCCGCGCGAACAACGGTGCCAGGGTCGGCTCCTCGACCATTACTGAGGGGTTGTTTCGCTGCGCTCGTGACAGCCACCTAATGGCCGGAGAAGGCAACAGAGTCAGCAATTCCCGGACAGTAAGAGCTGCTGCCACATTAACTCCTCGTAGCGCCAACGCAACTTGTGCCAGAGCCTATCCTCCGAAGAGGACAACGAAGATGAACAGCGATAATGCCTACCATGGTGCCAGACCACCCAATGTCGGCAGGACCAGCTGGACCTGGAAGAAGACCAAGACCTTAGGGATTCCGTGGGTGGGTCAGAGAGGAAGGGGAAACCCGCCCTTCCTTCTGTGCAGGACCTTAACCAGGGACTCCGGCACAGGAGTCCTCGGTAATCACCAGGGATTGGTGAAGTAAGGTTGTCAGCATCACCAGTCGACAAACCGTCCGACTGGTCGAGAAAAATCTCGACTGCATCGATGGTTGTCTCGGCCTGCTGACGGGACACTGTGAAGCCAGCGGCCTTAGCTGCAACCTCGACCAAGTCGGCGGTCCGGTGAAGGGATCTCTCCGCTCCTGAACGTCGATGGTGGGACTTACCTTTGAGTCCTTCTTCTTGGACCGACTGGAATGTCCCAATGGCCCTTCTCCTTGGTGGAGAGGGACTTGCAAAGCTCCTTAAATGAAGCCGTGTAGGAGGAGCCCAAAGAAGTGGGATAAATGCCGTGGCCGAGGAGGAAGAAGCAGCGGCCTGGGCCGCCGCCTCCTCGAGGGTGATCATCTGCTCAACTGTTCCCTTGAATACGCCTTGGCGTAGCGTTCTTCCCGACTTGACTGGCGGATCTGATTTTCAGGCGCCCAAGAAGTAGTCGAGCAGCCGGTCATCCAAGGCCGCACCGAGAAAGAGCTGTACAAGTCAAGCCTGCGAGTGTGACCAAGCCCCAGGCAGTGAGCATCGTGAGTGCGGATCGATCAGGGACATCTTCTGCCCACAAGGGCACCGGCGAAAGCCAGGAATCGATTGTCCATCACAGCCATGAGGGAAGACGAAAACTGAAGTCTTGTAAACTTTAGAATTAGTTTGGGTTAACCGAATAGTGTGGATCCAGGCCTAAAACACAGAGTGCTAAGGAGGGAACCTGAGCTTCCAAGTGGTAAGGAAGATCTGGCGTCATGGGGTGGAGCTGAGGGTTTTACCACCTGGGGTGGAAGGAGCCAGCTTGAAGACCTTCCGGCAACATTTAAAGTGGCAAGGAACCTGCCAGACTGTGTGGATTGAACAACATATCCACGCCCCTAGAACATTATTTTTCAGGGTTACTCTATTTTGGTTTGTCTTTTCTCGTGCTCCATCTTCTGACCGGTCTACAAGAGTGCCTGCAGCAAGCTCGCTTACCTGAGGATGGACACACTTCTTGCCTGATCTGATGAGGCCCTGACCACAACACCAAGGCCTGCCAGGACTTCAACCAGGCCACACGGAGATGCTGCTTGAAGACCCTTCAAAGCTTCTTGCTACAGCAGAAGTTAGCCGTGATGGAGAAGGAGCTTCAGGCCAAGAGTTCATCTTCTTCCCGGCCTCTGTTGCATCGACTTGTTCTTCTGCCCAGAAGGAGGCGTCCACAGGAAGCATAAACAGCAGGACAAGCATCAGGACCATCCTCTGTCAACCTCCACTCTAGGTCACTGTACAAGTCAGTGTCTGTCTCCAGGGTGGACCCTCAGCCTTCAGCAGCTCTTTCTCCCTGGGTTGCCAATGTCACAGCTGCCCACCTCATTTACATTTGGACAGCAGCTCCTGGTCAGTGGACTTTGTCTATTGCCCCCAACCCCTGATGCTTAGGCCCATTGTTCCCATGGGTCCTCAGTGGGCGGCTCGACTGGGGTTACCTCCTCTGGTGGCGGGTCCTTGCCTGTTGCCCCTCTGTACAGTCTTGGTGTTCCGTTGTTGGTCCCTGTTTCCAGGATCGGCACCTCCAGAAATTGCATGGATCAGCTGTCACTCATCGCCACTCAGGTGACGTCTTTGCCTCCATTGCAGGGAACTCCTACCCCCCACAGGTGCCTGCCTCTCCCTTGGGGCCTCACGACTGCTATTTCGCTGGGAGAGCATCAGCTGTCGCCTGTCAGGATGATGCCCGGCTCCACCGTCGGCTGCATTGATGACGCCTCTGCTGTCGCCACCTCTGCCCTAGCCTGTGTTGCAACCCACGCTGGCTTACCCTTCTAGAAATCCCCATCAGTCGCCTGAGGGACCAACTCTGAGTCACCCAATACTTCCAATGGCCAACACCTCAGGGACCAGCGCCATTGTACCCCGCGCTTCCTCCTCTACCGATGCGCAGTAACCTCCTCCTTAATGTCCTTATCCGCCATATAATCCACCTCCGCTGGTGGATTATAATGCCCTTTTCTCAGCCTGGTGGGCTTTTATGAAGGATAAGGATATCCCCAGGAGGCCCGCTACTCCTCCTCCTAGGACCCAGCCATCCCTGGTCTCCAGTACCGTCTGTCAGTCAAAATCAAAACAAAAGGTGCACAAATAACAACTCATGATGGGTAAGTGAATGCTGAGTGCAAGGTTTAATGGAGTACAAAAGGACTGCACGAACATAAAAGCCCCAAGCCCGGAGCCTCATGCAGGCTCTTAGATCCAGAGGGAGGGGCAAATAAGACCACAGACACTGCTTATATGGTACAATGTGCCGTCAGCACTTCAAGGCGTGAAACGTGGAAAAAGTATCCAAGTTATAATCAATTTTTAACAATACATTTTAGATCATATTTGTATGCTGATTAAAAATACTTAAAGCTAGATCGTATACAGGCTGGCTAGAGCATAATATAAGAATAAAGTATGGGGTGGTGTGTGTGAGAAGTTTACACACACCTGAAGAATGCTACATAAAGGGTTTGTGCAAGCATCAACCCCAGAGTGTGTGTGTAAACTTCGAGATTACACACAACACCTAATATTTTATTTTATATAATTGCTGGCTCCCATTTTCTCCACAGCAATTATATAAAATAGCAGAGGTTCTATGCGTGGACCGCTCTCCGCTTTCATTTTTTCGTCGGGTAACTGTGCCAGATTTAAAAGTGGTCCATGGTATTCATTTGTCCCTGTAAATGTTCAATGTGACCAGAATTGTTTGAAAAATATACTTAACTTACTGCTGAGTAACTGTGGGGACAGCAGTTCACTTTGGCGAGCAGGCAAGCGGCGTGTTTGGGAAGCAGCAAACTCTGGCAGGCACATCACGAGAGTGAGAGAAGTTGTGCACGTGTTTGCTGTTGTAAATGTTCCTTTATAACGGCAAATTACACTACGGTTTCCCTATGGGAAAAATGGGGGCTAGTTATTATAGTAAATTAAAATTAATTCACAAAATAGATCAATTGTTGATACAATTCCTTTTATATTTTCATTATGTGTTTTGAAATGTTCACATTCTATTAATGTTATTAAGCAATTTTTGAAAATAGTTATTTTAAACAAGGCATATAAGTGATCACAACATTAGAACTGCATAAGGGACTCCAGGCATGGCAAGGCAGCTTATTTTTCAGGTGCCCAATCCCAGAGGCTCTGGGTGCCATACAATAAAACATCAGGATTAAAACATTATAAATAACACTCAATTAAACATCATAACATATCATTAAAATGGTCTAAATTGTCAATAAATTCAATATTCCAGTAATGCTTGATGTGCTAAAAAGGTTGTAGAGCCTGAAAAACTGAAAAAAAAAAATCGGTATAAAAATAAAACAAAGTTAAGCAAGGTAATAAATGTCACCACACTGTATGAAACCCTAGAAAAGGCAAAGAAAATAAATTAAAGATATGGCATAATATCCCAAATATCATTCAGACCATGGGGTATAGTGTGCCTAGGGTGAAAATGAGTCTGTTTTCTAGTTTTCTTAGTTTGTCACGTCTGTTGCCACCCGAATGTTGGTACTCTGTTATAAAATTAATACTGCTATTAGTACAAACTACTTCTTTCTTAGGGTAAGTAAACTAGTACGTTCTGATGCATGAGCAAAGATGTCCGCTTCAATAAGGATGGATTGATCTTAACCTCTGTCAAAGAACCTATGTTTGAGTTCCTCAGAGTGCTGGTCATAAATGAAATATCAGAAAAATTTTCTGCGAATACGTAGGAATTGGCCCTTCGAATCCCTTTTAAGGTATGGTGGATGGCAGCTGTCTGATCTAAGAAGTGTATTAACCGCTGTTGGTTTCCTATAATTTTAGTAATAACAGAGCCTTCAGGGATGGCATGAAGTTTGAGATCAAGGAAAGTGGTTGACACAGGGTCAACATGAAAAAGTAAAATGCAAATTAAAATAATTCTGATTCAATAAATCCAAAAATCAACTGCTTCTGTGGCAGTGCTCCCCAAATACACAACACATCATCAATGAAGCGACCCAAATAAAGAATTTTATTGAGGAAGGGTTGGTACAGGGGTCGTAGTTGGTAACCTCCTCCCACCAGTCCAAAAGAGGTTGGCGTAGGAGGGTGCCATCGGCCGACCCTATGGCTGTGCCACACATTTGTAAATAAAATTTAGAACCGAAAGTAAAAAATTGCTTGTGAGAATAAGTTCTAAAGCATCAATAACAAACTCTGGATCAGTCAAAGAATGTGTCTGAAAAATAGTCCATAATGAACTGGATAACATTTAGTTCCAGATGGTGTCTGATGCTGGTGTATAGTGATTCCACATCAGTAGTGAGCCACAAGGAACCAGCATCAAAGGTTTGGATTCCATTGTCTCAGAACTGCCATAGTGTCTCTCAGGTAGGAGGGTAGTTGAATGACCACTTTTTGTAAAAGGTGTTGATAAATCTAGATACATTTTCAGTCAAGAGCCTATACTGGAGACAATAGGGCATCCTGGAGGATTCAGTGGATCGATCACAAGGACCATCATAAGGAGGACTATAGCTAGCCGGTCCCAGAGAGTAACCCATCTGGGGAGAATTCCTCCTCTTCCTTTTTGGAAGCCTCAGAGGATTCTAGTGGCCCTTCTGATGATAATGAGCTCCCAAGGGAGACTCCCAGATCTCCTCCGAATGATCCCTCCTTTTTGGATGTGATGTGGGACACACAGGAGTTAGATCCTGGCGTTGACGCCTGTCTATCTATCTAACTCTGCAAAAGAGACCCTCCTCTGGTAGCGCCTCCTCTCATCGACTCATATGAGCATGTTACCGTGACCTGAAAGCATCCATCTTCCACTCCTGCCTTGGCCAAGAAGGCCGACCGTCTGTATCATGCACCTGTGGGTAGACCCTACTTGAGTGAACAGCCAGAGGTGGATTCTGTGGCCATGAGTGTGGTCCATGACTGCACCAAGGAACCCAGGCACCTCAGCACCCACCCTCCTGACAAGGAGTCCCACCAAACTGACCCATTTGGCAAGCGAGTCTATGCTTCTGCTACCCTGGCCATCCGGACTCAGAATTACCTGGCCCATATGGTACAATACCAGAATGCCCTTCCCAAGGACTCTATAAAGGCCCAACTGGTCCAGTTCCTCAAATCTGGCTCAGACATGGGCAACCATGCTTAGAATGGCCTACTGACATCGTGGATGCAGCCAGGCGTGCAGCAGCGGCAGGAGTCTGCATCTGTCATCGCTCTGGGTGTTAGGGTTTGTCCCTGATATTCAGGCTAAATCTTGGATGCCCTTTTGGGGTTCTGTCCTGTTTGAAGGTGATGCCCAGGACGTCGTCTCCTGCCTACAGTCCTCCAAAGGAGGCATGCTGAGAGCTCTCCTACCTCCTTGACAGCCTCAGCCCCAAGGTTGGCACAAATGAGTTACTAATATTTGGTGACTTTAACCTAAACTGGCTGGGCCACAACACCAAGCAATAGGAGCCCTTGCTGTCTGGTCTTGCCCTTAGCCAACTCATTTCGGATCCCACAAGGCTCTCCCACCAAGGGATAAAGGTTCCCTCATTGACTGGGTGCTGAGCAACAGACCCGACAAAATAATCTCCTCTGGGATCCTCCCTGATGTCACCTCTGATCACTCTCTCACCTTCTGTACCTGGGATAGCTTCCTTCAAGATCCCTGTAAAGTGATCCAGATGAGGATTTCTCCAAATTTAACATTGACGACTTCCTTGGGACCTTTACTAAACAGACTGGTCCTGGGTTACTGCCACATATGACCCTCTGTAGCCCTTGACAACTTTATTTCTGTCTTTACTCCTCGCAAAACAAACACGCTCCCTTACAAAGAGGAGGGTGAGGGGCACTGTCACCAAATGGCTTCATGGTGGCCTATTTTCCCTCATGAAGCAGAGGGACAAATGCTGGGCAAAGTGCAAACCTCCCTCACAAGTTCAGACTTCCAAGAATATGGGCAGCTGAGAAACAAATGCAAAGAGCCATTCGCTCTGCAAAGAGCGAATACTGCAGATCTGCCTTGATAACCTCGGCCAGTAAAGCGAGGAGCTTCTGGCAAAACATCAAGAACTCTGTTGGAGGCTCTACAGAGTCCAGATCATGGACATGCAAATTGGCGGGTTAACTGTAACAACCCCATACAATTGCCAATGCTTTAACTCCATGTTCTCTGACCAACCCACTCACTCTTCCCAGCCTCCTAACCCTAAGGCTCGAGGGTTCCTCACTCAGTGGTAAAACTTCTCTACCTCCTTTCTACCTCAAGTTCGCATCTGTCACCAAGACGCAGAAACTCCTTGCTGGTCTCTTCCCACCACACTGGAGCTGGGCATGACAACCTAGAGCCCAAATATTCAAAGGAATATCAGTATCGGTGACATTTCCACATAAAGATTCACATATAGTTTTATAACGGCTTCAGTCCTACTGATGTTGCCTGCTGCAAGAGCTTCTCTTGAAGATCTACTGTTATAGTAAGTTGTTATGTAACTGTAGTTCTAGGAGTGGTATATGATGTACATCCTCACTGACCACCTGACCTCCCCAGGCAAGTGGCACACCGTTCTTGCTTCTAGCGGGCAGGATCTGACATCACAGGGTGGTGCTGAGTTACCACCCAAGTGGGTGGGAGGAGCCAGCTTGAAGACTTTCCAGCAAGCGTCAAAGGAGAAAGGACACTGCCAGAAGTGTGGATGTACATCACAACACTCCTAGAACTACTGTTACAGATAAGTAACTGTTTTTATCATACTCTGGCCCATTTCTACGATAATGTACTGTGAAACTTGTCATAAATTCATATATTGAATTGTTTTAAAAGGTATAATTGAGATATTTAAAGGTGCCAAGATATTATCTCATTTGCATTGTTCAGTGATCTGTGCTTTCCTGAAAAGTTTCCATGAAACGTTAGAATGTTAGGCAGGGCCTAGCCCGTGATACGTTGGTGGAGTGGAGATTATTGGAGAACATTAATGAATTAGTAAATTATTTGCATTATACTAGCTGGTGAGTGAGTCAGCTGTTTACTGCAATCAGCACTATAAGCAGAAATTAGGAAAGCACAACCAACAGTTATGCAGCTTTTTTTGGGCTCTCAGTCATGTTATAGAACTGAATCCTTACATCTCACACTAATACAACCTGTTCATCACCCCACCCATCTGCTTAAATCACCCATCCCTCCGACTGACTCAGCAGTTGATATCTAGCTCACTGGCCTATGGTTTCCCGTATTTTCCTATCACCTCCTGTGTGTAAGGTAACCACAGTTGTCACCCTGCAATCCTTAGAAACTGCATCTGCTGCTATCGATCCTCCAGAGAGGGCTGCAGGTGGCTCTGCCAGGACCGATTTTTCTTCACCATGCAGACTTGGACTTGTCTGGCCGGATACCCAAAATTTCCAGTGGGACCTCTTCAGTCGTTCTTTGTTGCTATTGTGCATATAGGCAGGGCGTGGCATTTTGATAAGCAGTGTATGTGTGCCTTGTGTCTTGTCGTGCTGCCTGGTATGAACTTTGAGGTGCTACGGCAAGGTGGGAAACAAAGTAACAGTGATCTCTGTGGAACAGCACAGGCCTGTGCAGTCTCACTCCATGTCAGCAACACAACATTGGAGAGGGCTGTGGAGCTGTTTGTGTGTGAAACAGGTACAGCCTGCCCTTGGCTCCTTGCAGGCACTCTTCTGGGGTGGGTACTTCAGAGGTTGGTTCCTGTGTTTTTAGGAACCTTTTCCTTGGTGTGACAGTGATCCAGCTGTGAGCGGGAGTGACTTGAGCAGTCAAAGGATACCACCAAAAGAAACACATTGCACAGCAGTGGGACGGTTTCCGACAGAATAGTATGGAGTTATTGAATGGCACTGTTACAGCGGGAGCAGTTGCAAAGCAAGAGAGATGGCTAAGCGGCAGCACAGTACCACAGGCAGTCCAAAGTTAAAGAAATAACAGTACTGAGCGAACAGAGTCAGAACAGCAGCAGTGTTACTGACTGATTCCAGCTAAGAATACAAGGGACCAGATAAGTAGAAAGGCCAGGGTGCTATACGGTATGCTGTTTGTTGCTCTTTGTGCGCCAATTTCTGTTTCTGACTGAAAGCACTGTGATTCCCTTTTTCTTGTTTTTATAAAGTTATACTGTTCCTCCTGCCTCCATTCTGACTCCTTGGTGGCTCGTGAGTGGAACCTGGCTCCAGATAGCAGACCCCCCACCCCCACCAATGCAGCCATCACTGCCAGCCTGGTAATCTTTGCTAGTGTTCCCCTTGTCTCTAGTTGGCATGGGAGAGGGACTGTGGTTACTGGCCCTTTTCAAAGGACTGGAAGCATTTCTTGCCTTGCCTTAGTGTTCCCAAGCCTAAAACAAATTAGAAAAAATGTCAACATGTTGGGAAGTGCTGGGTTGCGGGTGGGTAATAGCATTCAGTCAAAAGGAACATTTTGTTTCCATATTTAATTGGTGTTCTTTAAAGGTATTGTTGTCTTCTGGTCAAACTGCAGTTGCTGTTTTATGTCAGGCAGTCAAGCAGGCCTTAAAAAATGAAATAGACTAGGAAGGCTTGGAGAATGTATATGAAAGTCGTACAAGTCCCATAATGCATATTCAGTGTCAAGCAATACCTGTTTTGTTTACAGAACCACAGCCTGCCCTGCCAGAGAGTCCTGCCCAACACTGTACAGCACTAGGCCTTTAATTTATAATAAAAAAAAAGAAATTTTTTGCATGTCATTGCCAACAGAAGTGGAGCTGAGAAGGGAGACTGTAAGATAAGGGCATGACGTGTTGCTCTACTGTTTGTTTTCCTTTCTTCCACTGTCACTGACTTGTTTCATCAGGCACCATGGTACACTAGTACATTGTTTTAAATTGTTGTTTTTTCCCTTGACCTCTGTTCATCTCGACTCTTTGGCCTTGTTGGACTCACACCTCAGCCACCACTGGCTCTTTTGTTCTGGAGCCCTAGCCTGTTGTATTGGAGCATCCCGTCCCCCAACCACTGTTATGTTCTGTAACATATATTCTATATTTACTCAATGTATTGTACAATGCATGCTTTTCTCCTATCAATCCTTTGTACAATTAAGTACTGTAACCAATTTCTACTGTATACTGTCCTGCCCAGGACCTCCTTATAAATGGGCTTGCTCAATGGAGCCTTTTCCTGGTAAATAAGCTAAACTGTTGGTGAGGGTATACTGCATTGCAGCAGCAGCACCTAGAGCCTTTGTTCTATAATGGAAACAAACACTCTCTGAAATGGTAGTCTTTTGTTGTAAATTAATAGTTGGAACGCTGTGAGCACTTAGGAATTAAATTGTTTATTCTGGTAGTTTGAATTACTGCTGCTGCGATAAGGACTGTGAAGGGATTGATGCTTGTGCCCTGCACACAATTGGTAATGGCTATGGCTGCTGCTAAAGTCTACTACTGTACAGAAACCTTTACACAGACCTTTGTAAGAGATTTATTCTGCTAACCCAAACTACTTCCATCTATTGCTAACATTATTTTATTACACTGTGATGAGTGAATTTATAAGTGGGGCTGTAATGTACTACTTCTCTTTCCAACACAGAGGATAATGTGTGCAGCAGCTGCACAACAAGGCTGTGTTTCATGGTGAGTGCAGATGATACTATAGACACTCTGAGAGCAAGGCTCAAGAGGTCCGCATTGCTGTCAGAACCTTTGAGATGGAAACTCAGCAAGTTGTAAATGGTTGCCCATCCATTATTTTGTATAATTTTTAATGTATAAAAGCATTGCCCCCACCTACAATATGACATTTTCATTTTGTGCTAATTAAAAAAACATTAACTTGGCTTGCACCCAGCTAAAGTACTTAAATAAAGGTTCCAGTTTCTGGCGATCCTGACAAAATTGCTTCCATATGAAGCAGTCATTTTCAGTGGAAGTGGCTTCAGTTGCGGTCATGGATGGTGATGACTCGATGCCGCATCTTTTATAAAAGTTAGGTTACTTTATTACTCCTTTATAAAGAAAATCACTGTTATCGGTACTGGAGGTGTATCAGCATCTGGGTGTGAGGCAGGCGTATGTTTGAAAAACTTAAATGACAGAAAGTGAAGTTTCTGAGTTTTGCAGTAAAGTTACACATGCTGCATGGCAGTACTGTAATGGGTGTACAAACCTCCACATTGCGTCAGGGAAGATATTTTAAACCCCTGATAGTTGTCCAGTCTGAATTTGTTCTAACTCATTGTTTTCTCCCCACAGCAAGTCGGGATTGACAAAGGAGACATTCCCGATCTCACTCAAGTAAGTTGTTTCTGATAACTCTGCGTGCATACTGTATGTTGTTGTGTTTTGTTTTTTCCCCAAGCAGAAAATTCAAGTATATGGTCACTGTAGTATCATGCAAAGTATTATTTTCTCATCCCTCAAAGTACGCACTCTGTTTTTAACACTACTTCTGATATAAAGCTGTGCTACAACTTTGCTTCTGCTTACATAGAACTCTGCTGTACTCTCCCTCTGTTGGATGTCCCTAATTCTTCAGCTCTCAAACAGCAATCTCAAAAGGTTCATTGTATTTTCCGTTTTGTCAGGGGTGCAGCTCCAGATAGTTTACTTTGGATGTTTACCTGGAGCAGGAACACAAAAATGTTTCTTGGGAAGAAGAGGAGTAGCCAACGCCTCAGGCCACGATTTTTAGTACTCTACTAGTCCCTGTGGTGTACGATTTCCCTCTAGGGACAGCTGCTGTCTGACCACAAGTGACTTTATGCTGACTGCATGATAATGACAGAAACCTGCCCTTCTTTTTCACTTGCAGAAATGCAGACTGATCCCCAAAATTGAGAGTGTGAGTAGTGCATACTGCATTCCGGGTTTAAATAGCACAAAGAGGCTAAAAAAATATACCAAGATTGCAATCTGAGTGCATACCACCAAATTTCCTTTAGTGGACTTCGATCAGGCTCAAGATTCCAATGCTGAATTTCAGTCAAATAAAATCAAGGTCCACTGAAGCGTACAAGCAGGGCAGCCATAATATAATGGTACTCATTTTATTGGTGACGTTTGGTGCATCGGACTACCATTGCAGAACTCTGTTACATTTGGATCTCATGAGCAACAGCTGGGTAAAATTGTATGCAGACTGAGGCGTCTTTTTAGTGCTGGCCTTCCTGCAAATTAACTTGTCCAAGCATGCAGCACTGAGTTTTACTGTAGAGGGCTGTGACTTCCTTGGTTTGAAAAGATTCTGTTATACGGTGCCTTATGTTGTGGCCTCCCTGTTTGTTCTACACAAAGAAATGTGTCCAATCTCCTTGCAAATTGAACATTGCCATTTATGACTTGACGCAGCATGTACCCATGCTTATGACTTAAAGCAGAGCGTGTGTTTAATTAAAACTTCAAGCAGTTGCTAAAAACAGAACCATGCCACTGGTGGCGTGCATGTCATAGCGTACTGTCAGCATCCTTGGGCTGAAGCTGCTGTGCAAGACGAGCAACAGAAGAGGTAGACCTTGCAGAAGAGAATTTTCATCACATGTGTTTTGGATTAAATGGAAATGTAATTCTAAAACATACACTTGCATAAAACATGTTATGAAATGGGACGATTGCACAACTAAAGATGCATTGAGCCATTTTCCATCATCGGCTTTTAAGCTTTTGATAAATACAAACAAGTAACGGGCTGGAGGGCACCGCTAACTTGCTGCTTGACTGTCCCATTGATGTAATTGTGTCTAACTGCCGCTGAGTAAGACCAGTCTCACAGTGGCACACTGAGTGTATGCATGAAAATCTACTGCTCCAGCGGTTTTTTGTGCATGTGTGTGTGTGTGTGTGGGGGGCATGTTGGAGGACACCGGCAGACCTCTGAATAATGGCTGGCTCTTTGGAGCCCCCGAAGGGTTCATGTAGTCTGAAGGGTCCCTTTGCACCCAGGAGGCCCACAAGGTAGTGATGCTTGGACGGTGCTTTAGACTGTCCTAATGGGATCCAAAAGATAGTCTCTCTCTCTCAGACTCTGAATCCCAGATCCCATCTGACCCCATTCAAATTTTGGATCTAAGATCAGATAGTTGGATCAAGTTAAATGTTGCCTCTTGATGCCTTGGATCACAGATAGTCACATTGGGTAGTTGGTATCTGATTGGCTCCTAGGTGAATAGGATCCATTAGTCGGATACCAGTGGTATCTTATGACATCCTATATCTGAAAAATCGGTGGTGTCTAACACTATCCAATTCCATAGGATTCTATACAACCAACACTACTGCAAGCCAGTCCGGTTATAGCCACAGGTAAGGGTTTGGGTCTAGGAGATTGGTGCCAGATGGGGAGGCTTGTGGGGAGAATAAAGAGAATAGCAATAGTGTTTCCCCACAGTGTTTTTTTGTTATTATTTTGATCTCCCGGGCCACTGGTCTGCTTACCTGCACGTCCTGGCATCACCCTTGGAGTCTGTCCGACCGCCGACCCCCTGGAACTTCCCCAGCCACCTAATTAGGCCTGCGACTACCCCGTGGCTTACCCCGTGGGCGGGGGTGGGGAGCACTCCCTCTGGAGCTCAACCCACCCAGTCCGGATCCAGCATTGTCGTAGGTACTGGGAGGTCCAGCGGGGGCGACCATCATGCCGCCGCAACCAGTGCCCTCTTTTCACCCCCCGCTATGTCGGCGGGCGTGCACTGGCGCCAGTAATGACGTCGCGCTTCCGCCCAGCGCTCTTGGCCCGGCATCTGCCTCCGGCTACGTTTGTGATCCCAGCAGCTGAGGTACCTCCGTCTCACAGGGGTCCCTCCTGCGCCAGGATACCCTAGAGCCCCAGGAAGAGGAAACTGTCTCTGAGACGCTTTCGATCCTACTCCCCACTGACCCCCAGCTCCCCGGGCTCGTTCCCGAACCCGGTCGCTGGCGCGTGTGAGTGTGGCGTCCAGCGCTCAACCCTCAGCGCCACCGGCCGGCACCCACAGTGTTAATTCAAGTGGGTGCCCCATGCTTTCATTTTGAGGCATCCTACTTCCTCCATGTAAAATGGCCACCGTCTCCAGTGGTGCTACATGTAAAGGTTGGGGTGCAAGAGGGTAGAAAATGAGACTGAGAGAATGAAATATAAAACTGCGTGTGTGTATGTGTGCAATTTACTGTAGTGTGTGACTGTGTATGTATACATACGGGTGTGTATAATGTATGCGTGTGCGTGCCGTGTTGTAATATGTAATGGAGGGAGTTCCAAAAGAAGGTGTCTGAGATCCACCTGCCACTGTTTTCAAAGGTAAATCCATCCAGGTTGTTTGATCATCTATTGCATGATCTAGTGCACCTGAATTTTGCAGCCCAAAAGACAGAATTGTGAGAAAATGTTATGCAGATCACATTTGTGGCAAATTATAGCTTTTATTACAAATGACCTCATGTGCAGCAAGGTTGCTTAGTCGCAATCATGCAGATGCAGGTGCAGCATGTACTTGCGCCTGTGTCCGAACCTCAGGAAAGTTCAGCTCTTAGCATTTACGGACTAACGTACTGCCAATCATAACTTTTAGTAGTTGGCTATCGCTTACATCTGAAGTATTTTTCTTTTTGGTTTTGCTAATTAGAAGATTTGCTACCTGACAGTACTAGATGTGATCTGTGGAACAGTACACTAAGTGGAGGCTACGTAGTCAGTTCTGTTCCTCCCTATACATCAACTGCATTGTGTCATCACTGACTGTGACAGCACTAGTAACCAAGAAGTGTTGTCTCCTGCTGCTTAACTGGTAACTTGGACACACCTTACTAGTCCAGCAACAGGACTTGTGATGTAACAGGGAGTGCAGTCTCGCTGGTGTAGTGGGAGGACTAGACCTAGGTATGTTTGTTTCCAAGTAAAGCACAGCTTTTCAGATTGCATCCAGTACTATTGGTAGAAAACATCTAATCGGCACGTAACTTCAGTCCACCCTCAACAGTTTTTTTATTATGTTTATTTAATTCAGAATATAAAAGGCAGTGGTGTGCAAATCTGGGAGTATTTAAATAACACCTAGCAGCCCTGTGACACTATGGGCTAAATATTCAGACTCACGGCAGGCAGTGGTGCAAGTGGGCGCAGCACAATCAAGATGCACCGGGCCAAGACGAGGATATTCAATGGTGCATATACAGTGTGCCGGATTCCTCAAACAGGAATGACTGATATGCTCCTCCAGCGCAACTGTAGTTGTGCTGGGTGCACTCCGAGATATTCAGACTTGGGCATGCAAATGGGACCATAATGTATGCAAAGGTGCAAATGGGGCCATTGCATGTCATTAACCCCATTTGCAAGAGCTGAGCAGGGTAGCCGGTGAAATGTGCCTGGCGCCCTGCACAGCATGTGTATGGACAGAGGGGTCCTGTGGCAAACCCTCCCATCACGTAGCCGAGATTGCAGTAAAAATGAATAAAAGTCAGCCCTGGTAGTCCAGTGGTACTCCTCCCTCCCATAACCCCAATCATGGGGAATATCAAATTGACACAAACCCCAGTAGCCTATGGACCCCCCTCCTGTAGCCGCGATCGTTGAATATGACAACTGTCACTAGCCCTGGTGATCTAGTGGTCCCCCACCCCTCCCGATGCACGATCATTGTAAAATGAATTATTTCCACTTCCTGGTAGTCTAGTGGTCCCCACCCCTTCCGATGCACCGATTGCGGTGATCTATAATGCAATATATCCTGATGGTCAGTGGCACCCCACCAGCCTGGACCCCGCCCACTCAGCTCCCCATCGCCGGCGGACAGCTGCAACCCGCCAGCATTCCTCGGTGCTCGCTCAATGACAGCTACAGTACGGGCTGTAAGCTGTCATCGGCGGCAGCCGGGCAATATGCGGATGGGTTGCAGCTGTCCACTGATGATGGGGGGCTGGTGGGCAGGGGGTCCTGAGCGGGTGGTGCTACTGATCACCAGGGATATATTGCAATACAGAGGTGACATAGACAGCCCGCTCTGAGTGCTGTATAATATTTTTTATATAAAATGTATTAATGACCGCCTCTGCTGAAAATCAAATGTTCTAGGAATGACCTCACTCATCTCTCCCTCCCCCAAGATTTCAGCTCACAGCTGCAGGCCAAGACAACTGCTGACAGCATGTATCACACACTCAGTTTTTAGAGACAGTGTGTTACCTGGAAGACTTTAATCAAGGATCCTGTTTCTCTGAGTTAATTACAGAGCTGTTTTGGGTTAACTTTGTTAAGAGGGAAAATGATAAAAAGGTTTATGATGTTGAAGAGAAAACACAGGTTATTACACAGAGTTGAGAGGTTATAAATGCTCATATGGAGCCTGTGTGAGGAGGGTACAGCATGAGATCAAAGAAAGTGTCATTTGAAACTTGTTATGCTAAGGTTGCAGAATAAATGCTTTGAAATTACATCCTGTGGTTGTATAGAAATATATGTTTTTAGATATTTTGACAGAGGAGGAGCTGGATGACCTCATCCAAAAGGGGTTGGCAGATACAGCTTGTAAAGATTATTCTGTTTCACTGCAGTGACACCTTTTATCGGACTCAGACCAAGATAACATCTGAGCACTGAAAACAGATATTTAGATAGCTAGACAAAATCTAAATATTGTTGTAGGAATTGCACTGTTTTAAACCTTGTTTTGTTTAAAGATATGTATGTCTTGTGATATGAGTTCTATACTGTATGTTTGATCGATTATTATATATTTTAGTAAAAACTCTTAATTTTAGAGAGAACCTGGTCTGTCTTTGAATTGCTTTCTTTTGTTAAGAAATATTTATGGTTATAGCAGACAGCAGACATAAGCTTGTATGGTGGTACCAAATTGGAAAGAGAAGCGTTTTAAATCTGAGGTCTTTATTAAAGTTTTAAAGGGTTCATTTCTGCACGCCTGGTTAGGTGCCCGTAGGGCAAAGATATCTGGCCCCAAGACAGCTATATCTGAGCCTGTGCATTGGGTATGCTAGCAAGAGGTTAACAGTTTGAATCTCTCCAGAACTGGAGACCAAGGTTGATCCGAACTCACAAAACAGACAAGAGGTTACCTTGTCTGTTACACTGTTCACAAGACTGCGCTCAGAGGTTGGCACTTTGGGAGTAGGGCCTGACCTGCTGAGTAAATCTGTGACACAGAGCACCAGTGATCGGTGCATCGGGAGGTGTGGGGACCACTAGATCACCAGGGCTAGTTGACAGTTGTCATATTCGGTGATTGTGGCTATGGGAGGGAGGGGTTCCACTAGACTACCAGGGACCATATGGGTGCTTGTGAGCGGTGTTTGGATGGGCTGGTGGCCATACACAGCTGGCGGCTGCTGTGTTGCGCCCTGCAGTTCAACAGCCCACCTGTGGGTGGCGGCATTTGAGCCTTTTGTTCTGGCTCAACCTTGTGCAGGTTGCAGTGCATCTAGGGGTTGTGCCAGCAGATGCTACCACATCCCAGGCTGAATATCAGGATGTGCCGCGCTACATGGGCACACCCCTTCAGATGCGCTGCATACATTACCAGTGCGCCTGGCACATCGGAACTTGCGCTGTGCAAGTCCCCTTTGAATATCGCACTGGGTGCAGTGCAGGGGTTGCGCCAGCACATCCCCTTGGAATACCCAGCCCCATGTGTCTTAATTTTTTTAAATGGAACATAAACCGTGTTTTTGTATTCTACATTTTTACTATAATTAGAAATGTAATCTATGGATAATGCTAATATTAACATTGAAACCCATACAAAAATGTTGCCATAAAACCGTTGTTAGAGCTGGAATGACAGTGTTATGAGATCTCTTAATACTTTTGTGCCGCTCCTGAGTGATGGTATTACGAGAAAGAACATTCCTTATGTTGCATGCAGTCTAATGCTTCGACGAGCTGGCTTTCACTGTAATATACGTACAGTACAGTAAAAGGCGGCTCGCCACTGACTCAAAATCCTCCAGTCTCTCTCTTGCTCACACCTCTCTCCATCTCTGCACTCTCTTCTAAACCCTGAGGAAAAAGTTGCAAATTGTAAAATAAAGGAGAAGCTCATGGAGGGGGTTATGTCGCTTGCTCTTCAGTCTTTCTCTCATAGCCCTGCTGCTCACAACTCGTCTCTCTCTCTCCCCGACTCCTGCATTAAAAACACATGAATGTTTTACATGAAATAAAAATGAGCTAATGGGGGGATCTATTTCAGCAATATTTAGAATTTCAGTTTTCAGCCCTCAATCATTGGCTAACCTACTGGTGAGTACAGTAATTTTACAATAAGTGAAAACTTCTTGGATCCATATTAACAAATAGGGACTGGGTATTTCATGGCTATAATGCCATTTCTTTTTTTTCAGTTATATATTTATCAGAGCGGGAACTCCATCCTGCACCACCCGTCCAAATCCTTGACCACTTCAACATTTCGAGACCCCCACGGATTCGCCTGTGGCGGGTCCAGGAAGGAAAGGCTACCTCCTCCGGACCACAGTCCAAACCGGGAGGCCATGACTGTGGACCAGTGGAACAGAGGCGGGACCTCATGGAGCCCCAGCCACCATTTTCTACTTTTTTCTCTGTGCCCTCCCGCGCAAGGCGAGCACGCCAAGATGGGGCCACGACCACACCCACTGGCTGCTGGTCTATCTGCCTGCATCATCCCCCAGACCCCACTAGAGGAGCGATCGACGGGCGGGATGACGATCCCTCCTGCCCTGAGAGAAGAGGCATTCCTCTGGACTCTCAATCCTCTCTCGCCCCTGCCAACTCTGGCGGCCCAGGCTCGTTCCCGAACCCATGTTGACTGTGTGCTAGCGAGGTGAAGCGTCCAGTGCCTCAAACCTTAAGCGCCACGGGCCAGCCCTATAATACCATTTCAAAGTTCTGGTGACATGTTTGTATTGCTGCTCTGGGTTGGACCTGAAAAGGGGCCTTTGGTCCAGTGTAATTTACCCGGTTAACAAATGAATAAATAAATTAAAAATAAAAATAAAATAAATGTTGGAACCTCTCGAGCTTCACTGTTGATGTTGATATGTCACTAGAACCTCTGAATGGTAATATAGCCTAATACACAGCCCCCCATCTATTATTCTATTTATTGTTAGAAATGTGGCATAAGCTGGGCTGCCTGCAGTGATAGAGCTACCGCTGCTTGCAATGCCGACGACCCAGATTCAGGAACAAACCCAGAGTTGTAGAGAGCCTGGGGGGGATGCTGAGCATCTAATGCATTGCTTGCTTTTCCAGGGATGGAGGGAGGATCTGGCACCCGCGGTATACCAACCCCTAGCGACAGCTAGGGGTAGGTGAGCCCTGGGCCAGTGCCGCAGCTGGATTAGTGGAGGCAGGCGGACGTCTGCACATCAGGGGCAGGAATGTGCCTGGCAGTGTGCTGAGGTCATTGCACATCCACTTCCACCATGGAGGAAACAAGCAGAACAAAGCAGAAAACACCTTGGACGACAAGCAAGCATGACATCCAGGATCCTTGCGGGGACCCAGGAGCAGGCATAAAAATAGGCAGTTTACAAAAAAATGTCAGGATCCTTTCAGGGACCCAGCAAACAGATGTAGGGTATATCCCCTAGCCGACGGGGTGGGGAGGCATAAATAGTCAGTTTACAACAAAACAATGTGGGCATGTGTGATATCTGTAATACTCCATATGTTATTTTGTGTTTCTTTTGAAATAGTCCAGTTTTTCCTTAAGGTCCTCTGTTTTTGCCCAGTATATACATTTTTTAATTTAGTGTTTATTAAAAGTTGTTACAATGAAACGACTATTTACAGCAAGCGATATGCAAAGTCGATTGTCAAAATTAAGTACAATATACATTAGCCATAAAGACAGTGAACTACTGGTTAGCACAATGCAAGCAAGGTACCATAGTGATGAAGGAGAAAAAAATGATATGGCATGTAACCATAGTCCACGTATATAACCAATAGAAGGAGGTATGCTTTGCACTTACAATAGACTGCCCATAGCTTGGCCTTCTTGGACAGTAAACAGTTCCTTTCCTATGTAAAAGTCAAGTAGTAGTAGTTGGTGAGTCCCAGTCAGGTTGGAAATAGTCGGAGACACCTACTCTCAATAAAGGGAATGGGCTCCTACAGAAGTAGATATTACATACTAGGGCGAAATCCAGGTCAGCCGGACCCAGGGCTGCCATAAAGCCATGAATTGTGGTGTATGGGCCTGGAGGGTGTACATGACATTCTTACATTTACTTACAGTATAGTGTTCACAGTGGCTTGCCATTGTGAGATAGTGGATTTTGCACTTGTAACCACAAGCAGGTAAAAAAGCGTTTAGAGGCTAACAGAAGTATAGGCACTGGATGCAGGACCAGACAGACCCCAGTGGGGAATGAACAGCATGTGGTTATAGATGGAGAGAGCACATCAGGATCCAAAGAAAGGAGTCAAGTTGTCCAGGTCCTTCCAGAAATCATCCAGGACTGGGCAGCCCCCAAAACTGTGGGTATGATCTGCATTCTGTTTGCCAAACAGGTGCCAACAGAAACCAGATTGAGTTCCCATATACATTTATGGAGCCTGGATCCTGGGAAGTGTGAAAGTACCGAATTTGCCACTTCCTGGCGAATATTCACCAAGTTACAATTGCCATAATTTTGGGGATGGTAACGTTTATTTTGTCCATGGGGCATTATTATAAGCCATGCCCATTTCTTCAGTCCAGCTACTTAGGATATATTCAGCAGTATACACTTTAACAGCCTGCAGGCTCCGTAGAGATGCCCAGTAAGACACTGTAAAATGTCTTCTTTTAGGATACCCATGAATATGCTAAGTAATATGGGGAGGGGGTCTGGTAGTGCATGGGTTCGGTAACAATATTATGTAGTAACTATAATCTAAGCTGGAGGTACTGGAAGTGTTCCCTCCTGATCAGGACATAGTGCTCCTGCAGAATTTGAAAGGGCAGAAGACCCTGTTTGTCAAGGAGCTGAAAAGAGGTATGTGAGTCCTAAGTGCCTTCTGCGGTGGGCGTGTGATCTACCTGTAGAAGACAAAAATCAGCATTTTAGTTTTTAATTACATTACTTATGAGTTCTGGGACCCAGTGACATCAGTTGAGCAGGAGCCTTGCATGGAAAGTGTCACTCCAGGCTTTCGCTCAACTGTTGTCTCTGGGTTCCAGAACTCATAAAGAAAATATTGTTGGGCTGAAAAAGGCAGCATTAACAAGTGACTCTAAAAAGGAAAAAAAAAATAGGACTGTTTTAAAAAACACATTATTCTCTGTCCGTCTGCTGTCTGAAGTGTTGCTCTACCTTCAGCTTATTCTCTGTTATTTCCACCCAGTTAGAGGTGGCATAGGTGGAGACCTACTGCTAAAGGAAATCACAAATGGAAATTCCCAGGTAAGGAGCCCAGGAGACTCGGGTGAATGCCAGAATAGGAGGAGGGTCAGAGGCGGAGAAAACAGCTAGAGCACTGAGGTATGGCTCCAATATTTAAATAGTAGCTGGGGAGTGGTAGAACAGCTGACCACCGAACCTCAGCAAACTTCTAATTCACTGCGTCTGATCTCGACATGTTGGTGAGGTGCAGTGCTTAAAACCTGCTACTCGGTGCTAACAAAGAACAGAGAGCTCCCATACCTGAATAGGAGTTCCTTTGTGTTGTAAAATCATTTTTTTTTCAGAAGTCTCAAAGGAAGGGAAGGATCACAGTTTGCTCCGAGGAACTGGCAACATGATCTCCTTTGCACTTCCCACTAGCCTGCTGTGTCCCCACGCCTGATGTTTTATGATGTCTGTATAGGGAGAGGCAGGGGTGTGCCCGCTTCCTTTGTGCAGCGTCATTTCAAAATGGATTTACTTACTTTAATTGTTTTGAAGATCGATGCCAGGGTTCAACTAACAAGAACCTTTTGTTGAACCATGGCATCAATCTTACCCAAACCCAATTTAAAATAGGTATATCTGCATTAGAAATAATGTTGCATAGAAGTAAATGGTGCATGCTTCCTATACAGATGTTATAAAACGCCTTAGTGTGGGGTGGAGTGGGCTAGAGAAGTGGAAAGGGATCGTGCTGTCAGCCTCTTGTGGGGCAAATTACGCATCCTCCTTCCTTTGGGGCTGCAGAAAAAACTATTTACAAACACAGAGGAGCCTCAGGTAAGGAGCTGTCTGTTCTTTGTTAAAAGCACCGAGAAATATCAAAAGGTGTTCTTAAGTAACCTAATTTTGGTTTATTCTCCATTATTTCCACCCAGTTAGAGGTGCCATAGGCAGAGACCTGTTGTTAAAGGAAATGGGAGTTTCCAGGTAAGGAGCCAGAAAGGTCAGGAGAATGAATCTGCAGAATTCTCTTCAGCTCACGGAATTACTGTATCCCTTGGTACGGGAGAGGAACCTCCTCCAGCATCCCAGGCCTTGGGTATGCCTTCCTCCAGGCACTGCGAGTAAAAAAAACTCTAGCTACCCTAGCCATGAAAATAAGGTCAGACAACAGTGTCACAGTGACATACATAAACGATCAAGGGGCACAAAGAGCAGAGAGATGCTAAAATCTTCTCTCTGGCAGCAGTTCACTTGAGAGGGAGCTGAACATGTAGGCTGATTGGCTAAGCGAAGAATGTCCATCCAAGGGCATGATTGTTGAACTCTGATGTGTTTGACCTTCTGTGTCACAGGTTCAGTTGTCCCCAGATTGACCTGATCTGTTCTGACTTTCTGCATAGAACTAAAGCAACACCAGGCTTGCTATACAAGCTCTGGCACACCCTGCAGTTTTTAGCAGTTCAGAATGCAAAACTAACTGCAGAGGACAGACATGAAATACAATTCCAGAATCAGTGCAAGAAGGGGAATTTATGCATGAAAGTCAAAAGGACTGGGAAAGGTGCTCTTTAAAGAAAAAATGTGCAAATACTGACCTCCCCACCCTCAAAAGCTAATCCCGATTAAGCTTTTTATGCAGAAAATCCCTTTTTCCAGCAGCCACCTACTTTATTTTTATTTCGAAAGTCTGCGAACCAGGAATATGGCGGCCATGTAGCTCCATTTACTGTAAAAGCACGGCGCCACCATGTATTGAAGCAAGCAGTGCAGCACTGCACTTTACAGTACATAGAGCTGCACAAGGTCCGCCATTCCCAGTTCTCGCAAAACTTTATAAAATAAACAGTCACCAGTGGTCGTGGACCACCCGCACACTCTTCCCCACCCTCACCCCCCCAGGCATGACGCTTCCTTTATAGCCAAGGTTCTGACATCACTTCCTCAACAGGTCTTGGGGCAGAACTGTCATATTCTTAATAACCCAGCACAGTGCATAAAGGGTAAGAACACACCACACAAAGGAAGGAAAAAAATAGATATATATTACATATTGTATATTATAAGGAGAGGGACAGTGGGAGTGGTGCAATGCACTGGCTGTGGGGCAGCAGTTTTCCGGGAGACATTCTGGAAACTGCGTTGCTGTCTATCTGCAGGCAACTGTCAGCTCTGAGGGAGGAGGTAGCCCACCTCCAGGCTGAACTGGCAAGGACTAAGGAGGCCTCCCCACCCAAAGAGCACCACTGCCACAGAGGCTGCCAAGTATGAAGAGCAGTTGGACCACAGTGGGTTCTGGGAGGGCAGGCTGGTGGAACAGAGGCGAAGCCCCATAGTTGTACCTCTACACAAATCATATGCCAGTCTGGCAGAGCAAGGTTCCTCTATGATGGCACCTCAGTGGAGACCAAGAAGAATGCTGAGGACACCCAGAAGGGAGACCACAGATGGGTGGAAGGGACACCACAGGGAAGGAAACAGCTTCTGATAGGGGACTCAGTTGTTAGAGGGTAGACCTGGGGAAGGGAGAGGAGAGGGAAGTAAGGTACCTGCCTGGTGCCATGGCTTTGAGGGACAAGAAGCGAATCCTCTGGATTGCAGAAGCAGCATCACAGGAGAGGGAACTAGATATCATTGTCCACCTTGGGACAAATGACCTAGCTAGGCATGGGATCACTGCAGTGCAGGATGAACTTGTGGAGTTGGGGAGGGCCTCAGACAGGTAGCAAGCACAGTAACCTTCTCAGAGGTGCTGCCAGTCCATGGCAGGGTGAGGTTAGGTACTGCACACCATGCAGTTTAATGAATGGTTGCAGAAATGGTGCGGAGCACAGGGCTTTGGCTTCATTGGGGACTGGGGTACACCTGGAGAGATGAAGGTTTATACTGGCAGGATGGTCTGCATCTGTCCATGAAGGAACCAAGATCCTAAGAGACAGGTTTAAATGATTCCTTGGCAAGCTTTTAAACTAGCCATGGGGAGGTGCTAATAAGAGGCAGAAAACTTCAAGCCTCCCCACAAAACATGACGGGAGTAAGGTAAACACTGAGGTACAGTGCTCAACAGAGGGCAGGACAGGGGTAAATAGAAAATAGACAAGGGCAAAAAGAGCCGCATGGGGAAGAAGGATAAAGCCAACATTAAATGGAGGGCAGTGAGTACCAATGCTCTGAGTCTGGGAAACGAGCTTCCTGAGCTAGTAGCCTTGATGGAAGATGAACACTTGGATATTGTGGCAGTCACAGAAACATGGTACACAGGAACCATGACTGGGATGTCAACATATCGGGTACACAGTCTACAGAAGGGACAGGGAGGGAAAGAGGAGGTGGAGTAGCTCTATACATAAGGGAAGGATCAAAGCTACAGATCTAAAAAGTAAAGGGGAGAGACAAGAGGCACTCTGGGTCACCTTGGAGACAGGGAATGACATCACAATTTGCACAGGGTTGTATACAGACCCCATCTCAAGGGAGGAAATGGACAAGAAAATGATAGAGGACATTCTCAAAATGGCTGAAAAAGGGGAGATACTGTTAATGGGGACCTGAATATGCCAGATGTTAACTGGATGACATGTACTGCAGCCACATCCAAGAGCAGGGTCATTATCGATGCCCTGCAAGCAGGCCTTCTACAGCTAGTGTTGGAACCCACTCGGGAGGAACCAATACTAGACCTGGTACTCTAATGTAGAGAGCATCACAAATTTGGAAGTCAGTAGACATCTGGGAACAAGTGACCACTGCACAGTGTGCTTCACAGTAAGCACAACCATGGAGACAAGCCATACAAAACAAGCATACTGGACTTTAGAAGGGCTGACTTTGGCAAAATGGGTGAATACCTGAGGAATACACTAGCAAATGGCCAAAAAGGAGGGTGGAGAAACAATGGAGAAAATCAAAACTGCCATCATAGAGGCAACAAGCCTTTGTGAAACGGATAAAGAAAAACAAAGCGGAGTAAAACCACTATGGTTCTCAAAAGAGGTGGCAGGGAAGGTTAAAGAAAAAAGGCTGCATTCAGAAAGTTTAAGGCATCACAGAAGGAGCACAACAGGAACTGTATCAATTAAAGCAGAAAGAAGTGGGGAAGGCAGTCAGAATAGCAAAAGCCCAAACTGAGGAAAAATAGCTAAGTCAAGAAGGGTAAAACCTTTATAGGTACATTAGGGAGCATAGAAAGGTTAAGGGAGGAATAGTGAAGATTAATAAGGAGAGGAGAGGTGGGCAGAGGAGACAGTGAAAAGGCAGAGATACTGAATGAATACTTTTGCTCAGTATTCACAAAAGAAGATGAGGAGGAGTTACCTAAACCAGACAATAAAAGCACTCTGGGTAGAGGGTTGACACCAGTCCATTTACAGAAGAAAGAGTCATGAAAGAACTCCTAAAACTCAAGGTGGACAAAGCAATGGGGCCTGATGGGATTCACCCAGAATCCTAAAAGAACTAAGGAGGACCTAGTGACACCACTGACCACACTTTTAACAAATCACGGGAGGATGGGGTGGTACCTGAGGACTGGAGGAGGGCAGATGTGATTCCTCTTCACAAAAATGGGAGCAAGGCAGAAGCAGGACTACAGACCTGTAAGACCTGTTTGACCTCAGTGGTAGGGAAATGATGGAATCACTTCTGAAAGAAAGAATTGTTGAGTACCTAGGGCCAGCGGGGCACAGGACCCAAAGCAGCGTGGATTTACAGCAGGAAGGTCATGTCAGGCAGATCAATAGATTTCTTTGACTGGGTGACCAAAGTAATAGACCAGGGAGGGGCTGTGGATATGGCCTACCTAGACTTTAGCAAGGCATTTGACACAGTCCAGCACAAAGATTAATAATCAAGTTAGCCAGCTTGGGAGTGGGTCCCAGGGTGGTAGCCTGGGTTGCAAACTGGCTGCACAACAGGACACAGAAGGTAACAGTGAGTGGAACACATTCCAAGAAAGGGGTCACTAGTGGAGTACCTCAGGGCTCAGTACTGGGTCCAGTCCTCTTTAACATCTTTATAGGTGACATTGCAGAGGGTCTGGAGGGAAAGGCCTCTTTGCAGATGATACAAAGATCTGTAACAGAGTTGATACACGGTGGGGGGTTAGAAAGGATGAGAAGGGACTTGGCAAGGTTGGAGGAATGGTCAGACATATGGCAACTTAGATTCAATGCAAAGAAGTGCAAGTAATGCACCTGGGAAACAAAACCCAGGAGAAGAGTACAATAGCAGGGAGGTACTAACAACAACAAAATGGAACGGACTTGGAGGTAGTCATATCATATCATCTAAAGGTGGGTAAGCAATGTGAAAGTCAGTAAAGAGAGCCAGGGGATACTGGGATGCATAGGAAGGGGCATCAGAAGTAGAAAAAGGAAGTGATTATCCCTCTGTACAGACAATTGGTGAGACCCATCTGGAGTACTGTGTGCAGTTTTGGAGACCTCATCTACGCAAGAACATAGACAGGATGGAAGCAGTCCAGAGGAGGGCAACTAAAATGGTGCAGGGTCTGCATCAGAAATCATATGAAGAGAGACTGAGAGAGCTTAATATATATACCCTTGATGAAAGTAGGGACAGGGGACATGGTAGAACGTTCAAGTACCTCAAGGAATCAACAAAGTCCAGGAGGGTAGCATCTTTCAGTAAAGAGAGTGTGTAAGAACAAGGGACACAATTTAAAGATAGAGGGGACGGCTCAGGGGTAATGTGGAAATCTTTTTCACAGAGAGAGAGTGGTGGATCGTGGAACTGCCTTCCTGGGGAGGTTGTTGGGCTAAAACAGTGGGGGAATTCAAACATGCATGGGACAGACACAAGGCAATTGTAGTGGGGGTGGCAGGAAGTAGCTATTGGTTAACTAGAATCTGCAGCTTATTCAGTAGGTAGGAAATGGGCAGACTGGGTGGGCCAAGTGGTCCTTATCTGCCGTCCAAAGTCTATGTTTCTATGTTTCAAAACAAAGTAAGTGGCTGCTGGAAAAGGGATTTTCTGCATAGAAAGCTTAATGGGGTTAAGCCTTCGGGGCATGGAGATCAGAATTTGCAGTTTTCCTTTAAGATACATCTCCGTTTTCATACAATATCCCCAAACTTTGTCAGTTTCATTCCTGTGACCAGTACATTCAGTCTTCTTAACAGGTGCAGCCAATGAAGACATCATGTCAGAGGGCTAATTTTCATTTACAAACAAACTTGTGGAGGTCAAAATGCATCTCGGGTTAACCCCTTGAGTTCCAAATAATTTTTACAATCATTTCAATGGTGCAACTATATACATTTGCAAACCATGGGATCCCAGTTTCAACAAAGATTTGCATATACTTTTTAACCACAGAGAAGTAAAGGGGGCTGGGTAAGAAAAGACAGAAATAGCAAGAAACAGCTAGTGAAGGCAGGGAGATAGTGGGGTGGGGTTGGGAGGTGGGACTTTCAGAGTGGCCAGTTCCCTAAATGGCACAGTAAAATTTGATTGCACAATCATACAGGCAAAGACAGAGAAGTGGCAGAAATAGGAGAGGTCAGAACAGATCCTTATCTTTAACTCTTTCTGCATAACAAATGGTACAGGGTCTTATGTCACACACACCCCTGTTAAAGAGGGAGCCTATTTTTCTCTTCTTAATATTCCTTAAAAAAAGTTTACAAAATCTTCTTTATTTCTCTTTGAACATTACATTAGAACATTTACAGCTGTCTGCACATGCAGTGTCCCTTTTCCATACCACATTTTACAGCAAACAGTTCAGTTTAGGCACACACACATTTTGTTTTCAACCTTCTGAATTCTCAATTCCTAAACCATATTGTGACAGAAAATCAGCACTGACATTCTATTTTCCAAATTTGTGCATCAGTTTAAATTTAAACAACTGTAGTGCCAGGTACACCCTGTGATGCTGGAATTTTTATCCTTTATTTGGTAAGGCCAACAGGGGATTGTGATCTGTTGTAAGTAGGCATGGATGGGTAGTGAAGTAACCAACCCGAAGTACTACCTATGGGTACCTCTAAACTACCCAAAATTAACCTAAAATACCTAATCAAAAACGGGTAATTGGTTCAGGTCGGGTAGTTACTACCCTATTCTACTACCCTAACTGTCCCTGGTGTCTAATGGTCCCTCCTGCCGATCGTCGACCCTATAATGATCATTCCCTGGTGTCTAGTGTTCTCCCCCCACACTGCCATTGGTCAGCCTGATGTTATGATCATCCCTTGTGTCTAGTGGTGTCCCCTTACCCCACCCCAATCACCAGCCCGATGTAAAATAAAAATATTTCCCTTGTGTGCCCCTCCCCGACTGCTGGCCTGATGTTAAATAAAAATCTTTTCCTGATGTCTAGTGCCCCCGCCTCGCCGATCTCTGGCCCATTTGTAAACAATTTCTTTATCTTTCCTGGTGTATAGCATTCCTTTCCCTCACCTGCACCCAAGCCTCTTGTTGGCCAGCCTTGGTGGAGGCGGAGGGCGGTACCAGTTGCCGAATGGCAGTGGGGAGTGGAGTGGTGTGGCACTACCTGCCAGGGTGGGGATATGCTAGACGCCAGTGAATGGAGGACTACCTTTCTATTACAAGGGATTGAGGATATGGAGGGGTCCACTAGACACTAGGTAATGGTATAACTTCCTAATACAGGGAATCAGGATTGGGGGACCACTGGACACCAGGGAAACCGTGACATTATGTCGGCGGGTGATGATTGGGTAGGGAAGGGACCACTGGGCACTAGGGTTACCACCTTTAAGAAGCCCAAAGTGGGACATTTCTTACTGAAACATGATTTTTCGTGAGGACAGTAGGTGACCTCGTACCAATGCAACAGACTTGTTTTCTCTATATAATCAGAATTAAGGCTAAGTATTATAGTTTCTTAGTGACTTATATTGTTTATTATCATTCTAAGGTATTTTAGTTAAGGTATTATAGTTTTCTGCAACATTTAGTCGAAAGTTAGAAAATATTTTTCTACCGTAAAGTCAGGACATGTATTATTTTTCATGTTTTTGCAGGACACAGTTGCTCAAATCAGGACTGTCCTGCAAAAATCAGGACAGGTGGTAACCCTACTGGGCACCAGGAATACTACAGATAACATCAAGCATGGGGGCACTAGACACCAGGGAAAGATAAAGAAATTATTTAACATCGGGCTGGAAGTAGGCGGGCGCTCTTGAGATGCCATACTGGCCATAATGGAGCCACTTGGCATCATTTGAGAAGAGTAACAGGTCATTGACATGACAGCTCAGTCGGCAACCAGCCATGGTGGAGAGCAGAGGGATGTGCCAGTCGCCGGCTTGGGGTTGGGATGGGAGAAGGCACATCCCTCCACTCACCACCATAGCCAGTCACCGACTGATCTGTCATGTTAATGACCCATTACCCGACTCAGGAGTTATACTGTTATGTCTGGCAGAGTAGTTTCACAAACACACTCAGCAGGTCAGGCCCTGCTCCCACAGTGCCAACCTCAGAGTGCAATAGTGTGAACAGGTAACAGCCAGGGTAACCCTCCGGTCTATTTTGGGTCCAAATCACCTTTAGTCTCAAGTTCTGGGGATTCAAACTTTGAACCTTATGCTAGCATACCCAAATGTACAGGCTCAGATAATATTCTCTTAGGGGGATGCAATATATCTTTCGCCTAAGGGCACCTAACTAGGTATCCAAAATGAACGCTTAAAACTCTGTAAAAGACCTTAGGTATATTCTTACCTTTTACCAAGCATAGTAACACCATCAAGCCCTTGAACAGTTGTCAGACTTAAGAATACATGCCTCACATGCAAAAAAATAACTGAGGAGACTTGCAGTATCTTTTTTTTTTTTGTGGACTCTATTTTCACCCTACCTTTGGGGCATCTCTCAGGTTTCCAATTCTCAGCTCTGAAGCTCCACGCTCACGTGAACCATCCTCCACAGGCTACATCAGTTTCAGGACCCCAGTCTCTCTCAGACCCCTCAGAGGGCCCGGGATCCCCAGGGAGGTGCAGAGGCAGCCGACCTTAAACATGTGGCATTGGGCTGCAGTGGTCAATGTCTCTCACCACGCCCGATGGGGATTTTATAGTTTTCTTCCCAGCGTCTGGAGCGTGCAATGACATCCTGCTCAAGCGTATTGCTTGCCCCCGCACACCCGAAGCGCCCGCCATAACTTAGCCCCCTGATTCTGCAGCCATGCACTGTGGTGCCTCCGGCTCCGCCAGAGGTCGCAGTGCATCGGGCTGATGGAACCCTCCAGGGAAGGAGAGCAGTCCCTAGGATGCTCAATCCTTCCTGTCAACCTCACGACCCGGCTCGTTCCCGAACCCGGGATGCCAGGCAGTATCTTAAAGAAAATGTTTACTAAAAATGGATAAAACCAGTAAGATAAAATACAGAACAAATACCAAACAACATCACAATCACATAAAAGAAAAACAAGGAAAACTACAGAACAAACTCCTACCACAATAAATTTAGATCTTTTCTATCTAATGTATTACCTCTGTAAGTGCAGTTAAATGAGATATTTGTTTCTTAAGAGCCCAAAAGATATGTCCTACATTTTAAACACAAGTATCAGTTTAAACTATGTGTCTCACACCTCTTCTATGAGTCATCTATTTCCTCCTTTTAGAATATAAAATTAAAAACATGGTTCTGGGGACATGGATATGTTGTTCATCCACACTGTCTGGCAGGTTCCTTGCCGCTTTAAATCTTGCGGAAGGTCTTCAAGCTGGCTCCTCCCACCCACCGGGTGGTAAAACTCTTGGCTCCGCCCCATGGCCAGATCTTCCTTACGCTTGGAAGCTCAGGTTTCCTCCTTAGCTCTGCATTTTTGACTGGTTCCTGATTCTTCGTTCGTCCGAATTTAGTTTTGAAGTTTTCTAAACTTGGTCTTCTTTCCTCATGGCTGCAATGGACAATTCGTTTCCGGCTCTCGGGCGCCCTGAATATCTCCAGGACTGATCCGCACTCCACGTGTGTATACTGCCTCGACTTAGACCCACGACCCGCAGGTCTGTGAGGTTGTGCCGCCACTTTTGACCAACGTCTTGGAGGATTGTGCTGCCCGATTGAGGCTCTGGCACCTGAGGATTTTTCCCTGCCGGAAAAAACCCAAAGAGGCTCGTTGGGCAGTGTCCAAGGCGGCTGACTTGGCTGAGCAGCTCGAGCTCTCTATCGCCTCTTGAGGAGGAGGTGGCCCAGGCCGCATCTCCTTCCTCCTTGTTCGTGGCGTTATCCCGCTCTCTGAATTCCTCTCATCGGCTTCGTTCAAGGAGCTTTGCCAGTCCTTTCTCTGAAGGAGAGGGCCATCGGGACATGCCTCTCGGCCCAAGATGAGGGAGTTCAAGGTGAATCCCATCGTCGGCGTTGTGGGAGCGGGAGGCTCTCCTTCCCTGGACAGCCGACCATCGACCCGGTCCCGAGGTTGCGTCAGGCTGTTGGCTTCGGTGTCCCGTCAGGCCAGCCTGCCGAGACTCCCGTCGGCGTAGTCGAGTTGTCTCTCGACCCGTCGGCGGGTGGTCGACTGGAAGAGCCGTCAACCCTTCTCCGCCCGGTTCACCGGTGGGGCCGAGTTCTGCCCTGCGCCTTTTGGGGCGCAGTCCTCGGTCAAGCGCCGAGCTGAGGGAAGAGCGGGTGTCCCCGCCCTTCCCAGGACCCGCCTCGGTTTCACCGAGGGTCTCGTCTGTCCTCATCTCGGCCAAGTCGTCCCACTGACTTCGGGCGGTCTCGGTCTGGGCACCGAGATTAAGTGGCAACACCGTTCCTCCTCATCATCCTCCTCGGATGAGGAGAGACTTCGGCGCAGATTGCGTCTACGTTCTGAGGAGGACATGTAGCAGCGGCAGTTGCTGTTGTCGGGAATCAATCGACTCGATTCATTCCCGGCTATCAAGTGGCTGCCGCCTGAGCGGCGAAGCAACGGCTGCGCCCGCGGTCGAGATGCCCATTTCTGGGCGGTTGTTCGACCAAATCTAGCTGCCCCACCGATTGTGGTGGAACCTCGGTCGGGTCACGGTCTGCCCGCGGTTGTCGGTCACCCTCACTCCCGGCCGCCATCGGCAGGTGAAGGTGGCTCAGGCCTGAGGCAGCTCTTTGCAGACCCTTCGAGTCCGATGGCGACTCCTCCATGTTCCCCAGGTGGGTGGACCTGGACTCCTCCGGGGCCAGTCTCTGGACGATAGCCCATCGTCCTTTCTGGGTCTGCTTAGGCTCATCTTGGAGTTTACCAGGATGCAGCTCGAGCCTGTGTCCAAGCGGGCCCATTATCCCTGCGGAGATTCTAGACCAGGGGATACACCCACGGAGGCCTTCCCTGTGGCTGAGGCCATTGTCGGCCCAGCCTTGGAGCTTTGGCAGCGGCCTGCTTCCTCTCCTGCGCCCTCGGACAGGATGGCCAGGAAGTATGCGTCCCTATCGGCTCTTTGCCCGGTTTCTCGGAGCACCCCTCGACTGAGGGTTAGTTACCGATAACGTCTTCCAGCATTCGAGCGCTCGGGGCGTGGATAGGTCTCCGACAAGGAATCAAAAGACTGGACTCTGTCAGGCGCCAAGGTTTATGCTGCATCCTCCCTCGGCCTCTGGCAGGCCAGCTCGGCCGCTGATGGCACACTTCTCCCACGCCTCATGGGCTCCTGGATGAGGTGATCCCTCATCTCCCGACCGACCTCGGACCACGGCCCGTCAGGTGCGGGACCAGGAAGAGCGATGGCTAAGCAGCAGCTTCAGACTGCTCTGGACATAGGTGATTCCTGTGCCAGGTCAGTAGCGGCGTGGCCGACGCAGTGCGCTGCAGGGTGGCTGAGGATATCCACCTTCTCGCGGATACCCAGCACAAGTTGGCGGACATCCCGTCTTGGGGACTGACCTCTTCGGCCCTGGAGTGGAGGGACACCTCCAGGGATCGAAAAGTCCAGCACCACTCTGGACTCGGTCACCTCCGCCCAGAGGGGCAAGGGCCGCCGGCAACATCAGCGTAAGTCCCTCGGTCCCTGGCATGACCAGCCCATCAGCACCAGCATGAGGCCAGCAGGCTTTTGCTAGCATCCCAAACCCAAGCCAGCGGCTTCCTCTAATGGGAAGCAAGGAGGTAAAGGCCCAGGGCTCCCTCAGCCAGCCCCTCCTCCAAGCCTGCTCAGTGACGGGTTGAGGGTGTTCACCCCAACCTTGCCACCCTTCCTGGGTCCCCCCTGTGAGGCAGCTCCTCACTTCCTTCCACCTGGTCGCTATCACACAGACCGTTGGGTGTGGGAGGTGGTAGGTAAGGAGCCTGTCTCCGGTTTCGAGCAGGCCCTTCCCTTCGACCATCGCCCTGGGGACCACGGGGTCCAAAGCCTCGCTGTCGACCCGCAAGCCGATATTGCCCTGCGCCCGGGATAGAAGTGATCAGGAAGGTGGCGGATCCTCCTCCAGACCCGGGGTTCATGTCCAGGTATTCCTGGTCCCCAAATGGACGGGGACTGGTGCCCCATTCTCGACCTGCACGACCTGAACAGGTTCCTAAGGTCTCGGACCTTCAGGATGGTCACTCTGGCTCAGATAATCCCATCCTTGGAGCAGGCGTGTGGTTCTGTTCCCTGGACTTCAGGACACGTTCTTCCGTTCCGATCCATCCGTCTCATCAGAGGTTCCTCCGCTTCAGGCGGAGGGATCCTTCGAGTTCCGGCCATGCCCTTCGGCCTCTCTCCAGCTCCCAGGGTCTTCACCAATGCATAGCAGTGGTGACAGCATTCCTCTTGGCGCCAAAGGGTCAGGTGTACCCCTACCTGGACGGCTGACTGATTGCAGCCCCTCCAGAGTGGAGGTGAGGCGGTCAAGTTCTGGCCCTCCAGGTTGCTCTCAGATTGGCCTCCTCTTCAATGAGGCCAGGTCGGAACTCGTGCTGAAGCAGGTGATGATATTCATCGGGCAGAGCTCAACTCTCTTGGGCCAGAGCTCAGCTCCCGGCGGACAAGGCGAGGTTTTCCTCCTTTGCCCAATCATTTCTGGTTGGGCAATCTCCTCCTGCCGGGACTTCCTGCACCTCCTGGGCCTCATGGCGGCCTGCACCAGCATGGTCCGTTGGGCCCGTTGGTAGATCGTCCCTTCAGTGGGGACTGGCCAGCCAGTGGTCACAGCGGTGAGATCCATTGGACCAGCCCGTGACAGTGACCCAGGAGATTTGGAATGCTCTCCAGTGGTGGACCGTTCTGGCACATCTGCAGGAGGGCATCCCGTTAATCCGCCCAGGTCGACGGTCTCTATCGACCGATGCATCTCTGATGGGTTGGGGTGCCCATCGGGGAGCACAGGCGCCGCGGCCTCTGGTCCCTCTGGAGTCGATGCCATATCAACCTGCTGGAGCTCGGCGTCCGCCTAGCTCTCACGCCTCGCTCCGTTTCTCACGGGTCAAGTGGTTCAGGTCAGGCGGACAATACCACGACCATGTGCTACCTAATCCGCCAAGGACGGACGCTCTCCTTGCCGTTATGTAAGGAGGCTCTCCGCATATGGTCGTCGCAGCCCGGAGGTGCATTCCTAGCCATTTAGGTGGCAGGAGCCTCCAACACCCTGGCCGATGCCCTAAGCCAGATAGGGGCTGCGTCTCACGAGGTTCTCTCCTGCCGGAGGTAGCACAAGATCTCTTCTCCCACTGGGTCACGCCTTGGGCGGACCTTTTCCCTCAGGGGAATCACAGGCCGAGACTGTTTCATGCCCGCCCCCTCAGCAGAGCTCGCTGCAGGGGTGCCTTTCGAGGCCGTGGACTCGGGCCTCTTCTGCCTTCCCCATTCCCTTGATCCACAAGGTGCTTCTCAAGGCGAGGAGGGACATGGCGCAGGTGATTCTGTAGCCCCAGACTGGTTCCGCCAGCACAGGTATCCAGCTCTCCTCAGTCTCAGCTCCAGGCTCCGGTGGCTTCCAGCCTGCCCGGACCTGATCTCTGTTATTAGTGGAAGGTATTCCATCCGGACCTTCAATCCCTGCACCTGATGGCCTGGTTCCTGAGCAGCTAGATTCCAGGCCTTGGGTCTTCGGCGAGGTCCTCAACGTTGTTGAGGCGTCCCGTCAGGAGTCGACCAGATAATGCTATGCCTTCAAATGGAAGAGTTTCTCCATTTGGTGTTAGGAAAGGAGCCTGGACCATTCCTCCTGTTCCTCGGCAAGCATTCCGGACTACCTGTGGTCCTTTTCTCAGCAAGGGCTTCGTCGACGACCCTTAAGGTGCACCTGGCAGCCATCTCTGCCCTCGGGCGTGGGCCAGAAAGCAGTCGGTGGCGCAGAAGAAGGTGGTCTGGTGCTTTTCTAAGGCCTTTATCACATTTCCCTCCGAGTGCGAGAATCTCACCTCCGTGGGATCTACTGCTGGTCTTGGCTAAACTCATGGGCAAGCCATTCAAACCAATGCACAGGTGTGATTTCTTCCACCTGCTGTGGAAGACCGCCTTCTTGGTGGCTATCACGTCAGCCAGAGGGATGGGAGAGCTCCAGGTGCTTCTTTTGAGTCTCCTATCTGGTCTTCCACAGGGACAAGGTTTTCTGCCCCACCCAGTTCCTTCCGAAGGTGGTGTCGGGCTTCACCTGAACTGGGTGTTGACTCTGCCGGTGTTCTACCCCAATCACACCTCGGGGGCCGAATATAGGCTCCATATTGGACCCTGGTTGGCGCTTGCTTTCTTAGGGGCGTATAGCTGAAGTTCGGGAGAGGGTTTGCCAGCTGTTTGTCATCTTCGCTGAAGCCGCACCTGTGCAGATCTGCAGCCAAGCGGACGATGAGCGGGTGGGTCACCTCCTGCATAGATCTGTGCTATGGGTTGGCGGGCATGGAGCTCCCAGAGGATAGAGCTCATTTACCCGCCATACCGCTGCATTGGTGGCTGCTTCCAGAGATGTCTCTATCCAGGATATCTGCAGGGCTCCTACCTGGAAGTCGGCACATACCTAATTACCCACTACCACTTGACCTTGGGTCACGCCGGGATGCTGGTTTTGGGGCCTCGGTTCTCCAGTCTTTATTCCCTAAGTAGGGGTATGCTTGCCTCCCTCCTCCCGCAGAACTGCTAGGAGTCTGCCAGACAGTGTGGATGAACAACATATCCATGTCCCTAGAAATACAGGTTACTCACCTGTAACAGGAGATCTTACTTGAGGGCTCTTGCAGTAGGTAATTACATATGGGACTGGCGCGGCCTGGCTGCGGACCGGAAAAATTTCAAGCTAGCAGACCTGGCGAGAGACCTTTACGTCAGGTGACCAGCGTCATACGACGTCGGTATAAAGGGTGGTCCCGGACGCCCTCTTCCAGTTCTTTCCGCCATCAGCTCGTGCAGCACCTCGCATGGTTAAGTTCTTATTGCTCAGTCCTGTTACTTATCGTTTTTTTCGAAAAAGTTTTCAGTATTGTATTTTATATTTTCTGTCGTCAGGTGAGCGTCGGTATATGCCGTCCCTTCAAAAAATAAGTGCGACTAAATGCGGCCAACTGCCTCACAAAAACGGTCACTCCTTGCCTTTTCTGTTTTGGGCCCCGACCACGGTCGACAAATTATCCGCACTGCCTCGTTTCAATGCGGCCACCCGCAGATGGCGTAGCAGTCCTCGAAGCCCATCTCCTCAAGAAGAAGATGTCGCGATGGAGAAGAGTTGAAGAAACTTGACGGCGTCGACCTCCTGAAGGGCACAAGCGGGACAAGGAAAGGCACGGGAGAAGGCCTCCTCCTCCTCCGCGACTCCGTCCGGGTCGCGGGCAAAATGTTTATCCCTCCAGGGATCGCCCGAGGCAGCCTCCAAGGCTTTGAGGAGGCGTCGGCCCGCCCATCAGGTTACTTTCCGAACCCCGCCCGGGTGCCTCGGGCAAGAGGCTCCAGCCCCGATACCGCCGCGAGCTTAGCCCTACTGGTGCAGCGCCTCCCATAAGCGAGACTCGGCTCCTCCGGCGTCCGCGGGGAAAAACCGCTAGATGCCTGAACCCGCCGGTAGCGCGACGGCAATGTCCCCTCGGACTGGGCCTCTTCCACCCCTTGGCCCGTCTCCGGCGAGGACTCCCAGTAAGGCGCGGCTCCTCCGGCGTCCGCCAGGATCGGCCCCTAAGCCACCACGTCAGCCCCTCCGGCGTGCACGGGCCTCGGAGCCTCGACAGACCCTGCTTCGTCTGCTGCAGGTTCCCTGCAGCCTTTGCTGCCGTCAGAGCCGAGTCCCCCTGCCCGACCCGAGTTTTCCCCTCCATCCCTGGACAAGGCTCGGGATCCTGGGCTACCATCCAATTTTCTTCCTTCAGAGCTGGATCTGCGCTGGCTCCCCTGATGCTGGCTCCGGCTCCTCCGGCCGGCTCCGACACTGGCCCGCTGGCGCTAGTTCCGACACCGGCGGATATTCCCTATTCTATCAGGCCCTCCACCCCATGGGCCTATCCCAGCTGATCCGCTCGTGGAGTACCCGGCTGGGCCGTCTGCTCAGCAGCTCCTCCAGTGCCTGGGTATCTGCCGTCCTATCCGGCGTCCGGTTTCCCAGGTCCTCAGTATCCTGCGCGCAGTACCTGGCGCGACTCCTCCGGCCGCGCAGTACCCGACTCGGTATTCCTGCAGCTGGGTTATGGATACTCTCCCCAGATTTAATCCGTACAACTATCCCTCCTCCTCCTCCTCCTCCTCCTCCGCCCCAGGCCGCGGTGGATCTCCAGGAGACTCTTGCCTCCTGGTGGGCTGAGGCCAAGGCTCAGCTCACCAAGGAAGTCCGAGCCGTGTTACGGCGACTGTGCCACCACTGGCCCGTGCGCCCCAGATGGCATACTCCCTCTCCAACGGCGTTCCCAGGCTTTGCCCTCGGGATCCAGAGAGGGCAGGACACGCGTCCTGGGATTCCCCTAAGAACCCGTTCCTCCCCTAGGCAGGCTAGGGAGTCTTACTCTGCTTCAATTCCTCTTCTTCTTCTCTCTCGGACTCCTCGGAGGCCTCAATGAGTGTTCGAGAAAGGCGACGAGCGCTCTCCGTCCAAGCCCGGCCGAGGACTCCTCCGAAGTCTCGTCCGGAGGATCCTTCCTTCACGGAGTTGCTCAGAAAGATCCAGAAGTCCATCAGTGGCACTCCTTAGAGCCAGATCCTCAGCGGGTTAAACTGCCGAACATCTGGACTTGCCCTTACGGCTCCTACCCTAGTGCCACCCTGGATCGAGCCTCACGCCCACCTTGTTTCCACTATTTGGAAGCAACCGTCGCGTAGCCCCACTTCCTAGAAAGCCAAACAGGCTATACCAGGCTCTGGAGGGTGTAGACTTCTTAGACTCTCACCCCGTGCAGACTCGGTTTGTGATTAGCGCCGTTCACGGCCGGTCCGCACACCTAAACACTTGAGCTTGTCTCCCCGGATAAGGAATCTCGCCTTCTGGATCAGTATGGAAGGAAGAGCTCGCTTCTTCCACACTGGGGATTAGGGCCCTGAATTATGTAGCACATATGGGGATTACAGAAGGCTGTCCTTACCAGAGCGGAATCTAAGATTGACTCCTTGCCTGACTCTCAAGTAAAGCAGGAGTTAGCTGACCTGTCCATTCTGCTCGTTTGGCCAGTCGTCACATTCTGAGGATGACCTACAATGCAGTGGACACTGCAGGAGCCAGACTCTCGTTCGCCGTAAGTCTTCGCCGTCCACGCATGGCTCCGTGTGTCAGGTCTGGTCCTGGAGGTGCAGTCTGCAATTCAAGAAGAGCCTTTCAGGGGTTCTGTGCTTTTGGTGGTGATGTCAAGGACATCATCACTGACTTCTAGAGAGAAGGGGCGACACTTAAATCTGTTGATTCAGTGTACCGTCCCCATCTCAGCGCCGCCCCTTTCGCAGACGGAGCCGGCCTCAAGCGAAACCTCAGGGAAGGCGGGCCACTAACGCCTGGCCCCACAGCTGCCAGGCCCCGCCGCCTAAAAGCAACAGGTGCCCCAGCTGCGGCGCTGCCTCACACCACCTGACTCCTTCCCTCTCCCACCGCCTCCGGACGCTCCGGAGGAACTGGTAGGAGGGAGGTTCTCCCTCCACCTTCCGGGTTGGGAGAGGATAACATCAGATTCATGGGTGCTTCAGATCATAGCAGAGGGCACTCCACAGAGTTTCTGCAGAAACCTCCACGTCACCCCTCTGAACTCCTCTTACTCAAGGGACCATCTTCCTTTGGTCAGGAAGAAATCTCTGCTCTCCTTGCGAAGCAGGCTATGAGCCCGTCCCTCTCACCTCCACGGGCCGGGTTACTATTCCCATTTCTCCCTCGTACCAAAGAAGACTGAAGATCTCAGACCCATTCTCGATCTCAGCTCCCTGAACCTATATGTGGAATACAAGAGGTTTAGGATGCTCTCCCTTCAAACCCTCTTGCCCTGCTCCGGCCGAGCCAATGGCTTGTGCACTGGATATGCAAGATGCGTACTTGCACATCCCCATTCGCCCATCGCACAAGTACCTCAGATTTGCGTTCCAGGGGACCACTACCAATTCTAGGCGCTCCCTTTGGTCCTTCCTCGGCTCCCAGTCTTACCAAATGCCTGGTGGTGGTAGCGCCCATCTGCATACTTTGGGAGCTCAGGTTTTTCCTTACCTGGACGACTGGCTCCTGGCAGCCCCATCCAGGAGGAACTCCTGCATTTTCTCTCCTCACCCAGCAGGTTTTCACTGGCCTGGGTATTACCATCAACCATTCCAAGTCTCACCTGGCTCCTTCACAGAGGCTCCAGTTCATCGGGGCAATCCTCGACATGACAATGTGCAGGGCCTTCCTGCATCCGGACAGGGTGCCTCCCTCCAGTCCCAGATTTCCTCCTATCGGAAAACAGGAGGGTTCAGCGGAGGTCAGTGCTCCGTCTACTGGGGCTTATGGTGGCGGCCATCCCGGCCGGTTCCTTGTGATGCCTCCACATGAGAATCTCTCAGTGGACTCTCCGATCTCAGTGGGATCAGCGGGTAGGCGACCTAGATCATCTTGTTCTGATCTCCTCGCCGATGGTAAGAGACTTGCAATGGTGGATGGTTCGAGAGAACCTTTTCTGGGGGGTCCCCTTTTCATCCTCCCCGATCAGACTCTGACCACGGATGCTTCAGGCGAAGGTTGGGGAGCCCATCTGGGTCCTCACAGAACCCAGGGCCTATGGTCAAACTTGGAGATAGTTCTCCACATCAGCGTGCTCGAGCTTCGAGCAGTGCTGTATGCTCTCCAGGCCCTTCACCAATTCATCCTTCCCGGTCATCTAGCTGTCCAAATGGACAACATGTGCGTGGTGTGGTATATCAACAAGCAGGGAGGGACTCTGTCCTACCGCTGTGCAGGGAAGCAATGAGAGTTTGGGAATGGGCAGCGCTTCACAACCTTCAGCTCACGGCGATCCATGTTCTGGGAGTCGATATGGCAGACAGACTAAGTCGCCGTCGGCTCTACCACACGAGTGGGAACTGGCGAAAAAGTTCTAAAAGCATCTTCCAGATTTGGGGACTCCTCAGATAGACCTGTTCGCCTCCTCCCAAAGCATGAAGCTTCCAATCTTTTGCTCGGCTCCAGGCGGGCGCTTTCTCTGGAGCTGACGCTCTATCTCTAAGCTGGAAGGACAGATTCGTCTATGCTTTTCCCCAAATTCCTCTGGTCCCTCGTGTGCTGCAGAAGCTTGCTTTGGAAGGAGCGAGAATGATTCTAATCGCTCCTTTCTGGCCCAGGCAAATCTGGTTCTCTCTTCTACAACAATACTCAGAGGTTCCTCCTCTTCCTCTTCCTTTATCTCCAGGGTTGCTGACCCAGGATCAGGGACCCTGGTCCATCCGGGACTTAAGTCTCTTCAACTTCATGCATGGCTCCTACAGACCTAGCTCAATCTCGTTTTGGCGTTTCTCCTAAGGTGGCGAGATTCTGGTGGAAGCTAGAAAACCCTCCACTAGGTCAACCTATGCCATGAAATGGAAAAGATTTTCCATCTGGGCTGTGTCCAGGAATGTGGAGCCCTTTCCTGTCCTGTGACCATTCTACTTGAGTACATACGTCATCTTTTCGACCTGGGTCTCAGTCACTCCTCTTTGAAAGTCCATATGGTGGCTATTTCAGCCTACCATATCCCTTTCACTGATAAGGCTTTTGCCCAGCTGGAGGTATCAAAACTTTCCTCAGAGGGTCCTTCATCTCCAGGCCCCTGTCCGGATTCCAGCTGTCCCCATGGGACTTGTACTTTGTCCTCGAGAAACTTACCCTTCCTCCTTTTGAGCCTGCGGCTTCCATGAACTTGAAGTTTTTATCGTGGAAGGCGGCTCTTCTTGGTGGCCATTACTTCTGCTCACAGAATTTCCGAGCTCCAGGCCCTGATGTGCAAATCCCTTATCTGATTTTTCACAAAGAGCAGGTAACTCTTCGCACAAATCCTAAGTTTCTCGGTGGTAGCAGAATCTACCTTGAATCAGTCTACTGAATTACCTGCCTTCTTTACACAGTACTCCAATCAAGAGAATACCTGCTCCATACCGTGGATGTTCACAGGATCCTGAGATACTACACCGATAGGATGAAGGATCTCATAAAGACTGATCAGTTGTTTGTCTCTTTGCTCACAAAGAGAAGGCAATGCTGTCTCTAAGCAATGTCTATCAAAATGGTTGGCCCATTGCATCACTTTCTGTTATGACAAGTACAGAAAGACCCTACTGGGTCAAGTCAGAGTCACTCCACTCGTGGAGTAGCAGCCTCTGCGGCTTGTTTCAAACGTGTCTGCGGCAGACATCTGTGCTGCCGCCACTTGGACTTCAGTCCATACCTTTAATAAAGCATTACAGTTTGGACATTGCCTCTTGCCGTAGAGCAGGCTTGGTTAGCTGTCTTGCAAGGCCTCCTTTCTTGAGACCTGCTAGATTATTTGCTACTTTTGGAGTAGTTCCTCCTCCGGTGCCTTTCATTTGTTCCAGACTGCTTGGGATTCTGTCCTATATGTAATTACCTACTGCAAGAGCCCTCTTGAAGTAAGATAGTACAGTTACGTAGAACTTACCGTAACAATAGATCTCCGAGAGAGGCTCTTGCAGTAGGTATACCTTCCGCCCTCCATCCCCTAGGCTTTTTCAGCTCCTTTCCATTGAGGGAACTATCTGCTTCTCTCGTCCGGGCCTGTGGCGGAAAGAACTGGAAGAAGCGGGCGTCCAGGACTGCCCCTTTATACGGCGTCGTATGACGCGGTCACCTGGCGATAAGGGGCGGTCCTCCACCAGGGACTGCTAGCTAGAAATTTTTCCGGGGTCCTGCGCGGCTGGCACCAGTCCTATATGTAATTACTTACTGCAAGAGCCTCTCTTGAAGATCTACTGTTACGGTAAGTTCTTATGTAACTGTACTTTCTAGGAATGGTATATGCTGTTCATCCATGACCCAATCGGGATCTCCCGGCTTCGACGCACAACCTGGCTTCCAGCGGGCTAGATCTGGCGTCATGGGGCAGAGCCGAGAGTTTTACCACCCGGGTGGGTGGGAGGAGCCAGCTTGAAGACCTTCCGCAAGATTTAAAGCGGCAAGGAACCTGCCAGACAGTGTGGATGAACAACATATACCATTCCTAGAACTCCTGTTACAGGTGAGTAACCTGTATTTTCCTACCAGGAGGTATTTTAAATAATGTGAACATCAGCAAAATCCATTTCCCAAAATATGAGTCTTTGATCAACCAGTTCCTTTGAGGTTTACAACCCTGCAGTCCGTCACCCAGGTGTGAGATAGCCAACAGGAATTGGCTAAATAACGTCCTTTCCTGATGTAATAAAATTCATATTTAAGTTCTAACTTCAAAAGCAGCAGCAGGTGATGAGGGCCATAAGCTGTCTCTCTAGAAGGATGTTCCAATTAACCGTTTCCTTCTGGTCTATTTAATTACATCCTGGTTTTCAGTTGCTGACACCTTGTAATTTAAAGGGCCAAAGCTCACAGACTGACATATCATACACTGACCATTTATTTATAATACCAGTATCATACAATAATCATAACCAGCCGGCGTCACAGGTAGTACATCACCCAAACTACCCAACCTGGCCAGAAATAGACAATACCCCACTACCTGAACCAGCTACCCATCAGGTAGCCCATGCCTAGTTATAAGTACAAAGTTGGCTCCTAGCAGATAAAACTTGAGGACTCCATTGCCCATTTTTCAGCAAGACATTCTTTCTCAGTAGTGGAGTACATTTTGTCTCTGTCATGCAGTTTCCTTCTGATGTACAGAATGGGATGTTCCTTATCTATATTCTGACTCAGGATTGCATCTAGGCCTACTTCTGATGTATCTGTCTATAACAGAAATTGTGTCTCAGAGTCTGGACTTCTTAAAATAGGAGCTGAATATAATGAGCCTTGATGGCCTGAAAAGCTTCCTCACACTCTGGTGACCATTTCACATTGTTTGGACACCTTTTTCATGAGTTCACTGAGGAAGTAGCTAACTGAGCACAGTTGGGAACAAATCTCTTGTAGTAACCAGCCAGCCCTAAAATGACGTGACTATCCATCTATTCTTCTTTCTTTCTTGAAGAGGACTGTTAGCTACAGCTTCTGTCTTGGCAGTCTCTGATTTTACTTCTCAATTTCCCAAAATATCGGTTCCTCCATGCCTAATGCACACTTGGTAGGATTAATGATCAGACCTGCATTTCTGATAGATTAGATAACTGCTCATAGGTGTTCCAGGTGGCTTTTCCAGTCTGGACTGTACACCACAACAACATCCTTGCCTGCCCGATCTCCATCAGGGGCCACTAAAGGCGGTGTGAGACCTGGATCCTTCCCAAGGAAGGGAGAGCAGTCCTCTGGACGCTCAATCCCTTCCCTCCTGCCGCCCCAATGACCCAAGTCCATTCGAACCGGGTGCGCGTGGGCGCGAGGTGTGGCGTCCCAGCGCTCAACCCTCAATGCCACTGGGCGGCCTTATGGTGACTCTTGTACACTATTAGTGTTCTAAGCCTGTACTTAATGAATTATAATTACTGTATATACTTTTTTTTGTTAACCTTGCCTTTTGAGAACAATCTTTGTTCTCCTTCTCTGTAAATTTGCTTATTTATTAATGTATCCTGTACCAATGTATTGCATTGTAACCTGACGTTTGTGAAAATGGGCATTTTTGCTCACATACTTTCCAGTATAAAATGAAATTGATTGATCCAGGTAAGCAGCATGGTAACCAGTGTGAGGGGCTAGAGTTGCATCCATGTACTGCTGGAATGTTGTGGGTATGCTATGTAAACCAAACGACATGGTAGTGAACTTATAGGATCCAACTGGAGTGGAAAATGCATTTTTCTCTGGATTCTTTAGCTATGGGAATTTGCCAGTAACCTTTGGTGAGATCGGGGTATTAATGTCATTGGCACTTTACAGTCTGTCCACCAAATCATCTATCCTGGGCATAGGATAACTCTCAAATGGAGACATGATTGTTTCCTAAAATAAGGCAGATTCTTACACCCCTTCTTTTTTATTTAACGTCACTCGAGGTGATGACCAAGCACTCTTGATTCTTCATGATACCAAACTTTTCTTTTTTTATATTTCCTTAACTACATCTATTCCTAACTCCTCTGGTAATCAGTATGTCTTTTTGTTTGATAGAGTGAGCATTCTCTGCCACTGTTAAGTACTCAACCCCCTTTGCTCAGCCTGGCACTGTTTTAGAAGTACTTCTAAATGTCTTTATCAAAGTACAATTTCTGCGGTTTGTTCTGTGTGTATGGAAATATTTACCTTAGCAGCATCAGAAATCACAGATCTTACTTCAAGGATAGTTCCTGCAGCAGGCAGCACTGGTGAGTACTACGCTGCTGGGTGCTAGGACCCACAGAAAATTCTAGCTAGCAGTATGCAGCAGGAGATCCCCCTGACATCGGCCTGTGGTATATAAGGGGCAGTCCCCCAGTTCTTTTCCCTGTCAACCCCTTTTTATGAGCTCACAGATGCCTCTGTTTGTAGTCGGCCGCCATTTACTACGTTACCCTTGTTTTTGTTTCCACTTTCTTTACAGTGTTTAGCACTTCTCTATGGATGTTCATCTTCCCCTCGTCTCCAAGCGGCGGGGCGAATATGTGTGCCTCTTGCAAGCAGATCCCTCACTCCAGTGGACATTCAGCCTTCCTGTTCTGCCTGGGGCCCAGCCACGACACGAGGCCTGCCAGCACTGCCGCAGCTTCAATCAGAGGACTAGAGTTTGCTGCCTGAAGGCTCTCAAGAGCTTTCTCCTGGAAATACAATTGGCCACCATGGAATCTTCTAGATCCACCGGGACTCAATCCCCTTCAAGCACACACGGAGAAGATCCATGAAAGCCCTCTCACTGAGAGGAGGACAAAGAGAAGTTCCGTTTGAGCTCCTGTCCTTGGTCCCTGCGCCATCGATGACTGACCAGAGTTCTTCCTCCAGCGGAGGTCATCCTCCACCCCCAGCAGCCCCCACTCCCACCAGGTTGCTGTTGGTTGAGACCCCCACCCTGGTGCTGACGTCTCATGAGGGAGCCTTCATGGCCAGGGGTCTACTACAGCCTTACACCGTGTGCCTTTAAGTCCTACACCCACAGATTCCGACTGACTCCTAAGCCAGGCAGCCCAGCCAGGGCTGCCTCTTTGGGGCGCCAGGTCCCTACCCACTGCCAGGTCCGGCTGGGGCTCCGACTCTGTCAGTCCAGACATCAGGGTCCGGCGGCAGTCATCCAGTGCCATGAGTAGGACCACCGGTTGGATGTCCACTCCCTTGGCGGGCTTCACCTCTGCTGCTGCCAGGCGGTACTTTAGCCTGGGCCCAGCAGCCTCCCGCCAGTTCAAATCCAGCCTCCCAGACTTGAACCAAGTGACCCCTGAGTCTCCTACTCCGCAGTCTCTACTGGTCAGTCCTTTGACCCCTACAGAGCCACTGCCCGAGGATCAGCCACCCAGACCTGATGTCAGGTGGAAAGATGCCCAGCAACCCGATGCCTGACACCCGCTGCCAGGCAAACTGCAGTCAGGCATCCCGATGCCAGACAACCAGACTCCGGGCACCCCAGCACCTGACCCTTTAGGGCTCGTGAGACCCGGTGCCATCTTCTAACCTGAAGCCAGGCCCTTTGGGGAGTGTTCCTCAGGGTCCACTGACACCCCTAATCAGAAGTGGGGGCCTTTTGCTTCATGGTGAAACACCATCAAAGGAGACTTGCCTCAGGGGCCCAAAGGCCCCTAAGGAGCCTCAACCAAGGGCTCCTACTCCTCCACCCTAGGCAACCCCCACCCTGGGAACCCTCACCTCAACCAGAGCCCAACCAACCTAGGGTCCCCTAGGGGAAAGAAAAGGCACCGCCTAGGTCCACCCCAGGCACTGCCACAGCTTCCACGACCTCCAGCGGCACAAGTCCTCTTCATGGTCCTCTGACTCTGGGAGCTATAGTGGAAACTCCCAATTTGATTCTGAATCTTCAGAGGATGGCTTTTCTCCGCTCCAGTCCATCCTCAAGATACACCTCTGTCACCTCCTGATGACCCCAGTTTCATGAATGTCATGAGGCACATACTGGCACTCAACTGCTGGGACACTAAAGACTCAATCCCGAGCAATGCCAGCTGGCTGAACATCTAGAGTTACAGGATCCCAAGCCAGTGGTCCTGCCTCCTGTGGTTCCTTCTACTGGATGTTACCATGTTGACATGGAAGCACCCTTCTTTGGCTTCTGCTATTCCAAAGAAGGCTGACTGGCTCTATAAGGCCCTAAGAACGGCCCTTCTTGACAGAGTGGGGCTGACTCCATGGTTCTCACTTCAGCCCGTGGAGGTCCCAACAACCCCAACATCTTAGTTACCAGCCCCAGGACAAGGAGTCCAAGCAGCTGGATCAGCTGGGCCGCAAAGTTTACTCCTCGGCCACACGTAGTATTCGGCTCAATTAACTTTGACCCACATGGTGAAATACCAGAACACCCTGTGGAAGAAACTTTTTCATGCACACAGGGACCATACTCCTGAGGCACTACTCCTTATGTTTGAAGTCCCTAACGCCAGAACACTTTATGGCGCCACAGCCATAAGCTTCACCTCCCTCTTGTGAATGCCTCACAGAAGTCTGTAAGACTTAAAATTGCTCCCTGAATGAAACTTAACTGTCACCCCTCAACCATACTGACAGCTTTGTCATGGTTATCACATGTAACCTGTCTTATATTTCCAGCATCTAACACTCTTCTCCCGACACCCACCTCCATTACCTCTCATACCCTGTTCACGCTTGCCTCACCTTCCACCCCTCCCTGTCACAACCCTAATTCACTGCACCCCTTCATCTCTTCCCCTACTTTTTTTTCTCTCCCGCTACCCTTACTTTTCCATTCCTGGTCCAGTGACCTAACTGCCTCAACTTTCTTACTCCCTCTATTCTCCCTACCCCCACCCCACCCCGCACCCCTAACCCCTTCCTAGCTACTCACCTCCCTAAATACTTAAGTACCTTTACTCTAGCTACCTGGTCTCCTCCTTTGTATCCTATGAAATGATGCATTGTAACCTTGATAGTGGATTCACCTGGGTACCATGTACACTTCCTTAGTAATTTTACTTGTATCCTATGTATTCCTTGTATAACCCATTGTGCTCATGGATCTTTTCGCTTATGTATCCAAATATGTCACTCCTTTGTGTATTCTATGTATGACAAATGTGTACCAATTTAGATTCACTTGTAAATCTTCGTTGGTTGATGTACTTGTCTATTGTCCTCCCAGGACCATTTTGTAAATGAGCTTGCTCAAAGGTGTTCTGCCTGGTTAAATAAAAATTGATTGATTGATTGAGTGATTGAAAGCTCTTAGAACTGGCCAAGAGCCAGCCTGAGTCCCCCAGACTACAGAGCTCCTGGACATTCTCCAGTTGGGGGCGATGTGATTAAGCCTGTCCTGTATTGTGCTTATGATACCACTGACACTTCAGCTCAGGCTGCTGCCACGGGTGTCTGTTTACGCCATTACTAGTGGCTCAGGGTCTCCAGCTTCTGGCAGGATCTCCAGGAGGGAATTCTGGATGCTCCCTTGCAAGGCCTGGTGCTTTTGGAGAACCCACAGAAAAGATCATCCTGGGGCTCCAGGATTCTAGAAAAGTGGTCCAGTTCATGTACAGAATGTGCGGTCAGAGCCAGGCCCCAATAAGCATCCTTTTCGTTGCTCCAAGGGCCAGCAGTTTCAGGATCAGTAGGCAAGAGGTCCCTTCAGGAGAAGACTACCTCCCAACCTGGAGGACGCTCCGTCCTAGAATTTCTAAGACCCCAAGCCTTCCCTCCCCAGCCCCAGTACCTCTGCTTGATTCCTTGCCCAACCTCCCCCGAGGATCATCTGGTGGAGTCAGTAGGGTTGCTTCTCCGCTACCTCGACGGGTGGAGAAGCATTACATCAGATCAATGGGTCCTACATCTTATTGAACAGGGCCATATCCTGGAGTTTACCAAAGTCCCACCAGACAACCCCCAATACCCTCTTGTTACCCTCCCTCCCTCTTATCTTCCCATAATTCGAGGGGAGATCCAGTCTCTGCTGTCCAAAGAGGCTATAGAGCCCGTGTCTTCCGACCACAGGGGAACATGCTGCTACTCTCACTTCTTCCTTGTCTCCAAGAAAACAGGGGACCTCTGGCTCATTCTAGACCTGAGTCAGCTGAACCAATTTATGGAGTACAAAAGTTTCAAAATGGTCACTCTGCCAGGTCTGATCCTCCTTCTCCATCAAGAGGACTGGCTGTGTTCTCTGGATATGTAGGATGCATATCTGCACATTCCAGTCTTTCCACCCCACAGGTGGTTCCTGTGGTTCCGCTTTCAGGAGGTCCATTATCAGTTCCAAGCCTCTCCTTTGGCTTCTCCTCGCTCCTCGCATTTTCTCCTGATGCCTAGCTGTGGTGGCTGCGGCTCTGAGAAGGAAGCGACACTCGTCTTTCCTTGCCTCGATGACTGGCTCCTGGTGGCTCCCACCTAGGATCAGCTCCTGAGGACTCTGGCAGATACCTTTACCTTCTTCCGGTCTCAGGTATCACCTTGAATCTTCCAAAGTCCTCTCCATGGCCCAGTCGAGACTTCAATACATAGGAGCCGTTCTGGACACTGAACAGGAAAAGCCTTTCTGCCAGAAGACATAGCGGACAGGTTGCAATCCTTAACCCACCTAGTCACCTTGTCTCAATGAATTTCAGTTTGGACATACCTCAGACTTCTGGGCCACATGGCGGCTGCCATACCCACAGTCCCTCTGGCGCCATCATATAAAGGATACGTCAGTGGACCCTGTGGTGCATGGGATCAGCAGTCGGATGACCTGGACCAGCAGGTGCTTGTCTTGCAGGCAGTCCAAGGGACACTCAGGTGGTGGCTCGACTTGCCCAGTTTGTTGAAGGGGGGTCCCTTCCGCAGGGTTCTACCTTCTCAGATCCTAACTATGGATGCCTCCATCCCAGGCTGGGGATCTCACCTGACCGGCAAACAGACTCAGAGGATGTAGTCTCCACTGGAACAAGACCTCCACATCACTGTGCTGGAAATGAAGGTGATCCTCTATGGCATGCAGGCTTTCCAGTCTGATCTCCTCCCAGTCCCTTGCTGATTAAGATGGACATGTCCATGGTCTTTTACATGAACAAATTGGGCACTCATCTCCCTTTGCTGGGAGGCCACGAGGATCTAGCATTGGGCCATAGCTCACAGTCTGGATCTAACAGCCGTCCATGTTCCAGGCATCCAAAACACCTTGGCTGACAGCCTAAGCAGGTCTTGGTCCAAGGCCTACAAGTGGGAGCTTTACAGACGGTTGCAGATGACCTGATAGACAGTTCTGGGTGCCCAGAGTTGGACCTTTTGCATCCCCACTGAATGCCAGACTGCCCAATTTTTGCTCACTTGATCCAGGGCCTGGTGTTTTCTGGTGAGATCGTTGTCCCTCTGCTGGACAGGGAGGTTTCTTTACGCTGTCTCTCCTTCTGTCTGTTGCAGAGGGTTCTTTTCAAACTTCAGGCAGAGGGAGCAGACATGATCCTCATTGCTCTGCACTGGCCTCTGCCGATTTGGTGTCCCCTGCTCCAACAGCTGGCAGCGGGCCTCCAGTTCCTCTGCCTCTGAGCTCACGCTTGCTCTCCCAGGATCAGGGTGCCTTAATCCATCCGGATCTTAAGTCTCTGCATCTGCACGTGTGGCTCCTGCAGACCTAGCTATCTCCTGTTTTGGGGTTTCCCTAGGGTGGCAGAGGTCCTAGTGGCTGCTAGGAAACCTTCCACTTGAGTTACCTACACTGTGAAGTGGAAATGGTTTTGCCTATGGGCTTCCGCCTGTTCCCTCAAACCTTTCACTTGTCTGGTGACTTCAGTTTTGGAGTACCTCCTTGCCCTGTCAGATTCTGGCCTGGGCCACTCCTTCATTAAGTGCATTTGTCAGCCATCTCTGCATACCATGTACCTATTGAGGGCAAGACCCTTGCTCAGCTGGACCTGCCCCTGCACTTTTAAGGGCATCTTGCCTCAAACCTCCCATTCAGGACCCTGTCCCTCCCTGGGATCTTTTGTTCATGTTAGGAAACTTAAACTTTGCCTCCCTTCGAGCCAGCTGCAGATTGTGAGCTACATTTTCTGTCATGGAAAACATTATTTTTAGTTACCGTCACTTCTGCTCGGAGGATTTCCTAGCTTCAGGCTGTGATGTGAAGAGCCCTAATTAGTTTTCCACAAGGGCAGGGTGTCCTTGTGGACCAATCCTAAGTTTCTGACCAAGGTAGTGTCCGAATTTATGCTGAACCAGGGCATCCACTTGCCTGTTTATTACCCAGAGTACTGTAATCATGGGGAGGCCTACACACTGTGGATGTCCATAGGGTGCCTCTATTATTATCAGAATCACACCTATTCTCTCAGAAAATCTGATCAGTTGTTTGTCTCCTTTGCCCCCAAAATCTTTGGGGCTCCAGTTTCTAAGCAGACATTATCCAAATGGTTGGTGAATTGCATTGTGTTCTGCTACCAGAAATATGACGAGCCTTTACTGGGACTGGTTAAAGGCCATTCTACCAGGAGGTTCGCCTTCGCCTGGCCATGGAGGGTTTCAGCAGCAGATATTTATGCAGCTGCCACTTGAGTTTTGTCTATACTTTTCAAGTACTACAGTTTGGACATTGCTTCCTGATGCAGGGGTAAGCTTTGACTTTGGGGTCCTGCAGGGTCTCCTTTCCTGAAGGATTGACTCCACTGTTCCTTTCCTCCTCCCTTTAGATAGGGTTTGTTCCAGGTACTGCTTGGGACTCCAGTGGTGCCTGCAGCAGGAGCTATTCTCAAAGTAAGATAGTACCATTACATAAGAACTTACCATAACAATAGGTCTTTGAGAAAAGCTCCTGCAGCAGGCGCTGCTTTCCCTCCCTTCTTCCCCTGTGCTCGCTTCTTTCCTGGATCCCTCCTCGGTCTCCTGTCTATGCTTGCCAGGTCTCCAGTGGGAGAACTGAGGTAGGGCTGGAGGACTTCCCTTATACACCATAGGCTGATGTCGGGGTGGGCTGACATCTGGGGTGGTCCCACTATATACTGCTAGTTAGAAGTTTTCCATGGGGTCCTAGCGTCTGGCGCTTAGTCCTCACCGGGTTGCCTGCTGCAGGAGCTGCTCTTGAAGATCTACTGTTACGGTAAGTTCTTACAACTGTACTTTTATTATAGTGTGTCATAAGCTATATTAATATCTTTAGCAGTTTCTAACAAAGCCACCTTTGGTGTTCTTTTAACCCATTTCTTCGAGGGTAACATAGTATATCTTAGTAAGATATTCCTATCGGGGTCTCAATCTCATAACTAACTGTACCAGTACATCTAACCACTTTATTAAGGCCCTTGCCACTTCATTAACAATTTGCTTTCTGTAGTGGATAATAGTAACAAGACCTTTACCCGACTGAAAAACTTTTCTGTTACCCCATGGTTATAATACACCTTCTGCTGTTTTGGGGCTCTTCTTGGTCACTGTGGGCAATTTCAACATATTTTGCCAGTGTCTTTCTCAGGGCACACATATAAGATGTAGTGGATTTTTTCTGGGCAGGGTTATCTTCCCATGTTTCTTTTATTACATCTAGTGGCCCTCTAGGTTGTCTGTCATACAGCAATTCAAACGGTGAAAAACCTGTTGATGCTTGTGGCACTTCTCTGTAAGCAAAAAGCAGGTAAGGTAAATATTAGTCCTAGTCTTTCCTTCCCTTTCACAAACCTTTTAACTTGCATTTTTGGGGTTTGGTTAAAATGCTTAAGAAGACCATCTGTCATTAGGAAGGTTCTTATGGCTTCCTCGTAGTAGCACAGCTCCTTCAGTAATGCAGCACCAAAATTACTACCCTGATAAGTAATAATCTCTTTAGGTATGCCCATCCTACTGAAAATGTTGGCAAGCTCTGCTGCCACTTTTGAGCCGTGACAGTACAAATTGAATTGTCTCTGGGTATCAAGTAACAGTCACATACTACCAAAATTAATTGATTACCCTTTTTACTTTTGTCTATGGAGCCAACCACATTCATTGCAATTCTCTCAAAGGCACATCTATCAAGGGCACCTTGTCTTTTTTAATCACTGGGGCTACTTTCTGGCATTCAGCACAAGAACTGCAATAGGTAGCAACATCCTCATGAATCCCAGGCCAGTAAAATTCTGTACAGTAGTCTCAAGAAGGTGCGATCCCTGCCTGAGTAACCAGCCATAGGACTAGCATGTGTTGTCTGTAACAACTCAGTTCTGTGCTTCTTTAGTATAACCAATTTCTCAATCTTTTCCTGCGTCCTGAGGATTAACCCAAGCTCTGTACAGTAGCCCATTACATTTTTAAACATTGGTACACCCTGTTTTTGTTTTTGTTTCACTCCAGCTGCTTAAAATAACCTTGAGGGAAACATTGTTAGTTTGCTTAGAAACAAATCACAATCGGGTTATATGATTAGCTTCAGTATTTTCATATATCTGTGACAGAGGTGAATAGGACCCTCGTCCCAGTTGTTATGGAGAGTTTGAATGCAGGGATCTGTTCTGTTCTGTTCTTTCCTTTCCTGTCTCTTGTCTTTCTGGTTGTGCAACCAGATTTTCTTGAGACTTATGACTTGATCACACTGAGCGGTCTCGCAATTCTTTGCTCTCACTGTCTCTCTATCTTCCCTTGCTGTTTCTGTCTTTTCCTCCCTTGCATATCTGCTGGTATAAAAATATATGCAGATCATTGTGTGGAAATGTAACTGATATTGGGATCCCTTGTTTAGAAATCATATAGTGTTATTGTTGAAATGTACATAATTATAGTTTGAGATAATTGCAAGAATCTATTGGTAATTCAAGGGGTTAACCTTAGAGCAGTTTGTAAGACCTTTTTCCTAGCTGTGGAGAAGAGGCCTCAGTTCTGGGACATTGTGTTCTTACTGCACCTACCTGAAACATACAAGAACATTTTAGAAAAAACAGGATGCTTGTAAAGGAGGGGCATTGCAAAGACTTACAAAAGAGGGCTGCAGTGTTTTGAGACACACAGAGATTGAAGAAAAACTCTGATGAATCTTCTCTGTTTGTTTTGCCTTTGTAAATAGTTACAGTATTCTGAACAAATTTATTTTTCTTATGTTACTGCTAGTACTAATAAACACTTTTATGAATTCTATAACTGCCCCTGGTTTTTTTCTATGCTTCTTGACCTGTGCCTCGATGACAATATCAACCCCTTAGGTCCATCAGTCTTTTTGTTGCCATTGTTTTTTCTTTCAGGCGCCTTCTTTCTTTCCTGGGCTTCTGTATTTTGGAGCCGGCTCAAACAAGTCAAAATCAAAGTCACCAAAAGGAAAAGAGTCCCAGCATCTGAGATTTTCTTTGCCTAGTTAGTTGAGCAATCACTTTGATTTGTTAAAATCCAGACGTTGAATAGGTATAAAACCTTTGAAAAATCGTCCCCATTCAAGTCGGTGGGGCGCACATGCAACCTTTGTTTAGTGACATCACAAAGCGGGCTGCATGTGCCGGCGTGAGGCATGACCATAGGATAAGGAACTGGCTCTGTTTTTGCCAGCGGTTTTGGAATAAAATCACAAGGGGCATAATTTTTGATAAGACTGAAACAAAAGGAAAAGTGTACATTTGGACTCCTGGCCAGGTCAGTTATCGTTTCTGTTTCACTGAGGGGCTAGTATGGCTAGTCAGAAACTGCTTTTTAATGAGCGTCTCGGGTGAAGGCTTCTTCTCAAGGATTGTCTGTTGAGTGGTACTTCAGGGACTGGAATCTCTACCTGTAGGTCTCTCCAGCGATATCATATCTTTTCAGTATTTCTCTTTTCACTAGGTATAGTTTTTGATTGCACAGTGTCCATATTACTTTGGTAAGTTGACTTCACCTGTCAGATAAGGTACCAGCCTGACTGCCCATAGCTGTTTTGGCCATTGGCAGGCTCCGCAACCCTTTCAAAAGTTGTCAAGTATGCTTCAGTATCATGTGAGGGACACCGCTTTGCAAGTTTAATGGCTTTCAAGTTGTTTGTGTTTAGTTGATTTGCAGGACCTGTAATGGATCCTCCAGCTTTGATAGCTTGCAAGGCATCCAGCCATCACTGCGCTCTTCTTCTCTGTTGCTCCTGTCGCTGCAGCTCTTCTTTTTCTGCTGTTCCTGTCAGTGCATCTCTTCTTTTTCTCCTTCTCCATCTGTCTTTGTTGCATAGCCCACCATATGAAGAAGGCAGACATGCTTTCAGGTTCTATTCCTGCCTGTTCTGCTTCCATCATTTGTTCCTGCTTTTTGTCGCAGTTGGACTTTTGTTTCTGCTTCTAGTTTGGCTGCTGTCGTCTGGTAATCACTCCTGGGCTTGCTGTTGCAAGATCCATACCTTTTTCATGCTTCCCTGGTACCACATCTGTAGTACCACGCACAAAAATCCTGGCTTAGAGTATGCACGTGTAAATCCCACAGCTAACGCCAAATGTTGCCAAGGTATAGGTCAGGAAGCATAGACAAACCAGGAGAAGTTATACAATGTACTAACCAGGAGAAGTTATAAAATTTGCAAGTAGCATTTCATTATTTTATAACAATAATAATAATTTTTGCAGAATAGCTTTTACACAGGCAGTTCAAACAAAACAAAGTCCTTCATCTGAGGGTATTGTTAAATTTAAATCTCAATCCGCCCCAACCCAACACATCTTTGCTCTTTTTATATGATGTTTTTCCCTGGCAATTAAATTATGCATCCTTTTCTCAAGATATATCTTCTGTTTTCCATACAATGTCCCAGCGCTTTGTCAGTTTGTTTCTGTGACCAGTACATCCAGGCTTGTTAACAAGTGCAACCAATTAAGACATCCTGTCCCAGGGCTGATTTCCTACTGACAGTTTTACATACAAACTTGTGGAGGTCAAAATACATCTCAAGGTTAACCCCTGAGTTCCAAGTAGCTTTTGCAATTGTTTTAACAATATAACTGTATACATTTGCAAACCGTAAGTGCCAGTTTCACATAAATAGTTTCACACAAAGATTCACATATACTTTTTAAAGAGATGCATAAAGGAGGAAGAAAATATGGAAACAGCAAGTGAAGGCTGGGAGATGGGAGGGCCTTTTGGAGTGGCGTAGTTCTTTAGGTGCTACAGGAAAATTTTATTATGGAATCAGACAGGAAAAGACAGAGAAGTGTCAGAAATAAGAGAGGACAGAACAGATCCATACCCCTCTGCATAACAAATGGGACAGTTTTTTTTTTAACCCTGTCACAGGGATAAAAGCAGGAAAACACAGGAAAAATTAGCATAAGGAAAAACTACGTAAACAAGCATGTTTAACAGTTACAGTCAGTTTTTACTACATTGTAGCTAGCAGCTGACTTTGTTAGAAAAAGAAAACCTTTGCGCTGATGGTTTAAATATGACCTTTGTATTACCAGTTGTGATAGTCTTGTTTGGAAGAATTAATTACTGTACCGCAGTTCTGTGGAAGGGAGGGGTATTAGATTTCATTAGTAGGCAGTATTGAGTGTTGTCACAGCCTGGGTTATGTGAAACTTTTAACAGTGCAGCACATCCCCTTGACCTCCTGAAATGTCCATATGTTGCACAAATTCCTTCAGCTGACAAACCTTTGTAATTGGACAAAACATGTTCGTATGTTAGTTGTGCCAGCAGTTGCTTGAAGTGTTTTTTTCCCTGAAATATTAGCACAGGCACTGTACACTGGAGCGGGAGCTGCTTTCTACATTATTCATTCTGTGAGTAATGTTTCTCGAGATCTCTGACCTCTGTTGACTCACCAGAAATATTTTGCGTTTGTAACTCTGGTTATTGTACTTTCAGATGGGGGTGAAAGCAGAGGTACATTCCTGCAACTTTATTTTAGACCTTTTGTTATGACCAGAGAGACATTTTGTTTTCCCAGTGCTCTTCATTGACACCCCCTTTACTATGCATGCACCTGTTATTAAAGGCACACTGCAGCCTATGTGAACTCCAGTATTTACAAAACCATCTCAATAAAGAGTAGTAGAAACTTGTTGATTGCTGTTGCCCCTTTTAAATTGTCACTGTATAAACGTTCCACTTGTTCCCCATATGAAAAGCAGTAGAGCTGCAATTCTGTAACTGTGCTCCTCCTTTAAAGAGTGCTTACCTCAGTATAGAGTTTAAATAATTAAGTCTTAGAATGAGTCCCCTAAAATAATGCTTATGTTTTAGGAATGTGTAACTTCCCAAGGAAAGCAGCACAGTGTATTATAAAGCACGTATTTCAGCCAATCAAGCGATCAGAACTGCAGTCCCTTTTAATATGCGTACAGTTGTCAACTTGTGCAGAGAATGTTAGGAGCACTTTAGAGGGAAGGAGGAGCTTAACAATATACAGTATGCAATTTTTTTATTTAATAAAAAGAACAAATAACTTATTATAAACCACTCAAGCCAAATTGAATGATTTATAAGTTACTAGGTGCCACGAGTGCTGGCTGTTGGGAGAAGAGTTGTCATCTCGCTGCTTGCCCCAACCAGGGCAGTATGGCATCTCTTATACCGTAAGAGGCATCGCCACAGCACGGATTAACTTGTAATATTTATGGTGGAAGGCTGTTCATGTAATGGTGTAGAAATTATTTGAAGGAACTTTGTACCTAAAAACAGACGACGCAGACACATATGTTATATTGGAAGGTTGAATCAGATTTCTCAAGAAGACAAGTTGGTGGTGTGCTTTAAGTACACCTGTTCTGGCATTGTTAACAAATATAGTTGCAAATAAATTCCTGAAATCCAAAATGGCTGCAGTGAAGGCTGTTTTGAACAGCGTGTGTTCTATTGTTAATCTCCTGCTAGATGATAATCCAGAGATGAATCACAGAGGCATATAGATGCCTCTCTTGAGATTGAGTACTGTACGTGATGTCATTATATATACAATGTTAAATCCTTACTGAGTCAGCCGCAACTCCGCTGATTGCTAGCTGGACAGAACATGCAGCACCAGATCTATACAGAAGCCAAGCAGATTCATTTTAACTTTGGAAAATCAGAGACTTTAACTGCCATGCTCAAGCTAGATAAAATATCTTACAAGTAAAATACAGTGTTCAGGAAGTAGACAAACTCATTTGAGCTAGTGAACTAAGGGCCCTATCTGACTGCATTTTATGCAAGATTTACGGCCCCTCTTGTTGATTTTGAAGGACAAAGAGACTGACAAATTACCCTTATAAAATTTCGGATAAGGAGAATACTGAACATTGTACTTTCATTGTGAGAGTTCACATACTCTTAATGTTACTGCTACATTTTCCATTTAAACTGAAATTATGTTTTCTTTTAAAAAAAAAAAAAATAAAATAGGGTTTGCATTCGGGAGTTCTGGTTGACCTGAAAGAAAGTGACAATGAGAATTCTCCTTTAAAGACTGCCCCATTGATGAACTGGTAAACTTGCTGTCTGCTTGCAGTTATTCACTGAAACTTGAGTGCTGCCTGTTTGTGCATTGTTCTTCTGAACCTTAGTTGATGCACCATTTCTAAATTTAGGGCACAGGAGTGTGCTTTGGGCTCTGCTCATGCTGGGGACAGTGCGTACAGGCATACTGGAGATTTTATTCTGTCCTCTATTCCAGCTGCAAACACAGAGTTGTTACCTTGCTCGTTACTGAAGGAGTGATCTTTCCAGCACCGAGAAAGTGTGGTTACTGGCTGTTAGTACTGTACGCAGATTATTTGAGAACATTCTGCAGAAAGTACCAAACGAAAATTAAAAATATATATTCTAATTGGCTAGTTACGCATCTTCTACAGTAATAAAAATACTGACTTTCTTTTTCTTATTTTCACATTTTCTTTCTGGTTGTTCTTGCATTTTCACTCTCTGTCCCTCTCCCACCTCTTTCTGGGGCTCCCTTCTATGTTGCTATCTTTGTTATTCCTTCCTTAGGCCCTTTCCTCTCCTGCATCCCTCATGCCATGCTGCAATTAAGTACTGTACTACTGCAACGGAAATATGATGCCTTCGCCAGGGAAGACAAGGGAGGAGTTAGACTGAACATGTCAGAATGTTGGCATCAGGGGACAAGGTAAACCCCACTCCCAATCTCCACATCCTGTCAAGAACCCAGATAGGGATTTGCTGGGTGTTTGGTTCCCTGTCCCTGGACCACTAGGGGAAGCTGCAGTCAAGCATTGGGAGTTGATGACAGTCCTTCTCCATGGCCATGTGCATCCAAGCTCACTGCACTGTACCTTATCTGGACCCAGTTAGAATCCTGGGTTCTGGGGTGAACCCAGGTTCCATGCATGGCAAGTGAATGAACTTGCTGTTGGGCCACCAAATGACCTTTTTTCAAAGAGAACATAAACCATGCCTTGTTTTTCACATTTTAATATAATTAGACATTTTGGCACATGTAAAATCTAATACCCTCAGGGTGGGATATTCAGAATGCTACAGGCAGGGGCACAAGCCTGGGTGCAGGCGCAACTGGGATGTGCCAGGGCATGGATGGGCGATATTCAATGGTGCTGCGCCATGGCGCGGCACTGTTGAATATGGCATCTAAGGCCACCCTCACTGCGCGCCGATGCAGTGGCACTGTGCCAGCGCAAGTGAGGAGCAGGGGATGCGCCAGCGCGCGCGGTGCGCTAGGTGCATCAAGTGCAATATTCAGTGCTGGGCATGCAAATGAGGCCCCATTTGCATGCAGGTGCGCGATCCGCCGCCTGGCGCCTGCCAGGCTGCAGCCATCAGGACTGACGCCCCACCTTGGCGGGCAACGCGCCCAGTGCCTGATCGCGGGCATATAATAAATCCTCGTGGTCCAGTGGACCCTATCCCAGCGCACTCCAATCGCTGGCATAACATAATGAAAACTGTGGTGGTCCAGTGGACCTGATCCCCAGCCCGATCGCAAGCAAATGAATAAACAAATTCCCTGGTGGTCCAGTGGACCTGCTCTCCTGCCCGATTGCAGGCTGTAGTTATAATAATATTCCTGGTGGTCCAGTGGACCTAATCCTCTGCCCGATCACGGGCTGTAGTTAAAACATATTCTCTGATGGTTCAGGGGACCCATCCCCTGCCTGATCGTGGGCAGATGATGACATTAAATCCCTGGTGGTCCAGCGGTACCTCCCTCCCCACCCGCCCACTCAGACCCACCCACCCCACTCCCTCCATCAGCAGCGAGCGGCAGCTTCCCATCCACAAGCCGCCCGCCGACTGACAGACAGTACGGTTGTACGCCTGTTGGTCCACTGTGTGGGCCAATGGGCTTGCAGACCGTACTGTACCACACAGTCCCAAAATGAATGGGTCTGGTAAAATTCCAGTGCCTTACTAATGTAATGTTCCACTAATCTTCTTGGCTACGTGCTGCTGCATTGTTTACCACTTGCTCCATGAATTGAAAGACCTAGTACAGCTCCACTGCAGTGCAGTTTTGCACGAGCATCACTAGTAGTTATAGGTTCCAAATGGCACTCGTGGTAGTGCTTCCGTGGGTAGTAAGGCTGGGTGTATTTTTTTTTTTTTTTTTTAATAACCCAATGGGCTTTATCTATAGTGATGTGTGTGTGTGTGTGTGTGTGTGTGTGTGTCGTGCCTGTAACACAACCATATGGAAAGGAAACAACATTTAATAAAGTACAGGGATGCTGGGGTGTGGGTAAGTTGTGAGCAGCTAGGTACTTGGGGGGGAAGTATTCAGAAGATGTGTAGAATTTCTTTAAATAATATTTTAGGTGGTGAGTCTTGGTGGAGAACTAGTGGCTATACTGGTTGTGGCAGGCTAGTTGTTGGGCAGAGGCGGATGGCTTTGTATTGATAACGTGATCCAGAATGACTGATTAATTGTAGTCCATGCATTTATGGTCACACAGATTTTCACAGGTTAGAATGCTCATTAACCTATCAGAATACAAGAATTTTTGTACCCATTTTATAAATGACATTAATTTCGCCTCTCCCCCATGGTAGTTCCTGAGTCCCGTCAAAGTACTTAATTCACAAACTTGTGTGTTATTCCATTTAACATAGAAACTTTGATTAGGTCAGCTGAAAAAGACCCATGCTTGGCCTAATGCCAGACTGGATTTAGAGATCTGATAGCCCCGTGGCTTATCGTCACTCCCTTCATCAGGTATCCCTTTTCTTCTTCTGCATTCTGTGGGTCCCACTCTTCTTTATCTGCTCCACGAAACCTCTCAAAATCTTTGTTTCAGACATCTGCCTTTGCAGTCTATTCTGTTTTGTCCACCATCTATTCCATGAAGAACTTTCTCACATCCCTCCTGAATCTCACACAACCCACCAGCCTGCATCTGTGTCCTCTATATCTTCATTGGGATATCTCTTTCCTCAAGTCACAAACCTCTAGGACAATGAGCGTCAGACCACACGGAAAACCTTTGCTAGCAGTTCAGTAGGGGTCACCCATGGTGACCTCGCCATATAAGTGTAAGGCCCTGTCCCGCTTCAGTTCTTTTCCGCTGTTGACCAGAGCTTGTCGGATCAATACGGAAGACTAAATCATGACACAGTCTGTTCTTTCAGAAACTCTTATCGCAGGTTTTCTTTTAGATCAAACAACAAATGGTAACGAGGACAACCTCCACTGCCTGCTGATTTTTCTCGTGTCTCCTCAGTGGGGCTCTGTGTGCGATCCCTCCCTAGTGAGACCCACAGTGGTGACCTGGCGTGTTGGTTTTGACGGCTTCTCCCACCGGGTGGGGCATCTTTCCTCCTCCCCCACTCTGTAGCACCAGGCTTCTCCTCCTCTGTCTCTAAAGCTTGGAGTGTTCCCTAGTTGGAGTCTCCATCCCATGGCCATGAACCCATCTGTTCCTTTCCATGGGTCCTCCGGCCCAGAATCTAGGCCTGGGGAGTAAGTTATCCCGCTGGCGGTGGTCTGGCTGTCCACCCTCAGAACCTGCTGCACCACTGCCCTGAGGACAGTAACACCTGTTTGTCTTCCCTCCTGCCACATTGTTCTTGCAGCTGGGTCTTTGGCCTGTGGGTGCTCTCTCGGTCTCTGCCCCAGGCCCATTGGCTGTGATCCTTAGGCTTTCCCACTGATGTCTCTCCCGATTGTCTAGCGACTTGACTTGATGATGGCGCCCTGCCTCTCCTGTTAGCAGCTCCTCAGTGCCCACTGCCCGACACTACCATCACTGACCAGCAGCACTTCTCTTGCCCTGGTTCTCGCCAGGCCCTGTTTTAGCTGGGCATCGCTGACACTGTGCGTTTGGCCAGTAGTGGCACCCTGGCTCACCACCCTTTTCCTTTCACATTGACGGAGTGCGTCATCACCAGGGGTTTCATTACCTGCTCAGTCCAGGGCCCCTTCTACCCATCAGCGGCATCCAGGTTCGCCTCCCCATCAATGGTCTGCCCTGTGGCCACCCTGCCTTTACATCCAGGTGCCAAGGGCGATGGTCCTCCTGTCCATTCCTCTCCAGCTTGTGGACGGTGCTGGCCAGAGTGTTTGCCCAGATGGTGGTGCCCACTGCCTCCCCTATCTGCCTCTCCTTAGTGCCGGTTGTTGGTGCTACCATCGCAACAACCAGTGACGCCCTTGCTTTGGTCAGGAATGGCGCCATGGATCCCTTCTTCTTTCCACCGTCAGAGTAGCCATTGACGCCGGGTTTCCTTGCCTGCTCAGCTCAGGTGCCCTTTAGCCCATTGAAAGCATCAGGGACCACCCTCCTGTTGACAGTCTGCCCTCTAGCACCTTGTTCTGACACCCTGGTGCCACGGGTGGTGAGCTTCTCTGGACGCTCCACCCAGGTCACAAACATCAGCATTGATCCTGGGTCCATTTAAGCCAGGACGGGCTTGCAGTCGGTGGAGACCTCCTTTCCAGCCTACCACTCCCACCTTGCCTGCATGGATTGGGGGTTTTCCAGGCTACAGAGGAGCACTGCCCTGGCCCCCTTCCCTGGACTACCTGGAGCTGGGATGGATACATCCCTTTGGGGTCTACTTACGGCGAGCACCTGTGGCTGGCATCTGCCTAGGGAGGACCCCAGCCGTGGGGCGGACCTTGCCACTGATGTCCAGCAGCTCACCCTGCCCTCCCTACCAGGCACATTAACTCCTTGGGGCTGAGTGGCATGGGATCATCAATGCAAAATCCGATTGGGCTTTGGGGATTCTCGAACCTCAGGGCACTGGTTTGGCACCAAAGCTACCGCAGAGCAGGATCAGCCTGGCCTTCCCCACCATCCCCACTGCAGGTGTATACACTCCTTCTGGCCCCGGCCTAAATCAGGAGGTGGTGGTTGGGCCTTTTGTTCCTTCCACGTAGTGCAGTGGAGGGCCCCAATATGTATGTGTTTTGCAGCAAGAGGGCCATAGAACCTTTTTTTTTTTTTGTTTGTTTGTTTTTAATTGTTTAACCAGGAGTGGCACACTAAGCTGAAAGCTTTTTACAGGTGCAGTCTGGGAGGACAGGAAGTTAAGTGACTTGCTCAGGGTCACACAGTATGCAAGTGGGGGCTGTGGGATTCAAACCCAGGTCTCCAGATTTGCAGCTAACAGCCTTAAACTACTGCGCTATACTGTCTCTTCTTCCCTTTGTCCTCAGCTTCACAAGGGGCCTGAGACCTGTACTAGTCTTGAGGATTCTGCCTCTTTCACACCCAGTGCAGAGGGTTCAACTTAGTCCCTCTGCTGGGTCTACTAACCCCAAATTGGGGTCGGGTTACGCCCTTGTATGCCAATGGTTTACTGGCATTTCAAGGCTTGTCCCTCTCCTCACAGGGGTACCCTGGTCCCTGTCTCTGGATGCACTCTGCCTGTTTAGGATATTGCCCTCTGGCTGGTCATCCAGGCCAAGGTTTTCCTCATGGGTAGCAGTATGCAGCAGCCATTATGCTTGGTGACTGTATGCCTTACCTCTCAAGGTGCAGAGGTTGCACAGCACTGGCCCATGAGCAATTGTTTTAACCCTAGCACATCCCAGGTAGCTGTCCAGTGCCCTGTTGATCATTCTTAATCTGCTCAAGTTTGTCCTACCCCTGGTCAATGTCTGAAGCACACAGGCGATACTGGACAGGGCTTAAGCCTAACCATCCAGCCTAGGGTAGGGCAAGATGCCTCATAATGCGGCCTTGTTGTTCTCTCTGACCAAGTATGTCACAGCTGGGACGTTCTCGTGACTGTTGGGCCTGATGGCCATGGCCATTGTCAGGGCACCCCTGTCAGACTACACAGGCAGATCCCCAATGGACATAAGAGTCTCATGGGCTCAATGCCTTGATGCTCTGGAACAGACGCTTTAGTGGTGAGGTTACTAGAACCTAGTGCTCCAGTGGTGGTGGGAACCAGAAATTTACCCTATGGGGTTCTCTTCCTCATCCCTCCCACAACAAATCCTTGCCATGGATGCTTCAGGAAAGGCTCGGGAGGTACACCTGAACCCTCCAGACACAGGGTACTTGCTGTGCAGTGGAGAGTCCCTCCACATACACGTCCTAGTGATGAGGGCTGCTCTTTACAGCTTGCAAGTCTCTCTGGACTGTGTATCCCTAGGGGCATTGCTAATCAAACAGTCACCATCAGTGTTGTGCGTTACATCAACAAGCGGTGGGGGTCCTATTCTACCCCTGTGCATGGCAGCATTGAGGGACTGGTACTTGACTTTAGAACACCATCTCAATCTGTTGGCAGTTCCTGTTTCTGGTGCCTAAAACATCTTGGCAGACAGACTCAGCAGGTCGCAGTCCAGGATGCAAGAGTGGGAACCACTGACCTCTATCATTGCAGACCTGTTCGACAGGTGGAGTTGTCCAGAGTCAGACCTTTGCATCCCACTCAATGCAAAACTGGATCTTTTCTGCTCACTCACCCAGGGCCTGGAGTTTTCTGGTGAGACACGATGTCCATCCTTTGGAAAGGGAGGTTCTGTTGCATCTTTCCTCCCTTCCCTGTTAATTTGGAGGGTGCTACTCAAGTTTCAGATGGTATGAGCGACTGTGATCCTCATTGTTCCCTTCTGGCCTCGTCAGTTCTGGTTCCCCTTCCTGTGGTGGCTGGTGGTGGAACCTCCCGTTCTCCTGCCCCAATGCACAGTCTTGTTCTCACAGGGACAGGGCACCTAGTCCATCAGACCACCTGTCACTACATCTTCATGGCTGACTCCTGACGACATGGCCATGGCTAGATTTGGGGTTTCCCAAAAGGTGGCTAATGTCAAGGTGGCAGCTAGAAACCCCTCACCAGGGCCACTTATTCAAGCAAGTAAAGCGCTTTGCTTTGTTGGCAGCTTCTCTCAGGGATCCCTTCACTTGTACCAGTGAATCAGATCCTGGAGTACTTGGTGTCCTCTTGGATATTAGATTGCAGCACATCTCATTCGGTGCACCTGGCTGCCTTCTCAGCTTTCCATGTGTCTACTAATGGCCATACTGTGGCCCAACTGTGGGTGTCCCAGACGTCTCTTGGGAGGTCTTTACTTGATGCCTCCCTTCAATTCAGTCCTAGCTTGAACTTGAATTTTGCCTTCAGACGCTACCATGGCTCCTATTCAGCAATGGAAAGTGTTATTATTTTTAGTTACCATTATTTCTGCTTGAAGAATCTCTGAGCTTCAGGCCCTCATGGCAAGCCTCCTTATCTGCTCTTCCACAAAGATAGAGGTGTCTGCTTGCAGTCCTCAGTTCCTACCAAAGGTGGTGTCTGAGTTTACCCTGAATCAAACCATCCACCTGCCTGTATTTTTTTTTTTTTTCAGAGTATGCCCATCTGGGGTAGCACTGTTCTTTGCTGTGGATGCATATAGAATAATTAGATATTGTGTTCACTGCATGAGGATCTGCAAGACATCCTCACAGCGTTTTGTTTCCTTCGCCCCAGCGAAAGAGGGCATACCAATATCTAAATAGTGTCTGTCCAAATGGCTTGCCAACTGTATTACTTTTTATTGCAGGAAGTATGGTAGGAACTTCCTTGGGTTTGTGCATGCGTGCAACAAGAGGCATGGTCTTTCCTGTTGCCTGTTTCAGGACTTTGTCAGCAGCCAGAATCTGAGCTGCTGACTCTGGAGTACTTTCCACACTTTCTCTGCACACCACAGTCTGGATATTGCCTCCAGAAGGAGAGCAGGCTTTGGCCTGGCTGTGCTTCAAGGTCTTCTGTTCTAGGTCTCTAGCCTCAAGCCACCCAGACTGTGCCTCTGTCAGTACTGTGTGGAACTTGTCCTAGAGGTGTGACTGTTGAAAGAGATATCCTGACGAAGATAGTACAGTTTCACAAGAACTTATTACCATAACAGTAGATCTTCGAGGGAATCCTTTCATCAGGTCATGCTTATTAACACCCTCTGTCCCCATGGACGTAGTGCCTTTTTAGCTCTATTACCTTCTGCCTAGATCTTTCTCTGGGAAGATCTTCCAGCCTAGCATGATAGTGCAAATCTTTCACCCTCTCTTGGGTTCTTGAGAGGATCCTGCGCATGCCTCTTCTCGGGGCCTTAGCGCTCTGCGGAGTTGCCCCTTTTTTCAGGGTGCTTCTCTCCTACTCTTTCCTGTCTGAAGGAATGTCTTGCGGGCATATGTCTTGCCGGGCTCTTTCTCTGGGAGGCATAGAGCCTTTCTTAGCTGTACCAGCCTTTGTCTGGCTTTTTATCTGGGATGGTCTTCCTGCTGTCCTCAGCCGCGCTGCACTTGGCACCTCGTCACCTCTCTGACTCCTTAGTGGAAGGCCTTCACATCCTCTTAGTCTTGGAATCTGAGGGCTATACTAGACATTCCCACCTGCTTTAAGAGCTTTTCAGATCTCTCCTGCCTTGCCATATGGGCAGAACTATTCCTCTTTCTCTTTCTCTCTGCTGGTTCCTTATACAGAGCTCCTTGAGCATGATCTCCAGCAAGGAACTGAGGAGGGATGGGCCACCCACACTTATATGGGGAGGCGACATCAGATGTTGCCATGGGTAGCTCCTGTTGAACTGCCTAGCAGAGGTTTTCTGTCTGGTCATAAAGTCTGACGGCTCATTGTCCTAGAGGTGTGACCAGAGATTCCTTGAAGATCCACTGTTACGGTAAGTTCTTATATAACTGTACTTTACTGTGTCCTTATTCTTTGTAAGCAGATCTGTACAATCCACCTTGCTGATTCCTCATAAGAACTTGGATGTCTCAATCATATCCCACCTTTTTCTCCTGGTCTCTGTGTATGCCAGCCTTTCCATTTATGACCTCCACTAGTTTCCCTGGATCATCTTCATGGTCCTCCTTTGTATGGTCTCTATGGAGTTCCTGTCTTTCTTGGAGATGTAGACTAGAACTGTGTGCAGTACACCAGGTGGGCCTTACCAGGAACCTGTACGGGGCAGTATCACCTTCTTTCTTCTACTATAAAAAAACTTTTCTATATATCTCAACATCCTGTTTGTTTTCTGGTATTATTTGTTACACTGTGCAGTGGATTTTTTTTCCAATTCAATTTGTGCACTCAGGCACAGGTAGGGATTACCCTTGAGTCAGCTTATAAGTTCTGTTGGCTCCTCCAACCTGGCAGGCCAGAGTAGAGGCCAGCAACCTTACCCCTTATGGCAGGGGCTTCCCATGGGCTATGGGGAGAGAGGCCAAGATCCACCTTTAATCTCTGCTAAATGTTATGCTGGGTGTCTTTTGGGCAGCGGAGGCTGGAGATACTCTTGAGTGTGTCATGGTGTGCAGTCTCCCAATGTTTTTTCCTTTGCTTTCCCCATGAAGGTGCAGACATGTCCATATTAATCGACATGTGCCGTCATGCACGCACATCAACAACCTCTGTTAGCTCCCTCCCAAATCTCCTGGGTCTGTACTGCTGTACTTCTAGCCTACATTGACAGTCAGCATGACACCGGTCTCCATGGCCTACCTCCACCCCTCACTCCCCAGAGGAGGAGAGCAGTCTGACTGATGCTCGTCTTACCTCCCACTGGCCCCTGATGCTCTAGGTCCATTCCCAAGCCTGCTTTGTCAGCATCTCAGTGACTATGTGACTGTTACTAATGATGACCCAGATCTCTCTGCTCAACATAGAAACATAGACTGTAATGGCAGATAAGGACCACTTGGCCCACCCATTCTGCCCATTTCCTCACCTATTGGATAAGCTGCAGATCCAAGGTAACCAACAGCCTACTTCCTCCTACTGCCACAGGAATCGCTTTATGTCTGTTCCATGCATTCTTGAATTCCCCACTTCCACCTGTCATTCGCATTCCTCGCCGAGATACAATTTGCAAACTAGTTCAAATAAAATTACTTTTATTAATAAATGCTTCCATGCCTTTTACAGATCTTCCCTCCTCACTGACTACTGCTGTCCATTTCCAGCTTTCCTGACTTCTATGACTATGATATCACTTCCTCCACTTAGTGCTGTTGACCCAAAATGTGGAACAGTGACACTGAAATTAAACAACCAGCTAAGGGGTAATAAAAATCCTGAGGGGAGACAAACAAGCAAGCAGATCAGAAGAGAGAAATGTGAGACCAGTATAAGGTCCACATATTTCTTATTGTTCTTTACATTTTAAAGAGGCAGTAGCATGATTATGGAAATTAAGGTCGTTGCTGTCTAACACTAGCCACATGTCTTAAGTAGAGTATTGGTTATTACTCAAAAAGTTGTGCAGCTGTGACAAATACATTTCAGGCATAAGTATCACTCACAAAAGCTGTGCAGTTACAGTAGGCAATAGCCCCCAATGTCTGAAAGAGATTCTAGCTGCAAAATTTCTGAACAAGACAGAAAACTTGTGATTCGAGGAAGGTTTCTTTTGAACCTTTGGACTTCAGAGTGCATATTCCAGATTCCCTTGGTTTACTGCTCGATAGGAATGGTCAGCCTTTTGTCATCATTCCATTTGCCGTTAAAAATTCAATGCATGGAGGTTTGACTAACTGGTAGGAGTGAGTCTCGTCCAGAATCGCACAACTATTTTCCAATACCCTGGCTACACAGAGTACATGACCAGTTTTCACGTCAGACAGCAAAGAACATAAAGCTTTTTAAGTGCAAGGCAAGTATGGATCAGTGGTTAGAGCACCAGAATGGGAACCTGAGATCAATTGCCTATATAACCTTTATCCTCTCATCCAGTAGTCTGTTTTACTTGTTTTTAGTTGCCATAATGTAGACATCTTTTCCAATTTTTCCAGGTCTGATTTCATTTCTTGAACTTGCTTTCCATTTTGACAGATCTTAGTGTCATCAGCAAAGAAAAACTCCTTATCCTGGATTTCCCCATCTGTATCACAAATGAAGATATTAAAGTGCAGCAGTCCCAAAACCAATCCCTTCGTACCTTCATGTGACTCCCTGGGTTCTGAATGCACGCCATTGACTTCTCTCTGCATCCTGCCCTCCAGCCAGTTTCTTGCTCACCTGGTTAGTTTGTTCCTGCCCCCAGGTCACCCAGCAGCTTGCTTACAGTCGAGGTTAAACTGACTGGTATGTTATTTTCTGGGTCATCCCTGTCCTTGCTTTTGAGGAGCAGCATCACATTAGCTACCCTCCAGTCTGCTAGAACCATCCCTGTCTCCAGGGAACAGTTAAACAGATTTGCCAATGGTAATGACAGTGTCACCTCTTTCAGCACTCTAGGGTGAAGCCTGCCAGGACCAGGCACTTTGGCCACCTTTGCTTTTTGTGGCCCCTGAGCACCCTTTTTTCCTGAGACCGGTCCTAACTTCAGTCATATTGCCTCTTTACCTACATCGTGACACTCCAGTAGTGTTCCCGCACCTTCAAGAAAGTGAATGCTGAATAAAATTAATCATTCAGTAAATAATCTTTTTCCCCTTCCTTCTACTCCACCACGCCCTTTCCTTCTTTTCATTAATCTGGTAATACCCTCCTTAATTTTTCTTTTTCCCTAAGGTGCCTGAAGAAGGTCATCTCTCCCCTTAACCTCCTCTGCTATTCTCAGCTGTCTCTGCTCTACTTTTTCTTAGCATTATTCTAGCTTTTTCAGCTTTTTAGATAATCCTCCTGGTTGGCCTCTCACATTTCCCCTTGTATCTTCAGAATGTCGCGTGTTGCCCTTACTGCCTCCCACCCATCTGGAAAACCAGATTAGCTTTTTGTTCTTCCAGCCCTGCCTCATGCATGATGCGTCATCTCTGTAATACCCCTCTTATGACATCCCATTTTGCCCTTCAGCTCACTCTATCCATATCAGTTTATCTTTCAGCATTTCCTTTATCTTGCAGAAGTCCACCCTTTTGAATCCCATGACCACAGTTTTTGAAACTGGAGTGATGTGTTCTCTGTTTAATCACACTGCATTGTGATTACTGGATCTCAGTGGTTCCCTCACCTCTTCTGTGACTATCTCTGCGTTGAAAGAACCAGATCAAGAGTGGTCCCCGCCCTAGTCTGTTCCCTCACCCACTGCACAAGAAAGCTGTCTTGCATCATATCCACCAGTGCCTGATTTCTTATGGTGCTGGCTGTTGGATTTCCAGTCCACATCCAGCATATTTAGGTCACCCACCATCCCCAACTCCTTGGGCTGATGCTTTACTGACCTCCTCCCTTTATTCCCTGTGCCCTTCCTCCTCCTGGTTCAGTGGTCTGTACACCACTCTGGCACTGACCTTTTTACACTCTTCCATTGCCATTTACACACAAACTGCTTGTATTCCATGCCTACCCTCAGAGCAGTATCTTCCGTGGTCTGTACACCTTTACTAACATACAGTGCCTCCCCCTCACCATTTTGTCTGTCCCTCCTGTAGAGTGAGTAAGTAGCCTTTACTGCAAAGGCCAGTCCCAGTTTCCTGTTTGCTCTGTCCCTCCTGAGAGTGAGTAGCCTGTTACTGCAAGGTCCCAGTTGTTTACTGTTGCCCATGTTTCTCTTATGATTAACAGATCAAACTTAGCCTCTGCCAACACTTCCTGGAGCTTACTCATTTTGTTCCTCGGCTCCTTACATTTAAAGAAATGTCCACTAGAAACTGGCCAACCTCAGTGTGAAGCAGGGCCCGATTAGCATTTTAAAAAAAAATTTGTTTACCTCTGATGACTTGTTTTATTTGTAATTTATCTGGTTGATTCTGTGTCCTCTCTGCGGCATTTCACAATCAAGCGCCCGTCTTGGCGCCCACAACCTCTTGCGCTGTCCCAAGAATTACATGGCATGTGAGGATCAGCCGTGAGTTTGTCCATAACATTACTGTATAGCTGGAGTTTTGATACCTCAGTTTGGAACCCACATGTCTCTGCCATACCGAGACCAGGTATAGATTGGTAGTAGACTGCCAGTCTATACCTGGTCTTGGTATAGCACCAAGACATGTAAGTTCCAAACTGGAAGTATTAGAAGCTCTGGCTACACCGCATCTTATGGGTGGATTCTGCAGTTGGTCCCCACATGCCACGTCATTCTCGGACAGCCACAGGTTGTGGACGCAAGGCGCAGGGCGCTTTGATTGTGAAATGCCGCAGAGAGGGATGGAAGATCAACCAGATAAATTCTGAATAAAACAAGTCACCAGAGGTAAAAAATTAAGCTTTTTCTGAAAATGCTGGTGGGGACCGTTTGCATGGACATTTCACTTTAAGTTGACCACACTCCAGCAACCTGTCTCCTACTCTGACCCCTTTTGCTGACCATATTTACCACACTGATTTCCTGTATTATTTAACCTTTGTTATCCCCTTGTGTTCCTGGTCTTTGACCTGTTCCCCATCCCATCTCATGCTATCCTGTAACCCCACTAACTGGTGGAGTACTAGCTAGGTTTCCCTCACCCAAGTTCTCTACAGATTACTCTAGCTACAGCCCGCCCCCACTTGTTTAGATGCTCTGAAATGTATGCCTCAAACTTTTGCCCTAGTTTCTTTGTCCCCTTCCTGTTAGCATGAAGTCCATTCTGGTTTATACAAGCCATTATCCTACCACAAAACAGCCCAGTCTCCCAGGAAGTTAAATCCTCTTCAGCACACTACTCCTTCAGCTAGTTGTTAAATCAGAAGTTTGCCAGCTTTCTTGCCTTCCTGTGCATGTGCTGTGAGGACCTTTGAGAAGGTCACAGTACCCACTAACCCTTAAGTCTGAACTCAACATCCTGAAGCTAGCCTTCACTGCTCCCAACAGCCTTCCTGCAAGATTATTTATCCCTGATATACAGTAACATCTGGCGTCCCTCCTACTTCAACCAACCCATCTACCCTGGGAGTACCTTGTCTGCTGTTGCCCTGGTAGCCTGCACACCATCCTCCCTTCCTGGTCTGAGGCTACAGACCAAGTCTCAGAACCCCTAACAATAGAATCCCCTACAGTAAGCCACAGAGGTTGAGCCTGGGTCCGTGTTTCAGTTTGTTCATTAGTGTCATTGAAGAGTAGATCCAAAGTAAGATGTGTGTATTTGCAGATGACATTAAGATGTGGCAGGATGGATAGTGAGGAGGGCATAAAAGAGTTGAAAAGGAACCTGAGAAAATTGGAAAGATGGTCCAAGATCTGGAAACCAGAATTTAACTCAAAAACTTGAAATTATGCACTTTGTTTGGGGGTGCAGGGTCTGAAGACTGAACATTGATTGGAGGGAGACTACAGCAAATCTCAGAGAAGTGGGATCTGGGAGTTAGGATAAATGACTGAAAACTGAATATTGTTTTGGGGCGGGGAGAGAGAGACTAGAGCAGATTTCAGAGAAGAGGGATCTGGGAGTTACAATAAATGAAAGCCTCATTACATTGGCCCAATGTAACATGGCGTATGGAAAAGCTAGCATGATGCTGGGGTACCTAAGTAGAGCCTTTTCAAGTAGAAAGAAAGAGGTGATCCTGCTGCCCCAATACAGATCTTTGGTGAGGCTGCACCTGGAGTACACTGTGCAGTTCTGGAACCCTACCTAAAAAAAGGACAAGGATCGGCAGAGGTGGTCCAGAGAGAGCAACCAAAATGATTCACGTCCAACAGGGTAGGACCTATGAGAAAAGACTGGCTGACCTAAATATGTACTGTATAGAAGCCAGAGAGAGAGAGGAATGACATGTTTGAAGCCTTAATATACCTGAAGGATATAAACAAAGTGGACAGCGAGCAGCTGTTCAAGCTTAGCGATGGATCCATCACAAGGGCCACAGCTATAAGCTGGCAAGTGGAAGGACATGAGGAAGTACTTTAATGGAAGAGTGATGGAAATTGGAAAAGTGGATAAACTGACTGCCTGAGGAACTGGTAAGTGTTTAGATTGTTGTAGGTTTCAGGAGAGGTGGGATAGACACATGGACTGAGGACAATGACGGGAGGAGATGCAGCTAAAAGGGCACTGGGGTAGTTCAGGTAGAACTGAACGGTGATAGATCCACAGAAGGCCTTGTCAGTGCTACTCTGGTGAGGACCTAGGTGGGAGCTGGGCAGACTAGATGGACCTTTAGTCTTTTCTCTCTGTAGACATCTGAGTTTCTGTGATCCATGCCACTGTGTGCCCAGTTAGGTCAAGGGTGGAATGTGCTTCTGTGTGATACTTTGAGTTTGCACAGTGGGAGTTTATGTATAGGGTGGTGGCATTATGCAAGGTAAGGAGTAGCACTGGTCATAGTACACTCCATGTAAGTGTCCCTGACCTCACTAGGCTTTCCGGGAGTCCACTGTGTCCCAGTGCTGCATGCCGCTAGCCCTCTTTGAGTTTGTGTGGAGGGCTGAGTTGTCGCACAAAATAAACAATTTAAAAAATAAAAGGTTTTTAACCACAGCATATATCAGTCCTTGCAGAACTGTTTGATCCCATGGACAGCCCACTGTTCGGCCCTGCTCCACACCGACATGTCCCCAGCCCTCAGACTAGTGCAGTACTCTGCTAGTGTGGAGGTATACAACCCAGATACCACCTTTGGCATGTATCTGGGCCATCTTTATGGCTAGGGCTCTTAATCATCCTTCACGGACTTCTTACAACACCTTGGATGCAAAGGCACTCTCTTAGCATCCTGGGCTGTACATTAAATTCCTAGTATGATTTAGCATTGTTTATCTTGCATCTCAAAAGAGGTGGCGGGAAGGTTAGGAGGAAAAAAGATAGCATTCCAGAGGTATAAAGAAACACAGAAGGAGCAGGACAGAGAACTGTGCTAGTTAAAGCTGAAGAAGTGAGGAAGGCAGTCAGAATAGCAAAGGCCCAAACTGAGGAAAAGATGGCCAACTTGGTTAAGAAGGGGGATAAAGCCTTTATAGGTACATTAGGAGCGAAGAAAGACCAAGGAAGGGATAGTGAGGCTTAATAATGGGCAGGTGGTGTGGGCAGAGGGTGACGGTGAAAAGCAGGATACTGAATGAATATTTCTGCTCAGTATTCACAAAAGAAGAGAAGGGAGATACCTAAACCAAGCAATAGAAGCACTCTGGATAGGGAGGTCGATACTGGTCCATTCACAGAAGAAAAGGTTCTGAAAAACTCCTAAAACTGAAGGTGGACAAAGAATGGGCTTTGATGGGATTCACCCAGAATTCTAAAAGAACTAAAGGAGAACTAATGAGACCACTGACTACCCTTTTTTTTCCACCTCACTGCCCTCTCAACCAATCACTCCTTCAGGAACCGTAAGCCCCTTCATCCCTGGATCCACCCCACCTTCACCACCCACATGGCAGCCTACTCCAGGTATCCCGACATATCCCTGTGTCGGGTGGGTCCCTTTACTTCATGAGGATCAGCCTTTGGCCAGGAGGCGCGACCCTGTGTGATGCTGAGGTAGCAGATGCAGGTCAGGGTGTCCAGGAGGCGAGGGATGGAGGGGCTGTCACCTGATCAGCCGAGGCGCTATTTCTCCTGTTTTCTTCTGGAGGAGCAGCGCCCGTGACGCCAAGGCGTCACGCCACTCCCCAAATGTCTGTAGGCCAGCCATGCTGCTATGCTCGTGGCCTCCACCAGGGGCCGGCAGATGCCGGAATCATCGCCCTTCCCCGGAGAAGGCGAGTCCCGTCGACGCCCAGCCTTGCTCCCCGCCAGCACTCCAGCGATCCGAGTCCGCCTTGAACCCGGTCGCCGCACGCAAGCGAAATTCAACCACTGCGCTGATGGGCCGGGTTCACCACCTTTTTAACAAATCATGGAGGATGGTGTGGTACCTAAGGTCTGGATGAGGGTGGATGTGATCTCCCTTCACAAAAGTGGGAGCAAAGCAGGGCAGGAAACTACAGACCTGTTAAGTTTGACATCAGTGGTAGGGAAAATGATGGAATCACTTCTGAAAGAAAGAATTGTTGAGTACCTAGAGGCCAGCAGGGCACAGAACCCAAGGCAGCATGGATTCACAGGGAAGATCATGTCAGATGCATCTACTAGATTTTCTTGACTAGGTGACCAAAGTAGTAGACCAGGGAGGGGTTGTGACATGGCCTGCCTAGACTTTAGCAAGGTATTTGACACAGTCCCACACAAAAGATTAATAAACAATTAGCTAGCCTGGGAGTGGGTCCCAGGGTGGTAGTCTGGGTAAAAATTGGCTGGACAACAGGACACGGAGGTAATAGTAAACAGAGTCCCTCCGATGAAAGGGGGTTACTAGCGGGGCATCGCAGGGTTCAGTACTGGGTCGGTCATTTTTAATGTCTTTATAAGGGACATTGCAGAGGACTGAAGGAAAAGTATGCCTTTTGCAGTTGACAAAAGATCTGCAACAGGGTTGATACACAAGGGGTGGAAAGGATGAGAAGGGACTTGGCAAGGTTGGAGGAATGGCCAGAAGTATAGCAGCTTAGATTCAGGTGCAAAGAAGTGCAGAGTAATGCACTTGGGAAACAAAACCCTGGGGAAGAGTACACAATTTGGGGGGTAACATCAACAACAAAATGGAAAGGGACCTGGGGGTAGTCATATCAGATGACCCAACGGTAAGCAGGCAATGTGAGAAGGCAGTAAGGAGGAATGAGGGGATACTGGGATGTACAGGGAGAGGCATCACCAGTAGAAAACAGGAAGTTGTTATCCCTCTGTACAGACAGTTGGTGAGACCCATCTGGAGTATCATGCAGAAGTTCTGGAGACCCCATCTCTGCAAGGACACAGACAGGATGGAGGCAGTCCAGAGGAGGGCAACTAAAATGGTGCTGGATCTGCACCATAAGCCTTAGAAGGAGAGACTAAAGGAGCTTAATATGTATACCCCGAGGAAAGGAAGGAGGGAGAGGAGGGACATGATAGAAACTTTCAGTACCTCAAGGAATCAACAAAGTCCACGGGGTAGCATCTTTTAGAAAAGAAATGTGCAAGAACAAGGGGAGCAATTTGAAGATGGGGAGGGGTATGGCTCAAGGGCAACCTCGAGGTAGTATTTCTTTCATGGAGATGGTGGTGAACGATGGAGTGGCCTTTCTGAGGAGGTCGTGGTCAATAACAGTGGGGGAATTCAAGAATGCATGGGACAGATACAAGGCAATTCTGGTGGGGGTAGGAAGAAGTAGGCTGTTGGTTAACTAGGATCTGCAGCTTATCCAATAAGTGTGGAAATGGGCAGACTGGGTGGGCCAAGTGGTCCTTATCTGCTGTCAAAGTCTACTTACAGAGAGATGTCATGATAACCGTGTTTTGCAGTAACTGATACCTTTCACTGAGGATTCTGATGTATCATAATACCAGTTTCTAGGGACATGAATATGTTGTTCATCCACACTGTCTGGCAGGTTCCTTGCCACATTAAATCTTGCTAGAAGGACTTCAGGCTGGCTCCTCCCACCCACCCAGGTGGTAAACCTCGGCTCCGCTCCTTACAGCTTGGAAGCTCAGGTTCCCTCCTTACGCCCATGCGTAGACTGGATCCCACCTTCGTTCACCAAACTTATTCTCAAATTTTCAAGACTTGGTCAAATTTCTCCTCGCGGCTGTGATGGACAAATTGACTCCTGGATTCAGTGGTGCCCATGTGGGCAGAAAATGTCCAGGACGGATCTGCACTCACGTCGCGTCTACTGCCTCGGCCTAGACCATGACCTGCAGGCCTGCGAGTTATGCCGTTTGTTCGGACTACATCCTGAACCCAGCTGCCCAGTTACAGCTTGGGTGCCCGGAAGCGCTACCCATCGGTGAAATCAAAGGAGGTCTACATGTTACCGCAGGGCTGGCTTGGCTGAGCAATCGGCAGATGATCGCCGAGGAGGACGCGCACAGGCCACATCATCCTTCTTCCCTCAGTCGCGTGCATTTATCCCGGCCTTCTGGGTACCTCATATTTCAGCTTCTTTTACGGAGCTTTGCCAATCCCTTTCCACGAAGGGAGAGGGGCCATCGGGACATTCTTCTCTGTCTAAAAGAAGGACCTAGAAGGTAAGTCCACCGTCGGCGTTCATGGGAGTGGGAGGTCTCTTTCCTGGACAGTCGACACTTACTTCGGTCGGGTTGCGGCTAAGTCACTACCACGGTGTCCCTGTCAGGTCAGCCGCCGAGACACCCGTCGATGCAGTCGAATTTTCTTGACCCATCGGACAGACTGTCGACTGGTGAAGCAGCAACCCTTCTTCACCAGTTCCCCGTGGAGACTGAGGACTTGCCTGCGCCCGTACCGGAGTCCCCGGGTCAAGGCTTCCGAGACGGGGAAGAGCGGGTGTCCCCTGCCCTTCCCAGACCCATCCTCGAAACACCGAGATTTCGGTCTCGATATCATCTCAGCCCAGCCGATCCCGCCCGACATTGGCGGGTCTTGGTCTCGGCATCTGGCAGGCGGCGCCTGGCCGGGTTCGCCTTCCTCCCTGAAGAGGAGAGGCTTCAGCGAGATTGCATCAATGCTACGAGACCTGATGTGGCAGCAGTTACTCTGTCTGGGAACAAGCCGACGCCCATCGCCTTCCCGCCATCAAGTGGCTGTGTCACCTGAAAGGCTGAAATCCCTCACAGTAGTCGAGGTGCCAGCCTGCGGTTGCTGTTCGGTCAAACCAGCTGCCTCGAATATAGGTGGAACCTCCGCCCACAACCGACATCGGGGCGCCACCAAGGACTCTGGTTGGGTCAGGGCCTGCCCCACAGGTTGTCGGTCACCCTCACTCCCAACCATCCTCGGCAGGTGGAGGGTGGCTCAGGCCCCAGGCAGCTCTTCGCGGACTCCTCAGAGTCAGGACGACGATTCCTCTCTGTTCTCCAGGCCCATTGACCAGGAGTCCTCTGGGGGCCAGTCGATGGACCAAGCCCATCGTCCTTCATGGGTCTGCTTGGCTCATCTCGGAGTTCACCGGGATGCAGCTCAAGCCCGTATCCAGCGGGCCAAGCATCCCCAACGGAGATACTGGACCAAGGGATTCACCCATGGAGGCTCTTCCCGTGGCTGAAGCCATTGTTGTCCCAGCCTTGGAGCTCTGGCAGCAGCCTGCTTCCTGTCTTGTGCCTTCGCCAGGATGGTCAGGAAGCATGCAGTCCCTACCGGCTCTTTGTCTGTTTTTGGAACACCTTCTGCCGAGGGGTTGGTCACCGATAGCTTTCCGCGCTCTGGGAACGCTTAGGGATGTGGATAAGCCCCAGAAGGAGTCCAAAAGCTGGACTATGCCGGCGCAAGGTGCACGCTGTCCTCCCTTGGCCTCCGCCAGGCCAGCTCGCCATGCTGATGGCACACTTCTCCCACACACTCATGGACTCCTGGATGAGGTGATCCTCATACCGGCCGACTGCAGACCACGGTTAGGCAGGTTTGGGACCAGGGAAGGCAGTGGCAAACAGCAGCTCCAAATGGCTCTGGACATTGGAGACTCCTGTGCCAGATCAGTTGCGGCTGCAGTGGCCATGCGCTGCAGAGCATGGCTGAGGATATCCACCTTCACGGCGGATACCCAGCATAAACTGGTGGATGTCCCCTTCCTGGGACCGACCTCTTCGCCCTGGAGTGGAAGGCCACCTCCAGCAGATCGAAAAGTCCAGTGCCACTCTGGACTCTGTCGCTCTGCTCAGAAGGACAAGGGCCGACGAGAGCAACATAAGTCCTTTTGCCCTTCAGCCTGTGCACGTCCGCCCAACAGCACCAACACCAGGACCAGCAGGCTTGTGCTTGGCACCCAAAGCCAAGCTCGTGCTTTCTAATAGGAATCAGGGAGGTGAAGGCCCAGGAGGTCCCTTTAGCCGGTCCCTCCTCTAAGCCTGCCCAGTGACGGGTTGAGGGGTGTCGCCCAGCTCATCACTCCCCCTGGGTTCCTCCCATGGGGACGGCTTGCTCTTCTTTCCGCCTGGTCCGCTATCACCACGGACCGCTGGGTGTTGGAGGTGGTAGGAAAGGGCCTGCCCTGGAGTTCGAGCAGGGCCCGCCCTTCCGAGCCATCGCCCGTCAGTGACGGGTCCGCAGGCCTCTTTGTCGGCTCGCCTGCCGATATTGCCCTGCTCCTCAAAAAGAGCTGATCAGGAAGGTGGGGATCCTCCTCCAGACTCGGGGTTTGTGTCCAGGTACTTCCTGGTCCCAAAACGGATGGGGGCTGACGTCCCATTCTTGACCTGCATGACCTGAACAGGTTTCTAAGGTCTCGGACCTTCAGGATGGTCACTCTGGCTCAGTTAATCCCATCCTTGGAACGAGGTGTGTGGATCTGTTCTCTGGACCTCCAGGAAGTGTTCTTCACGTCCCAATCCATCTGTCCCACCAGAGATTGCTCTGCTTCAGGGCAGAGGGATCCTCTCGAGTTCCGGGCCATGCCCTTCGGCCTTCCCTAGCTCCCAGGGTCTTCACCAAATGCATGGCAGTGGTGACAGCATTCCTGCAGGCCGAAGGGTCTGGTGTACCCTACCTGGACGACTGGCTGATTGCAGCCCTCTCCAGAATGAAGATGAGCAGTCCAGAGATCTGGCCTCCAGGTTTGCTCTCAGGCTGGCCTCCTCATCAACGAGGCCAAGTCGGAACTCGAGCCACAGCAGGTGATCCATTTCATCGGGCAGAGCTCGACTTCTATGAGCCAGAGCATGGCTCCCAGCGGACAGGGCCGAGGTTCTTTACTCCTTTGCCCAATCATTTCAGGTTGGGCAATTGCGCCTGCCCGGGACTTCCTGCGCCTCCTGGGCTCATGGCAGCCTGCACCAACGTGGTCCATTGGGCCCGCTGGTACATGCATCCCCTTCAGTGGGGGCTGGTCAGCCAGTGGTCACAGCACTTGATCCACTGGATCAGCTAGTGACAGTGACCCAGGGATGTGGCACGCCTCCAGTGGTGGACCGTTCTAGCACATCTGCAGAAGGGCATCCCGTTCGTCTGCCCGAGCCGACGGTCTCGGCCGATGCCTCTCTGATGGGTTGGGGTGCCCATCTGGGGAGCACAGGCGCATGGCCTCTGGTCCCCTCAGGAGTTTTGATGCCACATCAACCTGCTGGAGCTTCGAGCAGTTCATCTCGCCCTCACCGCCTTCGGCTCCGCTTTCTGCGGGGTCAAGTGGTTCAGGTCCAGACGACAATACCACACCATGTACTACCTAAACTGCCAGAGCGGGATGCGCTCCATGCCTCTGTGCAGGAAGCTCTCCGTTTGGTCACTTGTGTGCAGTCTGGAGGTGGATCTCCTTGCCATCCATGTGGCAGGAGCCTCCACTCTGGCCGTTCCTAAGCCGGATAGAGGCTGCGCCCCACGAGTGGTCTCTCCTGCCGAGGTAGCACAAGATCTGTTCTCCCACTGGGGCATGCCTCAGGTGGACCTGTTTGCCTCCAGGGAGAATGCTAGCTGAGACTGTTTCATGCCCGCCTCAGCAGGGCTCACTGCAGGATGCCTTCGAGGCCATGGACCCCAGGCCTCTTCTACCTCTTTCCCATTTCCCTGATCCACAAGGTGCTTCTCAAGGCGAGGAGGGACAAGGCACAGGTGATTCTGGTAGCCCCAGACTGGCCCCGCCAGTTCTGGTATCCAGGTCTCCTCAGTCTCAGCTCCAGGCTCCCGAGGTGGCTTCCAGCCTGCCCGGACCTGATCTCAGTCAGTCAGGGAAGGTATTCCATCCGACCTTCAATCCCTGCACCTGATGGCCTGGTTCCTGAGCTGCCAGATTTCCAGGCCTTGGGTCTTTCCGACGAGAGGTCCTCAGCGTCGTGAGGCATCCCATAAGGAGTCGACTCAGAAAATGCTACGCCTTCAAATGGAAAAGATTCTCCATTTGGTGTCAGGGCAAGGCCTGGACCCTTCCTCCTGTTTCTTGGCAAGCATTCTGGACTACCTGTGGTCCCTTTCTCAGCAAGGACTTCGGTTGATGACCCTTAAGGTGCACCCGCAGCCATCTCTGCTTACCGGGCGAGGCCGGAAGCAGTCGGGTGGGAGAAGGTGGTTTGGCTTTTTCAAAGGCCTTGATCACATATCCTCCTGCAAGCAGAACCTCACCTCCATGGGATCTACTGCTGGTATTGACTAAGCTCATGGGCAAGCTATTCGAACTGATGCACAAGTGTGACATCTCACCTGTCATGGAAGGCCACCTTCTTGGTGGCTATCACATCAGCCAGAAGGATGGGAGATCTCCGCACTTTCCATCGAGTCTCCTTATCTGGTCTTCCACAGGGACAAGGTTGTCCTGTGCCCCCAACTGAAATTCCTTCGAAGGTGGTGTGGAGTTTCTCCTTAACCAGGTGTTGACTCTGCGGGTGTTCTACCCCAATCACACCTCGGAGGCGAATATAGGCTCCATACTTTGGACCCTAGAAGAGCACTCGCTATTACAAGGAGGAGACGGCTGAAGTTCGGGAGAGGTTCGCCAGCTGTTTATCACCCTACGCTGAAGCCGCACCTGGCAGACCTGCAGCCAGCAGACGATAGGCAGGTGGGTCACCTCCTGCATAGATCTCTCTTATAGGTTGGCGGGCATGGAGCCTCGTAGAGGGATAAGAGCTCATTATACCCGCCATACCGCTGCATTGGTGGCTGCTTTAGGACGCCCCTATCCAGGAAATCTGCAGGGCTGCTACCTGAAGTCAGCACACACCTTCATCACCCACTACCACATCGACCTTGAGTCACGCCGGATGCTGGTTTTGGGGCCTCGGTTCTCCAGTCTCTATTCCCTAAGTAGGGTGTGCACCTTGCCTCCCTCCTCCCGGGAGAACTGCTAGGAGTCTGCCAGACAGTGTGGATGAACAACATATCCATGTCCCTAAATACAGGTTTACTCTGTAACAGGAGTTCTAGAATGGTATGTGTTGTTCATCACGACCCACCCGACCTCCCCGGCTCGACGCACAACCTGGCTTCCAGCGGGCTAGATCTAGCATCATGGGGCGGAACTGGAGTTTTACCACCGGTGGGTGGGAGGAGCCAGCTTGAAGACCTTCCGGCAAGATTTAAAGCGCAAGGAACCTGCCAGACAGTGTGGCTGAACAACATATACCATTCCTAGAACTCCTGTTACAGGTGAGTAACCTGTATTTTCATGATATTCCATGATATATTGTGATGATGTAAAATGTTTTTTTTTTTTTCAGTCCACTACTCATTTTGCCTCCAGAAATGTATGGAGTGAAGGTCCCTCCCACAAAACCTAAGCCAGATGCCATGATATTGTGATAGTACGATAACCATGATAATTTTTTCCAAGGCTATCCTGTGCAAACTTTCATATTGTAACTCCCCTACATGTACTGTATGTCATCAAACTCTGAGCAAAGCACTGCCTTATGGCATGGGGGTGGACAGAGTGTACCCAAGCTTTTTCTGTCCACCCAGTAAACTCAACTGGGTGTACAGTGATGCTATAATAACCACAGCCCTGGTGGTTTCTAAGGCATGAAGTGCAGCTTCATCCTCCTGAAAGCAGTTATTGCAGCACTACCACACACCCAGAATGTGTTGGCAGGAGATGCCCAAAAGTATAATAAATCTCTGTAATGCACAGTCTGGAGTGTGTTATCCCTCTACTAGTGACTTTTTACAGAGTTTAGTAATTTCATATGGGAAGACATGTAGAGGGAGGGTGGGGAGAAATAACAAATGCCCATCTGTGTGTGCCAGACGATGGTTCACTGGTCTCCCACCACCTCACTGACCCTCAGCCCACTATCCCTACCCATGCCCATCCCTTCTGATGTCAGCAGCCACTCATAGAAACATTGACAATGATGGCAGAAAAGGCCCCATCATCCATCTAGTTTGTGCAGCCTTACCTATGGCATGATGTGAGTATTGTAGCGGTCACTCTCCCTTCCATTGTGCCCTCCTCCCAACCAGCATTTACCAGCTTTATATGCCTGTCACACCCATGCTTAAATCCCACTGGTATTTTGGCATGGACCATCTTCTCGGCAGCTCTTTCCACTGTTCTACCTCCTCTCCATAAATAAATAATTTTAAACATGTTTAAGTCTTCCACCCACCCGCTTAATGGAGTCCCCTTTGTGCCTGTGTTTGCACTCATTGTGAAGCTGGAAGTGGAGGCTGGAAGTCGGATGCGAGTCTGGCAGACAGAGAAGGACGCTTGTGGGGCTGAAAAGTGGTATTAGGGGGCAATAAGCATAAAAACATTGTCACTGCTCATTTCCTACAAAAGATGTAAAGAAATGCCTGCTTAGTGTTTCTAGAGCTATTACATTTTAGTTCCAATTAAATGCTTAAATCCTTCCAAAATAAATGACTGTTTACTAGGGATCTCTGAAGTCTGGAATCTGACTGACTGCCAGAACAGTCATGCTGTGCATGAGTGTTGTAAAAGTGAACGACAAGAGGGTGTCAGATACTGAGCCATCTAGTGCCTCCACTTTACATCAGCATCAAGCAACAGGCTACAAATAAACAATTGATGGATTTATGCAGTTATTTCTCAGCTTGTGTTATATTTTAATACTGTATGTATGTGTTTTGTGCTTCTTGTGGAAAAAACAGACTGTAGGACAGGCCACTAAAAGAGCACGTCTTAAAGCAGCACTTCATGTTGGCTGTGAAAAATTATAGGACTGTTTTTGATTCAGTAAGGAGCACCTGTGTTCCCTTACTAAATCAGGGTGCTGTAAGCTAAACTTAGCTGTGGTAAAATAGTTTCTTTTACCTTTCTTGAGGATCCAACAAAAGGGGTCTGAGGTGCCCTGACGACTTTGGATGAATCATGATAGACATTCTTTTAAGATGTTTACCACAGTTGGTTTGGATTTGGCCAGGGCTATCTTTTTGTCTTTAGCCAGAAAATAAAATAAAATAAACTGTTTACATATTTATTTTTAACTTACAGCAACTGATTCATTAAGAGAACCTAGTTGCTCCTTCAGTGAATCGAGAAAACTGCTGGGTTTTATGGCCATGACAATGTTTAATATCAGACTGCAGCCATTTCAGCTCCACTGAACTGTTTGTTCCCAGCATGCATGCAACTTTGTTGCCTTTTCTTGCCTACTAAGGCCTTTTCTGTTTTCTGTCCTGTGCCGTTTGTGATATAATGCAAAAACAAAGTATTTTGTTTTAATAAAATCTTGCATACAGTACAACTTTTTTTTTGGGGGTACCATTGACGTATCAAGATCTCTCTCCAACCTGCTCATCTTTTTTTTCTCCCAAGTTGAGTTTGACTAATATAGCAGGTTTCCTTAGGTTGTGGATAATAGCGTGTGGTAGTTAATGATAGTGGTAGCAAGCTACGCCTCCTGTATGTTGGTGTAAAACTAGCAGTCCCATGTTAATAAACATGCAGCTTAACTTAACATCTTATCACTTGCATGTATTTTATTTTTTATATTGGACAAAGAAACTGTATTCGTTTAGGTGCTGGACTGTGTATGAAAGTTCAAGAGGTTATCATAGCGGAGGCTTGCCTTGCTTTGTTGTGCTTATTAACAGCATGCATTCATTTTCTTTTTGCTGTGTTTGTGTGAAGTGGCGTGCAGATGGAATCACAAAGAAAGCATGAGCATGCAGTGTGTTTGTTTCAAAGACTGGTCATGGCAGAGGTTGGGATGACCTAACAGATAAAGGTTTTTTATGACTCTAAATATGTTTTTCCTCCTTTCCCCACTTTTGCCTATTCCGTTTATTGCTTGGTGTTCCTAGGCTCCCAGCAGTCTTATGGAGACCCTTGAGCAGCACCTAAATACACTGGAAGGAAGAAGCCTGGAAACAGGTAAGACTTGAGATGCTTCTCTGCATGGCATGTTCTTAAAGCATTTACAGTATAACCAGGGCATCATACTCCACCAGTGGAGGACTGGGTTGCATATACCTGTAGTGAAAAACAAAACCTAAAGGTAACCAGTGATAATAATGAACAAACTAGCACAACTGAAAGCATATTGTTTAAAACTTGAGAAAAGGATGGTGACCAGATTCCTTCCAGTTCTCTTCTAGAGTGCAGTGGTCATTGTCCACAGTGCACTTCTCATTGGTGGTGTGTGGTGTTTCCTCTGTCCCTCCCCTTTGTGGCCACAGTAGCCCACGCCCAACAGGTGCACTATTTGATTGCTGCCTGTACTTCTGGAGTTCACTATTGTGGTACGCACACAGAGCTCACAGTAGAAGTGTCTGCTGCGCCCCCAAGATGGCCACCGAGCTCTGTGTGCATGGACAACTTCACAGAAACATCTGCTTTGCTCAAGATGGCCACCATAGCTGTGTGTGCGTGTGCAGCTTCACTTCTGCAGTTGCATGCACACTGAGCTCCAGTGGCCATCTTGAACATGGCAGACTTTCCTCCGGGAGCTCTTTTGTTTTTTACTGGACCCGTGAGCACTAGTAAAGTGCAGTTGCAGCTGTGTTGTCTCTTACTAGAGTTTGTTTTTTCCTGTAACAGCTGTTTTTTTGAATACTGGCTCCTTTTCTGTTATGCTTATATATTTGCGTGCCTTTAAGTACAGTTGTTGTGTGTTTGCTGATTTCCATACATTTGGTGGTAAGTACAGTTTCTAGGGATGTGGATATGTTGTTCTTATCCACACTTCTTGGCATGCCCCTTTCCCTTTAAATCTTGCTGGAAGGTCATCAAGCTGGCTCATCCCACCCACCTGGGTGGTATAACCCCGGCTCCACCCCATGACACCAGATCTTCCTTTCTGCTGGAAGATTCAGGTTGCCTCCTCTTTGCTCACACTTTTGTAGGCCCTGGCCTCAAAGCCTTTGGTTCTTCCGAAACTTAGGCTCATTCAAGCTAGGGACTACGCTCTTTGTTATTCGGTCATGGAAGATAAATCTTCCCTGGATTTCACCGGCACCTGTGCGGCCAAACAATGTTGCGCACTGATCTGCACACTGTGTGCTACTTACTGCCTGGGTGTCAGCTGTGACACCCAGACTTGTGAGTTGTGTTCACATTCACCCGAACATCCCCGACGATCGCCTCACATGCCTAAGTTGGCAGGCCAGAGAAACGGAATCCTCCGTGAAATCCAAAGAGGCCCGGTGGTGGTCTCTGCTGCTACGGGTCCGCTGAGCAGCTGGAACACGTGCAGGCTTCAAAGAAGAAGCGGCGCGAGTCATGCGGTCCTCTTCTCTGTCGTTTTTGTTCCCTTCAACCTGGGCTCCACATTTTCAGGTTCCTTCTGAGGCTGTGCAATCCTCCCCACTAAAGGCGAGGGACCTGTAGGCTCGCATTCCTCAGTCCCGTAAAAGGAAAAGGATCTGAACTCTTCTTCGCTCCTCGGCGAAGACGCCTTGAGATCATGAGTGATCTCGGTCCCAGGAGCCGCCAGTTTTGACTTCGGGTCAAAATTGCTTCCTCGGCTGCTGGCTTCTCAGCCCTGCTGTCTGACCAGTCGACCAAGGTCTCGATCAACGAGGTTGAGATCGCTCTCATACTGTTGACCCATTGTCATCCCAACAAGGCCGACAACTCTTTGACAAGGACTCGGTCCTGCCTCTTCCTGATGAGGAGACTCAGCCAGCTGGGAATCCCATCAATGAACTGGTCCCTGATCCAGGTAATTCACGTTCCCTGGTGCCTCCTGAGCGACCGAATCGCCAGTCCGATTGAGGTCAGCATCTAGGACCCCCGACTGACAGGTTGAGGAAGGCATGATAAGCGCTTCTACAAAGAGGCGACGCCATCAGTCTTCCTCCTCCTCGGATGAAGGGAGGGAGGCTTCAGCAGAAACTCCATCAATGCTACAAGGATTTGATGTGGCAGCAGCTGATTCTGTCCGGACAGAAGCGGCTCACGGTTTCTGCTCAGTCCATTACTTGGCTTCGCCTCCCTAGGCGAAGCCAACTCCCTTTGGGACCGGTCATATCGGTTCCCCTCCCACGAGCCGGGCTAACCCGCTCCGGCTCTGCCAAATCTGTCTCTCTGCCGACTGTGGTGGAGCCGCCACCTAAACAGCCTTTGGGAGGGGCTCCTACGAAGGATTCTCGGATGGTTCCGGGACTCCCACGAGGTTGTCAGTTATCCTTACATCTGATCACCCCAGGCCTGTTGAAGGGGACCTTGGTGGCCAACTGATCTATCCGGATTCTTCAGATATGGAAGACACCACTTACACTCTCACCGTGAACGCTGAGTCTATCGGGTAGTCTGTCGATGGAGGAGGGCCCTTCGTCCATGGGGATACCCCAGCTTGTCCAGAAAAGGCAGAGTACCCTCTGCAGATATTCTTAAAAGAGGATACACCCATGGAAGCCTTTCCTGTGGCCAAAGCCATTGTTGGCCTGGCCTTGGAGCCTGGCAGTATCCTGCTTCCTGCCCAGCGCCATCTGCCCAGGTGGTCCGCAAGTAGCGGTGCCCATTGGTCCCTCTAGGGGGTTCCACTGAACACCCCTTGGCTGAGGGGTTGGTGACTGCTTCAGTGTTCAGACACAAAGGCAGCTCCACTGACACTAATAGATGACCTGACAAGGAGTCCAAAAACTGGCCCACACAGCCAGGAAGTTCTATGCAGCCTCCTCTTTGGGCCTCCATCCAGAGCGAGTTCGGTCGTCATTATGGTGCACTTCTCTCATGGCCTTTTTGGGCTCCTTAGATGAAGTTCTCCTGCATCTCCCCACGGACCTTCAGACTACAGTCAAGCAGATCCAGGACCAGGGCCATTCCATTGCCAAGCAGCAGCTTCAGACGGCTTTGGACCCTGGGGACTCTTGCACCCATTCGGTGGCAGCCACAGTTGCCTCATGCAGCAGGGCTTGGCTGAGGCTTTCCACCTTCACAGCGGACACCCAGCATAAACTCACTGATGTTCCTTTCCTGGTACCGATCTTTTCGCCCAGGTGTGATGGTCACCTTCAGCGAATCGAGCAGTCTAATGCCACCTTGGACTCAGCCACTTCTGCTCAAAGTGCCCCTGGCACCAAGAAGCAGCAGAAAAGAAAAAGTGCTTTTGGCACCCTGCTCCTCACGGCACAGCAGCCCTCCTTTCATGGCAGGCAGCAACAGCAGGCACAGGCTTGGCGCCGGCCCAAGTCTGGCCTCCACCGGCCCGTAGACAGGGAGGTTGGGGGGCTCAGGCCCTGACCTCTTCCAAGTCTGCCCAGTGACGGATAGGGGTTGCCACCCTTCCTCTGTCACGGCCAGCTCTGGGTTCTTCCATGGGGTTGGTTCCGCACTTTCTTTCCTCCTGATCCGCTGTTACCACAGACAGGTGGGTCTTAGAAGTGGTTGACCAGGGTCTGCCTCTGGAATTGAGCAGTACCCTCCCAACTGAGCCTGTGCCCCATGGGAGGAGAGAGACTCAGCCCACACTCGGCCCGACTCTGAGAGACTACATAGCTCAGCTCCTCCTCAAGGAGGCAGTGGTTTGAGTGGCAGATACTCCAGTCAGCCTAGGGTTCATTTCCAGGTACTCTCCTGGTCCCAAAGTGGATGGGAGGCTGGTGCCCCATTCTAGACCTGCACAACCTGAATCAGTATCTCAGGCCACGCACCTTCAGGATGGTAACTCTGTCCCAGATCATACCATCCCTGGAGCAAAACATGCAGTTCTGCTCACTGGATCTCCAGGACACATTCTTTCACGCCCTGATCCGCCTGTCACACCAGCGGTTCCTCCGGCTTCAGAGCAGAGGGAACCCTATAGAGTTCCGAGCCATACCATTCGACCTGTCATCAGCCCCAAGGGTCTTTACCAAATGCATCGCAGTGGTGGCAGCCCATCTCAAGTATCAAGTGTCAGAGGTACCTCTACCTCAACGATTGACTCTTGGCAGGTTCCACCCAGCAAGAGGTGGAGAGGTCCAGGACTTGGCCTCCAGACCTGCTCTCAGCTTGGCCTGCTGATCAACGTAGCCAAGTCGGAGCTCATGCCTCTCAGGTGATATATTTCATCGGGCAGAGCTCTCACTTTGCCGAGCCAGAGCTCAGCTCCTGGGCGGACAGAGCGGAGGTTCTCTCCTCCTATGCCCAATCATTTCTGGTTGGCACTGCGCCTGCCCAGGACGTGCTCTGCGCCTTCTGGGCTACATGGTGGTCTGCACCACTGTGGTCCATTAGGCACAGTGGCATATGCGCCCTTCAATGGGAGCTGGTCATCCAGTGGACTCAGCGCCTAGGTCATTTCGACCAGCTGATCACTGTGACCCAGAAGATGGGACGCCTCAAGTGGTGGACTGTTCTAGACCAGTTGCAGGAAGGGATCCCATTTGTCCACCCGAGCCGATGGTCGTCCTCACGACCAATGCCTCACGGTCTGGGGGAGCCCACATGGGGAACAACGGGGCCCACGGGTTCTGGACCCCGAGAATTCGATACCATATCAACCTGTTGGAGCTCAGAGTGGTCAGACTGGCATTGTCAGCATTCGCTCAGCAGCTTTGGGGTCAAGTCCAGATGGACAATACCACGACCATGTGCTACCTTAAGAAGGAGGGTGGCGTGCACTCGGCTGCTGAGCAGGGGGCGCTCTGCATCTGGACACTCATGAGCCCACCGGAGGTGGATCTCCAGCCATTCATGTGGCAGGAGCCTCAAATCATCTTTGCGGATGCTCAGCCGCGATAGGCGACATCCCACGAGTGGTCTGTACATCCAGAGGTAACTTAACAGCTCTCTCTCCCCACTGGGGCAAACTGATGGTGGACCTGTTTGCCGCCAGGAAAACACCAAGCTGAGGCTGTTTCATGCCCTCCCACTCAGCGGATCACTGCAGAGGGATGCCTCTCAAGGCCATGGAGCCCAGGACTCTTCTACTTTCCCTCCATTTCCTTCATCCACAGGTGCTTCTCAAGGTGAGGAGGGACAAGCGAGGTGATCCTGGTAGCCCCAGGCTGGCCCCACCAGTTTTGGTATCCAGATCTCTCAGCCTCAGCAGCAGGCTCCTGAGGTGTCTTCCAGTACACCTGAACCTGATATCAGTCAATCAGGGAAGGTACTCCATCTGGACCTTCAGTCCTTGCACCTGACAGCCTGGTACCTGGGCGTCTAGAGTTCCAGGCTTTGGGTCTTTCTGAGGATGTACTAACAGTAGTGGAAGCATTGAGAAAGAAGTCGACCAGAAAGTTCTACACCTTCAAATGGAAAAGGTTTTCATTTGGTGCCAGGGCAAGGGCCTGGACCTCTGTCCTGTGGCGGCACTTTAGACTACCTTTGGTCTCTGTACAGGGGTCTTCACCTTAAGGTGCACCTGGCAGCCATCTCTGCTACGGGTGGGGCCAGTCTGCAGACGTGGCACAGAGAAGGTGGTCTGGTGCTTTTTCAAAGGTCTCGATCATATCCTCCGTGCGTGGAACCTCCACCTGTGATTTGCTGCTGGTTTTGGTAAAGCACATGGGCTTTATTCGAACCAATGCACAAGTGTGAGATGTTACACTTGTTGTGGAAGACGGCCTTCCTGGTGGCTGTCACATCCGCCAGAAGGACTGAGGAGCTCCAGGTGCTGTAGAGTCTCCTTATCTGGTCTTCTACAAGGACAAGGTTGTCCTGTGTCCCACCCAAAATTCCTCCTAAGGCAGTGTCAGAGTTTCACCTTAATTAGGTGTTGACTCTGCTGGTGTCCCTACCCGAACTACACTTCGATGCCAAGCACAGGCTCCATACTCTGGACCTGAGATGTGCTGTCTCCTATGATAAGGAGAGAATGGCGGAAGTTCGGGAGAGGTTCGCCAGCTGTTTGTCACCTTCGCTGAAGCCACACCTGGCAGGTCTGCTGCAAAATGGATGAATGGCAGATGGATTACATCATGCATTGATCTCTGCTATAGATTGGCAGGCAAGGAGCCTCCCAGAGGGATGAGAGCTCAATCTACTCGCCACACCGCTGCATCGGTGACTGCTTCCAGGGACATCCCTATCCAGGAAATCTGCAGGGCTGCTACCTGAAGACAGCAAACACCTTCATCACTCATTACCACATCACCCTTAACTTATGCCGGGATGCTGGTTTTGGGGCCTCAGTTCTCCAGTCTCTGTTCGCTAAGTAGCTGGTGTGCAGCTTGTCTCCTCCTCCCGGAGAACTGCTAGAGTCTGCCAACAAGTGTGGATAAGAACAACATACCTACATCCCTAGAAAAACTGTTGTCACCTTAACAGCAGTTCTAGGAGTGGTATGTTGTTCATCCACACGACCCACCCGACCTCCCCGGCTGCAACGCACAACCAGGGCTTCCAGCGGGCTAAGATCTGGTGTCATGGAGAAGTTGAGGTTATACCACCTCCTGGGTGGGAGAAGCCAGCTTGAAGACCTTCCGCAAGATTTAAAGGGGAAAGAAACATGCCAACAAGCATGGATGAACAACATATACCACTCCTAGAACTACTGTTACAGTTGAGTAACCTGTTTTTTATGACTGTATGGTGTAGTTTGTCCTTTTCTGTCACAGTGTTCTAGAATAGAACTCTGATACATTGAGACAACTGTATTACAGGTTATTAATAACATAAACTACATCCTAGTTCTAAAATGGTTCGCACCACATGTGTGTAAATTAGAAACACCTATTAAATTTACTGAAAGACCGGTAAAGATGGAACTATAACGAAGGCCTGTACTGTTTCATGTGCACTGTCTCCACCTGCAGGCTGTTCTGTAGGTTAGGAAGGACTTCTCCCGAGGATGGTGAATCTAGAGAACAGCCTGCTTCTGGAAACAGTGGACTTCAAGATAGTATAGGCCTTCAGGGAAACAAACACATTTCTGCTTACCAAAGGAATTGTAGAATATCCTAGCTCATAGAGTGCTTGGGAGCCCCGGTATTACCTCTGTGCCTCACCGTGTGACACCAGATCACACACTGGTTGATCTTGTTGATACCAAAACTGAGATTGTGTCCTTTCTCAGCCTCGTTTCCTACAATACAAACATGTTAACAATGAACAGCCTCTCCTTACAGCAGTCATCTTCTTTACCCCAGATCGTGTCGGTGGCCTTGTGTTGCAGCCAGGAGACTAAAACTGCATGCAGTACTCCGTGGTGTCTGACCAGTGCCTGGTAGAGAGGCTGGATAACTTCCTTGTCCTGCTGGTCACCCGTTTGATACACCCAGCATTCTGCCCACCTTCTTGACAGGGATTGCTAAGTGCTTGCCATGCTTCAGCTCCCATGTCTGTTGTGACACCCCCTGCATTTTCCTCCTCCACTGCATCAAGAGGGACCCACACAGTGTATAGGGCCTGCCTTTGGTCCTTCTTCCTTAAGTGAAACACCTTGCATTTGACTACACTGAATCTGATACTACAGGAGTCTGACCAGTCACCCAGCTTGTTCAGGTGCTCTTGTAGATTTTTCTATCCTCGAGTTTACCACCCAGGCCAGCTTAGTGTTGTCATTGAACTTAAGCAGCTTGCCAGAGAACCTAACTTCCAGATCGCTGATAAAAATTTTAAATTGCAGTGGCCACAACAGTGATCCCCGAAAACGCTGCTGAGTGCCTCTCCACTTAGAGAGTGCCTCGCCCACTACAGTCCGCTGTGTCCTGCCCCGCCAAGCCAGCTTGCAATCCAACTTGTATATGCCTGATATATACCACACTGGTGAACTTTGCCCAGAAGCTCATGATACGCCACAGTGTCAGAGGCCTTGATGAAGTCCAGATAGATTGTGTTAATGGCCCTGTCTCACCTTGTCTCACCCTCTGAAAGAAGGTGAGCTGGTTGGTTTGGCATGATTGGCCCCTTTAAAAGCCACACTGAGAGGAGGCGTAAAACCTTGGCCTCAACCAGGTTCTTATTATTCTGTCCTTGATAATGGGTTCTAGGACCTTGCCCAGCACTGACATCAGGCTGATGGGCCTGTATTTGTCAGGCTGAAACCTGGATCCCTTCTTGAAGATGGGGACCACACTGGTCACTTTGTAGTCCTCTGACACCATACCTATCCAGACAGACTCCGAAAGATTGTTGCAAACAACTTCACCAATGGTTCCCTTTAGCTTCACAATGATCCTGGGTGTATCCCATCTGATCTTTAGGACTTGCCTGGTTTGATCTTCACCAAGTAATGTAGTCAGCTACCAGGTTAAGCGTGAGGGCGGAAGGCTGCATCATGGCTCCTCCTGATGCTGTGGCCCACCCTGTGAGCACCCCCATCCCGTCCCCTGTTGAACACAGAAACAAAGTATTAATTTGACAATTCAGTCATCACTCTTGGCTCTCTTACTGGTTCCTCCTGCTTCACTGTTTTAAAAGCCCAGTCCCTCCTCTCCTTCCTTCTCCCATTTATGTGCTGGAAGAAGGCTTTGTGTTCTCTGCAGCTTCTGCTACTATCCTGGTTTCAAATCCTCCTTGGCTTTCTAAATTATAACTTTGTAGTTCATTAGTGCTGCTTTGTACTCCTCTCTGCCCTGGAGGCATTCTGTTCCTCAAGTGTCATAGACTTTCTTTTGTTAAGGGTCAGTTGCCTGAGGTCCTGGGGAACATTTTTGGCCCTTTCCTCTTATTACTTACAGAAATGCAGGCCTCTTCAGCTGCTTCAAGAACAAGGGACATGCTATCAAAAACAGAGACATGCTATGAAGCTGGGGGGTACAGTCAGAGGAGATGTGAGGAAGTACTGATTCATAGAAAGAGTGGTGGATTCCTGGAACAGCCTTCAGGCGAGATGGTGGGGGCAAATACAGTGGGGGAGCGTAGATTGTGTATGGTGTGTTGTAATAGTGTAGGTAGGAGGAACGGCAGAGTGAATGGGCCAAGCAGTCCTTTCTCATCTGCCATCAGATTCTATGTGTCTTAGTGGAGCATGTGAATGTGAACCAGTATTCAAAACACAGCTTCTACAGAAAACACTGGCATGAAGATTAAAGTTAGTTGTCCTGTAACAATTTGATTTCACTTTGTAATCTGCAGGCCCGAGTTACTTTTTAGTGTTTGGTGAAATATCCATAACTGCATTGTAATGCTTTTGGGGAATGGGGAGGCTTGTTGAAAGATGCAAGCATTTGTTAAAGAAGACTGTTGAAAGGTTATCAGGTGCAATACGTATTTTATAAACCAACTCTGCATTATAAGATGTGGTGAATGCAGACAGCTGAATTGAAAATGGTCTCACTTATAATGACTGCCAAGTGAAACATGTTTTCTGAAAGTTTGCTTTATTCATTCTAGCTAAATATATTTCCTAACATTGAATCATACAATATAAGCTTAAATACTCAACCTGCTTGTTTAATTATTCTTTAATGTTATTTTTCCTTTTCCATGAAAATTGTCTAAACTTGTTAGAGGAAGGATTCCGTTATGTGGATAACGTTAATAGAAATGCAGATAGTTGTGCTTACTCAGTTTTTAGAAGCATGCTGTGAATATCAAGCAGATATTCCATCAAGATTTTGATGAGTTGTAATCACTTCTTCAGCACCAGTAAACTTTAATTTAAACGTGCAGGTTTAGGATAAATTGATTTGTGCTAGGCACTTGTATGAGATATAAAGGACAACGCCATCTGCTGCACGCCTTCAGTGTCTTCATAAGTGATATTGCAGAGGAATTGGGGGCAGGTGTGACTCTTCGCAGGTGACACAAAATCTGCAACAGGATAGATACCCGGAGGGGATGGAGAGAAGGCAAAGGGATCTGGGGAAACTAGAGGAGTGGTCTAGGGAGTTACAGCTAGGTTTTAGTGCCGGAAAATGCAAAGTCTTGCACCTGAGGCAGGGTAACCCTGGGGGCTATGTATATGATTTGGGGAGGGGGTAGTTACATTAGCTACAAGAGAAGTGGCTTTGAGGGCGATCATATCTGATGATCCCAAGGTGGCAGGGCAGTGTGACATAGCAGTAAGTAAGGCGAGCCAGATGCAGGGGTGCACAGGGAGGGGAATTCTAGCGAGAAGGGTGGTGATGTTGCCTTTGTGTCACTCAGTAATGATACCCCACCTGGAGTACTGTGTCAAGTTCTGGAGGCCACATCACCGCAAGGACATTAATAGGTGGAAGTGGCCCAGTGGAGGGCCACTAAAATGGTGCAGGGTTGCATGAGAAACCATATGAGGAGAAGCTGTGGAGCTCAACATGTACTCCTGGAGGAGAGGAGATTGAGAGGAGACATGATTGAGACCTAGAAGTACCTCATCGGTGTGAATAAGTGCAGAAGGGGAGTCTCTTTACAGGAGGAGGAGCACCAAAACACTGGACGTGCTGTGAAGCTTGGGGGAGGGGTTAAGAGGGAAGTGAGGAAATACTTCATCACAGAAAGGGAGGTGGATGGCTGGAACAGACTGCCAGAAGAGCTGTTGGGGACAAAGACAGTGGGGAGCTTCAAACATGCATGGATAGGCAAATGGGTATATAAATACAGGTGAGGGAGGGATACCTGTGATCTCACGGAGTCCAGGGTGCAGTGTTAGGCAGGAAAATAGTGCAGACTAGATGGGCCTACTTGCCTCTTTTTTGCTGACACATTCTGTGTTTCTGTGTACGTAAGGATTTTTGTACTGCTACCTATGGTGCATAGAGTGGTTTAAAGCTAACTGCTGTACTTAGAGGCTATCTTCCATAGAGTACCACTCTTCAGTTTTAGTCCAGAGACACTAGTACGCCACAGGAACCAGAATACCTGGGGCCAGACGCTGGCGTGTTGCTCCATATACGTACTACCACTGTATTTAGCATTGAAGCCCCAACTGCCTTCGCTCCTTTTTTCTCATCACAGTCAAGCTTGTCGGGGCAAGAACTTCATTTCTTCCAGTAGGTTTTGGTCTAGCTTGTCATATTTCTTTACCTTTTTAAATTAAAATTAACAGCCTTTTTATTTTAATCTACATCAGCTTTGCTACTTTAGCATTTTCAGTACCTTTGCACTGCATTGTCAGGCATAGTCTGCTCATCATTTCTTCAATGCCTGAATCCCCTGCAGCTGACTTCAGAACTGGGCTGCAGCAGTGAGAGATTCAATAGCTGGCAGTGCTGTTGAAGTTTTATATGCTCAGATCAGATGTTTAAAGCCCCACTGTTCTCCCAGGGCTAGTCCTCTGTGACTGTACTTAGCCCTGAGAGGGCAGGGACCAGCAAAGAAAGATCAGACCTTGTAAACTCTTAAACTCTTTGTTCCTATAGACGCCTATATATGGTGTCGGAATCGCCATTGCTGGATCCAACCCAAATGGCCACCGGAGCAAATGAGTTATGCATGAATCTCCCACTGCTGCATCCTAGCTCTGACATCAGCTGCAGGGATTCTGGAATTTCTCACAGCAGATGTCAGCTTGAAAGTCCGCAGAATTAGCCAGATGCAATCTACTGTACTGCAGTAAACAGTAAGTTTAAAAAATATTTTGTGCACACAAAGTGGAAATTGGGACCAGTCCCACACTTGGGTGTACCAGTGCTGACTGGTTCTTTAAAGAGCACCTTTCCTGCTGTTTTTAAAATTGCCCTCCCGAACCATGGAGGACCCTTAACTACCCCATTTGGAATATTTGCATAATACTGAATTTTATATGCTCCTATTTTAGAAGGAGAGATTGTATTTTGGCTTCATGGAGCCGAGTTGCCAATCCCTTTCCACTTCCTGATAACTACAAGCTACTCGATTGTGTTAGTACGTTGCTGAAGTATTATATGGAGAGCGGGTGTTCACAGACATTAATGGATGTTTTGTAAGCTTCGCTTTTTTTATATTTTAGATGGCAGTCACGAACAAATGAAGGCCACTGCTCAATCAACAAGGTCCCTGTTAATTGAACAGTGACCATGAGTTGTTCAAAGAGGCTATTATGAGTTGTTCACAGAGGCCATCTAAAATATGAAAACGGTTAAAAAATAGCCCCATTAATGTCTGTGGAGTACGCCACTGCACTCTCCATATAATGACATCACGAAAAACGTGTTAGCATGGGGCAACTCCCAGTATCAGGAAGTAGAATGGATTGGCGGCTCAGCTCCACTCAGCCAAAATATGATCCCTTTACTTGTAAAATAGAGGCATGTAAAAATTCAGCATTATGCCCCATTCTTTACTGGGGGCAAGTAAGGGTCCTTTATGGTTTCTTGGGTGAGCAGGTGAAAAGGTGCTCTTAAAACCATTGTACTAGATCCAGAAAGTAGTAGTTCAGCTACTGCTGGACAAGAATTTTGTCATGTTCTGTATCCAAGAATTACCCCTAGAAGTGGGATGTGTACTGATCATTGACCCAAGTCACCCAGTGGAGAATCCACACAACTGATCACTGGCAAGTGATGTAGTAGGGTCTCTCTGAGGAGTGAAACACTTCAGTGATGGACCTTTTTCCATTAGCACCACAATACAGAGCTGATAACGCCACTGTTTGTGATATTCATGAGTGTTTGCGCTTCTTGGCATGATGCTTTCAGGCTAGGATGGCAGGTTTTTCTCTGTGCTTTCCACTGATCCCTCTTGGGAACAAGAAGAGACAGATGTCTGTGGCAACTTCTTGCTAGTCGGGGTGATCCTGGTGCCCTAACACCACGCCTTGGATCTACCTCTAGGCTAGGATGGGTTTTGGTTGGCATTCCATAAGTGATTGTTGTCCTTATGAGCCCTGCCTGAATCTTGCCCCCATGTCTGGGTGTGTTACTGCTTAATAATCAAAGAGTGGGGCTCAGTGGAGGAAATAACCTCTCAGAAGATAAGAAAGTTATTTACTTATCCTCCATAGAGTCACAGGACCTGCCCACCATTCCATGGGCTAAAAAGTGTTTTTATTTAGCTGCTTTTCTCCATCAGAGTAGAGGTTAAGTATCTGGATTGTACCAACTATTTGTAGCCATGGGGGTGGGGGTTGGTGTAGGTAGGTTTCTGGTCATTTCTGTCCTTCCTGCTAGGTCCTTCTTGTGATCATCTTACACCCTCTTTGGTTTACAAAAAAGAATTACACAGAGGAAAAATATAATTTACCACAAATTTATTTGTTGCTTCTCCCATTGACTTAATCTACGGTCGTGTTTATTTCTGTCTGCTACCTTATTACTCAGTAGATTTTTCCCTCTCTTCCAGACCCAAATGTTCTCTTATTCTGGGGTTCTAGCGCACTGGTCCAATGAACAAACAGTGTGGCTCTATAGGAGATGCTCAAGAAGTTGAAACATTACTGGTAAGTAACTTTCATTTTCAGTGTCTTTATTAGAAAGTAGTTGAGCACAGCTCTCAACTACAGTTGCATTCAGTATAGCTTAGAAAACTTACAGCAGGTATTCACAATAGTAGGTGACTTTAGGCTGTGACACACACAGATCAGATAATTCAGATAGTTTTTTTTTCTCTCTACATCCTCCTTGATCATTTTATACACTGCAGTTCTTGCAAACTGCCTGTCATATAAGTATGGTACTGCTAATGCAGTAAATGTCTAATCTTCTAGGAGTCAGTCTTCACCATTGATGTACACTAATGGGTCTTAGCTGAGGCGCTAGGACCCTGCAAGAGCTAGAACTTTTAGGAGGGCTGGTGTCGGGGCAGGCTGTGTACATGTACGGCACAGCGAAAGTGGCTTGTGGCCAAGCCATACCTTAGCACCAACAACAGGAAGGGACTGTGCCATGCAAAGCCATCCGTGGTGCAACTGAAAAGGTTTGTGCTGTTCCCTCAGAACTATGTACCAGGCGAATGACAAGTGCACTCAAAGAAAAGGTGAAAAGCTGGTTCCAAATGATGCAAAAGTTTATTTTGCCAAAAGGCAATGAAGGTTTACAACACATACAAGGGCTGTAGGCTAATAACCTCAGGGCTTCAACCGGGGTTTTCATCAGGGGTTCTTGTGTTGGATATGCTCACCCACAAGCCTTTTGAGCTACTTCTACATGTGAGCTGAACTTTTGAATTTGGAAAGCAGCATCTCTAATGGCTTTCTTCTGCTTGCAGAGTGTCTGAAATACATGCTTTGGGCAGTGATTCCTTGTATACTGTTTTCCACAAGGACAAGATAAATCTTCATTGAGGGTATCTCTTGTATTAGGCCACACCTATGGAACTATAGTCGCCCGGCATTAGGACCACACGGAAACTTTTCTAGTTAGCAGTCTACAAGGAAACCCATGATGACATCATACTCTGATGACATCCCCTCCCCCAATATAAACGCCCTCTTCAGTTCTTTTCCCACCATCGACCATCACACTTCAGACTCCATGGAGACACTGCCGCTCAGTCGACCACCAAATTTCTACTTTAATAATCTATTTTATTTCACCCTAGTTTTATAATCACTTTATTTTAACATGCTTGTGGATTTTTGTTTATGCTGAACGACCTCGAAAAACTCTCTTGCTATTGCAAGTGCAGTCAGGAGATCTTCAGTAAGGATGACCACAACACCTGCATCCACTGCCTAGGCCCAGGCCATGATGTTAAGCTCTGTGAAGTCTGCCACGGATTCAACTAAGCTACCTGGTGGCACTGTCAGAAGGCCCTAGAAAACTTCCTGCTGCAGTAGAAGGTCACCCAAATGGAGAAGGAGCCCCAGGCCAGAAGCTCTTCTGCCTCGGCTCGTGCATGGGTTCCTACCCTCCAAGGCCTAGGACAAGTTGACCCAGAACAAGCAGTGGAGAAGGATGAGAGCATGAGAGATCTCCCAGCTTGTTCGTGGTCACCGCCTGGTGCTGGCTGCGGCAGGACCATCGTCCACTTCAGCATCGCACTTTTGCTACCCAATAACTTGTTTGCTACAGGGTCAGTTTGGCAGTGCCTCCTGCTAGTCTTTCCTTGGCTGGCGATGGCTTCGCTAGCCCTTATGCCCCTGCTACTCTCCAGCCCCTGCTGTTCTGTCCTCCTTCTCCACAAGCCACCAGACAGGAGTTCCATTAGACCAGTCTCAGCTGGCGTTGGCATGGTGCTAGTGGGGGTTCAGCCTCCCCTGGCGATGCCTTCGGCCTTACCTCAGTGTCAGTGATTAAGCCTCCCCATCAGCACCCCAGGCTGCTATGTTGACATCAGGGACCCAGCCAACCCTGACCACATCGCAGGCCACCATGTCAATGTGAGGGCGTCAGTCCTCCTGTCGACCTTCAGGCCGTACCTTCTGGTGCTGGGACCTCAACCTTCCTACCAGTGCCGCAGGGAGTTCTGTCATTAGTTACTATCGACCTTTCAGGCCATGCTATATTGCTTCTGGGAGTTCATGCACTGCCTTGCTCCTCCGCTGGGTCCGCGACGCTGGGCCTGTTAGGCCTTCTCCTGCTCCAACGCCTCCATGGCGCCGAGCCCTGCTTGCCCTTGATCCGTGACACCATCAGTGCCTATTTCAGAGCCAGGCCATGAGGATGAATACCATACTGACCTTCTCCCATGTGAAGAGGATGAGGATGTGGAATATGAGTATGAGGGGCAGCTGGCCCTGCTCACCTACTTACACTGTCTCCTTGGGGTGAAGAGTCCTCCAAATATACCTCGAGGTTCCCTCAATGCCCCTTCTTTCACATCAGTGATGAGGCAGTTACAAACCGCTATGGAGCTTGATGCTGAGGGAGTAGGATGTCACCAGGAGAAAGTTGACAGAAGACTTGAGTTGCCAGATTCTCCGCCTTTGATCATTCCTCCTTTGATGGCAGCTTTTGAAGATGCCACCATGGCTGCTAGGTATAGGCCAAATTTGATCCCTGCCATGCCCATGAAGGTGGACAAATTGTATCAGCCTCCCTCAGGAACACCATTCTTCACTGAGCAACCACAAGCAGATTCAGTGGTTATAAATGCTGCCCATGATAGTTCCAAAGACCTAAACACCTCAGCTCTGTTCCTCCAGATAAGGAATCCAGAAAGCTGGACTATATGGGCAAATGGGCTTTTGCCTCTGCTACCCTGTCCATCAGGGTTATGAATTTTATTGCCCATATGGTCAAATTTCCAAATACTCTGGAGAAAGGCCAAAGCTGCAGCTCAGGGCTTTCTAGAGGGTCCCCAGAGACAGGAGCTGCTGAAAGCCCTTTAGTCTGGGACAGATGCAGACAAGCATCTTTGTGTCTGTATAATGCTCTGGGCTAGCCGCTGCCAGAGCAGCTGCAGTGGGCATCTGTCTGAGAAGGCATTCTGGCTATGGGTGGCGGGTTTGCTACTGATGTACCACAGTCCATCCTAAATGCTCCCTTCAGAAGCTACAAGCTCCACGGGGCAGATGTGCAGGTCATGCTTTCTGACCTCGAGATCTTGGGCAGGACTCTGCTGTCAGTCCACTCTCATACCATGCCCAGCCAAAAGTGGCCAGAAGGTGCCCTTTTGCCATGCCTACCATAGCCTAAGCAGGGCATCAGGCCCCAGGGCTAGTGTTGGGCTGCAGTAGCCCTGCCTTCACCTACCTCCACCTCTAGGAAGGCCTAAGGAGGTGGTGTGGCCCCGCCGCAGGTGCTATCTCAGCATGATTCTTGGCCAGACACCTCCCTCCAGTAGTACAGGAGGCATGCTAGGGGTTGTTTCTTCAAAGATCACAACAGATGCTTGGGTCCTGCAGCTTCTAGAGCAAGGCCACACTCTAGAACTTCTGGAGTGGCCTCAGATCTACCTCCAGTTCATTCAAACTACACTCCAGACCACATTCCAGTGCTGCTGTGGGAAATTCACATGTTGCTTCAGAAAGGGCCATAGAACCTGTCCCCGAGGTTCAGAGGAACAGGGGTTTTATTCTCACTTTTTCTAGTCCCAAGATCTACAGGGATTTACAGCCCATCCTAGATCTGAGAAACTGAATTTTTACATCCAGTGCAAGAAAGTCAGGATAGTGACCCTACATGGCTTGCTGCCACTGCTGCACCTGGAGACTGGATATGCTTCCTCGACATGCAGGATGCAGTCCACATATCAAGGTGTGTGCTCCCCACCGGCAGTACCTCAGGTTCCAGTTCCAAGGGGAACACTATCAGTTCCAAGCATTGCCCTTGACTTGTCCTCTGCGCCATGGGTCTTTACCAAATGCTGGGCGGTGGTAGCAGCAGCCCTCAGGATGGAGAGACTACATCTTCCCTATGTGGATGACTGGTTGCTCAAAGCTTAGTCCAGGAGCAACCACTACAGACCCTAGCATGTACCTGGCAGTTGTTCCATGCTCTGGGAACGTGGTCAGTCTGCCCAAGTCGTCTTGACCTCTGTCAACACCTGCAGTACAGCAGGGCAGTATTGGACATGGCTCAGGGCTCTGCTTTTGTTGCTGCATGATAGGGTGTATTGCCTGATGGCTCAGGCCCAGCTTCTCTCAACAGCAGATATGTCACGTCCAGAACCTTGTTGAGGCTCGTGGGCCTGACGACTGCAGCCATTGTCACGATACCTTTGTCAGGATGCACATGTGGATTCCCAGTGGACATTGAAGGCCCATGGGACTAATGCACTGACGACCTATAACAGCAAGTTCTAGTCTCCTCCGTCAAAAAGGTGCTGCATAATGGATGGAACCCAGCAACCTATTGAAAGGTGTTCCTTGCTCATTCCTTCCCTCAGGAGATTCTCACTACAGATGCTTCGAGTATGGGGGCTCATCTGGGGCCTTATCAGACTCCAGGAACGTGGACCAGAGTGGAGGCTGCCCTCCACATCAGTGTCCTAGAGATGAGGGCTGCTTTGCATGCTTTACAAGCCTTCCAGACCCATCTGTCCCCAGGCCATCTACTGGTGACAACGGACACATCGGCATAGTGCACTACATCAACAAACGAGGGGGGATCCATTTGTACCCTCTGTGTTGGGAAGCGATGAGAGTCTGGTATGGGGCTCCTGGAACAAAGTCTAGAACTGTTGGCTGTCCATGTTCTTGGCAGACAGGTCAGCTGGTCACAGTCTCGGATGCACAAGTTGAGCTGCTGACCTTGGTTGTAAAAGACCTGTTCGACAGGTGGGGTTGTCAGAATTGGACCTTTTTGTGTCCTACTCAATGCAAAACTGCCACATTTCTGCTCTTTCGCTCCAGGGCCTGGAGATTTCTAGCAAGGTGCATTGTCCCTCTCTTGGAAAGGAAGGTTCTTCTATGCTTTTCCTCCTTTCCTCTACTCCAGAGAGTGCTGCTCAGTTCCAGATGGAAGGGGCCAATCTGATCCTCATTGCTCCCTTCTAGCCTCATTAGATCTTGTTCCCTTGCTGTAGCAGCTGTCGCTGGAACCTCCAGTGCCCCTGCCCTGTGCAGAGGCTTGCTGTCACAGGAGTGGGGCAACTGGTCCATTCAGACCTCAAGTCACTGCACCTCCATGCATGACTCCAGAAGACACAGCCATGGCTAGATATGGGGTGTCCCAAAGGTGGCTGACATCCTGGTGGCTGCTATGAAGCCTTCCACCAGGGCCACTTATTCCATGAACTGGAAGCGTTTAGTTCTGTGTGTGGTTTCCCGTCATTTGGACCCTTTCACTTGTCCAGTGAATCAGATTCTGGAGTACTAGCTGTCCCTTTCAGATTCTGGCCTGCAATACCTCTCCATTAAGGTGCACCTGTCAGCCATTTCAGCCTTCCATGTATCTGTTGATAGCCATACAGTGGCACAACTAGAGGTGTCCCATACTTTTTGAGAGGCATTCTCCATTCTGTAATGTTTGTATCTTTGTGGGTCACACCTGTAAAAGGAATTTATTTCCAGTCTGCTTACCCATTAAGCAAACAAACAAACATCTGAAGCCTCCCATCTGCAATCCAGTCCGACCTTGGGACTTGAATTTTGTGTTGAAACTTATTTTGGCTTCATTTGAGCCAGCATCGACGTAAGCTACGCCTTCGTCGTGTAAAGCCTTATTTTAGTTGCTGTTACTTCTGCTTGAAGGATTTCTGAGATTCAGGCTCTGATGTGTGAACTTTATTCTATTTTACACAAAGACATCTTTGCATACGAATCCTAGGTTTCTTCCGAAGGTGGTGTTTGAGTTTACCTTAAATCAAACCATATACTTGCCTGTTTATTATGTAGAGCATCCCAATCCAGGGAAGCATTGCTTCACAGCTTAGATGTACATAGAATTCTGCATTAGTATACACACTGTACGAAGTACTGCAGGACGTCCTTGGTAGCTGTTTGTTTCTTTTGCCTGGGAGGAGGGTGTACCAGTTTCTAAGCAGTGCCTGTCCAAATGGTTGGCCAACTGTATTATTTTGTTATAGGAAGTACGGTAAGGCACTTCCCGGTGTTGTTTGTGGTCATCCAGAGGCATGGCCACTTCAGTTGCTTATTTCAGGAATGTTTCAGTTGCAGAGATCTGCTGCTGCAACATGGAGTACTGTCCACACTTTCACTAAACACTACAGTCTGAACATTGCCTCAAGGAAAAAGGCAGGCTTCATCCTGGCTGTGTTTCAAGGCCACCTGTCTTAGGCTTATGGCCTCCAGCCACACAGACTGTCTGTGTCTGTAACTGCTTGGGACTCATTCCATAGATGTGGCCTGATGCAAACGATACCCTCGATGATGATAGTACAGATCTTACTTGAAGAAAGCTCTTGTAGAAAGCCACACTGGTAGGAGTATGCACGCCAGGTGCTAGGACCACACAGAAAACTTCTAGCTAGCAGTCTACCATGGGGGACCACCCCCTGCAGACGTCAGTACAGGCTATAAAGGAGGCTGCGATTTCCCATACCTATTGTAGTTCTTTCCCATTGTCGCACCGCGTAATACTGAACGTAGTAAATGTTACAGCTATAGTCGACTGTCATTTCCCACATTTACCGCTTTTTATTTTCTAATATTTCTCAGTTCAACATCAAATTTTTCGGTGTTTTTCAGAACAGTTTGTCTTCTACACCAGCCTCGTCTTCCGACCACTCCACAAAGTGTGCCTGTGGCAAACAGATTCCTGAGAAGGATGGTCACTCTGTGCCTGATCTGCCTAGGCCCCAGCCATGACACCAAGCCTGCCAGCATTGCCAGAAATTCAACCAGGCCACTCAGAGATGTCAATTAAAACACTGGAGAGCCAACTTCAAAACAGAAGCTGCTTGCCATGGAAAAGGAACTGCAGGCCAGGAGCTCTTCGGCTCGCCAGCACAGTCCTCCGGGCCTCTTCTTCTCGGGAAAGCATAAACACCAGGCGAAACACCAAGAACAGGCCGGTCATCTTCCCGTTGCTGTCACCCTATAAATCTTCTACCGCAGTGACATCCTCCCTCCATGGGGGTCAGTGCCTCAGCCCCACCAGCCTTTTTCCTCCCTGCTAGTGGTTTCTCCGCCTCCCCTGCCTCTGTCACTGGCTGAGGCTCTTCAGGGCAGGGGATGTCTCTCCTGCCCCCTAGCCCCTAACGCCCAGGCTCATCTCTTCACGGGCTCAGCAAGGTGGTTAGGCCAGCTTTGGGCTCTCAGGTGGCAACTGTGTGCCCATAGCCCTCCTGGCCCCAGCTCTGCCTTCAGTTCCCACCTCTGGGACTGATGCCTCTTCTAGGCAGCGCCGTCGGCAGCCCAACACCATTTGCTCCTCTCCCGTGTTGCCTCTGCTGCTGCCCAGGGATCGCCTTCCCCCTCAGGCACCAGGTTCCTCTGTGGACCCAGCGCCAGCCGGACTCTTCACCTAGGCGCCTAGACAGTCGCCCGCCAGACAGTTTGCATGCTAAGCCATCGCGCCCGGTGCTGCAGGCCTGCCCCCAGCCAGTGGGCCCCATGCCAGCATTGCCTTTGCCTCAGCCTTCACCACAACCGATGCCGGCTGGGTCATCGCTGGATCCCTTAGCGGCACCACTTGTACCTACACCAGGTTGGTTACCTGTCGCCAGCCTTGCAGCCATCGTTCCTAACCCAGCACCGGGTTGCCCTTCATGCCTGTGTACAGTATTGCTCCACAGGTGGATTACAATGCCCTTTTCTCAGCATGGTGGGCATGTGGTGGAGAAACAGACCCGCCCCTGAAGGTCCACATCTGGCTTCTCCCTTCTCTCCTCAGGACCCACAGCCCAGGAACACAGGCAGGTCTGGACCTTCTGACCCCCATATGTCGGAGGTCCTCTGGAACAAGGCCTGATGCTGGTACAGGCATCAGGCAAGAGGCACGTCACCCTCTGTTGCCAGTACCAGACAGCGAGTCCTCTGAGGGCGATTCTTAATCCTCAGGGTCATCTTCTTCTTCCCCAGGAGAGTTTTGGGTGTTGAGGATATGCCCAAGGAGGTGCCCAAGTCCCACCCGATGATCTGTCCTTTGTGGACGTCATGCGCACATTCAGTCAATTATGGGATGGGAGACAGAGGAGCAAGACCCAGAGACGCTGCTAGCCTTTTTTCTTCAGCAGAAGGATGTCACCAAGGCGGCTTGGGCTCACTTCTCCACTGTCCCTCCCAAAAGGTGGACCGGCTTTATCATGCGCCAGTGGGCAAACTCTTATCTGGGAGCCATCCTAAGGTGGATTTTGTGGTCATTAATGCAGCCCATGACTGCTCTAAAGCTCCAAGCACCTTAGTGCTCTCCCCCAGATGGTGAACCTCAGCAGCTGGACCAGAATGGCAAGCAGGTTCGCTCAGCTACTTTGGCCATTAGGGCCATCAGTTATCTAACCCATATGGTACAATACCAAAATACCTTCTGGGATCAGGCCAGGGACCTGGTCCAGACTGTACCAAGGATCCTGGTAAAACTCAGCTTGCCCAGTTTATGAAGTCTGCCTCGGATGTGGGCAGCCATGTGCTCTAGGCATCTTATGATGCCGTAGACGTCTCTGGGTAAGAGGCTGCAGTTGGCATTTGCCTTCAGCGCCATTCCTGGCCCCGGGTGTTCAGGCAAGCATTTTAGATGCTCCCTTCAGGGGCTCAGTTCTTTTGAGGGTGATGTCCAGGACCTCATCTCTAACTTACAGGAGTCAGGCAAAGCCCTCAGGTCAGTCCATTTGGTCTACCATACTCAGCCTAGAGTGAACCAATGCCAGCCCTTTCATCGGTCCTCCTGCAAGCAGGCTCGAGAGGCAATCTGTCAATGGCCAGCAACACTGTAAGATCACCAATGCCTCTGCAGGCTGTTACTGCTCAATCCCTCAGGTCCCCGTGGTTCCCCTGCCCACTCCCGCCCCATCTCCTGACTCCTCAACCAACCCCTCCCGACAGAGGATCCAAGGGAGGTGGTTGGGGTCGGTTCTCTCTCTCTTGGAGGGTGGTGAGCAGTGACCACAGACGACTGGGTGCTCAAGCTCATAGCTCAGGGTCACACCCTGAGCTGGTGAAGTGGCTGCCTCATCCACTTTACCTACCCTTTTGTGCATCTGGAGGAAATTCAGGTGCTTCTGCTAAAAAACCATAGAGCCCGTCCTGCAGGCTCAGTGGGAAGGGGATTTTATTCCACCATTCTCCTCATCCCCAAAAGACTGGGGACCTTTGGCCTATCCTAGACTTAAGCAATCTGAATCTCTACATAGAGTACAAATGCTTCAGGATAGTGACCCTCCAGGGCTTGCTGTCCCTACTACACCAGGGGGACTGGTTGTGCTTCTCTGGATATGCAGGATGCTTACCTGCACATCCAGATTTTTCTGGCTGACCGCCATTTCCTCCGCTTCCATTTTCCAGGGTGCCCACTTCCAAGTCGGGGCCCTCCCTTTGGCCTTTCCTTGCGCCCCCGGATGTTTACAAAGCCTGGCTGCGGTGTCAGCGGCATTAAGGAGACAGGGCTTTTATGTCTTTCCCTACCTGGACAACTGACTGCTAGCAGCCCTGTCCAGGAGCGCTTGCTTCGGACACTGGAATGCACTTCCATCTCTTCCAGGAACTAGGAGTCGCAGTGAATCTTCCGGTCCTCCTCTCTTGTCAGTGCCTTCAACCCATAGGGGTGGTCCTGGACACCTCCCAGGACAAGGTATTTCTGCCAGAGGACAGGGCGGCCAGTTTGATGGAGCAGGTCTCTCTGGTTTCCATGAGCCATCAGGTCCCTGCCAGAGTCTTTCTGTGCTTCCTGGGTCATATGGCAGCATCAGTTGCCACAGTGCCCTTGGCCCAGCTGCATATGCAGGTCCCACAGTGGACTCTTAAGAGTCAGTGGGATCAGCATGGATGACCTTGACCAGTTGGTCCTAGTCTCCGACCCAGTCCGGAGGGTTCTGGCCGTGGATGGACTCGGCCAATCAGCTCCAGGGGTTCCTTTCTTTTCAAATCTCGCTCCCGGCAGGTTCTGACCACAGATGCCTCTAGCATAAGATGAAGGATGGGGTGCCCATTTGCCGACCATGGGACTCAGGGTACCTGGTGGGACATAGAGCAAGTTCTTCATATCAGTGCCCTGGAGATGCGGGCGATTCTGTGCGCCCTGCAGGCCTCCAGACCCACCTCCTCCCGGCCTGCTAGGGGATCAGTAGTAGGAGAGGGAGGTTATACTGCCCTTGTACAGGTCACTGGTAAGGCCGCATCTAGAGTATGGAGTTCAAATCTCAACTCCCGGCAGGTCCTGACACAGATGCCTCCGGCATAGGATGAAGGATGGGGTGCCCATTTGGCCGATCAGTACTGGTGCCACACCTCAAAAGGACATTAACCTGCTGGAGAAGGTACAGAGGAGGGCTACAAAGATGATAGCCGGTCAGCAGGACAAGGCATACGAGAGAGGTTGAGGGCACTGAACATGTACTCTCTGAAGACAGGAGGAGAGAGGAACATGATTGGGACATTCAAGTACTTGAAAGGATAAATAATGTTGATAAGGAAAGTCTATTTAAGTTGAGTGACAACCATATCACGAGGGGCACAGTCTTAAGCTGGGGGGTGGAGGTTTAGGAGGTGTGTCAGAAAGCACTTCTTCACAGAAAGGGTGGTGGACCCTTGAATGCGCTGTCGAAGAGGTCATCTCATTAAAGACAGTGCAGTGAGCAGCTTTAAGAGAGGCTAGGATAAGCATAGGGAAGATAAGACTCATGGGTAGGGAGGAGGGGAGGGAGGGCAGGGACATTAGCTCAAGCTGTGGACCCTGTAATCTGAGCAGACTTGATAGCCCAAATGGCCTTCTTCTGCTGGCTTCTTCATATGTTCGTATGAATGAACTGTGAAGGTTGATTCCTGTAAGATATGAAATGACGTACTTATCTAATAGGAATACCGTTACACTGATTCACACACCCACCATCCCCAGGCTCACTCCAGTCTCCTTACTGATCCTCATCCCTTGTTCTTGGCTTGGATTGTGAAGACACTGTGTTACTGGTTTGTTGACCACCTTATACAGGTCACTAGAGCCATCTTATGCCTTTAGAGTTCGTGCATAAGCACTAGTTCGATTAGCTGCACCTCCTCCGTAAGAAAGGTACTGAGGCGGTTGAGGGCTGGTGCTGAGGTAAGCCTGGCACTGCGAGCCACTCATAGTTGCTGTGTGTGCACTTTGCACACCGCTTGTCTCCGCACAGCCCTCCTGAAGAGATCTGGCTCCTGCAGGGTCCTAGTGCTTCCGGCTAAGACCCATTATTGTGAATCAATGATAAAGATATTCCTGGAAGAGAAAGAATTACGGTGAGTCGTAATTTTCATTTTTTCATTACCACTGTCTACCTGCTACTTAGCTGCAGTAAGTGCACTATTCATTGAGGTATGCCAAAAAACATGTCTCTGTATTCTGTTGCCTTTACGCTGTATTGGAGCAAGTGTGAAAGATTGTTTGGGACAGTTTTGCCCTGGTAAAGCTAATGTCAGCCTGCCCTACATAAGGATTTGCATTTTGCTACTAATCATGTTTTGCTCTGAGTTTTGTAGTTCTGAAGTGTGTGTGACTGGGGAGGGGGGGCAAGATGCCAAAACAAAACAATTTGGACATTTGGGGGCTGGTAGACGGTCACAGTGATGGGCGGAGGCTTTGGGGGTGTACAGAGGTTCCTGTACCACCACCCACAAAAGTTGTATGAAAAGGTCTGGCACTGTCCAACAGATTGTTCTCTGCAGTGCCACATGGTCTCATTATGGAACTCACTAATCCAGAAACTAGTGGTTGCACATAGGCTGTGCAACCACTAACATGGTCGATTGCAGTAGCAGCAAAGGGTCATACCATGGCTTATCATCAGGTTCATGTTGCCGTGCAATGGTCCGGTGCTCCAGGCAGTCAGCACTACTGTCATAGCCCCCTTGCCCTGTACGCCTTTTCCTGGTTATGACCTGTCATTTTGTAATTTATCTTTGCCCCACACTAGCCTTTCCTGGTGGTTCTGTGGCCTCAACATTATTTAGTGTGATTTCTCGCACCTGGTGTCCAGTAGATCCCCGTCCTTGCCCCATTTCTAATATTACAGTGATTGGCAGCACCTAACCCGTCCCTATGCCAGAACGGGCATTCTGGCTCACAGGATAGCAGGCTCTTGAAAACTGCTTGTAGTAGTTCCTCTGATCCTGTGGTCACTACACCAGACAACCAAAGGCAGCAGCCAGGGAGCCGCTGAGATAGCACAGCCGCCCATATATACTGGCACCCTCACAACCATGGCCTCCCTCCTCTTCCTTTGCTCTGTCTTACAAACCCATGCGATAGTGCTGAGAAAGACTTACCACCGCTTTGTGTGTAGCACACAGGAGCATAGTGACTGAAATGTGCTGCAGAGTAGTCCTCATGACCACTTCTCAGCACCTGTTTACACCTGCGTATGGAGCCCGATCTCTTCCTGTATTCCTTTTGGATCCTCCACATGGCTCCTATTGCAGACTGCCTCTCTTGATGTCAGTTTATTATGCGTAATACCATGGAGCATCTTGTGCTCATTTACAGTGGTGTCCATGTGCAATTACAGCAACTCCACAATACAAGCATTAAATTAAAAAAGGAAAAAATAGCCCGACTTACAATTTAAAGGAAAGGAATGCTGGAGTACTATACGACAATATACAGTCATAGGAACAGTCAGCCAGAGCACAGTCATTATTTGATAGATGAATCTGACTCCTATAGTATGCCATCTTTGAGTGTACTTAGTGTCAATGAAGAGCAGTAGGCAGAGTTCTCTATTCGTCTGTCTAAATTTGCTAGCAATTTCTAGGCTCCTTTTCTGAATTGTAGAGTCCTGTTGTGTGATCATTTAAGTTAAGCAATTATCTTGCAGGGATTGCTGCGCATTGAGTAATGCAGTATAGGTTCTGTTTAGATCTGGTGGTCAGATATCTGCTGCAGTGGCTTTGTGTACTACATTGTCACTTGCAAGTGATCAGATGCAAACCTTGCAACATACAGGATCACTGCTGAAGCACAGCTAGTTCAGAATTCCATTTGGGAGGGTAGAGGGTTAACACAAGCCCTATACCTCTATCCCAAATCTCATACAGTAGGGATGCACATTAAAACTACTGTAAAACAACAACTGGAAATGGAGCAACCTGTATGGCTAGCAGCATTCTGAAAGGTTTAGGTTAACGCTGAAACTCTCATGTACATTAGAACAAATAGAATTTTAACTATAAAATATTAATTAAAAAACATGAAAATGTTTTTAGTAATAATATTAAGGCGCTCCATGGGTTGAGTTACCTTTATTCTTTGCCGTAGAAGTGTTTATCCACTGAGCCAGACCCCAGGTGGTGGCTTCAGCTTCAGCTTAGTGCACCCCTGACCACCCTGTTGTGCTCTCCTTATGGGGTAGGGGCAGTTTCCTGTGGACCCCACTGTTGGGGCCAGAAGAGTGAGATCTGTCCCTCCCGAGCTAGCATAATCCAGACTGTTGTCAGGAAGCATAGGGAAAATCAGGAGCACTTGTAGAATTCCACAAACTGTTTATTTGCAGTTGCAGTAACAAAAAATAAACGTGTTCAGAATAACTATGTACAGAGGAGGAATAAAATAAAATCTTCCTTTAATCTCTGTGTCCCTTTTTTTGTGTTGCTTGCATGCATGTGCAAGAAACACATTGTGTCGCTTTTCTGCAAAAGCAAGTTATGGAGAGCATGTCAGTGTTGTACGCAGCAGTCCGTTCTAGGGCTGGTCTCTGCGCGTAGCCAATAGAGGAGTATGCTGCTCGATCACAGCAGTTAATGAGCATGCCACAATGCTTAATTAAATCTGGCTATGTCACATTGAGCATCAGCTGTTTTGGTGCATTGCAAGCTACCAAAACAGCTGATTGCGTGGTGTCCCCATAGCGATGGCTTATCCGTCGGCCACCACAGTCCACACGAGCCGATGAAAGTCACCACCTGCCGCTCAGTGTGCCTTCCTGGTGAAACATTTCAGTAAATAAATTGAAAAAGAAAGCCAGGGTACTCAATCCCCTGCCAGCATGACCCCTCCCAGTTCATTTGCAGACAGGTAGCCCAATCCCTCAGCATAATGCACCTCCCCATTGTTGTTTACTGAGGTGGGGTGCCTAATCCCCCCTCGGCTCATGCGTTTCCGCCTCTTAGCACACTGTATGACTGGCCAGGGGTGCCCAATCCCCTGTCAGCTCTGCCTCCCCTCAAAACAAACTTCCATCTGCCACGCTGGGAGCCCACCCCACATGGCAAAAAGTCCTTTAATAACGTGGGGTGCCCAGTCACCCATCGGCCCACTGCCCTCAAACAAACTTCCATGTGCTATGCTGGAGCCCACCCCAGTGTGGCAAAAGTCTCTTGGCCCATGGGGGTGCCCAACTCCGTCTGCTCCACTGTCCCCTCCAAACAAACTTCCTGGTGCCACGCTGGGCTGCAAAAGTCCCCATCATCTTTAAAAAAAACAACAACCTGGAAGTAAAAAAAAAGTCCCTCGTTGATTCTCTTGCCCTCTCCCTAATCTGCACCCACCCTCTGCGTACTCCACCCCGCCTCACCCATCTATACTTACTGTAGCCTGCGCGATGATCTTCTGTGGACTGGGAACACGCCTGCACTCTTCAAAGCCAACCGCGAACTGAAGAAATGTCAGCAAGCTGTATGATGGCATAAATAGGGTTTTTCAACTTTAGTGCATATCTTGGCCATTTTGGGGATTTTTCACCAATATAGGGTTCTTGGGACCCCATCTCATAAACTCAGTCACTGTCATTTTGTTATTCGGTCCCGAAAGGTGATTTCTCGGTCACTGCGGAACCACCTTTCAGGACCAATTAATGAAACGATAGTGTCACAATTCATAAGGTAGTCCCCCAAAACCCTGTGTTGAAAATTTGGTGAAAAATTCCCAAAATGACTGTTTCTGATGCGTGTGCTCAGTTCCTACGCATGCTCATAACTTCAAGCTATTTTAATATTTTCACTCAGATTTTCAACATTGCCATTTTACCACACCTCCTTATGAACAGTATAGCTGTCATTCTTCACATCTTGCCCGAAATGTGTTTCAAGACGTAGCGCACAGTGGTGCGGTCGTGTAAAGTAAATCAATGTTCGGACAGACTGAGAAAATCACAGTGACACTGTTCATGAGCAGAGGTCTTAAACTGGCTATGTTTAAAATTTGGTGACAAACATCCATAAAATGACTGTGTTTCGAGCGGCATTGCACATTTTCCACACCCTCATAAGTTCACAGATGCGTAATATTTTCAGTCCAGATTTTCAGCATTGCCATTTTTACATCTCTTCATGAACAGTACAGGTGTCATTTTTCACATCCTGTTCAAATGTGTTTTCTCACCTGTGATGCATGGCGCAGTCGCTGTGCAAAATCACCTTTGTCTAACAAACTGATAGTGTCACTGTTCATGCAGTGGGGTCACAAAAGTCCATGTTGAAAGCTTGGAGTAAAAATACCAAGAAATGCCCAGGGTGTTAGGGTTTTCACCATAACGCCCTACCCTATAGGACTGACAGGCCAGGGTGTGACTTGGGATTGTCGACGTAATGCTCATGCCATTCCACTCCCACCCTACAACCAGTGGCAGGCATCGAGGGTAACTTTGGACCCTTTGCCTCAGAGTTCACCCCATTCTCCTATACTGCACCCATTTTAGCATATTTCCTTATGGAATGAAGTGAGTGTAAAGCCCAACACTCCAAAGCACACCTTGACACTTGTAAGTGTCTGCAGGGTAGGGTGAAGTGAAATGTCGGACTGCTATGGGCGACGACCCAAAGGTACTCCCCAATGCCTGTCCATCTCTCTGCAGGGTGGGTGTTGAGTTGGCGTCAGTTCAATACTTCACTGCCATTCCTATACTGCATCTGTCTAACTCCTGCACTTCCACTGCTAATGACAGCAAGCAACATATGGCATTGACAAATGCTTGTCTTGTAATCTCCACTAATTGCAGCTCAGTTTAGCTTCTTTGTAAGTCTTTTCAACCCCCATCCTTAGCAAACATCATGTTTTTGTAAAATGTTCTGTTTTCATAAATATCAGGAGCTGCTAGAACACAGAATGCTTCTTGAGGCCTTCTATGTCCTTGGTAAAAGGCTCAACATTTGCACTCAAGTAACCTCTAGCTTTCTACAGTCATCTCAAATTATAAATATATGCACATTTCAACAGTAATACTAAATATTTTCTAAACAATAGGGATCCTAATATCAGTTACATTCCATACATTGATTTACACATGTTTTATATTAGCTGATAAAGACATGCACGGGAGGAAGAACAGACAGCAAGAGAAAACTGAGAGATAGAGAGAGGCAAAGAGTTGATAGTGTTCAGGTTGATCAGGTCCGAGGTCTCTAGGAAAATTTGGTTGCACAGCCAGACGGAGAAGGGACAGAAAAGAAAGAATACATCCTTGCATTTAAACCTTTCTCCATAACAAATGGATGGGGTCCTTTCTTCCCTTTTCTTTTTAAACTTTATTTTTTTTTTGTTGTTTAACCAGGTATAGCACACTGAGCTGAAAGCTTTTTTACAGGAGCTACTCTTGGGAGCACAAGGAGGTTAAGTGACTTGCTCAGGGTCACACAGTATGCAAGTGGAAGCTGTGGGATTCAAAACCCAGGTCTGGTCTGCTGGATGTCACCAAATTTGCAACTCAGAGCCTTAGACTACTGCGCTATACTGCCTCCTATAAAACAACAAAATAGAGCGCAGTCATCTGTAAGGCATCAATTGTTGCACAAATACATCCAATGTACGCTAGGTTTAAGCAAGAACCTATACAGAATTGTCTAGGAAATGGGGAAAATTAAAATTAATTTATACACTGAATATACCTGAATAGCTGCAGCTATCTAAGGCTTTTGGGGTACAAAACCAAATGTGTCATTTTAGTATGGTTTTAACTTCAACAGCCGGTATTGATATGTCCCCAGGACCATAGTAAGTTACCTTAACAAATTAAGTGCCCATACAAGCAACCCCACATCTTTAAATCTATATAAACAGATCATCAATAGAAGTACCCTTAATAATTACTCAGACCAGACTGTCATAAAAGAAAACAAATCTCAACTTTGAATAAAGAAGCTCGTGTAGAATTATCCATAAAAGTCACCATGGGTAGAAAAACAAAGCAGATTAGGCATTGTACTTATGTTCAAGCACGATCGCAGTACAAAAATGTCAGGTTTCTTCATCATCTGAACCTCCAATCGGTGGCCTCCTCCGATGCCTGAAACCCTGACTAATGGCCTCCACTTTTTCCCTGCTTCCACTGGGTCGTTGAACTGAAACAGGCGCCCACCATAATGAATCCTAAGCCTAGCAGGCATCAACAGCGTGGGAAACCCCTAAGGCTCTAGGTCTGGCCCGGACTGAATCAAACTTCTTCCGCCTTGCCCTTGTAGCAAAGGAGAGGTCCGGGAATAAGTGCACCACTTTCCCTCCAAAGATAGTCCATCTGCTGATCTTGGCGGCCTGGAGCATCATATCCCGAACTGTAGAGCTGGGCTGGTAACCAGAAGGACCACTCTCGGTAAGTCTCCACGTGGACCTGCTGCCCGGGTGTTATTCTAAAGGCTTTCCACAAATTGTCAGCTAGCACTTCTGGTGAAAGGTTTAACACCTCAGGAAGCCACGTTTTCGAAAAAGTGATGAGCTCTGCCTCGCTCCCTCGGAAGGCCTAATAACACGGATATGGGAGGCACGATTAGAGTTCTCCAGTGCTTCAAGCCTGTAGCGTAGCTGGGCATTCTCCTGGACTAGTTTAGAGGTAGTTGCTAACGCCTGGATAGCTCCTTCTCAGCCGATGTAGCAGTGTTGATTGCCGAATCAATTTTAGCGTCTTGCTCCACGTAATCTCTGGAGTATTGACTCCACTTTTATGTCAATGGCCTGTATGGCTGATTGCAATGCTTTCCAAGGAGGTTCTGACCCACTAGAGGTTGATGCAGTTGCGGCCTGGTCTGGTGCTGTAGGTTGCGTTTTCGATCCGCTGCTGAGTACGTTTTGCGTCTCCTCCCCATATTTCAAGTTTGGTATCGTTAGAGTCTGGGAAGTGTTGTCTATGAATCTGTGTTTGGAAAGTTTTTCAACTTGTTGATTAATTTTTTAAGTTTTACTTCTGTTGATGTGGAGGAGCTATTTCGGCACGTTTGCCAGATAGTTGCTCAACAGCTTCCTTCTTCCTTTCAAAAAATTAAGCACATTTACATCCATTTTTATAACAGTACAGTTTAAACTCATGCTTTTTTGTTTTTTTTCAACCAACAGAACCCTCAATTCCTGATCCATATCTTGACAGAAAATCAGCATTGCTATTCTCTTTACTAGATTTGTGAATCACCGTTAATTTAAATGGCTGCAGTGCCAAGTACCACCGTGTGATTCTGGAATTTTCATCTTTCAACTGATTAAGCTAACAGAGAGAGGACTGTGATCAGTTACAAGAACAAATTGGTTCCTAGCAAATAAAATTTGAGGGACTCCATGGACCACTTTGCTGCTAAGCACTCCTTTTGATACTGGAGTACCTTTTCTCTCTGTCATGCAATTTCCTACTTCTGTACAGAATAGGATGTTCTGTCCCATCTACATTTTGACTTAGGACTGCACCTAGACCTACCTCAGATGCATCAGCTTGTAGCAGAAATGGTTTCTCAGAAAGTCTGGGCTTTTTAAAACGGGCTGAATATAATGCAGCTTTTATGGCTTGAAAGTTTCTATCACACCTTAGGGTCCATTTCACATTATTTGGGTACTGTTTTTTCTGTGAGTTCAGTGAGGGAGTAGCTAACTCAGCAAAGTTGGGAACAAATTCCGATGATAATAACCAGCCAGCCCTAAAATGACCTGACATGTTTTTTGTTTTAGGTACAGGGCTGTTGGCTACAGCTTCTGTTTTAGAAACCTCTGGCTTAACTCTCCATTTCCAACACAGCCCAAATACCTGGTTTCCTGCATGCCCAGTGCACATTTGGTAGGATTAATTGTCAGACCTGCATTTTTGATAGCTTGTATAACTGCTCGTAGGTGTTCCAGGTGACTTTTACAGTCTGGACTATACATCACAACATCATCCAGGTATGCAGCACAATAACCAGTGTGAGGGGATAAAATGACATTCATGTACCGTTGGAATGTAGCTAGCACCATGTAAACCAAATGGCATGGTGTTGAACTGATAAAATCTATAGGGGTGGCAAATGCAGTTTTAGCTCTGGATTCTTTAGCTAAAGGTATTTGCTAGTAATCCTTGTGAGATCGAGGTACTGATATACTTTGCACCCCCAGTCTGTCCACCAAATCATCTATTCTGGGTATAGGATAACTGTCAAATTCTGACACTTGATTACATTTCCTAAAATCAAGGCAGATTCTAACACCCCTTCTTTTTATTTACAGTTACCATGGAGATGACCAAGCACCCTAGACTCCTCTATGATACCCAATTCTTTAATTTTTGTATTTCTCAACTACATCAGCTCTTAACCGCCTGGCAACCTGTATGGCTTTTGCCTAACAGGACGAGCATTCCTTGTCACTATTGCATGCTCAACCCCTTTTGCTTGGCCTGGTACCGTGGTAAAAGTATTGTTAAATGTCTATCACATTATGAATGTCTGCAGTTTGTTCTGAGGTTAAGGAAACATTCACCTTACAGAATCAGCATTTACAGTTTGTTCCAATCTATCATAAGTTACATCAATATCTTCCTTAACAGTTTCTGGTAAAACTAGCAAGGTAGCTTTTGGCATTTTTAACCTATTTCTTGAATTGGTTAGCATGGTATATCTTAGAAGGAGTTTTCCTGTCAGGGTCTCTCAATCTCATAGTTAATAGTGCTAGTACATCTAAGAACCTTATATATTCTTGCCACTTCATTAACAGCTTATTTTCTGTTGTGTGTAACAGTAGCAAAACATTTTCACCTGGGTTCAAAACTTTCTTTTACCCCATGGTCATAATATACCTTCTGCTATTTTGAGCCTCTTGCTGATTACTATGGGCAGTTTCAACACATTTTGCCAGCTTCTTTCTTAGGGCATACATATAAGAAGATATAGATTGTTTCTGAGTGGGGTTATCTTCCCACGCTTCTTTTATCACATCCAGTGGCCCTCTTGGCTGCCTACCATAGTATATTTCAAATGGTGAAAACCCTGTTGATGCCTGTGGCACGCCTCTGCAGGCAAAAGTATGTAAGGCATGTATTGGTCCCAGTCTTTCCTTCCCTTTTAAAAACCTTTTTAACATCCGTTTTAGGTTTGGTTAAGCAATCAACAAGACCATCTGTCTGCGGGTGATGGGGGAGGTTCTTATGGCAGTGATACCTAACAGTCTGTACAGCTCCTTAAACAATGCAGCACCAAAATTACTACCCTGATCAGTAATAATTTCTTTTAGGTATGCCCATTTAGCTGAAAATTTTGGCAAGCTCTGCTGCAACTTTTGGGGCTGTAACAGTATGCATTGAACTGCTTCTGGGTATCAAGTAACATAGTCACATACTATCAGGATAAATCTATTACCCTTTACTTTTGTGTAAAGGACCAACCACATCCATTGCAATTCTCTCAAAGGCACATCTATCAAGGGTAGGGCACCTTGTTTTTCTAGTCACTGGGGCTACTTCCTGACACTCAGCATAAGAATTACAGTAGGTAGCAACATCTTCATGGAATTCTCACGCCAGTAAAATCTATAAGGCAATCTGGCAAGGGTATCGATCCCTCCCGAGCGACTCCCCATAGGATTATCGTGGTGCTATCTGTAACAACTCTGTTCTATACTTCTGTGGTATAACCAATTGTTCTGTATGTTCCTGTGTCTGAGGTTTAACCTAAACTCTGTACAGTAACCCATTAGATTTTTAAACGTTGTCCACTCTTGTTTTTGGTAACACCCCAGCTGCTTAAAATAACCCTGAGAGAGTGTATAGTTAGCTTGTTTTGAAAGAAAATCACAATCATTTCCAATTTAGTTTCAGCATTTTCACATTTTAACCTTTATGTCCATCAGTCATTTGTTGCCACAGTTTTTCAGGCTTTGTCTTTCTCTGGATTTCCGGATCTTGGAGCTGTGCTCAGAGAAGTCCGAATAAAAATCTTTGAAAGGAAAGTGTTCCCTCCATCTGAAATTTTCTTTGCTTGATGAGCTCTTGTCACCACAAAACTGCTGAAACATCAGGATTTACTCCCTCTTTGATCAACTCAGTAAATCCTGGAAAGTCATTTCCAGTAATCACAGGTACAGGTAACTTAGGTACTACTCCCACTTTCATTTGGTGCGACAAACCCTTAACGGTCAGAGTCACTTGGGTGGTGGGATAGTATTGAGTGTCTCCGTGGATGCCATGGACACCAGTACCTGGTCCCTTTGTATAGTGTTTTTCCACCACTTTAACATGCACATAGGGTCTGTCTGCTTCCGAACAATGAGTTCCTTTACAGTCTTATTCCCCACCTTCACATCTGTTAAGTATTTTCCCAAGTTTGCCAAGGACGGATCTGCTCCAGTGCCACTCTCCTTACTATGACAGTTTTGTCGAGAATGGCCTGGTTTATTACAGTTATAGCAGATAATGTCTTTTGGCACAAATTTGTTACACCTACCAGAGTTCTCATCAGGTCGGAATTTAAATGGTAAGAGTATCTTACCGGTGCTTGGTTGTTACCTCGCTGCTGTGGCATCTGTATGGACATTTGGTAGTCTTCAGCCAAAGAAACAGCCTTTCCCACTCTCTGGTCGGTGTTCTTTACTACAGCTGCACATCTGTAGGCAAGATGTTGATGAATTGCTTCATGGCAAATGTGTCGTCTGTGGGACTGTTTTGCTCTCTGGTTGGATCCATTTTTATCAGGAATTCTCTGAGTCGGGTGAAGGCTTCTCAAGGATTGTCGAATGGAGTTGTACTCACAGAGATTGAAATCTTCTGCCTGTAGGTCTCTCAGGATGTCTTACCTTTTCAGGATTTCACTTTTCACCAGGTCATAGTTTTCTGACTGTGCAGTGTCCATACTGCTGTAGGCAAGTTGGGCTTTCCCTGTCAGGTAGGGTACCAGTCTGATTGTCCACTGCTGCTTTGTCCATTACTGATAGCTGAGGCAACTCTTTCAAAGGTTGTCAGGTATGCCTCAATATCATCTAAGGGACATCAACTTTGTAAGTTTAATGACTTTTGTTGCTTGCATGCTTTGTTACTCGTCCTGGATGTGTGCCAGATCCTCTGCCTTCAGTAGCTTGCAAGGCATCCAGCCATCGCTGCTCCTGTCGCTGCATCTCTTCTCTTCTGCTGCCCTATCACTGCATCTTTCTCCTCTGTGCTTCTAAATGTTGAAGCTGTTTTTCTTTCTGCTTCTCAATCTCTTTTTGTTGTATAGCCCACCATTTGAAAAGGTCCATCAGGCTTTCAGGTTCTGTCACTGCCTGTTCTTTTTTCCATAACTTGTGCTGGCTGTACAATCTCAGACTGGACTTCTGTCGCTATTAGTTTGGCTGCAATTCTCCTGGTAACCACTCCTGGACTTTGTTGCTGCACAATCCATACCTTCCTCTGTGCTTCCCTGGTACTAGGTCCAGTACCCACACACAAAACTCCTGTCTTAGGGTATGCACGGCATAAATATCACTTAGGCTTACACCATCTATCGTCTAGGCACAGGTCAGGAAGCATAGGGAAACCAGGAGCAGTTGTAGAATTCAACAAAACTGTTTATTTGCAGTTGCAGTAACATATAAAAATTAAACTTGTTCAGAATAACCATGTACAGAGGAAGAATAAAATAAAATCTTCCTTTAGTCTCTGTGTCCCTCTTTCTTGTAATCTCCCCAATTGCAGCTCAGTTTAGCTTTTTATAAGTCTTTTCAACTCATCCTTAGCTAACATCCTGTTTTTGTAAAACGCTCTGTTCTTGTAAATATCAGGGGCTGCTAGAATACAGAATGCTACCTGAGGCCCCCTATAGCCCTTGCAAAAGATCAACATTTGCACTCAAGTAACCTCTAGCTTTCTACAGTCATCCCAAATTATAAATATATGCACATTTCAACAGTAATACTAAATATCTTCTAAACAATAGGGATCCCAATATCAATTACATTTCCATACATTGATTTACACATAGTTTTATACTAGCTGATATAGACATGCAAGGGAGGAAGAACAGACAGCAAGAGAAAACTGAGAGACAGAGAGGCAAAGAATTGCTAGACTGTTCAAGTTGATCAAGTCCGAGGTCTCACAGGAAACTTTGGTTGCACAACCAGACAGAGAAGGGACAGAAAAGGAAAGAATACATCCTTGCATTTATTTATTTATTTATTGTGATATTCAGAAAGACCTTGAGTCAGGGACTCATTTACAAAGGTTCCATGTCATACATATATGTTGAACAAGGACAGGACTTATGATACAGAAAAATACAGTACATAACAAAGTAACAATAATAATAAAAAAAAAAACAGGTTACATGGAGGTTTAACAGAGATTTAGGTACTTTAGCATAGCCAGGAGGAAAGAAAAAAAAGACAGAGAGAGTCTGTCGGAGGCTGATTGTCATGTTTCATAAAGCATTTTTTTTTTTTTGTACATTGACCTGCTAAAATAGATTGTTTGTAAGGAGGCAGTGGCAGATCAGGTATCAAGGGCAGTCACATATATTTGAAGCCTGCAGGTATTCCCTTAGCTTTGATTTATATGGGCCTGCCTTCTTTCATCAGCTATATGGATAGGGAGGAGTTTGTCCAGGAAGGGGCCCTGAAACTGAAGGTGCATTGGTATTGGGAGGTCCAGGCACAGGTACCCATAGTAGCTGCTTGCTTGTGCTACGGGTTGTTTTGCCTGGTGGAGTTGGGAGGATAATTTGCAGGAGGGTGGAGTGAGGCCGAGTAATACCCTTTTTGGTCATAAGGCAGGTGTGGTACCTGATTCTGCTAGCCAGGGTTTAGCCAGTTTGTGCTGCTGTAGAGGGAGCAGGACTGAGTGAAACGATCACATCCTAGGATGAGGCGGCAGGCTTTGTTGAGCACAAGCCGGAGTCTACTTAGGGTTGTGGAGAGCGCGGCACTGTATATTAGGATGCCGTAGTCTAGAGGGAGAGGAATCGAGGAGCACAGCAAGCTGTAATGCTTCAGTGGTGAGGCAGTGTTTGTACTGGTAGAATACTCCAAGTCTGGAGCTAAGATCGTTTTAGGTGTAGGATATGTTGATTAAAGCTGAGGGCGGGGTCTAGTGTGATCCCTAAGTATTTAAAGTTGTACACTTGTTCTAGGGGGTCTGATTTGTAGTGAGAAATTTGGGGCACAGGTTTTTGAGTGGGTTCTGAGGGTGGGGTATATCATGACTTTAGCTTATTATAGTTAATAATAAGATGCTGGGCGGTGAGCCAGTCTTCGATTTCACGGAAGGAGTGCCGGAGGGTTTGGTGGAGTTTATGGGGCCGGGTCAGGAGGCCAACAGGACTGCAACATCCGCATAAAATAGCAGGATTTCTGGGGCATGCGGATGGGAGGGAGTTGAGGTATATGCTGAAAAGTAGGGGGTATAGGATCGATATCGGATGGAAAGGCAGGGGTTAGGGCCCATCATCTGAGAGAGTAATTGAGAATTATTTTAGGGTGTCATCGAGAAACCCATGTAGGCCAGGGTGGTTTAGTAAGAGGGCATGGTTTACTGTGTCAATGCTTTAGTTAGGGTCCACGAAGATTGCACCTGGAGGTGGCCATGGTCCAGGGCTGAGTGGACGGGGAGGTAAATTCAGGAAGGGCGAGTGGTGCTGTGGGCCTTACGAAACCATGTTGCTGCCTGGATAGGTTATATTTATTTAGGTGTTCAGAGAGTTGGTCGGCAACTATGCTCAAGTGCCTTTGACGGGGATAGGATAGAGATGGGCGGTAGTTATTTGTGGATGTTCGGTCACCACTTTTATGGATAGGCGTGATATAGGCCAATTTCCAGTCGGTGGGGAATTTCCCTTGGCAGAGGGAGCGTTGAGAATGTGGGTGAGAGGGGCCAGAACTTCCTGGAGGGTGATGTGAGAAGTCTATGGTCTAGGAGTCATGGCTGTAGTGGTTTTTGTTTAAAGCTTTAGTAAGGTAGGGTTCCGCAGACCGTGTAAGGACTGGTAGGAAAGGCGGCGAGCTGGGGGTGGGGATGATACGGTCCGTGGGGGGGTCAAGAAGTTTGGGGCAACATGGGAGAGATCCGTGAAAGTGGTATTTAGGGCAGCGCTATGCTGGCAGGGTCGGTGGAGAGGCTGCCATCTGTGAGTATCTGGTCAGGTGGGAGATTTGGGCCTTTGCCACAGAGTTCTTTATGTTCTCCCAGAACTTGCGCCTGCTTCCCAGGCGGAGGTTAAGGCGGCTTTGTAATGGTTTGCCTTGGCGAAGCGAATGGCCCAGGTGCACTTGTTTCGGCCTCCCGATAGCATTGCCTGTCCTGGGACGTTGGTCTCATTGGCTAGATGCCACTGGGTGTCACGCTGATGTAGTAGGCCTTGAGGTGGTCAGAGAACCATGGGGCATTATTCCCTTGGCCATAGTTTTGGTGAAAGGGTGAACTTGTCACAGGCTGAGTTAAAGATGTTGACAAACAGTTCGAGTGTGGTCAGGGTCAAGTGTATTTGTAAGGTGTGTCCAGTCCCAATCTCTGAGGTGGGCCTTGAGAAGGGGTAATTTGGCCAGGCCCTTGGTTTACGAGGTATTTATTTTGGCTGGGTTTTGAGGGGGTACTCAGACCAGTTACAGAGTACTGGTGAGGGTCGCTAGGGTGTCGGGGAGGACTTTGGTGCTTGTTATTTTGTGGGGGCGGTTAGTGAAAACTAGGTCTAAGAAGGGTGGATGTCCCCATACGGGCGCAGAGCCGGGTGGGTGTTTTGATGATCTGGGTGGAGATCGAGGGCAGCAGCCTCATTGATGTAGGGTGCAGCTGTTTTAGCCAGCCAGTTTATGTTGAAGTCCCCCACTAGTATTTTTCTTGTTTTGGGGGTGGGTGGCGAGGTAGGACATGATGGCTTGGAAGGCTAGCTTGTCTCTCTGGGGGGACATAGGCTATGGTAAGGAGGAGAGGGAAGTAGACCTACCTAGAGTAATTTTTAGGGTGAGGGCCTGAGTCCTGGAGGTTAGTATGGGCAGGGGGAGAAGGTGGCCATTGAGGGAGTCCTTGAGGTAGGTAGCAGCCACCCCTCGCTTCCCATATGATCGGGCGCCGATAAAGGCAGTATCCAGGGAGGTTGACTGCCGAGTCGGGGACAGAGGGGAGAGCCAGGTTTCAGTCAGGGCAATGATGTCTGGGTTGTTCTGAGCACCCAGCCCTGAAAGGAATCCCATTTTTTGTAGGCTGCAAATGTTTAGTGAGGCAATGCACAGGCCTTTCCATGGGATGGGTGGGATGGTGTGGCAAGTTGGGGCCAGGGTTTGGGTGGACATACCTGTCAGCAGAAGAAGGAGAATGAGAGACCTGAGTTGGTTGTGGTGTGTTTGAGCAGCAGGGCTTCGCATTTATGCTGTGTGTGGTGATGGTGGGTATTGGTAGTTCCAGGGTAATGGTGGCAGAAAAGGAGGAGTATACGGGGTAGGGGTTTGTTTGCAAGGCAGATATGGAGGGAGGTTGGCAGAAGAAAAGGAGGCTACATTGGGTAGTTTGTCAGGAGATTTCTCCATAATAAATGGGACAGGGTCAATTCTACCCTGTCACACAGATGTCCCACCAGCAGGAGCAGAAGGGCGGTTCATGGTGTCCAGGCGGGCTTCCTGAAGCCCCTGTTCTGCTTCCATTTTCCTGTTTTCTTCCTCCCCCAACTTAACTCCTCTACCTCTTTGTGCATCACCTTACCTCTCGCGGCATCAGTGCCACCACCAGGCCCCCCATCCCTCATTGGCCCCAGTGACCCAATCTTGTTCCTGAACTGGGGTCACTGGCATGGGAAAAGGTAAGGCTTTCAGAGTGCCCTAGGGACATCATGTACTTGGCTGGGCCTCATGTCCTATGAGCCCCTAGGGCTAGCTGAGCTGATAGTAACCCAGCTCCTGGTCATGCCTTAATCTCAAAGCAGCAGTGCAACGAAACTGGCAAAAACTGACCTTGCCATCTTCCAGTTTTATTTGGTGGTAACATTTTTCTGGTTCCACCAAAATCTGAGTGTTTAATAAATGTTTTCATTTAGTCTTTTCTCAGGGAAAAAATGTCCACCACATTTGACTTTGAAATAGCATTGTAGACCTGGCAAGGGTTAGGTCCTAAAATAACAACAACAAAAAACCCCATGGTGCACAGCATACGAGGTACCTAGAAAAGTAAGTTTATTTATGTTTATTTATTTAGTTTTTGTTGACCGGTAAGTGCACTAGACAAATCCCGCTCTATTTTCAGGCATAACCCGGGGAGGGGATACAGATGAATGCCAACTGACCTTGAACCAGATTAAGCTGTTAGTGGTATTTTTAGTGAATGAGGGAAATTTGGCTAGGATACCGGGAAATTCCCTACTCTTCTCGATAAGTGCCATGGGATCTTTAACATCCACCTGAACTACCACCAATCCAGGCAGATGGGACTCGGTTTAATGTCTCTATCCGGTAAAAGATTCTGCAGACCTCAGCAGTGCAGCACCCCTCTCATGCTGCACTGCAGTGTCAGTACTGGGTTACAACCCATGCCAGATGTGAACTGAACCCACAGCCCTCTGATCTCCCGCCCCATAGGCGAAGTGCTATGTACTGAGCTACTGACACTGCACATGCTGATATTTGATTGTGGCTGAAACTAGCTTTATGGAAACACACTGTTTGTTGCACTTCAGCTTTAAAATACATTAGGTTAATAAAAAAAAACTTCAGATGTTTTGGTAGTTACAGTTCAGTAATAAAATTCAGATTTAACTTTTGTTCTCAAACCAGAAGGGAGACCTTTCTGCCCAGCCAGAAGGGGATGTGGCAGGCCCACTCACTGTAGTCTGACTTGACACTCACTGCCACATGACTGGATGCAAGAGATGTTTGGCCCATTGAAACTAAAAGGGACCTTGACAGCAGTTTGTAACTCAAAAACTTGCTCTGGGTTTCTGTTCTCCAACCAACTTGGGGTTGTCTCTGTTCAGTAGTATGTAGCAATGTGTTGATGTGCTACCAATAAAATACAACCCACAGCTGAGTTTGTTCCTCACTGACGGCATTTATAAAATGGAACAGAAAAATCCTGTACTATGATTAGTGAAACCCAGTCATACAACCATGTGGTGATTAAGCACACGCATGGCTGTGTAAATAAACTTTGCAAAATGAATTGGGAAATCCTCCACCCTGCTTGGACAAAACATATTACCTTACCATGCATCAAAAAGCGATATATGCATGGTCAGATGTTAGATCTCCTTTCTGTGGGCATAAAAACTTGTTACCAACTAAAATCCAACATTTCATAAGCACAATAACTCAAACCAGGGTATGTGTATATTGCATTTTGATGCGCCTCAAGGGCAAGGGACCTGCACTTGGGGACATGTATCAGAAATCCTATATACACACAATTTGGAGTGTGTTGTTCTTAAGTATCATAGCAATACAGAATGTAATAAGTAGTAACAGTGTACTTACATTTGAAAGAGATGAACTTACAACCATACCATAGCAATGGGAAGAATCAGTTTACCTAATTTAAAAAGTGCTCTGCTGTTCTATGAAATCAGTTTTTTTTTGTTTGTTTGTTTTTAAGTGTTCTACTTTTCTCTGAAATTGTCAGTAGAGAACAATTTTGTAAGCAGAAAAACACCCCAGGGTGCGATTAGGCTATATCACTGCACTTTTCAGGTGGTTGAAGGCACTCAGCCTGGTCTCATGGCTCACAACAGACCGGGACGTGTATGATATAAATCCTGTTGTGTGTTATTGCTTGCATAAACAAAGTCCAACATATTATTGCATTGTGCCCCAGAAGCTCTCTGTGGCTTGAGTAGTGGGATGGCAGTCATAATGTTAAAGGCTGAAATGGGAAATAAATTTGTAACTGTGTTTCAAAAACATGAAGTCTGCATTTTCACTGCAGTCCAGTTTTAATAAATTGAGCAGTAATAGTGGTAGCTTTGGAAAACCAGGACTACTTATCCTCCTGCTGTTTGCACTGCCCATTACTGAGGCTGTAAGGATCACTGGTGTAGCCGCCAGTGTATGTTACCACAAATCATTGCAGCATTGCATACATTGTATTATATTTTTGAAACATGCAGTTTTCATGATTTAACAGTTTAAAACCATTTTTCCTGCTGCCTGGCTACTGAAGTGAGGGGTAAGTATGAGGGTTGTAAATTGTCTGCTGTGGTGTGTTTCATAGTAGTACGTGCATGATTTGTGGCAAAAGCTTGTTTTTCTAATTCATCTTAGCATGGTTCTGTTAGCGCTACCATTATTTATTAAATGCCTCAATACTTAACTTTCTGGCTTTAATGTTTCTGAGTTAGTGTGTGCTAACAGTCCTTGTTTTTATAAAGCAAAATATCACTGTTTATGCATGCATTGTCTCACAAATTAAATGTGACTGTGTATAAGTACTTTATAACACTAGTACTACATCAAAATTAATGAAGCACTGTGCCTAGAAAAAATAATGTTGTAATAAGGAGTTTGAGTCTTGATTAAATTCTTTGACATCAAAATTGCTGTCTGTTGTACATGTTTTAGTGCCTGAAGTTATCTTGTTTAGGTAAGCGTTTGACAAGTGAAAATGTATTCTGCTATACATAATTCTGCTTGATAGTAATTACTGTAAGATATGGTTCCTTCATCTTCTTTAGTTCAATTGAAAAGATATGTTACATTAAGTTCCTTACAGCTTTCATCTTTCTAGAGCTTACCTGTTTCTTCAGTGCTTTTTGATATCGTTTGTGTTTTGAAATTATAGTCTCTGAAAACTTTCTTGAGCTCACAGGACTTCATAGAAGTGGCTTTCATGCCACCTCCATGGGACGTCCACTTGGCTTGCTAGTGACCCAGTTTGCACTGGAGCCCAGGGTGCCAGGACCACAGACTGGCAGGGAGAGCTTCAGAGCATCCTTTGACACGCATCGCACCAATCATATAGTGCCCTCCTGGCAGTGGTGTGATGGTGGCTGCCTTGGAGATGCAGGTATACTTATGCCTTCAGACATTCAGCACCACCACCACACACACCCCGCACAGGCTCTGTGCGTGGTAACCAGGCAGAGGGACAGGTAGAAAATTAGAAATATCCAGTCAGGCCTTCCCAGATGATGACCTTCAGGGCTTCTGCTACAGCTCTCCGTCACCAACAAACTCTGCTCTCCTCTCCATTGCATCTCCACTGCTAGCAGATGCTGTGTATCCCTGGCCCTGTCTTGGTTATGCCAGACTTGTGAATGGTGTGGGGGAGGACCCCGAGGGGTCCTGAAGCCGAGTGAGTCCATCAGGCAACAGGAGCAGGTCCATAGGAGGCACGATAAAGTGGGGAGCCAGTGGGTGAGTGAAGATGGATAAAGGAAGCATACAAAAAATGGACTTTCAAGGAAAGAAGCTGCTAGGGACCATGACTTAGTTTGGTTGTACTGATGGGGAGATTTTCAAATAGTACCACAAAGGTCATCTGTTTGAAGCTCGAGGTCTCTTTCAAAGGACCCACTCATTTTCCTGCAAGTCTTGCACTGTCCTATGTATCAAACACTGGAATTCCACAGGGCCTCAGCCTGAGAATAAGTTGGGTAGCGCTTTTAGCTCCTGGTTTGATGCAGTGTTTCTGTGCTCAACAAAAGCCTATTAACAACTAATATGTGTTTGTGTGTGCTTGTGGTCCATGTGGTCGCCATGGTTGTTTTCTGTGGTTAGAATTTTAGCTCTGTAAAAATCCTTCTCAGGCACTAACACCGGCTTCTGCTTATGTTGTCTCTAGGTCTGAGCTCCATCGCTTTGAACAAGGTAGGTATAATCTCTCTCAGAACTAAGGTTTCATTGACAGCAGAAGGCAGGTTTGAAGGATACAATTATTGCACAGTGATAAATATTAGGAAACTCATGTTAACCTAGCTTGAATATTTTAATGTGACTGCTGTGTTAAAACAGTGGTCCCAAATAAATTGTCCAGTCATGAGCTGGGTGAAAAAGCAAACTGGTTTTGAATCTTCTTTTTTCGATCAGTGTATTAAATCTTCTGACTTTTAGGTTATTTTAGATTATACAGTGGGCCATGAAAATCCTGTAGCCTTATTGATCAAAACATGTCACATGATAATTATTTTCTGACAACCGCACACCTCACCTGAACTACATATTGAAATAAAAGCCTGTTTTATAAGTGGGATAATACACTACATAAGGTGGGTAATTATAAGGTAATTACGTAGTTCTTGGTGGTTACAGCACTGGGCTGTACCTCGTGCCTAACAACCACCCAAGGCATGCATTATTCCCTTATAACCACACACCCTGTCATGTGTTGTCCTTTACTAAACAAACACAGATTATGCTTGTTTTTGTTTTATTGGGGTTCTCCTTTCCTCATCCAGCCAGGGCTTCACTCACACTAGCAGCACCCTGATCTGGCAGGAGAGCCAGGGGACCAGGATTCATAGCCAAGGCAGAAGATCCAAGGAGTCTTTTGTGCCAGCACTCACAGGAGCAGTTTTACCCACATTTAGCCTTGCCGCGTCTCCTAATTGGAACCCCCACCCATGTCACTCCCTGTGGCAGTGAGTGCTGACATACCAGTGTCATCACATTGGCTGTCTAGGTTGCTAGGAAGTAGACACTAGGAGGCACTTATCCAAAAGCAATCTCCCTTCCTCCCTTGGAGCCCATCAATGTGGTATTCATGACCCTCTTCAGGGGAGGGACTCTCAGCCCTGGACTGGGAATCAGGATTGAGTTTTTAACTTGGTCCTCCTGTATGGCAGTACAGAGTATTGCCTGACTGAACAGACCAGCCTCCTTCACACCCTTTTTATATTTATAGGTACTGTTCCACATACAGTGTCTTATATGAAGAGAGAGATTTTGAAGGCTGTAATAATGATCTGAAGCTTACAGAAGCTGCTGATAGGATTCTTCTACAGAAACAAAAGCGCTTTGATATTTGTGGCTAGGAAAACAATTTTCTAGGCAGACTTTATTATCCTATTGACTATGACTATATATATATATATTATATTTCTTTTATCATTCTTCTGCTGCAGGTTATTACAAATGTGATATGCCATTTTGCCCTACTTACACCACAAAATGGACATCATTGTGACATTTTTCTGCCTTGAATATTTTGTCACTAAACGATCATATACTCTATTAAGTAGTGTACTAAATTTCTCTTATTACAAAAAAATCACCTATATAATGTATGATAAGTGCCTATTAACCACCATAATCAGCAGTTACACAGCTATGTTATGCACTGTTTAGAACTGTAAAGTTATTAACACACTTGGAACTTCCAAACAGTGGCATAACAAAAAGGAATGTACCAGAGTTCCATAATTCTCACATATAGAATGCAAACAGTGTTTTTTGACCATACACTATAAAGATGATGGCTGGGGATCGGGTGAACCACGTGAAATCACTTCGTGTTGCTAAGGCTACAGTAATCTTCGAGCCGCGCGTGAGGTTTACCATGTTGCCCTAGCAACCACTAGGTGATTACAGCGGGTTATCACCTGATCCCCAGCCATTATCCTCTATATTATTGTCAAATAAATCGGAACATTTGGATAAACTCCATTCCACTAGGAGTTGCACACAATTTGTAGAAGAACTGACTAAAGCTGAGAAAAGTACTTTGCATGTTATGAATGGACCGTAGCTGTTAACTAGTCTTCCAAACAATATTTCTTCTGTAATATCCATACAGTGCTTTAAGAATGCATTATGAAAAACTTGATGGCTGACTCTGTACCTGCTTTGAAGTGCCATGAGTTTGTACTGTTACGCTTTGTCTTTTGTTCATTTGGATACTTCATATTGAGATGTGCTTGGATAATATGTGAATCTGTCTAAAGTATTATTGTGATTGTATTTGTAGTGTTGTTTTCCATAATAATGTTTAATTTGTGATTAATCTGAGTATATATTTGATTATTTGCCAGGCATGACTGAAATGGGGCATTAACTGCCCAAATCACATCCTGGTAAAAATAAAATATTGTGATATCAGGCCCAGACGAAAGAAAAAAATGCGCTAGGAGAAGCAACACTCAGTATACTGTTTTTGTACAACCAGTTGGGGGCAGTAAACCTAGAAGATATGATTGTCTATATGCTGTACCTTGAGTGATAAACAGATCAAGGACTTACAGATTCATTTTTCGTTTACCTACTTTGTCTTTTTCCTCAGCCTTTGATCTTGTAAGTCCGACACCAGTACAGAGTTCACAGGTGACAGCACGGTCTGCGCATGTCCCTCTATCTGCACTATCGACCACTATAGAGCTTGCCTGCCAAAAGGCCAGCCTAGAAATGTGTTCCGCTTTGTTTCAATTACCACCTTAGAATTTGTTTTTACTTGTGAAAAAGTATGCGGCGGGCGTCTGAGGAGAGGGAAAAATGTTTAACAGATAAATCAGAATGGCCTTTTTTCCAAGAAGTCATAAGAAATTAGTAAACCATACTTTCTGTGGTAATGTCCAGAAAGTGCAGTATTCAAAAGTCTCACTAATCTGGATACAGATTGAATTTTGTGCGCTCCATTCTGCCCAACTAGAAGTCTGATATACTGAAAAATGAACCAATTACCTCTACCAGATACTAATGTGGCAAAGTACCTACCAGCACAACTGGATGTGCCTGCCTTGCTCAAGATAAGGATGTAAGACATGGAAGTAATGGAATTTGTTGCTGGCTAAGCAATTACAGGTGGAAAATGGGAGGGCTGTAGGCCCTGGCGTGGCGAGTTCTTTCTGCCATGCTGCAGGGATCATGAACTCCTGTTGTACAGCAGTGCAGCACCATTACCAAGACATCCATGGTAGAAACTATTATTGCGATATTGTTTTCAGTTATGGGCTGCTGAGAAGCATCTGTATCTGATGCCTGCCGGATGCACGGATGCTATTTCAAAACTCCATCCAGTTGTGACAGTCAGACGGAGAGTACGGTAGCATGTGTCTGACACTGGATGTGTGTTACCATTTCAGGATGGAAGTTTGACACTGGATGTGTATTGCCATTTCAGGATGGAAGTTTGACACTGGATGTGATGTGTATTGCCATTTCAGGATGGAAGTTTGACACTGGATGTGTATTGCCGTTTCAGGGTGGAAGTTTGACACTGGATGTGTGCTGCCGTTTCAGGGTGGAAGTTTGACACTGGATGTGTATTGCCATTTCAGGATCGAGTTTGACACTGGATGTGTATTTCTGTTTCAGGGTGGAAGTTTGACACTGGATGTGCTGCTGCTTTCAGGATGAAGTTTGATAGTGGATGTGTATTGCCATTTTAGGATGAAGTTTTACACTGGATGTGTATTGCCATTTCAGGACGGAACTTTGACACTGGATGTGTGTTGCAATTTCACTACAGAAATTTGACACTGGATGTGTGTTGCCATTTCAGTACGGAAGTTTAGCTAATTACTCAGCCTGTCCAGTTGCACCATGTTGTTATAAGGAGGGTTCCACTGCTGCAGGAGAAGACAGCTGCCATCGGTCAGTCTGCCTTTACTGAACCCACTTTATTGCCTTCAACTTAACAGTTGTTCTCTTATGCCGAGGCACTAAAGGGTATTTTAGGAGCCCTCTAGTATAGATGTTTACCTATTCTCTGCCCTGTGTCAATGCCCCAAACAGTATGTGGATAAGGTCAAGGTTTCTAGATCAGGGCTAAGGACTTCCAAGGCTAGTGAATTTTCTGACCCAGTAACACAATGTAATAAAGACTGGCATTTTTTCCTATTTAGGACCAAATGTGACCCTCCTTATTGCTGGTGCCCAGTATTGGTCCCCTTTCCTTATTAAGGGTTCTCCCAGATATCTAATGAAGGATTAAATAATTTCTTCACAAAATTTAGAGGTCACTAGGGACATGCCTTCTCTCTTCCAGAAGATTTTGGAAAAAGAAACACCAGATGGTGCATTTTGACAACATGTGTTAATTACATCATGTTTGAATAAACATGGATAACAGCATGTTCACAAAAACATTTTTGTGACCGATAGTCGATTTTTAGTCTGAGTGCTAAGTGGCTATGAGAGGCAGCCATGACTTGTTTTTTTTTTATTTTAGTCAATTTGTTTATTCTTCCTTGCCATGGTGCTGCCCAACACTACGCCAACCTCCCCAGAACCCAAGGACTTATCTCCTCCCAGGCATGCCCCGTGGTGGGTTTTGGCAGCGCGCCTGCTGCCAGAGCCACTGATCTGGTGTGGGCCCCTGGCCCAAACTTCCCCATGGCTTGGCACTCCGGTCAGATGGCAGGCGCCACCCACGCATGAAACGTGATGCGGAAAGAGTCCCCAAAGTCCGGTGCGGAGCTCATTGAGGACCAGTATCATCCAGGCAGCACTCAGACATTTTCCTTTTACCTAGAGGAGAGCCGACATGCAGTGCCAGTGGAAATGCATCCACGCACTTATGGGATGTAAGGTGTCAATGGCCAACAGACCCCCCAATGGTCACTGATAACCTCCAGCTTCTGGCAGGGATCAGACCATTGCTGAGAATCCCACTGTGCCCTCGAGAAGGAGAGCCATTCTCCGGATGCTTAGTCCACCTCCCCAGCCAGCCCCTGGTGAACTGAGTCCGCCACCAACCGGGTCGCCGGCATGGCAGCAGGAGAGATGGATGGTTCTGCCTTTGTGCCACTGGGCCGCAGATGACTTGTTTTCTTTGATAAACCTGATGTGACTGTAACGCTTGGTCTCCAAACCCATTTGCCTTATTAGTGCTGTACGGTATACCATGATGTGAACGTGTATTATTGAGTGGCTTAATTTGAGTGACTCGAATCCCACCCATAACAAGAACCAGTGCTGAAGAATGCCGAGGAGTAGGTTGAGTGAGTGTAGCAGTGAGCTGCACTCACTAGACAAAGATATGAGGTGTAGTGTGGCCAGTATCTCCTGTACCATTTACTCCACACACTGCTACTTTACATCATTGTTCAGGTATGGTTTCCAAGTTCATTGCAGTGTACAGCATCAGTCTGGGGAGGCAAATGGTTGGGGAGTAATCATCTGTTACATTTGCTGCTTGTTCCCAGTGAAATCAGTTGGAATAAGCTCACATTCATTTCAATGGAGTCTTAAGTTTTCAGAAAGCAGTTCCAGATTCCATTAAAATAATATAGGCCTGGTATGCTACATGCCCCGAGGAGAACACTGCTAATTCTCTGCTCTGTCTACCTGCTTTATAATTCTAAATTCTCTTTCTCAAGTGTGCTGTGAAACAAACGTATTTAAGGTTTTTATCCCCCAGTACCAGATCGCCTTGGGCTACTTCCCCTGCCACATGATCTGTTCACTCCCCAGTCTTTGATGGAGATCCTCACGCAGTGAAGCCTGAGAGTGTCTTGACTATCATTTAGACATCACCATGGGGTTTCCCCAATTTTCCTCTTCCCTTTCCTTCGTTTGCCATCCACCCACTTGATGGTGCTGCCACAGCCACTAGTGACCTTGGCCCCACAGTGCAGGTCCCTAGGAGAAAGCACCCAGCCCCTTCACAAACGTGGTGGTGGTGGGAAGGCACAGCCCCTACCAAGGCCAGGAAAGGTTGCCACTGGTAGCAGTGTTTCCTAGCCTGGCCATCTGCCTGCACATCCGACTCAGCTCTTGAATCTGGCTCACCAGCACAGCATGCTAGGCCAAAGGGCGCATAGCAAATATTGTTTTTGGTCTTCATATCAGTTTGTTGTAATATCGGTTTCCTTTACTATTTATTATTACTATTCAGTTTCCTGTTACTGTATATTGATGGCAGCCTTCAGAAAACTAGGAGAGCTCAATACCTTTTAAATGTAACTTCTTCTGTTCATGGTCCAGTTTCTCTTGCTACTATACTGTAGATCACAGGCGGATGTTTCATAGCCTTCTTCCCCTTCGTCCTGGGTGTGCAGTGGTATCTGTATTATAAATAAAATATATAGCAGTATTTTGTTTTCAAAAACAAATCCGTGGTATACCATTTAAAACCTTTTGTGACACCCAATTAATTATTTTGAAATCTATGTAGTGGACTAGTTCTGTGCACACAATGCATGCACTGTATCTGCTCCTTATTAAAATAAATAATTACTTGCTGGTATCACAGGGCTTAAAAGGGATATTTTGGCTGTCTCAGTGGCATGGCAGGTAGTGCTACTGCCTACCACACCAGTGACTTGGTTTCAGAAGCGGACTCTGGCTGCTGGGGTTGGCCGGGGTGGGGGAGATCAGAGAAGATCTTGTGCCTGCAGGATTGTTCTCATTTCTCAGGGAAGGGGAGGGGCATGATTAACTGTCCCTACATTGCCACCATGAGGAGGTATGGTGGTTGGCCAGTGGGAGCGCCTGTAGGACAGGCAGGCAGGTGCATGTGAACCTCCATGTAGACATTGCACACTGTCAGGTTTGGGGGAGAAAATTGTGGCAGGCACCATGAAGCCCCGCTCACTTGTTCTGAACTTGCCAGCTTCTGATGTGTGACTGGGGCGGCTCAACCCGGCCTTCCAAAGGGGGCAGTCCATGGAGGAATTGCAGTTAAGTCCTGAGAGGAGGAGGTATCGGTTAGGGAGACTAGCACGGCATAGAGCTCTTACCTGCTCCCTGGGCAGAAAAACCTTTTAGGAAAAAAAAAAAAAAACTGATCTCTCATTTGATATTTAAATAGTCACAAAGGCTAAATAGTTCTACAACCTGTTCTGACTGCTGTTGTTTTACCTTCATTCTCTCTCTTTCGATAGATATACAGTATATCTCCTTCTTTTGTATGGAAACCTTGTAGAACATATAAAAATGAGATGCAATTGACCTATTTACAGAATACCAGATTTTATACTGAACATTTATTAGCTTGTTTTGTAAGCCTCAAAGAGGCTATTTGCTTTTAAATTTGATGTGGCTGAAAAACATGTTCACACAGCAAAGAAACAAGGCTGATCTGTGTGTACTGGAGCAGTGCGCTGGTCGGGCACGGCCACATCAATTTAAGACAAGCAGCCTCCTTGAGGATTACAAACAAGCTTATGAATGTTTTCACTGTAACATCTGTTACTGTGTACAGTATAAATGTCAACTGAGTGCCTCATTTTACATGTACTACAAGGTTTCTCATACGGAAAAGGAGATAATTACACGAGGAAAGAAGAGTGAAATGAAGGTAAAATTATGGCAGTCCAGTCTAGGACTGCCTTTGTGACACAGTTAACCCCTTAGACTTCAAACTGTCCCTAGTTCAAGAAACACATGTTATGATTGGTCCCATTACATTCAGATGGCTGATGTAGCTGGTTGTATGATTCAGATTCCGCCTTTATTTTTAAAAGTGAAAAACAGACTGCCAACCATAGTGGTGCTGCCACACAAAAACATGTTTGTTCACATTCCTTGATCAGCTTCCACTGCATCTTTCCTTTACTTGGGAATGCCCCCACGCAGTATAGCCACCATGGAGAGGGAGGAGAGAGACTATTTATCTTGAGTTACTGCACTGTTTGGAGGTGTTCCAAATGTTCCAGAAGTATGAAATAAGAGGTGATCATGGATTTGAAACAAAACAAGGATGGGTATAATTACGCTATTAGCATGCATTTCAGTTCTACTAAGAAATGAAGCAGATGAAACAACCACCATCAATGAATTTTAGAGGGGGTAAGCAATCATAAAATGTGGATTAAAATGTAGGTTTTCAGCTAGAAATAATATGGTGCAAATAGGGTTGACAATGTCCTTTTAAAAGAGATAAGAAACTATTTTACATAGTTAACTGCCCTTCCTTCTTCCTTTCCATGCCAGTTATGTATTCTGATTTGCTTTGATGAATTTTTAATAAATAAATGATCTAGCTTTGGGGTGCCCTGAGATCTAAATGAGTTCCACTCTGCTCACCAGCTCCTGCTCTTGATTTTCATATTTCTAAGACAGTCTATGACATCAGAAACTCCCATTCCATGCTGTTCATCTGAATGGCCTAGAATGGGTGTTTGTGATGTCATAGAATAGTCAGACAGTATGACAAGGGAGAGCAGCAACTGCTGAGGAGAGATGGATTCAAAGTCCTTAAAGGAACACTGTCAACCCCTTAGGCCTCACAGTGTCCCTAGTTTAAAAAACATTTTATGATTGTTCATAGTCTATAAAGATTGTTGATTGCAGCTGGATATTTTATTATTCTAATTCTTTCTTTTTTTTTTTTTTTTTTGAAATTTCTATTTATTGCTTTTAATAGCATTACATACCATTACTGTATTACATGAGACAGTAGCAGACAAAGTGCCACTTAATGTTAATACAGGATTTCAGATTATCCTCTCCAGCATAACTGCTGTGTGGGGTACCTCAGTTCAGAACGTTTTTCTACTAGTTAAGAAACAGCAGTTGTGACCATAATTACAGCCAGTCCATACCTCTCAACTGTACCACATTACGAGGAACGCTTCTCATTTTACTTCACAAAAGCTCCCTGTTCCACATTGTTAGGACTTGTTCCACATTCAAAGTCAACATTTTAAAGCAAAACATCCATAGTAAATGATGCAAAAAATATATTATTCAATTAATAACAGACTTTCTGAACACAAATGCAACATTTTAACAGTGTTTTGAGCTTCTTAGGTAAAGATTTGATTAAGTGTTCCACATTTTGCCCATTTGTTCCACATTTTGACAGGCAATGTTCCACGTTTGGGGACAAAGGTTGAGAGGTATGGCCAGTGCTCAGGTAGGAATATACACAGTTCTAGACCCTATAAAGATAAACCCATTAGCTCTATGGCTGTCATTAGATTGCATTCCTATATGTCACATTTCAACATATCATCACTAAACTGGCACAACTTACGGCCCCTAAAACAAACAAACAAAAACAAACCAAAACAAAGGAGTAGTGAATAACCCGTTACATCTCCAGTGTAAAACTTGCAAACTTGACAGAATACAAGGTTAGAAGTTAAAAATGCAGTACAAGGAAACAGCTTAAACCTATATTTCTAATTTATCTAGATTAATCTAGAGCCGACGAGAGAGGATCAGATTCTTACCTGCAGTCTATAATGATGAAATACTAAGAGCTATTGCTGAGATCAGTAAATCTAGGATGCGGAAGACGGCTCACTAATTGTGCTTTCCACCCACGCTGAGCATCCATGAGGCAGCGCCTAAGGCCCTGTACATACTGGGAAACTTAAACGGTTTAGTGTCTTAAAACATTTTAAATCCCCTAGCACTGTTTGCAGACAGACTATACGCCTTTAAAATGTTTTAACAAAAGTGTTTTTAAACCCTGCTAGATACCTAGTCTTAAAACCATTTTAAAATGTTTTGAGCTACCATGGTTTTACTCACAGGTCTGTCCAGGAGTAAAAATGTTTTAAGCTGTAATGGTTTAACTGAAACAGTTCTATCTGCAGTATGTCCAGGCAAGCACAGTTCTGTGTTGGACTCAACACAAAACAGTTACAGGAGAACAGGTTTAACACTAGCAGTATAACCACACTAAACTGTTATCAAAATGATTACTTGTAGTGTGGCTACACAAAAATGGTTTAGCTAAACTGGTTTTAAAAACGGTTTTCAAAAACATTTGTGTAGTGTTTCCAGGGCCTAGGCCACCATTTTACCATGACACATCTCTAAATGCATTAGATTCCGTCAGCTGTATGCCACCACCTTACTCCCCAGCTCTGTTGACGACCCAGAATCAGTATCAAGAAAGGAATCAACTCCAGCATTAACTGCAGTATTTAACACAGCCCTACCTTGTATTACTTACTTTCTGTCACCTTCCCAGACATCAAATCATTCAGCTAATCCTCCAATAACCTGATCACTCCTTATTTTATACACATTACTGTAACATTATAAATTCTTGACTGGGTTCTGGTGGGGACCATTCAGCACAATCTCATACATACCCACCATCAGCGTGATTAAGGAGAGGGTACATTGGAAAGACATTTTAACTGAATCCACTATGTGGGTCTGATAGTTTCTGTTCAGTCCTCTCTGTCCTCCACATCGGCTTCCATTGTATCCAGTGTTGAGGTGAATGAGGTAGCTTCTTGACAAAGGCCCAGCCCGCTTTGGCGCCAGGAAAAGAGTACATCTTGTCTAAGTAGGTGAATTGCAGTCCAGCTTGGGAATAAAAGCCTATACACAATTTATTTAGCTTTCAATTTCTTAGCCACCCTGTCAAATGCTTTGCATCTTTGTCTGGTGGTGTAGGAGCAGTCTGCAAAGAAGAGTACCATAGTGTTGCCGATCTCAGCAGGTGAGGCTTTTGCTGCACATAAAATCTGATCTTGAAGCACGGAGGTCGTAGTTGTAAATAGGATTGTTCTTGGGCTGTCCGTGTTGTCGAGAGGTTTCCGTGGTGTGATGCCGTGCACTTTGACAATTAGCACCTCAAAGTTAAGCCCGACTGCTTCTAGCAGTCATCGTTCTAGGAATGTGGGAGATCGCTCCTCCACCCTCCAGGATCCCAAGGAGTTTGACACTGGCCAAACAGGCCAGGTTCTCCAGTTGCTCAATCCGACTTCATACCATGTTTGCTCTTTAATCACTGTGGCTGTTGCAGCCATCACCTTCTCTGCCATCCATCCATGATCAGTGACCGACCCTGCCATTGCTTCAATACACTGTTTCCCCAGCACTATTCTATCGCTTTTGTTGATCCAGCTTTTTGTCGAGTTTCGAATAGTCTGTGTTAACATGGCAATTACTCTTTGCATGGTCTCTGCATTAGATCCTTCTCCCTGTTTTGCTCATTGACTCAGGCCTGCTGGTGTGATCGGAGGCCCTGAGGCCCCAGCAGCAGATTCATTCTGATTAGCCGCTTTTAGGTCTGCCCATGTTTAATAACGATTCTCTGCCTATTGATCAACCACCACCAATGCACCAACATCGCTTTTATAGGAGTAGATCCATATTTAGCAAGTTTACTTTGAGATTCTTTTGAAAGTTCAGTGGAGCTCGAGTGATGTGCATCTATCCCGCTTTTGAGATTCTTTTGAAAGTTCAGTGGAGCTCAAGTGATGTGCATCTATCCCACTCAGCTGCTGGCCACGCCCCTTTCTAATTTTTTTTTTAAGTGAAACACAGATTGCTCAGCATATTGGTGTTACCACACCAAAACATGTTTATTTACATTCCTTGATCAACTTCCACTGCATCTTTCCTGGACTTGGTAACACCCACACACAATCTAGGCACTCATGATACAGTGAGAGGAGAGCAGACTATTGCATCACAGTGAGCTACACACTGTTTGGGGGTGTTCATAATGTTCATTAAGTGTTCAGTAAGAGTTGATCAAGGATTTGAAACAAAACAAGGTTGTTTTAACATATTACACCATTGCCATGCATTTCGGTTCTACTACTAAAGGAAGCAGAGAAAACAAACAGCAACATCAATGAATTTTAGAGAAGGTAAGCAATCATAAAATGTGGATCTTACTTCAAGATACAGCTCTTGCAGCAGGTTACACCATTAGGACTGAAGCTGTCAGGCCAGGACCCCACAGAAATTTTCTAGCTAGCAGTCTTCAAGCGGGGACCACCTCCGACATCGGTCCCGCCCCGGCGTCAGGCGTGGTACATAAGGCGGTCCCCCACAATCCTCAGTTCTTTTCCGCCGGCCAACATCTAGCATCGGCCTCTCGTCCTTATTCTAGCGCAGGACGACCTTAGAGCTACGACGCTGCCTTTCTTCTCAATTTTGGATCCAATTGATGTCCTCTCCAAATACTTCTGAAGGTCACCAATCGAGTGTGTCTGCGGCAAACAGATCCCCTTCAAGGATCCTCACTCGGCCTCGTGCGCGCTGTCTAGGCCCGAACACGACACCAAGGCCTGCTCCTTCTGCCAGGACTTCAACAGTCGCACCAGGATCTGCTGCCAGAAGGTTCTTCAAGCCGCTTTCTCTTAGAGGAGAAACTGAAGACCATGGACAAGGAACCTTCCTCCAGGGGAGTTGTTGGTAAAACCCACAAGCACCGAGATAAACACCAGGAGAAGGAAAGGCCTAGATCCCTGTGAGACCTTGGACTCAAGCTCCGCTCGCTGTCAGACCGCCTCCCTCCAGGGCTCAATCGCACCTAACCCGGTTTGGGTCAGATCCTCCAGCTGCTCCTCTTCTGCAGCCCTTAGACTTCCAGGCACGGCATCGTCCCACTTCATCTAAGGCCTTGTCTAAGTCTGGGGAGCACCACAAATCTTCCTCCTGCCATCGGGACTCAAACGCCAGGTCGGTTTCCCAGCTCTGCATGGGTCGGACCTGGTTCTCGAATACCAAGGACCTGACATTCCTCAAACGGACGCTAGATCTCGACGCCGCCCACCCAACGCCGAGCCATCACCGGGCGCCCCAGGAGCCGCAACATCAAAACACCTGTCACCAGCCAGGCGTCGCCTCAGAGGCGCCGACCAGGGGACCAACGTCTGCTACCCGAGAGAGGAGGACCGCACCACCACGCCGCTGACGCTGGTCGGAAGGACTCATTGGAGGAGGATACCACGCAGCCTGAGGACCAGGCAGGCAACACAGAGACGCTGGATTCCCACCGGAACCTTCCCCGAGTGGAAGACTCCGGGACCCGATGCCTGACCTCAGACAGGCCTACTGGTGCTGGGCCCGTCATCACATGAACTTGGCAGAGGTAAAGGATTTTTACCTTCTGGTGGGACACCATCAGAAAAGATGTGGTCGCCACACACCCTCCTCCAACTCCGCCTCCACCCACTCCCTTCACCGCCTCCGCCTCCTCTGCCCAAGGGGCCCGTGAGGGACGTCGCCAACCCCAAGGAGCGAACACCACCTCCTCGGGCAGATCCTCAGACAGGAGAAGACCTCCTCTAGATCCACCTCAGGGTCACCTAGTCCTAAGAGACCCAGACGACGCTGCACACTCTGCCTGGGAGGATTCTAGATCTGACACCTCAGGGTACTCCAGATCTCCTTCTCCCATCAGCATTCCTCTCTGGACACTCATGACCTACCTAGGTCTCCTCCGGATGATCCTCTTCGCAGAGATCATGAGGCACATCCAGGAGAATATGGGTGGGATGCTGAAGAGCTCGACCCTGAGAGACAACGCTTTGCCCGCTACCTTCGCAGAAAGACCCAAAGCCCTTGTGGATACCTTTGCGGATCGCCACCAAGGCTGCCTGGAAATGTCCGCATTCTACTCCGCAGTGCTGAAGAAGGCTGACCGCCCATACAAGGCCCCTAGGGAGTACCAGTATCTGGTGAACCATCCTCTGGCTGACTCCTGTCATCACTGCTTTACATGACCAGTCGCAGAGACCTCAACATTTGAGCACACAGCACGGACCAGGAATCCAAGCAATTGGATGTCCTGGGTAGGTGCACGATATGGCTGCGACTTGTGCCATCAGGTCTCTGAATTACCTCACTCACATGGTTCAGTTCCAGAACGCATTGGGAACAGGACAGGACCTGGTCGAGAAGATGCCTGATGGCGATCAAAAGGAGGAGCTCTTGAACCTCCTCCGCACGGGTTCGGGATGGGGACCCAGGTGCTCAGAGCGCTATATGATTCGGGCGGACTCTTCAGCCAGAGCTGCAGCCTCAGGCGTAGTCTCCGGAGACACTCTTGGCTCCGTGTCTCGGAGTTTACCTCGGACGTCCAGAAGAACATCTTAGACGCCCTCACAATGGTGCAGGTCCTATTTGGTAAAGCCCGAGAAGGTGATCACCAAACTTCAGGACGCAGGGAAGGCAGTCAGATCTGTACAGGCCATGTATAGGTCTCGCCCAGTTCCTTTCGTAGGAACCAGAGCCGCTTTTGTGGCCGCTACAAAGACAACAGCCACGCTCCGCCAACAGCAGAGGGGCACTTTCACCCACAAGGCCCAGGCCAAGTCATCCCCAGGCAGAGGCCAACGATTTGCAAAGTCGGCACAGCCTGTCGGATCCAACGCTGCCACAGCATGACTTCTTCCTGGTCCCCCAGGATCAACGGAACAAAAGTCGGGGTCGACGCACGCCACTTGCCAGGGTGGCAGCTCATCACCACCGACAGGTGGGTTCTGCAACTGGTCAAAAAGGCCACTATATAGAATTTGTAGACAGTCCACCCATAAGACCTCCCTGCTTTCCGCTTATTCGGGTCAGCATGCCCTGCTCATACAGCAGGAAGTGCTCGCGCTTGGAAGAAGAAGTTTAGAGCACGCCCCGGAGAACCAGAGAGGACAAGGGTACTATTCTCACTTCCTGGTTCCAAAGAAAACAGGGACCTCTGTCCAATACTGATCTCAGCGACCTCAACCTATCGGTCGTTAGAAACGCCTTGCATGGTGATCCTTCCGGGCTATTCCCATGCTGAAGCGAGACGCTTTCTGGCATCTTTGGAAATGCAGGCGACTACCTGCACATTCCCATTGCTGAAGTCACTGGAGGTTCCTGCACTTTGAGTTTCAGAGCTGCCATTATCAGTTCTGAGCTCTTCCTTCGGGCTGTCATCAGCACCTCGTGTTTTTACGGCGTATGGCTGTCGATCGGCATCTCTGTGGAGACAAGACCACTACGTGTTCCCATACCTGGATGACTGGCTTTCATGGCACCTCCAGGGAGGCACTGATGACGGCCATTCACTGCACCCAGTCCCTTTTCAATCACTGGGTATTCTCATCAATTACGAGAAGTCACCTGGTGCCGCCCCAGAAACTGCAGTTTATAGGAGCAGTTCTGGACACCGCCGAGGGAAAGCTTTTCTCTCTGACAGAGTTGAACACATCAGATCCCTCATCAGGGACCTGTTGGTGAAGAAGACCGTCCCGCCAGATCGGTCCTTTGCTTGCTCGGACACATTTGCGGCTATTGCAACAGTCCCGCTGGCACGCCTCCACATGCGGTAACCCAGTGGATGTTAAGGGCAATGGGACCAAAGGCAAGACCTTCTGCAACAGCCAATTCAAATCACAAATGCCGTGATTCGGATTGGCAATGGTGGTTAGACCTGGGGAACCTCTCGGGGTTCCCTTCATAACGCCGCTCTGACTGTGACACTCTCCACAGACGCCCAGGGCTCGGTGGGGAGCACACCTGGACGGTGTTCAGTCTCAGGGCCTTGGACAGCCCAGGAGTCTCATCTCCACATCAACATTTTGGAAATGAGGGCAGTCCTTACGCCTGCAAGCCTTCCAGTTGGAGATCCCACCAGGTACACTCCTGTTACAAACAGACAATACGCGGTGATGTATTACCTCAACAACAAGGAGGCACTCACTCTTCCCGCTTTGCAGGGAGGCCATGAGAGTGTGGAGGGATATTGCAACACGGCACAAACCTAGTTGCAGTACATGTCCCGGGAGTGACAACACTGACACGAGACAGTCTGAGTCGCTTCAGGCCAGAGTCCACTGAAGTGGGAACTTCTACAGAGGTGGCAGAGGATCTGTTTCACAGATGGGGCACTCCAGAGTTAGACCTTTTCGCCCTATCCAGCGCAAACTGCCCAATTTTTGCTTGCTAGATCCAGGGCCTGGTGTTTTCTGGCGAGACGCGATTGTCCCTCTCCTGGGCAGGCAGATTCCTCTATGCCTTCCCTCCTTTCCCGTTGATCCAGAGAGTTCTCTTAAAACTTTGCAGGAGCAAGCGATGCTCATTTTGATCGCGCCTTTCTGGCTCCAGACAAATTTGGTTCCTCTTCTGCACTAGCTGTCCCGGAACCTCCAGTTCCTTTGCCAATCAGCTTCCATCTATTGTCTCAGGAGGCGGGTTCATTGGTCCACCCAGACTTGGGCTCATTGAACCTACACGCTTGGCTCCTAGAGACATACCCATGATGCGACACGGGTCTCGCAAGAAGTGGCAGAGGTACTCTCGCCGCCAGAAAACTGGCAACCCACGCAACGCACGCCATGACATGGTGTAGATTCTGTTTGTGGGTTCAAGTGCGAGGTTTTTCTCGCGTTAGACTGTCCCGAAAAGCTGGTTTGGGACTACCTGCTTTCCTTTTCCATTCCAGACTGGCTTACTCGTCGATTAAAGTGCACCTTTGTGCAATTTCTGCTTACCATGCCCAGTAGGCCATCGGATCGGTGGCCCAGCTGGACGCTACTCGTGCCTTTTTAAAGGAGTCCTCCACCTTAGGCCGCCATCAAGGATCCAATTCCTCCTTGGGACTTACCCTTCATCCTGAGGCAGCTTACGCTGCCACCTTTTGAACCAGCTGCAGATTGCGAGCTATTAGCTTCACCCTTGACACGCGGTGCGTCTGCTGCTTCAAGCAGGCCAGGCGGACCCTTCTGTCAGGCTGCCTTCCACTGCACTGCCCGCTGTTCACCAGAACGAAGCTTCACCCTTGACACGGGTGCATCTGCTGCTTCAAGCGGCCGGGCTGAGACTTCCTTCTGTCCGCCAGCTGCCTTCCCTCGCTGCACTGCCCGCTGTTCACCAGACCGAGCTTCACCCGCTTGACACTGGTGCGTCTGCTGCTTCAGCAGCCGGCGGACCCCTTCTGTCCACCAGCTGCCTTCCTCGCTGCACTGCCCGCTGTTCACCAGACCGAAGCTTCACCTTTACACGGGTGCGTCTGCTGCTTCCAAGCAGCAGGGCGGATCCCTTCTGTCCGCCGGGCTGCCTTCCTCGCTGCACTGCCCACTGTTCACCAGACCAAGGTACGCTGCAGAAACTTGACTGTCCAGAACCATCGACTCTGCCTGCTGGACGGGTTGCTGCAGTTCTTTAATTCTTGCTACTGCTGTTTCCTCTCAGGACCTTAAGCTAATGTTATATTCTGATTGTGGTACTTGTTAAGTCTCCAAATTATCTTGTAAATCCCTAACTTAAACGCGAACCTAAGCTTGTTTACAGCAATTTTGCACTGTAAGGGTAGTTTGAAGCAAGTTCATTTAGGCTGCAGATTTGTAGATTGTAAAATCTTTTTGTTTTAAGGTCCAGTGGTAAGCTACCCTGGATCAGAAAGTAAGTTTAAAGTGATAGTTTTTTCTGTTTAGACCAGATTCCATTTGGGTCACAGTTGTAAGCTTTGCCCTGCAAATAAATCAATTTCTTTTCACTTTCTGTCCTGTCTCCTTGCTGCTTGAATTTTTTCGCTCCTCCATCTCCCACTCCACCTCCAGCCTTTATTAAATACTCCCCTCGCTCAGCGCAACCCCTAGCAATGTTCATCCTCCCCTCTCTCTAATATTGCAACTCCTCTTAAAGATACAGAGTGCAGCTATTAGGCCTAACACTTGTTCTGTCTTGCCTTTAAAGACATTTTCCTATTTCACCACCTGCTTGCCTATCAGCATTGTTTAGTTCCTGCTCTGCTGTCTGCTGTCCCAATGCCTTCAACTACGCAAGCTGCTGACGAGAGGAAGGAGGCGGGTGACCTACACTGAGGGCCCCCCAGCGCGCTAGTTGTGGTGGATCTGTTCCTTTTGGGGCCCTACCATATGGGGTGTCCTGGTTTGCCCTTTTACAGGTTTCAGGAGCCCTGGTTTGCTCCTTTTCTAGGTCTCCAGTTGCCTATAATCTGTGGGGTGGTTACTACTGTCCCTTACCATGGAGAACTGGAAGCCACCTCTCCTATGTTCAGGAGGGCGGCAGGTCAGGTTTACGACACTAATAATTATGATACTGGCCTGGGGCTAGTCCTCCTTTATTGTGCTACCTCGACTCTAGCCTATTTATTGACCCAGGGTGTGGCCCTCCTCCATGATGATACTGATTTCTCCTTTTCCAACCAACTTGTAACTAAGGTAATGCACTACGGTACTGTCCTTAGCCTTGACACTAGATGCCTTATGTGTACGGTCAGGTGAAGAAAGTCCAAGCATGCACAAGCCTGGAGGTAGGCAGCCACGTAAGATTGTTCCTCCCTGGCTAGCCCTACTCCACTTCTCATGGCTGGAGATATTGAGCTCAATCCTGGGCCATCTAAGCTGATCTCTAATATTCCTCCACCTGAATGGGAATAAGGAACTAAAAATATGCATATGAATATTAGGAGCTTGCTTCCTAACCGAGATGATCTCCCAGCGTGGACTGAGCTATACATGCCAGACATCTTAGGGATAACTGAGACTTGGCTCAAACCCTCGATTCCTGACTCTGCCTGCTTCCTAACAGGATAATAGTTCATTCATCTAGACAGGACTGGGGGTAGGAAGGGGTGGCACCTCATCTACTTCAGATCCCATCTGAAAATCTCCGGTGGCACAGAGTAAACCTGATCATCCACCTTGTGAGTTTCTTCATGTGCTCCTGTTGCTGGGCGATGCTAAAAGCTGCACTTAGTGTGCCTTTATAACCCCCTAGGTGGGGTCTGACAGGACTCACTTACCTCTTAGATGCAGTTAGGCCCAGTATAGGTGACAATGAACTCATTATTATGGGTGATATCAACATGAACTGGGATTGTGGCAATATTAGGAATGCGAATCACAACTTGCCTGCCTATCCCTTAACCAACTAATCCATGACCCGACGAGACAGGCAGCCAGTGGTTCCTCAAGTTCCCTGCTGGACTGGATCCTGACCAACCGGCCGGAGAGGATTGCCTCATCAGGCACGCTATCAGACTCCATATCTGACCACTCCCCGTATACTGTGTCTGAAAATCCTCCCTAGAATTCCACACAAAATCATTCAAGTCAGAAAATACTCCAGTTTTGACCCTGAGGCTTTCCTGGCCGATCTAGGATGTACTGACTGGACCAGGGTGCTTGAAGCCTCTGACCTCAGTGGCAGCCTCCTGCTTCATACATTCCTTTGGTGTTCTCAAGATAGACACGCCTTCAGGGTCACCCGGAGGGTGAGGGGAACAGCCACCTTCTGGCTGAATGGTGACTTACTTGCCCAGATGCGGAGAGAGACAAATGCTGGGAAGTACTAAGGGTTCCAGAGATCCTGCTAATCTCCTGAGATATCGGCAACTCAGGAATCGTGTAAAAAGCCATTAGGGCTGCCAAAAGTAACTTCTGTAAATCGGCACTACTTAGCTCTGTCAGAGATCCTAGGAGGTTCTGGAGGAACATTAAATCTGTCAGTGGGCCCTCTCACTCGGGTGTCGTGGACATGATTATTGATGGAGTCTCGTGCAATAATACCCACACTATAGCGACCACCTCAATCTCCACTTCTCCGACCTTTCGCCCTCACCTCTCGCTTTCACTGATCGATGGGGTCGCGCTAATATCCTCCAATGCAGAGTGAACATCCTCCTTGGAGAGTATTTAATCTTTAAGGCCGTGTCTGTCCTTGATGTTCGAACCGCTTGGCTGCCCTCTCCCAGCACTCCAGTGCAGGGCCTGACAACCTCGAGCCCAGGCTTCTCAAGCTGGGAGCAGCTTACATTGCCCCTCTGATTGCCCATATCTTTAACCTATCCCTTAGCTCGGGATAATCCCTGACATCTGGAAGGAGGCAAGGATAGTCCCTGTTTTGAAGCAGGAAATCTCAAACTCCCTGACAACTATCACCCTATTGCTATTCTCCCATCCCTTGGTAAACTCCTGGAAAAGGTTGTGGTGGAGCAACTCTCGAGTACGTGGATACCCATGAGCTGCTTTCTGGGGCCCAACATGGTTTCGGAAGGGTCATAGTACCACTACTGCCCTGATTACTGTAACCTCTAGTATTAGAACCGCCATGGATCAGGGCAAACTGTCAGGTGCTATATTTATTGACTTGTCAAAAGCTTTTGACCTTGTCAACCATGACCTACTGGGGAGCAGCTCAGGGCTCGGGTTCTCTCCGCATGCCATGAGTTGGATGATGGCTACCTAACGGGTAGAAAGCAGCGCACCTGCTTTAACAAGGTCCTCTCTGAGCCTAGGGCTGTGACCATGGAGTTCCCCAGGGATCGGTACTTGAACCTCTCTATTCTCACTTTTTATTAATCAACTCCCACAGGTGACTTCTCGTGCCAAGTCACGCTTTATGCAGATGACCTTGTGCTAGTGGCCCATGCTCGTAATGCTGCTGACCTTAACCAGTGCCTATCTGAAGACTTCAGCAGAGTCTCGCCTGGATTACCAACCATAGACTGGTATTGAATCGTAACAAAACTCAGGCCATGCTCTTTGGTTCCACGGCCAAGTTAAAGACCCATCAGCTATGCTCAAAATAGCTTGTGATGGAGGCCCCTGTTGCCAACAGCAAGCTCAATTAAATATCTTGGGGTCACCTCGACCCACAACTTGACATGGGATGCCATATCCAAAACATCTGCAGAACCACCAGGTGTAAGCTTGGCCCTTGCCTACAGGGCCAGATACAACCTGACTCGGGGAGCTAGGCTGGCACTTGTGAGGGAGTGCTTCTCCCTCCCTAGTTATGGATACCACCTATTTGCCAGGTCACCTCAAATCCATCTTAATCAGTGGAACACGGCATATAATGATATCTGTCGGTTTGCACTTGTTGCTCCAAACTCACCCACTGATGTGAGCTCTATGACAAACTCAGCTGGCTCCCCCTGCGGGAATTCCTGATCCTTGGTGTAGGAAACTTCACCAGGAAGAGTGCTTGCCACGGGCATACCGTCGGGACTAGGCGCATGTCCTCCCAAAACTGGGCGCCATCCCCTACCAGCTCAGGTCACAGACCGCTGAGTTGTAAAGTTCCCCTACTCGGACCCTTATGGGGATCGTGACTTTGCTGCTTTTGTGCCTAGGCTCTGGAACTCCATTCCGGACTCTGTTCGCTCTGCCCTTCCCATGGGACCTTTCGCTCCTCCCTGTGGTCCCACCTAAAACAAACGACAAGATGTGACTGCTCCTAGTCTCTGTAATGTAATACTCTGCAGTCCACTATTGTCCACTCTGAGTCTATGATGGTCTATGAAATATGTATTCAGTGATTCTAATGTCTATCTATGTCCTGTAACAATTTGTACTGTGTGTGGCAGAATCTCTGCCCTTATACAAGCGTTGTTATAGCTGTTTTTACTGTATCATGCTGTTTCTCCAATGTTGCCATGTATGTATACTGTATGTTTTGTGCTCTCCCGGTCGTTCCTGAAAATTGGCATACTACTTGTCTAGTGTACTTACCGGTAAATAAAAGCTAAATAAATAAATAAATAAATAAATAAATTTTAGTTGTCGTTACTTTGGTGAGAAGGATCTCGGAATTGCATGCTCTTATGTGCAAAGAGCCTTATTTGGTTTTCCATCAGGACAGGGTATCCCTAAGGACAAACCCAAAGTTTTTGCCTAAGGTGGTTTCAGCCTCACCCTTAACCAGAATATTGATTTACCATTGTATTTCCCAAGGTACACCAATCGAGGAGAAGCCATTATGCACACTCGACGTACATCAGTGCCTCAGATACTATCTGACCAGAACCAAACAGTTTCGAAGGCGGACCAACTTTTCGTCTCCTTTGCTCACAGATTGAAAGGAGCTCTTGTCTCCAAACAGTCACTCTCGAGGTGGCTCATCCAGTGCATCACTTTCCGTTATGACAAGCGCAATAAACCCTTACAGGGTGCGGTCAAGGGTCATTCCATAAGAGGGATGGCTACTTCTTTTCTGGGCGTTAAAGAATGTCTCCACCTCAGCTATTTGCGCTGTATACTTGGAGCTCTGTACATACCTTTATCGAACATTACAGTCTGGACATTGCATTGAGGTGAAGAGCAGGTTAGGTCTAGCCGTCCTTCGGACTTCTGTCCTAGGCTCGAGTAATATCGAGATCTCTATCTTTCCTCTCCCTGTGGTAGCATGATTGCCACTATTGCTTGGAAATCGGTCCTAATGGTGTAACCTGCTGCAAGGCTGTATCTCCAAGTAAGATGGTACGGATTCGTAAGAACTTACCATACAGTAGATCTTCGAGAACAGCTCTTGCAGCAGGTACCTTCCCGCCCACCACCCCTTCTTTGGAGGTAGGTCGAGCCAGACACTCATCTTATGGGATGCGTCTCGATTTTATAGTCTTGGCCTTCTGGTGGCGGATCCTTGGTCTCCTCTTCTGATGTCATCCAGTGGCCGGAGTCTCCAGCGGAGAACTGAGGATTAGTCGGGGGACCGCCTCCTTATGTACTATGCCTGGCGTCGGGTGGGACCGACATTGGGCGGTCCCCACTGAAGACTGCTAGCTAGAAAATTCGCGGTCCTGACTTCGACGGCTTCAGTCCTAATGGTGTAACCTGCTGCAAGAGCTGTTCTCGAAGATTTACTGTTACGTAAGTTCTACGTAACTGTACTATTCTCATCTAGAAACATGATGCAAAAATTTTGACAGCGTCCCTTTAAAAAGGCAACAAAATTAGATTATTAATTTTACAAAAAAGGTCAAAAACATATCAGAATACTGGGTAGCCAATAAAGAACAACTAGAGGGCTTCTAGAGGTGTGAAAACTGTTTTCTATCACCTTTAAATGCAGTACCAATGAGAAATCAGTTTTATAAAATGGGTTCTAAAATTCTACAACTAATTGGTCAACTGTACCCATGACAAAGGGATAAGACAGCACTTACCTACTCTGAGGTACTTTTTCTGTACCTACTCTGACACCCAGACCTCAGGACACAGCGTGACTACGCCAGACCCACAGCTAAAAACACAAAACTAAAACTCATATAGACCAAAAGCTGCACTGAGGGAAATTGAGTGCCATGGTAACAAACCGTCCAAAATGTAAAAGAAAACCAGGCATCGCCTCCTCCGCTTTCTCGCACACTGTTGCTACTTGTTAGAAAGGCAGACCATTACACACCAGTTTGGTGACAAAATTCACTTTGTTTCTGAAGTTAAAATGCAACACACAAATAATCTAACAGCAGGAGCAGGCACTGGAACCCTGTACCAATGTTTTGTTTTTGCATGTCTGTGTGACAGGGTTGAATAGGACCCTGTCCCAGTTGTTATGGAGAGTTTGAATGCAGTGATCTGTTCTTTCCTTTCCTGTCCCTTGTCTATCTGGTTCTGAACCAAATTTTCCCATGAGACCTAGGTTTGATCCTCCGACAGTCTCGCAATTATCTGCCCTCTCACTGTCTCTCAGTCTTCACTTGCTGTTTCTGTCTTTTTCCTCCTTGCATATCTGCTGGTATAAAAATATATGCAGATCATTATGTGGAAATGTAACTGTCATTGATCCCTTTGTTTAGAAAGTATATAGTGTTACTGTTGAAATGTATATAATTATAGTTTGAGATGACTGCAGAAATCTATTGGTAACTCAGGGGTTAACCTGGAGCAGTTTTAAGCCCTTTTCAGAAGCTGTGGAGAAGGGGCCTCAGTTCTGGGACATTGTGTTCTTGCTGCACCTGCATGAAACTGACAAGAGTATTTTAGAAAACCAGGATGCTTGTTAAGAGGGGTTTGCAAATACTTATAAAAACAGAGCTGCAATTGCTTCATAGAGAGACACTGACACAGAGATTGAAGGAAAACTCAGATGGATCTTCTCTGTTTATTCTGCCTTTGTAAATAGTTATTCTGAACAATTTTTTATGTTACTGCTAGTACTAATAAACACTTTCTGAATTCTACAACTGCTCCTGGGTTTCCTATGCTTCCTGACCTGTGCCTCAATGACAGTCTGACCACGTGCTTTCTCAAGGTACTGCCCTCAAGCATAGCTCACGATATATCTCTGCCTTTAAAAGGACACAGACAGCAGAGTAAGTCAGGATGTGACACAGCAACTGAAGTAAATAATATGTAAAAATGGCTTCACTGCCATTGAATTATTACACTATTCGCATGGCATACTGAAACATTTTGCAGTAATACTTGCAAGGTACTAGCGTTATGCCTGGATGGTGGGCTTTTGTTGAGTCAGTACTAGGGTTGTACATCATAAAAGGGAGCTATACAGTATTAAAGTGCTGTTACTATGCAATATAGGTAAACAGTTTAAAATGTACACTTAAAAGTATGCTTTGATTTCCTGTGTTATTTGTAAATTCGAGTGTGTTCTGATATATAAAACAAGATATTACAATTACTATTTAAATGTGGAGAAATGAAGTGCAAAACATGCTTGTTGCTTTCTTAAAGTGCACTGTTTACCTACGTTGCACATTTACTTTGCACTTTGGTGATGTTTGGGTACTTTAATACCATATTGGCACAGAATCAGAGTTTAATGTCTGCCTTTCCTAACTAGAACAGTGTGCAAGAAGAGACAAGGAATGTGCCTGGTTGTCTTTTACATTTACACATAAAAATTCAATAGATCTCTATCAGTACTGTTGTCTGTCAGAACTTCTGACTTTCAGTGGCTCTGTTTCAGTATTCTCTTAGTACTTCCAGGCATTGGTAGATGCTCTCTCTTCCTGTCTCTCTCAAGCTGCCTTGTTGTGTATATGTCTTTGCCTCTTTCTGTCTTGTCTCCTCCCTCCATTGAGTGTACGCAGCACGTGTTGGGTTTTAGCTCAGCAATCAGCACTCTATGGGTGGTTGAAGCCACCACCTTAGGCCAAGACTGCAGCACTTTTATATAGTATACTATTAGAGCTCAACCCACACTTCTTCATGGTTTATTGCTTACTTAAATACTTTCCTACTGCCAAGTAATTGTTTTATTATTGAACCAATATGACACACACAGTACATTTAGTGTGCATAGCACTAGCTCAGTGCATGTATTTCAAAATAGTTATTCTAGGGATGCGGATAAGGTGTACAAATCCACACTTTTTTTTTCAACTTGCATTTTATTCTTCTCCCCTCTGCTCCCAAGCACCGCACCATCGGGAGTCGCTTATGGTGTCTGCCCTGCTTCTTCACACTTACCTGGAGTCTGCGGTACCCCATGTAGCCGTGGTTCTTCCCCGCCAGGCGGGACAAGGTGGGGCCTGTACACCCTGAACTTTCTGGTTTCGTTCTGGTCCCGACAGGACAGGCAAGAGAGAGCTGTGGGTTCTGCACTGAGTGCTCATCTTCCCGTGCTTGGGAAGCTGATTTTCCTTGTTTCTGTGGATGCTGACATGCCCCAGCGTCAAAGTGCAGCCACCAATGTCCGTCATGCGTCCCCGTTCTTCCATGGCTGAGCTTGTGCTGTACCCCCAGGCCTCCCCTAGGGCCAGTCAAGCACCAAGCCTCAGCTCCCCTCCCTCCCGGAGAAGGCAAGCAGTCCCTGAAGCTCAGCCTCCTCTCCTGGCTGGCCCTCCGACTACCCGGCTCACTTCTAACCCGGCCGCAGCATCGTGAGCGGTAGTGCTGGGCACTGCACCCAGCGGGCGAGCCCCAAATCCACAGTTCTGGCAGATTCCTTCCCTTTGAATCCCTGTCTGGAAGGTCTTCAAACTGGTTCCCCCACCCACCTGGGTGGTAACTCCCTGAGCGCTGCCCCATGATGTTAGATCTACTTTCTGCTAGAAGAAGAATGTTCTCTCCATAGTGCTCTGCATTTGAGTAGGCCTTTGCTTTCAAAACAAACCACGCTCTTCAAATTAGTGTCAATCAGTTCAGAAACTCCTTACCATTGTTATGGGCGACTCTAAAGTCAGCGCCCATCTTTAAATGATGTGACTGTGTGCAGAAGATGTCCCGGATGGAACCGTACACCTCATGCATCTTCTACTTGGGCCACGAGCATGATCCTCAGGCTTGTGGCCTTTGTCTCACTTTGCAACTGACTACTTTGGAAGACAAGCATGCTCTTCTTCTCGCACCCAGATGAACGGGACCTGTCTGTTTGCTCAAAAGATGCCTGCCGGGCAGTCTCTGCAGCTGTGGGGACCACAAATAACTTGCGGCATTTGAAAGTGGTGGCCCAGGCCACGGAACATGTCTCTTCAGCCTTTGCTTTTGTGCCACTTTACTTTGGTGCTACCTTTATGGGGGCATCCTGGGATTTGTACCCTGCCCCTAACTGTGCAGATAGAGCTACAATTATAAAATAATTCTCCTTCTAGAGGCTTAATGCATCCTTGTTGCAGGACAGGGAAGTAAAGGAGCAGATCCCTGCCTAATCAAACAAACAATACAAGACTTCGTGCGTGCATACCACCTCTATAACAGCCCTGATCCTGGAGCTCGAACCACCGCTACATTAATCCACTGAAATTCTCTAAATTGCACCCATCCAAAGCTCAGGGTGACTAAATCGAAGGCAATGGCAGTCCGAATAACATGAGAGATGAACTGGGCGCCTAGACACAGAAAACCACACAAAACCTGTTGGAATATGCCTAACCCACGCAGGCCGCACTATCCTCAGCCTTGTGGTCCCTGACCTGATGGTACGGAAGACAGAGACTGCACCATAACCTCAAAAGAGCTCTGTGCCACACTTCAAAAAGGAATGCCATTGGAGAGATTGAACCAGAGTGTTCAAGACCACCGAAAGCTAGAAAATTTGGAGCAAAAATGGAGCAAATGGAAAGAGCACCCACCGAGTGCTCCGCCACTGTGATATTCACAACACGGCCTTATTAGACCTCAACAAAGGGAGCTGTTTCTAGAAAAAAGACTGGAGAACCTAGAAAATAGAAATAGGAGGAACAATATCTGCATGGTTACCAGAAGATACAGAAACCAACCAATTCCTATCTTTATGGAGTTCTTCCTAAAAGAAATACTGGATTTACCACAAGAAAACCCTTAACATCATAAGACCTCATCGTCTTGGTACCCAAACCCAGAGACCCAAAAGCTCTACTGAGGTCACTAAATTTTGCCTTCTGGGACTTTCGAGTCAAAGAGGAGATCCTAAAAATGACATGGGGAAAAATAAATTATATTTGGGGACACCAGACTGTTTTTGAGCAGGACTATACCCTCAGCTGCTAGCTGAATGGTGCAAAGTCCTTTCAGTAGTTTGCCTTCTTCAAAACAAGGGGACTAAAGCATTCCTGGAATACCCAGCTAAATTAAGGGTACTCACTGATAATGGTACACGTAGATTCCTGGACCTGGCAGCAGTGACTCTATTTCTTCAAACCATGGATATCTCCCTCCCACCAGAGGTTGCCATTCAGCAAAGGAGCAACGTGGTGGAACGGCCATGGCTAGTGGCAGGAACCAAAAGAAAGGACAACAGGAACGCATTGAGACTTCTGGAGCATGGGACAGGGTCCAACAACATAAAGAGCCTTATGCCATGGTTGATGATGGTGCAGATTCAGGAGAAGAGACAACAGCCCCCAAGCACTGGCAGAGGAGACCCAATCCGCAAACCGCATGAAGGCTACTGCAAACGGAAACCTTGGACTGGTTTGTTGGGTCCATGAGTGTTCCTTAAAAGAGACTGGATGGGTAGTGAACTTGATTAATGTACAGATAGGAGAGTATACAGTTAAGTTGTTCATTGAACAGATTATGCTGCTATAGACAGATATACCTTCCTCTGATTAAATAAAATTTTCTTTTGGTGGTTCACTGGGGATAACTGAAGGAGCCTTGAATTCTGGGGTGCGGGAAGGGGGATGCCCTGGAAACCTTCCCTTAGTCCACCTTTCTCTGTTGTGGAGGGAGGAGCTCGGGGTGGGATGGCCACCTTAACCAGCATTATCAAGTAACAGCCGAGGAGTATACTTTGGAGTGGAGGAGTCTAAACCAGTGTCTTGAAAGGGTGTTGTGTTTGTTCTTTTATGGCATATAATATTTTCAGAGGGGCCTGGCCAGTTGGACCGTGGTGGGTGGGCACTGGTGTAGGAACCCCATATATCGGTTCCTTGTTATCAAGGCATACCATGGAAAAAGTTTAGTAGGTGCTGGTGGCCAGTTTGAATCTGTGGACCTGCAGATCCGCTGGAGAAGGGCCTTAAAATATAGTTCACCCCAAGACAAATCCATTCAACTTGACTCTTTTATGTGTTCTGATGGTCCCAGGCTGCATGGTGTGGATTTAGGTCAGGCAGCAGAGTTAGCTGCCTAAACTTTAAGGCTGGAGTTGGTGGCTGCCACTGCCATCCTGATGGCTCTCTACTCCGCAACAGATGGGTGACTGGTCGAGGCGGGCAGGGGTGGTCCTACTACCCGGCGGTTCCTACACCTTATTTAAGAAGGAAAGTTTTTCCTTTAACTACATTGCTTTTTCCCTTGGTTACCGGATAACTATAACAATTATTATAAAGCGGTGGAGGTGGACACCTCCGTTTACAAGGCTGTATAGAAGTATATGAAAAGACCCAACCCACAAGTTGGTGCCAGCCAACAACATAGCCCCTCCAGCGTTAGGGCTCATTGAGACCCATGTTGGACTGAATACCCAGACCTACAGGGTATTCAACCACACCATTGCACCATCATACTGTAGAGTGAATTTAGGGCAAGTACACCTTTGAAGAGACAGTTATTGTTTATTTGTTTGTAGTTAACTGTTTAAACTATGTTTGTATCAAAGTTAGATAAGGATTGTAAAGTTCTACAATGCAGAAAGGTTTTGGATAGCACTAAGTTCCTACCTCTACTGAGATGGAGATATACACCCCACTAAGGGACAATGGCTGACCTAAGATTGTTTCCCTTAATGTAAAGGGTATTAATAACCCGTTAGAGAGCAAAAATCTTGCAGGAGTTTGAGACAGATAGCCACTTTGGCATTCTTACAAGAAACCCATGTAACCTCCAGGAGCATTTAAAACTGAGGAGATCATAGGTGGGCCAGGTATACTCATCTCACTATGAGGCGGCCCACATCGTAGGGGTTGCCATTCTGTGAGAAGGATACCCCTTGGAGATTACTAAAGTGAGATCGGATCCAGAGGGTAGATTTATCCATCTGGAGGGTAGCTATAGAGGGTAGAGATGTATTTTAGTGAACCTGTATGCCCCGAACCAGGAATCCCCACGTATAGTTTTCTTAGAGACACTAATCAAGGAAAGCGTTCTGAATCCACAGAGCCTGATCATAATTGGTGGAGATTTTAATGAGGTCATAAGTTCTGGGGAGGACGCTCGGACTTGGTAGGGGTCACATTACGAGAACTGGTAAACTCACCCAGAGATTAAATCAAGAGCTGGGTTTGACAGAGACATGGTGGTTTTTACACCCTAGAGAGAGGGATTTCACCTGTTACTCCCCAGGCATCAGGGATACTCACTAATTGACTATTCTAGGGACATGGATATGTTGTTCATCCACACTGTCTGGCAGGTATCCTTGCCACTTTAAATCTTGCCGGAAGGTCTTCAGCTGGCTCCTCCCACCCACCCGGTGGTAAACTCGGCTCCGCCCATGCGACGCCAGATCTTCCTTACCGCTGAAGCTCAGGTTCCTCCTTAACTCTCTGCGTATAAGACTGGTTCCTAATTCTTCGGTTTTCCAATTTAAAAGTTTTGCATTATAGACTTCTTCCTCGCTGGCAGATGGACAAATAAACTCCGGTTTTGGTGCCCTTGCGCACGAAGATGTCTCGGACGGATCCAGACTCCACGTGGTGTTCATTGTTTAGGCCTTGAGCACGACCCGCAGGCTTGGACCTGTGTTTTCCTTCTCGGCCTACGCCCCCGAAGACTGTGCTGCCCGTTTACAACTGGGGCGCCCCAGAAACGTTTTCCTCCGGTGAAGTCAAAAGAGCCGGTCGGCGGTTTCCGCGCGGTGGGCTCGGCGGATCAGCTAGAGCAGATGATCGCCTCAAGAGGAGGCGCGTGGCCGCATCTTCCTCGACCGCTGCATTTATCCCTCCCTGGGTTCCTCTTACACAGCTTCCTTTATGAGTTGTCTGTCCCTCTCCACTAGAGGAGAGGGACCAACGCTGCTGGACCTTCTTCTCGGTCCAAGAAGAAAGACAAGGTAAGTCCCTCCTCGGACGCTCTTGGGAGCGGAAGGTCCCTCCTCAAGTTGCTGTCAGCCATCAACTTTGGTCGATCGCTCGCTCCGCCACTGGTCTCACGGTGTCCCCATCAGGTCAGTTGACCGAGACTCCTGCCGACGCAGTCGAGATCTTCTCGACCTGTTGGATGGGTTGTCTCCACTCGAGCCGAAATCCTCTCCCGGTGGGAGTTGAGGATCCTGCTGGCCACAGTGCCTCCGGTTCCGGAGCCCTCGGCGACCCTCTGAGCCGAGAGGGAGCCGGTTTCACCCGTCCCTCCCGCACCGTCCTTGGAAAGGCTGAGGTTCTCGGTCTCAGTCTCGGACTTCTTCGCTGTCCAGCCGATCCGCCGCCTGGCAGGCGGTCTCAGTTTGCACATGTAAGCGCGCCGCTGCCCCATCTCCTCCTCCTCGGATGAGGGGAGGCTTCGACGCACGCTACGCCGATTTGACGAGGACTCATGTGGCAACAGCTCCTTCTGACCGAGCAAGCTGATGCCGCCACCTTCCCCGGCCATTAAGTGGCTGTCACCAGAGCGGCTGAAACAACCCTCTGCTTACCCGAGGAGCCTGTTCCCAGGCCGGTTGTTCGGCCAAAACCAGCTGCTCCACCGATTCCGTGGAACCCGCCCACAGCCGCTGTTTGGGGCTCCGACCAAGAACCTCCGTCGGCTCAGGGTCTGCCCCATAGGTCGGTCACCCTCACTCCCGATCGCCTTGGCAGGTGGAGGTGGCTCAGGCCCGAGGCAGCTCTTTGCAGACTCTTCTGAGTCCGACGACGATTCCTCCCTTTCTCCAAGCGAGTGGACTTGGAGTCCTCTGGAGATCAGTCACTGGACGACAGCCCTTTGTCCTTCCTGGGTTTACTCAGGCTCATCTCGGAGTCCACCGGGATGCAGCTCGAGCCCGTATCCAAGCGGGCCAAGTATCCCCTCACGAGATATTGGACAGAGGGATTCCTCACGGAGGCTTTTCCTGTGGCTGAGGCCATTGTGGGCCCAGCCTGGAGCTCTGGCAGCGCTCTGCTTCCTGCTCCGCGCCTTCGGCCAGGATGGCCAGGAAGTATGCGGTCCCACCGTTTTTTGAACATCCTCAGCCGAGGGGTTAGTTACCGACAGCGTTCTCGCGCCGGAAATGCTAGGATGTGGACAAACCTCCCGACAAGGAGTCCAAGAAATTGACTATGCTGGATGAAGTCTACGCTAGGCCCTCCCTTGGCCTTCATTAGCAAGCTTGCACGTGTTGATGGCACATTTCTCCCATGCCCTGTTGGGCTCCCTGGACGAGGTAGTCCTCATCTCCTGGCTGACCTGCAGACCACGGTTAGGCAGGTGCGGACCAGGGCAGGGCAGGCCAAGCAGCAACTTCAGACTGCTGTGACATTGGAGACTCGTGCGCCAGGTCAGTCGCGTCAGAGGGCTATCGCCATCGGCATGGCTGAGGATATCCACCTTCAGCGGATACCCAGCACAAATTGGGGATGTCCCTCCTGGGGACCGACCTCTTCGGCCCTGGAGTGGAAGGCCACCTCCAGAGGTTTGAAAAGTCCAGTGCCACCTTGACTCGGGTCTCATCCGCCAGAGGGACAAGGCCGAGACCGCAACCTAGCCCTTTCGTCTCGCCTGCGCCTGGCACATCCGGCCCAGCAACACCAGGGCCAGCAGGCTCGCCTTGGCGTCCCAAACCTAGGCCCGCGGCTTCCTCCTCCAGGAAGCAGGAGGAAAGGCCCAGGTGGTCCTCGGCCGGTCCTCCTCCAAGCTTGCAGAGTGACGGGTTGAGGGTGTCGCCCAATCATCACCTCACTCACCCCATGTCTCTGGGGACGCCCGGTTCTTCCTTTCCGCCTGTCTGCTGTTACCACAGACCGTGGGTGTTCAAGTGGTAGGAAAGGGCCTGCCTCTGGAGTTCGAGCAGGCCCCACCCTTCAGAGCCGCCACACCGGGGCCTCTGGTCCGAGCTCTGTCAGCTCGCAGAGCCGGACATCGCCTCCTCCTCGAGAAGGAGGTGATAAGAGAGGTGGCGGACCTCCCTCAAACCGGGGTTCGTGTCCAGGTACTTCCTGGTTCGAAACAGATGGGGCTGGCACCCCATTCTCGCCTACGACCTAAACAAGTTCCTAAGGTCTCAAACCTTCAGGATGGTCACTTGGCTCAGATAATACCATCCTTGGAACACGGTGTGGTTCTGCTCTCTGGACCTACAGGACGCTGTTTTTTCATGTCCCTATTCCGTCTGTCCCCATCAAAGGTTCCTTCGCTCGAAAGCGGAGGGATCCTTTCGAGTTCCAGCCATGCCCTTCGCTTATCTCCAGCTCTGAGGGTCTTCACCAAATGCATGGCAGTGGTGACAGCATTTCTGGCGCCGAGGGGTCCGGTTTCCTTACCTGGACGATTGGCTGATTGCAGCCCCTCCAGACAGGGAGGTGGAGCGGTCCAGAGATCTGGCCTCCAGGTTTGCTCTCAGGTCTGCCTCCTCATCAACGAGGCCAAGTCGGAACTCGAGTCAAGCAGGTGATTCTTTTCATCAGGGCAGAGCCTCGACTCTCTTGAGCCAGGCACAGCTCCCAGTGGACAGGGTCGGGTTCTTTCCTCCTTTGCCCAATCATTTCTGGTTGGGCACTGCGCCCCGCCCGGACTTCCTGCGCCCTGGGTCTCATGGCGGCCTGTACCAGCATGGTCCGTTGGCCCTGGAACATGCGTCCCCTTCAGTGGGGCTGGCCAAGCCAGTGGTCCCCAACGCCGCATCCATTGACCAGCTAGTGACGGTGACCCAGGGATGTGGAATGCTCTCCAGTGGTGGACCGCTCCAGTTCATCTGCAGGAGGGCATCCCGCTTGTCCGCCCGAGCCGACGGTCTCTATCGACCGATGCCTTCTGATGGGTTGAGGTGCCCATCTGGGGAACACCTGCGCACGGCCTCTGGTCCCTGAGGGAGTCCCGATGCCACATCAACCTGCTGGAGCCCGAGGTCCACCTAGCTCTCACCGCCTTTGCTCCATTTCTTCGGGTCAAGTGGTCCGGGTCCAGACGGACAACACCACGACTCACGTACTATCTAAACCGCCAGGGTGGGACACGCCCATGCTTCATGCAAGGAAGCTCCGATCTGGTCACTCGTGCTCAGCCTGGAGGTGGATCTCCTAGCCATTCATGTGGCAGGAGCCTCCAACACCCTGGCCGATGCCCTAAGCTGGATAGGGCTGCGTCCCACGAGTGGTCTCTCCTGCCGGAGGTAGGCAAAGATCTATTCTCCCATTGGGGCACACCTCAGGTGGACCTGTTTGCCTCAGGGAGAATGCGGCTGAGGCTGTTCCATGCCCGCCCCCTCAGCAGGGATCGCTGCAGGGGATGCCTTCTCGAGCGTCGGACCCCGGGCCTCTTCACGCCTTTCCCCGCTTCCCCTTGATGCACAAGGTGCTGCTCAAAGCAAGGAGGGACAAGGCGGGGATTCTGATAGCCCCAGACTGGCCCCACCAGTACTGGTACCCAGGTCTCCTCAGCCTCAGCTCCAGGCTCCGAGGCAGCTTCCAGCTCGCCCGACCTGTTCTCAGTCAATCAGGGAAGGTATTCCATCCGGACCTTCAATCCCTGCACCTGACGGCCTGGTTCCTGAGCGGCCAGAGTTTCAGGCCTTGGGTCTTTCCGACGAGGTCCTCAACGTAGTTGAGGCATCCCGTAAGGAGTCGACCAGAAAATGTTACGCCTTCAAATGGAAAAGATTTTCCATTTGGTGTCAGGCAAGGGCCTGGACCCTTCCTCCTGTTCCTTGGCGAGCATATTGGACTACCTTTGGTCCCTTTCTCAGCAAGGGCTTAGGTCAACGACCCTTAAAGTGCACTTGGCAGCCATCTCTGCTTGCGGGCGTGGGCGGAAGCAGTCGGTGCACAGGAGAAGGTGGTCTTGCGCTTTTCAAAGGCCTTGATCACATTTCCTCCAGTGCGAGAACCTCCACCTCCGTGGGATCTACTGCTGGTACTGGCAAAGCTCATGGGCAAGCCATTCAAACCAATGCACAGGTGTGAACTCTCTCACCTGTCGTGGAAGACCGCCTTCTTGGTGGCTATCACGTCAGCCAGAAGGATGGAAGAGCTCCAGGCTCTGCATCGAGTCTCCTTACCTGGTCCTCCACAGGGACAAGGTTGTCCCCGCCCCACCGAAATTCCTTCCGAAGGTGGTGTCGGAGTTTCACCTTAACCAGGTGTTGACTCTGCGGTGTTCTACCCCAATCACCTCGGAGGCCGAATAGGCTCCATACTCTTGACCTTAGAAGGGCCGCATCTATAAGAGCGCATCGGCTGAAATTGGGAGAGGTTCGCCAGCTGTATGTCACCACGCTGAAGCCGCACTGGCAGACCTGCAGCCAAGCGGATGATAGGCAGGTGGGTCACCTCCTGCATAGATCTCTGCTATAAGTTGGCGGGCATGGAGCCTCCCAGAGGGATAAGAGCTCATTCTACCCACCATACTGCTGCATCGGTGGCTGCTTCCAGGGCGTCCCTATCCAGGAAATCTGCAGGGCTGCTACCTGGAAGTCAGCACACACCTTCATCACCCATTACCACATCGACCTTGAGTCACGCTGGGATGCTGGTTTTGGGGCCTCTGTTCTCCAGTCTCTATTCTCTAAGTAGGGGTGCTGCCTTGCCTCCCTCCTCCCAGAGAACTGCTAGAGTCTGCCAGACAGTGTGGATGAACAACATATCCATGTCCCTAGAAATACAGGTTCTCACCTGTAACAGGAGTTCTAGGAATGGTATATATTGTTCATCCACACGACCTGACCTCCCCGGCTCGACGCGACAACCTGAGCTTCCAGCGGGCCAGATCAAGGCCATGGGGTGGAGCCGAGAGTTTACCACCCGGTGGGTGGGAGGAGCCAGCTTGAAGACCTTCTGGCAAGATTTAAAGCGGCAAGGATACCTACCAGACAGTGTGGATGAACAACATATACCATTCCTAGAACTCCTGTTACAGGTGAGTAACCTGTATTTTCCTAACCTCAACCAATTGGATTCAAAAGTTACTGGATGTGACATAAGGAACATCACCCTCTCCACCCATGCCCCAGTTGCCCTCTCTCTCTCTCTCTTCTCTCCATGGTTAAGATGCTTTTGAGACATGTTGGAGACTAAATACTAGCCTCCTCACCAGGGAGGACTTAAAAGAGATGATCTCAATCACTGCAAACAGTTATACAGAATAACCCTAGTGGAGATACAAGGGAGGATTTGGTGGGACACCCTGAAATGTTGCCTGAGGGGTGAAATTATTAAATACTCAGTCAGACTTAAAAGGAAAGAGTGTAGAAGAGGGTGGGCTTAGAACAAGCGATCTCTAGACTGGAATCTTTGCATAAAACTAACCCAGATGAACAAACAAAAGCTGACTTAGAGCAGGCAAGAAGAGACCTAAATAAATTGTTAGACATCCAGAGTGAGGGGCAGATATGATATGCAAGGCAGATATTTTTGAGAATGGGAATAAAGCTGGCAGATTGTTAGCTTGGCAACTACGTAAGGAAGGGGCAAGTAGAGCAGTAGTGAGCCTGAAAAACAAGGAGCAGAGGCCTCCAATAACATCCCGGCAGAGATGGTCAAGATCTTTGCTAAATTCTACTCTAACCTGTATGATTCTCACACAGCCCAGGACCACCAAGACAGGGTACAACAGTTTTTAGACTCCTGCCCATACCCAGGCTGGATGAAATGTCCAAATTGGTCCTAGACTCCCCTCACAAAGCAAGAACAGCTAACGAAGATTAAAACGGAAAGCCCCAGGACTTGATGGCTTCCCGGCCGAATTTTATAAAGAATTCCACCCCAACTGGCTGATTTGATGCTATCCACATATAATGAAATTCTGTTAGAGCATGAACCAGTCCTACCGCTGAATTTAGCACAAATATCAGTAATCCTGAAGCCGGGTAAAGATGCCCAATTCTGTAGTTCATATTGGCCGATCTCACTGCTCCCAGTGGACATAAATTTAACGGGTGTTATGGCAGGCAGTCTCCAAACATACATATCTAAGTTGATCCATCACAATCAGACCGGATTTATAGCGGGCGGTTTCTCCAAGATAATATATGAAGGCTGCTTAATGTTATCTCAGCCTAGAAACTTTCTACTTCATTTCAGTTGGCCATTAGTATGGATGCTGAAAGGCATTCAACAGGGTGGATTGGAGTTTTATGTCCTCCACCCTGTCGAAATTTGGATTGGGAGATAACTTCACCTCAGCTGTCTCTGCCCTGTACCAGAAGCCAGGGTTAAGGTAAACTGACCACTATCAGAACGTATACTGTTGAAAAGAGGCACCAGACAAGGTTGCCCCTTTCACCCTGATCTTTGCTCTAACACTAGAACCCTTAGCCATTTGGATTCGTAGTAACCCAAACATCACAGGGTGATGGTGGGTAATAGAGAAAAAAGTGGCATTATACCAGTGACTCCTTGTTTTTCTTGAAAGACCCCAACGCCTCCTTACCGCATCTGCTAGACACACTGAAGATTTTGGCACACTAGCGGGGTATAAGATAAACATATCTAAATCCGAGGTCATGGTGTTGAGTGGCACTCTCAGTAGAATATAAGAATGCCTTCCCTTTGCCTGGGCAAAAAATACTTTCATATATTTAGGAATCCAAGTATCGACAGATATCGCGAAACTCTTCCAGAATAACTATGTAAAACTGTACAACACTTTACAGGCGGACATAGCTAGATGGAAACTGCTGCCTCTCGTTATATGGTAGAATTCATACGATCAAGATGAACGTTTTACCAAGATTTTTGTCTCCGTTTCAGTCCCTTCCTATAGCTATCCCAGATATTTCTGGCTCCAATTACACAAAATATTACAAAATTTGGGGAAAGGAAATGTCCAAGGCTTCTCATACGAACTCTGCAGCTAGCCAGAGGAGGAGGGGGACTGGTCTCCCCACTTACATTACTACTACTTAGCAGCCCAGGGATCCCAACTTTACACTTGAGCCAAACGAAGACAAGAATCTGGGTGGTACCTCTAGAACAGGAGACCTTAAAGGACTAAAATTATGGACCGTCCTTACCAGTGTGATATACCCTAACATCTGGTCCCTGACTTCAAATCCATGGTGAAACACTCCATAAGAATCCTCCTTAGAATACGTAAGATAACTCACTCCTAATCTTATAGGCCCACTTTCCCTCATCCATCATGAAGACAAATTTACCCCTGCAAGACTGATCTGGGATTTAGCTATTGGGAAGGTAGGGGACTTACCAGATTTGTCAGTTGATTGACAGAACAGGATGTCTCCCTTGCGACTTTACAGGAAAGATTCTCCTAGGACTTTTCAGATATCTACAGGTCAGGCATCTGATCACCTCAGGAGAAACCCTACAGTTGATCAGTAGAGATTTGACCCCATCAAACAATACTGGTGGGACCTAATCAGGATTAAAGACAAATTAAACTATCTCTCCACGTTGTACAAGGTGCTTCTCCTCAACTCCCCCATTTCGGAGGATATCAGAAAGAGATGGGAGGTAGACAGTGGTAAGAGAGTGGTACAGGTAAGTTGGACCAGTAGGATCCAGGGAGGATGGCAGGTAACCTCCTCCTCAGGTTGGAGGAGTTCATTTGGAAAATTATAACCTGGTTCTTCAGAAGTCCTGTTATTATGAATCATTTCCACCTCAGGTGTCAAAGGCTTGCTTGCGCTTATGTGGGACCCTTCAGGCAACACATTACCATATATTTTGAAATGTCCCAAATTACAGCACTTCTGGCAGCAGATACATGCTAGTATGGAGAACATGGTGGGTTCCCTCCTCTTTACATTTCAAGATATGATGTTAGGTCTCCGACTCTTTCATCAAAAAAAAAGAAAAGTGGTTGTGTTCCAGGTATTAAGGGTAGTTGCCTTAAAGTGCATTACATCCACTCAGTTGAAGCTTGTTCCCTACAAGAGAACAGTGGCCCTCTAGAGTAGAAGAGGTGGAGAGAATGGAGAACATTACTTATATGATTCACTTAGAAAAGGAGAAGTATTTAGATATTTGGAGACCATGGCAAGTCTGAGAGAGACTCAGAGAGAGGTGGGCTGGGAGACTCATCTGACCAAGAAAGCCGTGGAGGGATTGGGGAACTGGGGTGCATTACCTGCAGATTATAGTTATATAAAAGTAAGGGCAAAAGAAGGCATGAAGTGCATCTAATTATAAGAGAAGTCTTTCAGATTGTGAAGACTGTAAATAATTTTTAGTTATGACTTGGTTGTTAAAGTTATAAGTAATACATGTATTTTTACTGAGTTGGATTGTATGAAGAAATGAATGCCAACCAGACATTTTATACTGTGATCATTGTTTTAATAATTTTTTTTTGTTGTCTGTAAAACTTCCCTATTGGGGTCGAGCTCTTATTTTATCATTTTGAGTACAGTGCCTGGGAGAGAGACATTGAATCACTGCACGGACTGTACATATCTTGAGAGGTCTTTGGACTCAGTGCAGTAATGACTCCTCTGTAAGCCTCATTAAGAACTGATCATGAGGACTGCAAAGAGAATTACTTGGTCTATTTTTTCTTTTTCATTGTGAGCTGGTAATGTATAACAATGAACAGATATGTATGAGATTTAAGGATCAGTTGGTTATATCCGACTTCGGATGTTCATTTCAACAATAAAAGAAATATGAGTTTAAAAAAAAAAAGCAATACAAGTGAGTACACACAGACGTATCCCCTGGGATATTTTGGGTCACAATAAAGGCCATTCTGAGGGGGAAGCTGATTGCTGTAGCAGCAGGGAAGAAAGCGAGGAAGAAAAACAGAAACAATTGGAAACCAACATACAAGAACTAGAAGGGCTACCACAGGAAAAACTTAAGTAGATAAAGTGGAAGGAGTTAAAGAATTAAAACTAACGCTTAACCAGATACTCAACAATAAAGTCAAACAAAACTTGAAATATCTAAGGCAAAGATATTATGATGGAGGCCCAAAGGATTATGGAGGAGGCCCAAAGGCCTTGAAATTATTAGTTGTTCGGTTCCAGATGCAGTGAGTCAGGGCTCATATTTGCACAGCTTCTGCATCAGGGAATGGGACAAAGGATCACTGATCTGACAGAGGAAATGACTGGGTTCCAACAGTATTACGAAACCCTGTATAATGCTCCTACCAGGGAATCTCAGACTGAAACAGATGAGCTTCTAACCTGGCTTAACTTCCCAGGTATCTCAGGAGCAAAGCACAAAAACAAATTTACAAATGTATATGGGCAAAGAACAGACCCAGGAGTACGTAGTGCCTTGCTACTAGTGGGGAAATCAAGTGGGGTTCTCCGCTCTTTGGAGGGCTGTTGGCTGTCAGCGCAAGTAGAATTGGTTTATTCTGGGAAACCCAAATGCTATCTCCAGTGGAAAACCATAGAGTTGGAATCCACAGATCGGGTGCCTTAACAGCATTATTATATGACAATATAAATAGAAAGCAAGGCATCCATATGCGTATGAGGCAGTAAAGGTCACTATGCTTGTATAGGACAGATTTATTACATGCCTCAGAGTTAAAATATACCTATGGAAATTCTGTTGATTGGCTGGATAGTACATTTCAGCCAAGTTTGATCCACGATATAGAAGGCAGGCTAGACAGGGGTCTAGATACCCTCTACTAACTGCTGACAGGAACTGTAGTGAGAACCTTTGCAGAATGCATAACTTCATTTGGCTGGGGCATACAAGACCAGTTCAGATATTTCCAGATATAGGACTTTATTTCTCAGCAGTTCAGGACAGAAAGGCTGGAATAGGAAAGTGGTCATGCAGGGATAACATATAACTCTGTAGTGTTTTTTTTTTTTTTTTTTTTAACTTTCTTTATTGAGAGAATAAAGTAGAATACATTGCATGCCATCACATTCAGATGTTATTTAACTGTCTCTGTATTAGTTTTCATAAAACTATATATATATATATATATATAAACTTTAAAACAACTAAAACTAATCTCCACTAAATAAGGCTAACTGAGAACATCAAAGTCATTAAGCACTGGTTACTTACTCTTCTACTTTAAAGTACAAAAATGAAATAGAAACAGAGAAAAAATAGAGAGGGCACTAGAAATCAATCATTGCACAAACACATCTCCTCGATCCCCTTTTGTTCTTTAGTTTGGTAATCAAAAGGCTAGTGTATAGGATAACTAAGTAGTATTAAGGAGAACTAACACCCTGAGTTTCAGCTCGCCAACAGACCCGTCCTTACCAAAGTCCCTAGTCTTGTGTGCGCTCCCACAGAGCCAACGTGAGAGGAGTCTTGGGTTCTATCTTGCACCAAAAAGTGAGTCTGTCCATTTCAGAAATCTGAGTGACAGTGTCCACCCAGTGACCTTTCTGTGGAGGTGAGCTTTGTCGCCATCTCCTGGTAAGGGCCTTAGCTCGGCCACTACACAAGTATCCCATAAGTACAGGATCTCTCTTCCCTTAATATCCTGAGGAGTAAGGGCCAGCACCAGATGTTGAAAGGACAGTGTTTCTGCTTGGTGAAAGCTCTTCATGTGGGTGAAACTTCCTCCCAAAAAGCCTGAGCTAACCAGACAACCCCAAAATATGTGCTAGTGAATGGCATCAGCCTCTCCACACTGCCTCCAGCATGTCAGAGATTTTGAGCATCCCATTTACACTGTCCTATAGGGGTGATAAAATATCTAGCTCTAACCTTCCAGTCGTATTCACCCCATTGTGGTGAGGATGCTGTCCTATGAGTTCTTTGCCATCCACACTTTAGTTTTGATGCTCCAGTGAGAGGGGCCATATCAGTCTTATACCAATTTTAATGCAGAACAGGCAACATCAGCAGCGTTTAATTACAAAGTAGCAGACTGAGGCTCAGATTGCCCTGACACCTAAACAATAGTACCTCATATGGGAGGCGCTTTTAAAACTCTTCTTTCCCAAGATGGCACGAATTTGTGTGGAAAGTTAAGACTAAATATTTTATCACACCAGCAGTTAAAATGAAGTGGGATGGGACTGGGGTTGGCTATCTGTTGGAGAGGCTGTGGTGAAACATACACCACACAGTCATATTTTCTGGTCCTGTAGGATCATATTGCCATATTGGGAAGCAGTAGGAAAAACTGCAGAACCACAGGCAGTTAAAGGACAGCAGCTAAATATCTCTGATATGTTTGCATTGCTGCTGCAGCAAAAGCTATCGCAAGGCAGTGATTACAGGTTGACCTCTCCTCCCCCCAAAGACAAAAGAATGGCAGATAGTGGCAGGGAAATACTGAAATTGAGAGGCTTGCATTCCAAGTACAGGACAGTATGAAAACAAATATTGCAAAATGGATTAGGTGGGAGCTTTCCCCAGGAGGAAAGAGGGTCAAGGAGGAATAGAAGGGAGACTAACGGAAGGGCAACACATTTGAAAAAGGGTCACTGACATAGAAGAGCCTACCCCAGTTATTCAGAACATACAGGGTGGTGAAGGGACGCAGCATATTGTACTGTAGGTGGGACGGGGTATGCTGTGGATACACTCTTATGACTTGTCATGTGCCCCTTGCTCTGCCAGAGATCCTATTCCTTATCTCCCTGGGAGAGAGATGTGCTGACTGACAAATGAAACTTCATGCCAGATGTTGTGTTCAGTTGCTTGTTTTATTGTTCAGATAAGTAAAAATACTGCTATCCAAGTAACTTTATATAGATGTAACTACACCTGATGATATATGGGAGATCCCATATGCTATTGTAACCAAGGGTAATGTCATTCAGTAAAGAGAGTATGAAAAATAGACACGATCTGTAACAGGGATGTTAAGCAGAGTTAGTGGTAAGTGGGCTCACTGGCTATGCGCTTGTGTATTACTGTCAGACTTAACTTTATTTTCTCCTGTTCCTGTGTCTTAAAAGTATTATTTATATTATTGATGAGAGCTTGATTGTTAGCGCTTAGCACTGTGGTGTGGTCACGTGACTTGTGGTCAAGTGACAACAGCGCTCTACATCATGACAGCAGTGAAATCTTAGCACAGACACTGGTCCAAACTGCAGGAAATACCGCATTTACTGTGACACAAGTTTCTTTTCTCAAGGCAGGAATTTGCAATATAATTGAAAAAAATCAATGTTTGCCACCCTGTGGCCAGAGGTAGCACACTCGTACTGCCATGCAGATGATTTGGTTCAGCAGGGATACTGGGTGCCTGGCAAGAAGGGAGCATAGGTCAGGAGGAGCTGCCAGCAGTGCTTCAGTAACCTGCATAGATTTGCACTGCACCTGCAGTATTAGTAATCCCTGTGGCAGGCTTCCAGGGCAGTAATCCTTGTGGTGGACTGCTGAGGGTTTGCCCCCCAACCATTCATGGGAGACACTACCTGTGGTTATGGTTTACTACCTAAAAAGTATCTCCGTGATTCTCGCTGTCACACCTGGGCCATGTGCCGTCGATCGTTGCCAGGGGCTGGGAGGTTGCCTTGAGTTGAGAGGGACCCAGTCTTGCCCTATGCCAAGGTAGGATACAATACCAGACTGAGAAAATAATATTTAAAAAAAAAAAAAAAAAGTGGAAGTGTAGAGGCCTGCCTGTCCCGCACAGCAGTAGCACTGCTGCTACCAAAGCCAGTGACCTGGATTCATTAACGAGCCTGTGGCTCTGGGGTCTGGTGGCGTGAGTTGGCTTGAGTGTCCCAGTGGGCATTCCTCTCCAGGGTGGAAGGTTGTTTATTCCTGCTACATTAGTGTCACTTGGGTCCCTCAGATAAAGCAGCAATGCGGGGCAGCAGTGGGAGGAGGGAGGATAGGGCTGGCTGGCTTGCACCACACATGCCACTGTTTCTGGGGAGGGATAAACAAGGAGGAAGAAAATGTCAACTGAAGCAGGATGATATACCTCACAGTCCCCCAACCACCATTCACTGGGCCCTGGACTCCTCTTCACGCGACATTTGCTCTCTGAAAGGTCTTCTGCCCCCACCCCGGCCCCACCAGCTGGAGCAGATCCTGTAGGTTACAGAAAGACTGAGGTAAGTCCCAGAGAAGGTGGGTGATGAGGCAGAAGGGGGCCTTCGCTGTGGTGAGGTGGGAGGAAGAATGGGGCCTCGCTGGTGTGGGGGAGAAAAAGTGATTAAAAAACTAAACAATTTAAGTGTAGTTCTTAGGACACCAAAAAAAACTTCTGTCCCTGGGATAGTGAAGATGTGAATTCATAAATCTTGTCTGTGCTAGGCATGGAAATCCTCAGTGAAGTGTGTTTGGTTCCACCCTTGGGATTTGAAGGGTGTCAAAGGAAAAAGGATGAAATGTGGAGTAAAAAAATATGAGACAAACAATTGTTATTTTAACCTTATTGTATTGAATAAAATCATGCCTTGCTTTTTTTAGCCAGAAATTTAAAAAAAAGTTTCTCTTTTGTCAGAGCTCTCAACGACATCTCCAAGTTCTACTCCATCAAAGACCGTTGACGCCTCCTCACCGGTTGATCTTTTGCATCTCCATCTTCTGCAGCCGCTGCAAAGTAAGTCTGGGATTCATAAGCTACTCAAAAGGCTACAACTATTAAAGGAAATCACTTTTTGTTTAGTTTAAAATGAAAGGAAATGTACTCAGCCCAGCACAGTGACCCTTATGGCACATTTCACTGTTACATTTGGGGCAGCAGGGTTTCCTTTTTAAGTACAACCCCTGGTGGAACCTGGGAGCACTGTGAAGGCAGCTCGCCCAGGCTCCATGGGCATGGCAATAATCACTGCGTGGTCACACCCTACAGCAGATTGGTGGAGTAATATTGGTACCATGGGTGACCGTGTGGCACTGGCCATCCCAGAGCAGGTCAGGACCTGGCAGGTAGAGCTTACATAGTGGAAATGAGAGGGTCTCAAGGGCAGAAGGGGGCTCTACATCACGATAACAGAGCACAGTGGCTCACACATCACTCAGCCCGACTACCCCTCTAAACCATCTCCAAACAGCAAGAACAGGTGCTCTTGCTTACAGTCCACCAGGGAGTAGGCTCCACTGTGAGGGGGATGACTCACAGGTGCACTCATGGGGTAGTCTTATCTGGCTACCAGCCTGGACAGTTGAGGCTTGATGGTAGAGGCACTACAATCCCAAAAGAGATGAAATAAGGAGGTAGGGTGTAGGAGCTTTGTTGTACTTATGCATTCAGGAATTTTGCACACTGGGATAGCCTCATCAGGTATTACCAAGTTTACAAGAAGGTGCTGGGGAGGACAGTTACAGCAGCAGAGTCTTTTACATATTAATGAACTTGTTACAAATGCTAAGATTTCTGTACTACAACAAAGCCTGTCTGACCAAAACACCAGGAAGATCATAGCCAACATTATAGTATGGGAGCTATTTACTGTGCAAAACCTTTTCTTTTTGGTCTTGTTTCTTCCTTGGTATGGTCCCCTGACTTATGGGACCCCAGTCTCTCGTGACTTACTCTGTGGGGAAACGGTCTCGGCCCACTGGGGTCAAGGGATCCAGAGGGGCCATGGCTGGAGTTGCCGGGTGCAGGGCCTGTGAGGGGCATGATCATCCTGCCATCCAGGATGTCTTTTCTGCTTTTTCTTATCCTCCCCCATGGCACAGAGGGTGTGCATGCAGTGGCATCAGTGGCAGTATCACACATTCCTGTGTGTGGCATGCCAGATGCCTGCCACTTCTCCCCTCCCAGTGTGCTGCCCCCCAACCTCTGCTAGGGAACATTCAAGCTCCTGGGACCATGCTTCTCCTTTCCTGCATGAGGAGAGCAGTCCGTTGGATGCTCAATCCTCCTCCCCCTGGTCAACTGTCCAACAGCTGGATATCGTTCTCGAACTCTGGTCATTGGTGCCACAAGTGATAAGGCTGCTGCTGTGCTGGCAGGCCAGCACTCAGATTCCTTTTAACAGAATAGCATTCAGTAACATTTGTCATGTTGCTTTGTTAGCCTCAGTCATCACCCACGATGATTGTACCCATGAAAATCTTAAAGGGAGGGTACTGTAAGTGTACCAAGTCCTTCAAATTCTAAATGCCCATGAAAATCTCTTTCAGATGAAGCATTGGGCTTACTTGTAGTTGTCAGTAGTCCAGAGATACAATTATCAAAATCACCTGCATATTATTAAATCAAGGGGCAGCCATTTCATGGAATTTTGAGACGGAAAGGGATGCCACTGATGGGCACACAGAAAAGGATGCCACTGATGGGCAGGCTGTTTGTTGTTAAGCTCAGCTGGCCCCTAGTGACATCACTTCTAACTATCTGTATTCATTTCGCTTATCCACACTAAGGCAGTCTTCAACTGAGCATGCTCTGTCACGGAACAGTCTTGCAGCTTGACATATGATCCTTCAACTCTGCAAACACCACGCTAGACAATCTCTTCCACTGAAATGACCTGGTCTCTTCCTTCACAGCTCCTGCTAGTGAATTAGGATGCTGCTTAGTTTTAGGCCAAATTGGTGTGCATTCAAATTTGTTTTGCTTCTGTACTCATGTAATCTTTTCCACCCATCTCCAGTTTACTGCTCCCTCCACATTCGTAATGAAACAAAGGAGAAAGTCGGGTTTAAGAGGTGCGTGGTATGCAGGTTCACCATGTCTGCCACAGATGGCCATGGTACCTGCTTAGATATTACTCATGATGTGGATAATTGCCACTGGTGGCGTGCAGTGAAGAGTCAGCAGGCGCCAGCTGCAGGTGTTGTAGGGCAAGCCAACTTCTACGCACAGTCCATGTTGGTTGTGGGGTTTGCAGTGCAGTTACAGGTCAGAAAGGTGGACTTTCAGCCTGATGAGGATGTTCCAATTCTGGAACTGCTGAGTGGAGGTATGCAGTGGATCTTCCGCTCCTCATGAAGATGAAGGCTTCCATAACTTTCTTCTGTTCCTCCTTCCTTTTTAAGGAGGGTCACTTCCTTTGTGACACAGGCAGAAGAAGGGTCAATGCCAGTTGTGAGATTGCTTTTGGCAAGAGACTGCTTGCATTCTTCCCTTTCAGAGAGCCTTCACAGCCGGTCCCCTCTAAGGAGGTTGTGGAACTCGTGGGTCTGCCCACAGAATGTCTGTCTGACTGCCAGTGATGTTGAAGAGCCAGTAAGCCCCATCAACGTTGAGAACGACACTATTGAGTGAGGCACATTCAGGTTTCCTCACACCCACCGCTGACTGACAAGCTGCATGGAGCAGCTGGCAGCTCCAGCCTCCTGCCAAGCCCTGCTGCATAATGTGGAGTGTAAGTATGTAGCCCCTTGGGCAGCATTTCTGGGTGTTTGGAACTCCTGTTGCAAATGGGACTCAAAGGCTGACACAGTATCCTGCAAGTAAAATGCAGGAGTCGGACAAGCCAATGGGCAAGAATGTCAAGAGACAAGACCACTGTGACTGTAAGGTATATAATGCTGCATTTCTGGTAATTTGTCAGGAGCTATGGAGCATTGATGGCTTGCTGCAGCAGTGAACTGTTGGAGCATCTCACCAAACTGAACCACCTTCATCGAAGAGAGGCAGATAAGTCTCCAGGAGATTAAAGATCTTGTGTTGGTGGTGACCAAGACCCAGTAGCAGGATACCTTGGATTTGGCTGCACTGCCCGTCTAAACCTTTCCAGTAAATTGGGGGTGTCAGGACCAGCACAGTGGTAGAGGGAGTGGTTCCTCTCGAGACCAGTTCTCGGCAGCTGCCTCCAAGAAGAAGTGATGTAATGGGAACCTGTCTCCTCCCTGCTCTGACGTCTGCTACAGAGCTCTGTCTGAGGCTGATTCTCACTTTCTACAGTGGACCACTATTACTTTTGACAAGTGGATTCTGGAAGTTGTGAGATGAGGGTTGTCTCAGGGGTTAGTGACCTCACCATCTTGTTGGTGTTGAGCACTGTTGGAGGACATGTTTTACTGGAATCTCGCTCCCATTATGGAGTGAGATTATAAAGCTCCTGGAGTGGCATGCAGTAGAGCCTGTCACAGAAGACTAATCTGGTAAAGGGTTTGTATCATTTTACTTTCTGTGCCCAAGCAGACGGGGTTGGTGCCCAGTTCATGACCTGCAATTCTTGAACCAGTTAATCTGCAGTTGGAAGTTTAGCATGGTCACTCTGAATCAGATCATTACATCCCTGGAGCCAGGAGCCTGGTTTTGCTCCCTAAATCTCCAGATTGCATACTTCAAATTCCTGTCTGTCCATTTTGTAGATGGTTCTCTTGTTTTCAGGTGCATGGAACCCTAAACCAGATGCAACCATGCCTTTAGCCTATGCTAGCACTCGTTGTGTTCACCAAGTGCTGTTCAGTTGTGGTGGCCTTCCTTTGGTGCAGAGGGATCAAGGTCTTTTCGAACTTCAGTGGTTGATTTCATTACAGGCATCTTGAATGCAGACATTGAACCGGCCCAGGGACTTGGCCATCCGAATGTGCCTGGACCTCGACCTCGACCTGTTGGTCTGCTGTGCAAAGTCCAAGCTTACTGTAAAGCAGATCTTGTTCTCCAAGACACAACATGTCTGTCTTCAGACATGGCAGAGGACCTGTTCTTTTGCCCAGATATTTCAGGGTGGGCAGTTTCACCTGGAATTTCCTTTGACTTCTGAGCTTCAAAACAGTAGTTGGTTAGAATAGCACTACGAATAGCGCCAGTCTAGGTAGTGCAAGTTCAATAGCGCTAGCACGGACAGTGAGAGGGATTTACAGCACGAGTAAGTGTTCCCCAGGTCACTGTCCATGGTGCTTAAAGAGACATGGGCACCAGAATCCAGTAGGCTGGCTGAGCTGCTGCTGTGGCGTGAGGGCTGGAGCATAGAGCAGCTCATCCAGCGGCAGTGGAGATCAGGGTTCTAATCTTTGGTCTCCAACCATTTTATACATATCGGGACTTTGTTTTTTAAGGGACCATGGAAGCGGTATTCCATAGCCCCACAAATTAACTTCCTGTGATCCACTTCCGGAGTGGAAATCCTTAAGTCTGGGGAGCGAGTGTGGCAGAGCCTCATAAAAACAAAATCGGCACTATTTTTTTCACACAGTTCTTGACCGTACTATTATTGTTGGCACTGTTCTGACCCAGTTCCTTCAAAACCTCTACCATGGCTGTAGTGCAGTGGGTCCACTGGTGCATGCAACCTATCTAGTGGGAGTTGGCGCACCAGTGGTCCCAATCATATGCAGCCCTGAACCAACCGATCCAGATGACCCACTTGATGCTGGATGCCATCCATTGGTGACTGTTGCTATTGAACCTTTAGGTGGGCATCCCATTCATTTGAGTGGATCGGCATTGCACTGACAACAAATGGGTCACTAGTTGGCTGAGGTGCACATGTGATGTATTGCAAGCGTATGGGTTCTGGTCATTGAGGAAACTCAGCTGAATATCAGCTAGCTGGAACTCTACTCAGTTCACTTAGCACTAGCGGAGTTTGTACTCCAGATCAGAGATCGATTGTCCAGGTCAACAGGGACAACATAACCACTATGTTCTATCTTATCACTCACTCCTTTCCTGTGTGTCTTGAAGCATCGCTGACATTGTCTGTGGCTCGCTCCCTGCACTTTGACCTGAGAGCGGTCCATGTCACAGGGGTGAACAGCCAGCTTAGGAATGTTCTCAGTCATGAGGGAGCAGCATCCCAGGAGTGCTTGCTACACCCCATGGATGGTGTCCCAGGTGTCCTCTGTTGGGAGCACCAGAAGAAGAAGATCTCTTTGCTTCATGGGAGAACTAGAAGCTGAGGCTGTTCTTTGCTCATACCCCTCGGCAGGGTGCTCTTTGGGGATGTGTTCAACTAGTCCTTGGCTCAGGACCTCCTGTATACCTTCCTCTGGTCCACAAGGTGTTGAATCACGGCAGGATAGGGCATTATTGATCCTGATTTCATCAGACTGGCCCGCACCAGCTCTGGTACCACAAACTCCTCAGTCTCAGCAGCAGACCACTACAGCTGCTTCTTGTCCTGCTGGACCTGCTTATATGGTCGGTGGGATGATCAGGTACCCCAATCTACAGTCCTGCTCCTGACCATATGGTTCCTTAGCAGCTAGAATTCCAGGCCTTTGTGATTACCAGGACGTCTCAAATTGCTGAAGGCATCTTGGAATACAGTGAGCTGTAAGACTTTCACTTGCAAGAGGAAGAGACTCTCATACTGGTGCAAGGAGCATGGATTGTTACCCTCTACTACTGCATGTTGCACATTCTCAAGTGCCTCTGGTTCCTGACTGAGGCAAGGCTGCAAGCCACATCCCTCAAGGTCTACCAGGCTTTCATTGCAGCATACTGTGTAGAAACTAGGATGTCAACAGTGGCACAGGGTAAAGTGATTGACTGTTTCTTCAGAGGCTGAACCACCTGCCCATATCCGGTGCTTGAACCCCTTCCATTGTGGGATCTACCACAGGTGTCATTACAGCTAATGTGTAGACCTTTCGAGCCTTTGAACAAATGCCATCTCTCACAGTTGTCATAGAAAATCACGCTTTGGGTCACCGCCATCAGCCAGATGGTTGAACTTCAAGCATTATCTGTGGAGTCACTGTATCTAGTTTTCCTCAAGGACATAGTGAAACAATTTCTTGGTGTTATGCAGTCCAGTCAGTGTCTCTCCCAAGCCTTGTCCTACATCTTCATGAGTTCAAGGAGGTCAACAATTATCCAATTCTTATGTGCTCCACTGACCTTGATAGTTTTGTTAGGATATACCTGCCTCTTATAAGCTGACATGGCCCCACAGCAGGAAGTAGCTCCAGGCACCTTCCTTCACTGGTATGAGATAAATCTCTTAAAGAGCACCTTTCTGGGTGCACTCGTAACAAACAGAAGGCTGCCTTATCTGAATGGGAGTTCCTCCATTGCAGTTTAAAATTTTATACTTGGCTCCTAAGGAATGGAAGGATCGTATTTTACCCCAGAGGGGCTAGCCACTCAATCATTTCCACTTCCTGATCTCTGACTCTGCCCTGCACTCCCAACATTTTGTGATGCAGTTGTAGGACTAGCATGGGGCCATGCTGCATAGGTTTCATAGGTTACACAAGCTTCATTTAGACTTCATGTCCATTATGTGCTTGCCAATAATATTTGTTATACTATATTTATCCAAAATATAATTATCTAATCTTTTTTTTTTTTTTTTTTTAACAACTCAATAGTTTTTCTAGTAACCACTTCTGTTGGTAGGCTGTTCCTCAGAGGACGACCCTTTGGCTAAACCAATACCTTCTTTTAAGTAATCTCCATTTCCCAATGTTAATTGCAGTGGGTGTCCTCTAGATTGATATATTCCCTTCCTGAGTGTCAGCCCATAGCTGTTTCCTGTGGCCTCATCTTGTAAAGCCTTATAGACCATACACATATCCCCTTGTTCTTCTGTATTGGAGGGTAAATAGTTCTAGTTTTCTAATCTTTCAGTATAAGACGTCTCTGCAGCCTATTTTTGCTTTTGTGGCCCTTTTCAGGATTTTCTCTAGTTTGATGACATCTCCCTTTTATAAGATGATTACACCATGCAAGTCTATGAAGTGTCATTTTAAAAGCTACTTTGCCTATTTTAGCTAACTTTTGGTACAGATCGAGCGGTATTCAAGTAACGAAACCTTTTTGTTGAATACTGGCTTTGATTTGACCATAACACAGATTAGATTTTGGAAAATAGCTTTTAAATTATATTCCATAGACTTGCATGGAATATGACTTATGCGCTTAATCCTGTAATTACTTCACAAAACATTGGAGTGTGTGTAAAGAGTCAGAGATCAGAAAGTGGAAGGGATCATGGCTAGTTCTGGGCAAAATATGACCTTCCCTTCTTTTAGGGGAAAAATATAAATGTTAAAACTGTAATGTAGGAACTCCCATTCAGGTAAGGGAACATCCTGTTCAATGTGCTCACTGCAAATACGTAGAATGGCACATCACCCAAGGGACCATTGATTTCAGAGATGGAACACCCTATCCAAACTGGTGCCTCTGTCACAAGAGTCTTGTTAAGGGCACTGGACTGATGGAAGACAGAATGCAGTGTCATAGAGAGGATTCCTTCCTCTAGCAATTCCCACAGTCATTCCAACAGCAGATGCCTCCCTCCTAGATTGGGGTGCCCACCTAGAGGATCTGTGAGTAGCACATGGAGTGCACAGGAGAAGCAAGATCATGTAGATCTCCTGGAACTCACCATAGTGCTCCTGGCAGTGGGCGTTTCCTTCCAGATCAATGGTCAGTCTGTTCAAGTCAGAACAGACAACACCACAACCACATACTACATCAGCAAAGAGGAGGAACAAGATCTTTCAAGCTCTGTTCGTGCCATGAAGATCTGTAACCTGAATATGCCCTGGGTGTGCAACTGCCCACAATACACCTACCAGGAAAGGCAGTGTACTAGCACCTTGAGCAGGATCAGTCAGGGAAATCACAAATGGGCCCTGGACCCAGTAGGTGCTGGCATTAGCATCCACGGGTGGGGTACACCAGAAATAGATCTGTTTGGATCCTGGGAAAATCAGCAGTTTCTCCTATTTTGTTGCAGGCCTCTGGCAGTGGGCTCGGTCCCATTGGATGCCCAGACTTAGACTGGACAGGAAGGTTCCTGTATGCTTTTCCTCCTTTTCCTCTCTTGCTGAGAGTGCTCTTGAAGCTGAGAAGCCAGTCTGCAACAGTTATTCTAATAGCCCCAGGTTGGGCCAGGCAGGTTTGGTACTCCCCTACTCCTGGTCCTCTCCATCAACCATCCCATCCGCCTCCGCCTCCCACTGAGGCACAACCTACAGACTATGTCTCAGGGCAGAATAACCTTCCCAGACCTCACATCTCTGTGCCTCAAGCACGGTTCATGAGGAGCTAGAATTCTCTGACTTTAAACTTTCTGAAGAGGCTTTGCAAGTCCTCAGGGTCTCAGGAAACCAGCAACAAGAAAACCTATGCTTCCAAGTGGAAAGGTTCTCCCGTGGTGTGCTGCTAAGCTCAGTCCTTTAAAAACTGCCCACAGTCTTGGACTGCCAAGTCCACCTTCAGTCCCTGGGTCTCAGGCTCTCAACCGTTCAGGTGCATCTGGCATCAGTGTCAGCTTATGTTTCAGCAGGTAAAGAGAAAACAGTGGCTTTACACCCCATTTTCAAAATGTTCTTTAAAGAGCATCTGCATCCTCCTGTAAGTCACCCAGTCCCTCCATGGTATTTGAACCTGTACATTTCTGAACTCGTGGACCCTCCTTTCAAGCCCATGGCTACTGCCGATTTAAAGTATATCACTTGGTAAACAGTCTTCCTTGTGGCCATGACTTCTGCCAGAAGGGTGTGTGAGCTGCAGGCTCTCTGCATATATCCAAATGACATCATCTTCCACAGGAACAAGGTAGTCCTAAGGACAAACAGAAAATTCCTCCCAAAGTGGTGTCCAAATTTCACTTGAACTAGTCCATTATCCTTCCAGTATTCTTTACAGTAAAATCCAGCTCTGGAGAGCAGAGGCTCCACAGTCTGGATTTCAAGAGGAATGCTCAGTTACTACCTGGGCCGCGCTAAGGAGGTCGTCCTCCCATTCACAGTTGTTTGTCACATATGGCAAAGCTGGCAAAGGTAAGCCAGCTTCCAGTTCTGTGTTATCTGACAAGCTACCACCACAGGCCTCAGAGCACATTCCATGCATGGCAGTTCTGCCTCTGTGGCAGCTGAAGGATATCCTTACTGGAAATTTGTAGAACAGCTACCTGGAAAACAGTACACATCTTCACAAGCACTGTTGTCTGGATGTACATTCAGAAGGGATGCCAGATTTAGCACTGCTGTCTTGCAGAACCTTTTCCCTAAATGGGTTCTGTACCCATAAATCCAAGGTACTGCTTTGTAGTCTGCAGTAGTTAAGCATTGTGAAGGATTCCTAGGCTTGAAGAAAACATTACTCACTGTAGTAATGTTGTTTCTTTGAAGGGATCCTCACTGTGCTTAACAATCCCAATCCTGCCTCCCCTTCCAGAACCTGAGAAAAGGGTCACAATAAACAGCTCTCTATGTTGCTTGAGCATTACTTGTTACAGAGCCTTTACAGCTGTTGCTCAGTGACCTGAGTCATTTAAATTCTTCATCACAGTTTGAAGGTATTTTAGATGTATTTTGGTAGCCATCTATCTAGTTTAGTGTTCACAGCTCACCTAGCTGTAGAAATAAATCTGCCGTTAGAATGCTAGCGTGAGCATGAGCACACAGCATAGTTTGAATTGCATTCCAAGATTCTCTAATTAACATAAAATTCTAAGATCCGAGGCAGCTTGGACCTGCAGGCTAGTTCCAGCGTAGTGAGGGATCCTTTGGAAGAAACAACATTACTATGGTGAATTTTTTTTTCTGCCAGGGCAGCTACATGTGAAACACTTTTCACAGAATGAGTGTCTCATGCACAGAGGAAAGGAGTGCTCCAATTAGTCAGAGAGCGCTCAGTCAGTCCATAATGCTGTTTACTATGCATTCCACTTACTGTAATACCATCAAGAAGAAAACCTTTTAATGAGCAAATGGAAAAAGAAAAATGCTTTGGAGATAAAAGTAACAGCTGACTACCTTTGCAAGTTAATAGCAGTTTCTGCTTGCTGTTTTAAGCTGCCTTGCTATTTAAGTCCCCTTCATCTTTTTAGTTCCTTTTCAGGCTGTACCCCATTTGACAGACTCAGGCATATGGGTACCTTAGGGAGGAAGATGTTTCCCCAAGCCAGGTCTTCTCTCAAAATAGCTTAGTACTGGCGCACATGGTGGCACATCAGTGTTGTCTAGTCTCGGTACAGTCTCTACTCTCTGAGCTTTTCCGATGCGAATGAATTCGGACTTGCCTAATCATAGCTACTATGGGGTGTGGAGGCAGCATGGCATCAAAGGAGGGTGTATTGCACTACCTACAAGGTGGTCTCCCGCTTTGCAGCATCTGTCATTTGTATCAGAAGGATATCTTGGCTGTACCTCTGAAGTCTATGTCCAGTTGCCATCTGAAGGCCCTTAATGCCTGCTGTCAAGGCACAGATCAGGAAGCATAGGAAACCAGGAGAATTTGTAAAATTCACCAGAAATTATTTATTTACACTAGCAGTATCATAAAATAAACTTGTTCAGTATAACTATATACAAAGGCAAAATAAAGTTTTCTTTCAGTCTCTGTGTCCCTTTCTTTTCTTCCCACAGTTGCAGCTCAGCTCCTTTATAAGTCCTTTCAAACCCCATCCTTAGCAAGCATCCTGTTTTTGTAAGTGTTCTGTTCTTGTAAGTTTCAGGAACTGCTAGAACACAGTGTGCTTTGAGCTGAGGCCCATTCTGCAGCTTTTGCAAAGGCTGGAAGATTTGCACTTAAGTAACCTCTGGAGCTTTCCATTAGCTTTTGCAGTCATCTCAAATTATAATTATATACATTTCAACAGTAATGCTATATATTTTCCAAACAAAAGGGATCCCAATATCAGTTACATTTCCGTACAATGATTTGCATATATTTTATCAGCAGATATGCAAGGAGGAAAAACAGACAGCAGGGGAAAACTGAGAGACAGTGAGAGGCAAAGAACTGCGAGATTGTTCGAGTTGATCAAGTCCAAGTCTCGGAGGAAAATTTGGTTGCAACCAGACAGAGAAGAGACAGAAAAGGAAGGATCCTTGCATTTAACCACTTTCTCCATAACAACTGGGACAGGGTCCTGTGCTGCCCTGTCACAATGCCACATTCAAGCGGGAGCTCCTTTCACTGTCAGGGTGGTGTGGGAGCTCTCTGAGCCAGTTCCGCCCAGCCCTCAGCACCTCCTGCACTCACTGGCAGTCTTTTGGGGAACAAACCCTGGTACCCCTTTTTGATTCTTACTGCTAGGGAAATAGATCTTGATGCCTCAGTGCTTGAGCTAACACATCTCCTTCCTGGGGATTACTTGCTACTTGACCAAAGAGTGGAGCACTGTAGTGAAGTTTTATTCTTGGAAGATAGAAAAGTTACTACCATAACTCTAGATCTCACTTGAGATGGAGCTCTTGCAGCAGGTAATAACCGTTAGGACTATACCAGGCACTAGGACCCTACAGAAACCTTCCAGCCAGCAGTCCAAGATGGGGCACCCGGATGGCTCCGCCACCACATCGGCCACTGTATAAAGGAGGCGGTCCCCAGCGCCACCCCAGTTCTTTTCCCGCCATCAACCCTGCATTTCAGTTCCATGGACACCTCCTGCTATTTGTTGACCACCATTTTCCAAATGCTCCACACAGTCCTACCTTTTGAGTTTCTCGATCACCTCTTTATGCCTGCTGAGTCTACTGCTACTTACACTCGTATAAAAGCTATGTGCATTCAGCAAACAAATTCTGGCCAAAGATGGCCATTCAGCTTGCCTCCTGTGTTTGGGATCACAGTACAAGTCGACGGCCTTTTCTTCTGTCTCGCTGGCCATCAGACCCCACAAACATTCATTAGGGTCTTGGGCCAAAGACTTGGCCTCTTCTGCCTCACTTTGACGGGCATCTGTTGGCTCTGCCACCGCAAGGCCTCATCCTCCAGTTCGTCAGCCAAGACTGATGATTACGCCAGGAAGCAAGCTGTCTAAGGAAGCACCCTCCACACCACCTCTGTCGTCAGTCGTCCGCTCGGACCAACGACAGCCTCTGACTTCATCTGTCTCCATTCCTTTGGAGCCAGACCAGACGTCAGCCTCACAGCAGTCATCAGCCCCCAAGGGCCTCCGTCAAAGGACCTGATGACAGCTGACCTGATGTCAGGCCTTACCAAGCCTCTAGCCAAGGGGCTTGACACCCAGTTGTCGGCTAAGCCCCAGGCACCTGACCTTCAGAACGAGGACCCAACATCAGTTGATTTGATGAATGGAGGTCCAGTGCCAGAGCCCTTGGATGCCAGAACTGCTGCCAGTCCCTTCAGGGCCAGTCAACCAGGTTCAGCCATCAGGCTCAGTGGTCCCTTTAGTGGAGGTAGGAGCACTCTTTTCAAGTTGGTGGAACACCATCAAGAGTGACCTACTTCCAAAACTAGGACCTACTGATGATACAGGCGGTGGTAGTTTGCAGTCTCAGCTGATTTTCCCCCTCCTCGGCAGAACTCCGCCGCCACCCCTGACAGCAGCCCGCCCGACTCCAGGTGACTCGAGTACTATGGCTCAGATGGACATCAGAGTCACAGGCGCACACATCCTTGTGGTCTTCCTCCTGCAGACAGAGCAGGTCTAGAGACCGTCATTCCCGAGGGCAGAGTAGGTCAAGAGGACATAACTCCGGTGTCACGGCAGGTCTGCTGACTGTCATACAGAACTGTCGGGACTACAGCGGTTCCTTCTTATCTTACGCTTTTCCGAGGATGACCTCCCTCTGCCTTCACTGGATCCCAGGAAGGAGACACCTAGGTCTCCACCTGATGACCCCACCTTCCTTGAGGTTATGAGGCACATCCAGTTCCTCAACCATTGGGAAATGGAAGACCTAGATCTGGAAAGGAGATGGCTGGCTACCGACCCCAAACCGCTAGTCATTCCCCATTGGTAGAACCATTCCTGGATGTGACAAAGCTGGCATGGAAACACCTTCTACTACTCTGGTGGTGCCTAAAAGGACAACTGCCTATACAGAACCCCAGAAATGAGCGCCCTACCTTGGTGAGCACCCCAAGGTGGACTGAGATAGTTCTTACAGCAGTTCATTGCAGGCCCAGCAGCCTCCAAGCATACCAGCCCCAGCCACCAGACAAGGAGTTAAAGAAGACTGACCAGTTTGGGAGGAAGGTGTACACCTCTTCCACCTGTACTGTCAGATTTCTAAATTTCTTGGCACGTATGGTCATCTACCAGAAGTGCCTGTGGCAGAAGGTTGTGGACCTAGCTAAGACACAGCCAGATTCTGATAATAAGTCAGAGCTCTTGGCAGTTTTGCAGTCTGGAGCAGATGTGGATAAACATGTCCTCAGATGTTCATATGACCTGACAGATACAGCAGCCACAGCCGCCGCCTCAGGAGTATGCCTCAGGCGACACTCGTGGCTTTGAGTGTCCAGGTTTAGGCAGGACCTACAGCACACTGTTCTAGATCTGCCATTCCAGGGCCCTGTGCTCTTTGGCCAAGAGGCTGAAAAGATCACTACCGCCTACAGGACTCTGGGAAGGCTGTCTCAGAAGTACACGAAATGTACAAATTGAACCTTACACCCCTAGCGCCATCTCTTCGAAGCACCAAGGACAGCAATCAAAGAAACAGCCTCAACGAGGAGGATTCAGTGAAAAGCACCCCTCAGACAACAGAAACTCGGGACCGTGAATGTTTAAGCAGTCTAGAACTCCTCTCCCCACCCTGTCAGCCTCAGCCTGACTCCTTGCCTGCCCATCCCCTGTTCTCCAGCAGAGTTGTTATGGGAGGAAGTAGAAGGGATTCTCCCTTTACCGCAAGGTTGGATGAGCATCACCACAGATCAGTGGGTGCTGCAACTCATAGAAAGGGCTGTGCCATGGAGTTTTCCCAGTTTTCTTCCGGACAGCCCACCAGTTTACATGACCTGTGCCCCATCCCATACAGGACTTATTGGGGTGGAGATCCGGGCCCTCCTGTCAAAGTGAGCCATTCAGATAGTCCCAGGGGCAAAGATTAGTACTCTCGCTTCTTCCTGGTTCCAAAGAAGACAGGGGACCTTCGTCCCATTCTGGACCCTCAGTCATCTGCACCCGTGCATAGAGTACAAAAGGTTCAGGATGGTGACACTCCGAGGGTTGCTTCCCATGCTACGCCAAGTAGATTGTCTCTGCTCCTTGGACATGCAAGACATGTGCATGCATATAAAGATCCTGCTGTCCCACAGGTAGTATCTCTGATTTGCATTGAAGGAGAGCACTACCAGTTCAGGGCTCTTCCTTGACCTATCTTCAGCACCTTGGGTATTCACCAAGTGCCTGGTGGTAGTAGCAGCAACTCTCAGGAGGCAGGGGCATTACATCCCCTACCTCAGTGACTGGCTATCGGCACCATCCTGAGAACAGCTTTGTCAGACCCTGGAGTGCACCTTCACAATGTTCCAGGATCTTGGTATAACCTTAAATCTCCCAAAGTCTGCCTATGACTGTCTCAGAGGCTCCAATTCATAGGAGCCATCTTGGATCACAGTTCAGGAGAGCCTTTCTCCCTTCAGACAGGGCAGGTCACCTTCAGACTCTGGCTTGGAGATTAGTCTCCATACACCAGGCTCCAGTAAGAATGGTTCTACAACTCCTAGGTCACATGGCCTGCCATAGTCACTGTACCTCTCGCTCATCTGCACAGGAGAACTCTGTAGTGGGATCAGTGAAGGGCGATCTTGACCAGAAGGTCAGGATCTCCAAGGCAGTACACCAATCCTTTACATGGTGGCTGAACCCCTCCTGCTTGGTGACAGTGGCCCCATTCTGGAGCCCCTCCCCTCAACAGAATGTCACCATGAATGCTGGGCACGGGATGGGGTGCCCACTTCAGAACAGTCAGATCCGGGGTCTTGCACATTAACTGAAGGTCTCTACATATCAACGTTATGGAGATGAGGGCTGTGCTGTATGCCTTACAAGTGTTCTAGGACAACCTCCTTCCAGGCCCAGTTCTGGTCCAGATGGACAACATGCCAGTGGTTTTATATATCAGCAAGCAGGGGGAACACGTTCTTTTTTTTTTTTTTTTTTTTACTCATTATTTCTCCTTCTCTCTCCCATCCACCCCCTTCCTCGGGTCCTCAATACACTGGTAGGACTGTGAGGACACCAGCTCTACAGTTGCCCACCTCTACTCATACCTGATCTCTGGATAACCTCTAGGTGGGGTGGAAGAGGCCTGCCCTTACCTCCTTCCGGCCTCCAGGGGCGGGCAGCCAGAGCTGTGTCTCGGCCCCTCCAGTTGTTGACATGAGGCCCGTCTCCTGGCATGGACGTGGGGTATTTTCTTGTTTCTCCCACCCCCACAGACATCCACGCCGGAGAGGACCAATGAGCCAGAGGCGCGTGAGATGCACCTCTGCTTCGGTCCTTGGCCAGCGCCTGCACCTCCATGAGTTCCACCTCCCTGCTGCACTGGCACCACCCATGGTCACCCAGGTGGTGGTGGTATTGTAGCGAGGGGAGGAGCTGCCACCCCTCCCGGAGAAGGAGGAGAGCAGCCCGTCGGGCACTCAGTTCCTTCTCCCCTCCGGCTAGGCCCTCTGGCGACCCTTGCTAGCTACCAAATCTGGTCGGCATTGCAAGTGGTGGCTCTACCAGCTGCACTGGCAGGCCAGCTGACACACATTCTTACCTCCATTTGCAGAGAAACCATGAGGGTCTAGTACTGGTCAGTAGATCACAGCCTGGAACTGTTCAATACATGTCCCAGGTTCTCAGAACACATTAGCAGACAGTCTCAGTCACTCACAGTACCAAGCTCAAGAATGGGAGCTACTTCAATATGTAGTAGACAATCTGTTTGAAGATGAGGACTCAGGCTGGACCTCTTGGCGTTTCCCACTCCAACGCCAAACCCAATTTTGCTCGCTCAAGCTAGGGCCTGGTGTTTTCTTGCGAGGACGTGTTGTCCTTCTCTTGGAGTGGGAGGTTTCTCTATGCCTTTCCACCCTTCCCCCTTCTGCTGAGTCCTCCTCAGATACAGTTGGAACCAGCAACCATGATTTTGGTAGCACCGTTCTGGCCCAGACAGATTTGGTTTCCACTTCTGCAGCAGCTAGTGGTAGAATCCCCAGTCCACTTCCTCTGTTCTCAAGTTTGATTCCAGGAGCAGGGGCTTTCTACAGTAGTTACGCCCAACCTCAGTTATCTGCATCTCCATGCATTGCTCCTGCAAAACTTAGCCAAGTGCAGGTATGTGGTGTCTGAAGGGGTAGCGGAGGTGTTAGTGGCTGCCAGAAAAACGTCTCTGAGGGTCACATATGCCATGAAGTGGAGCGGTTCAGCCTCTGGCTGCTGCCCACAACTTGGATCCATTCTCTTGCGAGTTGAACTGGGTCCTGGAATATCTATTATCCGTGTCTTATTCAGGTCTAAGCTATTCATCCATAAAGGTACATCTTTCCGGCTATATCAGCCTATCATGTACTGGTGGATGAGGCAGGACCTTAGGCGCAGCTAGGTCTGTCACGTACCTGCCTGCGAGGTATCCTGCACATCAAGCTCCTATCTCGGGACCCCTGTTCCCCATGGGATCTGTTGTTTGTGATAGAGAAGTTGACTTTGCCCCTTTGAACCAGCTGTGTGAGTTGCAAGCTTCACTTTCTTTCTTGGAAGACATTATTTTAGTTGCTGTTACTTCAGCCCAGAGGATTTCAAGCTCCAGGCTCTTATGTACAAGGAGTCATATTTAGTTTTCATAGGGACTGGGTGTCCCTTCTCTCAAATCCTAAATTTCTCCTGAAGGTGGTGTCAGAATTTGCTCTCGACCAAGACATTCACCTCCTGTCTACTACCCTGTATACTCCAACAAAGGGGAGGCTGTACATGGTCCATAAGAAAGTCAGACCAGTTGTTTGTGTCCTTTGCTGAACGAATGTTGGGATCTCCGGTCACCATACAGACCATGTCCATGTGGCTGGACAACTCGTTTCTGCCATGAGAAATATGGAAAAACCCTGCCAGGTCCAGTGAGAGGTCATTCAATCAGAGGGATGACGACGTCCTTCGATCGCTCAAAAATGTGTCGGTAGCAGACCTTGTGCCGCAGCCACCTGGAGTTCAGTGCACACATTTGTCCGGCACTATAGTTTGGACATTGCATCCAGAAGGAGGGCAGGTTTTGGCCTGCCAGTTCTCCAGGGATTACTATCATAGTAGCCTGGGGCATCATTACTTCCACTGCCCTTCTGACCTGGTGATATCCCAGTATTGCTTTGGACTCGGTCCTAATGGTTGTTATGTAATGCTCACGAGGCTCTATCTCAAAGTGAGATTGTACAGTTATGTGAGAACTTACCATAACAGTAATTCTAGGAGCGTGGTTATGTTGTTCATTCACACTCTTTGGCATGTCCCTTCTGCTTTAAATCTCGCCAGAAGTCTTCAAGCTGGCTCCTCCGCCCACCGGGTGGTATATACCTCGGCTGCACCCCATGACAGCAGATCTTCCTTTCCACTTGGAGATTCAGGTTGCCTTCCTTGTGCTGTCGCATTTTAGAGCCATGGCTTCAAACCTTCGGTTTTGCGAAACTCATTGTGCGCATTAGTGATCGCAAGTTTGCAGCTTTGATCATGGAAGAAAAATCTTCCCGATTTTGTCGGTGTCCATGTGGCCAGAAGATGTCGCTGTACTGATACCCCCATACTGCACGCGTCTACTGCCTCGGTATCGGCCATGACACCTCAACTTGCAGTCTCTGCTTAGCTTTTCATCCCAATGTCCTTGACGACTGTCTTGCACGCCTGAAACTGGGAAGCCAGAGAGAGAATCCTCCGGTAAAATCCAAAGAGGAGGCTCTGTGGCGGTTTCCGTGGCTGCGGGATCCCTTGTGTGGAACAGAGCACTGCAAGTGTTCAAGAGCAGGCAGCTTGTGCCGCTGAGTCTTTTCAGAGCTTTTCGTTTCACTTAACTTGGGCTTCACCTTCTCGGGATTCCTTCCGGAGTTGTGCCAGTCTCTCCCTACCAAGGGAGAGGTCTGCGTTCACACTCCTCTTGATCCCGCAAATGGGAGAAGGATCCGTGCGTCTTCGTCTCGACAGAGGCAGTCTTGAGAGTGGGAGATCTCGGTCCCAGGAACATGCGGTCTCGACTTGGTAGATCACTTCTTTGGCCGCCAGCTTTTGGACTTACCGTCAAGCCAGCCGACTGAGGGTTTGATCGACGACGGGATATTGTCATCAATCCTATTGACCCTTTGTTGCTGACTCAATGACAACTCCTAGGAAAGGACTCGGTCCTTGTTTTCCCGATGAAGAGACCCAGCCTGCTGGAGTCCCTTTGAGGAACCAGTCCCGGCTGTGGGAAGTCACCAGCCCTGCGGTGTCTCTCCTCCGACCAAGTTGGCCTGCCTGATCTCGATCAAGGTCTAGGACCCCCTTGACCGACAGGCCGAGGAAGAGCCGTAAGCACTCAAAAGAGGCAACACCATCAGTCATCCTCGTCCTCCTCAGATGAGGAGGCTCCGTGGAAACTCTGGAGCTACAAGGACCTCATGTGGCAGCAGCTGATTTTGTAAGGGCATAAGCCTACCCAGCTTCTACCAGCCATTACTTGGCTTCGCCTCCTAGGCCAAGCCAACTCCTTTGGAGCCGACTCAAATTGGTTCCTCAGCCCCATGGAGCCGGCAAGACCACCTGTTCAGCCTAAACCGGTCTCTCCACCTATTGCGTGGAACCATCGCCCAAACAGCCTGTGGAGGGCTCCTTCCAAGGAAGACAGACTGGACACCAGGCTTCCCTGGCGATTATCGGTCATGGTCACCCCAGACTGCCCCCGGCAGTGAAGGTGAGCCTGGGCAGGGACCATTGTACTCGGATTCCAGCGCCACCGGTTTGCATCACATCCAGGTGATGATGAATCAACTCACTGGCAGAGAGATGGAGGAAGGTCCTCGCCTTCCAAGGGATCCTTTGCCTCATCTCTGAATCTATAGGGATGCCCCTGGAGCCAGTCCAGAAAAGGCGGAGTACCCTCTCACGGACATCCTGAAGAGAGGGATACCCAGATGGAGGCCTTTCCAGTGGCTGAGGCCATTGTTGGCCCGGCCCTTGAACCATGGCGCCTGCCTCTTGTCCAGCTCCATTTGCCCGCATGGCCTGCAAGTCGTAGCGGTGCCCATGGGGTCCCTAGTGGGGTTCACAGAGCACCCTTCGTCCGAGAGCCTGGTAAACTGTGGTCTGTATTCAGGCATACTGGCAGTTCTGCCAATACTGACCGACTGACCTGATAAAGAGTCCAAGCTCTTGAACCATTCACCCAGGAAGTTTCATGCGGCTTCCTCCTTGGGCCTTCATCAGGCAAGTTCGGCCATCATCATGGCACATTTCTCTCATGCCGTTCTAGGGTCATTAGATGAAGTCCTCCCACATCTCCCTGTGGACATGCAGACCACGGTCAAGCAGGTTCGAGATCAGGGCCAAGCTGTTCCAAAACAGCAGCTTCAGACAGCCCTGGACATTGGGGATTCGTGTTCCCGCTTGATAGCAGCTGCAATGCTCTCTCATCACAGGGCTTGGCTGAGGCTGTCCTCCTTTCTGGCAGATACCCAGCACAAACTAGCTGATATGCCCTTCCTTGGGACCAACTTGTTCGGCCCAGGAGTGACCGGTCACCTTCAGTGCATTGAGCAGTCCAGCGCCACCTTGGACGCTACCCTCTGCCAAGAGTTCTTCAGGCAAGAACCAGCAGAGGAAAAGAAAAAGCCTTTTGGCATTTTTCCCTCTGGCTCAGCAGTCCTCCTTCCAAGGAGGACAGCAGCACCAAGCAGGCTCAGGCTTGGCGCCCTTAGCCCAAGCCCGTCCCCAACAGGCCCATAAAGGAGGCAGAGGTTCTGGTCCTGGAGCCTTCTCCTCAAGCCTGCTCAGTGACGGACGGGGCTGCCAACCCTCTCCCATCATGCCAGCTCTGGGTCCTCCTGTGGGGGCCGGCTCTGCCACTTTCTTTCTGCCTGGTCCGTTATCACCTCGGACAGGTGGGTTCTGGAAGTGGTCAGTCAGGGACTGCCTCTGAATTCGAGCAGTATCTTCCAAGCGAGCCCACGCCCTTGGGAGGAACAGTATCTGCTCAGACCCAGTCGGCTCTCAGAGATGACATCATTCCGCCCTCCTCAAGAAGACAGTAGCTCCAGTGGCAGATCCTCCAGCGTACCCAGGCTTTGTCTCCAGGTACTTCCTGGTGCCCAGGTGGATGGGGGTCTGGTGCCCTATTCTAGAACTGCACGACCTGAATCAATATCTCAGGTCATGCACCTTCCAGATGGTCACTCTGTCCCAGATCATACCATCCTTGGAGCGAAACATGGTTTTGTTCACTGGATCTGCAGGACGTGTTCTTTCATGTCCCACTCCATCTGTCCCATCAGCGGTTCCTCTGCTTCAGGTTCGAAGGGAACCTGTATGAGTTCAAAGTCATGCCGTTTGGCCTGTCATCGCCCCATGGGTCTTCATCAAATGCATTGCAGTGGTGGCGGTCCATCTCCAGCGGGGGGCGAGAAGATTTATCTCACCTTGACGATTGGCTCTAGCAGGATCCACGCAACAGAGGTGGAGAAGTCCAGGGACCTGGCCTTCCAGACCTGCTCCCAACTCAGCTTCCTGATCGAGGCCAAGTCGGAACTTGTGCCATCTCAGATAATGGGCTTCATCGGGCAGACCTCCACTCTTGTCAAGCCAGAGCTTGTCTGCCGGTGGACAGGGTGGAGGTTCTTTTCTCCTTGCCCAATCATTTCTGGTTGGGCACTTGCTCCTGCCCGGGACTTTCTGCGCCTCTGGGTTACATAGTGCATGTACCCAGTGGTCCATTTGGCCCAGTTGCACATGCTTCTCTCCAATGGGAGCTGGTCACCAGTGGACCTCAGCGAAACGCTCATTTCGCCAGCTGGTAATTGTAACCCAGAGGATGTGGACGCTCTCAATGGTGAACCGCCCAGACCGGTTGCAGGAAGAGATCCCGCTTGTCCGCCCCCAGCCGATGGTCATCCTTATGACCAATGCCTCTCTCATGGGCTGGGAGCCCATGGGGACCAAAGGCCCATTGGCTCCTGGACCCCGAGGAGTCCCGATGTTGCATCAACCTGTTGGAGCTCAGAGCAGTCAGATTGGCACTGTCAGCTTTCGCTCCTCAGCTCTGGGGTCAAGTGGTTCAAGTCCAGACGGACAATACCACGATCATGTACTACCTCAACAAACAGGGCGGCATGCACCTCATTTGCTGTGCAAGGTGGCGCCTGCATCTGAACCCTCGTGAGCTGGTTGGAGGCAGATCTCCTAGCCTAACTTTGATCCCAAGCTTTTATGCCCAGCAAGGGTTGGAATCATGTTTGCGCATGTAGAAGGGACAAACATTACAGAGATTACCCTCTTGAAAGCCTTCTTAAAAATGCAACCATAAGAGACCTTTACTGTGCATGTCGCTTTTTCTTCCCTTTAGTTCCCCAAATTATTTAGGATTCACTAGCCGTCTACTGAGTGTATGTAAATTTTACCTTCTTTAATTTTTTAACCATTTTGCTTTAAAATTATATTTTTCATTCAGTATTTTTCTTTCCTTCTCTTGGTAAAAAAGGTACTGAGGCAGCTGAGGCAGACACACAGTAGTTATACTATCGGTGCCCATGGTACCATATGTTTGGTGCCTGCACATGTGCAAAGTGCTTAACCCAAAAGTTTTGGTTCCCACAATGTCAAAGGGCCTTCATCTCAAACACCAAAGAGTGTGGCCTGAGAAGATATTCATGAAACTCTAGAGTTACGGTAAGTAGCTTTCCTTTTTCACCTTGATATTCCCTCTAGGAGAAAGATGCAGGTTGTTTCTAAGGGCATGGATACAGTTCACTCTCCACACTCTCCACTGGAAATGCTGATTCATCGGATGTCTTTAAGCTAGCTCTTCTCACCACCTGGGCAGTATAACCTCTGGCCCTGCTCTGTGGTGTCATATCTTTCTTTCCACTGGGAGGGATGAGTCTCTGCCTTTGCAGCTCTGCATTCGAAGAGGGGCTGACTTAAATAAGATGACCAATAGAGAGTTAGCTGAAGGCTGGCAAGAAGTACAGGTGAGGAGGTACAGCAAAGTGGACAAGCATTACGGATGTAATGCTTGAAGCAACATCTCATTGTAGTTGAGAGAAAAGCAAGAGCAAAAGAAGGAGGAAACCACTTTGGTTCTCAAAACAGTAGCAGAAAGGTCAGAGCCAAAAGGCTGGCCTTCAGGAAATATAAGGGAATGCAGCAGGATGAAGATAGGAGGCATACCAAACTCCCTAAGGGAAGCAGGAAGGCAGTAAGGCAGGCAAAGGCCCAAACCGAGGAAACACTAGCACGAATAGTAAAAGAAGGGGACAAGACTTTGTATAGATACATTAGTGAAAGGAGAAAGTCTAGAGAGAGTATTGCTAAGATCAAAGGGATAAGGGGAGAGTGTGTGGAGGAGGACCAAGGAAAAGCATCTATCCTAAATAGATACTTCTGCTCAGTATTTACTGAGGAGAAGGGAAGGCAGGCCCTACAGCTCAGCACCATGGACATGGGGAGGGAGGTGTGCACAAAAGAAAGGGTCCTACAAGAGCTCACTAAGCTCAGGTGGACAAGACAATGGGACCTGATGGCATACATCCCAGGGTACTAAAGGAGCTAAGGTGGAACTAGTGGAGCCATTATCAGAACTGTTTAGTGAGTCTTTGAGCACAGGAGAGGTCCCAGAAGACTGGAGAAGGACTCATGTGATCCTGCTTCATAAGAGTGGTAGCGAGGAGGAGATTGATTAACAAGCTGGGTAGGCTTGGGGTGGGTCAGAAGTTGGTCAACTGGGTGGCAAACTGGTTGGCGGGCAGAAACAGAGAGTGGTGGTAAACGGTATACAGTCAGAAGAGATGCAAGTCACAAGTGGGGTACCTCAGGGATCAGTCCTGGGGCCAGTCCTCTTCAATATCTTCATCAGTGACATTGCAGATGGACTGGAGAGTAAAGTTTGTCTGTTTTGCAGATGACACCAAGATCTGCAACAGAGTAGATGATCCAGATGGGGTGGACAGAATGAGAAGAGATCTGGATAAACTGTCAAAATGGTCTGAAGAGTGGCAACTGGGGTTTAACGCAAAGAAGTGCAAGATCATGCCCATAAGGAAGATAAACTCTGAAGCCACCTATAGGTTGGGAGGGAGTTGCTGGCAATCACAAGGGAAGAAAGAGACTTGAGCATCAGCATCACAGATTACCTGAAATCATCCAAGCAGACCACTAAAGCAGTAGTTGAGGCTCGTAGGATGTTTGGGTGTATTAGTAGGGGTATCACAAGTAGTAAGAGGAGGTAATAATCCCTCTTTACAAGACACTAGTTAGGCGTCATCTGTGGTACTGAGTGCAGTACTGGAGACCGCACCTGCACAAGAACATTAACAAAATGGAGGCAGTCCAGAGAAGGGCAACCAAAATGGTGCAGAAAACATACAAGGACAGATTAACAGAGCTCAATATGTGTACCCTAGAGCAAAGGAGGGAGAGTGGTGATATGATCGAAAATTCAAACACCTTAAGGGCATTAACAAGGCGAAAAGTCTAACATGTTTCAATATAGGAAAAATAGCAGGACAGTAGGACACAGCATGAGATTAGAGGGAGGCGATTAAGGGTTATGTGAAAGGAGTTCTTTTTCACAGAAAGGGTGGTGGATGCATGGAATGGCTTACCTCAGGAAGTGGTGGATATGAATACAGTGCAGGACTTCAAACAGGCATGGGATAGGCATAAGAGAGCAATACAGACAGTATGACTAGATAGGCCATTGACAGAATACAGGCCTATGGCACATTCATGAGTAGAAAAAATGGGCAGAGTAGATGGGCCTTGCAGTCCTTATCTGCTGTCAACTTCTATGTTTCCCTTAATGAACTGGCAAAAAAAAGTCTTCTAAACTTGATCATGAAACTTTATTGCTTGCATTCATTCACTTCTTTGTTCTGGCTGTGCCTCATGGGCCGGAAAGTTTGGCTTCGGAGAAAATAAAATGGAGGAAGCAACGCATATGCTTGACTTCGTTTTGTGTCACGTGCCAACAACAGATGTCAAACACTGACCCCACGTGTCCTGTCTTGGTTCACAGCACAATGTGGAGAAGATGTGGCCCTTTTCAGGGGATGCTTCTAGAGTCGCCAGATGATCACGTGTGCAGCTTCTCCTATGGAAACTGACGAAAGGACCTAAAACTGTGACTGAAAACCCACAAGAAGACTCAGTGGCTGCTTCAGCAAGTATCTTTTGGCCTTGGCGCTGCTCCTGGTTGGGGCCAGCATTGGAGGGTCTTTCATGGAGGGGTTCTGCGATATGTGCCAAGCCTGCCAGACCTTCACAGAGAGCCCTTCTCACCATGGTAAAAGCACAAGTGCCTCCAGCACCTGTCGTGTAACTGAGAGAGATTGTGATACTCCCAATCCCTCAACTGCTTGACCTCTTGACTCTGGTTGAGCCCCTTCAGTTGAGGGGTTGACCAACAGTTCCTGGGTGGCTCCATCAAGCTCGTTGAACTTAGCACTGGTCAAGCAAGCTGTCAGTATTTTCTCAAGCCTTTTGACTAGTTGTCAGCGATCGACAGAGTCGATCTCCCAGACCCTGTTCTCCTGGTCCTCACTCAGGAGGACATGGCTCAATCGGTGTCCCTTACTGGTTCTGCTCGGGACCAGCCTCCACCAGTGGTTGTACCTCTAAAGCTGATGCTTGTAAGTATGGCTCAGCATGTGGTCTACACTGACCCTCTGGAGGCTTTTCTCAATGTTGGCCCTCTGGTCAACAGTCAAGATAAGTGCTGCTCCCACTCTCAGAATCCACTCGACTGGGAGGTGCTACCATGATGCTTCTTGAACTCCTCATCCTCAGGCGAGAGAGGCACTACGAGGAGCTCCTCTGGCAGCAGTGGATCATTGCAAGGTGGGATGAGGGCTCTGCCCCTGGACCTTTAGTCACCTGGCAGCCACCTGTAATGCCCACATTGGTTCACCCTCAGCAGATGTCTGCAGCATCTGCCTTGCCACCTGTGGGTGGAGCTGCCTCCACTGCGGCATTGGCATGAGCCCCAACTACAGACTCCTGTGCTGCAGCCAGCTTGCCAGGCCAGCTGTCATTGAAAATCGCCCAGTTAGAAGACATTAGACTGTCCATGGCAGCAAACAGTCAAGGGCCATATCGAGAGTTCTCAGACAAGTCATCCATGTTGTCTCGAAGACCCATACCTTGAAACTGGCTTTGGTCAAGAAATTGTCCACCGACCATGGGCCAGTGTCTTTTAGAGCTCTCCTCTGCCTTATGTTGGAATCCATGAATGTGTCCTTGGAGCCAGTACAAAAGTGGGCTAAATGCCCCTTTACTGATATCCTGGACAAGGATGATTCCTGGGGTTGCCTTTCCGTGTCTTTTGGAACCAGCCTGGAGCTTTGGTAGTATCCAGCCTGGCACCCCCACCTGTATGGTCTGTAAGTATATTTGTCCCTTTCAGGGTTCTTGGCCCTACACTGGCTAAAGGTTGGTCTCAGACTTGGCCTTCTGGAATTCTGGAGGTCATGGGGACGTGGACAAGTCCCACCCTCCCACTGACAAGGAGTCGAAGAAGCTTGACCCATGTGGCCAGAGGTCAATGCCATCTCCTCTTTGGGACTGTGTCAGGTCAGCTATGCTGTCCCTAATGGTCAACTTTGGTCATTCCCTGTTGGGAGTGCTGGTTGAAATCCTACCTCACATCCCCTGCCAATAAGCAGCTGCTGGTGAAGTTAGTCAAGGACCAGGGTTAGACACTGGCTAAACACTAGCTCCAGCTGGCCTTGGACATGAGTGACTCTTGTGCCCATACCCCTGGTAGCGCCTGTCATGATGCAGCGTATGACCTAGCTGAGGCCCTTCACCTGCTCTGCAGATACTCAGCACAGGCTGGACAGTGTTCCCTTCTTGATCACCGACCTGTTTGGCCCTGGGGTGGAAGGACATCTCGCTCGGATAGAAAATAGCCCCACTCTGGATTCTGTGGCTTCATCCTAGAAGGTCTCTAAGGTATGGAAGCCTAAAAGAACCTTCCAATATCACCTCTTGGAAGGCTGTTTGCTGGCACTAGGGGCTCACTGCACTAGGTGAAATGCTCAACACTTTTCTGGACTGTATTGTACAGTTTAAAATAAAAGGTGCTCTACTTGTGTCTTGTGTAGAATTGTACTAAGTTTAGTGGTACTGACCCTGTGTAGTAAAATATTGAGTCTTTCAGCCACAGCAGCCTTAAGCTGGCCCCGTAGGAGTAATACCAGGCATGACACCCAAAAGCCAAGTTCAGTGGTCAGGGCTGAAAAGAGATGGGGGAGTAGAGAGTTGTATGCCTCCTTCCCACTCCAAAGCTGCCCAATAACAGATTGAGGAGGTGTCATCCTCTCACCAGCTTCTTGTGGGGGTCAGTTATGCCACTTTTGGCCGCATTGATCCATCATTGCAATGGACAAGTGGATACTGGAGGTGGAAGACTGTTGACTGTCAACCGAGGCTCTCCCACCTTACCAGCTCCACCCTCCTCAGGACTCCATAGTGTCACATGACACGTTAACCCTTGTTCAGCTCTTGAGCAAAGAGCCATAGTCCATGTCCCAGACCCTGCAAGTCAGGTATGTGTCCAGGTAATTTCTGGTCCCAAAGCGTGCGGGGGCTGGTGTCCCATACTGGATCTGCCTGATCTGAACCAGTTTATGGGAAATGCAAGTTCAGGATTGTCACTTTGAGCCAGGTAATATGATCCCTAGAGCAGGACATGTGGTTCTACTCTCTGGGTCTCCAGGATGCATTGTTCCATGTCCCAGTCCATTTATCCTACTGGCAGTGCCTTCAGTTCAAGCGTAGAAGGGGCTGTCTGTCAGTTCAGGTCATGCCTTTTGGCCTTATGTCACCCAGGGTATTTACCAAGTGCATGGCAGTGGTGGCAGCCTTCCTGTGGCGTCAGGGTGTATCCCTACCTGGATGACTGGCTGATAGCCAGGATGTTCATGGAAGCCGTGGAGAGTCCAGTGATCTGGCCCTCCAGACATGCAAGGACTTGGGCCTCCTGGTCAACCTGGACAAGTCTGAATTGATACCCTCACAAGTTATCAAGTTCTTTGGGGCAGAACCAGACTCCCTGAGGGAGCCCATCTCCCTGTGGCTTGGGCTTAGAACCTTGCCTCCTTTGCCTGATCATTTCAGGTTGGCGGCTCATACCCTGTTCCGGACTTCCTGTGGCTGCTGGGGTACATGGCATCCACCACCAGCAGGGTCCATTTGGCATGCTGGTGGGTGTGCCACCTGCAGTGGAAGCTGGCCCACCAGTGGCCCCAGCAGCTAGGTTATCTGGACCAGCCTGTCTTATTGTCCCAGCTGATGTGGAGTGCAGTCCAGTGGGGCTGGTCCCTCACCATCTGGAGGAAGGAATCCCATTTTGTCCACCCAGAACTAACTGTCATGCTCACACGGCCTACATCTATGGTAGGTGAGGAGCCCACATGATGAACCACAGAGCCCATTGGTTCTGGTCACTCTGGGAGTCCCACCACAACATCAACGTGCTGGAGCTCTGTGCAGTGTGGTTTGCACTCATGGAATTTGCTTCTTTGGTCAGGGTTCAGGTTGTACAGGTCCAGATGGACAATACCGTGACCATGTTTTACCTGAACATTCAGGGTGGAATTCAGTCCTCTCCTGTGTTGGGTAGCCTTCTCGCCTGGACCCTCATTTGCAGCCTGAGTGAAGCTCTCCTGGGATACATATCACAGGAGTGAACAGTCAGCTGACAGATGCTTTCAGCCAGGTGGGAGATATGTCACACAAGTGGTCCTTGCATCAGGAGGTGGAAAGCCACCTGTTCTTCCAGTGGGGCACCACTCTGGTGGACCTGTTTGCCTCCTGGGAGAACAGAAGCTGAAGCTTTCTAGGGACATGGATATGTTGTTCAGTCCACACTTTCTGGCAGGTACCTTGCCACTTTAAGATGTGCTGGAAGGTCTTCAAGCTGGCTTCTCCCATCCACCGGGTGGTATAACCTTCAGCCTTGCCCCATGACTCCAGATCTTCCTTATTGCTGGAAGCTCAGGTTCCTCCTTAGCGCTCTCACGTTTTGTAGGCCCTGGATCTTAAATCTTTGGATTTTTCCCCAAACTTTCCTTAAATTCATCAAGTTTGGTCTCCTCCACCTTCTCTCATGGCTCGATGGAAGACAGGTCTGTTCCCAGTTCCATCGGTGCCCTTGCGAACAGAAGATGTCATGCACCAACCCCAGGCCACGTGCATTTACTGCCTCAGGCATGACCACGATCCAGAGCTTGCAGTCTGTATCTGTCCTTCTCTGCATCAGTGTTCGAAGACCACGCTGCCCAACTCCAGCTGAGGCGACTGGAGAAACAGTACCCACGGTCAAATTGAAGGAGGCCCATTGGGTAGAGTCCACAGCAGCGGGCTCAGTGGAACAGCTAGAACAGCTTGAACACTGCCCTCGAGGAAGAGGTGGCCCAGGCGCAACAAGCTCTTCAGCCTTTATTCCGTTCAACTGGGCTCTTCTTACACTGCTTCCTTTTGAGGGCTGTACCAGTCCCTCTCGACTAAAGGGAGGGTCCTTCTGGTCCCGGAAGAAGGAACTGAAAAAAGTAAGACCAACTGTCGACATTCTTAGGAGGCGGGAGAGATCTCGTTCTCTGGACCGTCGGCTCTCGACTTTGGTGGTTGTCGCGGCCGGGCCAGTGGTTTCACGGTGTCCCCATCAGACCAGTTGGCCAAAACACCTGTCAATGCAGCGCAGATTTTTCTCGAGCCCACCCTAGGTTGTCGAATGAGTAGGCTGACAACTCTTTGTCTCAGACACCAGTGCTTCCGGTGCCTTCTGGAGACTCTGCTCAGCCTCCTGAGCGAGTTTCAGGCCCAGGACCCTGAACCGTCAGGGCAGTGGGTCTCCCCTCCCCTTTGTCAGTCCACCGTCAACATCGCCACTGCTAGAGATCTCTGTCTCTGACCATGTCCGCGTTGGTAAACCGCCACGCCGGCGTGTTAGTCCAAACATTGTAGTGGTGCATTCTCTTCTTCCTCTTCCTCAGCTGAGGAGAGTCTCCGCACAAGGTGCGTTGGCGCTATGAGGATTTAGTGTGGCAGCAGCTCATTCTGACTGTCTCTAAGCTGATGCTTTCTGCGCTGGCTGTTAAGTGGCTGTTACCGAATGACCGACTCCGCCACCATTTCCTCAGTCGAGGAGCCAGTTCGTGCTGCTGGCTCAGCCAAACCAGCTCTCCCGCCCATTGTGGTGGAACCACCGCCTCCTCAGATGAAAACAGGATGCCATCCAAGACTTCTCAGTCAGCTTCGGGTCTGCCCCATCAGCTGTCAGTCCACACTCACCCCGATCGGCCTCGGCAAGTAGATTGGCTTGGGTGGTTGCCAGCTGTATGCAGACTCTTCAGAGTGTGAAGACTCCTTGTTGCACTCTGTCCAGTGGATCTGGAGTCCTCGGGGGGTAGGGTCTCTCCATGGACAAGAGCCCTTCCTTGTTCCTTGGTATTCTTGAGCCCTCTAGGAGACTGTCGGGATGCACTGAACACGTGCAAAACTGGGCCAGATATCCCTTGGTGGAGATTCTGGATAAAGGGATTCCCCACGGAGGCCCTCCCTCTTGCTGAGGCCATTGTCGGTCCAGCACTACAGTTATGGCAGCATCCAGCCTCTTGCCCAGCGCCATCGGCCTGGATGGGCAGCAAGTATGTGGTCCCCACAGGTTCCCTCTCAGGCTTCACGGAGCACCCCTGGCGAGGGGTTGGTGGCAGCCTCTGTTTTTCAGCACTCTGGCAACACCGGGATGTGGACAAACCTCCAGATCAGGAATCCAAAATTTGGACCACTTGGGCAAAAAGTTTATGCTGCCTCCTCATTGGGCCTTCACCAGGCCAGCTTGGCTGTTATGATGGCACACTTCTCACATGCCTTGTTGGGCTCCCTGGATGAGGTGCTTCCTCATCTCCGGCTGACCTCAAACTACGGTCAAGCAGGTCCAGGATTAGGGAAGGTTGGTGGCTAAGCAGCAGCTCCAGACTGCGCTGGATATTGGCGATTCATGTACGCATTCCGTAGGCGGCCACAGTGGCCATGCGCCTCAGCGTTTGGCTGCAGATCTCAACCTTCACGGTGGATACCCTTTCTGGACACCGACCTATTCAGGCCCAGTGTGGAGGGTCACCTCCAGCGCATTGAGAAATCCAATGCCACCTTGGATTCTGTCACATCTACTCAGAAGGACAAGGGCCTTTGTTACCAGAAGCATAAACCCTTTCATCCCTCCGCTCCTGCAGCTAGACCAGCCCAGCAGCACCAGCAGCAGGAGCCAGCAGTCTCAGATTTGGTGCCCTAGAGCCAAGTCTGTGGCTTCATAGTTAAAACCCAGGGGAAGGGTTCGGTGACTCCTTGGCTGGACCACTGTCCTTCAAGCCTGCCCGGTAACTGGTTGCGGGGTGTTTCCCCAACCCCATCACACCTCTCCTGGTTTCCCCATGAAACTTGGCAGCAACCACTTCCTTTCCACCTGGTCCGCTATCACCATGGACGCTGGGTCTGGAAGTGGTTGGCATGGATTTGCCTCTGGAATTCAAGCAGGTCTCTCCCTTTCGAGACTACGCCATAGGGGGGCTAACGGGTCCGCAGCCTCCCAGTCGGCTTTCCGAGATGACTTTGATCAGCTACTCCTCAGTGGTGTTATTTGCAAGATGGCGGATCCTCATCCCAACCAGCGTTTGTTTCCAGGTATTTCCTGGTCCCGAAATAGACGGGGGAGGGGCTGGCACCCATTCTAGATCTGCATGATCTAAACCAGTTCTTAGGCCACACACCTTCCGGTGGCAACTTTGGCACAGATAATACCACCTCTGGAGCAAGGAATGTGGTTCTGCTCCCTGGGTCTTCAGGATCGTTCTTCCACGTCGCGACCCATCCATCCACCGGCAGTTCCTCCGCTTTAGGGCAGAGGGAACCTGTTACAGTTCCGAACCATGTCCATTGGCCTTTCTTAAGCCCCAGGGTCTTCACCAAATGCATGGCAGTCATGGCGGCGTTCCTGAGGCTCTGGGGGTCTGGGTATACTTACCTGGACGACTGGCTGATAGCAGGTCCCTCCAGGCTGGAGGTGGAGCGGTCCACGGATCTGGCCCTCTGGACTTGCTTAGACCTTTGGCCTCCTGATCAATGAAGCCAAGTCAGAATTCGTGCCTGCACAGGTGATCCAGTTCATCAGGGCAGAGCTCTACTCCTGCCAAGCCAGCGCCACGGCTCCCGGCAGACAGGGCGGAGGTTCTCTCCTCCTTTGCCCAATCATTTCTGGTTGGGCAATTGCTCCCTGCCCAGGACTTTCTGTCTCTCCGGGCTACATGGTGGCCTGCACCAGCGTGGTCCGATAGGCCCGCTGGCATATGCACTCTTTCCAGTGGGAACTGGCCAGCCAGTGGTCTCAGCACTCAGTTCATCTTGACCAGCTGGTCTCTGTGACCCAAAGGATGTGGGCGGCCTCCAGTGGTGGCTCATCCCATCCCACCTGCAGGAAGGGATCCTGTTTGTTTGCCCCAAGCCAATGGTCATCCTGATGGGTTGGGTGCCCATCTGGGGAGCACAGAGCCCACGGACTCTGGTCCCATATTAGTTCAATGCCACATCAACCTGCTGGAGCTCTGGGCGTTCCGGCTGGCCCGACTGCCCTTCGCTCCATTTGTTTGGAATCAAGAGTGGTCCAGGTCCAGAAACAGACAGGAAGGGGTCGCCCCTTGCAAGGAAGCTCTTCGCATTTGGTCCTTTGTGATCAGCCTGAGGTGGATCTCCTAGCCATTCTGTGGGCAGGAGCCTTCAACAGTGTGGCGATGCCCTCAGCCGGATAGGCGATGCATCTCATGAGTGGTCTCCTGCTGGAGGTAGTGCAGGATTTGTTCTTCCACTGGGGCACTCCTCAGGTGGACCTGTTCACCTCCAGGTAGAAGCGTGAAGCTGTACCATGCCCACCCCCAGCAGAGTTCACTGCAGGAGGATGCCTTCTCGATGCCATGGACCCAGACCTCTTCTATGCCTTCCCTCCTCTGCCCTTGATCCACAGGGTGCTCCTCAAGATTAGGAGGGCAAGGCACAGGTGATCCTGGTAGCCCGGACTGGCCTCGCTAGTTCTGGTATCCAGATCTCCTCAGCCTCAGTTCCAGGCTCCGAGGCGTTTCAGCCCACCTGGACCTGCTCTCCTTCGATCAGGGAAGGTTTTCCACCCAGACCTTCAATCCCTGCACCTGATGACCTGATTCTGAGCAGCTTGAGTTCCAGGCTTGGGTCTTCTGACGAGGTCCTCAACGTCGTTGAGGCATCCCGCAAGGAGTCGACTCAGGAAATGCTATGCCTTCAAATGGAAGAGATTCTCAGATTGGTGTCAGGGCAAGGGTTAGACCCCTCATCCTGTCCGCTGGCTAGCATTTTGGATTACCTGTGGTCAGTCCCCTCTCCCAGCAGGGGCTTGATTCGATGACCCTCAAGGTGCACCTGGCAGCCATCTCTGCTTACCAGTCGCGGGACAATAAGTAGTCGGTGGTGCAGAAGAAGGTGGTCTGGCACTTTTAGGGCCTAGATCACATATCCCCTCTGGTCGGTGAACCACCATCTCCATGGGATTTACTGCTGGTAACGGCTAAGCTCATGGGCAAGCCATTCGAACCTATGGACAAGTGTGACATCCCTCACCTGTCATGGAAGACTGCCTTCCTGGTGGCTATCACTTCAGCCAGAAGTATTGGGAGCTCCAGGTGCTTTCTATTGAAGCTCCCTACCTGGTCTTCCACAGGGACAACATAGAAACATAGACTTTGATGGCAGATAAGGACCACTTGGCCCACCCAGTCTGCCCATTTCCTACCTACTGGATAAGCTGCAGATTCTAGTTAACCAATAGCCTATTTCCTGCAACCCCACTATAATTGCCTTATGTCTGTCCCATGCATGTTTGAATTCCTCCACTGTTTTAGACCCCACAACCTCTCCAGGAAGGCGGTTCCATGTGTCCACCACTCTCTCCGTGAAAAAGAATTTCCCCACATTACCCCTGACAAGGTTGTCCTGTGCCCCACCCGAAATTTCTTCCAACGGTGGTGTCAGAGTTTCACCTGAATCAGGTGTTGAGACTGCTGGTGTTCTACCCCAGTCACATCTCAGATGCTGAGTACAGGCTCCATACCTTGGAAATGAGGACGGCTCACCTACTATAAAGGGTGTACGGTGGAAGTTTGGGGAGAGGTTAGCTAGCTGTTTGTCACTTACACTGAAGCTGCACCTGGCAGACCTGCAGCAAAGTGGTTGATTGGCAGGTGGATCACTTCCTGCATTGATCTCTGCTATAGGTTGGCAGGTAGGGAGCCTCCCATAAGGCTTAGGGCTCATTCCACTCATCATACTGCTGCGTCGGTGGCTGTTCTAGGGATGTCCCTATCCGGAAATCTGCAGGGCTGCTACCTGGAAGTCAGCATGCACCTTCATTTCCATTGCCACATCGACCTTGAGTCCGCCGGGATGCTGGTTTTGGGGCCTTAGTTCTCCAGTCCGGTTTCCTAAGTAGGGTGTGTGTGCTTGCCTCCTCCTCCCAGAGAACTGCTAGGAGTCTGCCAGATAGTGTGGATTGAACAACATATCCATATCCCTAGAAAACAGGTTGCTCACTTGTAACAGTAGTTCTAGGAGTGGTATCGTTGTTCATCCACAGGACCCACCGACCTCCTGGCTTGGCGCACACACCTGGCTTCCAGCGGGTAGATCTGGCATCATGGGGCGGAGCTAATGGTTATACCACCTGGGTGGCTGGGAGGAGCCAGCTTGAAGTCCTTCTGGCACATCTTAAAGCGTAAGGTACCTGCCAGATAGTGTGGATGAACAACATATATCACTTCTAGAACTACTGTTACAGGTAAGTAACCTGTTTTTGCTCGCTCCCCACAGTCCAAGACACTGTTGGGGATGCCTTCACAAGGCCCTGGAACCCAGGCATCATGTCTGCCTTCCTCTTGATCCACAAGGTGGTGGTCAAGGCCTTAAGGACAAGGTGCAGATGATTCTGATAACTCCAGACTGGCCCAGACAATTCAGGTATCTGAATCACCTCAGCCTCAATAGCAGGCCTGTATGGTGGTTGCCTCATCCTTCGGACCTGCTGACCAGACGACAGGAAGGTACTGCACCCAGACCTTCACTCCCTGCACCTGACTGCTTAGTTCTTGAGCAGTTAAGAGTTCAGGCCTTGGGTCTTTTGGAAGCTGTGCTCCACATTGTGGAAGCCTCCTGGAAATAGTCGACTCACAGGTGCCAAGGGTTTTAAATGGAATAGGTTTTCCATTTGGTGCGGGACAAGGTGCTGATCTTCCTCCCCTGCCCTGTGGCAAACTTCCTGCAGTGCCTTTGGTCCATCTGTCCATCAGGACTGCGAGCAGTGACCCTCAAGGTGCAGCTGTCAGCCATCTGTGCATATCAGGCTTGCGCTGGTATGCCAGTGGTGGTCCAGGAGAAGGTGGTCAGGTGCTTTTCATGGGCCTTGACCACCTGCCCCTCCAGTGGGTGAACTACCACCACAGGACATACTGTTGTTGCTGGCTATGCTTATGGGAAGTCATTTGAACCTGTACACAAGTGTGAGATTTCACACCTGTTGTTGAAGACAGCCTTCTTGGTGGCCAGCACATCATCCTGAAGGATTAGGGTGCTCCAGGCACTCTTGGTGGAGTCTCCTTATCTGGTCTTCCACAACGAGAAGGTGGTCCTTGGCTCAACCCTAAATTCCTCCTGAAGGTTGTATTGGAGTTTCACCTTAACCAGGCGATCAACTTACTGGTTTATTTACCAGCCTGACCTCGGAGGGCTAACACAAGCTCCATACCCTGGACCTACGGAGGTACTTTCTTACTATAAGGAGGCGCAGGGCTGGAGTTCCGGTGAGACTTACCAGCTGTTTGTTACTTGCACTCAAAAACTGTAAGGAAAGTACATGTGGGGAGTGTGGTGCTCTCAGTATAAATCACAGTAGTACAGACAAAAGAATGGGGCACTCACCACCTCCACATTATGGAAAATAAGATGCCACTCTTAAGTTCATATGAAACTGTAATAGTGTCTTTTATTTAATTTCCAAAGTGGCAAACAGTATGGACAGACCCACTGGTCAGTCACTTAGTGTGTTTTCTGATTTCATATCAATCAAAAGCCTTTGGTAAAGGATTTGAAATCTGAAACGTGTTGAACAGTTGCACAGCAAAGATGATTGGCAGGTGGCTAACAACTTGCATCAAACTCTGCTATAAATTGACTAGTGAGGGCCTCCCAAACAGATTGGGCTCATTCCATAAGAAATACCACTGCCTCATTAGCTGTCTTCAGAGACACCCTAATACACAAAATCTGTAGTGCTGCTACCTGGAGGAAGCACACATCTTTAATTTCCCACTACAGCATCAACCCTGAGTTACATCAGAATGCTGCTTTTGGGACCTCAGTTCTCTAATCTCTGTTCACCAAATAGAGTGTGACCCCCCCACACACACACAGAGAACTGCTAGGAGTTTGCCAGAGCTTGCATAGTGAACTGTATCCACACCCTTAGAAGCGTGTTCTAGGGACGTGGAGATGGTATTCAATCTGCACTTTGGCCCAATCCTCTTCCTTTAAGGCTGCCAGAATGTCTTTAAGCTGGCTTCTCCACCCACCCAGGTGGTAACACCCTCGGCACCACCACATGACTCAGATCTTCCTTTCTGCTGGAAGAAAAAAGTTCCTACTAACCACTCTCACTCTGAAGAGGCCCTTTGTTTTGCTTTTCACTATTTTAGTGAAATTCTTTTATCTTGAATTTAACTTCTTGCCCATGACATGGACAATGTGAAGACTGTGCTGGGATTCTAGAAATGCAGTTGCGGGCAGCATATGTCCTGATCGGACTCGCACTCTTCATGCATATACTGCTTGGGCCATGAGCACGATATCCGTGCTTGCAGCCTATACGCTCCTTCCTTCCCTCTATTTTAGAGGATTGCCTTCCCACTTATTCATTGGTCATCCAGACGATTGGATCCACGTGTGTGTTCTAAAGACACTCGTTGGGTGGTCTCCATGGCCATGGGGGTCCACCGAACAACTTGCAGTGCTAGAGGAGGCTGCCAGCTCAGACCGCTGCACAATCCTCCTCTGCTTCTGCCTTTTTGCCACTTCCGTTGGGTGCTTCATTTACCAAAGGGTTTAAAGAATTCTGCCAAACCTTCCCATCAATGGGAGGTTTGCTCGGGCATGAAACCCAAGAAATCCCAGAAGAACAAAGAGGGAGACCAAGAAACAGTCTTGTCATCGGTCGTGGGATTGGGAGCACTCTCTGGCCTCCGATTCCCATGCTTCACTGAAGTTGCCGACTACAGTCTGTGCTGCTGAACCCACAGTTTCCCTGTCTGACCAGTTGGCCAAGACTCAGGTTGATGCCCCAAGATCTTCTCAAACCAGTCAACTCATTGTCTGCTGAGGAGATAGATATCTCTCTCTTCAGGATTCCAGGCCTGCCACTTTCTCGGGGGACAGACCAGTCTGCTGTTCTGCCCTGCCCGATCGAGAGCATCCAGACTAAGAGAAACCTCAGCTTTCGCTGGCCCCCTCTGTGACTCATCATCGGTTCCCCGGCAATCAAAGTCCCGCTCTACAAACCCTGCTTTGGGCAGCCCCGTCGTTCTCTATACTTGCGCACCTGTGCTCAGGCAAGCGACACCACCACTATCCCTCATCCTCCTCGGTGAGGAGAGGCACCGGTGCAAGGTTCGCGTCGACACTGGCAGGAACTTATGTGGCAACAGCTTTGGTTTACCCGGTGAAGCAGATCCCGGCACAGCCTGGCCATTACCTGGCCTCTGCCACAAGAGTCACAACTGACCCTGCCTCTGCAACAGCGGTCCAGGTGGTCCCGGTTCGGCCGCTTCCGGTCTCTCCAACAATCTTGGTGGAGCTGGCGCTCAAACAACCCGATGACTGGTGCTTAGACCAAGGACGCTGGCTGGCCAAGGGTTTACCTGATTGGCTGTCGGTCACTGTCAACCCAGACCACCCACACCCGGTGAGTGAGGATTCCGGTGGTCGGACACTTTTATGATTCCTCAGAGTCAGAAGGGTCCTCCTTCACTTCCGACCACAGGACGTGGGTTGGTGGTGGACCAGTCGACGGATCAGGAGGCCCACATCTTTCATGGGTATAGCCGCCTGATCTCAGAATCTACGGGTCTCCAGCTGGAGCCTGTGCAGAAACAGGAACGGTACCCGTTGACTGAGATCCTCGACTGGGGTGATTCTCCCATGGAAGCCTTCCCTGTTCAGGATGCCATCCTCAGTCCTGCCCTGGAACTGTGGCAGCACCCGGCCTCTTGCCTTGTGCCATCGGCCGGATGGCCCCCAAGTATCAGTCCCTAACAGTTCCCTGTCTAGATTTACAGAGCATCCCTCGGCTGAGGGACTTGAGGCTGACTCCATTTTCTGATACACGCAACATTGGGGTGTTGATTAACCCCTATGAGTCCTGAAAGTTGGACCATATGGCTAAGAAGGTGTATACGCCTCCTCCTCTGCCTTTGGCAGGCAGCTCAACCCTTCTCATGGCCCATTTGTCACACACGCTCCTGGGTTCCCTGAGCAGGTGCTTCCCCACCTGCCCGCCGATCTGCAGACTACAGTCAAGCAGGTCAGGGACCAGAGCCGAGCTGTTGCCAAACAGCAGTTCCAAATGGCCATGGACAATGATATTCTGCGCGATCCGTGATAGCAAGCAGTTGCAGTGTGCTGCAGGGCTTGGCTGCACATTTGCACCTTTATGGCCTACACGCAGCAGAAGTTGGCAGATGTTCCTTCTTGGGACCGACTTGTTTGGTACCAGAGTGGAAGGGCATCTAACCAGAATGAAAACTCCAGTGCCACCTTGGACTCTGTGACTTCTGCCCAGAAGGACCCTAAGGGCTTGAAGCCTCAAAGAAGAAGCCCTTCGGTCCACTTTGGCTCCTACGGCAAAACTTGGCCAGCCCCAGGCTGGACAACAGCAAGCAATGCCCTGGCCTAAATCAAGTGGCCTCAGTCATCAGGAAGCCAAAGGTTTAGGTCCTGGAGGCCCCTGTGCTCGATCTTCCTCTGCTTCCAAGCCTGCGCAGTGATGGGATGGGGATACTGCCACCATTCCCATCCTAACCTCCCTGGCTTCTCCCTTGGGGCTGGCTTTGCCACTCCCTTTCCACCTGGTCCACTGTTACCATGGACAGGTCGGTCCTCAAGTGTTCGGCCAGGGTTTGCCTTTGGAGTTCGAGGTTTACCCACCCAGCTGAGTCCACGCTCCATAGGAGAACATGATGTCCGTCAGCATTCGGTTGGCCCTTTGGGACAACATTGCCCAACTCCACCGCAGGAGGTAGTGGCTCTTGCTCCGGACCCTCCACCTCATCCAAGGTTTGTTTATAGGTACTTCTTGGTGCCAAAATGGATTGGGGGTTGCTCCATCTTAGATTTGCACAACCTGATTAAATTCCTGTGGTCATGTGCCTTCAGGCTGGTCACCCTGACTCAGATCATACCATCTCTTGAGCAAAACATGTTCTGCTCACTGGATCTACAGGATGCATTCTTTCACGTCCTGATCTCTTGCTCACATCGGTGTTTCCTCCGCTTCCAGTGGAGGAACCCACCTACAAGTTCAGGCCATGCCATTTGCCCTGTCATCAGCCCCAGGGTTGTTACCAAGTACATTGCAGTGGTGGCAGCCCACCTGAGGTGCTGGGGAGTTCGGGTACACCCTACCTGGATGACAGGCTCATTGTTGGTCCCCAGGCAGGAGGTGGAGCGGCCCAGGGATCTGACCCTCCAGACCTGTGTCTCTTTTGGCCTTCTGGTCAATAAGGCAAAGTCAGAACTCGTGCCTTGCAAGTGATCTCTATCACTGAGTGGAGCTCGACTCTTGAAGAGCCAGGGCTTGGCTCCCAGCAGAGAGGGTGGAGGTTCTCCTCCTTTGCCCGATCATTTTGGTTTGGGCAGTTGCACCTGATCTAAACTTCCTGTGCCTACTGGGATAGATGCTGGCCTGCACCAGCGTGGTCAGTTGGGCCTGGCTGGAGAATGCACTGTCTGCAGTGGGAGCTGGCCAGCCAGTGGTCTCAGTGCAGGGGTCACTTCAACCAGCTGGTCACTGTGACCAGTGGATGTGGGACACCCACCAGTGGTGGTTGGTCCCAGAACATCTGCAGGAAGGTATCCTGTTTGTCCGCCAGAGCTGACGGTCATCCTGACAACCAGTGCCTCTCTCACGGGCTGAGGTGTGCCCACTTGGGAGAACACAGGGTCCACGGGCTTTGGACCCCCAAGGAGTCCTGGTGCCACATCAACCTGCTGGTGCTTCGGGCAGTTCGGCTGGTGCTGTCTGCTTTCCGCACATTCAGGGTCAGGTGGTCCAGGTCCAGATGGACAATACCACGACCATGTACTGCCTCAACAAGCAGGGTGGGGCACACTGCCTTCCTCTGTGCAGGGACGCTTTCTGCATGTGAACCATCATGCGCAGCTTGGAGGCTGATCTACTGATCATCCATATGGCTGGTGTCTCCAACCAACTGGCGGATGCTGTCAGCCATGTGGGCAAGGCGTCTCAGGAGTGGTCTTCCTACCAAAGGTAGTATACAGCCTGTTCTCCCAGTGGGGCAGCCCTCTGGTGGACCTGTTTGCCTCCAGGGCAAATGCAAAGCTGAAACTGTACTGTGCCCCCCTCAGCAGGGAACACTGCAGGGGATGCCTTCTCGAGGCTCTGGACCCCAAGCATCTCTCTGCCTTCCCTCCATTTTGATTGAACCACAAAGTGCTGCTCAAGGTGAGGAGGGACAAGGCACAGGTGATGCTGGTGGCTTTGGACTGGCCACACCAGTTCTGGTACCTGATCTCATCAGCCTCAGAAGCAGGCTCCTGAGGCATCTTCCTCTCCACCGAATCTACTCTCCATCATTCAAGGGAAGGTGCTTCATCCAGACCTTCAATCCTGCACCTGACTGCCTAAGTTCCAGGCTTTTGGCCTCTCTGAAAGTGTCTTCACTGTGGTTGAGACATCTTGGAAGGAGTTGCCCAAAATACCACGCCTTCAAATTTATTTAGTTTTTGTTTACGGGTAAATGCCATTAGCCAAAACATGACTATTTTCAGAGCGACCAGGAGATTACAGTAAGCAGAGGTAACGGTGGAATACAGTTTGATTTGGGGTAGAGACATAATACATACAGAGCTAAACAAGGTTTACAATCACATAATTAGGTGGAAAATAAAAGTTCAATAGTTTGCAGTAATGGAAGAATCAGTGAAAAATCACATACGGCTGACAGTTGATTGGGTAAGGGTAGCAACAGCACAGCAAGATGAGACAGTAAGTGCCTAGAGTAGTAAGCTGGAAGGTCAAGACAGGTTGAGATCAGTTTATAGCGGATGGGATGTGGGTGAAGTAGGAGGCAGAAGTTCAGGGTGGTTTGAAACAGGCACAGGAGATCTGACTGAGGAGGAAAGAACGATACCTGTTTTTGAACTGGGCATGACTGGGGGCTAGTCGGATATCAAGAGACAGGGAGTTCCAGAGTTTAGGCGCCGGTGAGAAGAGGCAAGATTTCCTTTGTTTGATCTACATCTGGTATTTGCAGCAATGACTTATCAGCTGATCGTAGGCCATGTGAGGGCTCAGTGGAGTGAGTAGGGATGCCAGCGAGATTGGGAAGCCTGCTCTAACGATATTATCAGTCAGGAGCCAAGGGCAGAAGTTCGAGGCAGTTGGCGGAGCCAGTTCAGATCTGCATAGAGTCTGCAATGGTGTTTTGACCAGGGAGGCTGATGCATACCTGCATATGCTGTTATAGGTAGTGTCCCACTCCCTAAGAAGAGTTTTGGGTGCATTGAGACAGGTGGTTACCCCATAGAATAGTGACGGACAGAATCCCATGGGCTATGGCTAGTCTTGCTGACCGTGTAAAGACAGAGCCGGTTTTATCGCTATTCCTATTTTGGCATTTACCGGTTTACAGGTGAATGTAATATGCTGACAAAATTAAGATTCTCGTCGAAGAGTACACCTAGATACTTGAAGGAGCGAACTGGTTCAAGGACCTTCCGTCTTGACCAGAGATTGCAAACTTGTCACTTTTTTTTATTTTGACCGTAGAGCCAAGCGGCATAGTATGCGTTTATCAGCATTCAAGATTAGCTTGTGGTGGAGGAGCCAGAATGGGTGGACTTAAAAGCAGTAGTGAGGATTTGTTTTATATGTTGAATATTCTTATCACTACAGTACTATACCAGGTTGTCCGCATAAAGGATAGCTGAGCAGCCGGAATATTCGAGAGATATTGTTAATGAAAATAGAGAAAGAAGCGGTCCTAATATTGATCCCTGAGAACACCTAGATTGATAGCCCTAGGGCTATATAACTCAGAGTTGAACCTAACAAGCTGAGTCCTATTTGACAGATGGCTTTTAAACCAGGCAGTTGCGTTAGGAGAGAAACCAAGGGCTAAGAGACTGTCGAGCAGAACAGGATGATCAACAAGGTCAAAGGCCTTTGTTAGGTCAATAAATACCGCTCCTGTGAAGTGCCCTTTGTCCATCGCTGTTAAGGTGTCATTAGTTAGGTGAAGCAAGGCTGTGGAGGTGCATGACCCTTACGTAAAGCCGTACTGAATTGGTGAGAGAAGGTTGTACTTTGACAAGAATTCAGTGACTTGTCTTGATACTAGCTTTTCCAGGATTTTATTTAGGACTGATAGTATAGCTATTGGTCGATAGTTGGACATATCTCTTTTATCCCTTTCTTATGTATTGGAGTGACAGGTGCCATTTTCCAGATGTCAGGAACAGATCAGCAGGAGAGATAGGGTAAAATCCTTGACAGAGACTGAGCAATAAATGGTCCAGCTAGTTTGAGGAGTTTGGGTTTGAGCCCATTAGAGCCTACACTGACATTGTCAGGGATGGTATCTAGCAGGCCATGGACGTCGGATGTTGATACTGCCTTAAAATGGAACTGTGAGGTAGGTTCAGTGACAGGAGGGGTGGCGGGTAAAGGCTGGCCATTCATGAAGACTGATGTATAGCTTGACAGGTCAGAGAATTTTTATTAAAGGCCTCGCGATGGTCCTAGGATTGTTACAGTGCACCCTGGTAATGAACATTTCATCAGCCAGCTTAGTTTACTTTGTTCCTAGGAATGATTTTATATGTCCCCAGAATTTTCTGGAGTCTCCAGTTGCTTCCATCAGAAGCCCCTTGCAGTAAAGTGCTTTTGCTTGTCTAATCCGTTTTTACAGTCGCTTCTCTGGGTCCTGTAAGAGTGGTAGTCCACAGTGAGGCCAGTTTTCTGAACTGCTTCCAGCTCTTGTCTCTGGCATGTAAAGCTGCCAGTAGATCTTTGTGCAGCCATTTAGTGGGTGTAAGCGCCACGTGTCGGGTCACTGGGGTGTATACTTGTCCTGAATAGACCAAAATGGTCTAGAAAGTGATTCAGCTGTTTGTGCATCAATGGACAGAGAAAAGTAGGACCAATCTATAGATGAGACCTCGTACAGGAAATTAGCCTGATTCAGATCAGCATAGTTCCTAATGGTTATATAGCATGGGGCAAGGACTGGGAGTTGGAGTGTTGCCATACATAATAAATTGGGAGTGATCTGATATAGTATCAGGTAGGTGCCAGCTTCCTTAATTCTGTCAGTCCTATTTGTTAACACCAGTCAAATAATGTGCTAGATGTTGTGTTAGGGTAGATCCTTGTGGGCTCTGTTGTGAGTTGGTGTAGGCTATAATTCTGTATTGTGGATAGAAGTTGGCTGTGTGTTTGTCCAAGCCAGTTTAGGTTCCATATCCCTAAGATAAGCAGTTCTGTTGCGACCTGCTATTTTACGAGTCTTCCAGTAAATTTATGAAGGCAGACAGACCTCCCAGGGGCGGGTTGTAAGCAACTACTATGTGTAGATTTTTGCACCCAGACGGAGAAGAGCATGTAGAGACTCGTAAGCGGAGGATTGGGTATAACAGTATGTGTGATGTTGAGATGAGTTTTATAGAACAGTGCAATACTCCTTTCTTAGAAGATCATCTGTCATTTCGGATAAGGCTGTAGTTGCATAACGTGCAGCTTGAGTCGGGTGGAAGGCTTAAGCCATGTCTCAGTGAGGCACAATATATCAGGGTTATGGGTGGAGACCCAAGCCTCCAGCTCCATAAAATTGTGCATGAGGCTCCTAATATTTAGGTGAGCTATCGATACCCCAAGTATAGACCCAGGAGGTATTGTTGTATCGCTGGGGAGGGACCGGACCTGGATTTTGGTCCACATCACCTGCCAAAAGGATTGCCAGCAGCAAGAGATACCAGTGTTTTCTGTGAGTAATGGGAGAGACCGTGGTAGTTTCGAGCAGAGTCTATGATCTAGGTAGTTGGCCACAGGACAATTAATAAATCTTGAGATGAATAGTGGAGTTAGGTCAAGGTTGACGGCTGCTCTAACCAGCATGTTAGAAAAGTGAAATCTAAGTGAGTGTTGCAGCCTGGTGCTAGTGTGGGGACAGGGTAGTAGTGAGAGTTTGGCAATGGAGCAGAGCAAGAGACTGGTAACTAGAGACACCAGAAATTTGTATGGCATAATTGTGTCTAGAAAGTGCAGCTGTAAAATATGGGAAGAAATAATACTGCCTTGAGCAGCTACGAGCATGAGAAGAAGCACTGAAATAGTTAACCGACAACCCCTAGTGGTGGTGTGCGATAAGGAGCTAATGGGAAAGTAGCCTGTTAAGTGACAAGCACAGCCTATATAAGGAAAATGCCCAGATGGGGAGAGCAGGACCTAGGTCCCAACAGTCTTATGCCCTGCAATCAGAGTTTTCAGCCCGACACACAGTTAAAATCACAACGGGCTTTTACTTAGAGCAGGATTTATATTCAGTTCTGCAGCAGTGTCCACAATTGTTTTCAGAGAGGGGACTGTGAGCAGTAGTAGCTGCTGTGAAAAAAGGTGCCAAGAATTTTTAGTACTCTCCTCTGCTTAGAAGCAGCCGCGAGAGAATACAGCAGGGCAGGCAGCACGGACCGCTCGGGCGGGATTTACCTTTGTTGCAGTCTCTACGGGTGGGCGGTCTCCTGCAGGCAGGACCACCTTCCTTCGGTGGTTGAACGCTTTCTTTGGGCTGTGGAGGATCCTGCTGCGCCCAAGGGGTGGACATTCCTGGGGAGAGAGAGAGCAAAGGAGGATTTAAGTAGGAGAGAAATAGGCAGGGCCTACAGTTAAACAAAAGATGGCTGGGATACAATTTAGACAGCAGAACACTGTACTAGCAAATGAGATTTAAACTGATTTATGCTTCCTTTAAACTTTTCCCACAGAAAGGAGCACTTAGCAAGGTTAGGTCCCAACAGTCTTATGCACTGCAATCATAGTTTTCAGCCCCGACACACAGTTAAAATCACAACGGGCTTTTACTTAGAGCAGGATTTATATGTAGTTCTGCAGCAGTGTCCACAGTTGTTTCCAGAGAGGACTGCAGCAGCAGTAGCTGTGTAGCTAAAAAAGGCGCCAAGAATTTTTGAACCTCCTCCACTCAGAAGCAGCGCCGAGAGAGTACAGCAGGGCAGGCGGCACGGACCGCTCTCCGGGGGTACTTGTTGCAGTCTCTACAGGGCGGCGGTTCCTGCAGACAGGACCCACCTTTTTTCGTGGGTGAACCGCTTTCTTTGGGCTGTGGAGGATCCTGGGCACGCCCAGCGGGCAGACAGTCCTTTGTTGCAGTCTCTACGGGTGGGACGATCTCCTGCAGGCAGGACCACCTTCCTTCGGGCGGCTAACGCCTTTGGGCTTTGAGGATCCTCGGCACGCCTGAGGGGTGGACAGTCCTTTGTTGCAGTCTCACGAGGCGGGTAGTCTCCTGCAGGCAGGACCACCTTCCTTCAGCTGGCAAACGCTTTGGGCTGTGGAGGTTCCTGGGCACACCCGAGGGGACAGTCCATGGGAAGGTACTCCATTTGGTGTCAGGGACAGGGCTTGACCCCTTAGCTTGTCCAGTGGCAAGCATTCTTGACTACCTTTGGTCCCCTCCCAGTCTAGCCTTCGGTCAACAACCCTTAAGGTGCACCTGGCAGACATCTCTGTCACTGAGCGTGAGCCACAGTCGGAGACAGAAGGTGGTCTGGCCCTTTTTTTAAAGGCCTTGACCACATTTCTCCTCCAATGCATGAACCACCACCACCTTGGGAATTGTTGCTGTTTTGGCAAAGCTCATGGACAAGCCATTCGAACTGATGCATAGGTGTGAGATGTCACACCTGTTGTGGAAGACCACCTTCTTGGTGGCTGTCATGTCAACCAGAAGGATCGGTGAGCTCCAGGTGCTCTCGGCGGAGTTTCCTTACCTGGTCTTCCACTGGGACAAGGTTGTCCTCCGCCCAAACCTGAAGTTCCTCCCAAGGTTGTGTTGGATTTTCACCTTAACCAGGTAATAAATCTCGTGGTGTACTTCACCAACCATAGCTTGGAGGCCGAGCACTGGCTTCATACTTGGACCTTCGATAAGTGCAAGCCTCTTATAAGAAGCGCATGGCTGGAGTTCAGGAGAGGTTCACCAGATATTTGTCACCTACACTGAGGCGCACCTGGCCGACCGGCAGCTTAAGCAGACAGTTGGCAGGTGGATTGTATCCTGCATAGACCTCTGCTATAGGTTGTCGGATAGGGAGCCTCTTGTAGGGCTGACGCACTCATTTCACCCATCATACCGCTGCCTCGGTGGCTGCTTCCAAGGATGTCCCTATCCAGGAAATCTACAGGGCTGCTACCTGGAAGTCAGCACCCACCTCCATTTCCCACTACCACATTGACCTTGGGTCATTCCAGGATGCTGGTTTTGGGGCCTCAGTTCTCCAGTCTCTGTTCCTGAGAAGGTGGTGTGCACTGCCCACCTCCCTGGAGAACTGATAGAGTCTGCCAGAAGTGTGGATCATACATCATATCCATGTCCCTAGAAAACAGGTTACTCGCCTGTAACAGTAGCTCTATGAGTGGTATATGCTGTACATCCACCCTGACCCCACCCGACCTCCCTGGCAAGTAGCACTGATTACCGATTCTTGCTTCCAGCAGGTAAGATCTGATGTCACAGAACAGTGCGAGGGAGGTACCCCTGGGTGGGTGGGAGGAGCCAGCTTAAAGACATTCCAGCAACAATTAAAGGGAAAGGAACACTGCCAGAAGTGTGGATGTACATCATACCACTCCTGGAACTACTGTTACAGGTGAGTAACCTTTTTTACTATGTATTGTACCACCTCCTCACCTTGGAATGGGTCTTGGCCAATACCTCACTGCTGTCTGCTGCTGAAGGGTGCTAAACCTGCACTGCAGAGCTACAGTCTTCCCATTGCCTCTTAAGGATAACCTCTCTCTTGTGGTGTGGCATCTCCCTGTAAGCTGCCGAGAACAAGTGAGGTGTGTGGAAAGACCTGGCCCTGTATAGTGCTGGTATCCTTACTGGGTAGATGGTGTTAACCATTCTAGACCGCTCCCTTTTCCTTTGTTCTTGCCCATTGCTCTACCCAGCACCTACTTGAGCAAACTCCAGAGACTGTCCACACTAGAGATCCTCCACCTCTGCTACTGATGGCTTGCAGTGATGCCATGGAAACTCCAGGGGCAGTACTGTAGTGGAAGATAATTTGCACCACACTGAGAGAGAGCGTCCAGTGTGACACTTTTCTCCTATAGTCAGCTTGAAACTGCTTTCGAGCTCACAAGGCGAACCTAAATTTCCGGCATGTAGCCTTTCACAAAACTGTTTCCCAAAGCACTTTACATTTCTGGAGCAGGAGGGAGGAGAGAGTTTTGCTGCTATTAGGAGCAAAGGGAGAATTGACATGGAGATTTATCAGAGAGAAATTACAGAGAGTTAAGCAAGTTAAGTGGCTTGCTCAGGGTCACATAGCGAGTAAATGGCGGTTGTGGGATTTTAATCTGAGACCCAAGGCTCTGCTCCCTAGTCCAAACTGTGTCTGCTACATCATCTGTGGCAGGTGGTTAGTGTGGGACAGTGCTGTAGTTAGTGAAAGCCCAGCAAGCCTTGGTTTTAGTATTTCAAAAGTTGCACTTATTCATCTGAATGTCAGAAGTCGCTGGAAGAATGTGGTGGCTGAGCTGGCCCACTGGCACAGTGATAGTGGTACTGCTTGTGACGCTGGTAATCTGGGGCTCAGGAATGAGCCTGGGTTGTGGAGGCCAGCCAGGGGAGGATGGTGAGGCATCCCAGTGGGACGCTACCTCCTTGGGGTAGGGAGGGCTCTTGGTCTCCGCTCAGTATTGCCACATGGGTGACTATAGGTGGCAGTGCAGGCTGGAACCAGAATTATGGGAGAGCGATGTCATTGCTCTGACACACATAGCAGGCTGAGCATGCATTTTGTGTTTGACAGAGCCTTCAAGACATCTGTGGGCTAGAGAAAACGTGAAATACCCCCATCCTCGTGGTATGCACTTGGGTCCAAGCGCCCCGGCTGGGCTCTTGTTCCCTAGACTGACACTCTCTGTCTGGGGAATTGGGTTGGCCTGCAGCAGCCCTTCCTCTGGGGATTGTCCCTGGGGGAAGAAGGAGCGAAAGGTAAGTCCTGTAGATGGCGGGTGACAGGGCTGTGTGGAGCAGCAAACAGATGTGGTCCGATTGGTGACAAAGGGCCAGAAAGCAGAGTAAATTTAAGGAGCAACTCTGCCTGTCACATGTGCTTTCATAAATAAGATGTCTCAGCTGTTACAATTTACTAGAGAATAAATTTTTTCTTTTTCAATGTTCTTTTCCAAAATTTACAGCATATCTTGGTAGTCCATCTAAAAGGTCTATATATATAAAACAGATTAAGACCTTTGCCTCCCCTGTTAACCTCACAGTGCCTTTGTTTGTGACATCATAGTGCCTCATCATGACAGCAGACTGTGCTATTGCAAACACCAGTTGTGTGGTTAGCAGGGATAGTCGGATACATTTTGAAAGACTCAGTGAAACAACTGCTGCATTATCTTCGGTATTTAGTAGACTAACAGAATGGGAATAGCAAACAAGCAACTAGAAAACAAAGTGAAAACATAACTGGTGTATATCTAGTTTTGCAAGCTTTTATTATAATAGAGAGTTGCTTTTAAAAAACATGGGGTAAAATCACTGGCAGGAACCCTAACAATCTCTGGCAGAACCCCCACCTGTGGTGTAGAAAGACATTGTTTGGGGTTTTGATGAGGTTTGTATATGTTCTCTATGCATTATGCAATTGATTCTGTACACTTATGTATTTTGGTACATTTTACACAGCAGCAGCCCTTCCTATTTTTTTCCTGCAACTGTTACCCTTTGAATTACACTTCCAGAACTGAGTTCCTGTGGGTGCATTTTCTCTCGGTTTCTGCCTTTGTGTACAGTGGTGCTGAAGTTTTTGTCTCTTGAGTGCTATTTGGAGTTCAGTTTTGACTGACTGACCTGAAGCATGATTGTGTGTGTTGCTTTTTATACAGTGTGTCCAAACCTTCTAGTGATCTCCTTGATCTTCAGCCAGACTTCACGTCTGCACCACAAGTATCTGCAGCAGCAAGTGCAACTGGGAGTGCATGGGAGGTGAGGTATTCCATTGTGTGCATTTCTCAGGTCCAGACCAGACCTTCCCATCTACGTACAATTGTAACAACATCTGAAACTTGATACTTTCTGTATTTTGTGTGTATCTGTAGAATGTATGGGGACCTCATTGAAATGAGCTTTGCACAACTGAGTATCCAATTCATATGATGAATAAAATATTTTACTCCTCCTCCTCCAGGTGGAGCTGCTTCCATGAGAAAAAGGATTCTGTTGTGCGATAGTCTTCAGAGTGAGGAAATTGGCCCGTTGATGTAGTGGTAGAGCTAGAGCTCGTTGCTGGCTACCGAAGTTTAGAAGTGAGCTCAAGGCATTGAGGACCAGCCAGGGAAGAAGGATTGAGCGTCTGAGTAGACGCTGTCCTCCAGGGATGGGAATGATGTGTATCCCTCCACATTACCACCACCTGGGTGGCCACAGGTGGCTTGCAGTTTCAGGACCCGCAGGCTGTGATGAGGTGAAGAGGCGCACATGTCGATGTGTTAGGCTTGCCGGTACAAGTGATGCTCAGTGCTTTCTCAGTGGGAGGGTATAATGCGGGGAAAATGGGGCTGCAAGGCAGATTCAGGTTGTCATCTCTCGGCTGCTCAGAGATGGCCCCAGAACTAAGTGCCTCTGCCTTGGCGAGCAGATGTGAGGGGCTCTCCCTTCAGTAGGAGCTATAAGATAGGACCCTGCTTTGTTGGGGCTAACCTGAAGGACAGAGGAAAATCAGGGTGAGGTGCAGTACCTGGGACTCCATGCATCTTAGGGAGTGCGGCTGCGATGTCAGTCAGGTGGCACTGGCAGAGGTGGAAGAGTGCTGGACTTACTGGTGGGAGGTGCGGGTAGGTGGGTTATGAGCAAGTGGGTCAGGTGGGGGTTTGTTTGGGAGGGGCCATCAGACCAACATTGTATAGGGATTAAATGGGCGATCATGGGTGGGGGTACCACTGACCACCAGGTCAGCATTTATGCTGTTAGAATGTGTGATTGGGTATTCAAGTCCTTCTTTATTCCTTCTTAGCAGATAAATGTAATAATTTGAGTTTTTGTTGTACAAGAAGATAGGTGTTGAAATGATATGCAGATCTATATGTAATGTTGTGATATGAACTGATGGTATACTGTATGAATGTATTCTAAGTAGGTTTCAGTCATATTTGATGTTTATTTATGTTTCCATTATTTGTACATACATTGATAATTTTGAAACTGTAATAGAAGATTTATATGAGACAAGCAAGAAAAGGTAATTGGGGAGGGGGACCACTGGACACCAGGAATACATATTATCAGTGTAAACAGGAGATGGGGGCAGGTTGCTGGTACAGCCACCTACCTTTGTGGGGAGCCGCGCGAGACGGACTTAGTGCCCCTTAAGACGTAGTCTTGGCAGCAGTAAAAAGTGCTGCTTGGGGTCTGTTTATTGCTGCCGCAGTCCTTTGAATATATGCTGGTGTGTTAGGTAGGAGAGACCCTTCATTTGTATAGGCGAGCAGCATTTCTGTCCTTTGGCGCTGACAGGTTTGAAGGATGCTTCCGGGCCTGTAAATATGCCCTGGTCAGGACTACTCGCACAAGCCGAATTAGTGCCCATGTTAACCATGTTAGCACAGATGGTTGCCCTTTGAATATCAGGCTCTTGATCTAAAAGGAAGGCAAATACAAAATAATGGATAAATAACTGTGTTACAAGATCATTATTACTTTTGCTCTCAAGGTTTGTGAGGACATCACAAATTGATGGGCTAAAGCAATAACAAGATTATGGCTAGCTCCTAACCCCTTCTTATATCAACCTGGGAAAATCTCATTTATGACATATATCAAATGGAAAACATGACGGCATGCTTACAAATTGCTTCTTGAAAATGGTCCAGATGGTTCAAACATATATCTTCCTGTCGCCCGAATTCTCCCTTAGTCCCAAACTATCCTGATAATTAATGTAACAAATCAAGAATATGATTTCCCAAAACTAGGAGTAAAATTACAGCTTTATTGTTGGGTACAAAGTCTCCTCCCTGCTCCATACAATATATGACTTAAATAAATGAAGTTATCTGTGCAGATAGCTTTCTTCCGTCTCTGTCTGCTTCATAACACAGTTTAAGTAATTTATTTTACTTAAATTACTCTTGATTATATGATGTAGCAAAATGTCTTGTGATGTATTTATTTTATGTACCAGAATAATGGAGTCTGCAACCGACCTGATGCCTTTTAAAATTATAATAAAAAGAAATTAAAAAAAAAAAAATTGATGGGCTGAAAAAAAAATGTCTTTGGACACACTGTTTCCCATATTTTATTTTACGATAACTGGTACAAACCTTCCCATTCGTAACATTATCTGGTTATCCTTATTATTAGTATTCTTTATTCTAGGATCGTGGATATGTTGTTCATCCACACTTATTGACATGTCCCTTTCCCTTTAAGGATCGCTGGAAGGTCTTCAAGCTGGCTCCTCCACCTCCCGGGTGGTATAACCTAGCTCGCCCCATGATGCCAGATCTTCCTTTCCGCTGGGAGATTCAGGTTGCCTCCTTCATGCTCCCGCATTTTGTAGGCCCTTGCTTCAAACCTTCGTTATTCCAAAATTAACCTTGTTCGCATTAGCGGTTGCAACTTTTTTCTTTGACTATGGAAGGCAAGTCTTCCCCAGATTTCGCCGGTGTCCATGCAGCCAGAAGATGTCATGCACCGACCCACACTGCATCGTCTACTGTTTGGGTGTCAACCATGACACCTTGAAGTGCAATTTTGCCGTGCATTTCAACCTAATGCCCTTGGCGACCGTCTTGCACACTTTAAGTTGGGGAGGCCTGAAAAGCGGAATCCTCTGGTGAAATCCAAGGAGGCCGGTAGGCAGTTTCATGTGGCCGCCTGATCCGCCCGAGCAATTGGAGCACATGCAAGCCTTCGAGGAGAAGTGGCTTTTTGCTTTAGAATCTTCCTCTCGGAGCTTCTTACGTTCTGTTCAACCTGGGCTCCACCTTCTCGGGTTCTTTCTAAGAGTTGTGCAGTCTCTCCCGACTAAGGTGAGAGTCCGTGACACGGACTTCTCTTGGTCCCGTGGCGGAAAAGGACCCAGACAGTCTTCGTCTTTTCTTGAAGGCGCTCTTGAATCAGAAGAGATCTTGGACCCAGGAACGGCCTTTTCGACCTCGGTTGAAATTGCCTCTTGACCACTGGCTACCGGCCTTGCCATCTGGCCAGTTGGCCGAAGTGTCGATCAACAATGTTGAGATAATCCTCTACCCGATTCAACCGTCGCTGACTCCGGTCGACGACACTCTCACCTCGGACTCCGGTCTTGCTTTCCCGGAGGAGACCTAGCCCGCTGGGAACTTCCCAGGAAGTGGTCCCCAGAAAAAGTACCCTCTCATGGACATCCTCAAGAGAGGATACCCTGATGGAAGCCTTTCCTATGGCCAAGGCCATTGTTGGCCCTTCCTTAGAACTTGGCAGCACCTGACTGTTGTCCAGCTCCATCTGCCCGCATGGCCTGCAAGTATGCAGTGCCTATGGGGTCCCTTGTGGGGTTCAAATCACCCTTTGGCGAGAGCCTTGTAACTGCCTCTGTATTCAGGCGTACTGGCAGTTCTGCCAGTACTGGCCGACCTCCGAGAAGGAATCCAAATATTTGGATCATTTGGCTAGGAAGGTTTGTGCGGCTTTGTCTTTAGGCCTCCGTCAGCAAGTTCGGCCGGCCACATGACACAATTCTCCCATGCCTCGGGTCTTTGGATGAAGTCCTCCCACACCACCCCGCCGGGACATGCAGGCCACGGTCAAGCAAGTCCAGGACCAGGGCCTGGCTGTTGCCAAACAGCAGCTTCAGACGGCCCTGGATATTGGGGACTCTTGTGCCTGCTCGTTGGCAGTTGTCTCTCGCCGCGGGGCTTGGCTGAGCTCTCCTCCTTCCGGTGGATACTGAGCACAAACTAGCCGATGTGCCTTTCCTGGGCACCGATCTCTTCAGCCCAGGTGTGCCTGGTCACCTTCAGCGTATTGAGCAGTCAAGTGCCACCTTGGACACCACTTCTGCTAAAGGGTCTTCTGGTAAGAAGCAGCAGTAGAAGCCTTTTCGGCACTGTTCCCTGTGGCCCAGCAGCCCTCCTTCCAAGGGGCAGCAGCGAGGCTCAAGCTTGCGCCCCTGGTCCAAGCCTGGGCCCTCCCAGGTCCATAAAGGAGGCCGAGGTTCAGGTCCAGGATCCTCTTCCTCCAAGCCTGCTCAGTGACGGGTGGAGGCTGCCACCCACTCCTGTCACGCCAGCTCTGGGTCCTCCCATGGGGGGCCAGCTCTGCCACTTCCTTTCCACCTGGTCGTTATCACCACTGACAGGTGGGTCTTGGAAAGTGTTCGACCAGGACTGCCTCTGGAATTTGAGCAGTACCTCCAAGCGAGCCCGCACCCCACTGGAGGAGAGGGTGTCCGCCCATACTCAGTCAGCTCTTGAGAAGACATTGCTCAGCTCCTCTTCAAGGAGGCAGTAGCTCCAGTGGTTGATCCTCCAGCAGACCCATGCTTTGTCTCCAGGTACTTCCTGGTTCCTAGCGGATGGGGGCTGACGCCCATTCTAGATCTGCACGACCTGAATCAGTATCTCAGGTCACGCACCTTCGGATGGTCACTCTGTCCCAGATCATACCATCCTTGGAGCAGCGTGGTTCTGTTCACTGGATGTGCAGGATGCATTTTTTCACATCCCAATCCGTCCGTCTCACTGGCAGTTCCTCTGCTTCACAGTTGAAGGGACCCTATACGCGTTCCAGGCCATGCCGTTCGGCTGTCATCAGCCCCACGGGTCTTCACCACATGCATTGCAGTTGTTGCAGCCCATCTCAGGCATCAGGGGAGGGGTCAGAATTTACCCTACTCGACGATTGGCCTAGCAGGTCTCACCCAAGAGGAGGTGGAGAGGTCCAGATGTGGCCCTCCAGACCTGCTTTCAACACAGCCTCCTGATCAGAAGGCCAAGTCAGAACTCGTACCGTCTCAGGTGGTGTGCTTCATTGGGGAGAGCTCGACTCTCGTCAAGCCAGAGCTTGGCTTCCGTCGGACAGAAACATAGACTTTGACGGCAGATAAGGACCACTTGGCCCACCTAGTCTGTCCATTTCCTACCTACAGGATAAGCTGCAGATCCTAGTTAGCCAACAGCCTATTTCTTACTACCCACAACATTGCCTTATGTTTGTCTGTCCCATGCATTCTTGAATTCTCCCACAGTTTTAGACCCCACAACCTCCTCAGGAAGGCTGTTCCATGTGTCCACCACCTCTCAGTGAAAATAGTTCCTCACATTGCCCTGAGCTGTCCCCCTCTATCTTCAAATTGTCCCTTATTCTTGCACATCTCTTTTCTGAAAGATGCTACCCTCTTGGAATTTGTTGACTCCATTGAGGTACTTAAAAGTTTCTATCATGTCCCCCTCTCCCTCCTTTCCTCAAGGGTGTACATATTAAGCTCCTTTAGCCTCTCCTTGTATGGCTTCTCTTGCAGACCCTGCACCATTTTAGTGCCCTCCTCTGGACTACCTCCATCCTGTCTATGTCCTTGCAGAGATGGAATCTCCAGAACTGGACACAGTACTCCAGATGGGGTCCCACCAACTGTCTGTACAGAGGGATAACAATGTCCTGTTTTCTGCTGGTGATGCCTCTCCTATACATCCCGGTATCCCCAGCTGTACCTACTGCCTTCTCACATTGCTTGCTAAACTTAAGGTCATCTGATATGATTACCGCCAAGCCCTTTCCATTTTGTTGTTGTTACTACCACCCCCTGCATTGTGTAATCTTCTCCTGAATTTTTGTTTCCCAGGTGCATTATTGTGCACTTCTTTGAATTGAATCCAAGCTGCCATACTTCTGACCATTCCTCCAACCTTGCCAAGTCCCTTCTCATTTTTCCACACCTCCTTGTGTATCAACCCTGTTACAGATCTTTGTGTCATCTGCAAAGAGGCATACTTTTCCTTCCAGTCCCTCTGCAATGTCACCTATAAAGACATTAAAAGGACTGGACCCAGTACTGACAGCTGTGGTACCCTACTAGTAACCCCTCTTTCTTCAGAGTGGACTCCATTTACAATTACCTTCTGTGTCCTGTTGTCCAGCCAATGTTTTACTCAGGCCACCACCCTTGGACCCACTCCCAGGCTGGATAATTTGATGGTTAATCTTTTGTGTGGGACTGTGTCAAATGCATTGCTAAAGTCTAGGTAGGCCATGTCCACAGCCCCTCCCTGGTCTACTACTTTGGTCACCTAGTCAAAGAAATCAATAGATTCGTCTGACATGACCTTCCGCTGTGAACCCATGCTGTCTTGGGTCCTGTGCCCCACTGGCGTCTAGGTACTCAACAATTCTTTCCTTCAGAAGTGACTCCATCACTTTCCCTACCACAGAGGTCAAACTGACAGGTCTGTAGTTTCTGCCTCTGTTTTGCTCCCACTTTTGTGAAGGGAATCACATCTGCCTTCCTCCAGTCCTCAGGTACCACGCCATCCTGCCATGATTTGCTAAACAGGGTAGTCAGTGGTGTCACTTGTTCTCCCTTAATTCTTTTAGAATTCTGGGGTGAATTCCATCAGGCCCCTTGCTTTGTCCACCTTCAGTTTTAGGAGTTCTTTCAGAACCCTTTCTTCTGTGAAAGGACTGGGATCAACCCCTATCCAAAGTGCTTCTGTTAATTGGATTAGGCACCCCCCCTCCTCCTCCTCTTTTGTGAATGCTGAGCAGAAGTATTCGTTCAATATCCCGGTTTTCAACCGTCTCTCTGCCCACCACTGTCCATTCTATTCAGTGTCACTATCCTCCCTTTGTCTTTCTACTCTCCCTGATGTACCTATAAAGGTTTTATCCCCTTCTTAACCGAGTTGGCTATCTTTTCATCAGTTTGGGCCTTTGCTATTCTGACTTCCCTCCCTGCTTCCTTTTGCCTTAACTGGTACAGCTCTCTCCTGCTCCTTCTGTGTTTCCTTATACTTTCTAAATGCTATTTTTCTCCTAACCTTCCCATACGTCTTTAGGGAACCAAATAAGGGTGCTAGCTGCCTTGATGAGCAAGACTTGATGAACCTCGCCTTTGTCTGCACCAGCAAATTCGTCTGTCGTATGTTCATGGTGGCTTTTTTCTTCTGTTTAATTTATTTGTTTCACACAGAGGCTTGTTGCCTCTGTGATGGCAGTTTGATGTTTTCCCATTGTTGCTCCACCCTCCTTCTAGCCTGTTTCTAGTGCTTTCCTGAGGCACTCTCCCATCTTGCCAAAGTCAGCCCTCCTGAAGTCCAGTACCTCTCTTTGTATGGCTTGACTCTGTAGCTGAGTTGATCGTGAACCACACTATTTATTTAGTTATTTATTTGTTTTGTTAACCAGGTAAGCATACTAGACAACGAGTGCCTATTTTCAGGTGCGACCGGGAAGTTACAGTACAAGAACAATAGTACATTACAGGGTGACACTACAGGCCCGCAACTCAAGTGGGCCAGGATGGGGTACAGTAGACAGCACAATGTATAGACAGGGAACAATCTCACCCACACACAGGTGGGAACAGCATAAGGACAATAATACATATTCTGATTAACAAACTAGGGAGGCGACTACAGGCTCAAAGCGAAAGTGCATAATGAAGCAGTAGTGGGAAGGGTAGGAAGCAAGAATTAGCAGTGGGCAATATAGGGCTAGAACCAGAGGGAACCACTAGGCAGGGGCAAGCACTGCAGCAGGGAGAGGACTGGCGGTCCAGGGACCCGGCCCCAGTCGGCAGGTCTGGAGATGGCGGGGGACCCCTCGGGAGCCACAAGGGGGATCCGAGACAGCATGGTGGGGGAAGAGGGTGCACAGGGGGGGAGGAGCAGGAGCTGGAAGAGGGCAGGGGAACGAATAGGTGCAGGGAGTAGAAGAGGTTGGGGCCGGCCCAACGAAGTGGAAGAGGAGTCAGGCAGCCTGGGTGACAACTACACATTTCCACATGGGCAGGTGGAGGCCCCTTTGAGGAATTTCCAGAGGTATGTTTTGAAGCCAGAATGTGAAGGGCAGCACACACAGGGAAGGAATGCAGTTCCAAAATCTGGAGGCAAGACGAGAAGGCCCAACTCTGTGAGGAGCGGTCCTGGGACTTGCAGCATGTAGCTTGAGCCAGGCCTAAGCTGATAGGCCGGAGGCAGGGTAGTAAGGGAGGCAAGTGCAGGGGCAAGCAGTATGGACAATGCTGTCTACCATGCTACGAAAAACAAAACTCAGTGTTTGTCAGGGAAGCCACTCCAGGCGGCATAGAGGGGCACACGAGCGTGAAGGCGATGAGCCAAGAGGGCAAAGTGGCAGACATTGTTATATGCCGTATCCCATTTGCTAGGGAGGCCTTGGGACAGGCGAACCACACAAGCCCATAACAGAGAGTTTGGTGGTCACTTGTTCCAGATGGCTACCCACTTGTAGATCTGAGATCCTCTCACTGTCCCCATTTGAGAGTACGGGATCTAAGATTGCTCCCTCACGAGTGGGTTCAAAACTAGCTGTCTGAGGCATGCCACCTGTAGGGCATCGAGAATGGCCCTGCTCTTTGATGCAGCTGTAGCAAAGGTGCTCCAGTTAACATCTGGCATATTCAGGTCCCCATCAACAGTATCTCCCTTTCAAACAACATGAAGTCTTGCTATATTATGACATATGTAGTGAGTCCCAACCTTCGAACTGCTCTGGAGGTGAAAGAGTTAACTTTCCATGCCAGGCATGGAACCCTAGGCAAGCTCGGTTGAAAACTCTGTCTGTTGTTAATCAAACTCAAACTGTCAGATTCTTTACTCTGCCTCACTGAACAGTCGCTCCGGAGATTTCTCCTTCTGCTCAGTTCATTTTGTTGGTTAAAGTATTATTTTATCGTTTTGGCCGAAATTAAACCAACCTTGATCGGTTCAAGCTCTGTCTGTGGTATCGTAAGTAACAGATAGGCTTACAATTATATTATTCTGTGTGGAACTTGTAAGCGCTTTTCGGTTCGGTTTGAACCGATCAGGTTACTTTCAAAAACTTCTAGTCCTTTTTAGAGTGCAGTTCCTGGTTCTTATCGGTTCTAAAAGCGGATTTCATTACGTTTTTGCCACGACCGTGACACGGTTGGGAACCGATAAGATAGTCTTGCTTGGTGGATTGCCATAAGCGGGCAAGTTTGGTTAGGCTGGCACTATGTCTGAGAAACCCAAAAGCAAAACCGGGCCCACTGGGTTTCAGCACCTATGGTGTTTGTGGGGAAGCCTTTGCTAAGGCTGACCCACACACCACCTGTGTGTATTGTCTGGGGTTTGACCACTTCAGTGCAGACTGCCAGATTTGTAAATATTTCCCTGCTGCAACCATAGAAAGAGAGTTGGTAGGCTCAGGAAAGGAGGCCAAAAGTCCGCTGACCCAGATGGACAGCCCGGTTCGGTCCCAACCAAACTGGAGGAGTGCCCTCTGACCAGGCGATACTTCCTCGGGCAAGCGAAGAGCCAGCTCTGAGGAGCCAGTTCAACTAAAAGGACTAGAAAGTCGGCTAGTGTGGAGCCAAAAGTTCTCTCTCCAACCGCTGAGGAAATAGCTAAAGCAATTCAAATTGTCAGTCACTTTCCCGGTTCCGACCGAACCGACACCATCAGGGAAGCGCTCAGTTCGGACGGTTCCACCGGTTCAAGATTATGGTTTTGAGGATTTTAATGAACCGGAGGAAGGGAAGAGGATTATGAGGAGAGTGAATGTGATTTTGAAAGTCTGGATGTGCCCATTGAACCGACATCTCTCCAGACAGACCGTCAGGGTTTCTCCTCCCAGGCTTTCTGAGTCCCTTCTCATTTTATGTTCTATAAAAAGTTGCTGAAACTCTTCAGCTCCTGTTGAGGAAGCTGTTGATGACCAAGAGGAGCCTGATTATGTGGAAATGATGGATATCCCAGAGTCTAGGAGACTGTCTGTTCCTTTCATAAATCTTTCCAGAAACAGACAGTAAAATTCTAAAACTCCTCACACTATACCTCCTGTGGATAAAAGGATGGACAAGAGGTATACATTATCAGGCTCTGATACGGGGTTCCTCACACAGCAGTGCAGCCATGTAGGGGTAGTGCAGGCTGCAGCCTGTGAGAAGGCAAATATTCCTCTAGCTTAGCACCTGAAAAGGACTCCAGGAAGGTTGATGCCATGGCAAAGAAACAGTACATGACAGCATCTTTGGGACTCAGACAGGCAAATTATATGGCTTATGCTGCTAGGTACGAAATCCAGATGGGATACTGTGCTGGCTCTAGAAGACAGGCCCCTGACCAGCTTGCCAGGAGCTGGAACAGGTGGCTGGGGATGGTATTGAGAAGGGTCATGGCTACATCTGTGGCACTTGGTGAATGGCTTGGCTCAGATGTACTACCCTGTCACAGGATACCCAGTCTAAGGCCATGCATTTTCCTGTTGTGGGAAATTCTCTGTTTGGGGAGCAGACAGAGAATTACATGAAGAAATGGATGAATATAGGACCACTTATAGGAGTGCACAGGCCAAGGAAAGGCAGGCCACTCCTCAAAGACAGCATCCCAGGGCAGGGGCAGGGGCAGGCCTTTCATAGGCCTTTACCAAGTCCAGGCCTCTCTTCTGCTTATACCCAGAGGGGTTCTTTAGAGGGGAGGACGGAGTGCAGCAAGCCTGCTTCCACCCCTCAGCCCAAAGCCCTGCCAAGCAGGCACCCTGATGGGGTAGCCAGGGCCAATCTCCTCTACCTGTAGGAGGCAGGCTGGCTTACTTTGTCCAGGACTCGAAGTCTCTAACATCAGACAAGTGGGTCCTGAAGTAGTAAGCCAGGACTGGTTCTCAGCTTCAAAAATTTCCAAAGATGAGAGCCACGTCCTTTCCACCTGCAAATCCATCAGAGGCACTTGCCCTGAAACAGAAGTTTTTACCCTTCTAGCTCTTAGAGCTGTGGAAAGGTTATACCCCTACACCAGGGCAAAGGGTTGTACTCCAGGAACTTCTTTATCCCAAAAAGACAGGAGAATGGTGCCCATCCTGGATCTCAGATATCTAAACAAGCACCTTTAAAACCAAAATTCAAAATGGTGATTCTGGGAATTATTTTTTATTTTTATTTTGTTGTTTAACCAGGTATAGCACACTAAGCTGAAAGCTTTTTACAGGAGCGACCTGGGAGCACAAGGAGGTTAAGTGACTTGCTCAGGGTCACACAGTATGCAAGTGGAAGCTGTGGGATTCAAACCCAGGTCTGATCTGCTGGATGTCACCAGATTTGCAGCTCAGAGCCTTAGATCACTGTGCTATACTGCCTCCATTTTACCCTCTCTAAGGCCAGGGGATTGGCTAGCGTCCCTGGACCTCAGGATGCCTACTTCCATGTTCTTTCCGAGCTCCCATTGAAGTTCCTCAGATTCGAACTGCCCTCAGGTCATTACCAGTTCAGAGCAATGCCCTTGACCTCACCTCTGCCCGAGGTATTCACAAAATGCCTGGCAGTAGCAGTTGCCCATAAGAAGGCAAAGATTGCCATTTTTCCTTACCTGGACGACTGGCTCATAGTAGGCCAGTCTCCAGAACAAGTCAGACTACACCTTCAGGTAACTCAGCAACTGCTCACATCTCTAGGTTTCCTTCTCAATCTTCCAAAGTCAGTTCTAGAGCCTGTCCAGCTTCTCACCTTCATAGGTGCAGAACTGAACACAAAAAGAGGCCAGAGCCTTCCTTCCTCTGGAAAGAGCAGGACCTTAGTCTCTCCTGGCCTCCTCCTTCCCCTACAGGTCTCTCGACCAACAAGGCATTTTCTGCAACTCCTGGGGCACATGGCTGCTTCTACAGCAGTTGTGCAGGGAGCAAGATTTCAGATGAGGGACTTCCAGTTCCATTTGAGAGCCTTTTGGTCTCAAAGGAGAGACCCTCTGACCAAATTGATCCCAGTGACTCGAACCCTGATCCAAGCCCTTCAGTGGTGGCAGGACCAGAGCAATCTGAGACAGGAGGTCCCTTCACCCTCAGTCTCACTCCTTAATCCTTACTACAGATGCATCCCTCTTGGGGTGGGGAGCTCACATGGGTGATCTCACTACCCAGGGTTGTGGTCCCCTCAGGAATCTCTGCTCCACATCAGTCTGTTGGAACTCAGAGCAGTATTTCTAGCACTTCAAGTTTTTCCACCTCTGTTCAGAACAAAGTTGTACAGATCAGAACAGACAACACCACTACAATGTGGTACAACAACAAGCAAGGAGGCACTCGGTCACGGCCTTGTGAATCGAAGCAATGAAGTTGTGGTCTCTGGCGTGTATTCCTGAACACCTCCTCACGGCAGTTCACCTCCCAGGCAAGGACAATGTCCTGGCAGATGCTCTCAGCAGGATTTCCCAGGGCCATCATGAATGATCACTGGATCCCTAGTATTAGAGGTAGTATTTGCCAGATGGGGCATTCCGCAGATAGATCTTTTGCAGCCCCAGACAATCACCAAGGGAAGTTTTCTATGCTTTTCCCCTTCCTCTTTGTTCAAGGTGCTAGTCAAAATCAGATCTCAACTCTGCAAGATGATCCTGATTGCTCCAGATTGGGCCAGACAGCCCTGGTACCCACTTATTATGTCCTTAGCAGTCCACCTTCCCTGTGTCTTCCCAGGAATCACAACCTGTTAACCTGTGGTCAGGGAGGGTTTGGTACCCGAATCTCAAATCTCTCAATCTCAAGGCCTGGCTCTTGAAGAGTTAGAGTTTGCTGACCTACACACCTCTCCCAAGGTGTATTGGATATATTGTAGGCTTCTAGGAAGCCTTCCACAAGAGCTACTTATAATTCCAAATGGAAGAGATTTTCCATTTGGTGCTCTAACAACATATTTCCCAGAATCTGCTGACTTACCCACAGTCCTGGATTATATGGTGCATTTGAATACTTTGGGGCTGAGGCCAGCTACCTAAAGTGCACCTGGCAGCCGTTCTGCTTTCTTATCAGCAGGTAAACCCTCTTCTCTTTCGGCTCATCCTGTATTCTCCAAGTTTTCAAGGGTTGCTTCACACCAACCCTCCTTTCAGGATCCTGCCCTGCCTGGGATCTTAATATTTGCATTGCTCAGCTTATGCAACCCCATTTTGAGCCCTTGTCTTCAGCAGAGCTTAAGTACTTGACTTGGAAAACTGTGTTTTAGTAGCCATCACTCTGCCAGGCGCATAAGTGAATTACAAGCATTGTCAGTGGAACCTGATTTTATCTCCTTCATAGAGATAAGGTGGTCCTCAGGACTAACAGAAAGTTCTTGCCTAAGGTGGTTTCAGACTTCCACCTTAATCAATCTGTGTGTCTTCCTGTGTACTTCACTGACCATTCCTCCTCTGGCGAGAGGAGATTGCACAGTTAGATGTCAAAGAGCCCTTAGTTACTACATTGAATGTATCAAGGGTCAAGGTTTGACTCCCTCAACTGTTCCTCACTTATGGTGAGGTTGGTAAAGGAAACCTGCCACTAAAGATCCATTGCCAGGTGGATTGTCTCTTGTATCCAATTTTGCTATGAAAAATTGGGTAGGTTCCTCCCTCAGGCTGAGGGCTCACTCTACCAGAGGTACAGCTGCGTCTCTGGCTGCTGCCAGGGACATCCCTATTCCAGAGATATGTCAAGCAGCTACCTGGAAACAGTTCCACACTTTTACCAGCATTACTCCTGGACATCAGGCTAGGAGTGATGCTGAGTTTTCCTTCAACTAAGCTTCAGAGCCTATTTCAAAGTAGGTTCTGTCCCTCCTCCATGGAGGTACTGCTGTGTAGTTCAATGTCATAATATAGCAAGACTTCATGTTGTTTGAAGAAAAATTACTCACCTTAGTAATGTTGTTTCTTCTAATGGAGTCTTGCTATATTATGACCTCCCCTACCTGCCCCTCTCAGAACCTCTACTTTTGGGATGTGGGTGGGCAGTGCAGTTTGGCACTTAGTAGATGCCCACCTTATTTTTCACCCCTCCGTTTTGGGGTGTTTGGTGTATGTTTTTAAATTTCTTGGATCCCTGACTTGAGTCTTTGTTTTGGGACCAAGAAAATGTATTCTCATATTTAGTAGCCAATTGGCTAGTGTGAGTTCTGGCTTCACACAGAACCTTAGTGAGTTTTGCTCGTAAAGATCTGACAGTTTGGGTTTGATTAACAACAGACAGAGTTTTCAGCCGAGCTCGTGCTCAGGGTTCCATGCCTGGCATGGAAAGTTAACTCTTTCACCTCCGAGCACTTCAAGGTTGGGACTCACTGCATATGTCATAATATAGCAAGACTCCATTAGAAGAAACAACATTACTAAGGTGAGTAATTTTTCTTCTCTGCCATCCTAAGTATGCCTTCTATCGTATCCTTGTCCATTTCCTCCCCTGAGATGGGGTCTGTATACAACCCTGTGTGGGTTGTGGTGCCATTCCAGTCTCTAAGGTGACCCACAGTGCCTCCTCTCCTCCTGTGTACTCTTTTGTTCCATTGCTTTCATCCCTTCCCTTACATAGAGGCTACTCCTCACCCTCTTCTACCCTCCCTGTCTCTCCTGTAGGTTGTGTACCCCTGGACAGGCGGAGATTCTCTCCTCCTTGCCCAATCATTTCTGGTTGGGCAAGCTCCCTGCCCAGGAGTTTCTGCACCTTTTCGGTTACATGGCAGCGTGCACTTCCATGGTCTGATGGGCCCGGTGGTACATACGTCCCCTTCAGTGGAGCTGGCTGCCCAGTGGACTCAATGCCACGGTCATTTTGACCAGCTGATCACTGTAACCCAGAAGATGTGGGACGCTGTCCAATGGTGGACCGTCCCAAACCAGTTGCAGGAAGGGATACCATTTGTCCGCCTCGAGCTGACGCCATCCTTATGAGTGATGCCTCTCTTATGCGCCTGGGGAGCCCACATGGGGGACAACAGGGCTCACGGGTTCTGGACCCCGAAGAGTCCTGTTACCACATCAACCTGTTGGAGCTCAGAGCAGTCAGACTGGCACTGTCATCTTTCGCTTCTCAGCTCCGGGGTCAAGTAGTTCAAGTCCAGCAGGACAATTCCACGACCATGTACTACCTCAGCAAACAGGATGGCATGCATTCCTGTCTGCTCTGCAGGAAGCGCTCCGCATCTGGACACTCATGAGGCCGTCTGGAGGCAGATCTCCTAGCCATCCCCCAATTGTTTAACCAGATGAGACACACTAGCTGAAAGCTTGTTTACAGGTGCAACCTGGGAGCACAGGAAGTTAAGTGACTTGCTCAGGGTCACACAGTATGCAAGTGTGGGCTGTGGGATTCAAACCCAGGTCTCCAGATTTGCAGCTCAGAGCCTTAAACCACTGCAGTGTACTGCATCCATGTGACAGGAGCCTCAAACTATCTGGCAGATGCTCTCAGCGCTTAGGAGAGACATCCACAGTGGTCTCTCCGTCCAGAGGTAGCTACTGCCTGTTCTCCCACTGGGGTAGGCCGATGGTGGACCTGTTTGCTTCTAGGAAAACACCAGGCTGAGGCTGTTTCATGTCCGCCCCCCCTCAGCAAGGTTCGCTGCAGAGGATGCCTTCTCAAGGCTGTGTACCCCAGGCCTCTTCTCGCCTTCCTCCATCTCCCTTGGTCACAGGGTGCTCATCAAGGTGAGGAGGGACAAGGCAAAGGTGATTCTGGTAGCCCCAGACTGGCTGCGCCAATTCTGGTACCCAGATCTCCTCAGCCTCAGCTGCAGGCACCTGGAGCGGCTTCCAGCACGCCTGGACCTGATCTCTCTCTCAATCAGGAAGGTATATCATCGGACCTTCAATCCCTGCACTCACAGCCTGGTACCTGGAGGATAGAGTTCAGGCTTTGGGTCTTTCGAGATCTCCTCACCATGGTGGTGGCATCCAGAAAGGAATCTACCAGGAGATATTACGCCTTCAAATGGAAAAGTTTTTCCATTTGGTGTCGAGCAAGGGCCTGGACCCTCTGTCCTGTCCGTGGCTAGCATTCTCGAGTACTTTGGTCTCTCTGCAAAGGGGGGTCTGGTCATCGACCCTTAGGATGCACCTGGCAGCCATCTCTGTTTACTGGGCATGGGGTGGTCAGCCGACATTGGTGCAGAAGACAATGGTCCAGTGCTTTTCAAAGACCTGGATCACAAATCTCCGATGCGTGAACCTCCACCTCCGTGGGAGCTACTGCTGGTACTGGCAAAGCTCATGGGCAAGCCATTCGAACTGATGCACAAGTGTGAGCTGTCACACTTGTTGTGGAAGATGGCCTTCCTGGTGGCTAAACGCCTGCCAGAAGGACAGGGAGCTCCAGGCGCACGTGGTGGATTCCTTATCTGGTCTTCCACAGGGACAAAGTTGTCCTGCACCCCACCTGAAATTCCTTCTGAAGGTGGTATCAGAGTTTCACCTTAACCAGGTGTTAACTGTGCCAGTGTACTACCCAAAGTACACCTCGGAGGCCGAATACAGGCTCCATACTTTGGACCTGAGACAACCCCTCTCCTATTATGGGGAGAGGTCCGCCAGCTGTTTGTCATCTACGCTAAAGCCGCTTCTAGCAGACCTGCAGCAAAATGAACTATTGTAGGTGGATTACATCTTGCATAAGTCTGTGCAATGAGTTGGCAGGCAAGGGCCTCCCAGAGGAGGCTCATTCTACCTGCCATACCGCTGCATCGGTGGCTGCTTCCAGGACATCCCATACAGGAAATCATCGGGCTGCTACCTGGAAGACAGCAGACACCTTCATTACCCATTACCACATCAACCTTGAGTCATGCTGGGATGCTGGTTTGGGGCCTCAGTTCTCAATCTCTGTTTCCCAAGTAAGTATAGGGGTGTGTGCCTTGCCTTCCTCCCTCCCTCCTCCCGGAGAACTGCTCTGAGTTGCCAATAAGTGGATGAGCAACATATCCACTATCTAGAAAACAGGTTACTCGCCTGTAACAGTAGTTCTAGGAGTGGTATATGTTGTTCATCCACACAGACCCAACCGACCTCCACGGGCTGTGGACACACAAACCTGGCTTCCAGCAGGCTAAGATCTGGCATCATTGGGCGGAGCTGAGGGTTATACCACCCAGGTGGGTGGTAGGAGCCAGCTTGAAGACCTTCCGCCGATCCTTAAAGGGGAAGGGACATGCCAATAAGTGTGGATGAACAAACCTATGCCACTCCTAGAACTACTGTTACAGGTGAGTAGCCTGTTTTTTCTTTATGGTACAGTAAGCAGTCATTAGCACCATCCTTAGTATTGCAATCATGTACAGAAGCTTATTGATGAAACATGCCTCATTCCTTTTCTCCCAGTTATTTTATCATTTTCTAAAATGTACTTTAAGGTCTGCAGACACCTTGTGCAGACAACTGATACCAAGGAGCTGCCTGCCCACGTGACTAAATTAGACAATGTTTGCATTTTTCTACATGCATTTTATTCTACCAGCTGCACATCTGTCTGGGATATGCCATTTCTAGGATATACCTCTGTATGTAGTTGCAACTCCTAACCCATCATATTCTCCTCCCTCCTAACCTGGCATTAAACGGTATTAGTGGTACATGAATTAATGCCCATGTTCCTGTTAAATACTTAATGCCCATTAAATCTTATTAGCAGCTCATTCCAATCAAAGCCATTAAAATTAATGGGGTGTTAGTGGTTTTAAGATTTTAATGCATGATTTCACCCATTATTTATGTACCAATTAGTAGACATTTAATGAGTTATTGTAATGGAAATTTAATGGGTATGTTTAATGGGATTTTAATGTGAGTGCATGCACAGCCCTAGTTGCCAACATGCCATGTGGACCTCTACCTGTTGGGGCCATGGTGCCAGAATTAAAATAATAATTATTTTAACCCTATCAGGTCTTGTCTCATAGGAGCATAACTGGGTGGAGCAACTGGGTAAGGGGATTTTGCTAGGGATTGTGTGGGGTGGGTGGCGAACAAAGATAATGGTACACAAAATTTCAATGAACATGCATGCTAAAAATACTGTAGTACATGGGTACAGTGTATAATGTGTGTATTACAAGACTTTTATGTCACATCTGTATATTTTGGTGATCTACAGGTTTCAGAAACAAGTTGATAAGCATCTAGGTCACTTACTTTTTTTGTTTGTTTATTCCCTACCCATAGCTGCCCTCATCTCAGCCCCATCCTTGACATCACTGTCTCTTACCCTGCCTTCTCTCAGCTATGGACTTACCTGTCCAAGGTGAGGCGATGGGGAGTTGCCCAGGCTACCCACTGACTATGAATTTCTGGGGGCTGGTGGACAGTCAGCAAGTTGGGCCCGAGAGGATGGCGGTGCATCATCCTGCAAAGCTTGTGGACTCCGTTTTCACTTTTCTGACCCTGCCCACTGGGAGGCTCCAGGTGGGGCTATTAGCGGGTATGAGCATAGCCATACTCCACGCTAGCCTGTTTGCCTCTCACCCCCCACCCGACTGGTACATCAGCCTGCATGGCCTCCTGTGGTCACCCAGGTGGCGGTTGCACGGTGGCAGCAGGATCCCTTCCTTCCTGGAGCAGGAGAGTGTCCTCTGGGATGCTCGATATTCTTCCACATGGCTGGCCCTGAAGACCCGAGATCGCTCCCAATCCTGGGTCACCAACGCATGAAGCATTAGTGCTACCGCGGCACTGCCCAACCATTTGTTACTAAAGATACTGATTATGTTATCTTTGTTATTATGGGATGTATATTTTCAGCATGTGCCATCCCAGACAACTGGTTAATCTGTAGGGTCTTTGTTAAAGAGTCCTACCAGTCTCAGCCCCTGTACTTGACATATAGGTGCCTTACCTGCAGGGCATTCTGGCAGTGTGAAGATGGCTCCAAATAATCCATTTCTTAAATGGTTACGCTTGTAAAATGAAGTAAACGGCTCCCAAGTTTAGTGGTTGTAAGGTGCTGCCCGCTCCCGCCCTCGCTCACTAACGTGATGGCGAGATCTTAGGGAGAGCATGGGGTGCTGCTTCATTAGAGTCAATGGCGCCGGCTTTACAATCAGTTTTAATATCATAATGGCCACTTGGTAATGAAAGCGTGGGCACTGGTCAACTAACAAGGGTTTGTTAATTGACTGGTGCCCGTGTTTCATTACCAGCGGCCATTATGATCACACCGATCGGTTACTGCTCACTGACTATCAGGACGGGAGACTCGGCTCACTAATGATGATGAGATGCTAGGAGAGCCAAGGCATGCCTCATTATAGTCAATGGACGGTGGCTTTCCAATCAGATTTTAATATCATAATGGCCACTTGGTAATGGGCGGAGCATGGGCAACACTTAAAACCAGAAGTTCTTGGGACCCAGTTTACTTCTATTTACGAAGCGAACTCTTTTTTAAAACTGATTATTTGGAGCAGTCTTCATACTGCCAGATTGTCGTATGGGTAATGCACTCCAATGTCAGGAGCAGGGCTGCAGCATGTATCTTGGTGGATCTCTTTAACGGGTTGTATGAAGTTTTGGGAGTGCATTTTGTTAGTGGTATTTTCTTAGCTTGTGATTCCATATTGTAACGCTGTAACAGTTTATGATGCAGAAGGTTCAGATCGTATTCAAATATTTTGGAAAAAAACCTGCTGATAGCTGATGTAATCCAGTTAAAAATTGCACTCTAATTAGATGTTTCAAACCTTGAAGGCCAAAATCAGACTTTCATTCTCCTGTTTGTGTAGGTAATTCAGCATTACAATTTCTGAGCATGCTGTTAATTTGAAAGCTGTCCACAGCCAAATGCAACTGATGAATTATAGTTCAAGTACATTATAATGTGTGAGCATTTGTGAATTGTAGTAACGCTACCAGGGTTGAACATAGTAAATTTGTCTCATACCTGCTGACAGCAGTCAGTACTAAGCTGAGAGTCCAGAGCATGCAATTTACACAGTCTTGCCTTATAATTTCTGAGTTAAACTAGATCCCTTCCATCCATTACCTCATTAGCTGTTGCACCAAAACCGTAATCTGTGCTAAATGAGTATTGCCTGCATGGAACTGTCAAGTGAGGGATTTCTCAAACTCAGCAGTGGAACAGTTTGTCAAAGCAGGATGTACCGTAGCATTTTAGTGCTGGTACAGAACCACCAAAGAACTTCAGTATGGAAATTGACTGCATTTCTGTAAATGAACAATTGGAAATGCTTCCAAACAAACTTGACACTTGTAGAAACCAAATCTTGTTTATTGGAGGTAAATCCCAGCATAAAATGGGATCCATACTCAACACTAGAATGAAAGCAGATAACATCAGTGCCTTGTTGACAAGGTGACCAGATAGTAGACATTAGACAATCATAGAAAGTTGCTTTCATTAAAATAAATCGTGCAGCGAAATTAAGGCACAGTAGCCAAAATGTAGAGCTTCCTAAAAAAAAACAGTTTGGAATTGTGTTACATAATTTTGGATTCTCAGTTCAATAGTGTTTTGTAACTCAGATTGTACTCCACTAGAGACACTAACAGCCCAAGTCAGTGATGTAATGAAAATAAATATCTGGTCAGGAATGCACAAGTTGATTTTGTTTGTTTTATTTTATTTGGTTACTTTTGGTGTATTGCCTTCCATCCACTAGCACAGCTTCCTCTGGGACAACCCATGGCTACTGGACCCCCAAACCCTTAACCACTACAGCCTTACCTCCATGGAACCTTGGCCTACCCTCCAGGCATGGATGGATGTGGTGCAACCCTTGGAGATCTTGTTGCATTAGTCAGTGGGATGGGAGGCAGTGCGGGTCCATGTTATTTTCCCCATATTTCATACCTATATCCAACAACAGTCCTGAAAAGGCATTTATTTAATGCCCAGATTTAAAATAACCCCAACCCTGTTAAAGGAAAGGCTAGTGGTGTATCATACTAGCTACAAGACCCAAAGCAGAATGCATTCATGGGGTGGCGGTCATGCCAGACAAATCTGATTGATTTCTTTGACTGAGTGACCAGAAAAATAGATAAAGGAAGAGCAGTGAACATGGCCTGCTTGGACTTGGCAAGGCCTCCAACACTGTGCCACATAGGACACTGATATGAAATTTGGCAGTTTAAGGGTGGGATCCAGAGTGGTAAACTGGGTTAAAAATGATTAATGAATAGGCAACTGAGGCTGGTGGCAAATGGCACTCACTCTGAGAGGAGAGTGACCAGTGGGGTACCACGACAGGGCTCAGAACTGGGACGGTCTTCAGTGTCTTCACAAGTGACATTGCAGAAGAACAAGGAGGAAGTTGTGCCTTTTGCAGTTGACAGGAGGGGTGGAGAGAATGAGTAGGGACCTTAGAAAACTTGAGGAGAGGTTGAGGACATGGCAGCTGGAGGTTCAGTACCAAGAAGTGCAAAATCATGCACCTCGGGCATAGAAACCCACAAGCTGAGTAGAAATTTGGGGTGTACTGAATGTCACTAAGCAGGAAAGAGACCGTGAAGGTTATATCTGATCACCTCAAGTGGTGGGGCAGTGTGACAAGGCACTGGGCTGAGCCAATGGGTTGCTGGGGTGCATAGATAGAGGTATCACAAGCAGGAGGAGGGAGGTGGGATTAACACTGTATCAGTTGCTTATGAGAGCCAGGCTGGAGTACCATGTCCAGTCCTGGAGGCCACATCTCAGAAAGGACATAAACTGGGTGGAGGCAGCCCATAGTAGGGCAACCTAAAATGGTGCAGGGTTACATCAAAAGCCTTACGAGGAGAAACTGTGGGATCTCAACATGTACATCCTGAAAGAGAGAAGAGTGAGGGGACACATTCAGGTACCTCAAGGGGTGAGCAGGATACGGGGGTCCATTTCAAATCAGGAAGTGCACTAGGACAAGGGGATGCAGTGAAGTTGGAAGTGGGGAAGTTTAAGAGGGATGTTAGGAAGTACTGCTTCACTGAAAGAGTGGTGGACACCTGGGACAGTCTGCCAGCAGAGGTGGTGAGAGCAAAACAGTGTTTTGGGGCTTCAAACATGCATGGGATAGACATAAGGGATTGTCGGTACATAGGCAGGGAGGGAAGGGTCGGCTGAGACCAGGTAGGCTGAGCAAAGCAGTCATTTTCTGCCGACAGTTTCTATGTTTCTGTGTCTGACAGCAAAGTCTGAAAATGCAGATTTACTTCCCAGATCTATAAATAATATTGTAGACCCTCTTTTGAGTTTAGTTTTCTTAAGTGGGTTGCTTCTCACATGTAACCTTAAAACTTGGTTGCGGTGTTCAGAGTTTTTTTTTTTTGTTTTTGTTTTTTTGTTTTGTTTTCTGTAAGAATGACTGATCCTTTAGCCTGAAACATTTTATCAGAGTGGTTGCAGGAATTTCTCATGTGTTCTCTATTTACCCACTCACATATGTCATAATCTGCCAGTGTTTGGGAGCTTCACAAAGATGTGTTCTACCTGTTCATTAGTTCTAAATGGACAGCAGGGTTTTCTCGAGCTGAACCAAAAATTATATGACCCTTCACCGTGATAGGATGAATTATGTTTTATAATCTTTTCTCGAAATTCAGTGCCACCATTTTAATTTATTCTACTGCTTAGGACATTGGAACATAAATGTGTGTGAAATTTCAGCAGGGTCATCCACTCTCTCTCTCACTGCAGTTGTACAACAGTGACCCACATGGCTCGTTTAAAGTGCTGTCATGATCCATGGAATTGCTTATGGAATATTCTGGAACTATACTACATGGCACACTGTAACATTGACAGGTTTTCTTTACCAAAATTCTTCTGTTTATGAGGCATAGTCAGAAAATTGACTTTTTATATCTGGCAGTGCTAATCTCTGTCGCTGTTAAGAAGTGAAGGTGTATAGATAAGCAGCTTCTCGCACTCTTTCTCATTTACTGTTGACTTACTGTAACTGTGAGGGAACAACAGCTGTCCCAGCTCACACATGCTGCAGCACTGACCGCAGATTTATGCCATGAAAATTCCAAGGAATTGTTTTTGTTGGTGGGGGCATGTGCCATTCATGATTATAGTGACTGTGGTTTAAGCTCCGCTGATTTAACTCTTAATTCTTGTTTCTTAACACTGCTATCTTGTAATGGATAATACTTCAGACCTCTTGGGGAGGGTGAGTACAGTTGTTTGTCATGTTTTAACCACCACTATATTTTAAATGAGAATATGTTAATGGAATTTGTCTCAGTGTTTTTCTACAGTTTTCTTGCTTAATTTTGTTACAGTTCCAGTTGAGTTTCAGTAGCACACCTTTTGTTGTTTCTCTCTCTCTCTCTCTCGTCCTCTTTTCTGTTTCTCTTCCCCCGTTTCGTTTCTGTGATTGATGGCATGCAGATACTCTGACTGCTCCTACCACTGCTAGTGCCTCTGAAGCACAGATTTCTGACCCATTTGAGGTCGAGCCTACTCCAACAGCTTCTGCGGCCCCTGAGTTACTACTACTACTTTACCCTCACCACCACCACCACCACCACCGCTACTACTTCAGCTGCAGCTGCTACTACTCCTGCTACCACTACTACGACTACCACTATTTCTGCTGAAGTGGATCTCTTTGGAGGTCAGTCTGGGCAACCTCTCACCTTTATCTTTACCTGTGTCATCATTTCTCTGCTGTCCAGCTGTCAGGAGGACTGCACTGAGAATTTAAGAGTAGTGGCGGTGCATGATGTGTCCTTTGAGAACTGTGTTCTTGAATGTTGTTCTTTGGCAATCATTTCTTAACTCTTCAGGTGCTGAAACATTTTATAACAACAAATTTACCTGTTGAGATACGAATTGGCCATTACCATATTTGAAATAGGGCTTTCTTTGCATCTGTCATTTTGGAAAATATTAACTGTTATCAGTCTGGATTTGAAAATGTTTTTGTTCAGCCTCTATAAACTGTATGTACAAAATAGCAGAATTAGTTGCTTAGTTTTTAAGTGGCAAAATTCTGCAAAATTGAAGTGGAATGCTATTTGACTCTAGTTTTTCCTCAGTTTGTTGCATTTATGTAATAGTGTCAGAATGCTGCAGGCATAGACGTACCCTGGAAGACTTGGGTCAGTGAGACATCTAAATTCACCATCTGGGCTCATGAACAGGAAACCAAGAATTAGAAATGTTGAATGTTTATCTGGTACATTGAGGTACCACAGTTGCTTGTGTTACCAGTAAAATCCAAGTCATGAAATTCAATTTCTTGTCTTTGGTGAAGCTAGTAAATTGAATCCTAACTCAAGTAATGCATCTTGCCTTCAGAACTGGAGAATGCAGCAAGCTAGCTGTGTCTTGTAACACTGAAATAAAAGCAAATGGCTATTATAAATTGAGGCACAGTAAAGGCTTAGTAAGCAAATATATATTTTTGTCAATGATTAGAGGGTCCAATGTGAAGATGGGTACACACATACACACACACACACCTGGGAGGTCGGGGCCTTGCTCAAGGTCTCAGAGTGTGTTTGATGGGGATCAGATCTGGGTTTGACATTCTGGTTTGGTTCTCTAACCACAAGGCTCTGCCTTTAATAAAAGATTGTCAATACGATCTGTATTTTCACTGGAACCATTTAAATTGTAAATTGTGGTTATGCTATGCTATGATTAAAACAGTTTCTGTTTTCATTACAAATGTTTTTACTGTGTATTGCTAGACAAACACAGCCAGAGCTCTGCCCTGGGATCATGTTTTTAAAAGTGTGTTGCACCATACGATAGGAGAAGCTGACGTCTTATTATAAGCTGATCCTTGGAAGTAGACCTGGTATTGTTTGGTGTGGTGGCTACAAAATGAGGAACCACAATCCCCGTTTATCTAGCCAGCTGACAGGGTGGCACCTATTTACCCTAAGGATGTGCATGAAAATATATTCTTCATTTTATATCGTGCACACAATTGACGATCCTTAGTATGTTGCACTGATACAAGCGCCCATATATTTCTGCCTACTTGCATCCCTCTCAAACAAATGGATAGCTATTTACCTCATACCCAACACCCTGTGATTGCTGAGACTCTTGACTCTAAATAAATATTGACAAGCTTCTCCAGAGTTTATACAGATGCAGGTTTGGATACTAGACATTCTGTAATGTAGGTGCACAAAACATTGGACCCTCTTTCCAAAAGAAGTTTTGTCATTTGTCCCAGCATTCTGATTTTCAGTATACAGTAGCCTTTGTTAGGAGCAGGCATACTTTGGGAGACATTTACTATAGGGGCAAGGGGATGGGGCACCATAGCATGTGAAACTGCAAACAGAAAAAAACACTAGAAAATGAAGTCCAGAGTGATGGTTGAACCATGGGGCTTCTTCAGGAATATCATCTAAATAAAAAAAGAAACAGCCAAAACTCGGCTGGTATTTTCTCCTTCACAGATCATTTCTTACATTTCAGACCTGTCAGCCTGTGCTTTCTGTTTTCAGTTTGCACTACACTATACCCTCCCTTAGAAGAGGTAATTTGTACAAAGAAAGTGTGTTTTGAAGGTCTTGTACCTACAGGTATTTTGATTCCTTTTAATCTACAGTACTTGAGTGCATCATCTCAAATCTGCATGAACATTGGGGGAGGGGTGTATAGAGAAACCATAAGTCATCCTGAACAGTGGCTGCATTTCCTGCACTTTACATGTTCTGTATTTGACCCACAGCATGAAAAGTTTACATTTGCCAGGTCAGTAATATTGATGGCACTGGGCAAATGCAGTATCCCCTCCACCTTTTTTTGTTTTACTGTAGAAGGTGAAAGTAATTCAAGAGCACTGTGTGCTGGGCACTGAACAGAGATGAATGTGAGGGCCTGTGTGACAGTTAATGCCAGCCCATAATACCCAGTGCACAGAGCTTCAGCTCCTGATTCCTGCAGACTTCTCAGAAGTAGTGCAGACATCTGGCTAGTGCTCATCTCTGTTCAGACCTGAAGTGCATTGCAATTGATACTGACAAAGATTTTAAAACAAAACAAAAAATGGTTCCCGATTATTTGACATTTGGAAACCATTTCCACAGCACGTTTTTTCAGCCAAGGAAAAAGAGTGGGGTAGAGGATACTAACTATTAAACAGCGACCACAGCCTAGGCTTAAGCTTCTAAGCGGTTTTGAAGGCTGTGGGATTTCTGTTTATCAGCTGGCTGCAGTATTTTCCATTCTCTGTCAGAATTGATTTTAATATTGTTTAAATCAAAGAAATACACAATGCTGGATCCTTATACAGTGTGCAACTTTTAGAGCTGGCATTTCCTACTGAGAAACTAAACACATCTGTAAAACAGATTAAGTAGTGATGGTTTAGTCTGGAGTACAACACAGCCGTTTCTTAAACACACTACTGCATACCTCTTAACTGGTCCATGTCGTGAGGACATCCCTCATTTACCCTACAGATTGCTGTGCCAACATCCATCCTATGTGGAAATGGTGCGGCCCACACAGAGAAGGTGTTGCAAATGCTGATTGTAAAGCTGAAGTTCATAATGTTTAAATATGTTAAATCACAACTCCACTTTGCAGAAATCAGGGCACTTGTTTCCACGGTGTTCTGAGTTTGTATCTCCATGAATGATGATGTCTCCACATTATGAGGACTGAAGCCCCTCACAGTCCTACATTTAGAGTTTCCATGTCCTACATTTCAGTGACAAAAGGTTGAGAGGCATGCAGTGAAGAACAGTCAAGATAAACAGGTATGGAACTAAATTCTTGCCAGTAGTTCACTCTGTATAAGGAGAACTTTTGATCTGAAGTGGATCCTTGCCTTTATTTTCTTCTCTCTCTTTTGCCCTTTTCTTGGTTTCTTTTATTTCTTCCACTTCACCCTAGATGCCTTTGCGTCTCCCACTGAGGCTCCTGCAGCATCCGAAGGGGCTCCCTGCGGCTCCCCAACCCCTGTGGCGGCGCTGATGCATGCTCTGGACATGGTGGGTCTCTTCTCTTTGCTCGTCGTAGTTTAGACAAGTTGATGACATTGTCTGAGTTGGTACATGTTACTGTCACCTTAATGTGGCATCTGTTTCCTGTACCATTTTACATTGTCCTTTTAACCCTTTTCCTTTCCCGAATGTGAGCATTGAGTATTTTCAACCACCATAAGAAATCATTCATGGTGATACTCTGTCAGTGTTTATGCAGTCACACTTGTTTTCGTTTGCTAATTGTAAGGCGAGGTAGGAGTACTGTACAGCAGGATGCAATTTATTGATAAATCTTAGAACTTTTAGAGCATCCATGTCAGGTTTTATTATGTTTTTCATTCTTTTGACTGCCTCCTGAAAATGTTAATAACATGGTCATTTAAGATCAGAAGGAACTCTAGGTCCAGCAGGTCCACTGCCACCCCATCCCACTTCATAAGTTGGGATCACAAGCATGCTGTGCAAGCAAGTGCTAATTCATAAATCACAGTAGTATTTGATAGAATTTTGCTATTTCAAGTTATATTTTCTTGATAGTATTGCTTTTCTACATGTGAAGAAAGCAGAAAGGTTATAAAGTGTAATCTCTTTGGAACCTCTTCTCTTAGGCTGCTTCATGTGGCCCCATCATGGAAACAAACCAATCCCCGTGTCCCGCACCAAGCTTCTTCTCACAGTCTGTCCCAGCACTATATGGAAGGACAGTTTTTTATTGTTTGGTAATCAGGCAAGGCCCACTGGGCCGAAGGCCTGAAGGGGCCCGGGAGCACTGGGGAGGTTAAGTGACTTGCTAGAGGTCACACAGTGTGCAGGTGAAGATTGTGGGAATCAAACCCAGGTCTTCTGGATGTACCAAGCTCATTCACAGCTTGTTACTCTAACCTCTAGGCTATGCTGCCAGCCTGTGTGATGTACATGCAGAAAACAGGACATGTTTTCTGTGTACTGTGGACAAGTGACTGCTTCACTTTCAAGGTAGCACCAGCTGCTGATCCAGCATATTCCAGAAAGGATTTTGTGTTCGAAAGTTTTGTAGGGCTGATACTAGGAGATTGGCAACACTAGCCTGAAGCAGCTGTGCCTACCAAAGTAGATATAGATAATGTGAGGAAGGAGTACACAGCCATATCTCCTGTAAATGTTTTTATACATTTATGTCTAATAATTTTTATACAAAAAAAAAATCTTGGGCAGCCAAATGGCCCAACAGTAGCCAGTTGTACTCTGACATGGATGACTCGGGTTTGGAAATGAGCCAAGGTCACTGGCTAATGGGCGGCTGTGGTCAGAGAGTGCTTCTCTTGACTATGGGAGGGTGGCATTGTGTTTCATGGACACAACCCCTGCACCAGGTGTCCTGTCATAAAACCACAAGAGCATGGAGCAGCGCCATCAGGGAGGTGAGGGAAGGAGGAACAAAGAAAAACCAGGGAAAACCCACTGCAGCCTGCTGAATAGTAGGACCTGTGTTGATAGGCAGATAGGACATTGGGACCCAAAGGGTCAAGCAGATCCAAAAGTGCAGGAGAAAGCACGATAAAAAAAATCTATATATTGCACTATAAATGATCCAGACAGAGATGGGCTGCCTTCACCTTTTCCATCTGTCAGGTTTATTTTTCAGTTGCAAAACAAGCAGTCAGTCTTGGGTTTCTCAGCTGATTAATTGAAATCTAAAAGTACACACTGTAGTGGTGTTTAAAATATGGACATATGATATTCTAAGTCTTGGACATTATGGGGCAGGAGCACTTCTAAAAAATTGTAACATTTTAAAAGTATGAAGTTTTGCCCTGAGAAAGTGTCTAACTGAAGCTCTACAACTTTGGGTAACTAAAGATATCAATGAAGCTGTTACAGAAGATTGTTTGGCTGCTGTGACAGATTACTGTTAACTATATATCATAACCTTGATACCACTTGCAGATACTGGATATAGGGATACGCCATGGCTTGACTCAGAATATGCAATTTATCTTTTAGTGAGGGACAGGACAGTAACTTAGGAGTGGCAGAACTGCAAATTAACTCATGAAGATGAATTGAATATTTTAAGTCAGGACATTGTCTTCCCATATTTATTTTATTTAGAATGCTTCAGTGGATAATTTGGATCATTTTCTTTAAGGGTTGACTCTCATACATTGTATAAGTTTATATATATTTATGTATATATGTATTTTTTTTCTTTTCAAGGCAGAAAAAAATTATCTTCAAGAATCGGTCTTCACCATTGATTCCCACTTATTGGCCTGGGGCGGAGCACTAGGACCCAAGCAGAACAAAGCCTTTGCCAGGGGCTGACCATGGCTACTGGTCACGGCCCCTGTGCACCCTCGTGGTGCCATGCACCAGCCAATAACCACTGCCAGCTTCCTTACTAACCTCAGTTCTGGTCTTGCAGCCGCCAGGTGCACAACATGGGGCGCAGCTCCTCAGTTTGACTCATCGCCACTATGTTTTGCAGTGTCGCTGCTATTTTTAATATGGTTGTGGTGTCATTTATGTTTGTTATTGTTCTGTGATGCGAAGTCCAATAAAAGGGTCAGAATCATTGAAAAAATTTCTACAGCCACCCATTATGTGTCGTTGCCCTTGTGGAAACCGATGTCTGTTTCGGATCGGCATCAGTCCTGTCTGCCTGTCTTGGACCACCAGACCATGATATGGATACATGCAATGCCTGCTTCTCCACCGACTGCCACAACCTAGAGAACCACGTGCTGAAGTGAGGTTAATCGATCCTCACTGTCAGAAGCGGTGTTGCATCGTTCAAGATCAGGTCACTAGGCCTTTCCTCTGGACCTTTTCCTGGGATCTCTAATTCCATGTAAGTACGGATTCTCCTCAACCTCACCATGCTGAGGCATTGGAGACTCCAGTGGTTGGCGTCTGGTGAGCAGTCGACTCCTTCACGGCCCGATTGCCTGAGCAGCAGATGTCCCCAGTGGTGAGCCGCAACTGCTGTATATGCTCAGTCTACACTGGTGGACACCTTAGTGGCATCGCCCATGCTGTTGTCACTGTTCGTGATGGTGATGCAGTGGGTGGCACTGGGGCTGCTGCTGAGCCCACTTCTGACACTGTTTATGGTGTCAGTAGATGGACTGTCACCAGGGCTGTTGTCCATGCTGTCATTTGTTTGGATGTCACCATGCATGGTGTCACCAAAGATACCAAGGAGGTTGGCAGCCCCAGACACACTGATAAAGGCAGCAGTGACCATGGTGTTGGTCCTGGGCCTGGCTCAGGTGGCGCTGACCAAGATGTTGTCCCTGAGGTTGCCTCTGACTCTGGTGTCGTTCGCAACACTAAGGAGGGTGATGGCTCTGAGGACAACATTGAGGGTGGTTCTGGCCATGGTGACGGGGCGACCCTGTCTCTGAGGCTGTCCTCCATCCAGAGCCTGGAGACAGCACTGACTCAGGGTCAAATGATGTCCGGAGGTGAAGTTTTCCCTGGAGTGCTGGTCATCACCATCACCGTGGTCACCCTATGGCACCTGTATGGCCGCTCTTCTCACATGAGGATTCCCCGATGGACACCAGTTGAATCAGTCCTCAGATGTAGGAAGACACCCTTTGGGCAGATCTTTGCCCTCCCTTGGGCAGTTCTGCTTATACAGTTCTGCAGCCCCAGTTCGAGGCCCTCGAGACCAGAGTCTCGACCCTCTCTAGCAGGGCCTTGACGTTTTCTAGAAAGATTGTCCTCTTTATAGGCCATAGAGGCTACTAACATGGGACCATCACAGGGATTTTGTTGGTACCTTAGAGAGTTGGCACAAGGAGTCTGACAGCCCAGTTCAGGTCCTTCTCTCGATAGCAGTGGTCTCTGGAATCAGTGCCTTGTCTCCATTGATGTCCTTCTCAGAGGACAATGAATCATCTATCCAGCTTGTCTTGGCTGCTGAGTATGCTTTGTATCAACAAGTTTTGGTGGAGATTCTCCAAGTGCTCGATGTAGATAGCTTTTACAAGCTGTGATCTGGCAGCCTTGCTGTTGGGACTGCTTAGAGTTCCCAATCTTTTTTTTTTTTTTAATATGAAAAGCAGGGCTGTGGTCCTCCACCGAGGAACTCACTTCTCTGGTCCTCTTGTGTCCCTGCTCCTGCCGTCCCGGAAATTCCCCACAGATTGACCCCACGGCGAGGCCAGGAGAAGAACCAGCCCCGAGACCCAGTCCAGACACCGGGAATGGCCTCGGGACACGGGCTATCATGGAACCTGCCAGGCTCCAATTTTCCATTTCTCCCATCTCCCTTCCCAGCCGATGTGGAGCGACGGTACATGCCTCCCTACCTGTATTGCTTTCCAGCCACCGCCAGAGGGCAATCAGCGAGTAGAACTACAAGTCTCCCTTCCCGAGAGAGGAGAGGAGAGGAGAGCAGTCCTCCGGACACTCGATCCTCTTTCCCCTGCCAACCCCAGGTGGCCCAGGCTTGTTCCCAAACCCAGGTTGCCAGCGTGGTGTGAGGTGTAGTGACCAGCACCTCAACCTCCAGCACCACTGGGCTGGCTAAAGTTCCCAATCTTGACACTGTTATTGTTCTGCCATGGCCTACAGCCCTTGAGGGCATCCAGAGCAGTGTGGAGGCATCCCTTCTCCAGTCCAGTCACCCTTCAAGACTTCCTCATGTGGTATCAACAAATGAGGTTCATAACCCCTCCGCTGGGCTTGAAGTGCTGCATACCCTATAGTGGCCTCAGCAGCTCCTCCGTGACCGACCTTCAGAGGCAGATTCTGTTCAGACGGACACCCTTGGCAGGAAAGGCGTTTACCTCAGCATGTGCCCTAATATGCATTTCTGTAACCAGGCACATATGGCAAAAGCTAAGCACATTCTTAGCTGCCCTGCCACAGAGCAAGCCAAGCAGGCCACTGACCTTTCTGCTCGTGGCCTGCAGGTAGGTCAGTACCAGTCGAGTGTATCTACGATGCGGTGAGGTGGCCCAGCAAGGTGCTTAACTCGCAATTTGAGGGGACTTATTTCTTCTCCCTAGAGTCAAGCGAGAACTGTCAGGAACCTTCCTGCTCATGTGCCACAGGAGCCCCACCTGGCACTGACCAGTCTCGGTCTCGCCAGACCTGTAAAGAGACCCTGCCCTCGGTGTTCTCCTACATGCAGAGGGCTGAGTATATCTGTTACCCTCAGGGGAGCAAACTCCTTTCTCAGATAGGAAGGACACTTGGTACTAAGAACCATAAGTGGAAATGGAACTTCAAACTGGGATGAGGGTCCCTTTTCAGGTCCCTCATGCCAACCAAAAAACAGAAAATGAGGATGGCAGCTCCTTCACATTTCTTTCTTTCTTGTCCTCCTTCTCCCAGCATGTGGTATATCCCATCTTAGGTTGTATTCCTGTCAGTTGTTAAATGCTGTCTGTGGTCACTGTGCAGTCTAACTCCACATGGCAACTGCACTGTCTGTCGAGAGAGGCTGTGCACAGGGGCTGGTTGAAGTACACTAGCTCTTACACTGGGTACAACTATTGTTGCAGGAGAAGCAGATTATTTTCTGTGATGTTTTCTTCTGACTGTACCAGACTAAGCCGACCTGCTGGCGCACGATTAGCGTTACTGCTTGTGGCACCGACACCCTGGGTTTGGGAGTTAACTTCGAGTCATTGGAGGGTTGGCGGGGAGGGTGAGGAGGAAGATTGAGCATCCATAGGACTGTTCTCCTGCTCTGGGGAGGGAGGGCTGTTGTGCTTGGTACAGTTCTGACCCCTAGCAGTGGCAGGGGGTCAGACACCTGGGACAGCAATCGAGGGTGGGAGAAGTGGCAGATACCGACATCCTACTTGCAGAAGCGTGCATGGGATGCATCTAAGCAACACTGCATGTTGTCCTCCCTGGGAAAGTAACAAAAATGGAAGAAAAGCATGGATGGGCCAGCATGACAGGACATTACAGGCCCCACATCCGCCTCATATCGGCGCTTCCCGTCTGAGGATCTGTTTAGCGGTCTCGGGGCAGCCATGGGGAAGACAGTTGAGTGTCGGTACTTTCGTAGGAGGCCAGGTGGGTTGATGGGGCTGGGGAGGGATTTGGTCTGCGAGGATGGGGGCCATCCTGGAGTGGTATAAATTAATTGCAAAACAAAATAAAAACAAAGTCTTGCGTCAAACTATTTTGGTTGGTATGCTGTTCTTCTTCTTGCCTTATTCTAGCTTGGCTTTTGACTCACTGCCCTTAAGCATACTTAGGGAGATGAACACAGCTCGACTCCTTTAGGTTGTTAAATCCTACAATTCCACATTCACCTGAGATTACCTTTTCTTTCCCTGAGGAGAGAGGGGCCTATTTTCACTATCCAGTCAGTTCTTTCTGCGGTGTAGAGGGTTTGTTTTTCCAGGAGTCTGTGAGATTCAGTCCTATTTTGGCGTATTATGCCGTTTATTAGCATAAAGTAGCGCAGGAAGCTCTCTGCTGCTCGTGAGATGGTGGCTGCCAGCAATAGAAAGTGAAAGTTGAAGGCCACTGTTTAAATCACTAAAAAGTAATTAGAGGTAATTAAAAAAAATTTACTGTCTGAAAACACTAGTCATTTTGTAGCTGTGCCTTTTCCAGTGTTTCCTTTAAGATACATTTTCTGAAGAAGAAGTCTGTAACTTTAATGCTTGGCATTATTTTGTGCTTACAGTCACTTACAATCCCCACTGTTCAGTCATGAAAACGCAAATTTTACAAGAGACAGAGGAAAGGATGAGGCAAAATCAGGGACATCCCTAAAAATCAGGGACAGTTGAGAGGTATTTTGGGGGCTGAGGCACAGAGGTTCAAGTTTTAATGTTCTCAACTGATGCTTTAAAGCTCACTCTGGATTCAGTCAGAGAATGGTTAATAATCAGTGCAGGCTACTAACAAATTTCAGAATGAACCCTACTTTATAGTAGTGCGGTAGTGCAGCTGTATTTAGGGTTGAGCAGAGCTTTCTATGTTAAACCTCAAATTTTTCACTTCTAATGTCTTCAACCATTCAGTGGATTTGCACAAAATTTTGCATGTGCAGTCTCGTGGGGTGGATCTTGACCTGACATGTTTTGTTCTGGTTGGATGTGTGGATTCGAGATGCAAATAGCAAAAAAAGTTTTAAAAAAAAAAATCTTTTTTTTTTTTTTTTTTATCATTCTTACCCTCAGACGGTTTGGAATTTTGATCTGACATTTTCTGGACATGGCCTACAGATGTGCCTTTGGCTGGCTTGGTGAGAAAAATATTAATCCATTATAAAGTTATAAAATTTACAAAATTCTTATTCTAGGCATGCTCAGTAAGCACTTCAGAATAGCTGTATGAAATTTTCATGTGGATTTTTGTTCTTATTTTGTATGGTTTTAGTATTCCGCCATAAATTTCATATCTTTATTGCTTGTTTTGTATTCCGCCATCTTGTTTTTGTTAATAAAAAACATTTTAAAGACACAACAGTGGCATCACAGGGGAGACCAACACATGTATGTTGCTTATAGGGACCCCTTAGGTGGATTCTGCAGTTAACTGTTGGAAGAAAGACCCCCAAAGGTGTTTTATTTCTTTTAAATAGTTTATCTTGACTCGCTAAGGTTGTTTCATATTTTGATATAAACAACATAGCTGAACAATGTTTTGTGGCTGTTTTTTGTCATCAGCTTGTGGCCAGATGGATTGGAATTTTGGTCTGAAATTTTCTGGGTAGAAAGGGTTTGGCCCACAGCTTTGCTGTGGTGAAAAAATGAGTCAGTTCAAAGTTACTAGATTGTGAAAATTGCTTGAGCCATACTGCCGTATGCATTGTCGTATGTTAAATACTTTTCCCTGGTGTCTAGTGGCACCCCCACCCTCCGATACCCATTCCCATAAACTGTACATTTCTCTGGTGTTTAGTGGCACCTCCCCCACCATCTGATGGCTGTCCCACACTAAAATTTTAACAGTTCCTGGTGTCTGGTGCCCCACCTTCCGATCGCTGTCCCTGTAATAATTACACATTTCCCTGGTGTCTAGTGGCACCTCCCACCCTCCGATGGGCTTCCCCTTATTTTATTTGTCCCTGGTGTCTAATGGCAACCCCTCCGTCTGATGACTGTCCTTGCTGAAATAAGAAAACAGTCCCTCTCGTCCTTTTTTTTTTAAACCCTATAACGACCCCTCCCCGCTACTTTATTCAGTTAGCACCCCTGACACCCCATACTGGGCACACACAAACATTTAGAAATTGTACTACCTCTAGCTTTGGGAATGTGTACCAGGCTCATTCTCTAGCGATCAAGGGTGGGGTGTACAAAACAATAACCATTGGTATTTACAAACCAGGTCCTGGGAGAGATTTTTTGCTAGGCATATGCTAGGCCTATCTTCTGGAAGGTACCAGTAAAATCCACACAGGAAGCAGTAACGTAACTGTCCAGACCATAGTTGGGATTCTAGAGTGGGACTTTGTTCAAAAGATGTTCTTCAAAGCAAGGTGGACCCCCAAGGTCCACTTGGCACTGGACTTACAGAACACAAAATTGGCGGCCCAGTGGCACTGAGGGGTTGAGGCATCTGCTTTACACTACACGCCTTGGCGACCTGGGTTCAGGACGGACATGGGTCGGTCAGGGGTTGGTTGGGGCAGGAGAGGATCGGCATCCAGAGCATGGCTCTCCTGTCCTAGGGAGGGTGGAATATGGGCTCCAGAGGGTCTAGCGGCTCCCAGTGGAGACTGGGAGCATCACAGCCAAAGGAGACACGTACTGGTGGTGGAGTTGCAGCAGACGCTCTGCGTGCATCAGTGAGCTCCATTGCACGCTGATACCTCCGGGGAGTGAAAAACCCTGGCACCCAGACAGGTGACAGTGGGATCATCGGTATGGCACCCATGCTCAAAGCCAGGCCCTTCGACCAGCCTCGGCTCTCACCTCCCTCGACCGCCTACTAGATTATAGATAGAGCCTCGGGGCTCAGAGACAGGGGTTTGGTTGGGTCAGAGTGAGGGGAAGAGGGCAATCCTGGGATGGAGGTCTGGTTGGAGAACCTCTGCAGAGCAGGAGAAAGCTGTATCCCAGAATCCATACCTGAGAGTAGTCTAAGGGCCAGCGAAGTGGGGGCATAAACAGAGTTCAGGAAAAAAAAAATTGAACTGTATCTGACAGAAACTCTTTATATTCTCACCACAGTAGGACACGGGACACTTGCACTTGGTATTCCCACATGTCGTGGGACATAGAACAACCTGGACTTGTATTCCCATGTCGAGGACATAGAGCATTGCTGTCAGTGGCATATTGGCCACAACTGAAACACATTTTGCTAAAACTAGCACAATTCTTCCATAACCAGAGAAGAAACTGTAACCCGCCTCCAGGGTAAAAATCCTCTTCAGACATTCGCCATTTGTCTAAAGTAACCAGGCACCCTTATTGAACCAGTTAGTCCTGAACTAGTTACTCCAGATGGAGTTCTGCCCACCTTTGCTCCCAAATGCATACTCAGCCATTCTTTCAGAGTTGCACCTTACCCATTTGAAACACCTTTGAATTGCTATGGAATGAAACTTAGCATTCAAATTCAAATTCACCACCTCAGTAGTATAAAGGTAAAAGTCCTGAATATTGTGGTATAGTTATACCTCTGGATATCACACACCTCCGCCTAACTTTACTTCAGAGACAGTCTTACATGTCTGTACTTACAGGAAAAGAAGTTGTGCCTTCCCTATAGGCATGGAACACAACAACACAGGTACATGCTTTCTGTAGCAAAAGTCAGAATTCACTCACTGTTAGACATTTCAAGGCCTGGACCAAACAGGATTGCCCTTGGATCCACCCACTAGCAGTCCTTTTCACCCTCAGGGATAAAATCAGGAAATCCTGCTGTAGGAAAGGGCTCTACCACTTCACTGGCAAGCTGGAGAATACCAGAACGAGGGTGAGAATTCAGGGCTCTCAACTCAGAGCCCACTGGCAGAGCAGCTCTCACTCCCACACTCTGACTCTAAACACAGACTGTAACTGACTCCGTCTTAACATTCTATCTCCCACCTCAACAGCTAGCACAAGGTTATGCTGCTCGAGAGTTCCAAGTGAGTTCATGACTTCAGTCTCACCTGTAAAAAAAAAGCGGTCTTTCACCGATCTGACCCTCCCACTCTGACCTCCCATTCAGCACCCACCACTCTGCACTCACCCATAGACTCTTAGTCACCTGAACAGGTCCCAGGGTGAATATCCACTCGCCAAACAAGGACCCGTCTTGCTGCTGGAACTGCGATCAGAAAACTAAAGTAAATGCGGTTCAATGTATTTCAATGGGATTTTCAACCATTTTGCATGTATTTACACTAAATTTTCAACATTGACTTTTGAGACTGCACCTCATGAACAGTGTTAGTGGAATTATGCAAATCCAGCCCAAAAGCGATTTCGCACTCAGCTGGCAAATAACCTTTCGATCGTGATTTGAAAATTTTCATCACCCTTGTTTAATGAGCTGGGGTCATAAGAAGGGTATGTTGAAACTAAGGGGTCAAAATATGTTAAAATGGCAAAATTATGGTCATCTGTTGAGATTTACCTATGCTCCCGTGTAACTTTTGTAATTTAAATATTTTCCTCCAAATTTTCAACATAGCCTTTTCTTTTATGCCACATCAAGAATGTGGCAGCTGTCATTTTCACATCTTTGCCAAAATGCTTTTTGTGCGCTGGTGTTGAATGACATTTCAGTGGCGCAGAATGGTTTCAACAGAGGATTTACCATTTTAGTACCAAGTTCATGAGGTGGGGTAATAAGGCTATGCTGACAATTTAGTTGCAGTTGTCCTATAGATGGGCCCTCTGCTTCCATATCAACATATGTATACAGTATGCATCTATGGTGGGATGGGGCGCTGGGTCAAAAGGACCTGCACTTCCACTGGCAAATAAGGATGAATTATACTATCTCAAAAAGTAAGGAAACTCTTTGCAAAGACTTTCGTTAATGTAACATTGGGGTTCAGGCTAAAGTGATAAAATAGCTAAATGTGGCTTAGGTTTCCAACCCTAAAACCCCACCCCATACCTACAACAAATCAGGGTGCAGTCTCCTTGGCATTGTCAGCCCCAAAGCTCAACCCATTAGGTGCATATTTTTCTGTAGTGTATAGAATGGGCTGAGCTTTTGGGTTGACAGCGCCAAGGAAGACTGCACCCTGATTTGTTGTGAGTGTGTGGGGTGGGTTTTGGGTTGGAAACCCTAAACTACATTCCCCACTGCTTTTGTCGCGTTCATACACCTAAATGTTGCATTAATGCAGTCTTTGCAAAGAATATATATACATATAATCTTCATTGAAAAAATGTTGATCTGACTTGAGAGGACTCTTGCAGTAGGTAATCACCTTGAGGACTGGCGCCCTGGCGTTAGGACCACACAGAAACCTTAGCCAGCAGTATCTAATAGGGACCACCCACCAGACATCACGTGGCTGATGTCAGCGTGACCCTATAGTAGTGCGGTCCCGCCCACCTTCCATTTCTTTCCGCCATCGACCTGAACAGTCCGACCTTGGAGATCAAATGCTGCAGTTTGACTGCTTCATTGAAAGAGTATCCATTTTCTTTCTTTCAAATTCAGTATTTTCGTTTAATTTGTGCATGTTGTCATCTTCAAATGTCGAGCACAAGAATAAGTTATGCTCGTGTGGCGTGCAACTACCGCATAAGGATTCATGCTCCCTCTGCCTCTTTTGCTTTGGCCGGAGCACAAGGTCGAGGACTGTGCCACCTTCTTGACCCTACGAGAAGCTCCTCCAGCAGGCTCTCGAGGCTCATTTACTTAAGCATGAATGGCCACTATAGAAAGAGCTCCAAAATTATGAGCGCCTCCATCTTGCCCACCGAGTCCAAGCATGAGAAGAAGAAGAAGGAGAGTATTGGGACCAGAACAGGTCCCCACATGTCTGAAGCTGCGGGCGGGCCTTTTTGGACAAGTGGCGGCCTTCTTCCTTTGGGAAGTTGGCTGCCGTGGCCCAGCCTGCCCTGCCTAAGGAGTAGTCCTCGGGCCCCTGCCGCCACTGGTCCCAATGGTCGAGGGAACCTCGGTTTCAGCTGAGGCCTCCTGCTGCACTTAACCCCATCTCCACGGGGCTCCATCAGACTGAGTGGAGCCACTAAGTCGTTCATTGGGGCCACCGATAAGCACCCAGCTCATGCAGTTGTGTTTGGGCTCGAAGGTTCCAAAGCCCACCGGCTTTGATCAGTAAGTCTAGGTGTTGGGGTCTGGCGATGGCTCCTATGATTCCCAGCTGCCAGATTTACCCCAGCTTTCCCAGGAGGGTTGTCCCCACCAGGCCTCATCCTCTCCACTGGGCGTGGTCCCCCTTCACTCACCTGTCAATTAAGGGATGGGAAATGAGGGGCTTTTGTCAGGTGGCCTTCTCCCAGGCTCACCTCCAGATCTGGTATCAGGAGCTGGCTCTGTCCCAGACTGTTCACAGCCACCTCCCCCGCCGTCAGGGCTTTAGTGCCACGGCTCCTCCACTGGACCTAACCTCCCAGGACCTTCAGGATTTAGCATCCCACAGGGGCCTCCATCTAGGCCTTGGCCCCACCGTCAGGCCCTCCAACAGGGTTTGCCCGTCTGGCCCTCCATTGGAGTACCCTCCGTTGGACCCTCCTCCGGGTTCCCTTGCGTCAGCATACCGATGCCTCAGCTGCCGGGTTACCCCGTCAGTGTTTCAGATGCCAAGTGCGCTCTGGCCTACCCTCCACTGGGGTTACCCGTCACTGCATTTTCATGCGATAGGTTACCCGAAGCCAGGCTTTGCTTTGGGCTACCCCCAGCTTATCAGCCGCCTCCTCCTCAACCCCAGTGAACTTTAAGTCCATTTTACAGTCTGGGTGGTCAGAGACCAAGGCTCAACCTGTAACAGAGTTGGACAGCTGTCAGCCCCCAGAGAGTCTTCTAGGAGCCCTAATGTGCAGCAACGAGGCAGGTTCTGGTCCCTTCACCTCAGCTGATGCCGGCCCTTCCAGTTCGCATGCCAGCCTGGCCTTTAGACAAACCAGCGCGAACCCGGGATTCTTCTGACTCAGACCAGAGTCCGACTCTGATTCTTCAGAGTCATTAGGGTTGGTTTGAAACCCCACCTGTGGGGAACCCCAACCCAAGAATCCCCAAGTCTCCTCGGAGGACCCTTCCTTCACAGGACTCTCTCTGAAAAATAGCGAGGTTTACAACTGGAAGTCGGATGCCCAGGATCCAAAAGGCAGCGCCTTGCAGAACACCTGGACATGCAAGAGGCAGCCCGGTCCTTACCCCACCTGGCCAGGCCACATGAGGACCTGGCATCAACAATCTGGATGATGCCCTCCTCCTTTTCAGCGATGACCAAGAAGGCAGACCGCCTTACTACACCAGAGAGGAAGGACCACCTCAGCGTGCAGCCAAAAGCCGATTCGGTCCAGTATAGCAGCCGCTCATGACCAGTCTTCAAAACCCTGGCATATGAGTACCTCGCCACCAGATAAGAAATCTCGGCAACTGGACTAGTTGGCAGGAAATGTTATTCTTCCTCCACTCTGGCCATGAGGGCCCTCAACTAAGTTGGCCATATGTTGGTATACCAGAAATCTTTGTTTGCCCAGCTAGAGCCGGCCATTGAGCACTCCCAGACTCTGAATCGAAATTCCTTTTGGCGGATTAGATCTGTTCCATCAAAGAGGCCTGTAGGCATTCGCTGAGCGACTTAGGATGCAGTAGACTCATCTGCAAGGGAGCCACCACAGCAGTCAGCCTCCAATGTTTCTCCTGGCTGAGGTGTCAGGTTTGGCCCAGGACATGCAGACTGCCATCCAGGATGCCCGTTCTGGGGATCCATCCTGTTCGCGTACAGGTATCTACCACCCTGCAGGATAAAGGCAAAGCCCTTCAGTCGGTACAAACCATGTACCGACCAAAATTTAGGCAAAGAAAACCTTTCAGTGCCAAGGAAAACAGCAGCTGAAACAACAGCAGATGGCCAGATGTTAAAAGAAATGTAGGGCACAGTCAGCCATAGCCGCCCCCAACCAAGTCCCAGAGGGCTTCAGGTGCAGCTCTCCCCGCATGACTTGACATCCACCTCTCCCTCAAAATCTTGCAGGGAGCAGGTGGGTGGAAGATCTGCTTGTCATCTGCCAGGGTGGCGGGTGACAACCGACTCCTGGGTTCTTCAGCTCATAGAGCAAGGCCACACTCTGGAGTTTCTCAAAACCTCCAGACAGGCCTTCGACCCATTCTCATTACCGAAGGTGCACATGCCTCTTCTCAGAGATGAAATTCAGGCTCTATTACAGAAGAGAGCAATAGAACCTGTTCCGTGCACCAGGTAGGAAAGGGTACTACTCCCACTTCTTCCTGGTCCCCAAGAAGACTGAAGATCTGCGTCCCATTCTGAATCTCAACACTCTAAACCTGTACATAGACTACAGAAGGTTCCACATGCTGACCCTCCCAGGTCTGCTGCCCTCCTGTGCAGAGTCAGTGTCTGCACTCTGGATATGCAGGATGCTTACCTGCCCCATATTCAGGGCTCATCATCGCTACCTTCGGTTTTCCTTCCAGGGGAACATTACCAATTCAGGGCTCTGCCCTTTGGCCTTTCCTCGGCACCTCGGATTTTCTTGAAGTATCTGGCGTGGTGGTGGCTGCCCTGAGGCATCAGGGCCACTGTGTGTTCCTTACCTCAGCGACTGGTTTCTGTCAGCCCGTTGAGGAACAGTTGGAACTCTCTCTGTCTGCAACCCTGGACCTGTTTCATCAGGTTGGGAGTACTGTAAATTTTCCAAAGTCCCAGCTTGTTCCTTCCCAACACCTGCAATTCATTGGGGCGGTGTTGAACACGGTCCAGGGTATGGCATTCCTCCCTCTGGACAGGATAGAAACCCTGCAGAGGCAGGCCCGTATGGTGGCCTCCAGCAGGAAGGGCTTAGCCAGGTCGATTCTTGCTATTGGGCCTGGTGGCAGCAGCCATCCCACAGTGCCTTTAGCCAAGCTTCACATGCATATATTGATGTGGACTCTCAGTGCACAGTTTGGATCAGAGGTCGGATAACCTGGACCAGATGATAATGGTCTCCGATCCCATGCAGAGGGATCTCTCGTGGTGGCAGGATCTTACCAGTCTCACCAAGGGGTCCTTTTCAGTCCCTCTCCCACCCAGACCCTGACAACAGATGCTTCAGGGACATAATGGGCGCTCATTTGGGAGACCACAGGACTCACGACATGTGGTCCGTGGTGAGTCTTCTCTGCACATCAGTGTGTTGAAGATGAGGGCAATGTTATATGCTCTTCAAGCGTTCCAACACCTGCTTCTCCAGGGTACTCTGCTAGTCCATTTGGATACCATGTGCATGGTCTGGTATCTCAACAAGCAAGGAGGCACCTGATCGTACACCCCTATGCAGGGAGGAATGCGGGTATGGAATTGGGCTGTTCTGCATCGGAATTGCCTCATTGCTATCCACGTTCTGGGTGTGCAAAATGTCCTAGCGGACAGTCTCAGCTGAACCGTGAGTCAGAGCCCACAGTGGGAGCTCAAGCAAGAGGTGGTCGACTCCATCTTGAACTGTGGGGTTGGCCGGAACTGGATCTGTTCGCCTCCCATACAACGCAGAACTACCCAAGTTTTGCTTCGCTTGCTCCAGTGCATGGTGTTTTCTGGCGAGAGCACTATCTCTTTGCTGGAAATGGAAGTTCTTGTATGTCTTCCCTCCCTTTCTGGTTCTGCAGAGGGTGCTGCTCAAGCTACAGGTGGAGGGGCCGCATGGTTCTGATTGCCCTTTGGCCTCGGCCACGCTTGGTGTCCACTCCTTCAGCAGCTAGCAGTGGAACCTCTGGTTCCCCTGCCTCTCTGCAGCAACCTCCTGACCCGAGAAGAGGGCATGCTTGTACATCCAGGACTGAAGTCCTTCATGCGTGGCACCTCAGGACATAGCCGCTTCATGCTTTGGATTCTCTTCCAGAGTGGCTCAGGTACTCGTTGAGGCCAGAAAACCATCTATGAGGGCCACTTATGCCATGAAATGGAAGTGGTTTTCCATTTGGGCCACTGTGAAGGGTTGGGACCCTTTCTTGTGCCCTGTTCGTAGGTCATGGAATATCTTCTGCACCTCTACGAGTTCCAGCCTAGGCTTTTCATCGCTGAAGGTCCATTTGTTGGCTGTCTCTGCCTAGCATACCTTGGTGGATGTCAGGACACTAGCACAGTTAGAAGTCAAAAGACTTTCCTGAAGGGGATTTGCACCTCAGACCCCTGAGTGCGCAGCCCTGTGCTGCTGTGGAATCTTAATTTTATTCTGGAAAGTTGACCTTGCCTCCTTTTGAACCGACTGGTTCTTGTGACATGCGCTATTTATCGTAGAAATTGCTTTTCTTAGTAGCAGTCACTTCAGCTTGAAGGATTTCAGAGCTTCAGGCCCTGATTTGTAAGGAGCCTTATTTAATTTTTCACAGAGACTGGGTGGATCTCCATCCCAACCCTAAGTTTTACCTAAAGTGGTTTCTGAATTTACATTGAACCAGTCGATTCAACTACCAGTGTACTACCCGAGCATTCCAATCAGGGAGAAGCACGTCTTCACACTTTAGATGTTCATAGAATCTTGCGTTATTACACAAACAGGACAAAGTCTGTCCAAAAATGGATCAGTTTTTCGTTTCTTTTGCACACAAGAGAGAAGGTGTGGCAATTACCAAATAATGTTTATCCAAATGGTTGGCAAACCGCATTCATTTTGTTACCAGAAGTAAGGTAAATCTCCTGGGAGGTTAGGGGGCATTGTAACTAGGGTATGGCTGCCTCTACTGCTTATTTCAGGAATGTCTGCATGGACATCTGTGTTGCAGCTGCCTGGAGTACAGTCTGGACATTGCTTTTAGGCTGCAGGGCAGGTTTTGACGTAGCTGTGCTTCAGGGCCTCCTGTCATAATTTCCTGTGCCTTTAGCAGGTTTTTCATTCATGCCTCCTGTGTTTTCATTTTTCTTCTGATTCACACTGCTTGGGACTCCGTCCTCGAGGTGATTGCCTACTGCAAGAGCCTCTCAAAGTAAGGTAGTACAGTTACGTAATAGAACTTACCGTAACAGTAGATCTTCGAGAGATGCTCTTGCAGCAGTAGGTAACCTTTTTCCCTCCCTCCATCCCCCGAACTGTACTCTGCTCTTTCTTTATAGGCTCATTCTGAGCTCCAGGAGCCTCTTGTCCTTTCTCCTGTTGCACCTGCTCTGAGGGTCTCTGGCTGCAGAAGTGGAAGGTGGGTGTGGGGACCGCCCTTTATATAGGTTCTTGCTGACATCAGCCACATGATGTCTGGTAGGCGTCCCCGCCAGATGCTGCTGGCTAAAGTTTCCGTGTGGTCCTGACACCAGGGGTGTTCAGTCCTCAAGGTGATTACCTACTGCAAGAGCCTCTCTCGAAGATCTACTGTTACTGTAAGTTCTTATGCAACTGTACTTTAATGCACCAGTTTGGGTTAAAACATCAAAAGTAGGAAATGTTGCATTAAGATTTCCAACCTAACACCCACCCCCACACTGCAGACAGCAACAGGAGAAATCATTATGGTTTGCCCTCTCCTGCATATTCACAGATCAGGTGTGGGGTGCACCTCGGGTTGTCGGCACTAATGCTCACCCCATTCCATCATTAAAGAAGCTGACATATACATGTGTAGAGTACATGAGAATGAGGTGAGTGTTGGGGTTGAAAACCCCAAAAGCACACCACACCTGACTTGTGAAGATGCAGGAGAGGGCAAGCTGTAATGGTTTCTTCTGTTGCTGCCTGCAGGTGGTGGGGTGAGGGGGTAGGGTGTTAGGGTTTGAAACCCTGATGCCACAGTTCCTTTTCTTGAATTTCCTTACTTTTTGAGATAGTATAATTGTAACCCCTGCAAATGGGGTTCCCGAAAGACTTCAGGAGCTTGCTTGAATGCTCCAAGCCTGAATGGTGTTTACGCTTAAGCCACTTATCAGTGAGTGTTTTTAGAGCCTCTGGTACTGTCTCTTTAAGAGCTGTCTGCTTGCAGACATAATTAGTTTATATGGGGGACTGTGTGTTTCTTTGATTGAGTACCACCTAGCTGCTGCCAATTCACCCATTTTTGCAGTCACTAGGAGTGCAAAGGGAACCTGTCTGAGATGTAACTGATTGCCAGAAATCATTTACAGTAATAATAAAATTACAGTTTGTCTAACCTGCTTTCTTTGCAGTCAGAACTGTCTGCCTAGTTCCCCATTCTGGTTTTGAACTGCTGAACTGGACCAATCAGTGTGGGGTAAACTAGCTCTAAAATGATGCCTTGGACGAATCAGAACTTGGGACTCATAATCTGAGCCAGCCACAAGAGGATTGTATGGGCAGTGACTCTGGGAGATGTAGTTTAGACTTCGGTGCCTTTTGGACCAACAGCAGCAGTCTATTGTGAGTGACAGCCAATCCAGCCAAGAACTGGGAGGAACTCAAAGGAAGTGCCCGGTTTTTGTCTGTTGGGAGTTTCAGTTTGAGATCTGAAAGTGAAGGGAAAGAAACCCTGTGCTCCTTCAGTGCACAGGTTCAGTCAAAAACGTGTGCAAGGCCCAGAGTTCCGGTCTACAACTTGTGTAACTGCTTGTTAGGACTGAATCTGGCCCTGTGAAAAGAATCAAAGGATCTCTGAAGAGAGAAACCAGGCTCACCCTGTAGAAGACTGAAGAAATTGTTGAATTACACTCGGTCTGTCAGGAACTGAATCTGCTGTGTGTTCTCCTGGTTATTGTGCAGTAATTGTGATTGGGATACAGATGCAGCCTGCCTGGTATAGTGCTTTTTTTACCATATAAATGTGTGAGGAGTCTCTTGGAGATCAAAAGTAGCCCTGCTGACATTGAAGGACCATATCTTCTTTGGAGGTCGTGAGTACTAATTCGGGTCGCCCCTGTTGAATTGCCACATTAAATCCAAATGGAATTACTGTACTGCTGACTGTTTAATTTTCCTTTTCTCTGTGTGAAAGGGCCCCTACCAGCTGCCACGGTTTGGACTAGCCACTAGGGCTTGGGTACCCAGGGACAGTAACTGATAGGGATAGGCCTGTGCACAGAGCCATAGGTAGATTATTAGAGTGATAAGCTAATTAACCTGATTTCCCTGTCCTTGTTATATCCCCTCAAATAAATCAGAGCTGCTTGTTTCAGCAAAGTTATACTGCCTGAGGTATTTGTCTATGTTAAAGTACTGTACTGTGATTGTTGCACTGTATCTCATTTCACAGGAGGTCCCAGTGCCGGAACCAGTCCTGGGGGGAAGTGTATACTGTGAAGGTAATTCTGATATATTGTGTGGGCCACTAGTGGGAAGAAAGGGGGTTGCAGTGTCCCAGAGGGCTGTGACCAAGTTAGTTTAACTATTGCAAACCCTGACCTCTGGGTGGAGGCACCCGCCATTGGATCCAGGCCCTCAACCTGTTAGTGGCAAATCAGGCAGGGGTAGTAGCCCCTGGGATAGCGCCATTTAGGGGTTACATAATCAAATCTTAGATTGCCTATGAGGCCAGGGCCCATACATGTATGTTGCTATGGAGGCCCTGTGCTTACATCTGTGCCAGAATTGCAAATTCCTTCCTTCATTGTATGGCTTATTTTTTTTCATTTTTTATTTAGTTATTTAACCAGGAGTAGCACACTAAGCTGAAAGCTTTTTACAGGAGTGACCTGAGAGCACAGGGAAGTTAAGTGACTTGCCTCAGGGTCACACAGTATGCAAGTGGAAGCTGTGGGATTTAAACTCCGGTCTCGTCTGCTGGATGTCACCAGATTTGCAGCTTAGAGCCTTAAACCACTGCGCTGTACTGCCTCCCTCTTGTTAAACTTCAGTGTTATCCTTTGGGAAATTGCATTTTTACATTGTCCCTAAATCACTGTTTGGGGGGTGTTGTCCTTGTAGTATTTGTTAAGACCTTTGTATTGATAATTTAGTGTGTCCCTTAAGTCCAGATGTTGAGGGAGTTCGCTTCTTATACTTCCAATGTTATCCTGTGGAAATGTGCATTTTTAATTTTTTTTTTTATTTTAAGTAGTCCCTAGATTTTTTTTTTTTTTTTTGGGGAGTATGTCTTATTCCTGCAGTACTCTCTTGAGACCTTTGGTTTGATATAGATTGTCCCTTAAGTTCAGATATTGAGGGATTTATAGCTTTGTTGAAGTTCAAATGTGAAAAATACAAAGTCTTTTTCTTATGAAGAATCCTTTTTGCATGAAATGAAAATCCATAAAACAGGATCCTTCAATCGAAAAAGAATTGGAAAAAAAGCTAAGTCCATAATCTTTTACATATGAAGGGATCCTTTTTGCAGACAAAAAAAAAAGTATTATGAAAAGGATCAATTCAGATGAAAAAGAATCAGAAAAATCAGACAAAAAATATGAAGGGATAATTTTCCGTGATGGCCAAATTCATTTTAGCATGGCCATATGAAAAAAGCAGAAACAAGTAAGAAAAAGGTGTAGAAATGTAAATTTGGTATATACCTCGGCTCCGCCCATCTTCCTTTCCGCTGGAAGACACAGGTTCCTCGTGCTCTCACAGCAGTTCGTGAGCCCTGGATTCAAAGCGTCGTTTTGTACTGAACCTAACTTTAAAACTAGTTCGAGTTAGCGATTCGATTATGCGCATGGATATAGAGGTCAAATTGTCCCATGTTTCGCCGGTGTACCTCTGAGCCAGGAGATGTCACGACTGATCCCCACCTATCGCATGCTTATTTGCCTAGGTGTTTGTACATGACACCTGCCTTGCACTTTTGCCTGGCCTTCTATCCCAATGTCCTGGACGACCACAAGGTGCACCTAAAATTGGGGAGACCGAGAAAAGGAACCCGCCGGTGAAATCAAGGAGGTGAGGTGGGTGGTTTCTAGCGACCGTGGATCCACCGAGCAGCTGGAACAAATGCAAGCATTCGAGAAGGAAGCAGCTCAAGCTTGGGCTGGTTGAAGCTTTTGTTCTGCTCAACCTTGGCTCCACCTTACGGGCTCCTTCAAGGAGTTGTGCCAGTCTCTCCCCACCAGGGGTGAGGCGCCCATGAGCTCACTCCTCCGCCCTGCCAAGAGGATAAGGACCTGAAGTCTTCGTCCAAACAAAAGGCGTTCTTGGGACCGAAGGTCCAAGTCCCAAAACGTGGTCTTGGCTTGATCGAGATAGCATACTCGGCCGCCAACTACGGATATCCCGTCTGGCCGGGGACAGAGGAAATGGCCGATGAGGCTTAGATTATTCTCGACCAATCGACCCTCTGTCGCTGACCCCAGTAGATGACTCTTTGGAAAGGACTCTGGTCCTTGTCTTTCGGATGAGGAGACCCAGCCCACAGGTGTCCCCATCGAAGAAACCGTTCCTGACCCTCGGTTTCACCGACACGGTGTGTCTCCCAATCGAGCGGTCAGCTTCCTCGATCTCGATGGGGTCCAGAACCTCCGGCCAAATGGCGAAAAGAAATCAAACACTGTCAGAAGAGGTAGTACGCCACAGATCTTCATCGTCCTTGGACAAGGAGAGGCTTCAAGCGGAAACTCCGTCAATGCTATGAAGAGCTCATGTGGCAACAACTGATTTGTCGGGCAGATACCAGCCCTGCCGGCCACCCCAACCATCACTTGGCTTCTGCCTCTAAGCTGACACCGACCCGTCCGGAACCGAAGCCTGTAGCCAGTTCGGCCTGTGCGGTCTCCACCAATTCTGGTGGAACCACCGCCTAAGCAGCCTCAGGAGGGCTCCCTCGAAGAGGACTGATCAGACACGGGCTTCCCGGCGTCTGTTGATCATGGTCATCCCCAATCGCCCTTGGCATATCGAGGGAGACCTAGGGGAGGCCGTTGTATCCGTCTCTTCGGACTTAGGCGCCACGGATTACACTCAAATCCTGGGGATGATGAGTCGTCCATGGCGGAGTTTGGAGGAAGGCCCTTCCTCTTTTCCGGGCATTCTTAGCCTGATCTCTGAATCCACGGAATGCCCTGGAGTCTATCCAGAAGCAGGCGGAATACCCCCTTACGGATATCCTCAAGGGGGATACCCGATGGAGGCCTTTCAGTGGCTGAAGCCATTATTGGCCCAGCCCTTGAGCTTTGGGAGCACCCAGCGTCCTGCCCAACACAGTCTGCCGCATGCCCCACAAGTATCACGGTGCCCAGTGGGGTCCCTAAGCGGGGTTCGCAGAACATCCTTCGACCGAGAGCCTGGTGACCGTTTCTGTGTTCAGGCATACTGGTAACTCAGCCGACACAGACCAACCCCGGACAAGGTCCAAAAATATGGACCATTCCACCAGTAAGGTCTATGCAGCCTCTTCCGTAGGCCTTCGTCAGGCCAGTTTGGCTGTTATAATGGCACACTTCTCTCATGCCCTCCTAGGGTCATTAGGCGAAGTCCTCCCTCATCTCCCGGTGGACATGCAGACCACAGTGAAGCAAGTCCATGATCAGGCCGTGCTGTTGCAAAACAGCAGCTCCAGATGGCCCTGGACATCGGGATTCTTGTGCCCTCTTTAGCAGCGCAGTGGCCACTCACTGCAGGGCTTGGCTGAGGCTTTCCTCCTTCCGGTGGATACTCCGCACATGTTAGCTGACATGCCCTTCCTAGGCATCGACCTGTTCGGTCCAGGAGTGGCGGTCACCTTCAGCACATAAAGCAGTCCAGTGCCACCTTGGATACCACTTCTGCGAAGGGTTCCTCGGGCAGAACCAGATGAAACAAAAGAAGAAGCCTTTTGGCACTCTTCCCTGTGGTCAGGCAACCCTCCTATCAAGGAGGTCAGCAGCCACAGCAACAGCAGCTCAAGCTTGGTGCCCAAGGCCCAAGCAGGGTCCTAACAGCCCATAAAGGAGCCAAGGCGCGGGTCAGGGCCTTCTCCTCCTCTAAGCCTGCTCAGTGATGGGTTGGGGTTGCCACCCTAAGCTCATCACGCCAGCTCTGGGTCTCCCGTGGGGGCAGGCTCCACCGCTTACTTTCCACCTGATCTGATATCACTTCAGACAGGTGGGTTCTCAAGTGATTGGTGAGGACTGCATCTAGAATTCGAGCAGTACCCCCAGCCGAGCCCACACCTCGGGAGAAAGGATCTCAGCTTGCACTCAGTTGGCTCTTCAAGGCGACATAGCTCAGCTCCTCCGCCAAGGAGGCAGTAGCTCCATGCGGATCCTCCTACAGACCCAGGCTTTGTGTCCAGGGACTTCCTGGTGCCAGCGGACAGGGGTTGGCGCCCCATCCTAGATCTCCATGACCTGAATCAATATCTCCAGTCCCACACCTTCCGGATGGTAACTCTGAACCAGATCATACCACCTCTGGAGTGAAACATGTGGTTCTGTTGGTCTGCTTCAGGGTTGGGGGACCTGTACAAGTTCCGAGCCATGCCGTTCGGCCTGTCATCGGCCCCATGGGTCTTCACCAAGTGCATTACAGTGGTGGCGACCCAGGTCGAGAAGTCGAATCTGCCCTTATCTCGATGACTGGCCCTTGGCAGGTTCCTCCCTTCAGGAGGTGGAGAGGTCCAGGGATCTGCCTCCAAACCTGCTCCCAACTCGGCCTCCTGATCAGAGGCCATGTCGAACTCATGCCTTCTCATTTGATGGGCTTCATCGAGGCAGACCACGACTCTTGTCAAGCCAGAGCTCAGCTCGGCATACAGAGGCGGGAGGTTCTCTCCTCCTTTGCCTGATCATTTCTGGTTGGGCACTTGCTCCCTGCTCGGGACTTTCTGCGCCTTCTTGGTTGCATGGCGGTGTGCACCTCAGTGGTCTGTTGAGCCAGGTGGAACACGCCCCTCCAATGAGCTGGCCGCCCAGTGGACTCAGCACCATGGTCATTTCGACCAGCTGATCACTGTAACCCAGAAGCTGTGGGACGCTCTCCAATGGTGGACCGCCCCAGACCGGTTGCAGGAAGGGATCCCATTTCTCCGCCCTGAGCCGACGGTCGTCCTTACGACCGATCGCCTCTCATGGGCTGGGAGCCCACATGGGGACAACAGAGCCACGGGTTCTGGACCCCCAAGGAGTCCCGATGCCACATCAACCTGTTGGAGCTCAGAGCAGTCAGACTGGCACTGTCATCTTTCACTCCTCAGCTCCGGGGTCAAGTGGTTCAAGTCCAGACGGACAATACCATGACCATGTAGTACCTCAAACTGGGCGGCACGCATGCCTGTCTGCTGTGCAAGGAGGTGCTCCACATCTGGACCCTCGTAGCCGGTTGGAGGCGGATCTCCTAGCCATCCATGTGGCAGGAGCCTTGAACCAGCTGGCAGATGCTCTCAGCAGTATAGGCCAGACATCCCACGAGTGGTCTCTCCATCCAGAGGTAGCTTACAACTTGTTCTCCCATTGGGACAAACCGATGGTGGACCTGTGTGCCTCCAGGAAAACAGCAAGCTGAGGCTGTATCATGCCCGCCCCCCTCAGCAGGGCTCGCTGCAGGGGATGCCTTCTCGGGTCGTGGACCCCAGGCCTCCTTTCGCCTTCCTCCATTTCCCTTGATCCACAAGGTGTTACTCAAGGTGAGGAGGATAAGATGAAGGTGATTCTGGTAGCCCCAGACTGGCTCGCCAGTTCTGGTACCCAGATCTCCTCAGCCTCAGATGCAGGCCCTGGGCGGCTCTGTACATGCCGGACCTGATATCTCTGAACCAGGGAAGGTATTTCATCCGGACCAATCCCTGCACCTGATAGCCTGGTACCTGAGTGGCTAGAGTTCCAGGCTTTGGGTCTTTCGAGGATGTCTACACCATGATGGAGGCATCTCGAAAGGAATCGACCAGGATATTTATGCCTTCAAATGGAAAAGATTTTCCATTTGGTTTCAAGTGAAGTCTGGACCCCTTATCCTGTTCTGTGGCTAACATTCTTGACTAGCTTTGGTCTCTCTCAAAGGGGTCTACGGTCATCGACCCTTAGGGTGCACCTGGCAGCCATTTCTGCTTACGAGGCACGGGCCGGTCAGCCGATATGCGTGAGGAGACAGTGGTCGGGCACTTTTCAAAGGCCTGGATTGCATATCCCCTCCGGTCGTGAACCTCCACCTCCTTGGGATCTGTTGCTGGTTTGGCAAAGCTCATGGGCAAGCCATTTGAACCCATGCACAAGTGTGAGCTGTCACACTTGTCATGGAAGACAACATTCCTGGTGGCCATCACATCAGCCAGAAAGACAGGGGAGCTCCAGGCACTTTCAGTAGACTTCCCTTATCTGGCCTTTCACAGGGACAAAGTTGTCCTGTGCCCCACCAGAAATTCCTTCGAAGGTGATATCAGAGTTTCACTTTAACCTGGTGTTAACTCTGCCAGTATACTACCTAATTACACCTCAGATGCAGTACTGGCTCCATACTCTGGACCTGAGATGTGTTCTCTCCTATTATAAGGAAAGAGCATCGGGAAATTAGGTGGAGAGGTTCGCCAGCTGTTTGTCACCTACGCTGGAGCCACTTCTGGCAGAGACCTGCAGCCAAACGGACCATGAAAGGTGGATCACATCGCATAGATCTGTGCTACAAGTTGGCGGGCAAGAAGCCTCCCAAAGGGATAAGAGCTTATTCTACCTGCCATACTGCTGCATCAGTGGCTGCTTCGGGACATCCCTATCCAGGAAATCTGTCGGCTGCTACCTGGAAGTCTGCAAACACCTTTATTACCCACTACCACGTTGACCTTGAGTCACGCGGGATGCTGGTTTTGGGGCCTCGGTTCTCCAATCTTTATTTCCCAAGTAGGGGTGTCGCCTTGCTTCCCTCCTCCTGGAGAACTGCTAGAGTCTGCCAAACAGTGTGGATGAACAACATATCCACGCTCCTAGAACAGGTTACTCACCTTTAACAGTAGTTCTAGGGATGGTACATGTTGTTCATACATACACCCTCCGATCTCCCGGCTTTAGGCGCACAATCTTGCTTCCAGTGGGCTAAGATCTGGCGTCATGGGGCAAACCTAGATATATACCACCGGGTGGGTGGGAGGAGCCAGCTTGAAGACTTCCGGCAAGATTGAGAAAGGACATGCCAGACAGTGTGGATGAACAACATATACCACTCCTAGAACTACTGTTACAGGTGAGTAACCTGTTCTTCCTCATGAAAAGGATCCTTTTTCATATGGCCAAATACTTCTTTCGTTGCAAACATCTATCCTGTAGTGTCTATTGAGCATACTCAGAAATTTAATAACTTTGAAACAGATTAATATTTTTCACCAAACCAGCAAAAGAGCTACTCTGGGCCAGGCTGTTCTACCCTGAAAATTTCAGACCAAAATTCCAAACTGTCTGGATGCTACAGGCTGACAAAAAAACAGCCCCCATTTTACACATTTTGCACTGTCCGGATCCCAGAATCCGTATATCCGATCGAATGAAACTTGGCATATCAAGAGACCTTGGGTTTCTGACAGTGCGTGCACAATTGTGTGAAATCCGTTGAGCGGTTGTGAAGGTATTAAAGTGCAATAATTGTGGTTTAACAATAAGCCTCTATATATATATATATATATATATATGTGTGTGTGTGTGTGATAGATAATCCACTCTAAGGTGTGTGGTCATGCTCTGAAATACACACACCTTGGTGTCACATTTACTCGTCAACCACCAAGGCGTGCGTATATCAGAACACGACCGCACCCTAAGTGGGTTATCTATCTTACTGTATAAAATGGCAAAACTGTTTTGGAGGGTGAAACTGCAGGTGTGCGGACACGCTCTGATATATGCAGGTCATATGATGTGTTTTAACCAACCAGCAGAGATAATTTTTCCTACCATTTTATATATGTATATTCATTGCAAAAACGTTAATACATCAAGTGTAATGTAACTGGTAACTGGCATGTGTTTGTGGGAGCACAGGCCCTCGCTCCCTTCATGTTGCCCATTTTTGCGTAGTGGTATGCGTCTGTGGGAAAGCCGGCCCTCTGGTCCCTGCCTCCCACTTACACATAAGTACAGAGCCATACAGCAACCCCATAGTACTGAGCTGGAACCCTCGTAACACTTATGTGGCAATATCTCAGTAACCATAGCAACTATGGAAAAACTTCCACTACAGTTGTAATCATGACTTTTCAACTTCCACACGTGCTTAGTGCAGGTAGTGAAAAATCCTTCTCTCAAATTGTTTTCAAGATACGGGCATCGAAAGGCACATGAGAGTTATCCTATGGAAATTTCTTAACTTTGGAACAGTGTAACTATGGATCTGTTGAATGTTTTGGGACCAAACCACCAAAGACACATCTGTGGGACCAGGGCTTGCAACCCTGCAAATTTCAGCCCAAAAGCTCAGTCCACCTTGGCAAAATGAAGTGACAAAGCAAACACATGGGACAATGTTTTCTAGCATTGTTTTATAAAAACAAAAATGTTTTTACGACACCCCTATATATAATGAAATCTTTTCATGCATAAAAATATGTTGTCGAGCCACCTTTTTTTTTTTTTTTGTGAGTTGTCATTATCGCATCACAGAAAATGTTTTCATGAAAGCAAAATGCCAAAATGGTGGAAACATTTTGAAAAACATATTTCCAGACTACCTGCCCAAAAACTAATGCCAGGGGCAAGTTCCTCGAGGCCGAATAGGTAAACAAAAGTGCTGGTATTTAGCAAGAGGTACTATTTTTCTATTTGTTTTCCTGAACGTTTTAGAGTGCACATATAAATTTTGCTATAGGCTAAAATGGGACAAGAATAACTTGCGTTAGGAGTTACCACCCACCTCCTCCACAAACCAACAGGCCGGGTGTGCCCTAGGGTCATCAGGCCCAACTCTGCCCCATTCCATGTGCAAGCAAGCTGACATGCTACAATATAGGAGAATGGGGTGAGAGTTAGAATCTGATGACATATTTACCCGTTGTCTGTTAGTGTGTGGGAAGAGTAGGTGGTAGGGAGGTAACCCTAACATCACATTGCCATACTTTGTCGCTTTGCCTTCAACCTAGCAGTAACAAAGTTTTGCAAAATTTCCCTTCTTTTGAGAAAGTGTAATGTAACTGGTAACTGGCATGTGTTTTGGGAGAGTGGGCCCTCAGACCTGCGCTTCCTTCACGTTGCCCATTCTTTAACGTCAGGATGCATCTGTGGGAGTGTGGGTCTCTGGCCTGCGCTCCACACTCTGTAAATGCGGAGCCATACAGCAGCCCCATAGTACTGAAAAGGAACTTATAACACTTATTTGGCAATATCGCAGGTACCCGTAGAAACTATGAAAAAATTCCACTGCAGTTGTAATCATGATTTGAAACCTCCATAGCGCTTAGTCCACTTAAAGGTGGACTAAGCTGTGAATAGAAAATCCATATCTTGAATTGTTTTTGAGATACTGGGCACCACAATGTTATCCAATGGGAAATTTCTTAACTTTGGAATGCTGTAACAATGGGCCCATTGAATGTTTTGGGACCAAAAACACCAAAGGCACATCTGTGTGACCAGGGCTTGCCACCCTGTACAATTTCAGCCCAAATACACAATCTACCTTGGCACAATAAAATGGCAAAGAAAACAACACATGGGGCGTTTTCAAAGTATTGTTTCGTCAAAAACAAAAATGTTTCGCGACACCTATACCTTATAACGAAATCTTTTCATGCACAAAACATTTTTTAAAGTTTTACTTGATGCACATAAAATGTTCCCATAGGGTAAAATGGGACATGAAAAACTTCCATAAACTTTCAAACAGATTAATATTTTTCAGCAGATCTCAAAAGACACCACTTTGACCTAGGCCACATATACACATGCACATCTGAATCAAAAAGGCGCCTCTTTCAGTCTGTTAAGCCTGATGAAAAAATGCACAAAAGTTGAGGATCTTTCACATTTTGATACTCTGCAGTTCTACAACCGTATATGCGACTAAAACTAAACTTTCCAGATCCATAGATATGTGGTTGGATGTCGTGCATGCAAAATTTCAGGCAAATTGGACAAACGGTTGCAAAGTTATTGAAGTGCAAACTTTGGGGTTTAACATAGAAGTGGCCCGCCAACTCCTAACTATAGCTGCACCACCGTGTAGCTATAATATAATATGTGGATAGATATTCTTGTTAATGCACTAGTTAGGGTTCCAGTGTCAAAAGTAGGAACTGTCATACCCCACCCCACCCTGCAAGCAGCAACAGGCGTGGGATGTGCCTTGAGGTTGTCATCTGTAACGCTCACCCCATTCCATGAGTAAATAAGCTGAGATAGGTATAGCATATGAGAATGGGGTGAGTGTTGGGGGTTGATAACATCCATCCTTAATTTTAAAGATACTGTAGTAGTCTCCATCCCTTGCTGTGCAGCACAAGAAAGACCTCACATTGCAGTGTTATCCTATGGGAATCAGAGGAAAATCTGAAACCTGTATAACTCCACACAAAATAAATATCTTTTCACCAAACCAGCAAAGGCCCATCTGTAGGGCAAGCCCTTTGTACCCTGGGGATTTCGTACAAAAATTGGAAGCCATGTCTTCACATCAGAGTGACAAGAAACAACTGCATACACTTCACATTACAATGTTATCCTATTGGTAATGAAGGAAAATGTAAACCATTACAACTCCAGAGCAAAGTAATCTGCTTTCACCAAACTAGCAAAAGGCATATCGTGGAGCAAGCCCTTTGTACCCTGAACATTTCAAACCAAAATTCCAAACAGTTTCTTCATTGTGAACTGATAAACAACTATATAAAAATCTTTTTTTTTTGCAAATTAAAGCAGGATCCTGTTTTGAGCTTTCTTATTTTAACAATTTGCGAAAAAGAAAAGTTCTTTTACAAATTGCAAAACAGAATCCTGTTTCACATTCATTTTCGCAATTTGTGAAAAAGAAAAATCCTTTTCACAAATTGCAAAACAGGATTCTGCTTGATGTTTTTTTTCCCCATAAATTTTCGAAAAAGGATTTTGGCTTGTTAAAACACATTTCCATGTGATTTATGAAAAGCGGACACCAGAATCCGATAGACTGGGTCCCAATTATCAGAACACATATGTTGGTTACATCAAAAACATAATTTTGTTCTATTTTTAACTTTGTTTGCCTCACTAAGAAAAAACAAGGTGGTGGCAACGAAAAAGATTCTCCACTTGCGACAAAGGATTACTCATTTGTGACACAGGATTGCCCATTTGCGACACAGAATCCTGTTTCAAGGCTCGCATCTAACTTTTCCAATGAAAATAATGGGAAATTTTTTAAATTTACCAACTTTTGAATGGATTAATATTTTTCACCAAATCTTCAAAGACACATCTGTGACCCAAGACCTTTCTACCTAAAATATTTCAGACCAAACCCAAGCCATTTTGCACAGCGTTGTGACAAAGAATTTTACAAAAACAGTAATTTTAGCTTTTTGACACTTACGTATCTCAGCACCCACATCCGAGTGTTATGAAACTTGGCACATCAAAGAGATCTTTGGTTCCCAGTGACACCTTCAAAATGTCATGCAAATCTGTTGAACAATTGCAAAGTTCTTAAAGTGCAAAATTTCGACTTTAACATAGAAGTGAAGGTTGAACCCTAACTTTAAGCGTGCGACTACACCCTGTAATATTACATAGCTGTGCATTCTCCATACTTCAGTGTAATGCATTGATTTTATTGAATAAACTTTTCATGAAGCTAAAAACAAAATGAAAACATTCTTAATAATAGCATTAAAGCACTCCAGGAGTTGGGCTGCCTTCATTAATCTAACCTTAGGGACTTTTTCCTCATGATCTCCTACAGATAATAGTTAACTGCAATCAAAACCCTGGTCATGTCTTACTCCTGAGTTGGACAGAGAAGATGTCATTAGAAGATGGGAGAGGGCTAGGTATGTTTTATGTGGTAGGACGGAGTGTGGCAGAATTTGTAATGAGGTGTGTGTGTGTGTGTGTGTGTGTGTGTGTACTGATACTTAGTTACATCGACAGTGATAGCAGAAAAAGGACTGTCTGCCCACCTTGCCTAGCTGCTCTGCACTGACCCTACTGGCCACACTCCCTTTGTTTCTGCACCCCTTTTTTTTTTTTGTTTCATCTATTTATGCCCCGGCGTGCAGTTCAGCCACACACTCCTTTGGGCGACTAAGCCCTTTATCCACCACTCTGACCTCCCAGCTGCCATCCGCTGCTACTGTTACCCCAGTTGTCCCAGTGTAACCCTTCACCAGTGGGGGGCTGCCCTATGTGCCTGTGGGGGACCAGGTGGGAAATGGTTCCGGTGCCAACTGCACAGCTTCCATCTTTACTGAGAGCAGAATGCAGCATCGAGGCTGACTGGCTATCGCGGCAGCAGAGAGGATGAGCCACCGTCATCTAGGTGACTCGCCTTTTCCTTGTTCTGTTGCCCCGACCCCTGCGCGCACGCATGGGGCATCCCTGCGTGGAGTGCGCATGCGGCGTGTGGTCACCCATGCCGCCAGGCGTATCTTGGCTGAACTCGGCCATAGGGAGCTGCCAGAGAGAGTGCGCTCAACCCACACTCCCTGGGAGGAAAGCGTCCATAGGACACTTTGAGCCCTCCTGCCGGCCACCGCTCCAGATGTCCCAGGCTCATGGCGAACCGGGTTGCCAGCGTGCCAGGCGAACACCTTTGCCCAGTGCCACAGAGCGGCTCTGCCCCTTTTCTAATTAACCCTTTATGTCTTTCCCATCCCTGCTTGAAATTGTTTTGGCCTGTACCACTTTCTTTGGCAGCTTGTTCCATATGCACCACTCTCTTTGTGAAAAGTGCATATGGATTTCCGATTAGAATCTCTCTTTGTGAGTTTAAAGAGCTAGTGTACTGCCTAAAACTAATATTAGATTTTAAAAGCACTCAATTACTACCTTTTATATCTGAGGTACTTTTCTTTTGCCTTTGTTTAATTAGAAGATTGTTTACCTGATGTTAATAGGTGTGATGTGTGGAACATCATTCTGTCTGGCAGCTGACATATCCAGCTCTACTGCCCACACTACATCATCAGATTCAGCACTGTGATCTCACTGACTGTGACATCACTGCTGCTTAGTAACAACAATTCGGTGACTGCCAGGTCATTCATCCATGATGTCACTGTCAGTGAGATCACAATGCTGATGATGATGTAGTGGGGGCAGTAGAGCTAGATGTCAGGTGACAGGCTACAAGCTGTTCCATAAATCAAGCACAGTATTATCACATAGAAGACGTCCTGATGAACAAAGGAAAAAGAAAAATACTGTGGAAATAAAAAGTTACAACCGACTACTACTTAAAATTTGTATTATTTTCCTGTCTGCCTGTTTTGGCTCCACTAGCTCTTTAAGTGAGTTCCTTCTCATCCCTGTATTTGAATTAGTTCCTTGGAGTCCAGCCTGTTTATCCCTGCAGGTATCCGTATGTCTCAATTATATCTCCCCTTTCCTCCTTTTCTTAAGGGTACACATGTTCTGGTCCTGCACCCTCATATGTCATGCCCCCTAATCCATGGACTGTCTTGGATGCCCTGTGCTGTACTGCTTCCATCTTGCTGCAGTCTTTTCTCAGGTGTGAACTCAAGTACCTTACATAGTATTCTTGGTGTCATTGAACCAGTGACCTGTGTAATAGGAGGATCACCTCCTGACTTGTACTGCTTATCCTCTTCCGTATGCAATCCAGCATCCAGTTTGCCTTGCCCACAGCTTGACTGTAATGTGCTGATGTTTCTAGACTTTCTCATCATGATCCCGGTCCTTTTCCTTCATAGTGCTTTCCAGCACCCTACCCCCATTTCATATCGCCTCATGGGTTTCCCTCTTCCCAGTATGCATCACTTTACATTTTTATGTTGCTTCGCATGTGCAAGAAACATAGTGCCATCATCCGAGGTTTTCGGAGGTGTGTCAGCCCGTCTTCCAATGCAGTCAGTGTGTTAGCAGGCGTGGCCCCAGTTCCCCAATCACTGCTGCAGCTGTCTGTGACAAGCTGAAAATGCAGTGACATACAGTTCAAAGGAGAGCTCCGCTGCGTGAGCAGAGCTGTCCCCCCACCTACCGCGCCATGCACATATTGCGTGCTATCATCCCCACGCACACACTGTATGGGCCGGCCAGGGGTGCCCAATCCCCGTCTGCTCCACCCCCCAACAGCTGTCCGGTGCCACGCTGAGAGCCACCCAAGCGTGGCAAAAACTATTATAGCGGCCAGGGTGCCCAATCCCCACGTCGGCTCCAAGGCTGCAGCGCCCCCCCAAAAAGCTTTCCGGTGCCCACGCTGGGAGCCCACCCCAGTGTGTAAAATCTTGTTTTGGCCAACAAGTGCCCAATCCCCGTCGGCTCCACATCCCCGAACAGCTTTTCCTCCTGCCGCTGAGAGCCCACCGGCGTGGCAAGCGTCCAACGTCGTCTTAGTAAAAAAAAAAAAAAAACCTGTGAATAAAGCGGTCCCTCATAGTCTTCCTGCCCCCCTCCACAACCCGCACCCACCCTGCGCTGCCTCCCCTCACCCCATGCCTCCGGACTCGGCGTGGCGATCATCGGTGGACGGGGAACACGTCTGCACTCTTCACAGCCGACCGCGAACTGAGGAAATGCTGGTAAGCTGTATAATGGGATAGATAGGGTTTTTCAACTTTATTGCATATCTCAGGCATTTTTGGAATTTTTGCACCAAATTTTCAACATGGGGTTTTGGGACCCCTTCTCATGAATGCTGTCACTGTCATGGCGTTATTGGGCCGAAGGGTGATTTACTGCAGTCACTGTGCGAAATCACCTTTCTGGAACAATTAATGAAAGCGACACTGCCAGTGTTCATAAGGTGGGCTCTCAAAAGCCTATTTTGAAATTTGATGGAAAATTCTTAAAATGACTGTTTTACAGAGCGGCGTTGCGCACTCTACGCATGCTCGTAAGTTCCGAATTTACAATATTTTCCTCAGATTTTCAACATTGCCATTTTACCACACCTCTATGAGCAGTACAGCTGTCATTTTTCACATCCTGCCCAAAACGTGTTTCTGCCCATGTAGCGCACAATGGCGTGGTCGATGTGCGAAATCAATGTATGGGACACATTAAGAAAATCACAGTGACACTGTTCATTAGCAGAGGTCTTAAAATGGCTGTGTTGAAATTTGGTGAAAAATTCCTAAAAATGACTGTTTTAATAGTGTGCTGCTATGCTAGTTCCTACGCACGTCAGAAGTTCAAGGAATTTTCAATATTTGCACTCCAATGATTTCACATACCTAAACAGCACAGAGAAGCAAGCAACATTCAGCATTGACAAATACTTGGTTTTTGGCATTGAAACTCAGCTGCCAGATCTTTGATCAGCTCTCCAAGTTGCCCGATCCTCCTTGGTTCCCTTCTCCTCCTCCTTCATTCTGCCCTCGTGCACATCTTTGTGTTCTCTGCGAAGAGCAAATCTTTCCTTGATACCTACACCTTTGTCACGGATGAATATATCGAAGGACCAGTCCCAGTACCCTGGTTCCCTTATCCCTTATCCTTTCCTTTGGGTCCACTCTTGCGTGTGGATCTTTGTGTCATCTGCAAAGAGGCAGATCTTGCCCTTGGTGCCTTCCCTGTGTCATAGAGCATTGAAAAGAACCCTCTCCCCTTCTTCTTCACGTAAATGACAAAGCCTCCTCCTGGCTGCATCTTCATCTTGCTAATTATATGACTTAAGGAACTGCAACTGTTTTGCCTCCTGTGATATACCTGATCTCAAATAACTGCACCAATCTGTGAATTGTCAAACCTACTATCAAATGCTACACATTTGTACAAATCAGCCCAAAATTGTAAATAACTAGATTACTTGTTGTTATATCCTGCTCTGTTTGGGCCCAGCACTTTGTACCTCTAATCAGTTACTTGCTTCTCTGTGTTTTGTCTTCTTGTCATGACGTGGAACCTTTGAAAAAGAGCACTGTGCTCAAAGGTTATATCGAATGATGAAATAAATAAATAAACCAGGCCCAGCTCTTTCCCTGAGGTACTCTACTTGTTACTACTCAACTTGTTGCTTCCCTTACCTCAGAAAACCTACTACCTTGTGTTCATCTCCTCAATGAGTTCTCTACCCAAGTTGCCCATTTTCCCCCACCTCAAGTCCCTTATCTTTTTGACCAGCCTTTTGTGGGGGACTGACATCCAAGTCCTTATCTTTTGACCAGCCTCTTGTGGGGACTGAGTCAAAGGCCTTTCTGAAATCCAGGTATATCACATCTATTGCTTGTTCCCTATCTGCTGCCCTGGTCACCCAGTCAAACAAGTCAACCAGATTTGTCTGGCAAGATCTTCCCTTGTGAACCCATGTTGTCTGGGGTCCTGTAGTCCATTCCCTCAGAAAGTCCACCTGTTTCTCTCTTAAAACAGACTCCATAATTTTCCCTCTATAGATGTCAAACCGACTGGTCTTACAGTTCCCTGGCCCTTTCTTCCTCTCTTGTGTACAGGGACCACATCTGCTTTCCTGCAGTCCCTAGGGACCATCCCTGTAGCCAGTGAGCAGTTGAATATGCAAATGGGAGGAGGGCTACTTGTATGTAAATCCAGGCATGGAAGGTGACAGCAGAAGATGGCAGGGGATGAGTATGTTGTATGGTACATACAGTGTATCAGTAGATGACAGGGCGCTGTTTACATGTACATTGAACAAAAAGATAACAGCAGAAGATGGGAGGACTGCGTCGTTTTGTGTGACATAGCGTTTGTTCAGATGATGGGCCTGTTGGTTGTACAGTATGTATATTTGACAGATAGGGTGTTGGCAAAATATTGGACTTGGCTGGGTGTTTTTATGGGACAGGGTGTTTATCAGTAGGTGGGAGGTAGACTGGTATATGTGTATGTACAGGCAGGGAGGGTGTCAGCAGACTGTAAAGAGGCCATGTATGTTTTTGACTAGGAGGGTATCAGCAGAACAGAAGAGGGCTTCAGGGGCAGAGAAATTGTAGGTTAGGAATTGGGGTTGTGTATTCTGGAGGAGGGATTACAGTACCTGTAGAAACTAAGTAGGGGCAAGTGGGGTTGGGTGGAAGACATACAGTATCTCAAACCTTGGAGTTACACCTTGTGCTTTCTCTGGTAGGTGAGTTATATTTTATCCGAAAGTGCCTTGCTATTCCCGTTTTGCTCAGTAGAAGTTGTTTTCTAAAGTCGTGTTCCAGTTCTATTATTGTTTCATTGTTACAGGCCTTTTTATAACCTGAGTGCGTGCTTCTGATTTACACTCTGTGTCAAAGCAGCAGTTCAATGAAATTGGGCAAAAAAATGTACCTTCTGTTTTCTCATTATAAAGATTTCAGGCATCATCCAGCTTCTCGAGGGAAAATAACACAGGTTCAGCACAGTTTTCTTAAAAATTCTATGTTGGGGTCGTCCGGGCCTAACTCTCACCCCATTCTCTATACTGCCACCTCAGCTTATTTACATTGAATGGGGTGAGAGTTAGGCCGACGTGACACTCAACACACACCCGATGCCTGTTGGTGGGATGGGGTGGGCGTGGGTGCAAGGGTGGCAACCCTAACATCAAATTTCTCGCTTTTGTCGCTGTAGGAACAACCCTAACTGATGCATTAAATAGAGTTTTTGCCATAAATATATATATATATATATATATCACTAGTAAGTATATAAAACATGGTTGGTCTAGCTGTATGTGCCTCCTTGACCTCCACTGGTAGCCCTAATGGCTCAAAAATCAGACCTCCTTGTCTGGCCCCTCACATGGGGACTTACTGACCCCAACCCTTGCCAGGCCACCTCCTGCCTGATGTCCATTCATTCAACTACCTGCCAGGGGTTTATAATATGAACTGCCTAGGACTTTACACAATAAGCATTTCAGTTAGCATTGTCAACTTGCTTGGAATTCCCCTTTCTCATTATATCTACCTTTGCTTCAATTGTGACTCTCCTCCTTATATGAGATTTTCTGAACCTTTTTATTTTCTGGTATTGGTACACTCCATTCTGTTGGGTTGGGTGTGGGTGGGTATGTTTGTCTTTGTATGTGTACATGTTGTTGTGTTTTGTTGCGTCTTTGTCCTTTCTGAATAATATAATAAAATAAGCAATTTAAAAATTAGCATTGGTAACTTACAGTTTACTCTTAACACAGACTGACTTCTAATTCTCTTCACTACTGTTGGGAGTGAACCCACAAGGGTTCAAGCGACCTCCCTTGATGGTGGCCCACCACTCCTCCAGATGTGCCTTTCAGAGTTGATGGTCTCCGCTCCTCCTGAGGTGAGTTCTCTGGGGCCTCCATCCTTCCAGCTGCTCCTGATGGTCTTCTTTTCTGGTCACCAGTCCAGAGGGACCAGTGCCACCCAATCACAGGGACCTTGCCAGTATCCCATCGTTGGACTGCTCTCTCTCTCTCTCTGTTCCCAGGAAAAGTCCATGCTGCCCTGATGCTGTAACCCTGTATAAATTATCGGGGAAAGGGCAGAACAGTGTACCGTTGTAACAGCATCCCCACAGTGACACAACCATTTGACAACCACAGTATTGAAAGGGTTGTGCAGCAAAGTTCAGAGATGCCGACTGCTGCTGTTTGCCACTCTCCCCAACATGCACTCCCACCTGAGTTGAGAATCTATAAATCTTACTTAGAGAAACAGCTCTTGCAGCAGGTTACAAAATTAGGACTGAAGCCGGCAGGCGCCAGAACCCCAGAAATTTTTTAGCTAGCAGTATTCAGTGAGGACCACCCCAGTCGGTCCGCCCCGACATCAGGCATATACATAGGGGCGGTCCCCAGAATCCTAGTTCTTTTCCTGCGTTGACTCAGCCAGCATCTGCCTCTCGATCTCTACCTAGGCGCACGACGACTTAGAACTTCAAGAGCTTCTCCAAACTGATATCCTCTCAACTCCTTCAATCGAGAGACACCTTTCCAAGTGTGCCTGCAGAAAACAGATCCATTTAAGGATCCTCATTCCTCCTGTGCTGGTGCTTAGGCCCGGACCACGACACCAAGGCCTGCACTTTCTGCCAAGGGTTCAACAGCTGCACCAGGATCCACCATCAAAAGGCACTTCAGGCTTACCTGCTGGAAGAAAGACTTGGTAGGATGGACCAAGAACCTTCCTCCAGGGACTCTTCTCCCAAGGCCCATAAACACGGGAGAAAGCAAGGTCTAGATCCCGAACTGGGCCTCAGACTCCCGTAGCTCAGGCTCCACCAGGTGGTACCGCTCTCCCTCAGGGCTCGTTCTCGGCCCCTCCGATCAAAATCCGAGCCTCAGGCGGCTCTTGACTCTCAGGCCATCAAGTCTTCAAGGCCCTCGGCTCCATCTACTCCCTCTCGGGCCTCTTCCAAGTCTTCAGAGCATCACAAGTCTTCCTCATCAACCCGACGCCGGGACCCCGACTCAGGTCGGTCTCCCAGCCTCCCAGAGGTCAGATCCACCAACCAGGAAGACTAAGGACCTGGCGTCCCTAAGCGGACATCGGACCCGGCGTCGGCCAAGCACCTGGTGTTGGCCAAACATACAAACTGGCCAGGCGTTCGCGGGCTGCAGACACCAGCCAGTCATTTGCGGACCGAGGCGTCGGCCTTGCATTCACGGAGTCAAGACCGCCCCTCAGTCACCGGTGGACACGGTCTCGGACTCAACAGGGAGGACACGGCGCTGCCCGAAGACCAGGCAGGTGACACTGAGAATGCTGGGTTCCCGAGGAACCTTTGCCTCCCAACCGGAGGCACCGGGACCTGATGCCCTCCTGGCGACAGACCATCGTGCCAGGCCTGTCGGTCTGGCATGAACCTGCAAGAAGTAAAGGACTTCTTACTTTCTGGTGGGACACCATCCGAAAGGATGTGGTCCCCATAAAACCTCCTCCACCTCTTCCTTCTCCCTACTCCTTCACGTCCTACACCCCTCCTCCACCACAGGGGCCAGCAGGATGACCACCAACCCCTAAAGAGCAGACTCCACCTCCCAGGGGTAGATCCAAGGATCGGAGAAGACCTCCTCAAGATCTCCATCAGGGTCTCCCAGCCCCAAGCGATCCAGGCGTTGGCAGTATACTCCATCAGGGAGGACTCCAGATCGGATACCTCGGAATACTCCAGATCTCCTTCTCCTCAGCATTCCATCACCTGACCCACGACCTGCAGGTCTCCTCTGGATGATCCCTCTTTCTCTGAGATCATGAGGCACATCCAGGACAACATGGGATGGGGCGCTGAAGACCTCGACCCGAAGACAGTGCCTTGCCCGTTATCTTGACAGAAAGACCCAAAGCCTGTGGTAGTGCCACCCTTGGTGGACACTTTCGTGGCGTCACCAAGGCTGTGTGGAAGCATCTGCACTCTACTTCTGCGGTGCCAAGAAAGCTGACTGCCTGTACAAGGTCCCAAGAGAGGAGCAGTACTTGGCTCAACAACCTCTGGCAGACTCCTGATCATTATGGCCTCACATGACCGGTCCCAAAGATCGCAACACATGAGTACACAGCCACGGACCAGGAATCCAAACAATTGGATGCCCAGGGGAGGCAGCATGTGTCACGGCTGCTACATGCTTCATCAGGTCCCTGAACTACCTAACCCCATGGTACAGTTTCAGACGCCCTATGGGAACAGGGCCAGGACCTGGTCGATAAGCTTCGGTGGCGATCAGAAAGCGGAGCTCTAAACCTTCTCCGCACAGGGTCTGATGTGGGTACCCAAGTACTACGAGCCGCATACTATTCTGCGGACTTGTCTGCCAGAGCTGCAGCTTCAGGCGTCTGTCTCCGGTGACACTCTTGGCTCCGTGTCTCCGCTTCACCTCAGATGTACAGAAGAACATTCTTGGCGTCCCTACAATGGCGAAGTACTCTTTTGTGAACCCTCGGAGAAGGTTATCACCAAACTCCAGAACGCCGGAAGGCAGTCAGGTCTGTACAGGCCTGTACAGATCCAGGCCAGTTCCTTCGTAGGAACCAGGCCGTTTCTGACCGGCAACAAAGGCAGCAGCCACGTTCCAGCCAGCAACAAAGGGGCTGCTTTCAGCGGAAGCCCAGGCTAAGTCGTCCCCAGGCAGAGCCCAGCGCTACACTAAACCGGCCCAGCCTGCAGGGACCAGTGCTACACAGCATGACTCCTTCCGGCCCCGCCCTCCTCTGGATCAACCGGCACAAAGGTCGGGGTTGCATCGCTTGCCACTTTTAGGGTGGCGGCGATTACCACTGACCAGTGGGTCCTCAATTGGTCAAGAAAGGTCACGTTATAGAATTTCTCGACTACCCACTGTCAAGACCTCCCCTGCTTTCCGTTACTCGGGTCAGCATGCCCTGCTCATACAGCAGGAGGTGCTCACACTCCTGGGAAAAGCGATGAAACACGTACCACGGAACCAGAGGAGTGCAGGGTATTATTTTCACTTCTTCCTGGTTCCCAAGAAAACAGGGACCTCCGTCCGATACTGGACCTCAGCGACCTCAACTAGTCGGTCCTGTACAAATGCTTCCACATGGTGACCCTCCCAGGTCTGATTCTATGCTCAAGCAAGGTACCTTTCTAGCGTCCTTGGACATGCAGGCGCTTACCTGCATATACCCATTGCTCAAGCACACAGGAAGTTTCTAGCTTGAGTTCCAGGGCCACCATTATCAATTCCAGAGCCCTCCCTTGGACTGTCATCGGCACCTCGGGTATTGGCCAAGTGTATGGCGGTCGTGCGGTGACTCTGAGGAGACAAGGCCACTCGTGTTCCCCTACCTGGATGACTGGCTTCTCATGGCGCCCTCTCAGGAGGCCTTGATGTCCGCCATCCATTATACTCAGTCTCTGTTAGAAGCTGGGCATCATGATCAATCAAGAGAAGTCACGCCTGGTTCCATCACAGACTCTGCAGTTCATAGGCGAGGCGCAGTTCTGGACACCGTCCAGGAGAACACTTTTCTTCCCCAGGACAAAGCGGAACACATCAGAGCCCTCATCAGGGACATTTCAGCGAAGAACCATTCCTGCCAGATTGGTCCTTTGCCTGCTTTCGGACACATGGCTGCGGCCATTGCAACAATCCGCTAACCTGTCTCCACATATGGGTCACCCAGTGGATGTTACGGGTCCAATGGGATCAAAAGCAAGACCATCTGCAGCTTCCAATCTGGATCACGAGGCCGTAATCCGGGATTGGCAATGGTGGCTAGATCTGAAGAATCTGTCAGCAGGGTCCCCTTCATTGTGCCATCGCCGATTGTGACACTCTCCACAGGCGCCTCAGGGCTCTGGGAGCACACTCGATGGTGTCCGGTCTCGGGCCTGTGGACAGCCAGAGACTCATCTCCACATAAATATCCTGAAAATGAGAGCAGTTCTTTATGCCCTGCAGGACCTTCCAGTTGGAATTCACGAGTTGCCCTTCTGTTACAAACAGACAATTCCGTGGTGATGTATTACCTCAACAAACAAGGGCACCCATTCCTACCGGCTTTGCAGGGAGGCCATGAGGTTTGGGATTGGGCTTTGCAACGGTGCAAACCTCATTGCTGTTCATGTTCCAGGAGTGGACAGCGTCATTGCAGACAGCCTGAGCCGCTCTCAGGCCAGAGTCCACAGTGGGAACTACTCCATGAGGTAATAGAGGATCTGTTTCACAGATGGGGTGCACCAGAGTTAGACCTTTTCGCGTCCCGTCCAATGCAAAACTGCCCAATTTTTGCTCGCTAGATCCAGGGCCTGGTGTTTTCTGGTGAGATGCTTGTCCCTGTCCTGGGCGGGCAGATTCCTCTGTCTTTCCCTCCTTTCCGTTGATCCAGAGGGTTCTTCTGAAACTTGCAGAAGAGCAAACAGCGCTGATACTCATTTGCGCCCGTTCTGGCCCAGGCAGATCTGATTCCCTCTACTACATCAGCTATCCGGGAGCCTCGGTGCCTCTGCTAATCAACTCTCACTTGTTGTCTCCGGAGGAGAGCTCCTTGGTCCATCGGACCTTTGGTAGCTGAGCTTGCCGCTTGGCTCCTAGAACATAGCCATTTTTGCGACACGGGGTCTCTGTAAGAGGTAGCTGACGTTCTGGTAGCCACGAGAAACCAGCCACTGTGCTACTTATGCATGAAATGGCACGTTTTTGCCTATGGGCTCAAGTGTGGGGTTTTGCCTCTAGACTGTCCAGATAGGTCGGTCTTGGACTACCTCTTGTCTCTTTTTCAGACAGGCTTGGCCTCTCCTCGATCAAAGTACACCTCTGTGCCATATCAGCCTATCATTATCCTATATGCCAGCGCACCATATCTCAGTTGGACATAGTGCGAGCCTTCCTGAGAGGTATTCTCCACTTTAGACTTCAGATTAAGGATCAAATTCCACCATGGGATCTACCCTTTGTCCTGGAGCAGCTTACGCTGCCACCCTTTGAACCAGCCGCCAGATTGCGAGCTATGTCTTCTCACTTGGAAGACATTGTTTTTAATTGCCATTACCTCGGCCAGAAGAATTTCTGAACTCCATGCACTCATGTGCAAAGAGCCTTATTTGTTTTCACCAAGACAAGGTATCCCTGTGGACTAATCCCAAATTTCTACCTAAGGTGGTCTTAGCACTTACTCTTAATCAGGACATCGATCTACCAATGTACTTTCCAACTATTGAATTGAGGACAGGCCCTGTTGCACACCTAGATGTGCATAGGTGTCTCCGATACTACCTGACCAGAACCAAACACCACTGAAAATCGGACCAGCTTTTTGTCTCCTTTGCCCACAGGATGATGGGAGCTCCTGTTTCCAAACAGTCGCTGTCCAGATGGCTCATTCAGTGTATCACGTTCTGTTACCAGAGCGCAACAAACCCTTACAGGCGCGGTTAAGGGTCATTCCACAAAGGGGTGGCTACCTACTTTGCAGCCCTTAAGAATGTGTCCATTTCGGCCATCTGTGCTGCAGCTACTTGGAGCTCCATGCACACTTTCATCAGGCATTACAGCCTGGATATTGCATCGAGGCGAAGAGCAGGTTTTGGTCTAGCAGTCCTTCAAGGACTTCTGTCCTAAGCTTTGGTTTCATTAAGGATTTCTACCTTCCTCCTCCCAATGGTGTGGGCTTTCCATTACTGCTTGGGAATCTGTCTAATGGTGTAACCTGCTGCAAACTGTTTCTCAGTATGATAGTACAGTTACGTAAGAACTTACCATAACAGTAGATCTTCGAGAACAGCTCTTGCAGCACTTCCCCTCCACCATCCCGCTGGAGTGAGATTCTAGTTCAACATCCTTCTCAAGGATCAGGCATCTCAGCATCTCTCTGACTGCCATTTGATGGCGGATCCTTAGTCTCCTCTTCTGATTTCATCCAGTGGCGGGAGTCTCCGGCGGGAGAACTGGGGATTCTGGGGGACCGCCCTTATGTTCTATGCCTGATGCGGGAGTCCCGCTGAATACTGCTAGCTAGAAAATTTCTGTGGGGTCCTGGCACCTGCGGCTCAGTCCTAATGCTGTAACCTGCTGCAAGAGCTGTTCTTGAAGATCTACTGTTATGGTAAGTTCTTATGTAACTGTACTTTCCGGGGGGTGCAGGGGCAAAGCCCCATAAACTCAGTAAATCCCTTGTCGCATTGTTGCGGTCCTCGACACTTTGCTATGGCGATATGATCGCCATCGGCAACGTATTGCTGTCAGTGGCTTGGTACATCTGGGCAGAACCATGCATATTCATGTTCTATTTTCCTGCACTTAGCTAAGTTAGGCTATTCGCAGCATGAACATCCAATCATCCTGTCTCCGGGCAATTTCCCTAGAGAACAGATCTCTGGGTTTAGCAACTCTTCAAATGCTCTCTGATAATCTGAGGAGAGATGTTGGCTGCACTAGTGATAAGCTACATTGTGATGGAAAAATATTGAAATAGGATTTACAGAGCTGGAGAAATAATTGAATTCAATTGCGGTAAAACTGACAGACTGCAAAATGGGAGACAGTAGATAGTTGCTAAAAAGGGACAAAAGGCTTGCAAGGTGACCCCAGCTAGATGGGTCAAAACATTTATAGCAAAAAATCCACCAGTTTAGATCAAAGCTCATTAAACTATAGCTATGGCGGCAGCTTGGGCTGAAAGGGCAGAGACCTCAGTGTTAGAATTATGCAAGGCAGGAACCTCGTCGTCTTTGCACACATTCACAGAGCATTACACATTGGACACTCAGAGCTCTGCTGATGCAGCCTTTGGGCCAAAGGTGCTTTAAGCAGAAGGCAGGAACCTGGTCTTTTTGCACACATTCAAAAGCATTACAGATTGGATACTCGAGCTCTGCTGATGCAGCCTTTGGGCCAAAGGTGCTTTTAAGCAACAGTAAAGTGATAGATAGCTAAAACTGGAAGAATATTCGGTCACAAATGCACTCCTTAGATCAGTCCCTCTGCTCCCACAGTGCCAAACCTCGATGTGCAATCTGTGAACAGGAGACAACAGGGTAACCCTCCTGTCTGTTTTGGGTCCGAAAACCGTACTAGTCTTAAGTCCTGAGGTCAAATATGAACCCTTTTTCTCTAACACACTCAGTTAACAGGATCAAATAGCACACCCTCTTCAGGGAAATACAGTGCAATACTTACCCAGTGGGCTTCCAGCCTGGTTCAAAATTCTCCCTTTTGACTCAGTTGAGACCTAGGTATTTTCTTAACTTAGCAAGATGGTAACCACTTTATGCCCTTTAAAAGTTTTGTCATAATTTATTAAATACTGTCCCAGCATTCACATGCAAAGAAAAAAAATGAGAAAAGACTCGAACAGGATTAAGGAAACCAAAACATTTACGAAATTAAAATAGTAAATACATATAAAATACCAAACCTATATACATTAATACTTACAATCAAAAGAAAAGGAATTTCAGAAACAAAATGTCTGTAACTGAATTTCTAGGATTGTGGATATGTTGTTTATCCACACTTATTGGCATGTCCCTTTCCCCTTTAAATCTTGCCAGAAGTCTTCAAGCTGTCTCCTCCCACCCACCGGGTGGTATATACCCTCGGCTCCGCCGCGCGTAGATCTTCCTTTCCAGCTGGAAGATGCAGGTTGCCTCCCTCATGCTCACGCATTTCGTAGGCCCTGGCTTTCAATACTTCGGTTTTACCAAAATTAAAACTTGTCCAAGTTAACGATCGCACTTTGCATCCTCGATCATGGAAGAGAAATCTTCTCCAGGATTTTGCGGTGTCCTTGCAGCCAGAAGATGTAGTGCACCGATCCCCATCTCACATCGTACTGCCTAGGTGTTGGCCATGACACCTCATCCTGCAGCTTTTGCTTGGCCTATCATCTCAACGTTCTGAGCGACAGCCTGGCATGTTTAAAGTTGGGGAGACTGGAGAAAAGAATCCTCCAGTGAAGTCCAAGGAGGCTAGGTGGGCGGTTTCCGCGGCCACGAGGATCCGTTGAGCAGCTGGAACACATGAAGGTGTTAGAAGAAGAAGCCACCCACACTTCGGACAGTGAGCTTTTCATTCCGCTCAACCTAGGCTCCACCTTCTCAGGTTCCTTCAAGGAGTTGTGCCAGTCTCTCCCCACCCAGGAAGAGGCACCAGCGAGCTTGCACTCCTCCTGATCTAAGTAAAGAGATAAGGAACCAAAGTACGTCTTGTCTCGGCGAAGATGCTCTTGGGACCGAGAAGGTCTCTGTCCCAGGGCATGCAGTCTCGACCTCGGGTGAGATGGTTTCATGGCCGCAGGCTTCACGGACCTTCCATCAGGCCAGCTGACTGAGGATGCGACCCGATGAGGTCGAGATTGTCCTCGACCCCATCGATCCACTGTTGCCGGCCCCTGTCGATGACTCCTTGGAAAGGATTCCGGTCCTTGTCTTCCCTGATGAGGAGAACCCAGCCTGCTGGTGTCCCCATCGAGGACCAGTTCTGGATCCCCAGGTATCACTGGTCCCCTGGTGTCTCAGGCGTCCGAGTTGGCCTGTCAAATCTCGGTCAAGATCTAGACCCCTCATCCAGGCGGCAGAGGAAGAACCACAAGCACTTCGAAAAGAGGCGATGCCACTGGTCATCCTCATCCTCCTCAGATGAGGAGAGACTCAGTCAACTTCATGATTTGTCTGGGCACAAGCTGACTTTGACTCCTACTCTGGCCATTACTTGGCTTTCACCTCCTAGGCGAAGCCGACCCTATAGGAACCGAAGCCTTTGTTTCCTCTGCCCGCAGGGCGGCCTATTTTCTGGTTCGGCCTATACCAGTCTCTTCACCGATAGTGGTGGAGCCGCCACCTAAGCAGCCTGTGAGAGGGGCTCCTTCCAAGAGGACTGACCAGATACTGGGCTTCCCGGCGTCTGTCGGTCACGGTTACCCAGACCACCCTCGGCGGGTTGAGGGTGATTTGCGGCAGGCTGCTGTACCCTGACTCTTCGGACTCTGATGTCACCAGGCTCCACTCTAATCCTGGGGATGATGAGTCATCCGTTAGCTCAGGGATGGAGGAATGTCCTTCCTTTTCCAAGGGATCCTTCGTCTCATCTCTGATTCCACAGGATGCCCTGGAACCCATCAGAAAAAGGCGGTGCTCTTTCACTGACATCCTCAAGAAGAGATACCCGATGGAGGCCTTTCCTGTGGCCGAGGCCATTTTAGTCCGGCACTTAAACTGTAACGTCCTGCCTCATGTCCAGCACCGACTGCCGCATGGCCTGCAAGTATGAGGTGCCCATGGGGTCCTGCGGGGTTCACAAAGCACCCTCGGCTGAGACCTGGTGACCGCCTCTGTGTTCAGGCATACTGGCAGTTCTGCAGACACTGACTGACCTCCGACAAGGAGTCCAAGTATTTGGACCACTCGGGTGGGAGGTCCTGTGGCGTCCTCTTTGGGCCTTCATCAGGCAAGTTCGGCCGTCGTCATGGCACACTTCTCCCATGCACTTCTTGGGTCATTGGATGAAGTCCTCCCATATCTCCCCACGGACATGCAGACCCACGGTCAAGCAGGTTCGAGATCAGAAACCATGCTGTCGCCAGACAACAGCTCAGATACCCTGGACCCGGGTACTCTTGTGCTGTCTTGATGGCTGCCGCAATTACCTCTCGCCGCAGGGCTTGGCCGAGGCTCTCCTCCTTTCCGGTGGATACTCAGCACAAGTTAGCTGATGTGCCTTTCCTTGGGACAGACTTGTTCAGCCTAGGGTGGCTGGTCACCTACAGTCGTAGAGCAGTCCATTGCCACCTTGGATGCCACTTCTGCCAAGAGTTCTTCAGGCAAGAACCAGCAGAAGAAAAAAGCCCTTGGCACTCTTCCCTGCAATTCAGTAGTCCTCCTTCCAGGGAGGACAGCAGCATCAACAGCAGGCTCAAGCTTGGCGCCCTCGGCTCCAAGCCTTGGCTAACAGGCCCGCAGAGAGGAGGTTGAGGCTCAGGTCCTGGAGCTTCCTCCTCCTCCTCCTCCAAGCCTGCTTAGTGATGGGGTGGGGTGGGGTTTGCCACCCTATTCCCATCACGCCAGTTCTGGGTCTTCCTGTGGGGGCGGCTCTGTCACTTCCTTTCCGCCTGGCCCGCTATCGCCGGACTGGTGGGTTCGCAGTAGTCGGCCAGGGACTGCCTCTAGATTTCGAGCAGTACCCTCCCAGCAGAGCCCACACCCCTCGGGAAGACAGTTTCCACATGCACCCAGTCGGCTCTTGAGACATCGCTGAGCTCCTCCTCAAGGAGGCAGTAGCTCTTGTGGCAGATCTGTCTGCAGACACAGGCTTTGTCTCCAGGTACTTCCTGGTGTCCAAGCGGCGGGGCTGGCCCCATTCTAGATGTCCATGACCTGAATCAGTATCTCAGGTGTCATACACCTTCGGATGATCACTCTGTCCCAGATCATACCATCCTTGGAGCGAAACATGTGGTTCTGTTCACTGGATCTGCAGGACGCGTTCTTTCACATCCCAATCTGTCCGTGCCTAGCCGGTTCCTCTGCTTCAGGGTTGAGGGACCTTGTATGAGTTCCAAGCCATGCCGTTCGGTCTGTCATCGGCCCCATGGGGTCTTCACCAAATCCATTGCAGTGGTGGTGGCCCATCTCGGTATCGGGGTCAGAATTTACCCCTACCTTGATGATTGGCTCCTTGCAGATACCCCCAACAGGAGGTGGAGAGGTCCAGGGATCTGGCCCTCCAAACCTGCTCCCAACTTGGCCTCCTGATCTACGAGGCCAAGTTGGAACTCAGATCTTCTCAGGTGATGGGCTTCATTGGGGCAGAGCTCGGCTCCCAGCGGACAGGGCGGAGGTTCTCTCCTCCTTTGCCCAATTATTTCTGGTTGGTTTTGCTCCCTGCCGGGACTTTCTGCGCCTTCTGGACTACATGGCAGCATGCACCTCAGTGGTCCATTGGGCCCGGTTGCACATCGCCCCTCTAATGGGAGCTGGCGTCCCAGTGGACTCAGCGCCACGGTCATTCGACCAGCTGATCATGGGTACCCAGAAGATGTGGGCTGCTTTCCAATGGTGGACCGCCCCAGACCGGTTGCAGGAAGTGATCCCATTTGTCCGCCCGATCCGACAGTCATCCTCACAACTGATGCCTCTCTCATGGGGTGGGGAGCCCACATGGGAACATCAGGGCCCACAGGCTCTGGACCCCGAGGGTCTCGATGCCACATCAACCTGTAGGAGCTCAGGGCAGTCGGACTGGCACTGTCAGCTTTGCTCCTCAGCTCCGGGGCCAAGTGGTTCAAGTCCAGACTGACAATACCATGACCATGTACTACCACAACAAATAGGGCGGCACGCACTCATCTGCTGTGCAAGGGCGCTCTGCATCTGGACCCTCATAAGCCAGTTGGAGGCGGATCTCCTAGCCATCCATGTGGCAGGAACCTCGAACCAGCTGGCGGATACTCTCTTCTGCATAGGCCAGACATCCCAGTGATCTCTTCATCCAGAGGTAGCTTACAGCCTGTTCTCCCGTTGGGGCAAACCGATGGTGGACCTGTTTGCCTCAGGAAAACACCAAGCTGAGGCTGTTTCATGCTCGCCCACCTCAGCAGGGCTTGCTGCAGGGGATGCCTTCTTGAGGCTGTGGACCCCAGGCCTTCTCACACCTTCCTCCATTTCCCTTGATCCATAAGGTGTTACTCAAGGTGAGGAGGGACAAGGTGAAGGTGATTCCAATGGCTCAAGACTGGCGCGCCAGTTCTGGTATCCAGATCTCCTCAGCTGCAGGCCCCGGAGCTGGCTTTGTACATGCCGGACCTGATATCTCTGAACCAGGGAAGGTCCTCCATCGGGACCTTCAGTCTCTTCACCTCACAGCCTGGTACCTGAATGGCTAGAGTTCCAGGCTTTGAGTCTTTCTGAAGATGTCTACACCTTGGTGGAGGCATCTAGAAAGAATCGACCAGGAAATGTTCGCCTTCAAATGGAAAAGATTTTCCATTTGGTGTCGAGTAAGGGTCTGGACCCCTTATCCTGTTCTGTGGCTAACATTCTTGACTACCTTGGTCTATCTCCAAGCGGGGTCTATGGTCATCGACCCTTAGGGTGTGCCTGGCAGCCATTTCTGCTTACGGGCATGGGACGGTCAGCCGACACTGGCACAGGAGACAGTGGTCGGTGCTTTTTCAAAGGCCTGGATCATATCCCTCCGGTGCATGAACCTCCACCTCCATGGGATCTGCTGGTATTGGCAAAGCTCATGGGCAAGCCATTCAAACCAATGCACAAGTGTGAGCTGTCACACTTATGGAAGATGGCCTTCCTGGTGGCTGTCATGTCTGCCAGAAGGATAGGGGAGCCCAAGCACCTTCAGTGGATTCCCCTTATCTGGTCTTCCACAGGGTCAAAGTTGTCGTGTGCCCCACCGAAATTCCTTCCCAAGGTGGTGTCAGAGTTTCACCTTAGCCAGGTGTTGACTCTGCGGTACACTACCCTAATTACACCTCAGAGGCCAAGTACAGGCTCCATACTTTGGACCTGAGATGTGCTCTCTCTATTACAAGGAGAGGACAGCAGAAATTCATGGAGGGTTCGCCAGCTGTTTGTCACCTACACTGAAGCCGCTTCTGGCAGACCTGCAGCCAAACGGACCATAAGATGGATTACATCATGCATATGTCTATACTGTGAGTTGGCGGGCATGGAGCCTCCCAGAGGATAAGAGCTCATTCTACCTGCCATACTGCTGCATTGGTGGCTGCTTTCAGGAACATCCCTATCCAGGAAATCTGTCAGGCTGCTACCTGGAAGTCAGCAAACACCTTCATTACCCACTACCACATCGACCTTGAGTCACGCCGGATGCTGGTTTTGGGACCTCGGTTCTCAATCTCTGTTCTCTAAGTAGGGGTGTCGCTTGCCTCCCTCCTCCCGGAGAACTGCTAGGAGTCTGCCAATAAGTGTGGATGAACAACATATCCACGATCCTAGAAAACAGGTTACTCACCTGTAACAGTAGTTCTGGGAGTGGTAAATGTTGTTCATCCACACAGACCCAACCAACCTCCTGGCTGCTGATGCACACAACCTGGCTTCCAGCGGGCTAAGATCTGGCATCATGGGCGGAGCTGAGATATATACCACCGGGTGGGTGGGAGGAGCCAACGAAGACTTCCAGCAAGATTTAAAGGGAAAGGGACATGCCAATAAGTGTGGATGAACAACCTATACCACTCCTAGAACTACTGATCTTACTTAGAGGGCTCTTGCAGTGAGATAATTACATATAGGACTGGCGCCGGCGGGCAGGACCGTGAAAAATTTCTAGCTAGCAGTCCCTGGCGAGGACCGCCCCACATCAGGTGACCAGCGTCAGGAGACTTCAGTATAAAGGGGTGGTCCGGACGCCCACCTTCAGTTCTTTCCGCCCGTTAGCTCGTGCAGCTCCTTGCGGAAAAGTTAGGTAACTCGTCAGCCCTACCTTCATCGTTTTTACCAAAAAAACTCTATTTTCGACTAACATCAGTACTGAGTGCCGGTGTATGTGGAGTCCTTACACCCTCGAGCACAAAGAATAGTCTACGATTAGTGCGGCGCCCAACTACCGCACAGGCGGCCACTTCCTGTGCCTGTTCTGCTAGGCCCCAATCACCGGTTGAAGTGCCAGCACTGCCTCATTTTATAGCGGCTACCGGAAGCGGCAGCAATCCTAAGCCCATATCCTAAAGAAGAAAATGAGTTCTATGGAGAAGGAGCTTAAAAACTGAGGCAGGCGTCCACTTCCCGAAGGACATCGGAAGGAGAAGGAGAGTCACCAGGACAAGGGCTCCTCCACCGCGTCTCCCTCGGGAGTTGCTGGGGCACAGGTAACATCCGCTCTGGGGATCGCTCCTCGGCGGCCGCCTCTGGGGTTTCTGGGTGGCGTCGACCCGCCCATCTGGCTTGCGCTCGGGCCTGCGGGCGCCTCTGGGCAGTTGGAGGCCTCGCCCCTGGTTTGGCTGCAGGCTTGCGGCCTACCACTGTGGCGACTCCAGTAGCTGGGCATCGGCTCCTCTGGCGTCCGCCCGGAGAGGGCGGTAAGATGTCCGACCCTCTGGGAGGCGACGGCCTCCTCTTCACGGACCAGGCGATCACTCTCGGCCTGCCTCGGTGATAGCTCTCATAAGTCGGATGTCAGCTCCTCCGGTGCCGCCCAGAGCTCACCACTAAGCCTCACGTCGGCTTGTCCGATGTCCGGCCGGCGAAGAAACCGACAACGGACCTCCCAAGCGTCCATCGTTACGGTTCCCCGCAGCCTTCACTGCCATCTGGGAAACCAGAGTCTCCCCAACCTGATCCGGGACTTTTCCCTCCGTCCCTGGGTGAAGCTGGGGATCTTTGCCTCCGTCAGTCATTCCTCCACCTGGGCGCTGGACCTGGCGTCGGCTCCCCGGATGCTGGTTCTGATGCGGCCCCTCCGGCGTCTGTACCTCCAGCGCCAGGGCCTCCACCGTCGGCCCTGGCGTCGGCCGCCGACTCGGGGAGATATTCTGCTCCCATCAGGCCCTCGGCGCTCCACTATGGACCCGCCCGTGAGGTCTCCGGCCGAGCCGTCTGCCCGGCAGCCCCGGCTCCAGGGTATCCTCTGTCTTATTTGGCCCAGTGTACCGGGAAGCAGTATCCTGCACCACAGTACCCGATGCGGGGCTTCCCAGCGCCACAGTACTCGATGCCACAATACCCGACACTGGGCTATCTGCAGCGGGTTTGGATACGCTTCATACGGTTATAACCCGTATCCTTATCCTCCACCTCTCCTCCTCCACTGCCCTCAAGGCCACCGGTGGACCTGCAGGAGACTCTGGCCTCCTGGTGGGCTGAGGCCAGGCTCAGCTCACCAAAGAGGTCGAGGCGCCTTCGGCGATGGTGCCATCCCAGGTTCCCTTATGCCCAGGCGGCACACTCCCTCACCACCTCCAGACTCCAGGGTTCTTCTGTCTGGATCCAGAGAGAAGCTGGAACACGCTTCCCGGAGACTTCCCAAGGGTCCGTTCTTCCCCAGGTCAGGAAGGGAGTCCTTCTTCTTCATCCACCTCTTGCTCTTGGACTCCTCGGACTCTTCCAACGGCTGCTCGAGAGACAGTGAGCCTCACTCTCCGTCGAAGCCCGGCCAAGGACTCCTCCAAGTCTCCTCCGGATCCTTCTTTCTGAGTTGCTTAGGAAAATCCAGGAGATTCATCAGTGGCACTCCTGGAACCAGATCCTCAGCGTCTGAAACTCGCTAAACATCTGGATCTGCCCGTGACAGCTCCTACCTTGGTGCCACCTAGATAGAGCCTCACATCGACCTTGTTACCACAATATGGAAACAGCCGTTGGCCTTAGCCCCACTTCCTAGGAAGTCGAGACAGGCTATATCAGGCTCAGAGGTGTTGATTTCCTGAATTCTCACCCTCGTGCCGACTCGGTGCGTGATTAGCGCCGCTCTCACGGCCAGTCGGCGAACCCTAAACATCTTAGCTCGTCACCTCTCCTGATAAGAATCTCACCTTCTGGACCAGTATGGGAGAAAGATTTACACTTCCTCCACACTGGGATCAGGGCCCTGAACTATGTCGGCCACATGGGGGTCTACCAGAAGGCCATCCTGACTCAGGCGGAAGCCAAACTGGGCTCCTTGCCTGACTCCCAAGTCAAGCAGGAGTTGGCTGATCTCATCCGCTCTGCTCATTCGGCCATTTGACACATGCTCGTACGACATACGATGCAGTGGACACTGCTGGGCAGAGCTCAGCTTTCGCTGTGAGGCCCTCTGGCGTCATGCTTGGCTCACGTGTCAGGTTTGGTCCGGAGGTGCAATCTGCTATCCAGGAAGCACCCTTCCGAGAACGGTGCTTTGGCGGTGATGTCAAGGACATCATTACCGATTTGCAAGAGAAGGGATGGCTCTGAAGTTCAGTTGATTCCATGTACCATCCCCATCAGCAGCAGCGCCGTCCTTTCGCAGACAGAATCGCCAAAGGTGAAACCCAGGAAGGCGGGCCACAAAATGCGGTCCCCGCAGCTGCCAAGCCTCCCCACCCAAAAAGCAGCGGGTGCTTCAGTTGCGGCGCTGCCACACCACCTGAGTCCTTTCCTCTCACTGCCTCTGGACTCCCGGTGGAGGGAGGTTTTCCCTCCACCTTCCGGGATGGGAGGATAACCACAGATTCTTGGGTGCTCCAGCTCATAGCAGAAGGAGATTCCATAGAGTTTCTTCAAACCACCTCATACCCCAAGTCATCGTATTCACGGGTACATCTTCCTTTGGTCAGGAGAAATCTTGGCTCTTCTGCTGAAGCAAGCAATAGAGCCTGTCCCCTTCATCTTCAGGGACGGTTACTATTCCATTTCTTCCTGGTCCCAAAGAAGACAGGAGATCTCAGACCAATTTTAGATCTCAGTTCCCTGAATCTTTGTGTAGAGTACAAGGTTCAGGATGCTCTCTTTGCAGAGCCTTCTGCCCCTCCTCCGGCTGGGTCAATAGCTTTGTGCTCTGGATATGCAGGATTCTTATCTGCAAATTCCCATTCGCCCATCTCGCCATAAATACCTTTGTTTTGCGTTCCAGAGGACCACTACCAGTTCAAGGTGCTCCTGTTTGGTCTATCCTCGGCCCCAGTATTTACAAAATGCCTGGCAGTGGTGGCGGCCCACCTGCAAACCAAGGAGTGCAGGTTTTCCCTTACCTGGACGACTGGCTCCTGGCGGCCTCGTCAGGAGGAACTCCTGCGTTTCCTCTCCCTTACCCAGCAGGGTTTTGCCTGCTTGCCTGGGTATTACCATCAACCATTCCAAGTCTCATCAGGACCCATCCCAGAGGCTACAGTTTATTGGGCGATCCTCGATTGACCATGGGCAAGCCTTCCTGCCTCCGGACAGGGCGGCCACACTTCAGACCCAAATAAGTCTGTTGTCCAACCGCAGGGTGGTCTCTGCAAGGGTCCTTCACCTTCTTGGGCTCATGGCGGCTGCTATCACGGCGGTACCTCGCGGCCGACTCCACATGAGGATCTCTCGGTGGACTCTCGCTGTCAGTGGGATCAGCTAGTGGGACGACTTGGATCACTCAGTTCTGATCTCCTCGCCGATGATGCGAGACTTGCAATGGTGGATGGTTCGAGAGAACCTTTTCAGGAATTCCTTTCATCCTCCCCCTCCCAGACTCTAACCACAGGCGCCTCCGGCGAAGGTTGAGGAGCCCATCTAGACCCTCATCGGACCCAGGGCTCCTGGTCAAGCTAGAACAAGCTCTCCACATCAGTGTGCTCGAGCTTCGGGCAGTGTTGTATGCTCTCCAAGCCCTTCACCAGTGCATCCTTCCTGGCCACCTAGCCGTCCAGGCGGACAACATGTGTGTGGTGTGCTATATCAACAAGCAGGGAAGGACTCTGTCCTACCCTCTATGCAAGGAGGCAATGAGGGTTCGGGATTGGGCAACACAACCGACCTTCACCTCACGGCGATTCACGTTCTGGGAGTGACAACACCCTTAGCAGACAAGCTAAGTCACTGTTCTACTCTGACTCACGGTGGGACCTGTTCGCATCCCCCAAGCGCAAAACTTCCCGTCTTCTGCTCGCCGTTTCAGAGCGACGCGCTCTTTCTCTAGACTGGAAGGACAGATCGCGTCTATGCCTTTTCCCCAATTCCCTTATCCACGAGTCTTGCAGAAACTAGCTTCAGAAGGAGTGCGAATGATTCTGATCGCCTCCTTTCTGGCCCAGGCAAGTCTGGTTCTCTCCAACAACAATATTCAGAGGATCCTCCTCTTCCTCTTCCTCTATCTCGAGGTTTGTTGACCCAGGATCAGGGATCCTGGCCCATCCAGGCCTCAAATCCCTTCAACTGCATGCATGGCTCCTGCAGACCTAGCCCAATCCCGTTTTGGAGTGTCTCCCAAAGTGGCGGAGATTTTAGTGGAGCCAGAAAACCCTCCACCAGATCCACTTATGCTATGAAGTGGAAAAGATTCACTATTTGGGCGCTTCAAGAACGTGGAACCTTTCTCCTGTTCAGCGGGGCTTCTGCTGGAGTATCTCGTCATCTGTTTGACCTGGGTCTCAGCCATTCCTCTCTGAAGGTACACATGGCGGCCGTTTCAGCCTATCATGTTCCCTTCGCAGACAAGGCTTTGCTCAACTGGAGGTCTCCAAGACCTTTCTCAGAGGGTCCTCCATCTGAGGCCTCTCATCCGACTCCTGCTCCCCTTGGGACTTGAACTTTGTTCTCGAAAATGTACTCTTCCTCCTTCAAACCTGCAGCTTCTCTCGGATTTGAAGTTCCTTTCGTGGAAGGCAGCTCTTCTTGGTGGCCATTACTTGGCTCGAAGAATCTCCGAGCTCAGGCCCTGATGTGTAAAATCCTCTACTTGATTTTTCACAAGGAGCAAGTTGCTCTTAGCACGAATCCTAAGTTTCTGCCTAAAGTAGTAGCAGAGTCTACCTTAAATCAGTCCATAGAGTTACCTGCTTTTTTACGCAGTACTCTAATCAAGGGAGTATTTACTCCATACTATGGATGTTCACGGATTTTCTGAGATACTATACCAACAGGACAAAGGATCTCAGAAAGACTGATCATTGTTTGTCTCTTTTGCTCACAAAGGAAGGCAATGCTGTTTCAAGCAATGCCTGTCTAAGTGGTTAGCTCATTGCATCACTTTCTGTTATGACAAATACAACAAGACCCTCCCAGGTCAAGTCAGAGGCCACTCCACAAGAGGAGTAGCTGCCTCTGCGGCTTGTTTCAAGAATGTGTCTGGGGCAGACATCAGCTGCTGCCACCTGGACTTCAGTCCATACCTTCAGAAACACTACAGTTTGGATGTTGCCTCGCCGTAGAGCAGACTTCAGGCTGTGTGTTTTGCAAGGCCTCCTATCTGAGACTTGCACAACCAGTACCACGTTTTGAGTAGTTTTCTTCCTCCGGTGCCTCTCTTTGTTCCAGACTGCTTGGGATTCTGTCCTATATGTAATTACCTACTGCAAGAGCCCTCTCAGTAAGATAGTACAGTTACGTGGAGAACTTACTGTAACAGTAGATCTTGAGAGAGGCTGTATGCAATAGTAATACCTCCGCCCTCCATCTCCCTAGGCTTTTTCAGCTCCTTTTCCATTGAGGAAATATACACCTCTCTCATCTGGCCTCTTTTGGCCTGTGCAGGAAAGAACTGGAAGGCGGGCGTCGGGACCGCTCCCTTTATACCGACGCCTCTGATTACGGTCACCTGACGGGAAGTGTCCTCGCCAGGTCTGCTAGCTAGAAATTTTTCCATGGGGTCCTGCCCCGCCACCGCCAGTCCTATATGTAATTACCTACTGCAAGAGCCTCTCTAAGATCTACTGTTACGGTCAGTTCTTACGTAACTGTACTTTACAGGTGAGTAACCTGTTTTATAGTCTAACTCAGTTTCTAGTTGGTATTACTTATTTGTGACAGAAGTGCCTTTTGTCCAGAACACAGTGTATGTGTTCTCTTAGAAGTCAGAGAAAAGTCAGCCCAGTTCCTCAGACTGCTTCGCAATATTGAAAGTTAATCTCTACCTCCTTGTGATGTCACAGCACATGAAGTCATTGTTAGTCCTGTAATTAATTTGTAATATGACCAAGTATATCCAAAGGGTGTCATTTTACTGCTTACTTGAAATCTGAAAAGATAGCAATATTAATTTATACAGTCTTTTGATCAGAGCAATCACCTTTGATCTTTAGAAACACATTCTGCCAGCTATTTTCCTCCTCTCAGTGAGAAATGTAAGAGGTATCTGTTAGAAATTATGGCTTCCTAAGATGTCGTAAAGATGCAGTCTTCTATCCTGGACTTGAAAGTAATTGGAAGTTTTACAATGTGTTATAACCTGGTGTTCTTATAATCCCAGGAAGTCAGTTTCTTTTTTCAAGCTAGAGGTAACCAGCAGGCCAGCACATATTAAAAATCTAATATCCTAGAATGCCTTGCTGGCTGCCATATTTTCCCAGCAGAAATCTGCAGAACATACATTTATATCACAAATATGATGCAATGTAATAACAAGTAGATAGGCAGGCGTCACATATTCTGTCCCTCCTGAATACATTTGGTGAGTGCTACTTATTAAGGAGGAAAGCGAGAAAACCAGGTACTCACCATCTCAGTAGGGTACAGGACACCACTCTAATTCACATAAAAGCAGCTTTATTCACCAAAAACAGCACTTGTGTGCCCACCTGACGTATTACAGACAATGCCCTTTGTCAGAGGCTAGGCAACACTGAACAAGACACACTTATAAGCACAAAGACTGGTGACATCATCATAAAGGTACAAACTGATTGGATCTCCATTTGATCGCAGAGACCTAATATTTAAAAAGACATACATAATGAATACATCACCAACACCTATGAAGTGCATACCCTAAAATACAATAAAACATTAGTGCAGCCAAAATAATTCAATGGCATTTGAAAGTTGAAAAAGCAAGGAAGTGGAAAAAGTCCCATAGACCTATAGTTGGAAGTCCCAAGTCCTGTGGAACTCTCTGCCACCAGCTCTGAGAGAAATACACTCAGTAGAGGCTTTTAAGAGGGATTAAAGTCCCACTTTTTCTGACTGGCCTTCCCGGAAGACTGCCTACAAATATGATCCATTTCCTGATGAAGGGATGGGCCTGTGCTACATTGTGGACCTGCTAAAGGGCAGGTGTGGCAGGCAGGGTTTGCACTGTGTAGCTGGCCTTGAATTTGACTACTCCACTGTTAAAAATAATTTAGGGAGACAGAACTGTGCCTTCCCAGGCCTCAAGCGTTAGAATTTCTTGCCCATTGGTCTGAGGCCTTTTCAAACCCCTTGCTGCCCTGTATGATCCTGTCTAGGAGACTCTAGAGAACATGACATTATCTTTTGTGCCCGGTAAGTAGATACCTGATTATATTAACATAAAAAGTATATTAATTGTAAAATTTACGTTGAAACATCAAGGCTTAAAGCCAAAAAGTAAGGAAATGCATCATTAGAGTCAAAAGCCCCCAGTCATATGAAATGCACTGGTGTTGCACTGTCTGTCCAAAACCTACTTCAAAGTAGCATCCTACATCCAAGTACTACTAGGAGTCTGACATTAATGTGACCTCACATCACATTCCTGTTGTTAAAAGAAAGGGTTTGTCACTGAAGTAACTGTTTCTTCTAAGGGATGTGATGTATAGTTCCACTAACCCTTCCCTACATTCCCTGCTAGGATAAGTATGGGTTCTTCTGTGGGTAATCAGTAGGGTTTGTTGTGGTTCTGCTTGAGCATTCCTACAATTTCTCTTATTACTGGATTTTACAGAATTGGGTTTTCAGGTTTTTAAATATTATTTTTCATTTAATTATCTTCATTCTTTTACTATGCCTCAGTAGCCTCTTCAGCTTAAAGCTCTACCATTGGATGATTGTGGAGCTCATGACCAGCGCAGTGCAGAGGGCAGCCTTTGAAAATCTTTAAGATGCCAGGGCATCGTGCAGGCAGGGACTTGATGCACTTAGTATGACCATACTGTACATCACATCCCTTAGCAGAAACTGTTACTTTACTACGGTGAGTAATCCTTTCATATATTTCATTGTTCAGAGTTTTCCTGAGGAATCTGTCTAGTTTCTACATGAGCACTCTTAACATAGCATCTGTAAATTGCAGCATTTGGTCTGAGAATACTGTCACATCACCAGTCTTGGCCATTGTACTTTTCTATAGTACGTATGTTTGTTGCCTGGTACCTTCACTTTACCAATGGCAGTAGGGCAGCCACTATTGTAGTGTAGTGAAGTGCTCCTGTGCTGTGTACAGTATGTGATTGCTACCTGTGGCATGGATATTATACTTAGATGTGCCTCCACCTTCTTATTGATCTTGTTTTGTCCTCCGCTCCCTTTTCCAAGACCCCTTTGCCCCATCTGAAGGTAGTGCAGAGGCTGCTTCTGAGCTGGACCTTTTGCTATGAAGCCCACTGAGACAAGTGTTCCTGTAGTTGCCCCTACAACTAGTGCAGCCACAACTGCTCTGCAACTCTTCCTCCTCCTCCTTCTCCTGCTGCTACTGCTACGTCACCACTGCTGCTGCTGCTGCGCCACCGCGGCTGCTGCTGCTACTACTACCACCACCACCACCACCACTGCCGCCTCCACTACAACTGCCAGCACCACCACAACTGCTCCTGCTCCTGCTCTAGATATCTTTGGTGGTAAATAAAGTCTTTTTAAACACATTATCAGTACTGGTGAAAACCGAATTGGGTGCTTTGGAGGTTCTGTTTAAGGAAGACAGTGAGTGAGTGGTAGTGCTGTGTAGAATGTTCAGATTCCAGGAATGGAATTCAGTGGAATTTCAGAAAATTCTGTGGAATTCTGTAGGCAGCAAAATGCCAGCTTTTGCAAGCAAAATGTTCTGTGTGGATTACATAAACTGCAGATTATTTTCCGCTATTCATGGAAATTATTCTGCTAGTTATGTGATCCACAGATAATTATTTCATAAGCATACAGAAATACTTTGACGGAATTCCACAGGATTTAAAGAAGAATTTCCTAAAAGCATCTCAAGTGGGATTGCCATTCCACATTCCGCACAGCCCTAGTGAGGGGGGCAGTGCCCACCATCTCAGTGGAGTACCGCCTGAAGAATAGACTTCACCAGAACTGCGACTGGAGTGAGGAGTGAGTGAGTAATAGATCTGCATGGACAATACGGCAGTGGGAGAGGTGGGCTTACCAGGAGCAAAGCTTCAGTAATGGCACAGACCAGCAGATCGGTCCCTAGTTCCAAGCCTCGTCAGTTTTAAAGCATGCACAGTTCTGTTTGAATATATGTACTGTCACCATTGCTTTCTCATACGTCAGTGCTTTGATGTGTGTAGGTTACAGAAAACAGGTTATGCAGCGAAAAAAGAAATAAATTATCCTTTTCACTAGTAGCAAGGCTTTACTGATGCTTTAACAGCAGGTTTTACTGATGCTTTAAAAGCTTTATCAGAACCTGAGAGGGTGGATGATCCATCCTCATGAACTTTGTGCTATAAGAACAGGGATCATCTGGAGGAAAATATCTTTGCCTGAAGATTTAGTTTCAGGTAGAAAGCCTCACTTGTCAGCAGCATTTTGCTAGCTATCAGATGGCAACATTGAACCCTGACAAAGCAAACAGCTCCCAGTGGCTGATTTTCGAGACATTTCTCTTAGTAGTACCCACCTCTTAACCAATCATATTGCCCGTGACAATATAATTTCCTTAGCTGCTGGTTTCTTTACCCCAAATAAGATTAAAAAACATTCTGCCGATGACGAGCACCGCTGCATTTTTGTTGACATTTGAAGAGTACTGTTATGATGAAAATATTGCACAAATGGCACTTATCATTTGTACTTGCCTGTTATTTTTTGCTCCTGAAAGATATTTTTAATACAATGGTTGTGTGTCCTTGTTCCTAGATTTATTTGATTCTTTGCTGATCAAAATGCCTCTCATTTCTCAAGCCGGATGCTACCCCTAGCATAGACCTCTTTGCTGCAGGTACAAAAGGCACTTTCTTTTAAATCCTCCAGACCATGCTGTGAATGACTTGCATTGCTTTTGTCTTGTCTCTTTCTTCCTTTATGCTGTTTAAAGAAGCATATTCTATTTAAAGCCCTGTACTTATTTCTGCTTGCTTTCTTTCACTCATTAAAGATGTTTTTCATCCCTTCGACTGTGGCTGCTCCTCTGCCTGAGAACACGCTCACTGCTGATCTCTTATCTGGTGAGTGCTTGTCGTGTACATATACAGTAGCAGAACATGGCGATCTTGATTCCTCTGTTCTCCTCCCTCCCTCCTTCCATCTTTCCTCTTTCTACATACTGAAACAGGATAATTGACTAAAAATATTGAAGTATATTTTACATCAAAGAAATGGTAGCTGTATTGTTACATTATAAAACACATCTGTGCATTATCTTTGCTTTCTCCTTCAGTTTTATGTTGTGTTTTGGTTTCAAGGCCTGTCTATCCCTCAAAACAGAGATTAGAAGAGCTGTCAAACACATTATTCTGGTTCATTTTCATTACTCAGATACACAAATATTTTGCTAATACCATCAACCTGCAAAATGCTTGTCATCGTTCAACCAGGTTGCTGTTTGGTAAGCATTCAGATATGCATAGCCCAAAGAACTGGTGAATTGAGTAATTTTCATAGATGTCATGAGGCAAAATTAATTAAAGTAATGGAATATAGAAAGGCCAATTGTGTTTCTGGTAATACAGACCACTGTGTTAGCCAGCCTAATAGAAGGGTGTTGTATGCTTTTTAAATGGTGTCAAATTATATGTTTCTATATTTAATAGTGTCCATTTAAAGAGGAAATAAAGTTTGCCAAACAGGCAGCATAGTGGAATCTACTAGTCCAAAAATACAGGTTACTCACCTGTAACAGGAGTTCTAGGAATGGTATATGTTGTTCATCCACACTTATTGCAGGTTCCTTGCCGCTTTAAATCTTGCGGAAGGTCTTCAAGCTGGCTCCTCCCACCCACCCAGTTGGTAAAACTCTGCTCCCTCATGATGCCAGATCTGGCCCGCTGGAAGCTCAGGTTGTGCGTCGAGCCGGGGAGGTCGGGTGGGTCGTGTGGATGAACAGTATATACCATTCCTAGAACTCCTGTTACAGGTGAGTAACCTGTATTTCTAGGGACATGGATATGTTGTTCATCCACACTTATTGGCAGACTTCTAGCAGTTCTCCGGGAGGAGGGAGGCAAGGCACACACCCCTACTTAGGAAATAAAGACTGAGAACCGAGGCCCCAAAACCAGCATCCCGGCATGATTCAAGGTCGATGTGGTAATGGGTAGTAAGGTGTGTGCTGACTTCCAGGTAGCAGCCCTGCAGATTTCCTAGATAGGACGTCCCTGGAAGCAGCCACCGATGCAGCAGTATGGTGGGTAGAATGAGCTCTTATCCCTCTGGGAGCTCCATCCCGCCAACTTATAGCAGAGATCTATGCAGGAGGTGACCCACCTGCCTATAGTCCGCTTGGCTGCAGGTCTGCCAGGTGCGGCTTCAGCGTGGGTGACAAACAGCTGGCGAACCTCTCCCAGAATTTCAGCCGTGCACTCCTATAATAGCGCGCCTTCTAGGGTTCAAAGTATGGAGCCTGTATTCGGCCTCCGAGGTGTGATTGGGGTAGAACACCGGCAGAGTCAGCACCTGGTTAAGGTGAAACTCCGACACCACCTTCGGAAGGAATTTCGGGTGGGGGCGCAGGACAACCTTGTCCCTGTGGAGAGACCAGGTAAGGAGACTCGATGCAAAGCGCCTGGAGCTCTCCCATCCTTCTGGCTGACGTGATAGCCACCAAGAAGGCGGTTCTCACGACAGGTGAGAGAGATCACACCTGTGCATTGGTTCGAATGGCTTGCCCATGAGCTTTGCCAAGTACCAGCAGTAAATCCCACAGAGGTGGAGGTTCTCGCACCGGAGGAAATGTGATCAGGCCTTTGAAAAGCGCCGACCACCTTATCCTCATACCGACTGCTCCCGGCCCACGCCGGTAAGCAGAGATGGCTGCCAGGTGCACCTTTAGGGTCGTCGACCTAAGCCCTTGACTAGAAAGGGACCATAAATAGTCCAAAATGCTTGCCACAGAACAGGAGGAAGGGTCCAAGCCCTTGCCCTGACACCAAATGGAGAATCTCTTCCATTTAAAGGCTTAGCATTTTCTGAGTCGACTCATACGGGACCCTCAACAACATTGAGGACCTCGTCGGAAAGACCCAGGGCCTGGAACTCTGACCGCTCAGGAACCAGGCCTTCAGGTGCAGGGATTGAAGGTCCAGATGGAACACCTTCCCTGATTGACTGAGAGCAGGTCTGGGCGAGCTGGAAGCTGCCTTGGGAGCCTGGAGCTGAGGCTGAAGAGATCTGGGTACCAGAACTGGCGGGGCCAGTCTGGGGCTATCAGAATCACCTGCCTTGTCCCTCCTCGCCTTGAGAAGCACCTTGTGAATCAAGGGACATGGGGGAAAGGCGTGAAGAGGCCGGGGTCCACAGCCTCGAAGGCATCCCCTGCAGCGAGGCCCTGCTTGAGGCGGGCATAAACAGCCTCAACCAGCGTTCTCCCTGGAGGCAAACAGGTCCACCTGAGGTGTGCCCCAGAGGAGAACAGATCTTATCACCTCCGGCAGGAGAGACCACTCATGAGATGCAGCCCCTATCCGGCTCAGGGCATCGGCCAGGGTGTTGGAGGCTCCTGCCACATGAATGGCTAGGAGATCCACCTCCAGGCTGCGCATGAGTGACCAAATGCGGAGAGCTTCCTTGCATAGAAGCAGGAGCGCTACCGCCCCTGGCGGTTTAGGTAGTACATGGTTGTGGTATTGTCCGTCTGGACTGGACCACTGGACCCCGGAAAGCGGAGCAAAGGCGGTGAGAGCTAGGCGGACCGCTCGAGCTCCAGCAGGTTGATATGGCATCGGGACTTCGCGGGGACCAGAGGCGTGCACTCGATGTTCCCCAGATGGGCACCCCAACCCATCAGAGAGGCATCAGTCGATAGAGAGACGCGGCTCGGGCGGACAAACGGGATGCCCTCCTGCAAATGGAATGGAACGGTCCACCACTGGAGAGTTCACATCTCGGGTCACTATCACTAGCTGATCCAAAGGATCGCAGCATTGTGACCACTGGCTGGCCAGTCCCACTGAAGGGGCGCATGTGCCAGCGAGCCCAACGGACCACGCTGGTACAGGCCGCCATGAGACCCAGGAGGCACAGGAAGTCCCGGGCAGGGCGAATTGCCCAACCAGAAATGATTGGGCAAAGGAGGTAAGAACCTCGGCCCTGTCCGCCGGGAGTCGTGCTCTGGCTCGAAGAGAGTCTAGCTCTGCCCGATGAACAGGATCACCTGCTTCGTTCGAGTTCCGACTTGGCCTCGTTGATGAGAAGGCCAACTTGAGAGCAAACCTGGAGGGCCAGATCTCTGGACCGCTCCACCTCCCGTCTGGAGGGGCTGCTATCAGCCAATCGTCCAGGTAAGGTACACCCGACCCCTCAGCGCCGCGAGGAATGCTGTCACCACTGCCATGCATTTGGTGAAGACCTTGAGAGCTGGAGATAAGCCGAAGGGCATGGCTCGGAACTCGAGAAGGGATCCCTCCGCTTTCAGCGGAGGAATCTCGATGTGATGGACGGATAGGGACGTGAAAAGACGCGTCCTGTAGGTCCAGAGAGCAGAACCACACACTGTGTTCCAGAGATGGTATTATCTGTGCCAGAGTGACCATCCTGAAGGTTCGAGACCTTAGGAACTTGTTCAGGTCATGTAGGTGAGAATGGGCGCCAAGCCCGTCCGTTCGAGAACCAGGAAATACCTGGACACGAACCCGGGTCTGAAGGGGTCCTCTACCTCCGTGATCACCTCCTTTTGGAGGAGGAGAGCGATGTCGGCTCGGTGAGCCGCCAGTGAGGCTGCGGACCCGAGGCCCCCGAGGTGCGACGGCTCTGAAGGCGGGACCTGCTCGACCCAGAGGTAGGCCTTTTCCCACCACCTTCAGTACCCACCTGTCCGTGGTAACAGCGGACCAGGCGGAAAGGAAGTGTCTGAGCCGTCCTCCACAGGGGAACCAGGGTGAGGTGACAGGGATGGGGCGACACCCCTCAGCCCGTCACTGGGCAGGCTTGGAGGAAGGACCGCCGAGGGACCACCTGGGCCTTTTCTTCCCTGCTTCCTGTTGGAGGAAGCCGGCCAGGCTTGGGTTTGGGATGCCAAGATCGAGCCTGCTGGCCCTGGCGTTGCTGGGCTGGGTGCACCTTGGGCGCCAGAAGGACGAAAGGAGCTTAGGCTGTGGCTACAGCCTTTGTCCTTCTATGGGGAAGAGACCGAGTCCAAGGTAGCATTGGACTTCTCGATCCTCTGCAGGTGACCTTCCACCCCAGGGCAGAGCGGTCAGTCCCCAAAAGGGAACATCCACCAACTTGTGCTGGGTATCCGAGGTAAAGGTGGATATCCTCAGCCAAGCCCGACGACGCATGGCCACTGCGGCCGCCACAGACCTGGCACATGAGTCCCCAATGTCTAACGCAGTGTGGAGCTGCTGTTTTGCCACCGCCTGCCCTGGTCCGCACCTGCCTGACCGTAGTCTGCAGATCTGCAGGAAGATGAGGGACAACCTCATCCAGGGAGCCCAACAGGCGTGAGAAAAATGTGCCATGAGGCGGCGAACTGGCCTGGCGAAGGCCGAGAGAGGGCGCAGTGTAGACTTTTCAGCCGGCATAATCCAGTTTCTTGGATTCCTTGTCGGGAGGTTTGTTCATATCCCTGGCGTTCTCGGCACGCCGGAAAACGCTGTCGGTAACCAACCCTTCGGCCGAGGGTGTTCAAAACCGGACAGGGAACGGTAGGGACCGCATACTTCCTGGCCATCCTGGCTGAAGGCACAGGGCAGGAAGCAGGACGCTGCCAAAGTTCCAAGGCCGGACCCACTATGGCTTCGCCACGGAAAGGCCTCCGTAGGAGAATCCCTCGGTCCAGAATCTCCGTGAGGGATACCTGGCCTGTTTAGAAACGGTTCGAGCTTCATCCCGGTGGACTCCGAGGTGAGTCGAAGCAACCCTAAGAAGGACGAAGGGCTATGTCCACTGGCTGCCCTCCTGAGGACTCCAAGTCCATGCGCTTGGAGAGAGGGAGGAACCATCTCGGACTGGAAGAGTCCTCAAAAGCTGCCTCGGGCCTGAGCCACCCTCCACCTGCCGAGGTTTATCGGGAGTGAGGGTAACAGACAGCCTATGGGGCAAACCCAAGGCCGACCGAGAATTTTGGTCGGAGCCCCAACTAATGGCTGTGGAGGCGGAGGTTCCACCAGAATCGTGGGGCAGCTGGAATTGGCCAAACAACCGGCCTGGGAACAGGCTCCTCGGCTACAACGGGGTTGTTTCGCCGCTCCGGTGACAGCCACTTAATGGCCAGGGAAGACGACTGAGTCGGCTTATTCCGTCAAAAGGAGCTGTTGCCACATGAGTTCCTCGTGCTTCTGACGCAGCTTTGCGTCAAGCCTCCTCGTCCGAGGAAGAGTGGCGGCCGCTTACCACGGTGCTGAGACGAGACCGCCTATGGCGGCGGGATCGGTCGGACGCGAGATGTCCGAGACTGAGACGACGAGTCTCGACTAGGCCGAGGAAGGCGAGGAAAGTGTCGGAAACCGGCACTCCCCTCGGCTCGGACGATCCCACGGCTCCAGAACCGGAGGCACAGACGGCCGACGGGATCCTCAACTCTCACCAGGGGACCGAGGAGGGATTCTCAGCTTCTCCAGCCGACAACCCGTCTAACGGGTCGAGAAAAATCTCGACTGCGTCGTCGGGGTCTCTGTCAACTGACCTGGCAGGGGACACCGTGAAGCCAGTGGCAGCTGAGAGGTCGACCAAAAGTAGACTGTCGACAAAGGGAGGAGGATCTTTCCCGCTTCCAAGAGCGTCGGCGGAGAGACTTACTTTTGCTCTTTTGGACCTGGAAAAGGTCCCGAATAGTGGACCCTCACCTTTCGTCGAGAGGGTCAGACAAAGCTCCTTCAAAGAAGCAGTCGAGGCACTGAGAGAGGCGGGACAAATGACCGAGGCGAGGTAGAAATGGCCCGCCGCCTCTTCTTCGAGGGCAATCATCTGCTCGAGCTGATCCGGCCGAGCCCGGCCATGGACACCGCCAACCGGGCCTCTTTAGATTTCACCGTGGAATTCTCTTCTCGGGCGCCCCAGTTGTGTCGGGCAGCACAGTCTTCAGGCGTGGGCTGAAAAAGAAGAGCACAAGTCGCAGGCCTGCGGGTCGGTGCTCAAGACCCAGGCAGTAGATGCACGTGAGTGCGGATCCGCCCCAGACATCTTCTGTCTGCAAGGGCACCTCCGGAAACCAGAGCCCATTTGTCCATCGCAGCCACGAGGAGAAGAAGACCAAGTCTTTTTAGCAAAAAAACTTTTGATTTCAACTTTCAAAGAATTAGGAACCAGTCTTAATCGCAGAGCGTTAAGGAGGGAACCTGAGCTTCAAGCAGTAAGGAAGATCGGGCATCGTGGGCGGAGCCGGAGTTTTACCACCTGGGTGGGTGGGAGGAGCCAGCTTGAAGACCTTCCGCAAGATTTAAGCGGCAAGGAACCTTCCAATAAGTGTGGATGAACAACATATCCATGTCCTAGAACTACAGATTCACCTGACTTTTTTTTTTAACTGATGCAAAATCAGATGAAGGGAACTTACATTCAGTCCCTTTTGTAGTGCTAATATTGTGCAGTATTCTGAATGGGAAGGCATCTTTTCTTGGCAAAGAAACCCCATCATATTTTTGTTTAATAGATCATTTATAGAATTCAGAGAACTTGTCAATTTGTGAGTGATTTGTTGACCAATACTGTATGCTTCAGTGTAATAAAGGAGGAAAAATCACTGTGCTGTTAGAAACAGGCATTGCTAGGATGTAAAGTACAAGTTGCTTTTATGCCCTGGAGGACATAGTGGAATCATGAAATGTGTTACACATCTGGGCCATACATGACAACACAGACATATGCACTTAGCACATAGTTATTTTGCTAAACTAAGAGCCTGTTTATTTATATGCTGAAAGTTACAAGGTTTTCTGTTATCCTTTTATCTCCCAGTTGGATACTGAAAGACATTCTCTGTGCATATATAAATAGCGTGCATCTTGGTACATATATTGTTTCTGTTTTGCTTTTCGTTGTTTTGCAGTTAATGCTTTTCTAGGGATGTGGATATGATGTTCTATCCACACTTCTGACAGTTAGCTTTCCTTTAAGACTTGGTGGAAACACGGGTGGTAACTCCTGGCTCTGCCCATGACGCTGAATCTTCTTTCCACTGGAAGAAGCAGGTTCTCTCCTTACTGCTTTCCCACTGAGTAGGCCTTGTGACTAGATCTACAGATTTACTTCCTAAAAATGTGATACTTTGTGTCTTCAGCTCGATCATGACCGCAATGGACAAGTCTACTCCTGGGTTCTGTTGGTGCCCTTGTGGGCAGAAGATGTCTCGAACAGATCCGCACACCACGTGTGTCTATTGCCGAGGGCAGGCAGATCTCGAGCCTGCGACATTTGTCGAACATTCCATCCTACTGTTCTCGAGGACTGACTCAAGTTAGGCCGACAGAGTCAAACAGAACCCACGGTCACATTTAAGGATGCCCATTGGGTGGTCTCTGTGACTGCGGGGTCCACTGAACAGCTTGCAGCATTTGAGGAGGCTGCAGCCCAGGCACTTCCACTCCTCTTGGTGGCGGCCTTCATGCCACTCCAGCTGGATTTGACTTCCACAGGATCCTTCAAAGAATATTGCCAGTCCTTGCTGACCCTGCAAGCACAAATCCAAGTCAAAGAAAGAGGCCAAAAATGGTCTCATCGGCGTTCATCGGATTAGGAGCACTCTCGGTCAAAACTTCAGATTCCCGCACTTCTCTGGATCCAACTGTGGTCAAATCCTCTTCCCAGGCTGCCAGCTCCACGGTAACCCCATCAGGCCAGTTGGCCGAGGCGCTAGTTGATCTTATGTCTGAGATTTTTCTTGAACTGGTTGACCAGTTGTCGACTGAAAAGGCTGACACTTCCTTATCCAGGACTCCAGTCCTGACTCAGACCATTGGGATGGATCAGTCGTCTGACCATGGGTTGGCGATTCCGCCTTGATTGCTCTGCTCTCGACACTACAGAAAGCAGCACCACCGCTACTTTTCATCCTTGTCCTCCTTGGGTGAGGAGGCTTCGGCGCAAGTTGTGTCGACGCTATGACGATCTCATGTGGCAACAGCTGGCGCTCATTGTCATGAAGCTGGCTCCAGCTACTACGCTGGCCATCACCTGGCTGGCTTTCGTCCAGCAGGCCGATGCCTTCCTCTTTTATGGTCCTCTGCCTGATCTCCGAGTCCATGGGTATGAAAATGAGCCCATCCAGAAACAGGCCCGTTACCCATTGACTGAGATCCTCGATCAGGAGATACTCCCGACAGAGGCCTTTCCAGTGGTGGAGGCCATTCTTGGCCCTGCCCTGGAGCTTGGCAGCACCCCGCTTCCTGCCCTGTACCCTCTTGGCAGATGGCCCACAAGTATGCAGTACCTACTGTTCCCTTTCAGGATTCATAGAACACCCCTCAGCTGAGGGCTGGTGGCCAATTCTGTGTTTGGGCGCTCCAGCAACACTGGGGATGTCGACAAGCCACCAGACAAAGAGTCCATGAAACTGGATCACGTGGCTAAAAGGTCTACGCTGCCTCCTCACTTGGTCTTTGCCCAGGCGAGCTCGTCCCTCCTTATGGACCACTTGTCCCATGCCCTGCTGGCACCCTGGATGAGGTGCTTCCTCATCTGCTGGCAGACCTCCAGGCCACAGTCAAACAGGTCCAGGACCAGGACCAGACTGTAGCTAAGCAGCAATTCCAGACAGCCGTGGACATTGGGGACTCCTGTGCCTACTCCATGGCAGCCACGCAGTGGCCATGTATGGCAGGACTTGGCTGAGGATCTCAACCTTCACGGCTGACACTTAGGACAAGTGGGCAGATGTTCCTTTTCTGGGCATTGAGTTGTTTGGGCCCAGGGTCAAGGCCACCTCTCCCGCATCGAGAAGTCCAGTGCCACCTTGAACTCCGTGATATCTGCCCAAAATGACCCCAAGGGCTCCAAGCAGCAGCAGAAAAGTAAGCCCTTTGTCCACCTCTGTTCCTGCAGCTAAACTAGCCCAACCCCAGGATGGTGAGTGGGACCAGTCCTGGTGACCTCGCCAAAGTCAGTGGCCTCCATTGTCCATAAGCCTGGGGAGAGAGGCTCCAGTGGGCCCTCAGCTGGACCCTCCTCCTCTAAGCTTGCATAGTGATGGGATGAGGTGCCTCACTCAAGCCCATTACACCTTCTCTGGGTCATCCCGTGGGGTCAGCTCCACCACTTCCTTTCTGCCTGGTCTGCTGTCACCATGGACAGGTGGGCTCTCGAGGGAGGTGGGTCAGGGTCTGCCTCTGGAATTCGAGCAGTACCCATCTTCCCAAGCCCGTGCCCATGAGAGGACTTGGTATCCTGCAGACATTCTGTCAGCTCTGAGATGACATAGCCCAGCTCCTCCACAAGGAAGTTGTGGTTCCTGTCGTGGAACTCCCAGGGTTTGTCTCCAGGTGCTTCCTGGTGCCAGAGTGGACCGGGGAGGGGGGCTGGTGCCTCATTCTAGATCTGCACAACCTGAACAAGTTTCTCAAGTCGCACAACTTCAGGGTGGTAACTCTGTCTCAGATCTTACCATCTCTAGCATAAGACATGTGATTTTGCTCCCTGGATCTTCAGGATGCATTCTTTCACATCCCGATCCATCCATCCCACTGAAGGCTTCTCCACTTCTAAGCCGAGGGATTCCACCTCTGAGTTTCAAGCCATGCCATTCGGCCTGTTGTCGGCCCCAGGGTCTTCACCAAGTATATCACAGTGGTGGCAGCTTAACTGAGGTGCTGAGGGATCAGGGTTTACCCTATCTGGATGACTAGCTGATAGCAGGTCCGTCCAGGCAGGAGGTGGAGTGGTCCAGGGACCTGGCCTCCAGACCTACGTCAAACCTGGTCTCCTGGTCAACAAGGCCAAGTTGGAACTCGTACCTTGCGGGTGATCTCTACTTCACTGGGCGAGCTCAACTCTTGCAGAGCCAGAGCCGGATCCCAGCAGACAGGGCGGAGGCTCTCTCCTCCTTTGCCCAGTCATTTCAGGTTGGGCAGTTGCACCCTGCCTGGGGCTTCCTGGGCCTGCTGACTTTCTTGGCGGCCTGCACTATCGTGGTCCAATGGGCCCACTGGAGAATGTGCTCTCTGTAGTAGGAGCTTGCAGCCAGTGGTCTCAGTGCAGGGGTCACTTTGACCAGCTGGTCACTGTGACCCAGTGGATGTGGGACACCCTCCAGTGGTTGTTAGTCCCAGAGCATCTGCAGGAAGGGATCCTATTTGTCCACCCAGAGCTGACAGTCATCCTGATGACCAGTGCTTCTCTCATGGGCTGGGGTGCCCACCTAGGGGAACACAGAGTCCATGGGCTCTGGATCCCCAATGGGTCCCAATGCCACATCAACCTGCTAGAACTCTGAGGAGTTTGTCTGGCACTGACTGCATTCGCTCCACACATCTGGGGTCAGGTGGTCAAGGTCCAGACAGACAACACCACAACCATCTACTACCTCAATAAACAGGGCGAGATGCACTCCTTGCCATTGTGCAAGGAAGCTGTCTGCATGTGGATGCTCGTGTGCAGCCTGGAGGTCGATGATCTAGCCATCCATGTTGCAGGGACTCCCAACCAGCTGGTGGATGCTGTCTGCCATGTGGGCAAGGTGGTGGTCTCTCCCACACAGGTAATACACAGTCTGTTCTCCCAGTGGGGCACCTCTCAGGTAGACCTGTTCACCTCCAGGGAGAGCATAAGCTGAGTCTGTTTGTGCTTGCCCCCCTCAGCAGGGGATGCCTTCTCGAGGCCCTGGACCCCAGGCCTCTCTGCTTCCCTCCACTTCCCTTGATTCACAAGGCGTTGCCAGGAGGGACAAGGCACAGGTGAGCCTGGTGGCTCCGGACTGGCCATGCCAGTTCTGGTACCCTGATCTCTTCAGCCTCGGCAGCAGGCTCCTGAGGCATCTTCCTCACCTCCCGGACCTGCTCTTCATCAATCAGGGAAGGTACTCCATCTGGACATTCAATCCCTGCACCTGAAAACCTGGCTCCTGAGTGGCTGGAGTTCCGGGCTTTGGGTCTCTGTGAAGATGTCGTCAGTGTTGTGGAGGCATCTCAGAAGAAGTCGACCAGGAAATGCTATGCCTTCAGTTGGAATTGGAATTGGAAGGGTTCTCCATTTGGTGCCAGGAAAAGGGGCTGGACACCTTGTCCTCTCAGTGGCTAGCATCCTTGACTACCTGTGGTCCCTCTCTGTCGGGCCTTTGGTCGATGACCCTTAAGGTGCACCTGGCTGCCATCTCTACTTACCAGGCATGAGCTGGTCAGCAGTAGGTGGCACAGGAGAAAGGTGGTCTGGCATTTTTTAAATGCCTTGACCACATTCCCCTCATGTGGGTGAACCCCTAGACACCGTGGGACTTGCTGCTGGTTTGGCAAAGCTCATGGGCAAGCCATTGCACTGATGCACAGGTATGACATGTCTCACCTGTCATGGAAGACCACCTTCTTGGTGGCTATCACATCAGCCAGAAGGATCAGTGAGCTCCAGGTGCTTTCAGTGGAGTCTCCTTATCTGGTCTTCCACAGGGACAAGGTTGTCCTGTGCTCCAACACGGAGTTCCTCCCAAAGGTTGTATCAGAATTTCACCTTAACCAGGTGATTAATCTCCCACTGTACTTCACCAGTCACACCTCAGAGGCAGAGCACAGGCTCCATACTTTGGACCTGCAGTGAGTGCTTTTCTACTGTAAGTAGCACATGGCTGGAGTTCGGGGAGAGGTTTGCCAGCTGTTTGTCACCTACGTTGAAGCTGCACCTGGCAGACTGGCAGCTAAGCAGACGATAGGCAGGTGGATTGTATCCTGCATCGACCTATGCTATAGGCTGGCGGGTAGGGAGCCTCCTGGAGGGCTAAGGACTCATTCCACCCATCATACTGCTGCCCGGTGGCTGCTTCCAGGGACATCCCTATCCAGGAAATCTGCAGGGCTGCTACCTGGAGGTCAGCACACATTTTCATTTCCATTATCACATTGACCTCAAGTCACGATGGGATGCTGGTTTTGGGTCCTCAGTTCTCCAATCTCTGTTCCGTAAATAGGGGTTTGTGCCTTGCCTTCCTCCTCCGGAGAACTGCTAGGTGTCCACCAGAAGTGTGGATCGAACATCATATCCGTGTCCTTAGAAAACAGGTTACTCACCTGTAACAGTAGTTCTAGGAGTGGTATATGATGTTCATCCCTGAACCCATTGACCTCCCTGGCTTTGGCACACACAACTGCTTCCAGCAGGCACGATCTGGCATCATGGGGCGGGAGGAGCCAGCTTGAAGACGTTTCCAGCAAGTCTTAAAGGGAAAGGCAACTGCCAGAAGAGTGGATGAACATCATTTACCACTCCTAGAACTACTGTTGCAGGTGAGTAACCTGTTTCCCTGTCACCAAACAACCGTATGCACTTCAGCCACCACAGTTTCATCGCCTCAATTTTCCACCAAGATGTACCATTCTGTGAAGGCAGTGAGGCCTGGGAGCTTGGGTGTGGGTCTTGCTGGTGATTGGAATTCAGCATCTGCCCAGGAATCTATTTTTCCCAGTTTTCTTCCATTGCCAAAGGATGAGTGGGCGTGCAATGCCACCTAGGCATCCAGACACCGCTACCATATGTGGGTGTTGTGACCAGAACTCTGCCCTTCCCTATCCTGACAGTTGCTGGCTGTCATACCCCTAGCTAGTGCAGTGAGGCCGGCTAATACCAGATGCTGTAACCCTCCTTCCCCAGGAGAGGAGAGCAGTTCTCCGGACACTATATCCTCTCCTGTCCTGAGTCGACCCAAAGCAACTCTGGTCTGTTCGGAACCTGGGTCACTGGTGCAGCAGCAGGTGAGGTACAAGCATTTCAACCCTCTGTGCCACTGGGCCAGTGCATATAGTGGTTTTGAAATTGTTGTTTCCAAAACCAGTTGGATACATTATTTTACAACGATATAGTACATGGCACAATATATATTTCCTACCCTGTATAACGTTTGCCACATTGTGCAAAACAAAATATTAAAAGAATCTAAAAACATTTTTATTGCAAGCATACTGTAAACTTTTAACTCATCTACCATGATTACAGTCTGCTAACTGTTTTCCAATATCCATTTTGGATGAAGATCAGTTATAGAAGAACAAGGGACAATATACTATTAATATTTAACACTGTAAATTATTAAACACTGTTGAACTCAATGGGAGCATCATTAAACAAAGTGATTCATAACCTTAGAGGATGTGACAAACAAAGGGGCCTAGGTTCAATACAGGAAATGGAAATTCTGTTATACTCAACGAATTATAGGGATCTGAGATTCTTTACCAAGTAACCTAGTAAACAGCAAAACAGTGGAAATATTCAAAAAAATTTGGATATATTCATGGGCTTAACAAAAACAAATAACTGCCACTGAGAAGTGGGGTAGCTAAGATGGGTTACCAAGCCTAATACTACTCCTTGCAGACATTAGTATTGACATTAGCACAAGCTACCGAACTTTTTTTAAAGTGCTAGTTAGAGTATAACATGGCATTAGCTCTACAAAAGGAGTGAATAGAAATCAGGCCCACCCCACCTGTGGCTGATTCCACAGTGACAGTAACTGCTGTGGCTATGGAAGGGCTTCCACTTGGTGATGGCACACCACAAGTCGGTGGATTTGCAGTTACAATGTCATTTTTGTAGTTTGGGACTAGTAGATCCCACTGTCTGTTTAGTAGACTTTGCCTCCTATTAAAGTAACTGTGGGATTGCAGGATGAAGATGCCATATGACCTGTTTGAAATAAGTCATCTGTCATTTTATGTTATTGTTTTGTTTTTAGACTGGTGTTATCAATTGTTTAAAAAATGTTTTGACAGGGTTGATTAAAAGACTGTTCTTTTGTTCATTCACCCTTAAAATCTATTGTTTATTTTCAATAAATTTCAAACAGTCACAGCCACCATATACCAAAAACCCATAAACGTTTTGTGGTGAATTTGCCACTTCATCAATTGGTGGCTATATACATTTGTTTCTCCGTTTATCTAAGTTGCAATAGTTTTTAATGTAAGTATTGAATCTCAAAATCTCTCAACTGTTTTTAGAAGGATGGACAACATGGATTGAGCCTTCTTCTTTCTTGAATTAAATACTGATTTGGGCATGACAGCTTTCCTGTATTTCTTTTGCGATTAAAATTGTTCATATGCAGAACCTTCATAATGATGATGTTACTAGCAAAAGAAAAGCCAAGGTACATTGTCAGGACCAAGCTGACATTTAATGCAAGAAGATGACAGGCTCAATAGATATTATCGATCCTTAAAAATGTTGGGCTTTGAAATTCAATACTGAACTTTAAAAACAACTGAAACTTAGATACCCTTAGAAACAAACTCGTTACAGCCACCCACCTTAATGAAGTGATGAGATTTGTTCATAGAGCAGATGGTGGACAACTGGAACAGTCTACCCAACAACATCATCAACGTTGAGACTATATCAGGGTTCAAAATGCATTGTGACATCTTCACGGGGTCATTAGGAACAAAAGGATGGCAGGGCAGTGGGCAGAGCAATTTCAGTGTAGGATATCCGGACATACTCGATGTACTAGGTCTTTTTTTTTTTTTCTACACATTTTTTGTTTCTAGTTCGGCCATGAGATGATGGTGGGCTTTTGGTATGTGGTGGTTGTAACTGTGTGAAAGTTGTCTGAAAATAGAGTATATTCTAAAGGGTAGTGAGTTGGCATAGTATCTCCTTTTTGCACTTTTTACCTTATCTAAAGAGCAGACTCCTCCCACATATCCATTGTTATTCCAGGGTCTGGAGTTCATGAGCTTCCCACCTTTGTTTTGATACTGGGTTAAGTAAAACAGGATATACACTCTGGGAGTATAACTTTTAATGGAGACATAGCTAACGTTATGATGTTAAACCTTACTTATTTCATGCTCACTGCAGTGGATGCATTCACACGCCATCATCTGCACCGCCTGTTGCCTCTCCCTGCAAAGCCGGATTCTTCAGCTGTACTTGATCTTTTTGGTGGTGGTGTATCATCCCTTGCTTGCTGGTGATGGAAATGTTTGTCCTCATCCTTACATTAAGTACAGTAGTTGCATTGTATGGTAGAGTGATGTGCGTGAGCTGTTGAAATTGAAAACAGTTAACACCTAATAAAGGGATCTGTGTGTCCCTGAAAACATGTATTCTGTAACATCTTTGCACAACATATGTTGATCCAATAAAAGGCATTAAAGAGCAGCTGACATGGTTCGGGCAGGCAACTCATTCCAGGAAGTTGCCTGTCCAATGAAGCTAAATGAGCAAGTTTTGAAAATTTTCAAGGAGGTTAAATATTGTAATTTTACCTTGGGTACCCGGCTTGTAACTTCACTTACAAGCCAAGTAGCATCCTAGGCACTGCAGCTGTACCCGAAAAACACCACTTTAATGACATTAGGTAGGAATGGGGCTGCAGGCTCTATGTAGTAAGTAACAGAATAGAATAGAATCTGAGAGAAGGGCTGTCTAAATGTATCTAACATAATATTTGCTGGCGCTTCTACATGAATGGGGCTAATATATCATATATATCATAGCCCCATACTGTAGAACTGCCAGCAAAGATATTGTTAGTGCATTTAGACAGCCCCTTCTCAATTCTGTTCCCATCCTGTTACTTACTACATAGAGTGCCACAAACCCTGTTCTAACCCACCTCATCAAAGTGCTGTTTATAAGGTTGCGCGGTTGCTCGGTTTGTACATGAAAAGTTACGAGCCAGGCACTCCAAGAAAAATTGCAACATTTAACCTCCTTAAAAAATATTCAAAACTTGCTCATTTAGCTCATTAGGCCAGCGACATTCTGGAATGAGTTGCCTGATGGACTTCTAAAACGTCAGTGGCTCTTTAAACTAGACAATGACTTCAGTTTCCATAAGCCTACATGACTACAAACTTTCCTTGCATGGTAATAGAATGTAACTCTCTTATGCTTTTATTCTGTCTGCACAAGACAGTGCAACGTCTCTTGTGCTTTCAGAAAGGAAGGGTTATTTTGAAAGCTTGATGTTTCGATCTGAGGTCATCTTTGATAATAATCTGTAAGGAACAAGTATCCATGTTTAGCAGTTACACAACAGCTGAGTACTCTCTGAGACAAATACAGTGCAGATCACATTAAACTTCTCTTTGGCAGGTGGTTGCAAGTGGCTAGCAGTGGGTTCATGGCCCATGAGCAATAATTACCTTCTGTTTAGCAACTCAAGAGTCTGAGAGCACACTAAATGGGACAAACCATGTAGGCCAGCAACTAGTAAGAAAAACAAATTCATGGCATGCATCAAGAGAAACTTCATAACTAGAGCAAGATATTTTATAACGCCCATGTACAGATCCTTCCTTGGTCAGGCCCCATGTCGAAAATACTGGTAGTACTGGCCTCAAGTCATTATCAATAAAAGTCTGTCTTTAATTACAAAAGTAGTTAGAAACGTTATAATACTGGATTTATACCCTGAGTGTCTTATGATGGTGCTAGCACGTGTTTCTGATGGTAAATAGCACTGCACCACACCAAGATATTAAATTATTTTATGATGGGCGTTGTAAGGAGCACGAAGTTTTGAAAACTTTAAAATGATGAAGATCCCTCCCTCAGGGTAACTGCGTTCACACAAAACCATCTTTCTCTTATATCCTTTTCAAGCCTGGTGAGCCACTAAAAGTAGTTGCACTTGTGGCCAAGAGAGCAGCACTGTTAACACCACAAAGATTTTAGGAGTGATAAAAGAGAATGTAAAAGTTGAAAAGGATAGATGGGCTTGAGATAACATGGTTGCCCTAAGGAAGTGCTCTTTATCACAAAATGTTGGCTGATTTCCATGGATCTTGTATACAGTCTTTTTATTCTGACTAAATATTAAATATTTTGCAAAACAATTTCTGGGGAGTGGGTCTTCCACTCCAGCTGGCTCTTTGTCTCAAGTTATTTTAGAGCAGACTTTTCCTCGTTCATTTATTTTTTACGGAGTTGCACTGGCTCTAGTTCCAAACTGTATGGTTCCAAATAAAGTAATACTGATAGAAAGTACTATTAATCAGAAACACAGCAGCCCAAAGTAGATAATGTGCAAACCAACATGAAATAAATAAGACACACAGACTTTGTTCTGAGGTTTAACCAGTATGTAAAGTCATGTACATTCACTAACTAGCCATGGACATTTTAGTCTGCTCAAAAGTTTTCACTGCTTTTGTGACAAAACTTGCAGTAAATGTTTTGGTTCTCTGCATTTTTGTGGTCCAAATCTTATGGATACTGCTGTAATATCTTATTTGCCTGTTCAGCCAGAAAGATACAACACCCAATGACTATGTCCATAATGCTGTTTGCAAGAGATACTGTAGTTAAGAACATACAAAATTGCCAGCAGATACAGGCCCATTTGGTCTGTCTAATCTGCTCGAGTGTGCAGCATGCTATGTGTTAGATTGCAGCTCCCCCCCTCCTCTTGCACTCTCTTTCAGCCTAGTGCCCCCATTTCCTACTTCACCTCTCCCACCCTCCCCACAGGTTTGACCCTCCCTTTGACCTTATCCCACCTCTCTGCTGCCCACCATCTGCAGTGGTACCACTTCTTCTGGTAGCACATTCCAACCAGCTACCACCCTCTCTGTGCAATAATGTCTCCTCATCTCTCTCTTGAACCTTCCTCACACTAACTTCAGACTGTGACCCCTGATGTCCCTCCCTCCTTTTAACTAATCAAGCCCCTGAATTAACTTTGTTTATGCCCTTTAGGTACTTGAAGATCTCAATCATGTCCTCTCTCTCTCCTCCGTATCTTCTAGGGTGTAGATGTTGAGCTCCTTCAGTCTCTTCTCATATGCCCTGTCCCCCATCTCCAGGATCATTTTTGTCACCATTAGCTGGCCCCCTCCAGTAGCATGATGTCCTTTTCAAATAAGGGTACCAAAACTGCACACAGTACTCCAAGTGCGGCCTCACCAGGGACCTGTACAGGGGCAAATGACTTCTCCCTCCTAGAGGTGATCCCCTGGCTATGCATCCCAGCATTCTGTTCACCTTTGCTGCTGCCTTCCTGCATTGTGCTGAGTGTTTCATGTCTCCTCATCAGCACTCCCAGGTCTTTCTCCTCTGCCAAAGTAGCAAACTTCACTCCCCAACCAGTAACTGTACCTAGGGTTTTTGCCCCAAGTGCAAGAGACCTTGCATTTTTGGCATTGAACCCCAGCTGCCATGTGGCTGACCAGCACTCAGGGGTCACCAAATCCTCTTACAGAACCTTACCCTTCCTCACTGTCTACCTCAGCACCCATCTTAGTGTCATCTGCAGAGAGGCTGTTCTTGCTCCTTATTACCTTTGAAATGTCTGCTATGAATATATTGAATAAAACTGGTCCTAGCATCGACCCTGTGGGTCCCATTAGTTACTTCCTGGGTGCGAGTTCCCCACCAACTACTACCCTCTGCTGCCTGCCCTGTTACCAGTTCGTGATCCACCCAAACAGCTTCCTCCCTGCTCCCAGTCTATCTAACTTGATGGTTAGCCTTCCATGGGGCATGGAGTCCAGTGCCTTATGAAATCCAGGTATAGGACAACCAGTGCATGGCCCTGCCCAGTGACCTTGTCACCCAGTCAAAAAGTTAAAAGGTTGGTCTGACGTGATCTCCCAGACACAAACCCATGTTGCCTGTCATCCTGCAAGCCAATGTTACATAGTGTCTCTTTACACAAATGTTTTATATTGAGAATGTTATAGTAACATCAGAAACAAAATTTTCAGTGATCTAATAAACATGAGCAAATAACAAAGAGAGAGAACATAGAATGTGACCCAAAATGTGAAAACTAAAACAAATTGGGACACACAAGAAAAATTATGTAATATTAGTGTTTGACTTTCACTGTTACCAGTTTGAAAACATTACAGAAATACACCATTTAATTCATGCATAGCGCAAACAATTTCACATAGTTATTTTTTAAATTCACAGGGAAAAGTACCTATTGGTACCTTACAATTTCATTTAAAAGACAGACGTAGAGTGCATATCAAAGGCAATAAATGTGGAACAGGATTACTGAAAGACTGATCAAATCAAAACTGCTGACAGAGCTATCATTAATTAATTGATTTGTATTGGTTCAGATTTTTGGACAAAGTGTAGTCACACAGTGGTTAATGCATTACAACTGGTAAGCTTGTGTGTTAGCCATGAATTCTTCATCCCATAGACTATCAGATACCTGACACTGCTAATACGTGACCTGCCTTTTCATAGTACTGTCTGATGAATAGCAGAAGTTGCAGATTTTAATTTTTTGTTCAAGGATTGAGCACCAGTGGGTTAATCCTCAAAATAAAATGAAGGCTTCTTTAGAGATGAGCAGATTTCCTCAAGAACAGGTATTAGTAGTGGCACAGCAGTAGTTTTTCAAACACGTAACAAAGTTTAAAAGAGCTTATGTAGTTCATCTGGTAATTTAAGATGCGGTTACTGGTAGAAAGTAATCGTCAATGTAATTTTGTGCTCCATACATCAGAGACATTTAATATTTAAAACTTGTATCATACCTGAACCCTCACTGCAGGACATGGTGATTGTAAAACGGAGGTAGAGATAATTTCTCCACACTATTTATGATGGTGTCAGAGGAATGCTTCCTGCGCTATGGGCCTGAAGCTGTAGTGGTTCATACACAGCTTGAATGATAAAAAAATATGAATGTTGTCGTCTATCATAAAGCTGTATATAAACCATTACTTTGATCTCCCCAACCTAGCCCATAGACAGCAGCATGGAGAGTTCCACGTGCTACATCGTAAAGGGATGGAAAAATATGGTTGTCATGCAGTTTTAAAAATCAAGGTTTCAAGTTTGATAATGTCTTAAAACTGTAAAAAAAATTAATGTGCAGTCACATTAATGAGACGGATGCTTACTGTCAAATAGTAGGAATCAATTAAATTCACACTCTGCTAATACTGTGCATTTAAATCGTTTTTCCCTAGGTTAATAATGAGTTTCTAAAGGAGAATACTGCAGAATTGCTCTGCAGATGCCTAGATTAGTAATTTCCTAATCTGATTTCACAGTTTCATCTGCTTTATGACTTTCGCATCTCGACTGTAGAATTCAGTAATAAAATCTTAAAGCCTCATAATCATGCATGGGACTCGTTTGTGAAGCTTACATCAAATTCTAGGGACTTGTCATCCTCCATGGTTTTAGCCTGTGGTGTTCAAAGGATATGTAATTTGATATTGATTTTCTTTGGAATTATGAGCAGTGCTATCCTGTTGTCACTGGATTTAACACTGTTTTTTCCTCTGAATATTACTTTCATGCTGCATTCTGGATCTCATGGCAGATGCTTTTGGTGATGCTGCTGCGGCCCCAGCCTACCCCACAGGCGGTATCCAGTTCCGCTGCTTCTGCCGATCTGCTTGCTGGTAATTCATCTGAGTTGTTTTCTTTTTAAAGCAATTTGTTGAAGCTGTGCATTTAAGTAAAATAACCTGTAACGTCGTGCAATCTTACTTTAGTTGTCCATGGCCTTATTTTCTTTAACTCAGTAACATCATTCTTTATTGCAGCAGCAGCAGGCGGTAATGGAGTTGTACAGACACGTGTAATAAATGCCTCCGACATAGACATTCAACTAGGGTCATTCACTAAAAACTGTAAATGCAGACAGCTTATGGAAACAAAATGTGGCTAGTGTCAGTAAGGCTGCTCTTGCCTTTTATGTTGTTATCTTGGTCTTAACTGTGTCACCAGTCTCACTGTTATAATGTAGTTATATGAAGACCACATCCAATGTCAGTTTTACAAATTTTTAATGTACAGTGCCCACATGGAGGGCTTTGCTGCAGTGGCACTGCTTTTCAGTAATGCTCCTACACTGTACCCAGTGGTTCGATTCACACATCACCATTCTGTTTAATTCCCGACACCAAACTCCATTATAGTCTTCCTCCATATTGAGTCAGATTCCAGATCATTTAGGTAGTTTTTTGGGGGTTTTTTTTAATTCCTGGCAGGCTGGACATATCAGATAGTTGGGTGAAGGACGAGGAGAGATTTGTTTAATTTTTGACAGATCTTGTTGGGCACTGGACCTGTTAGGTAGTTGGGAAGGCAGACAGATTTTTTATTGTCTGAGAGCCATGTTGGTCACTGGAACCAACAGGTAGATTGTGGGAGAGGGACAGAGTTTTTGTTCCTGACAGGCTAGGTTGGGCACTGGACCATTCACGCAGCAGGCTGGGTGGGAGTGTGCATGGAATGTGATCCCTATTTATGAATATACGAAACAGCTAGCAGATACAGGCCATATGGTCTACCAAGTCTGCTCGATTATGCAGCTAGCAATCCATTACACTGAAGCTGCAGCTCCTCCCCTACCCCCATAACAGTGACCCTTCCCCTCACTTTGTCCCATCCCTTTTAAACTGCCACCCACTTACAGGATACCACCTCTTGCGGCAGCTCGTTCCACATAGACACTACCTTTCTGTGAAAAGTGTCTCCTCATTTCTCTATTGAATTTTACACCCTCAATCTCTGACCGTGCTTCCTAGTGTCCCTCCCCCTTAACTTAAAGATCCCCTCTGTACCAGTCTTGAGTATACCCTTCATTTAAAGGTCTCTATCATATCCCCCTGTCCCTCCTCTCCTCCAGGGAATACATGTTAAGCTCCCTCAGCCTCTCCTCAGGGGTTTGTCTTCCGATCCCTGAATCATCTTTGTTGTTCTACACTGGACCCCTCCAATAATTTGACATCTCTCTTTATGGTATGGGCACCAGTACTGCACACAGTACTCCAGGTGATGCCTCACTAATGACCTGTACAGTGGCATGTTCACTCCTTCTACTGGTGAAGATTCCTCTAGCAATACTCCCAGCATCTTATTGGTTTTAGGTGCTGCTTTTCTGCACTGTGCTGAGTGGTTCATTTGCCCTGTTATTACCCCAAGATCTTTCTCCTCCTCTGTAGTGGCTATCTGTACCCCTCTCAACTGATAACACCTCCTTGGGTTCCTTGCTTCCAAGTGCCTGACTTTGCACTTCTTTGCATTGAAGCCCAGCTGTCATGTGTCTGACCAGTCCTCAGGTTTAGCTAGATCATCCTGTTTATGTTTTGGGAAAAGCTCAGAGCTGAGCTTACTGAGAGAAGGTAAGAGTGAGAGAGGAGAGAGAGAGGGTGGTGGGGTGGAGATCACTGGCTCTTGGTGACGGCCTTAGAAGTGTGTGCCATCAGTCCCTCTGGGTCCATTCCCTACACTAGGCATTACAGGCAAGGGAGGCTGAAATGCCTGAACAGGCTGGTAGCAGCAGCAGTCCCAAGCCTCCTGTGCCGTGTTTGAGCCCTCACTGTGACCTGAGTCCATGGGCACAGGGAGAGCAGGGTTGACTACCCTACCTATCCCACTTTTGTGAGGCAGGGTAGAACATTGGAGCTGTCAGGTTGTTAGAGGAGGAGATGGTTGTTTTTTCATTCCTGACATTTCAGGTTGGGTGCTGGATCTTTCAGATTGTTGAGGAAGGACAGGTTTTTTTAATTCCTTGATGGGCTAGATTGGGCACTGGACCTGTGAGGTAGTTTGGGTGAAGGGGTCCGATTTAGTTTTATTCCTTGGCTTGTCAATGGGGCACTGGACCCATCATGTTATTGGGGCATTTTTATTCCCTGACAGGCTGGGTTGCATACCGGAGCTATAAGGTAATTTTGGAGAGAGGACATTTATTGTTTTAAATTCCCTGATAGGCAGGGTGGGAGTATCAGAGCAGTCAGGTAATTGGGAGGAGGAAACAGATTTTTTAATTCTTTGGGTTAGGTTGGGCACTGGATTTGTGGTATAGAGACATAGGAAAAGTGACCACTCACCCTAAGGCTAGTCTTAAACATAAATTTATTGTAAGCGCACAGACAATGGTCATCACCTGAACCCACCAACATTTTGGGGTGTTATGTTAACCCTTTTTCAGGGTGGTAGGAGTACCAGAGTACAAAATATGCATAGTTGTGCTTTTCTTAAAAGATCAATAAGTGTATACAAAACACACCTGCAAAACCACCAAATAGTGTTGTGTAATAAAAGCATATCTGCTACCTGTGTATGCTTGTGCCTGTATCAATAAAACATTAGCGATTGCTAAAGCTCCCAATCTGTCAACAGTTCAATACACCTATATACAGTTTACTACTGTAAACATTTCTATACTCACTATATTCATTAGTACCATCCTGAAAAAGAATGCACAGTTTCCCCAATCAGAATGTGCTTAAATGTGCCATTACATGCTTCTTGTTTAAACAAGCATTTGTCAAAGCTGAACGCTTGCCGATTGTTAAACAGTTTGTTCATTTGTTAACGTTTTGACCCCAGCTTTTGAAGATACTTGTTTTAGGATTCGCCTTATATAGGCGTGATGTGTGCCATTTATAGTATATTGGCTGAAATGTCATTTCGTACCAGAGATGTGAAAACACATCTCGTCCAGGATTTTAAAATGACACATCACGTTTATGAGGTGGTGCAGAAAAATGGCTATGTTGAAAGTTTGGAGTCAGAATATTGAAAATTTGTGATGTTACGATTGAACGTTGAAATAGTGTAACGTTCAGTCATAACCTGGGAATTTTAGCATATTTGTACACCAAATATTCAGTATAGTCTTCTTATTGCCTCACCTAATGAACCGGAAGGTGAAATTTTTCAAATTCCTGCCAAAACGTCATTCTGTGCCACCAAAACATTCCGTGCCACAGGTATGAAGACACATTTTGGCCAGAATTTGAAAGATGACAGCAGTCACATTCGTGAGTTGCTGTGAAGAAATGGCTATGTTGAAACTTTGGGGTCAAAATATTGAATATTACCAAGTTACGAGCCTGCGCTGCAAATTTCAATGTAGGCTCATAACTTTGTTGTTTTAATATTTGAAAGCCAAATTTTCAACATAACCTCTATAACCCAACTCGTTAACAAGGCAGAGAAAATGTTCATCTCTGCCGAAGGTTATTTCACTTTGACAACCACAAAATCACCTTTTCAGGACAGATTTTCCCAATTTCATTGTCATTGTTAATGAGGTGGGGTCTCAGAAAAGGCGTGTTGAAACTTTGGGACAAAATATCCAAAATGGCCAAGTTATGCCACTAAGCCCAAAACCCATTGAAATACATTGAACCGCATACTTGATTTCCTCAGTTCGTGGTCCAGCATTGAAGAGTGAAGATGTGTCTGCGGTCCAGAGAGGATTACAGTGTTGCATCCGATGGGTAAGTAAGGGGCTTGGAGGGTGCTGAGTAGGAAGGTCAAGTGGGGAACGAACGGCGCAGAACAGACATTGATGGACATTTTTCTTTTTACAGGTTTAAAAAAACGACAAGGGACGGGTTTCTTTATTATAGGTGGCAACACTGGGGATTGAGCAGCCCCAGTGTTTATTGTTATGTTTGGGGAGTGTCTGCTATGGGGAACAGTTACAGGGACACCAGCAACAGACATCGATGGGCGTTTTCTGTTTTGCAGGCTATATGTACATTTTAAAAAAACTTCGGTGGTGACACTGGAGGATTGGGCACCCCAGTGTCAGTGTTCTGTTTGGGAGGGTGCTGTGAGGGAGGGTCAGGTGGGGGACAGTTATAGGGGCACCAGCAGCAGACAGCGATGGACAGTTTTCTTTGTTACAGGGCTTGATATAGCAACTGCTGCTTTCAGTTTACACTACACACTGATGACATCAGATGTAGCAAACTTCTGGTATGCAGCCTGTAACTGTTTAAAAGCGATTAGCTGTTTGCTGACCGGCTTATGCAAATCAAAGGACCGAAGTCCTCTCTGATTGGAGTGACTCGATCTTTGAAATACACAAGTTTCTGCCCAGCAAGCAGCGAGTGGTGTCATGACCAAAGTGTGTGATTATTGGTTTAGACTGACGAGCCCTTTCCAGTTTCAACTGCAGTGAGCTCGGCAGTCACACACCCTGAAATCCTCTTGTACTTGTCACAAACGTTTGATCATAAGCGCAGCAGATGTAAAAATCAAAACCAGGAGTGCTGCTGTGTAAAAAAAAAAAAAAAAAAAGTGCTTGGCCTTACTTATCACATACAACTTGCTGTTTGTTCCATTTTCCTCTGTTGTACAGATACATAGAAAACACAGCAGGCTCGATTTTCAAAATTATTGCAGGGCTTGCATCAAGCCCTCGTCCCATGTGTTCTTTAGGCGCACAGCAAACTGCTTTGATGCAGTTATTCCATTTTAGTACATCAGGCACAGCTGCGACAGTTTTCACACTTTACAGCAGCTTTCGCCAAATATTTGGTGCTAACCCCATAAAAGGCCTCCCAAATGGCACAGGTTAGACTAAGGAAAACCTGGTCTAACTACGGCATTTGCCCTCGGGATTGAAAAATCCGATGGGTAACCAGGAGATTCCGCAAGCCCTGTGCACCAAATGATCAGCGCACCAGGGGCTAGGCGGCATTCACAAGGGCTCTGAAAATGGAGCCTAGCAGCGTCATTTAATGATGTCACTTGCTCCAAGGAATCACCTGAGCATTGCAAATAGCATTAAAGTGAATAGTCGTGATAAGAACTTTGTCTTACCAATTATCAAAGTAGAGATTTCTGGCTCCCTTGTTTCTTATCAGAGCGAGCACCATAGCCAAACCAGACCACTCTGAAATAGGCACTCATCAGGGAGGGCGTCTGCTGTCAGCGCTTCATGGCGTCACAGAGAGAGCATACCTCACACGCCCCAACCTGAAAACCTCAGCATTGTGTGGCACAAAAGCCTAAGTGGGGCCTGTACATGTTAAGAACCATAATACTGTCATCAGTTTTTATCAACAAGCATAGTGCCTTTTGGATCAATACTTAATTCATCATTTATAAGCGGGTACAGTTGTATGAGAAGGATCCGCAGAGAAAACGGGGAAACACTGGCACATCTAACAGGTCAAAATCTATGCAAGAGGTTGAATGCCTCATCAGCTTCTCAGAATGAAGGAGAAGCAAAGCCAAAAGGATAAGGTACTAAAGAAATGCGTACCTGCCAGGGTCACCGGCATTGGCTGATAGGAACTAGTCATAAAATATCAACAAATATAGAGCTTAAAAAGTTCAGTGGGTGTCAGGCTGGTTGGATACTGGATGTGTCAGGTTGTTGAGGAGGAAGACAACATTTGTTTTATTCTTTGATGAGTTGGTTTGAGCACTGGTCCCATCAGGTAGTTTGGTGAGGTATATCGTTAGTGCTGTGACTGAATTTTGGTGCTGCAGTTAGGGCACCGCAACAAGGCGACAGTGACAAGGCAGTCTTGACTTTAGATCACCCCTCACTGATGCTGTCTTTTGCACCACCAATTTCTGCCTCCAGGGCATGCCTATCTCAGAGGAGTTTTATATTTAGTTTTGGGTGGTGCGGGGGGGCAAAGCCCCCGCAAAGCAGACTTTCCTGGGCGGGCGCTTTGGCATTGTAACTCCCAGGATACGTAATGCCTGGCAGCATGTTGCCTGTGCCGTAATTGGCATTGGCAACATGATTTCTTGACCGCGTAAGTGAACTGTTTGGTGAGGAGAGCAGGTTTTGTTTTGTCTTCATCCCTTTATGGGCCAGGCTGGTCACCTGACCCATCAGGTAGTTTAGAGAGGGGCCAAAACTGTTTTTATTCCCTGTTGGGCACCAGAAATTCTATTCTATTCTACTTCCCTAGCCTACTAGTATGAAAGGCTAGTGCCTTGTAAAACAGTTTGGTATACAGTATGTATGAAAGTAATATAAAACCAAATTCTAATACATTCTGCTGTCCCTGCACTAACAGAGTCTCACTCCGGTACTTCAGAAACCACCGATCCTGTCATATTTGGGGGAGAGGGACAGAGTTCTTTTTCCGTGAAAGGATGGGTTGGGCACCAAATCTGTCAGGTAGTTTGGGGGGCAGATATATATTTTATATCCTGGGAAGTAAGGATGGTAAATTGATGATGCTAACACCGCTGTTTTTTCAAAGGACTTTGCTTCTGAGGGCACAATTAGTCAATAGGGATCACCAGGGCAGTTCCTTCACAGCTCAGCGTGCTGGGTTGGAGGTGCATGGTAATAAGAACCCTGCGTGTGTGTGGGAAGAATGCAGAGCTGAGATTGAGTACCAAGAGATGGAAAGACTGCAAGAGAGGGGAGTCAGGTGGTGGAGCCAGGATCACCTGCACTAGGATTACAGCCTCAGAAGTGTCTGCTGTCCACTCCCCAGCCCTGGTCTCCCACACTAGTGCGCTGCAGGCCAGAAGTGACAAAGAGGCCCAAATTCACTGGTAGCGCAATGGGGCATATTGTTTTTTGTTCACTGACAAACTGGGTTGGGTACGGAACCGTCAAGTAGGTTGGGGAAAGACAGAGACAGACAGATTTTTTTTTAATTCCTTTGGATCAGTACTGATCCATCAGGGTTTTTGGGGAAGATGTGGGCATCATCAATTTTGGGGAAGGGGACAGATATGTTGTTCCCTAAAGAGCAAACTTGGTCCTAAACTGATCGGGTAACTTTATGCTCTTTTTCTCTCCAGTAAGAAAAAACTCTTGGTAGAGACAATACGGCTTCAAAATGATGGTACTTATGCAGCGAAAAAAGTAGGCTGCTTCACTCCACCTCATGAACCCTGTAGGTGAATGTTTTCAAATCCCTGCGAAATGTGATTCCATGCCACTGAAATGTCATTCCATGCCACATGTAATGCAGTACAAGGGCTTACGGGCAGACTAGGTGGGCCAGGCAGTACTTATCTGCCGACAATTTCTATGTTTCAAAAGGAAAACACATTTTGGCCAGGATTTGGAAAATGACAGCTGTTGCGTTCATGAGGTGGTGTGAAAAAATTACTATAATGAAAATTTGGGTCAAAATATTGAAAATTACCAAAGTTATGAGCGGCGAGAAAATTTTCAACATAGGCCTAATTTTGTTATTTTTACATATTGTGACCCCTAAGTAACTAACTTAGCCTTTCTTATGACCCCACCCACATAAACAAGGGTGGTGGAATTTTGAAATCCTACCAAAAGGTCGGGCCTGATTTGCATAATTCCACCATGATTGGTCATGAGGTGGGGTCTCAAAAAGGCAATATTGATAATTTGGGGCCAACCATGCAAAATGACAAAGTTTTACATCAGAGTTCAAACCCCATTGAAATATATTCAGTGGCACTTACCTTACTTTCTCAAATTGCAGTCAGTGGTTCCAGCAGCAAGATGCATCTTGATCGGAGAGTAGGTCTTGCTGTGGGGTAAGTTCAAGGAGTGAGGGGTGGTGGTGTGGGATGGTGGGTGCTGAGTGGGGTGCAGATCATGAGGGACCATTTTCTTTTTGCAGGTTTAAAGAAAAAAAGCATCAAGAGACGGTTCTCTTTATTTCAGCTAACATTTTGTACAATATGGGACAGTAATCCGGGGGTGCCACTAGACACTATAGAGAATACTGCATTAAGGGAGTATTGATTGAGGGTGGGGTGCCACTAGACACCAGGCAAGCAATACTACCATTTGAGGATGCATGATCAAGGTTGGGGGTACCACTAGACACCAAAGAAACAATACTCCATTACAGGGACAGCATTCAGAGCATGGGGGTGCTACTAGACACCAGGAAGCAATGCTACATTACGGGATGGCAGTCAGAGGGTGAGGGTGCCACAAGACACCAGGGAAACAATATTATATTGGGAGACAGTGATTGGAGGTGTCAGACACCAAGGGAAACAGTAGTAGCCAGCAGGGACAGCGATCGGAGGGTAGGGGGTGCCACTAGACACCAGGAAACATATATATATATATATATATATATATATATATATATATAAGAGGAGGAAAGAAGTGCTAGCTCTGAACCAGAAAGTGAACTGGTAGTGGGCACAGAGCAGGAAAATAGTTCTAAGGTGGGGCAGGAAGAACAGCACTGTAATAAATAGAGAGGTCCGTATGTGCTTCAGCTCCTGTGGAAGGACACAGTCGAGGTATCCAATCATGTGCTTCAAGTCTTCCTTTCTCTACTATGTCATAGCAGTATGTTGCACTGCTCTGTCATGCAGCCATAAAGATTACTGTAGCCGAGGCCAGCTCATAACTTCATGCACTGACAGTTTCAGTGTAAGTAGGAGGGTGCATGAAATCTTATAGGCTGAAGATAATAGTTCCTGTAAGTAAGCATGGTGAAAAGGATTAAAACTGAAAACTATTTTTATGTTGGTTAAATTTTGTTTTGCAGATTGCCTCTTCTTAGCCCCTCTTGCTCCAGCAACTGATCTCTCACCCCATCCCTTTGTTTTGCCAGACTCTAACTAGGCTAAGATAAAAACAAGTGTGCTCAGTGGTGGCAGGAGTCCAGTGCTGGTCAGGAGTTGCCAGCCCCCATACCAATATGTAAATGTTCAGGACCAGGCACTTGAGGAATGAGCCAAAGTCAGTAATGCAGAAATGATCCGCTGAGTAACTCACTGACACACACTGCACACCTTGCCTTTGATTTAATAAATATTTGGATTGGAATATTATGCTTCCAGTGGATTATTTCTGCATCATTGGCTTTGGTTCATTCCTCAAGTGCCTGGCTTTCCTGGACCTCTAGCTAGGCTACTTGGATTGACTGGGAAGTCAGCTGTTTCTTCATTATACTGAGAGACTGGGAGAGATGATTTATTTTCTTACAAGCATCAAATGGTTGTGCAGACTGGCAGTTACAGTACTTCCTCTGTGAGCTTATTCACTGTCATTGTTTTCATCACATGGCTAGGCTAAACAGCCTGAGGGCTTCTTTGGTGTTTCTCCTACAGTAGGTCAGCTGCACATTCACAAGACTTTAGCCACTTGCTCAACAGGTTCTCCTGCACTCTGCTCCTTGCAGCTAATAGAAAGTTAGCAAAGCATTAAGACAGCTGCAAAGAGCAACAGCAATGCACAAATTACTCATTGACAGCTATAAAATGGCATATCACAGTACCCCAGTGCATTTTATTGGGGCAGGTGCAAAGCACTTCCATGACATTGATGCCAGTGGAAGCAGGCCTGCTATGCAGACCATCCATAAAACTGAGAACTTTAAAAATGTCAGGCGTCATACATTTTATCAAAATACTATACCCTGAAACAGTAAGGTGGGGAGAGGGCTGTCGACTCATACAGTGGAGCCACAGATCCACTCCCCAGTAGACAGTTTAAAAATGATTATCCAGACATGAGACTGGTGCACATGAATCAACGTGCCACCAGCCTACCACTCCATCAGAGAATTAACAAGCCCACCCTAAAAATTATGATCATTCTGAAATAAAAAATGTAAATAAGAAATTATTGCAACTATTTTTATCGGAAAACATCCATGTGTACACAGAGAGTCCTCTAAACACCATATCAAAAACACCTTCTGTGTTCATACTGCAGTACTTTTAAAATGTCCCAACTTTGTATTTAAATTTGGACATCAAAGTGCACAGCCCAAAATTAATAAATGTCCCCAAATTTTTGATCTACACATCCATCTCCACTTGGTGAATCTCATTTTTAATCACAAACCAACTAGAGGAGAAATTTAATATGCATTCCATTGTATATGCGGTTTCAAATGCTGTTCATTTAAATTTATTAGTAACAATCACAATCTTACTCAAAAAACAAAACTAGGGATCAGCGTTCATGTTGCAGTTCTGCATTGATTCTATGCCTTATTCTGTCAAAAACAATATTAATCCACTTTTCCAAGGGCATGGATACAGTTCACTATCCAGACGTTGGCACTTCCCTGGAACAGGCCGATTTATCGGACGACTTCAAGCTTAATCATCCCACCACATGGGTAGTATGTCCTCCAGCTCTGCCCCATGACATCAGATATTTATTTCCATTGGATGGGACAGGTTTCTTACTTTGCAGCTCTGCAGCATCTGAGTAATATCCTTATCAAAGCACTTTCTAGGTGAACTTCTTTGACTGAATTAAATCTCTTTACCGAAATCCTCATCTCTGGCTCTGACTCTTGATAACAATCGACAGTGGAAGAAGGAAGCAGGGTTTCAAATTTTGTGCCCAGTACTGGCAGAAAAATGTTGCCACCTTACCTGCTTCTACTGTTTAGGCAGGCAGCATGATGTGGTGAGTAGCAGCCTGCTAGGCAGTGCTCCCAACATTGCTTGAAGATTGGAAGGCAAGGCATACCCTTGGGCAACCTTTGAGCGGATTTACATAAGGGTTGCAAGAATACCTATGGCAGCCACCAGGTTTGCTTTGCAACTTGCACCCATTTTGGAAGCAGTGGTTGCATCTGTGATGAATTCTTGTCAGTCTGGGCGCCAAAGATTTTTGAGAAATGTGTTGGGCTCTCAGACCATCTCACTGGGGCAAGAAACACAAGTGTAGCCATCACAGGTCACAAGATCGGAGTGATCATGTTCTCCTGCTCCCTTAACTCCCCCAACTGCTCAGCTCTTCTAAAGCCCCCTTTGGTCGAGGGCCGTTGAGAGCTCCTTAGTACCCCGAGGGGCTTGTTGACCTTGACTCTAGTTGAGCAGGCAGTTGAGATATTCTTGGAGCCTGTTGACCGGTTGTCAGGCGAGCTCAAGGAAGACTCAGACACAGAGACCATGGTGCTTCTGGTCCTCATCCAGGAGGATGTGGCCCAGTCAGTGTCCCTGGCTAGGTCACAGCAGAACCAGATTCAACCGTCGCCATGCTTCTGAAGCCTCTGCTCCTGAATGTAGCAAGGTATGTGGTCTGCCACAACCCTCGAGAGGACTCATCTTATCATCGGCCCCAGTTTGATGGTCGAGGCACCACTTGTGCTTCGAGCTCACTCAACCTGGGGATGACGCCATCAGTGCGCCTAAGCCTTCATGTCCTTGGGCTAGGAGAAGCACGATCACAATGTGCATCATCAGTGTTACAAAGAATTCCTCTTGCAGCAGTGGACCATTGTGGGGTAGGATGGGACTCTACCCTCCGAACTGTCAGGTCCTTGGCAACTGCCACTAAGGCCCCATCAGACCACCCATTGCAGATGTCCCCAGCATTTGCTTGTCTACCACTGAGGTGGAGTTTCCACCATCACAGCCCTTGGTGGGAGTACCTATAAAGGACTTCAGTGCTGCTGCTAGCATGCCAAGCTAGTTATTGGTGGAGATCACTCAGTCAGAAGACTCCAGGATGATCCACGGTGCTAAGCGGTTGAGGGCAGTTTTGAAGAGTCCTCTGATGACTCTGAAGGGTCATCTATGCTTTCTTCAAGGACTGATGCATTCAACCGTGGATTAGTCGAGAAGTGATCACAGACCATGGGGCGGTGTCATTCAGGGCATTACTTTTGCTAAATGTTGCACTGCATGAGCGTGCCTTGGAGCTAGTGCAAAGAGTGCTAACACCCCTTCACTGACATCCTGTACAGGGATGAATTCCGAGGGTTGCCTTTCCTGTGACTGAGAGCATTTTGGGACTGGCCCTGGAGCTTTGGCAACATTCAGCATGCTTTCTGGCACCCTCCACCTACAAGTACATGATCCTTACCAGGCCCCTCTTGGGATTCTCGACCATCCTTTGGCAGAAGGGTTGGTCTCAGACTCGGCCTTCTGGCAGTCTGGTGTCCAAGGGATGTGCTCAAGCCCTGAATGAGTCTAAGAAGATGGACCATGTGACTAAACAAAGTGTACGCTGCTGTGTCTTTGGGTCTCTTGTCATGCAAGCTACGCCATGATAATGGCCAACTTTGCCCACTGCCTGTTTGGGAGTGCTGGAGGATGTTCTCAGAGGGGATAAAACCTTTATAGGTACATTAGGGAGCAGAAAAGACCAAGGGATGGTTAGTGAGGCTTAATAAGGGGAGGGTAGGTGGGCAGAGGGTGACCGTGAAAAAACAGCGATCCTGAATGAATATTTTTGCTCAGTATTCACAAAAGAAGCGGAGGGAGGTACCTAAACCAAACAATAGAAGCACTCTGGATAGGGGTCGATACCAGTCCATTCACAGAAGAAAGGTCCTGAAAGAACTCCTAAAACTGAAGGTGGACTAAGCAATGGGGCCTGATGGGATTCACCCCAGAATTCTAAAAGAAGTAAGGGAAAACTAGTGACACCACTGACTACCCTTTTTAACAAATAATGGGAGGATGGTGTGGTACCTGAGGACTGGAGGAAGGTGGATGTTATTCCCTCTACAAAGTAGGAGCAAAGCAGAGGCAGGAAACTACAGACCTCTTAGTTTGACCTCAGTGGTAGAAAATGATGGAATCACTTTTGAAAGAAAGAACTGTTGAGTACCTAGAGGTTACCGGGCACAGGAACAAAGGCAGCATGGATTCACAGCGGGAGGTCATGTCAGACTAATCTAATAGATTTCTTTGACAGGGTGACCAAAGTAGTAGACCAGGGAGTGGCTGTGGATGTGGCCTACCTAGACTTTAGCAAGGCATTTGACACAGTCTCACACAAAAGCCTGGGAGTGGGTCCCAGGGGTGGGAACATGGGTAAAAGATTGTCTGGACAACAGGACACAGATGGTATGGGAGCTTAGATTCAATGCAAAGAAGTGCAAAGTAATGCACTTGGTAAAAAAACAAGGAAGAGTACATAATGGTGGGTGAGATACTGACAACAGTAAAATGGAAAAGAACCTGGGGTAATTATATCAGATGACCTAAAGGTGGGCAAGCAATGTGAGAAGGCAGTAAGGAAGGCTGGGGATACTGGGATGCATAGGAAGAGGCATCAATAGTAGAAAAGAGGAAGTTGTTATCCCTCTGTACAGACAGTTGGTGAGACCCCATCTGAGTACTGTGTGCAGTTCTGGAGACCCCATCTTCGCAAAAACATAGACAGAGTGGAGGCTGTCCAGAGGAGGCAACCAAAATGGTGCAGGGTCTGCACCAGAAGCCATATGAAGAGAAACCAAAGGAGCTTAATATGTATAGCCTTGAGGAAAGGAGGGAAAGGTGGGACATGACATAAACTTTCAAGTACCTCAAGGGAATCAACAAAGTCCAAGAGGGTAGCATCTTTCAGAAAAAGATATATAGAACAAGGGGCACAATTTGAAGATGAGGGGGACGGCTCAGGTGCAACGTGAGGGAGTATTTTTCGAGAGAGGTGGTGGAGCTATGGGAACGGCCTTCCAGAGGCAGTAGTGAGGTCAAAACAGTGGGGAATTCAAGAATGCATGGGACAGACATAAGGTAGTTCTAGTGTGGGTAGGAGGAAGTAAGCTGTTGGTTAACTAGGATCTGCAGCTTATCCAAAAGGTAGGGAAATGGGCAGACTGAGTGGGCCAAGCGGTCCTTATCTGCCATCAAAGTCTATGTTTCTATGTTTCTCCTTACCTTCCTGCTGACCATCAGCTACCAGTGAAGTTGGCCAGAGACCAGGATAAGTTGCTGATTAAACACCAGCTCCAGATGGCTTGGACATGTGTGACTCCTGTGCCTGAGCCATGACTACATGGTAGTTATCAAGGAACGGAAAGACAAGGTGTGGATGATCCTGATAACTCCAGACTGGCCAAGGCAGTTCTGGTACCCAGATCTCCTCAGCCTCAGCAGCAGGCCTCCATGGCATTTGCCTCTTTACCCAGACCTGCTGACCAGACAACAGGGAGGGTCCTACACCCAGACCTGACGTCCCTGTGCCCGTCGACCTGGTTCCAGAGAGGCTAGCGTTCCAGGCCTTGAGTCTCTCTAAAGATGTGCTCCATGTTGTGGGTGCCTTCCACAAGGAGTCAGTTTGCAAATGCTATGTATTTAAACGGAAGAGGTTCTCCATCTGGTGCCAGGGCAAGGAGCTTGATCCCCTTGCTTGCCTTGTGGTGAGTATCCTTGAGTACCTCTGGTCGGTCTCTCTCTGTCAGTACTGCGAGCAACAAACCTTAAGGTGCACCTGGCAGTCATCTCTGCTTATCGGGCATGAGCTGGTAAGTCAGCAGTGACCCCAGAGATGGTGGTCAGGTGCTTTTCAAAGGTCTGTACCACCTGTCCCCTGCAGTGCATGAACTACCATCACCTTGGGACCAACTGCTTGTGCTGGCTATGTTTATGGGCAAGCCATTTGAGCCTGGCATAGGTATGAGATGTCATACCTGTTGTGGAAGACGGCCTTCTTATTGGCCAAAATGTCAGCCGGAAGTATTGGTGAGTTTCAGGTGCTCTCAGTGGAGTCTCCCACCTGGTATTCCATAAGACAGAGTTGTCTTTGTCTCCACCTGAAGTTCCTCCCAAAGGTAGTATAGGAGTTTCACCTTAACTAGTTGATAAACCTTCCGGTATACTTTACCAACCCATCTTCGGTTGCTGACTGCAGCTTCATACTTTGGACCTATGGAGGCTGTCTTACTTTAGAGTGCGCAGCTGGAGTTCAAGGTGGGACTTGCCAGCTGTTTGTAGCATACGCTTGAAGCCATGCCTGGCAGATCAACAGCCAGTCGGACGATTGGCAGGTGGAGCACATCTTTCATCAACCTCTGCTATAGGTTGGTTGGTAGGAAGCTTCTCATAGGGCTTAGGCTCATTCCACCAAACATACTGCTGCCTCAGTGGCTGCCTCCAGGGACATTCCCATCCAGGTAATTTGCAGGGGCTGCTACCAGGAGAACAGAACACACATTCATATCCCAGTACAGCATCGACCTAGAGTCCCATTAGGATGCTGCTTTTGGGACCTTGGTTCTCCAATCTGTATTCGCCAAGTATGGTTGGCGCTTACCCTCTCCTCCCAGAGAACTGTTAGGAGTCTTCCAGAGGGTGGAGGAGGTCATGCCAAATGAACCTAATAAAGTTCTCCAAATGGGTGACAAGGAGACTGACAAAGAACAGACAGTTCCCTGAACTTCAGTAAGGCCTTTGACTCAAATCCTCAACAGGACACTGGTCAAAAAATGAGGAATCTGGGGTGGAAGAACACATAGCATCATGGGTGGAGAGTTGGCTAGGGATAGGACACATAGAGAATACTGGTGAACAACAAATTTGTGGGTGTTAAAGAGGTAACAAGCGGGGTACCACAGAGCTGATTCCTGAGTCTTGTCCTCATTAACATAATCATATGCCACATGGGATGGGCATACAATGCATGTTCTGTATCTTCGTGGATGACACTAAGATCTGTGCAAGGGGAGACATTGAGGAGGGAATTACGACACTAAGGGAGGATCTGGGTATACTGGAAAAATACTAAGAGTCCCACTAAGGTTCTAAAGAGCAGAAAGAGGGACAGGAGTCTCTTCGTTCATACGCCGCCTGCACCTGACCATGGAAGGTGTTAGAGCTCTAGGGCAGAAGTTCAACGTCTTTGTGGACCATTTAAACTAGGCACTGGGAGAGGGTAGAAGCACAAACACAATTCCTACTCCTCCCCATAAATTTGCCCCTATCAGAGGGACGAACAAAGAACGGAGCAGGAAACGGGATAGGTTGTGTTCGGGGAACAATACTGAAAAGGCTCAGTATTGCAACAGGGCCCCAAAAGGGAGGAAAACCAGGCCTGGAAAGCCATGTAGACAAACACATGTAGTCTAGCAAACAGAATGGCTGACCTTACAGCTGTTGTTGCACAGGCTGATCCGGACTGGGTCGCCATCACAGAGACATGGTTTAAGGACAACCATGACTGGGAGATAACTATTCGGATACTGCCTTTTTCAAGGGACAGACCTGGAAGAAAAGGGGTGGGGTGGCAGTGTATGTTAGGGAGGGATAAGCTGCCATGGCCCAGGACACTCCTGAAGCCGAGGCTCTTTGGGTTACTCTTGAAGCCGGAACAGGTGCAATTACTAGAGTAGGAGCATTGTACAGACCCCAGCAATCAGCTTGCAGGGGACAAGGAGATACTAGAATCTATTTACAATATGAATATTAGGGGATGTAGTATTGGTGGGCGACTTCAATTTACCAGACATAAATTAGGAAACCATTCGCTGCTACAAGAAGAAGCAAAGACTTCCTTGACACTCTGCACTTATCGGGCCTAAGACGACTTGTCAAGGAACCCACAAGGGTGGAAGCTATCCTTGACCTGTTACTCACCAACAGTAACATCATATCAAGAGTAGAAGTCGAGAGCAACCTAGGGTCTAGTGACCACAAGATGGTGTGGTTCCAGGTTAAAATGAAAACGAAATTAAGCACACTAAAACTAAAATCTTGGACTTCACACATGCAGATTTTGATAAAATGAGGAAAAGCTCAGACTTATCCTGGCTAAATAACACGGACAGAGGGAGTAGATAAGTATTGGGCATCTCTAAAGGAAGCTATCATAGGAGCATCAAAATAATATATGAAATGTGTGAGTAAAGCCAAGAAGAGAAGAAAATCCTATGGTTCTCCAAGAAGTAGCCGCCAAGGTCAGGAGAAACGGATGGCCTTCAGAAGATACAAGCAAACAGGATGTGAAAAAAGACAGACACATACAAGGAGAAACTGAAGGAAGCAGGAAAGCAAATCAGGGCGGCTAAGGTGCAAACAGAAGAAAGGATCGCCTCTGAGGTCAAAAAGGAACAAGACCTTCTTTAGATATATCAAGGAGAAAGGAAAACCAGTGGAGGTAGAGTTAGACTTAAAGGGAAGATGGGGAATGTGCAGAGGATGACAAGGACAAAGCAGAAATCCTTTAATACTTTTGCTCAGTATTTACTAAGGAAGAAGGTGGTTGTGGTCCCACCTTGACAGAAAAAAGTGCTGACAGCAGCAATATGAATTCGCAACTTTCACAAGGGGCAATGTCCTGAAGGAGGTAGAAAAACTTAGGGTTGACAAGGCCATGGGTCCTGATGAAATACACCTCAGGATACTGAAGGAACTTAGGGGAGACCTGGTAGCACCGCTGACTGAACTGTTCAACCCCTTTCTTGAGGTTGGGAGAGTTCCTGCAGACTGGATGAAGGCCACAGTTGTCCCTCTTCATAAAAATGGCAGTAGGAAAGAGCTGGCAATTACTACCCAGCAAGCCTGACCTCAATTGTTGGCAAAATTATGGAAACCCTAATTAAGGAAAGAATGATATCCTTTCTCAAAGAAAATGATATAATGGACACAAGACAGCATGGCTTCACCACAGGAAGATCATGCCAGACAAACCTAATAGATTTCTTCAGTTGGGTTACAAAGACAGTAGATCAGGGCAGCTGTGGTTGTAATATATCTAGACTTCAGCAAAGCCTTTGACTCGTCCCACATAGAAGACTATTGAACAAACTTGCCAGTACAGGAGTTGGCATGATGGTAAACTGAGTGCGGAGCTGGCTTAGTGAAAGGGCTCAGAGGGTACTGGTAAATGGCTAACTATCCAAGGAGAGAGAGAGAGGTAACTAGTGGTGTGCCACAGGGATCAGTGCTGGGCCTATCCTCTTCAATATTTTTATCAGTGACATATCTGTGGACCTAGAAGGCATGGTGTGTCTATTGCAGAATGACACAGAGATATGTAATAGGGTAGACAGTCCGGGGGAGGGTGTGGAAAGGATTGAGGCTGATCTTCAGAGATTACAAAGGTGGACAAAAACTTGGCAATTAAATTTCAATGCCAAAAATTGCAAGATCATGCACCTAGGGAGGAAAAATCCTTGTGAGGAATACCTCCTGTGTAGAATGAAATGGAAGTCACAAAGCAGGGAAGGGATCTGAGGGTGATCATAACAGATGACCTGAAAACATCCAAGCAGTGTGAAAAGTAGCGTTAACGGCGAACAGTATGTTAGGGTGCATCAGAAGAGGAATTACCAAGTAGAAAGAGGGAGGTGATTATGCCACTGTACAGATCAATGGTAAGGCCTCACCTGGAGTACAGTGTGCAGTTCTGGAGACCTCACCTCAGAAAGGACATAGACAGACTGGAGACAGTGCAAAGGAGAGCTACAAAAATGATACTTGGACTCCACAACAAGTCATACGAGGAATGTCGGCATGACCTAAACATTTACTCTCTCTGAAACAGCAGAGAAAGGTGGGACATAATCAAAGCCTTCAAAGTGAAAAACAAGGTCCAGGTTCAGGACCTATTTCAGATCAAGAATCATGCAAGAATGAGGGCATGGCATGAAGCTGGAAGGAGGCAAGTTCAAGAGTAGCACAAGAAAGTTCTTCTTTATCGAGAGAGGTGGTGAATACTTGGAATGGCCTTCCACCAGAGGTTGTGGAGACTAGGTCAGTCGAATCATTCAAGAAGGCATGGGATAGGCACAAAGTATTATAACACTGAATAGGAGGGTAGAGGACTAAGCTTATGGGCAGACTAGATGGACCATGTGGTCCCTTCTGACATCATTTTCTATGTTTCTTATAGCGTGCCCGTGAGAACTACTCTTCCACTACCTCAGTGGTAGTTCTCTAGGTTTTCTGTCTGTTATATATTTGTCCAAATTTTGTTAAAATCTGATTTATTTTTTGCTGTTCTAATGACTACATACAATGGAAGTTTATTCCACAGCACAATCACCTGTTGAGTGAAAAATATTTAAATTTTTCTGTCTTAAAGAGACACTGTCAACCCTCTTAGGCCTAAAAGTGTCTTTAGTTTAAAACACACATTATGACTGGTCATATTCTGTGGAGATTGCTGGTGTAGCAGGTAGTTTGATTCAGATTATTTTATTATTTTTCCAGTGAAAACAGACTGTCCACCCTACTGGTGTTGCCACACAAAAATGTGTTTTACAGTCTTTGATCAACTCCCACTGCATCTTTCCTGGACTTGAGAACCCCCCAATGCAGTCTAGGCACTCATGATGAAATCGGAGGAGAGGAGGCAGTTGCGCCATGAGTGGAGTCACTGTTTGAGGTGTTCCTAGTGTTCAAGAAGTAGGCAGTATGTATAAATTAATGATCTGACACAAAACAAAGTTGTGTATAATTACAACATTAGCATGCATTTCAGTTCTACTAAGAAAAGAAGCAGCTAAAACAACCAGCAACAGCAATTAATTTTAGTGAAGGTAGGTGTGACAGAGCAATCATAAAATGTGGGTTTTCAACTAGAAATATGATACAAAAGAGGCTGACCTTGTCTCTCTTTTTTTTTTTTAATTCAATATACTTTATTGCATTTTGTGCAGCATAGAAAATACAGGATTACACACGGATTTGATAAGAAGCTGCAAAAAGAGAACATTCAGTAACACAATACAGGGCACAAAATACAAACATACGAAAACCAAACACCCACTAACCCCCATCCCACCCCTTGCCCCTATCCCCACCCCCCAAGTTCTGTGCAGCTAACAAGGGAAAAAAAAAGAGGAAAGGATGCATACAGTGGATCAGTGTCAGGACCAAGCCCTGGGCATTAAGGATGCCAAAGGAAAGCAATGCTAAAGGGCTCCCAGGTAGACCGGAAGGAATGAGGCCTACGTTGCATATTTGCTTTGTGCTTCTCAGTTGGATAGCAAATACAGCTTCACGGTACCATTCCAGCACTGGGGGCATGACATTGTCTCTTTAAAGATATCTTGTTTTAACCTGAAGAGGATGCCCCGCTGCTGCTAGAATCAGGTTTAAAGTCCATATTCCATGTAATCATTAGAACTGGATTGTTAATGATTGTCAAAAAAATAATACATTACCTTGTATACTTCTAGTATTAAGTTTTCTAGTCTAGGCCCACGTTTTCAAAGGAGATATGCGGCACAAAATAGAGATTGTGGCGCATTCTGGAAAATGCGTGAAGCCCATATTGAAAAGAGAGAATGCATCACTCATGTCGGAATGCACGACAGTGGAGATATAATGTATGCAGTGCAGAAGAAGGGGCAGGCACCTGAATATCCGCATATGTGTATATTCAGCCAAAATGAGCAGGGCATGCGCGCATCCTACATTTGTGCGCGCAAAGTTAGGCAAGCAAAGGCTGCCCAAAATAGGTCAGCCACCCACAGGCAAGCTGCAGAACTGCAGACAGGTGATCCTGAGGCAACCCTTGGAGGTGCACCAGGATGTGCTGTAAGCATCCACACACAGCAGTCATGCCAGGACAGTAGTACCCAAAGCCACAGCTGCTGTGACACCACTGGCACCACCCAGACAGCCACTCCCTCAGCACAACCAGATCGTAGATGCCCAGCTGGCACATACTAGTGCGGTCGGCGAACCCTCAGTACACTAGCGGAGAAAGCCGTTGCGCAGCATATGTACCAGGGCATGGCTCCGCACCATGTGGCCATCAGAGCGCCACCAGTGGTGGCATGCACCCATGGTGATGTCTGGGACAACAGTCCTCAGCATGCATGGTGGTAATGGTGTCAACACTGCATGGGTCAAGGATTGACCAGAGGCACCCACCCGGTGGTACACCATAGGTGCACACAACACGCCCATGCCAGCCCGCACCACCAGGGCCACATACACACATTTCACTGATGCCATCCATGCATTGTGACAATGCCACAGGGGCTCTGCGCTGGGTGTGTGGTGTGCTGGTGGCGGACATTGCACAGCTGTGGGCAGCGCAGGGCAGGGTGGCACCACTTGCGGCCTGGAGGCAGCATGGGCATATCTTAAAGACACCAGACCCTTCCGGTGTTGTGCGTGTGTGCAACACAGGCACATACATGGCAATGGATAGTAGCACTGTACTCTGGCCATTGCAGTCCACCCACACACACACAAATGTGCTGACTCACCTGCCTGCTAGGCTGCAGTACCTCCTGATCACCTTTGTGGAGTAGTGGTGCTGCCTGCAAAGCTGGAACTGTGCATGCCAGTGGTATGCAAATGGTCTGAATACATTCCAGTAATGAGATGCAAATGTGCTATTTGGGCACTGACTGTGCAGTGAGGCAAGTGGCTTCACATTGCACCGTTCCATATGCTCCACGCTCTCGTCTACGGGTGCGCCTGCCACCGTGCATCTCCCACTGTGCGATTGTGCATTTTGGATATTCAGCCAGACATGCACAATCGCATTTTTACGACATCTTCTGAATATTCTGTTGTTTTGTGTCAGTGCAGTTGAGATGCATGGAGCATTTACTTGTGCAATACAGCCTACCACTTTTGAATATGGGGCCCTAGGTTCAAAATGGGAGATCATGTAGGCCATTTAATAATTTAGTTGCTCTCCTTTGTACTTTCTTGAGCTCATTCTCTTCCCCTAGTTTGCATGGGGCCAAAAACTGCAAACCATAGTCCAGAGGTGGCTGGACGTAAGCACTGTGCAATGGAGCAATGACATTTCGATCACAGCTGCAAATGCTTCTTTAATTAACCACAGTACTGTGTTTGCCCTTGTTATAACCACTGTACACTGCCTGTAAGAGGTTAAAATTTGATTAGTAATAACCCCAAATCATCTTCCATTTCTAAAGTTTTTAGGGGTGCACCTCTAATAAGTATGTTTCTTATTTATGGTACCAAGCTACATTCGTCACATTTGTCGAAATTAAACTCCATGTAGATTTTTTAGTCTGTAGCCATACAGCATTTAGGTCAGATTGTAATGAGTCACCGTCCTGATCAGTCAAACTTGGATCCCTATCAGGTATCACAGCGGTGGGCTGAAGCACTGGGTACCACAATACCCATCACACCAGCGACTCAGGTTTGGGAACGGACCAGGTTTGGCTGGGGAAAGAAAGATTGAGCATCTGCTGACAGCTCTGCTCCTTGGGGGACAGCGAAGTCACTGCTTGCCTGACAACCAGCAGAGGCTGGATGGTACAGCAGCACTGCCCGCCTCAGAGTGCTGGCGGTAGGTGCAGAGTGCATACGGGTTCTTCATGCCATATGCCAATGCCATTGCATGCATTGCTGATCTCAGGGATGGGGAAAAAATCAAAGTAAACAAACCCAAGCAGCAGGATGATGGACAGCAACCCACAGATTCTGCTCCACTGCCTGTTACACACACACACACACACACACCACCACCCAGAGTGGTAAGTAAGTAACTAGGGTAAAGTGACGGGCCGGGGTGGCTGTCAGAAGGAGGCTGCCTGATTGACAAGGAGAAAGGGATGAAAACTTGGCCCCGAGCTTGGTGTCATCAGCGTGATTTCCCAACCCATCCTGATACATCAGCATCAAGGTTGCAGATAAAAATGGGAAAAGAGCTGGCCCGAGAACAGAACTCTTGGGCCACTTCTAGAAACAGCCCCTCTCCAGACAGGTGTCCATTTAGCAGAGTTTCTGAGTCCTAGTTTGCAACTAGGATTTGACCCAGTTTAGTAGACAAATATGTAGTTTAAAAGGGACAGGAATGCATTTATGTGGCTTATACAGTTTTACACACAGTACTGTAATTTTCAATAAAATCATGCCTTTCATATTATTTTGTCTCCTGTATTGATTGACTGGGAACATTTCATTCAAACACTACACTGCTGTACCTAGTGATACCAGACCCTGACAGTCTCAGTCCTTATCTCACATCGAGGTGCAGTATATTTATTGCTCATTACTCTTTTAGGTGCCAACCCCTCATATGACGACAAGTGAACACAAACAGAAGAAGAATCTATACAAAACCATTAAAATTATGGTTACTCCATCGGGTTACCATAATTTTTAATGGGTAGTATCTTAATTTTTCTCTGTGTCTGTGTTCACATTTTGTCGTATGAAGGTTTATACTTATGCATCATGCTGGTGTCAGAATTTGGGAATACACAAGAGGAACACTCTGCAACACTGTCTTTCTCAGACCTCAACTATCCCCATTACCACAGTGAAGGAAACATAACTGCATTTGGTGCAGGCACGAGGACACTGGATGGCACCAAACACGAACGAAGACACCAGTAAAAACTGCTCGCTCTCTTCAGTAGGGTACTGACCAGAAAGCAGACTGCACTTTGCCACATACTGTAGTCAGCCTAATATATAAACACAATATATTTCAAATCATGAACATTAGGTAACATTTTACATGAAAATTTATATGCAAAGGCACCAGTGATATAGATGGGGATGATCATCTACATCTGGTCACCAACTAATGATTTTAATTTCCTGTCCTCTTTAAGATCACTTCGTTTTGGATAACTGCCCACTGTAGGACCAAATCAAAAGCTTCCCTAAAATCCAGGAACTCCAGATCCATAGGGGTTTCAGTTATCTAGTTAGATATCTAGTAAGATTCGAGAGTTTGAAGTAGCAGTCTAAGCTGTTCTGTATAGACAGTCATGATGCATACAATTCAGACAATGGTATATTGCCTATACAGCTTAGCTAGGATCTATTTACAAGATTGATACAAAGCTAGATACAGTTGCTACCTCAGAGAGGTATTGTGAGATTTTTTAAATAGGTCTTGAGATCTTTAATTAAGCTAGATGGACCTTCGACTGGTGACTCAGCAGTGCATGATTGAGGGCAGCCTCAGAATGGGCATAGGCAATGCCAGGTGGGCCCTAATGCTGTGTAGTACATTGGAGGAGGTTTGTGGTGCAATAATCACCACGTGAGGCCAGAATATGTGATTTTAGCGCTGTCTTATAAGGACCAAGCTTGATAATGGATGAGATAACGGAGGGCATTGTACCATGATGGGGCTCTGTACAAGAAGGATCTTTGCGCTAGGGATGACCTGACCTTTGGTACCTTCCAGACAGTTCTGGAGGCAGCCAAGTAGTAACATGTGGAGTGGCTGACTAAAGGAGGCTGCAACACCTAATGGGGTTAGTCCAAGGGTAATTTTTTGTAAGTAGGCAGGTCTGGTACTGTAGGCGCCTCCTCTATCAAGAGAATATTAGCGAGGGCATAGAGGAGTAGGTGTGTGTGTGCATTGTCTGCACCCAAGATGAGTCGGCAGGCTTTGTTGATGGCCAGCTGGATTTGGTGAAGCACTGTGGGGTCAGCAGCTGAAAAGATTGTAAGAGCCATAGTCAACTAGGGACATGACTGAGGATGTTACTGCCAGGTGTAGAGCTTGGTGGGAGGAAGACTTTTTGTCGATATAAGAGGCCTATGTGGATGTTGATCGCCGAGGAGAGCTTTCATGTGGTCATGGAAGGTAAGTGAGAGTCGAATGTAATTCTCAGGTACCTGTAGGTTGAGACCTGTTCCAGGGGACACATGAGTTGGATAGAATTTTAATGGGGTGGTCTCTGGCCCTGTGCTGTGGTGCACAAATAGCATCGATTTTGTTTTCTTGAAGTTGACAACCAGTCTCGGGCTGTAAACTATTTTCAATCTATTTGAAGGAGTCTTGTAGGAACTCTGAAGGAGGCTACTAATGCAATCAGTGTGTTTAATGCTAGTTTCAAACACTGCTTAATCGATAAATTTTTCAAGGAGCTTTAGTTCTGTTTGGGTCTCAAGTCCTTCCGCAGCTGAAGAATTTCTTCTTGAAGTGTACTGACTAGTAAGCATTTATCACAGACAAACTCCTGCGTTGTAGTATCTTCAACAAACATGCTACATTTGGAGCACCTTTTCTTTTATTTTTGCCTCGCTTCCCTTAACCTGAGCCATTTTTATTGGTTCTAGTACACTGTGTATACAGATACGCTTATTTGTTCAGACCTTGTGCTGCTTAGCTGTGCTCCACGTCCTTAGGGTCTGCCCAGTACCCCAGTGTCCCCAGCAGACACACACGTCTCTGTAGCGTGTGCTCCGCTCACGCTACTCGCTGACGAGGCTCACTTAAATAGTGATATATGCCCCAGAAGCGCTCGTGGGGGTCACGCAGAAGCAAAGTGACAGACTGTAATGTGTTGCAATTTAAAATACAAAAACAGCCCAAAATGGCCCAATATAGCAGTCTGTGACAGGGCTGCATGGAGCCTAGGTCAGCCATAATGTGCTATAAGCGCTAAAAGTATGTGCACCAGACAGACTGTAAGTCAGTCTCTCTACTTGCCTCTCAATATGTGGCAGACTTCCAAAGTAAAAGCATTCCAGAACAATAGATCAGTTTCATTCAGGTACAGCACTCAACCCCGTAGTAGCTCAACAGTTGTACATGCAGGTTGCTCAGAAGGTAACGGGACAAAGTAATGAGTGAGTCACGTCAGACCTACTCAAATTAATGAGGAGCAGAAACATAAGCGTAGATAAAATATAGAAAAAGCAAGCTACCATGTCAGTTGCAAGATTTTTAATTTTACGTAATAAATGTAAAGCTGCAGTTAGAGCAGCTGAGGCATATTATTTTAAACACAAATTGAATTTGGACAAAGGAAAGTCTAAGCTGATCTGGGATATTCTAAACAGCCTTATGGGGAGGTCTAAAAAGAATGATAAATTCTCACTGAAACTACTGATTCCCTAATAAATGATCCACTTGACATTGCGAACTTCTTTAACCAACATTTTGATAATCTGGAAAATATAGACCCTCTACATCAGAGTCACATACATCCCATAATGAGAGCTTTGCAGGAGCTATGACACAGATTCCATCTTCATTAACCACCAATGATGGACCAACATTTTACTTTCACCATCTCTCTCCAAGTGAGGTGTGTCGTTACATTAAACGTATCCGTCCCAGATCTTGTGTAGGGCCTGACGGTATTGATTATTGGCTATCAAAATGTGTTTGTAATTCTATAGCACTTCCTTTATCTAAACTCTTTAACTATTTACTTTGTTTTGGTGTTTTCCCCAGTCAAATGGAAATGTGCCATTGTCAGACCAATACATAAGTCGGGATCTAGGACTAATGTTAACAATTTTAAGCCCATATCATTGTTGGCTCCACTCTCTAAGGTGTTGGAAAAAATAGTTTCCGAACAGATGATGGATTTTTGGATAAACACAGGTTATGGTCAGAAGCACAACATGGTTTCAGATCAAATCATAATACAGAAACTGCCTTGGTGAGGTTCACAAATAAAATCTATAAAGCTTTAAATGAGGGAAAAATGGTAGGCTCACTGTTCGTGGACCTCACGAAGGCATTTGACCTTGTGGACCATTGTGTCTTATCAAAGAGGTTATCAAGGGTTAATTTTTCCCAAGACGTTGTGAAATGGTTATTGAATTACCTGGGAAGCAGATCTCAGAAAACCATAATAGATGGCTTTGTTTCAGAGGAGTGTAGTATTAACTATGGAGTACCTCAGGGGTCCATCCTTGGCCCTCTTCTGTTTTCATTATTTATAAATTCCCGTCAGACATTCGTAGTAGAACCAAACTAATTTTATACACAGATGTTGCAGTACTTTTCTGCACTGGTAATAATCTAACAACATTGAATTTAACTTCAGCATGACTTTGGCAGGCTACATTCTTGGTTTCATTCCCACAGGCTGGTTCTTAACTCTACAAAACAAAATCTGTGATTTTTTCTGGTCCCAGAAGAGCACTGGATTGTAATCTTTCCCTCAATGACAACTATGAAAACTCTACTGATAACGTACATGACTTTAAATACTTAGGTGTTCTCTTGGATAGTCATTTGTCATTTAAGCCACATATCTCAGATCTCATCAGGAAACTGCATAACAAGCTGGGGATGTTGTTCAGACTTAATCAGTACTTAACCACTGATACCAGAAAATGTTGGCAAACTGTTTTCTATTCTCGTTAATTGATTATGGTTCTTTAGTATATTCTTGCACCTCTGAGAAGATGCTTATAAACTTAGGGCAACCTATCACAATATCATTTGATTTGCAACCAGACTTCCCAGAGATGCACATCATTGTGCACTGTATCAGACATTTGGATGTCTTTCCCTAGATGACATATTTAAATACAGGTCGCTTTTATTCTTACAGAAAGTTCATCTTGGTCTCCTTCCTCAATGTATTGCTCTGTTGTTTCCTAAACCGAATAATGTTTTCTTAAGATCACAGAGTAGATTCTCCTTCCAAGGTTCCCTTTTTTACACAGCACTGGGACAAAATTCACTATCCTTCAGAGCAATTAATCTCTGTAATAACCTTCCTAAATCCATAGTTGACGGTACGAAAATTTTAAGAGTCTACTTAAGTTATACAGTATCTATATGACAAATCTGTTTGTAGTTGTTTTAACAGATTTTATTCCTGCTCTATATTACTATCTTATTTATTTGCTCTTTATTATTTATGTTGTATGTACTGGACGCATGTGAAAAGAAAGAAAGAAAGAAAAGAAAATAACATTTTCTCTGATCGTTTTTTTAAAAATAAGAAATGCTTCTAATTACAACTGGTTTATTGCCATCACTGAAGAACAGAGAAATACCCAGCACAACGAGTTGCTGAGAACTCAGATGAGGCATATTAATTTTGTTAGAAAGTTCAGTAATTGCATTTGTAGTCGAACTATATGCAGTAGTTTCCTGGGAAGCGTCTGTTAAAAAGATTATTTAAAGGCTGAAGAGGGCAATATTTTAGCCTTCACATAAGGATCTTCAAAGTAGCCTGTCAGTCTCTTTAATCCATCTCAGTAGCTGTGAAAGGAATGTCTGAAATTATGTACAGACTCTTAAATCCTCAGTTTTCTGCTCTGCTGATCCCCAGAGTATACGTAAGAGGATAAGCAGTACCTGTTGTAACCTACCATGGCATAATTATGAACCCAGCTCTAATGGTGTGTGCCTTGCAGTGCTGATGCACCTCATCAGAAGACATACAGAGAGATGAGGACTGGGGCAAACTGATGGCTGTTGTGCCAGCAGTGGAACTACTGATAATGTAGTCTGTTCATTCTTCAAAAGAGTACTGGTTGGAAGCAAGCCTGGTGGTGTGGGAGGAAGAGCAGCGTGCTGCCACTGGGAGATTTGGGTTCGATCAGTGAGCCTGACTCCTTTCCAAAGGTGGTGCAACCCCAGGAGTGCAACAAAAGCAGCAGGCTCATACTCTAGGATTCCTGTTGATCTTGATGTTGCAAGCTCATTGGCTGCCAGAAGCATACTTGGTATGGTATAGTGGCTCATCTAGTTGAGAGGGTGGGATTTGAAGCAGGAAAAGTAGCAAATAACTCCAAAAATCAAGACTGAGACTCCATCTCAGTACCAGCTTTCTTTATTTCATGTAACAGGCCTCTGTGCTACGTTTGCCATAACATGGCTTAATCATGCATGGTCCTGAAACATAGATCTAAAGTTCAATTTCATAATTCTGTCTAGTAGACATAATGGAACTGAGTAAAAATTATATTTTAAAGTGACAGTACAGTCTTACATGTGAGCTGTGCACTAATTAATAATAATAAAAAAAGAAAAATTAAAAGGAAGGATATCAACAGAATGTATTGAAATATATAAAATAGATGTGCATGTATATATTTATATTCAGTACAAAAACTGTTAATACATCAGCTAGGTTGAAGATAAGGCGACAAACGTGAGGGAACTATGACGTTAGGGTTTCCAATCACTGCAGTAACAGAAAAGCTAAGATGTGATGGAGACAGCTGTGCATGTTTCATGAGTGCATACATTGGTGGTAAGCGTTATGGTTGACAATCCAAGGAAGACTACACCCCTCATTTGCTTCAGGGGTGGGGCAGGTATTGAGTTGAAAACCCTGACATCATATTTCCTACGGTTGTTGCTTTATCTTCAACACTAACTTCAGTACATTTAACGTTTTGCACTGAATTTCCTTACTTTTTGAGACAATTAATCGTTATCTTGTTTGCCTGTATGTCGCATGCAGTGCTCCCACCGATGTATAGTTTTTGACATAGCATAATTGTATCTTTATTAAGCCAGAGAAAGGGCCCTACGCTCCCATCCCTCCATAGATGCATATACAGTGCCTTCAGAAAGTATTCACCCCCTTGGATTTTGTCACATTTTGTGATGTTGCAAACTCAAATTAAAATACATTTATATGGATTTTTGTCACGTATCTACACAAATTACTCTATAATGTCAAAATGGAATGAAACTTCTGGAATTTTTGTACATGTAATTTAAAATAAAAACCTGAAATGTCTTGATTTGTTAAAGTATTTACCCCTTTGCTATGACACTCCAAATTGAGCTGAAGTGCATCCAATTTCCTTGTGAGATCACTCTTAAAACTTGATTGAAGTCCACCTGGGGTCAGTTCAAATGGTTGACATGATTTCAGAGGAAATACACCTGTCTATATAAGGTCCCACTGTTGACAGTGCATGTCAGAGCAGAAACTCTACCATGAAGACCAAAGAGCTGTCCGTAGAACTCCGTGATAGAATTGTGAGGAGGCATAGATCTGGCGAGGGGTATAAAACATTTCTAGGGTGTTGAAAGTTCCCAGGAACACAGTCAAGTCCATCATTAGGAAATGGAAAGATTATGGAACCACCCAGACTCTTCCTAGAGCAGGCTGTCCTCCCAAACTGAGCAACAGACAAGAAGGACCTTGTCAGGGAAGTGACCAAGAACCCAATGACCACCCTGACAGAACTACAGAGTTCCATGGCTGAGGTGGGAGAACCTGTCCAGAGGACAACAATCTCTGCAGCACTTCACAGATGTAGCCTCTGGGGGAGAGTGGCTAGGCGGAAGCCACTCCTGAGAAAAGGCCACATAATAGCATGCCTGGAGTTTGCAAGAAGGCACGTGGCAGACTCTGAGACCATGTGGCAAAAGATTCTCTGGTCTGATGAAACAAAATTGAACTCTTTGGCCTGAATGCAAAGCGCTATGCCTGGTGCAAACCGAACACAGCTCAGCACCCATGTAACACCATCCCTACCATGAAGCATGGTGGTGGCAGCATCATGTTATGGGGATGCTTTTCAGCGGCAGGGACTGGGGCACTTGTCAGGATAGAGGGAACAATGAATGGAGGCAAATACAGGCACATCCTTGAGAAACCTGCATCAGTCTGCAATAGACCTTGGACTGGGGTGAAGATTTATGTTCCAACAACGACGCGACCCCAAGCATACAGCCAGAGCAACACTGGAGGGCTTCAGAACAAGAAGGTGAATGTCCTTGAGTGTCCCAGCCAAAGCCCAGACTTGATCCCATTGAGAATCTGTGGAAAGACTTAAAGATTGTGGTTCACCGACGCTCCCATCCAACTTGACAGAGCTTGAGCAAATCTGCAAGGAAGAATGGGAAAAAATCTCAAATCCAGATGTCAAAGCTGATAGACATACCCAAGAAGACTCAAAGCTGTAATTGCTGCCAAAGGTGCTTCTGCAAAGTATTGACTCAGTGGGGTGAATACTTAAGTAAACAAGATATTTCAGTTTTCAATGTTTCATAAATTTTGTTACACAATACAAATATTTTTTGCCCTTTAAATTGTTGAGTATGCTGTGTGACTCAAGGGAAAGAAATAATTTCAATGCATTAAAAATTCTGGTAGTAACACAACAAAAATGCGACAAAATCCGAAGTTGGGGGAGATAATACTTTCTAGAAGGCACTGTATCTCTGTAGCTGTGCAAGGGCCCTAGCTTCCATCAATAGGACAACAGTGACCAAACTGTCACCATAGACATCTTATTACCCCAACTCAAGTACCCAGTACTGAAAATTTTCACATCCCAAAAACATAATTCCACGCAACTGCAACGCCATTCTTTGCCACAGGTGTGAAAAGACATTTTGACCAGGATTTCAAAATTACAGCTGTGATATACATATGGTGGGGTAATAAAGTCTATGTTGAAAATTTGGGGTCAAAATATTTAAAATTTCCAAAGTTATGAGCATGTGTAGCGAAATTGCAGTGAATGGTCATAACTCTGCCATTTTACATGTACATCCAAATTAACATAACCTAGCTATGACCTCACCTCATATAAAGTCAGGAAAATGGTCAAATCCTACCCGAAAGGTGAATTAGCCAACCGACTACAAAATCACCTTCGGTGAGAGTTCATGTAATGACAGTCATATTGTTCATGGGATCCCAAAGGCCACATTGAAACTTTAGGGTCAAAATATCAAAAAATGGAGTGCGTTATGCATAAAAGTTGAAAACCCCACTGAAATACTGTACATTGAATTGCATTTACCTTAGTTTCTCATATTGCAGTCGCGGTTCCAGCAGCAAGACATGTCTGCGATCAGAGAGTAGATCTTGAACCTGGGACCTGTTTACTATTTATTTATTTATTGAAATAGTTTCACCAGGTGAGTTCACCATAGTTCAGGTGAGTGAGGTGTGTGGGAGTGTACTGGGGTGTGGGGTGGTGGGTGCTGAGTGGGGTGGGGGCTAATCGGAGGGACCTTTTTTTCAACAAGAAAAAACATCATGGAATTATTTTCTTCATTTCCAGGGATGGACAGTGATGGGGAGGTGGGGGATGCCACTAGACACCAAGGGCAAAATGGCAGCATGGGGACGGGCGATTGTACAGTGGGGAAGGAGAGAAGGACTACTACCAATGAAAGAGATTGAATTTTGAACAGAGAAAAAAAAAGGGACGATTTTCTTCATTTCAGGGATGGACAGTGATGGGGTGGGGTGGGGATGTCACTAGACACCAGGGACAAAAACGCAGCATGGGGACGGCATTCATACAACGGGGAGGAGAGAGGGACCACTGCCAATGAAAGAGATTACTAAATACAGGACGCCGACTGGAGAATGGGGAGGGACCACTGGACTACCAGAGAAATGTTTGTTTGGCATGGGGGACAGCGATGGACGTCAAGGAGGGGAAGGGACCACTGGACTGCCAATGAGGACATAAAATACAGGGGATGCCAGTTGGGAATGGGGGAGGGAGGAACCATTGGACTACCAGGAAATTTTTTTGGTATGGGGACGGTACTCAGACATCAGGGAAGGCAGAGGGACAACTGGAGTACCAGGAATGTTTTTGCTACCGGACAGCGATCTGACATTGGGGAGGATCACTGGACTACCAGGGAAAGTTTTTTTTTTTATATGGGGATGGCAATCGGAGAACAGGTGAGTGGGAGGGACCACTGAACTACCAGAATTCTGAATGTGAATTTTCCGTTTGAACACTTAACAGACCAAATGGTAATTACTAAGCAAGTGATGGGGACATGATTCTCAGTGAAAAAACTAATTTTTGCCATGTAGATAGATATACTAATTTTAAGACATCTAACTAAGGATATCACTGAGACATAAATGCAGGTGTTGTGCTGTCCTTACCTTGCAGTAGTTGAGTACAACACCATTTGCTAATTATTAGAAAAAACAGATGGCTGACATCACGAACAGTGTTTCTCTGAGCACGAACAGTAAATTTGCAGTTCAAAACTGTTTTCATTTACCTGCCTGCCTTGCGGCTGTTACAAAATCCGTATAATTCAAAATTGTAAAATATTTTTCACCAAACCATCCAAAGGCACACCTTTGCACAGATCCTATCATCCCTGAACATTTCAGAGAAAAATTTCATTCTGTCTGATCTGTAGATGATGGCAAAAATTCAACATTAACCAATGGGAAAAAGTGATTTTTTTTTTCTGTTTTTAACACTTTATATCTCAAAAACCATACAAGATGCCATCACGAAATGTTCACGTCTTGAGACTCTGGCAGAATGACCGTGAATGCTAAATTTTGGGCTATTTCATCAAGTATGCCAAAGCTATTAAGGTGCAAACTTTTGAATTTAACACGGAAGTGCTGTACCAACCCTAACTATAGTGGTGCTACCGTGCCACCATAATACCCTCTACTGCTCCCTGTACCAGTTCTACTGTGTATATCCTTCAAATAGTAAGTGCTGAAAACCTCTTTTGGGGTGGAGCATCATATTTTGAATTTTAAACTTTCAGACATGACCCTCGTAGGAATCCATTAAACTACAAGCTACACAACTTTCCATGTTACTTCCTTATTGTAGTTCATGAATACATCTTTTAAATGTTGTCCTATAAGGAGAAGCATGGAACTACGTATCAGACCCCCTATAACCTCATATCAGATGCTTCCCATGAGTAATGCATCTCTCTGTATTTTTACTTACTGAGCTTAATGTCAAGTAACCCATTAAATGTGTTTCAAACAAAACAATTTTATGAGAGTTGATTGTCAAGATTTCTGCAACTTCCTGCAGTTTGTTAGATTCCACAGCTAGTGCATTGTGTTTTAACAATGTATTTAAATTAACTAGCAATGTAATCATTTTATGAGGGTTTTGATATTTCGTGCCTTGCTTTTGTCTTAAAAATACTATTACTTGAAACACATTTTCATACTTTAAATTAACTTGTACATGGAAGGATTCATGACGGGTCGTCGACAAAATTTTGTCAAAGGACCGACAGCGAAACTGGCAGGTTGACCACATTTGCAGTCGTCTGCGGTTTTGGAAGAACAAGTGTTTTCTTGAAGGCTTCTCCGCCCAAACCCCGATACAGGGGGCTGTGCCTCTGCACCCCCCACGTAATCTCAACTCAGTGGAGCTGATTCCGGGAGGGGGTGCAGGACTCCCGACAGACAGTTTGGGTTCCTACAGCGATGTAGTCGCTGTAGGGGACCCCATGGGTCGAAATGTCGCTGTCAGGGGTGTATACCTACATGGAATACATGCTTTTATCAACTGTTCTTTTCTTGAATTTCTAACAGTATACTCCTAACATACGAGGTATCTAGCAATGTCATGATTCTCTCACTACATAACCAGATCTTTTCTGCATTTCCAAGTGTTATGTCATACAAAACTGTTTTATATAATTCTGCAAATTTATGCATTAGGGATGCAGTTACTGTTCTACATCAACAACCTGCTAACTTCAAAGATTTGTTGCTGTTATGCTGTTCATATAATCTGTGTAGAATACTGCAAGACTGGTGTCGTTTTCCAAAGCATATATGCACATGAACAAACTTAATGGAGATAATACTGTTCGGCACTGTAAGATTAGAGTGCTGTCCATCATCTTTCAGTGGCGACAAATTACCAATCAAACAATAGAGAAGGCAGGCTCATGATGTCTGTCACATCTGTGACAACCCTCAAATAGTACTGTAAAACCAGGTTTCAGTCCCTTTGTTGAGTGGAATGACATCAGATCTAGAGTATGTGGTAAGAACACAGCTACTGCTGTTTGAGCTTTGATCCGTTTTTGAGATATAAATGGAAAATGCAGTTACTAACTTGGATGTCACTAATTTTCAGACATGACACGAGAGACCGGGCAGATCAGCTAAAGCAGTAAAAAGTTAAAAACTACGTGAAACAGTGAGTAACGTAAGCAACTGAAGCAAGTAAAAAACATCTTGCAAAATGGCACCATTCTTGCAACAGTTTACAGAAGGTATATGTTACAGGACATATCATTTATGAAAAAATAAGTGGGGGGCAGAGGTAGGGATTCCAAAGTAAGAGGCTGAGGAGATACAGAAAATGTAGTTTTAGGTAGGATTGTAAATATCGGATGTAGTTTATCCATGTCTACCATCACAAAATAGTGCTGTATGGGGATACAATGTAGCACGTGGTGATTTTCTATATTAATTTTGTCTTTAGAAAATAAGCCTAAACTGCAGTAAGAATTTGAGGGGCATAAACACTAAATAACTAGGAAAAGCCTCATCTAGCATGAAGTCCACAAATGTGGCAGATTTCGACTTTGTCAGCCTTTCTTGTACTCCTGTCAGAAAGGAGTATTCAGAGAAGAGAGAACTACTAGGAAGAAACATTTGTGTTTTGAAGAGTTCATTCTGCTTTTTCTATCACTCAAGGCTTTGAAGTACATTCATGGCACCTTCTCCTGCTTGACACCTATCCTCCTTCTCAGAACAGCCTAATGCAGTCTAATTTTAGCGCAGCCTTTGGGCAGCACCTACCCGCAGTAGCGGCTCATTTGACTCATCAGGTGAGGGTTTATGGGGATAACAGTGTACTTTGTGGAAGTCCCAAAGCTTATAGCTAGGTTCTGCAAGATCTGATTGCTTGAAACTGCTTACTTCTGCTTTGCAAAGTCACGGTTAACATGTAGAAGAGGGCCCACAGGACTTACCTCACTGCAAACTAATTGAAATAGGTAATACCATAGCTTGTTTGAAAGTAGCATTTTCCTGGCTTGTAATTTGTCACTCATTTTCACAACAGATTTGGCTTTAATTATGGATTCAAATCAGTTCCTGTTATAGTCAGTCGTAAATGACTCTAGTTTCCAGATGCCACATGGTTTGTAAAATACTGGACAATGTTTGTAAACATTTTTACTGTTTAATAATTCATTATGGTTGATATCTATATAAAACTGGAATTACAAATGTTTACTCATAACCTTGCTCATTTAAGATGCATAGCTTTGTTAGCCGAGTAGCATTTTAAAGTCGCTCAGTGGCTTATCTGATACCATCTTTGCTTTGAGCCTTTACAGATATACCAGTAATGTCATGTTATAGGAAAGCAGAACTAAGTGTGCACATCATCTGTGTGTATGTGCTGGGCTAAAACATGCATGAGCTTTCTGCTCTACCTATTATATTACTACAGTTAAAGGCTAGTTCTATTCAGTCTGTGAATACGTGGCCATGCTGGAGCTGTCGCTGGTGAGCAGAATAAGTAATGCAAACACTGTTCTTTGTATAACATTAAAGCTTAACTTGACACTGCTGTCATCTTGTTTGTATTCTTTTCCATATCTCACTTGCCATGCTGGGTCCTTGCTTCAAATGTGCAATTGGTGAGTTCTGGCTTTAACACAGCTTTAGAGTAAAATGGTACCTGGGTGCCATAGCTTTAACTTCTTTTGAGAATAATGTTGTGTAGGCTCACTGCTTGGAGCTCTGCTGTTTTGTTGCCTTGAAGCATGCATGTGTAGATGCTGTGAACAAAAACACATTAATTGTTGGAGGAGTGTTACAAAAGCAGAAGAACGGCCTTAAATTTAAAAAAGTTTTGACTAAAACTGTAATGTAAGACACAGAGGTTCCAACAACTCATATTCGTTTTAGATATCAATTGATAATTTGTCATTTGAACAGTAAGGTACAGTGATGGGTTGGTTACTGTGAGGTAATTCCCACCTTCCCATGTCACTAAAGGCACAAGAGCCAAAGCAAAGAAGAGAGTGGTTTGCCTTTGGGTGGGTTATGTCATGGTAGCCTGTCCTCAGGAATCACCTTACTGCTATTATGAATCCTGGAAAGACATTTCAGAAGCATTTCTAACTTAACTTACAGTTTGTTTACCTGGTAAAATATGTTTAAATAAATAAATCCCAGCCAATCAGAAGGCTGGATTTCCTCTCCAGTTTATAACTAGTGTTATATAATACGTCTTCAAGGTTAACACAGCAATAAAGTAGTATCTGTGTTTGTCATTTCACCCATAGCAGTTAAAGAGAGACTTTCCTGCTACTTTTATATCACTTCAGTGTTAAATAATTTCAATTATGTTATGTTTGGGTCAAAATGTTCATGCCTCTTCCTGTGTACTTTAAAATGATTTTGCTCCAGTTGGATGGATCTTTATTTTTGGTGAGTCCTCTTGAAAACAGGTCTGCCTGCAATCTAAACCTGTCTGTGGGTGAGCCGTTTGATGCCTTGGTTTGTGGCTGAGCCTATGCATGTCTTTTCTTGTTGGCCTGTCCGGAGGTGATCTTGCAAAGCTACTAGAGGCCGCCCATAGTCATTGGGAACTAGATCTTTTGAATGGGGAGGGGTAACTGTTTCAGATTTAGCCTCCCATATGGTAGCCTGAACTGTGAGCCATGTGGATAGGACCTTGTGTTATGAAGTTAGGATTCAGGACACTCACCTATTGAACATGCTTTTCATGTGATATTCTGTATAGTCGTAACTACTACTGAAGATAGATGGATTGTCAGACTGATGTGTAGGCACTGTAGGTAAATAGATTGAGGGTGGGTGCACAGAAGGGTGGATAGACAGGCGATAAATTAGTAGGTGGACAGACAGAGATAGATAGATCTTATATTTATATAATGCCTTCCACAATGTTCAGGCTTTTCACAGTAACAAACTATACAGGATATTTAAATGAAATATTTAAAATTATCTTCCAAGACCAGTTATACAACATGCAGAATATCAGTGAATAAGTAAACCCATCAGCCACTCAATTAACTAGGTCAATAGAATATCTTAACATGTGAATAGGGTAGTTGGATCTGTCCAGTGGAACCAGATTCCTCATACTTTTGGCCTTTTTGAAATTCAGAATTTTGATATTAAGGGTTAAAAATCCAAATTGTGTAACAAAAACAAAAAAAATTGGATCCAGAATTTGAATCCAGTTACGATTCCTCATTCAACAGCAGCAAACAGTATAATCTCCCATCACCTGGTGAAAACATAAGGATCTTAAAATAAAGTCCTCCCTCCATCAATCATCTTGTCCCCCTTACCTTGCGTGTTGCTTAGCTGCAGGTCTTTGTAGCATCTGATGGTTCAGGCTTAGTCCATTTGGGTCCTCCTCTGGCTTCTGCCATTGACCAGGTGGGTATCCTTGCAGTGGTTTGCTCCCACTTGCAGTCGTGTGGAGGACCCCTCCCAACCTGCCACCAGCTTGCACACTCACCCACCCTTCATGGCCTCTTGTCCTCTGACTCAGTTTTACTTTTTATTTAAAAGGCCTGGTTAGACCATGAGTAAAAAGCCCATGTTCATGGCCAACCAGGATTGAAGATACAATATGATAAAAACATTTGTCCATATAATACAATGAATCACACTACAGCAATCATACAGTTTCACAATTTCAAGAACAGGTACATAGATTGATATCAAGTAAATACTTAAGGTACTTTTAAAACCATTAAATGATTGGCACGTCAACATTTCAGTTGCGTGCATTTGAAAAAGATGGAAGGAACCTGATAAACAAACCAGTGATTGCTGGCCTAGAGATGTACACATAAATGGTACTTCATAACAGTCTATAGGTTTGTCGGTGTAGGAAGATTGTTCCCCTGACGACTGGTCTGGGACCAGTTTCGAGCAACCTGGTCTAAGACCAGCCTGGTCTGGAACCAGCCTAATCTAAGACCAGTTTCAGAGCTGCCTGGTCATAGACCATTTTCCATGCCACCTGGTCTGAGACCAGTTTCTCCTTCCAGCTGAACTGTTCTGGTATCAGATTGTCACATGTGTCTAACCACAGTCTTGCTAGGCAGCAGCCAGCATAGTGTAGTGGTTAGTGCACTCAGGCTATGATCCTGAAAGTCTGAGTTTGAATCTCGCTTCCCTAAAATTCTTTTGAACCCAGATTTCATTGGTGTGGTGATCCATGGCGGCATGGAGTAGCAAGTTTGTCTAGTTAACACTGGTGACCTAATACGACTAAACAAAGAACTAACAGAAATGGCAGTAGATTAAAATGAGCCTTAAATAAAAAACATGGATTGATGTTTGAAAGCGTTGTGGCAAATAGGGATACTGGTTATTGTGCCAGGTCCCCACCAACAACCCAGAATGCAAATTATCCTGGTCCTCTACCAGTCAGTCAGATATAGTCAAGAACAGTCAACTGAGAGCGATCTCTAGAAAGGCAGTCCAGAGGCCAGCACACATAAGGTTATGAATGATACCAAGCCAACTGTCTTTTAGGGAAATTGGGGTAGTTGCCTACCTATGCCAACCCTGGGCTTAAGCATCCAGACACTGGTCTGGGAACAAGGGGTGTCTGTGTACTGGGGTTGGTGCAGGTAGGCTGCCACACCCAGTTTTCCTACTAGACTAGTTGTTCAGTATGAGTTGGGACTCTTGCCTGAATACCTAACATTTTGTGCTCTTGTCTGAGTTGGCAGCCAAGGGCAGCAGCATGGGGTGGGTGGGGGTTGCTGAGTAGCCTAGCCAGCAAACCATTCAGGATGTGGCCATGAGGGGTGAGTCAGTGACCAAGATGATCGGCAGTGAACTAGAAGATGTACTGTCCCTGCAGTGGCTGACCACAAGATAACAAAGAAGAACCTAACTGACCAGACCACAGGAGCTGGATTCTTGGAGTGGAGGAGAGACCCTGCCAAATTAAGATAGACTGGGAGGGAGCACAAGGGTGGAGGAAGGGAAGGAGGGTGATCAGTGGTCATGGGAAGGGTGAGTGGGACACGTTGTTTTGCATAGCAGGGTTGAGGAATGTTATTGCCATTTCTTAGTATGCTGAATCAGAAATTCCAATTCCATCTCCGAGTCTGTTCCTTAATAAGACTTGATTTGGAATTTCTGAAATTCCATTGTGTGCAAACAGGGCAGATTTCAGAGAATCTGAGCACCCTTACCTGTCTTAAAATTATTTTTTTACTTTTATTTATAGTATTTTATCGAATACATAGCATGCATCATTACTGAGCACGTTCAATAGAAAAATTCCAACAGTCAAATCACATTAGAAAATGAAACCCAGAATCAAATTGGCTGCAAATGCCTGCACAAATGGCCATATTTTTGGTTGGTTTTGAAAATATTTACTGAGAGGGCTAGAGTAATCCCAACAGATAATGAGTTCCTCAGGCCAACAGCCGGAGAGATTGTGAAAGAACAGCATCACGTGAGATTTTAAACGTGAAGATGGAACACATCAGATGCCTAGTTCTGCAGACTATTTCAGTCTTCCAAGGGAGTAAAGGACATTTTCAGAGGCAGAGAGGGCAGAAACCATTTAGAGCCTGATGAGTTAATGTCAGTATCTTAAAATCCATTCTCCACCTATGTATATACAGTGCCGTCAACCAGGATCAAGCAAGTGTGAGATTCACAGTTCATCATATACAGAGAAGATGCAATGGCCTGACTCAAAATATGCAGTTATTTTTCACCTGTTAGGAGCAGGCCGATAACTCACGAGTACAGAGCCACGGGTGAGTTATAAAAAGTGCTGCCCACTCACAGCTGATGATAAACTGCATATTCTGAGTTCGTCATTGCATATTTAGTTTATACAGTATCACTTTACTAGTTATATCCGTTAAGCCACTGTTTGTGTTAAGATTTGAATGTTTCTGTTTGATTCCAGTTGTTAGCGCTAGTGCTACGCATGGCTATTTTGATGTGTGAAAGCTGCTCTGTGATTGGTTCAATATTTTTTATCAGTTAAATTTTATTAATAAATAATTAATAATACAGTAAACCTATCAAGTCAAATGGAGAAAATCAAATAACAAACAATATAAATAGCATATTAATCAACCATAAACTATTAAAAGGTAAACAAAATTTCAATTCCTAAGCACTAATTAATACATGTACCTATTCTAATCAACAGTAACATATTTTGGTATTTTCCTATCCCTACAAGAACAACACACACACAAAAAGGATATTAAGATAACTGGAATGACTGATGTCTATGAGAGAGTGAAACAAGAACCTTAAAGAAGCTTACACAAGAAGTAAATCTAGATAATACTATTGTATAAAACTTAGACAAAGTAAATGTTTTTGTGAACTTAGAATATTATAGAGACTGCCCCATCTCTTAAAGAATAGATGTCCATTTTCTTTCATATGAAGAGCCAATTTCACCATTTTTAAAAGTTACATTAGAACACTTAACCACTCGTGAAATGATGGGGAAATAATATCTAGCCAATATTTTAAGATACACTGATTTAGAGATACTCCAGTTGGGGCTAAACTATATTTCTTTTCCAGAAACCAAATCTGGGAACCATTATAGTGTCCCAAAATGTCTCAATATTTAAAGGACTCACTGGCATTTATAAAACAAAAGAAATGTCATACAGAAAGACTAAAAGAAGCCCCCCCACAAGATAAGGCCATTGTAAGGAAATATACATAGTAAACAAAATATATAAAATAAAAGATATAAAGAACAAGGTATACTGTCCATTCTCATACAAAGATTGTGATTCCTGTAGAAGATGACATAGTAACTGTAAATACATTAAAAATAACCACCACTTGTATCTAGCATGAGGCTGTGCAACAAGGGTGAGGGGTATAATTCCCCAACCAACAATTCAGATGAGGGAGGATAGGCACAGGAGAAGCTGTAGGAGCTACATTACTCCTCCTATAGAGTTTGGGTTTCCTGAAGGGACAGAGTTCAGGAAGGGCTCCTCACACGATGAGAAATTGGGCCCCCTCACATTTTAAGACAGGTGATAACCCTCTAAGGCAAGCGCCTGTATTAATAGGTTTTCCACTGACAAATTGTAGGATAAGCATAGGCCACCCTGGTATTCATAATACACTGCCGGTCCAGAATTAATAAGACTCAGATCCTACGAGGGAATGGTTCCCGACCCTCTAAGCCCATGTCATCCATGCCAAAAGCATGACTGCTGGTGTCACTGGAATTTTCCTACACGCCATGTTAGAAAGCCCACAAGAAATAGCCTTCCAAAAGGTTGCCAAGACCAAGCATGTCCAGAAATAGTGTATGTATGTACCCATTGCCATGTGACATCTACCACACAAAGCGGAGATCGAGGATGATATCTATGTACAATCACTGGGGGCGTATAACCTGTGAATAAATTTAAATTGAGATTCCTTTACTTATTACATAAAAGAACTACCACATGTGATTGTAACAACAAGCCCTAATCCTCTTTCTAATAAGAAGTCCCTGATCCCTCTCTCACCATAAAGCTTTACTCTTGGCTGTGGTGTCAGAGAAAAGTTTCTGTCCTGGTGTACCACCTTTGACAAAGCCCGAACCTCTGAGCCTGCCACGTAGACTAGCTGTTCAAACTGAGCCAGTAGTGCTATGTTGTCAGGATCCCTGCCCAGCCCACTCCCAAACGCCCGGACCAGTGACACATTGTAAATCAGTAAATGAATAAATCTTATCTCTACTATACAAATCCCCAGATAGTTAACGCCACTAGCCTCCCATTCATTAAACCACCATCTGAAAGCCCAGGCAGAAAGAAGGGGTCCGTGCCACTGGCATCATCAGCGCCCACATCTTGCATCCTTCTATGGTGCTTCAGGTGGCCCCATGCCTCCGGCACCCTGCCCACCAAAGGGTTTGGTACTCTTGTCTAAAGTAAGCCTGGTGCCCCCAGACAGCAAGGTAGGCAGACGGACGGCCTGAACAACCCTCCTCCTCCAAGTCTAGCCAGCTAGCCTTAGGGATCGATGCACCCAATCCTGCACATAGCTTTTAAAATCTGACAAATTGAACCCTCTAAATGTGTCCACCTTGAGGCAATGCAGACTCATTCGAGGGCATCTGCCCTGACACAAAAGGTGGCAAAGCACCTCTTCAGCCACTTCAGATCACCCATAGTGAAACCCATAGGTAATATCTGCATTGTGTACAGCAATCGACAAACTATTCATTTTAATTAAGTTTAGCCTTCCCAACCAAGAGATTGGCAACTCCCTCCAGTGGAACAGATCTCCCAAAACCTCAGCGTATAAGCGGGTATAGTTTAAGTGATAAAACGAACTAAGGTTCCTACCTATTCTAAACCCCAGATACTTTGGGGAACAGTGACCGACTGCAGATCCCACGTATTCCTAGAATCCCCTACCTCAGCACATCCAGAGAGAACAGTTCAGATTTATTAAAATTCATTTTATAACCCAAAATCATAGCGAACTCCTCTATCACCCGAACAGTGCTGGTATTGACCTATCTGGGTCTGCAGTATACAACAGTAGATCACCCGTATACAGTGTAGCGTATGTGGCCTCCTGAGCATTCCACGACCCCATTAATACTCTGGTCTTCCGTACGCGGATTGCCAGTGACTCTGTAGCCAACGCGAAAAGAAGAGGGGCACCCTCGCCTGTCCCCAATAAAGAGGAAACTGGTCTTAGAGGGAAACCATTAACCAAGATCCTGGCCAGCAGCACCACATAGAATGCCCGCACCATGTTCACATAGTCTTCACCCAGACCAAACCAACATGACCTCTAAAAGGTATTCCCACTCTGTGCAGTCAAAAGCTTTCTCAGTGTCCATGGAAAGCATGCACGTGCACCCTGGATGCCGAGAGGCCCGCCATACCACATTTAGACACTTGCACACATTGTAAGAAAGGCGCCCCACACAAACCTAGGCTGGTCTAGGTGCCAGGTATGGGAGTAGCTGTTCCAACTGGCAAATGATCTTTACATCACAGTTCAGCAAGAAATAGGGCAGTATGAGGCGCAATCGGCCTGCTCCTTGCCAGGCTTTAATAAGAGACGGATGACCGCCTCATAGCAGGAATTGCCATAAGTTCGCATAAAGGTTCCACCAAGGAGTCCGCTAATTCTTTTATAACATTGCCTGCAAACCCATCTGGACCACTGGCCTTCCCCTTTGAGTTCTGCTATAGTCCCTACGGATTTCCTCCCTAGTAATTTCAGAACCCAACTGTTTGCGTTGCGCATCTGTGAGCCGAGACAAGGTTATCCCATCTAGAAATGTATGTTTTGCTGCCAGTTTCTGTACATTCTGCAGTGTACAGTTGTTCATAGAACTGCCTAAACACTTCCCTAATCTGGCCTTTATCCTCACTAAGGTACCCTGTTGTGTCTTAATGGGGATGTGTGTTGGACCTCTCTTTAATCTTTAACCAAAATTCTTGTATTGAGGGGCACTCCAAAACATATGAACAAGAACATGTGTAACCCCTGCAAATGGGGGTTCTAAAGACTTCCAGGAGCTTGTTTGAATGCTCCAAGCCTGAATGGTGTTTGGCATTTAAGCCATTTATCAGTGAGTGTTTTTAGAACCTCTGGTACTGTCTCTTTAAGAGCTGTCTGCTTGCAGACATAATTAGTTGTATGGGGGACTGTGTGTTTTTTGATTGAGTACCACTCAAGCTGCTGCCAATTCACTTCATTTTGCAGTCACTAGGAGTGCAAAGGGAACCTATCTGAAAGATGTAACTGTTTGCCAGAAATTATTTAGAGTAATAATGAAATTACAGTTTGTCTAACCTGCTTTCTTTGCAGTCAGAACTGTGTCTGCTAGTTCCCATTCTAGTTTTGAACTGCTGAACTGGACCAATCAGTGTGGGGTAAGCTAGCTCTAAAATGGTGCCTTGACGAATCAGAACTTGGACTCATAATCTGAGCCAGCCACAAGAGGATTGTATGGGCAGTGACTCTGGGAGATGTAGTTTAGACTTCAGTGCCTTTTGGACCAACAGCAGCAGTCTATTGTGAGTGACAGCCAATCCAGTCAAGAACTGGGAGGAACTCAAAGGAAGTGCCCGGTTTGTCGGTTGGAGTTTCAGTTGAGCTTTGGCAGTGAAGAAGGAAGGAGCCCTGTGCTTTTCAGTGTGCAGTTTTAGTCAAAACGGTGTAAGGCCCAGAGTTCCGTCTGCAGCTTGTGTAACAGCTTGTTAGGACTGAATCCGTCCTGTGAAAAGAATCAAAGGATCTCTGAAGAGTAGAAACCAGGCTCACCCTGTAGAAGACTGGAAGAATTGCTGAAAATTGCACTCGGTCTGTCAGGAACTGAATCTGCTGTGTGTTCTCCCGGTATTGTGCAGTAATTGCGATCGGGATACAGATGCAGCCTGCCTGGTATAGTGCTTTCTTTTATATGGATGTGTGAAGAGGTTTGTGTACCTCAAGGAGCCCTGCTGACATTGAAGGGACCCTATCTTATTTGGAGGTCGTGAGTACTAATTCAGGGTCGCTCCTGTTGAATTGCCACATTAAATCCAAATGGAATTACTGTACTGCTGACTGTTTAATTCTCCTTTCTCTGGTGAAAGGGCCCCTACCAGCTGCCACGGTTTGGACTAGCCACTGAGGGCTTGGGTGCCGAGGACCAGTAACTGATAGGGAATGAGCCTGTGCACAGAGCCAAATGAGATTATTAGAGTGATAAGCTAATTAACCTGATTTCTGTCCTTGTTATATCCCCCAAATAAATCAGAGCTGCTTGTTTCAGCAAAGTTATACTGCCTGAGGTATTTGTCTATGTTAAAGTACTGTACTGTGATTGTTGCACTGTATCTCATTTCACAGGAGGTCCCAGTGCCGGAACCAGACCTGGGGGTAAGTGTATACTGTGAAGGTAATTCTGATATATTGTGTGGGCCACTAGTGGGAAGAAAGGGGGTTGCAGTGTCCCAGAGGGCTGTGACCAAGTTAGTTTAACTATTGCAAACCCTGACCTCTGGGTGGAGGCACCCGCCATTGGATCCAGGCCCCTCAACCTGTTAGTGGCAAATCAGGCAGGGGTAGTAGCCCCTGGGATAGCGCCATCTAGGGGTTACACATGCATTGTGAAGTACCCAGCTTAGCAAGATAATACCTTTATATGTGGGATCTGCCATGGGCTGACTCTTCTGAAATATCACATTTATTTTATCTGCAGGTTTTGACCTCTGTTGACCTCACAAATGACAGAGCCACAAATGAAGTCGATAGAGGTCAAACTCGTGGATACAAATAAATGTGATGTATTTAGCTAACTCAAGGCATATGTCATCTATACAGTGACAGTGCCTCTCTGGCAAGATTAATTCTTTTAATGAAGATCTAACTGTTTCTGTTTGATTTCACTGCTCGTTTTTAATTGCAACAGCGGGCATTATGATGTTATCAAACATTGTGCAAACCGTTCTCCCTTTTATTAAGAGCTCCTTTAATGGGGAGTCACATGATGTTCCAGAGGTGAGTGCTGGCTCTAGCACAGCTCAATGGCCCACTTTAATATTTCGTTAAAAGCTTTCCTGAGTCCACTCCTGAACCAGAGTCAGTGGCATAGGAGCAACACTACCTGCTGGGCCATGGGTTGGCCCCTGTGCTATGCAGTTTTAAGTCACTGGGCACAAGATTTACTAGTTTTAGGCTTCCTTGATGTAAATATCTATCTTAGCACAATCTCCTGGAGCATGCTACCTTCTGGCTGTATGTACAGACTCCTGAAGGTAGTACATTTCAACTGGACATTGAATCTCAAAAGACTAACAATTTCAGACAGAGGTAGTGGCATGGCATTTTGGCCAACCTTTACAAAATGGGTATTGTTACATTTATGTCTTATGCTCTTCAAATCCCAGTCTTTGATGGTTTAGGTGATCTACTGATGCCAGCGGTAGCAGGACAGGATCAAGCAGTAGCACCTGCACCACTTTTGGCAGCTTCGGATCATCGCCATCAGCAGCAGCAGCAGCAGCCCAGTCAAGCAAAGTCCTTGGAGGTGATCTGGATTCTTCACTTGCAAACCTGGTTGGAAGTAAGCCATGCATCTATGAATATTCTTTTCTAAGTGTGCTCTGTCATAACAGTACTAAATGTCTGAGTGTCTACTTGTTTACTTACATATCTGGTACTTCAGGCAGAATTGCAAGATTTAAATGCTGCTATCCAGTTTGAGAATCTAACATTCCATGTTTGTTTTTTGTGGACACCGATTTCTCTTTTACCTGTTGGGAGACAGTTGACTAGTGGGTTGGCTGTGCAGTACAAAGCCATCACCACTAGTTCACAGGCTGAATCCAGCACAGGTCAGTAGTGGTCAAAGGCCATTACTGTCTAATCATTCGGTGGCCTGTGTGAAATGAGTTCTTGCACTTTAAATCCAGCTTCCAATGGACAAGTGTCTACATCATAGTTGGTTACAGTACTTGACTCCTTTGTTGACATTCTCACAGGAGAAGCCAAGGATTGAATGGGCATAGTGTCCGAGCTTCTTTCACATCTACTAGAAGTGGGACCTCCTGAACTAGGTTGCAGAACATTGACGGTGACAGTGTGGGAAGCTTCCACTGAGACCATCTGTGCTGTACCTGTCATAAGGATAAGAATTTCAGTCTCTATGCTGGGCATCTGGCAGCTTTCACAGGCAAAAAATTATTCAAAACCAAACAAAAAAGAGTGTCTCACAGTAGCTTGTTGTTAACCATGCTTCTAACATGAGGAATCCATCACTGATGCATTACAATAAGCATCATACTACAGTGTGATGCCCTGGATATAGAATGTTGTGCTAATTATAGAGCTCTGCAGTGTGGTCACGTGCCCCTAGTACTCAAATGTCAGATTTTTTTCCACATGAAGAGAGCAGTTGCCTTGCTCAAAGTCTCTGGTCTCCAGAGTACTTTGTGCTATTTCTTTCCTGAAAGTGTTTATTTTAGCTATAACTCAGTAACTCTGCATTAGGGTGTATTTTGACAGTTTGAGTTTTTGGAAAGAGTGTGGTTCTCCAGTTTCCGATCAGTTCACAAGAACTGGAGGAGGACACAACATAGCGTGGTTCCGCCTGAAGGAACCGCATCATTTCTCTTCAATTTACTTGTTTTGAGGAGAACCTTTTTAGAACTGCTTTCTTTATTTTAATATCCAGCAGTTTTATTCTTTTTTGACACGGTTCCTGCCTAAAGGAATTGGACCACTTACCACCCTTCTTAAAAAAAAAAAAAGTTTTCAAGTACAACGACTTTTAATTCAGTTACATTTGCAGTTTTTCAGTAGATTGCGTGGTTCCTAGTATTGGCGAGAATTAAAGATTTTTCTCTCAGAACCGCCTTTTAGTCACACAGGTTCTGTAAAAAGTATTATAACTGTTTTTGAGAAGATATTTCTAATAAGGTCTTCGTGTTTGGCATGACTGGTAGACCTGAAAAAGATAATGGGACCAACAGGCTTTAAAAGCTGATCACGATTTTGCCAGTTGCAAACTCTGTAAAGTTTTGCCCTAAAACCCAAAGGAAAAGGGCTAAAAGATACCAGTTGAGAACTCTGTAAGACGTTTGCCCTAAAACCCAAAGGAAAAGGGCTAAAAAAAAGAAAATGTATGGCTTTCATTCTGTCTCTGTGTCACCAAAACACAGTAAAGGCTCTGAGGGAGTTCCTAATGATGGTGGAAGGCACCCATCAGGAGTCTGTCTCCTTATAAACAGCAGAAGTCCTTTCAAAGGGGCAGAGAACAAAGATAAAGCTGCTGAGTCATCATGTAAGCATGGTAAACATACCACAGTGTCTGAAAGGGAACCGTGAGTCCATTGATGGCAAAATACAAATAAAAGGGCCTCAGGTCAGGCACTTGAAACTGTGTCTGCCAAGAAAAACAAAACTAATGTCCTGCCACTCCTACTGCAAAGGAAAGGAAGTAGGCAGTGGACCTAAGATGAATGCTCTCCAACAAAGGACATTGCAAAAGTATAGCAGTTTTTCTAGGCTTTCCAAGCTATGAGAAACTTTATGAATTTGCATGCCCACTCCTAGGCTCAGGATCCAGACCACCTGGAGGGGATATATACTATGAGGAGGAGGTGGAAGGTGAACCTGTCGAACCAGATTGGTCACCTGTACAAGAGTTTGGTTTCCTCCTAGGCTAACAGAGGATTACACCACATATTCCTTTCATTCAGCAAATGGTGAGCACCCTGACCATCCCTCTCAAGAAACGAGAGGATGAAGAGGAAGTGGAGTTTATGGATATGGAGCTAGCTCCTACAAGAAGGCTGCTAGTCCCCATACACGTAATCACTCCAAAAGCCACCTCAAAGATCATGTCTGCACCGAGAGCACTTCAGCTGCAGGCATCGGTAAAAAGATTGAAAAGAAGTCTCAGATGGATGGACGGGGTGGAATATCTGTACACTCACCCTGATTATGAAGGTGTAATTCAGGCAGCTGCATGCAAGAGGGATAAGGTCCCTTCTCTGCGCAGTTTCCCTGAGACGGACTTGGGAAAACTGGGTACTGTGGCCAAAAAGTATACACAGCAGCTTTCCTGCTCATTAGGCAGGCAGCTAATTTGGCATATACAGCCTAGTACTGGAAAGCACTGTGGAATACAATGCTGGCACTAACTGATAAGGTGGAAGGTAAGGTGGTGCATGACCTGGCTGCCACAGCAAAGTCTGCCCTGGATGCCACTAAATACCAGTCCCATATAGGTGTAGAAACTAATGACTCTGCTTCTAGGGTCATGGCCCATGCAGTGAAGTTGAAGATTCTCCTGGTTAAGGACAACCATCCTTTCCCAGGACACTCTGACCAAGGCCATGGATTTCTACTTGAGGGAAAAGTTACTTTTGGTGGCAAAACAGAGACATACATGAAAAAGGTGAGTACAAGATCACTTAAAAACCAACACTGATAAAGAGGACCTCCACTTCCTGTAGGCCTTGTGATAGAGGAGACAGAGGCAGGTTCTACTATTCTAGACCGTGTACGCTCTGAGTACCAACCCCAGACAGGTTACTGCAGAGGCAGGAGGGGTTCCAGGCATGCTACTGCAACACTAGTCCCCAAGCCATTGCCTTAACCAGAAAAACAGGATCTCAGGCAGGCACATATCAAAAACAAATGGAACTGATGGAGGTTCCTGCTATGAAACCGGGGCCTCAGAAATTGAGCTTGCAACTAGCAAAAAGGAGACCCAGGCAGACGCATAGCAAAAACAAATGGATCCGTCTGAGGTTCCTGCTATGGAAGTGGCAGTTACTGTTCCTGCTACGAACAGAAGTGCAAAGACAGTGATTCAGAAAAGGACAGATGTTCAAATGGATGAACATGACATACAGAAAGAATACTCACTTCAGAATACAGGTACTGACTTTGTTTTGCCTAATGTTAACAAAGTGCAAACTGAAATACCGACTATAAAAGAGAATGTTGACCTTCAGAACCAGGGACTTGCATTGCGTTAGTATCTGGAAGTACATTTAAAACACAGGGATTTGTTAAAATGAATAATACCCAGGAGGAAGGAGGCGAGTTCCCTTGATAAAATCACCAACACAACAAGATGTAGCTGTACTTAGGGGCCAGGGCATGCTTGGAACAACCAGATTATCAAGGAACCCCCAGTTCTACATCCCTTAATTCACGGATTGTTTTAGTGAAGCTGTTGCTTTAACTGGAATTTGGAGCAGCCAAGTGGGTGCTGATACCACAAAACAACAAACTACACAGACACAGAAAGTAATTAACAATGATCAGTGGGTAAACAACAAAGTAGAAGAAATGCAAAAAATAAATCTAGCTCTAACTAAACTATGGGGCAAAACAATATGGGAGATGTGAGACAGAAGCAAGGAAATTAATGGTGACTCTTACACAAGAGGAAAACCAGGAATCGTCACCATCTTCGGAGCAGGAATTAACTGATGATTCAGACAAACTTTCAGATGGACAGCAAGGAACAAAATTGGGCCAGAAAATGCCTCAATGATCTATAATAATATTGCAACAAATAGGAAAAAAATGAAAAATTATCAGCTGAGAAGCTAGAGAATAAAATTGATACCTTTAGCTCAACAATTAACTGTCTCCTATTAGAAAATGAAGAAATGAAAAGGAAATTGCTGAAATACAGCAGAGTGTGACAGTCATAGAAGATGAAAAATACCAATGCAGAGGCAAATTGTGGATATAGAAAACATGAATAAAGAACTGAAAGAGAAAATGGTTGATTCTAGGAATGTGGATATGTTGTTCCAGCCACGCTTTCTGGCAAGTCACCTTTCCCTTTAAGGGTCACCGTAAAACATCTTCAAGCTGGCTCCTCCCACACACCCGGTGGTATAACCCTCAGCTCCACCCCATGATGCCAGATCTTCCTTTCTGCTGGAAGGTTCAGGTTTCCTCCTTAGCACTCCCGCATGTGGTAGGCCCTGGCACAAAACTTGCCTTAAAACTCATTAGGGTTTCATCTGCTCCTTCTACTTCCCACGATGGAAGAAAACCATTCCTAGGTTTTGCGGTGCTCCTGCGGGCAGAAGATGTTGCGTTTGACCCTCACACCACGTGTGTGTACTGTTTGGGACATGACCATGATCCGCAGGCTTGCAATCTCTGTCTTTCCTTTCACCTGTCGGTGCTGGAAGACCACACTTGCCTTGCTTCAGCTGGGGTGACCGGAAAAGCATTACCCACGGTTAAATCCAAGGATGCACTTTGGGTGGTGTCGTGACTGCAGGCTCTGCTGAGCAGCTTGAACAGCTCAAAGCCTTCAAGGAGGAGGCAGCTCAGGCCGTGGCTAGTTCCTCTTTGGCTCAGCCTTCATTCCACTCAACTGGGCTCCACTTATTCAGCTTCTTTCAAAGAGTTGTGCTAGTCTCTCTCGTCTAGAGGAGGGCCCTTCTGGAGTCATACGTTTGAGTCGAAGAAAGGAAAGACTCGAGCGTCGATGCTCTTGGAATCGGGGCGGTCCCACTCTCAGGAGACTCTGGTTCCGACGGGTTTCACGGAGACCCCGTCAGACCACTTGGCTGAGATGTCTGTCAATGTGGCCGAGATTTTTCTCGATCCGACCAACAGGTTGTCGCCAGATGAGGCTGACAATTCTCTCTCTTCGGACTCCGTTGCTTCCGATGTCTTTGGATGGGTTGGCGCAGGCCTGCTGTTCAAACCCGCCCACTCAGGACCCTGACCTGGAAGAGTCGCGGGGTCCCCGGCTCCTTCCTGATGCCCCCATCGGCCTCACTGACATTTGAGGTCTCAGTCCTCCTCTACTGGGTTGGACAGATCTTGTCATCACGGTTGATCTCTCTCTCAGCATCATGGTAGCGGTGGTGCCTTCTCTTCTTCATCCTCCTCAGTTGAGGAGGCTCTGGCGCAATTGCGTCAGCCTATGAAGATTTGATGTGGCAGCAGCTGGTCTTGACTGGTATGGAAGCCAACCCGATTTCTACCCGGCTATCAGTTGTTGTCACCCGAGCGACCGACGTCAGCTCCTACCACTGTCACCTCTGCAGAGGTGCCAGCTCAAGCTCAGTCAGCTCAGCTGAAGCAGGTTTCTCTGCCAATTGTGGTGGAGCTGCCACCCAAACAGCCGAAGTCCGGGGCCCCAACCAAGGATTCTCGGTCGCAAAGGGTTGCCCCATCAGCTGTCTGTCACCATCACTCCCAATCGCCCAAGGCGAGTCAAGGGTGACTCAGGTGGGCCGCCCGCTTTACATGGACTCCTCTTGGCCGAAGACTCCTCGTTGCACTCAACGTCCCATCGATGTGGAGTCCTCAGGGAGCCTCTCCATAGACGAGGAACCCACCTCATTCATGGGCATTCTTCGTCTCATTTCTGAGTCCACAGGGATGGAGCTCGAACTGGTCCAGCAACGGGCCAGGTATCTCCTAACAGAGATTCTGGACAAGGGGATTCTCCTACGGAGGCCTTCCCTATGACTGAGGCCATTGTTGGCCTGGCTCTGGATCTTTGGCAACATCCGCATCTTCGCTGCGCCCTCGGCCGGATGGCCCACAAATACATGGTCTAAGCGATTCTATTTCGGGGTTTTGGAGCATCCCTCGGCTGAGGTCTGGTGGCCGACTCCATCATTTGGCGCTCGGGTCACAGAGTAATGTGGATAGACTCATGACAAAGTCCAAGAAATTGGATCATTTGGCAAAGCAGGTCTACCGCCGCTTCCCTCACTTGGCCTTCGTCAGGCTAGCTCGCTGCGCTGATGGCACATTTTTCCCATGCCTTTTGGACTCCTGGATGGGGTCATCCTCACCTCCCAGCGGACCTTCAGACCACGGTCAAGCAGGTCTGGGACCAGGAAGGCAGTGGTGAAACAACAGCTCCAGACTGCTCTGGATATTGGTGATTCTTGTGCCCGCTGGTAGTGGCTGCAGTAGCCATCCACAGGCCTTGGTTGAGGATCTTGACCTTCACAGCTGACACTCAACACAAGCTGGCAGATGTCCTCTTTTGGGCACTGACCTGTTCGGCCTGGGGTGAAGAGTCACTTCCAATATATTGAGAATTCCAGTGCCACCCTGGACTCTGTGGCATCTGCCCAGAAGGACAAGGGCCCTAGCACCAGAGCGTAAGCCCTTTGCTCTTCCACTCCTGTGGCCAGACCAGCCCAGCAGCACCAGTAGCAGGCCAGCAGGCTCAAACCTGTTGACCACAGGCCAGTCAGTGGCCTCATCAGTCAGAAAGCCTGGAGGAAGGGACCCGGTGGCAACTCGACCAGATCCTCTCCTCTAAGCCTGCTCAGTGGCGTGTTGAGGTGCCACCCTCAACCCTGTCCCACCTCTCCTGGGCTCTCCTGTGTGGGGCCAGCTCGGCCACTTCCTTTCTGCCTTGTCCGCTATCACCACGGACAGGTGGGTGCTGGAAGTGGTGGGGCGAGCCTGCCTCTGAATTCTAGCAGGTCCCCCATGCCGAGCCCGTGCCCCATGGGAGGTTTGGGGTCCACTGTCACTCAGTTGGGTCTCCGAGATGACATTGCCCAGCTCCTCCACAAGGAGGTCTGTGCGCAGGAGTTGCGGAACCTCCTTCAGACACAGGTTCATTTCAGGTATTTCCTGGTACCAAAAGCGGACGGGGGGCTGGTGCCTCATTCTCTATCTGCATGAACTGAACAGGTTCCTCAGGTCTCGCACCTTCTGGATGGTAACTCTGGCTAAGATCATACCATCCCTGGAGCTCAGCATGTGGTTTTGCTCCCTTGATCTTCAGGATGCGTTCTTTCATGTCCCGATCTGTCCATCCACTGATGGTTCCTCTGCTTCGAGCTGAAGGAATCCTCTACGAGTTCCAGGCCATGCCCTCAGCTCTCATCGGCCCCCGAGGTCATCACCAAATGCATGGCAATGGTGGCAGCTTTCCTGAGGTGCCAAGGGGTCTGGGTCTATCCCTACCTTGGTGACTGGCTCATAGCTGGTCCCTCCAGGCAGGAGGTGGAGCAGTCCAGGGATCTGGCCTCCAGACTTGCTTCAGACTTGGCCTCCTGATCAATCGAGGCTAAGTTGGAACTCGATACCCTCGCAGGTTTCCACTGGGAGCCTCGACTCTTGCTTGGCGAGAGCTCGGCTCTAGCAGACAGGGCAGAGGTTCTCTCCCCTCCTTTTCCTAATCATTTCTGGTCGGGCAATCACTCCCTGCCGGGACTTCCTGTGCCTTCTGGGCTACATGGCAGCCCGCTCCAGCGTGGTCTAATGGGCCTGCTGGCGTGTGTTCCCTTCAGTGGGAACTTGCCAGCCAGTGGTCAGCACTCAGGTCACCCTACCAGCTGGTCACCGTGACCCAGAAGAATGTGGGATGGCCTCAGTGGTGATTTGTCCCAGTTCACCTGCAGGAAGGCATTCTTCGCTTGTCCGCCCTGAGCCGTCGGTCCTGTTGATGACCGATGCCTCGCTGACGGGTTGGGGTGCCCATCTGGGGAGTACAAAGCCCTCGGGCTGTGGTCCCCTCCGAGTCCTGATGTCACATCAACCTGCTGGTGCTCCATGTGGTTCGAGTAGCTCTGACCGCCTTTGCTCCATTCATTCGAGGTCAAGTGGTCCAGGTCCAGACGGACAATACCATGACCATGTACTGTCTCAACAAACAGGGCAGGATGCACCCTTGCCTCTGTGCAAGGAAGCTCTCTACACATGGGCTGTCGTGCTCAGCCTGGAGGCAGATCTCCTAGCCATTCATGTGGCATGAGCCTTGAATCAGCTGGTTGATGCTCTCAGCCGGATGGGTGAGACATCTCATGAGTGGTCACTCCACCAGGAGGAGGTACAGACCTGTTCTCCACTGGGGCACCCCTCAGGTGGACCTGTTTGCCTCCAGGGAGAATGTGAAGCTGAGGCTGTTTCATGCCCGTCCCCTCAGCAGGGCATGCTGCAGGGATACCTTCTGAGCCATGGACCCCAGGCCTCTTCATGCCTTCCTCCACTTCCCTTGATCCACAAGGTGCTCCTCATGGCCAGGAGGGACAAGTGCAGCTGATCCTGGTAGCTCCAGACTGGCCACGCCAGTTCTGGTACCCAGATCTCCAGCCTCAGCTCCAGGCTCCTGAGGCGTCTTCCAGCATGCCCGGACCTGCTCTCCATCAATCAGGAAGGTACTCCATCTGGACCTTCAATCCTTGCACCTGACAGCCTGGTTCCTGAGCGGCTAGAGTTCCAGGCCTTGGGTCTCTGACGTGGTCCTCACAGTTGTTGAGTCATCCCGTAAGGAATCGACCAGAAATGCTGTGCCTTCAAATGGAAGAGATTTTCCATTTGGTGCCAGAGCAAAGGTTGGTCCCTCATCCTGTCCAGTGGCTAGCATTTGGACTACCTGTGGTTCCTCTCCCAGCTGGGGCTTGATCAAGCGACCCTTAAGGTGCACCTGGCAGCCATCACCCTACGGCCGTGGGCAGTGCTTCGTCGAGTAGCACAGGAAGGTGGTCTGTTGCTTTTTCAAGAGCCTAGATCACATTATCCCTCTGGTGCATGAACCTCCATCTCCTGGGATTTACTGCTGGTTTGGGCAAAGCTCATGGGCAAGCCATTCAAACATATGCACAAGTGTGACATGCCACAATTGTCGTGGAAGACCGCTTCTTGATGGCTATCATGTCAGTTAGAAGGACTGGGGAGCTACAGGCACTCTGTCGAGTCTCCTTACCTGGTCTTCCACAGGGACAAGGTGGTCCTGTGCCCCTCCTGAAATTCCTTCCGAAGGTGGTGTCAGAGTTTCACCTAATCAGGTGTTGACTCTGCCGGTGTTCTCACCCACTTCACCTTGGAGGCCGAGTACAGGCTCCAAACTTGCACCTGAGACAACCGCTTGCATTGCTACAAAGAAGGTACAGTAGAAGTTCGGGAGAGGTTCGCCAGCTGTTTGTCACCTCACGCTGAAGCTGCACTTGGCAGACCTGCAGCCAAGCAGATGATTGGCAAGTGGATCACTTCCTGCATTGATCTCTGCTATGGTTGGCAGGTAGGGAGCCTCCCGTGGGCTAAGGGCTCATTCCACTCACCATACCGGCCAGTCAGCTGCTTTAGGGACATCCTTATCCAGGAAATCTGCAGGCTGCTACCTGGAAGTCAGCACACACCTTCATCTCCTTTTATCAGATTGACCTCAAGTCACCTGGGATGCTGGTTTGGGCCTCAGTTCTCCAGTCCCTGTTCCTAAATGAGGTGTGCTCTTTGTGTCTCTTCTCCGGAGAACTCTAGAGTCTGCCAGAAAGTGTGGATAGAACAACATATCCACATCCCTAGAAATACAGGTTCTAGGGACATGATGTTGTTCATCCACACTGTCTGGCAGGTTCCTTGCCGCTTAAATCTTGCTGGAAGGTCTTCAAGCTGGTTCCTCCCATCCACCGGTGGTAAAACTCGGTCACTCCTATCGACGCCAGATCTTCGTTACACGCTTGGAAGCTCAGGTTCCCTCCTTAGTGCTCTGCGTCTAGACTGGATCCAAACTCTTGATTCACCCGAAAATAATTTGAGTTTTCTAGACTTGGTCTACTTCTTCCTCCGCTGCTGCGATGGACAAATCGACTCGGTTTTCGGCGGTGCCCATGTGGGCAGAAGATGTCCGGACTGATCCGCACTCACGTGTCTACTGCCTCGGCTTGACCACGACCTGCAGGCCTGCGAGTTGTGCAGGTTTTTCAGCAAAGCGTCCTCGAGACCGTGCCGGCTCCAACTTAGGCGCCCGAAGCGTTGTCTGCGGTGAAGTCCAGGAGGCCCGTTGGGCAGTTTCACGGCGGCTGGCTCGGCTGAGCAACTCGGCAGATGATCGCCTCGAGGGGCGGCCCAGGCCGCATCTTCATCTTCCTCGGTTGCTAGCATTTATCCGCTCTCCTTGGGATCCTCCTACAGCTTCTTTTAAGGAGCTTGCCAGTCCTCTCCACGAAGGTGAGGGGCCATCGGGACACTCTTCTCGGTCAAAGGAGGACTCGAAGGGTAAGTCCCACCGTCGATGTTAGTGGGGAGCGGGAGGGTCCCTTTCAAACAGGTCGACACTCGACTTCGGTTGAGGTTACTTGCTAAGGCGCTGGCTTCACGGTGTCCCTCGGCAGGTTAGTCGGCCGAGACAGTCCGAGCGTGAGTCGAGATTTTTCTCGACCTGTCGGACGGGCTGTTGACTGTGAAGCCGACAACCCTTCATTACCGGTTCCCCGGTGAAACCGAGGACTTTCCTGCGCCTCCTGTGCGGAGTCCCGGTCAAGGCTCAAGCCGAGGAGGTAGGGTTTCCCTCCATCCCAGACACCACTGGAAACACCAGCGGTCTTGGTCTTGGACCCGTCTCGGTCAAGCCAATCCTGCCGACACCGGTGGTCTTGGTCGCTGCACTGAGGAAAGCGGCGGAGCCACTCGTCCTCGTCTTCCTCCTCCTTGGTGGAGAGGCTTCGAGCAAATTGCGTCGATGCTACAAGGACTTAATGTGGCAGCAGCTCCTTCTGACCGGGAACAAGCCGACGCGTTGCCTTTCCCAGCCATTAAGTGGCTGTCACCCGAAAAGGTCAAACAACCCCTCATGGTGGTCGAGATGCCCAAACCTGGGCGGTTGTTGCCACAGCCAGCTGCCCACCGATTGTGGTGGAACCTCCGCCTCCACAACCGAAATCGGGGCTCCAACCAGGATTCTTGGTCGGGTCAGGGACTGCCCCACGGTTGTCAGTCACCTCACTCCGACCGGCCCGCAGGTGGAGGGTGGCTCAGGCCCCAGGCAGCTCTTCGCAGACTCATCTGAGTCTGACGACGACCTCCCTGTTTTCCAGGCCCCTTGACCTGGAGTCCTCTCGGGGCAGTCGATGGACGAGAGCCCATCATCGCTCATGGGTCTGCTTCGACTCATCTCGGAGTCCACCGACGCAGCTCGAGCCCGATCAGTGGGTCAAGTATCCTCACGGAGATACTGGACCGAGGATTCTCCACAGAGGCCTTTCCGTGGCTGAAGCCATTGTTGGCCCAACCTTGGAGTTATGGCAGCAGCGGCTCTTGTCCTGCTCCTTGGCCAGGAGCGGCCAGGAGAATATCACGGTCCCTTCCGGGTATCTGTCCGTAGTTCGGAACACCCTCTGTGGAGGGTTGGTTACTGACAGCGTTTTCCGCATTCTGGGAACGCTAGGGATGTGGACAAGCCCCCGACAGAGAGTCCAAAAAAGCTGGACTATGCTGGGAAGTATATGCTGCGCCCTTCCTCGGCCTCCGTCAGGCCAGTTCAGCCGCACTGATGGTGCACTTCTCCCACGCTCTTATGGGCTCCTGGATGAGGTGATCCTCATCTCCCAGCTGATCTGCAGACTACGGTCAAGCAGGTGTGGGATCAGGAAGGGCAGTGGCGAAACAGCAGCTCCAAGCGGCTCTCTATCAGGGACTCCTGTGCCCGGTCAGTAGCGGCCGAGTGGCCATGTGCTGCAGAGCTTGGCTGAAGATATCCACTTTTATGGCGGATACCCTGCACAAGTTGGCAGACATCCTTCCTGGGTACCGACTTGTTCGGGCCTGGGGTGAAAGGCCACCTCCAGAGAATTGAAAAGTCCAGTGCCACCTTGGACTCTGTCATGTCTGCTCAGAAGGACAAAGGCCGCCGACAGCAGCATAAGTCCTTTCGCCTCTTCTGTCCCTCAAGTGCACGCCCGCCCAGCAACACCAGCATCAGGGCCAGCAGGCTCGCACTTGGCACCCCAAAGCAAGCCTGCAGCTTCCTCTAACAGGAAGCTGGGAGGAAAAGGCCCAGGAGGTCCCTCTGCTGGTCCTTCCACCAAGCCTGCCCAGTGACGGGTTGAGGGGTGCCGCCCCTGCCTCGCTACTCCCCTGGGTTCCCCCTTGGGGACGGTTCCCCACTTCCTTGCCGCCTGGTCCGCTATCACCACATACTGTTGGGTGTTGGAGGTGGTAGGAAAGGGTCTGCCTCTGGAGTTCCAGCAGGCCCCGACCTTCTGAGCCGTCTCCTTCACGAGGTTACAGGGTTCGCAGCTTCTTTGTCGGCCCGTCGAGCCGACATTGCCTCTGCCTCCAAAGGAAGGTGGCGGATCCTCCACCAGACCCAGGGTTTGTGTCCAGGTACTTCCTGGTCCTGAAACGGACAGGGGGCAGGCACCCATTCTAGACCTGCACAACCTGAACAGGTTCTAAGGTCTCGAACCTTCAGGATGGTCACTCTGGCTCAGATCATTCCATCCTTGGAACGAGGCCTGTGGTTCTGTTCTCTGGACCTCCAGGACGCTAGTATTTCACGTCCCAATCTGTCCGTCCCACCAGCGATTCCTCCTCTCCAGAGTCCTGGGCCATGCCCTTCGACCTTCTCTAGCTTCCAGGGTCTTCACCAAACGCATGGCAGTGGTGACAGCATTCCTCTGCGGTGCCAGAGGGTCCAAGTGTACCCCTACCTGGACGACTGGCTGATTGTGGCCTCCTCCAGAATGGAGGTGGAGCGGTCCAGGATCTGGCCCTCCAAGTTTGCTCTCAAGTTGGCTTTCTTTCAATGAGGCCAAGTCGAACTCGTGCCAAAGCAGGTGATCCAATTCATGGGGCAGAACTCGACTCTCTCGAGCCAGAGCACGACTCCCGGCGGACAGGGCCGAGGTTCTTTCCTCCTTTGCCCAATCATTTCAGGTTGGGCAATTGTGCCCTGCTGGGGACTCCTCTGCGCCCTGGCCCTCATGGTGGCCTGCACCAGCGTGGTCTGTTGGGCCCCTGGCACATGCATCCCTACAATGGGGACTGGCCAGCCAATGGTCACAGCCCGGTTCTTTGGATCAGCCAGTGACAGTGACCCAGGAGATGTGGGAACGCTCTTCCAGTGGTGGATCATTCCAGCTCATCTGCAGGAGGGCATCCCGCTTGTCTGCCCCGAGCCAACAGTCTCTCTCATTGACCGATGCCTTTCTGATGGGTTGGGGTGCCCATCGGGGAGTACAGAGCTACGCCTCTGGTCCCCTCGGGAGTCTCAATGCCACATCAACCTGCTGGAGCTTTGAGCGGTTCATCTAGCCCTCACCGCCTTGCTTCGCTTGTAAGGGGTCAAATGGTCCAGGTCCAGACGGACAATACCACGACCATGTACTACCTAAACCACCAGGGCAGGACGTGTTCCATGCCCTGTGCAGGGAAGCTCTCCGCATTTGGTCCCTCATGCGCAGCCTGGAGGCGGATCTCCTTGTCATCCATGTGCAGGAGCCTCCAACATTCTGGCCGATGCCCTAAGCCAAGATAGTAGCTGCGTCCCATGAGTGGTCTCTCCTGCTGGAGGTAGTACAAGATCTGTTCTCCCACTGGGGCATGCCTCAGGTGGACCTGTTTGCCTTCAGGAGAAGGTGAAGCTGAGGCTGTTCCATGCCCGCCCTCAGCAGGGCTCACTGCAGGGGATGCCTTCTCGAGGCTGTGGACCCCGGGCTCTTCTCGCCTTTCCCCCATTTCCCTTGATCCACAAGGTGCTTCTCAAGGCAAGGAGGGACAAGGCGCAGGTGATTCTGGTAGCCCAGACTGGCCCCACCAGTTCTGGTATCCAGATCTCCTCAGCCTCAGCTCCAGGCTCCCAAGGTGGCTCCCAGCCCACCCGGACCTGATCTCAGTCGATCAGGGAAGGTATTCCAAGTGGACCTTCAATCCCTGCACCTGACGGCCTGGTTCCTGAGCCACTAGAGTTCCAGGCCTTGGGTCTTTCCGACGGTCCTCAACGTTGTTGAGGCTTCCCTAGGAGTCGACCAGGAAATGCTATTCCTTTAATGGAAGAGATTCTCCATTTGGTGTCAGGGCAAGGGCCTGGACCCTTCCTCCTGTTCCTTGGCAAGCATTCTGGACTACCTGGTCCCTTTCTCAGCTAGGGCTTGGGTTGTCGACCCCTAAGGTGCACCTGGCAGCCATCTCTGCTCACCGGCCGCAGGCCGGAAGCAGTCGGTAGCACAGGAGAAGGTGGTCGGGCGCTTTTCAAAGGTCTTGATCACATATCCCTCCGTGCAAGAACCTCCACCTCTGTGGGATCTACTGCTGATATTGGCTAAGCTCGTATGCAAGTTTATTCGGACTGATGGCCAGGTGTGACATCTCTCACACCTGTCGTGGGAAGACCGCCTTCTGGTGGCTATCATGTCAGCCAGAAGGATGGAGAGCTCCAGGCACTTTCCATCAAGTTTCCTTAGCTGGTCTTCCACAGGGACAAGGTTGTCTTGCGCCTCACCGAAATTCCTTCCAAGGTGTCGGAGTTTCACCTTAATCAGGTGTTGACTCTGCGGTGTTGTACCTCAATCACACCTCGGAGGCCGAATATAGGCTCCATACTCTGGACCCTAGAAGAGCGCTTATTATAAGGAGCGGACGGCAGTTCGGGAGAGGTTCGCCAGCTGTTTGTCACCTACACTGAAGCTGCACCTGGCAGACCTGCAGCCAGCGGACTATAGGCAGGTGGGTCACCTCCTGCGTAGATCTCTGCTATAGGTTGGCGGGCATGAGCCTCCCAGAGGATAAGAGCTCATTCTACCCGCCATACCGCTGCTTCCAGGGATGTCCTCATCCAGGAAATCTGCAAGGCTGCTACCTGAAATCAGCACACACCTTCATTACCCATTACCACATCGACCTTGAGTCACGCCGGGATGCTGGTTTTGGGGCCTCGGTTCTCCAGTCATTATTCCCTAAGTAGGGTGTGTGTCGCTTTGCCTCCCTCCTCCTGGAGAACTGCTAGGAGTCTGCCAGACAGTGTGGATGAACAACATCTCCATGTCCCTAGAAATACAGGTTACTCACCTGTAACAGGAGTTCTTGAATGGTACATGTTGTTCATCCACACGACTCACCCGGCCTCGACGCATAAACCTGGTTTCCAGCGGGCTAGATCTAAGGCCATGGGGCGGAGCTGAGAGTTTACCACCCGGTGGGTGGGAGGAGCCAGCTTGAAGACCTTCCGGCAAGATTTAAGCGGCAAGGAACCTGCCACACAGTGTGGATGAACAACATATACCATTCCTAGAACTCCTGTTACAGGTGAGTAGCCTGTATTTACTCACCTGTAACCAGTAGTTCTAGGAGTGGTATATGTTGTTCATCCACACTGACCCACCCGACCTCCTCGGCTTTGACGCACTCCCCTGCTTCCAGTGGGCTAGATATGGTGTCATGGGGCGGAGCCGAGGGTTATACCACCTGGGTGGGTGGAGGAGCCAGCTTGAAGCCATTTCAGGAACCCTTAAAGGGAAAGGCGATCTGCCAGAAAGTGTGGATGAACAACATATACCACTCCTGGAACTACAGTTACAGGTGAGTAACCTGTTTTTTTTTAATCTAGGTCCAGGAGAAAAATATAAAATTTTTAGGGATCCATGAATCCTTGGATGAGAAAAAACTTTGAGGGAACCATTCTAACAAGTAACAGCCGCTACTTAGATATCCTTCCTGCTGAAACTAATATGGAACTGGATAGAATACACATAATTTTTAGATCTAACCATTCAAATCAAGATCCACCTAGACCAGTTATGGTTAAGTTTGTAAAATCCCAGGACAAAGAGAGACTGATAGCTGCAGTATATAAAAAAAGAAGAATCAATCTGATGGGAACACAGGCAGCCATTTATAATGACTTGCCTCAGGATATCCGAACCAAAGGAAAAAGTTTGACCTAATAAGGAATAAGTTGGGGGTAAACAAAATGAAAGCAACCATGATATTCCCTGCAAATCTCAAAGTGGTAATTGTGGGAGTTAGATTTGTTTATAATACTATGGAAGAAGCAGAAAACATCTAAAATTAAATGCTGTAAGATTTTGAAGGATGAAAAGAATTTACCGTATCTAGAATGCACGATAAAAAACAGGAAATTTGCAATAGATATTGAGAAATAAATGTGTATGTGTTGTTTGGTGGTATTGAAAAGACCAAGAACTAATAATAATAAGAATTGATATATTATCGGGGATTCAGCAATAGTAAAGGTATCAGAGGTCAGTGCATCAAGGATCAGCCAAGAATATTTATGGGACAGGAAGGTTACATACAAGTTTAGGTTTCTCAGTACTAGAGAGGCAATATTTTGAGGGGGGGACGCTGTGGAGCAGCATCAAGGTGGCAACTTTTGAGTAAGCTCTGCTAACGAGACTGATATATTGTTTACAACCTGGTCAGTTTTAATATTTCTCGAAATAATTAATCTAATGCTGATCGGAAGTGTGTGTGGCATCAAGATGAGCCCAAAAGGACTCTAAACTCCCTCCACAAAGCCTAGATGGGTATCTGTCAGCACCAGGCGCAACAAGTTCTGGGCCTCGGACATGAAAAATCCGTCTTCCGAGCCCCAATGGCACAGATTTTAGCCATGCTCAACAAAATTCAGGCTACTTGGGAAGAGACAAACAAGCACCTTTGTGGCAGTCAAGCCAAATTCTCTGATAATGACCGGGTGATTCAAGATAGCGAGCCATTCAAGATCCTAAAGAGAGCAGGGCGCCAGACAGAGGCAACTCAGCCTATTTTAAAGACCTTAACTTCCTGAAACTTAAGATGGAGTCCTTGGAAAATATGCAAAGACAAACAAATATTTGCATAGTAGGATTTCCACCAAAGTTTGCTGGACCAGTGGAACTACTGCCTGCTGTTCAGATTAATCTATCAAGATCTAAAGATGTTGCCTACAGATTCGGGGATAAAAATTTTGAAGGTCTTCCGTATTCTGCAACTGTAGCATCCAGAGGAATAGTGCAGCATTCCAGCGATACTGCTATAGCTACCCTCTCAACACCAGAGGCTCGAATCACCCTTTTCAGGCCCCACTCTCCCGAGGGGAAACCATTTGGGAAGGTAACCAGCTTTCATTCTTTCTTGATCTCGTAGCCAACTCAAACGCACGATAGGCACAATATTTTGTTATGAGTATTACTGTATGGGCCATTGCTGTAGATACTAATTTAAGCATCAAGACCCCAGTAAAGTAATACAATAAGCATTTTAAGCTCCCTCCTCTGCTGCTTCATAGAGCCCTGTGGTGTTTGAACGCCAAAAACTGGGTGGAATACCCAGGTAAACTTGCACCCACTCATTGCGACACAGCCACCACTTCTCCGTGATTCACCAAACGCTTCGGCAGGATTGTAAATGTGTGAAGTATTTAGAAAATATTCCAGAAAGCAGCCCCAGACTCTGCCACTGCTAACAAAGGTATGTAGGATGGGAGCAGGCTGCAGGCATAAGTTTGCAGGTCACCTTTAATTTATATATTCCAGAATTAGACAAAACCCTAAAAGTTTCACCAAGTAATAAATTACAGTTGCAATTACTGAATGAGTTTCTTCAGTTACATGACCTAGTAGACCCTTGGCATTTGAGGAATCCAAGTTCTAGAGAATATACATATCACGATAAGAAAAACCAAAGTTTTCAAGGATAGATGACATATTTATATCAAAATCATTATTAAAAATTTTGGATGCTGATATCAGCACCATAGTTTATTCAGACCACGACTTATAACCTTATATCTGAAAAATCTTAATCAAAATATACCCAAATTGGCAATGTAATAACGAATGTCTAAAAGATGAAAAATGGCATAAAAAATTAAGTAAATCATGCGAGAGTTTTTATTTTTTATTTTGATGGTAGTACACCAGTAGTTAAGCTTATGGATGCATTTAAAACAATAATAAGAGGGGCCTGTATATCATACCAAGTACACATTAACAGACTTAAGGCGAGGAAAACAAATAAAACAAACACTGAAAGAATTAGATGCATTAATAATAATTGACTATAAAACACAGTAAAGAATGGTATTAACTTAAAGCTCAATACATAGAAATAGATAACCAGGACGTATTAGCAAACATAAAAAAGTTGAACAGATTGAAATACTTCCAGGAGATAAATCTGGAAAGTTATTGGCAAACCTACTAAAATAAAAAGAGCAAACCATTACAGAATCATTAATGGATGCTAATGTAATGGAATGACAAAATGGCAGACCTTATTATTAATGCCTACAAAGGAATTTGTCGGAGACAAAAGATTTATGAGGATCATAAGATAGATAATTACCTAAAAAGCCAATCTAAAAACTATAAAAGGAATTACCTAAAAAGGCCAATCTAAAAACTATAAAATGTAACGAGGGAATTTTTAGTAAAGAGGAATTAAAGGAAATTATAAAAACTCTCCCTAAAGAAAAACACCAGGGTTAGATGTCTTTACAGCTGAATTTGACTCCTGTTTCTTGGAAGAATTGACTCCCTGGTTACAGTTAATGCTTAATGAAGTATCGCAACAAGGCTTAGACTTTCCTGTCTCATGGCAAGAGTGTCAGGGTGATTGGAGCACAAAAGAAGTGACAAATCACAAATTGGTAGAAAGCTATAGACTAGTAGCACATTTAAATATTGACTACAAACTTATAGCTAGATTAATAGTTCATAGAATTAAAATAGTCCTTCAAGAGGCCATTCATATCGACCAATATGATTCGTTAAAGGAAGGACCATCTTCTAAGCTACAAGGAGAATACAACAGGTTATTCAGGAAGTCGACTCCCAACAAGGAAGCTATCATACAGTATCAATTGATGCCACAAAGATATTTGATTTATTAGACAAGACTTACCTATTAAAATGCCTAGAATATTAGAAAGTTACTAATATAGTAATTGAACTTATTAGAAAATTATACAAAAATACAACAGTAAGGGTCATAATAAATTCATATGTTACAGCACTTTTTTCAGTGCTTAATGGAGTCAGCACGGGTGCCCCATGTCTCCTGTCCTATACATATTGAGATTAGAACCTTTCTTGATTCATCTAAGAGATAACAGTCTAATTCAGGGACTAAGTACTGAAAAGGCATTATTAAAATGAACGATTTGCAGATGATGTCCTGTTGATTCTTAAAGAAATTAATGACTCAATGCAGCACTTTATGTCTGAGGTCTTAAATTATGCTAAGGTCTCGGATATGAAATAAACAAAAGTCTATTATTTGTAAAATTCTAGGCGTGGTTATTTATTGGACCACTTGATCAGACAAGACTCTGTATACAGTGAATCTTGTAGATATTTGAGAATAGAAATATGTAAAAACAAAATCAAACTATTACTACAAACTATGAAAAGCCAAAGATATGATTAAAGTATTGCTAGATAACTGGATGAAACTTTCTATCTCTTTGTGGGTAGGGTTGAAATCCTAAAATGATGGCTCTTCCTTATCTAATTCATTTAGTTTTTGTTGACTGGGAAGGAGGATTAGACAAGTTTTGCCCGTTTTCAGCCTTGTCCCGGGGTCAGATGGATGCCAACTGAAATTGAATCAGATTGTTTTAGCTATTGGTGGTATTTTTAGTTAAATGTTTGTATACCAAGCAGTACAGAGTACTCCTATGCTTAAATGGTTTAATAATGTAAGAATTATCTCCTCAAAGATTTTATGGAGAGGAGAAATCTAGGATTACATGGGTCCAGCTGGTAATACCAAGAGAAATAGGGATATAGCTGTCCAGACCCTTTTAAAATATGCAGTAGTTAACCAGATTAGAACTTTATGGGAATGGGCATTCCATGATCCAGAGTTAACCTTAGAGAAATCGCTAATGAAGAAGGAACAGTGAGAGAAACAATCTAATATTAGATATGTTGGTCTCACCAAAAATATTACCAGAGCAGTTTAAATCATTAAATACCCAAATTAAGGCTACTTTTAAAAAGCTACTAGAAAATAAGAGTCCCATGGTTCTCCTTAGATATTTGGTCATGCAGGGCTATCTGGCCTGAAAACCATAACGGAAATGGTTAAGTCTGAGTAAATCAAAGTTAGATAAATGGATTCACTCAATAGATGGACAGTTTTATTCTTATAACAAATTTGTACAGTTTTGTATGCCACAAACAACTTGTAAATTATTTAAATTATCCAACTATAAAAGAAAAATTTCATAAAATAATATGAACATACGAAAGTTGCCAGCAGCAAAAGCCCATCCTGGTCTATCTAGGCTACTCGAGATTGTAGCTAGCTGCCTATTCAGCAGCTGCCCCCCTCCTCCCTTTCCCCTGTCCCACCCTTCTTGAAGCATTCCACTGTGTTACATGCCACCACTTCAGCCGGTTGTGCTCCACTTTGCCACCATCCTCTGTAAAGAAATGCCTCCTCACCTCCCTCCTGAATCTACCCCTCCAATCTCATGTCATGGCCCTCAGTGTCTCTCCCCCCTCCTCCTGAATAGACCCTCTGTACCTGTTTTGATTATCCCTTCATGAATTTGAAGGTCTCAATCATGTCCCTCCCGTCCCTCCTCTCCTCCAGTGTGTACATGTTTAACTCTATTAGTCTGATCTCATATGGCAATCCCCAGCCCCTGAATCATCTTTGTTGCTCTATGCTGCACCCTCCAGCAGCCTAATGTCCTTTTGTAGGTATCGGGCGCCAGTACTGCACGCAGTATTCCAGATGGGGTCTAACCAACGATCTGTATAGCAGTAGAGTAACCTCCTTCTTATCGAGGTAATGCCCCTAGCAGTGCACCCCAGCATTTTGTTGGCCATTGCTGCTCTTCTGCATTGTGTGGAATTGTTCATTGCTCCGTGATGAGACACCCCAGATCTCTTCTCTTCTGTTACTTCCAGCCACACACCCCAGTGGTAGCTTCTCCTCTGATTTGTTGTTCTGAAGTGCAGTACCTTGCATTTTTTGTATTGAACCTCTGCTGCCATCTGTCAGACCATGCCTCTAGCCTTGCCAGATCCTCCTTTAGCCCCGCACCCAACCTGGTCATCCACCACTGCTCCCATCTTAGTTCGCCCTTACGCTGCACCCCTCCAGCAGCCTAATGTCCTTTTGTGGGTATGGGCGCCAGTACTGCACGCAGTATTCCAGGTGGGTCTAACTAAGATCTGTATAACAGTAGAATAATCTCTCTTCTTCGAGGTAGTGCCCATTGACCTTCAGCATTTTGTTGGCCATTGCTGCTGCCTTTCTGCATTAGTGGAATTGTTCATTGCTCCTGTGATGAGCACCCCAGATCCTTCTCCCTTCTGTTACCTCCAGCCACTCCCCACCCCAGCTGCCATCTGTCAGACCATGCCTTTAGCCTTGCCAGATCCTCCTGTAGCCCTGCCACCCAACCTGGTCGCCCACCACTGCTCCCATCTTGGTGTCAGTCTCAAGAATAGGCTAATTTTGTTGCTGGTGCCCCTAAGATGTCTGCAATAAATATGCCAAACAGCACTGGGCCCAGCACCGCACCCCTGTGGAACACCACTTGTCACAGACTTAGTGGATGAGTATTCCCCACCCACCACCACCTCTGCTGCCTATCTTTAGCCAGTTTTCCACCACCCACCCCACCAGTTTTGCTCCTGCCCCTGTGCCCCATAGCTTGCTTCCAAGTCTCCCATGTGTACTGAATCAAGGCCTTACTGAAGTCTAGGTACAGGACATCCACTGCATGGCCCCTGGCCAATTTGCCTAGTCACCCAGTCATAGTATTCCACCAGGTTGGTCTGGCATGACCTGCCCTTGACGAAGCCATGCTGCCTCCCATCCTGCACCCTCTTCCTCTCCAGTAGTTCCACTAGCCTCTCCTTTAGGATGGTCTCCATTATCTTTCCCACTATGGACATTAGACTTACTGGCCTATAGTTCCCTGGTTCGTCCTTGGGTCCACTCTTCTATGGAGGGAACCATGATGATATGTGAAGGGTTAAACTAATAGAATTAACAAGATTAATTCAAGAACAATCCAAGGTGGAGGATATGAGCAAACTAAAATGACGTACTAGAGTATATCAGAAGATCCAAAGGACCCAAAAGACCCATGGGAAAAAACTAATGAAAATGGAATAATGAGGCAGGTTACTATTAACAAACCAGCAATGGAGGAATTTAAGAATGAGCTCTATAAAGAGTATTCCTATGCAAAGAATAAGACAATACAGAAAAAATTCTTGATAGATACTACTACTCCACAAATCCTTGGAGAGATTGGGAATAATGTGAAACAGTTATGTTGGCATCAATGCGGCCAGATAACCAATCTATACCATTGTTTATGGACTGTAAATTTATACAGAAATGGTGGCAGAAAACCAATAGAATATTAAAGGATATACTTCAAAATTCAATGCCCTTAATTTCAAAGTAAAGATTGTAGGGATATGAATGGATTAAATTTAAATAAAACTCTAAAAAGATTATAGCAATTGCTTCAGTGACTACAAAAGGTTGATTCTGGAGCAGTGGAATGACCAAAAATAGAAGATTTTGAAAGGAAAGGTGATGGTATTCCATGAAGCCACATCCTATGAGAAATTGTGGTCGGTTAGAAATGGCAACAATCAATTCTTAAACCTGATTGGCTGAGACAGGCTCCAAGTGGGGTATTTATTTTCAAAGATGCCCAGCTAAAAATAAGAGCCAGTCCAAGTGCCTCTTCATAGAGTAACATTCTTTGATGGAGCCATTTTCTAAGGGCAGTAATACCGAAAGTGGGCATTATTGAAATAAGCGGACCTTCCAGGGCTATAAGGCCCCTCCGCCTGTGGCTGGCTCATTACGCCTGGGCGAACTGCATTTTCCAATAATGCCCACCCTGTTGGGTATTATTGCTTACACATAACATATTTAGAAGATGAACCAGACCTACCATGCAAAAAATAATAGCAATGTTACCACCACTAGTTACTATCTAAAGGAAAACTATGTTAAAGGATCTAGTATTACTCTTGAGTTGTAATGTTTGGATGCCAGTCCTGTCCTGTAATACATAAGTATGTAATGCTAAATGAAGTTATTTTAATTTTGTATAGACAAATTTATGTAAATACTTATATAATGAATTGAGAAAAACAATAAAATTGTGTCTTATATATATATATATATATATATATATAATGTGGACGGGTCTATTCTCAAGATACTGCCTCCCCACAAGACGAATGGGGAATGGTGACCCAATATAGACCTAAGATATCTGAACAAACATATCAAAAGGAAAGATTTAAGATGGTTACACTGGGAATGCACCTTGGGACCTTACAGTGAGTGGTATCTGAGCCCACAGGAGACTCAGGAGCACGTCAGTCTCCTGGAGCTCAGGGCAGTGTTGCTGGCAATGCAGTCTTTTTCCTCCCAGCTACAAGGCCAGTCTGTTTGGATTCGAACAGTCAACACCACAACAGTGTATTATGTAAACAGGCAGGAAGGACAAGATCTCTGTAGCTTGTGCACAGAGGGCACAAGGATATGGGACCTGGCTTACTCCCTGGATGCAAAGATCTCTGTCATGGCAGATTACCTGTGTAGAATTGTCCAGAGAAACACCAAATGGACCCTGAACCAGCAAATGCTGCCTCAGTTTCTGAAGGTGGGCACCCAGAAATAGACCTGTTTGCCCCTTGGAAGAACAATCACCTCCAACAGTTTTATTGCAGGCCACCAGCAAAGGACACATTCCCAGAAGACACCCTAGTTCTGGGTTGGACAGGAGGTTCCTGTATGCCTTCCCATCATATTTCCACTCAAACAAAGAGGGCTTATGAGCTCAGTGAGGACAGCAACGATGAGACTGATAGTTCGGACTGGGCCAGGCGGCTTGGTACTCAGTGCTGCTGGCCCTGTCTGGCAGGACTCAATCAACCTGCTAATGAAATACAACCTACTGATTCTGTCTCAGGGCACAGGTCTCAACTCATGTGTTTATATTGATCCTCTTGCCTGTCCAGTGGTGACGATCCTCAACTACCTCTGGTCTCAGTCTCAGTTGGGTTACAAAACCACATCACTTACGGTGCAACTTACTGCCATCTCTGCATACAGGTCACAGACTGGTATGCCAGCAGTGGTACAGAAGAAAGTGATTGGGCATTTTTTCAAAGGCCTTGATCACTTACCCATCTGGTGTGTGAACCTCCTCCTCTATTAGACTTACTGCTAGTGCTTATGAAGCTGTTGGGTAAACCATTCAAGTCACTCCACCACAGTTTTGGTATTTGTCCCCTCGACTGGCTGGTGTGTGAGCTCCAGGTGCTCCCAGTGGAGTCTCTATATCTGATTTTCCACAAGGACAGGGTTGTCCCACCTTGCATGCCGAGCATGCGCTCCAGTCATTGGTTGTATGCTGTGTGCTCCTTTACAGGTGGAACACACAGCAGGGGTTCACAGCAAGGCTCATGCCAGCTGTTTGTGACCTACTGTGAAGCCGCTGCTGACAACGGCAGCCAAACAGTTGATTGACTGAAGGATAACTTCCTGCAGCGATCTGTGTTGTTCAATAGATCGGCTGGTAGGAGCCTCCCAAGGGTTGAAGGCTCATTCCACCAGGCATACTGCTGCTCGCGTGGCTGCTGCTGGGTACCTCCTGATCGAGGAGATCTGTATGGCTGCTACCTGGTTCAGCACACCCATGTTCATATTCCACTACAGCATTAAAGGGAAACTCTGATTGAGTCCCTCAGTGCAGCAGCAGCTGTAGAAATGCCCGATTAGGGCTTTCAACATGAAAGAAAATTTTTTGCTACCTGGTGCCCTGGAATTTTAATAAAAAGATCTGCTCGCTCCATCATGGCGACAGACCCCGAGGTGGACATCTCACAGACCTCGGGTGACTTCCAGAAGCGAAGGTTATGCTAATGAGGGCTACCAACATCTGAGAGGAGGCACAGATGGAGGACTTCAGGCAGGATACCTAAGAGAGGCCCCCAGACCGTGGACTGAGGAAAAGAATTAAAAAAAAAAAAAAAAAAAAAATCTAGGCTACAAAAGATAACATTTATGAACATGTATCTTTACTGTTTGATGGGGAACCCTGAGAATAAGAGGTTTTTCACTGGTTTTAGCAAAAGGGTGGATCACATGATGTCATCCATGAAAGGTATAAAACTCACCACTTGGAGTAACAGAGAGAGAAAGAGTAATCAGTTGAATACTGACTACCAAGTGAGGAGGACCTCAGAAGTATGTGCTTGTTTCACACTGTTATACTTGCAAAGGCTGAAGGTAAGCCTCAGGAAATTTTCAAAATTAGAATGTTTGGTGGATACTGGACATTGAATAACCTTTGCTTTCTGTATGTTTATTATTTTTTTTTTTTTCTGATTTGAATAAAATAACACGCTTTACGCTTTTATGCACCTGACTTTGTGTCTGTTTTATCCCACACCTTCACATCCACACTTCCCACCCTACCTCACTTGGCAAGTGGCACATGGATCCCTGTTTTCAGTGCACAATATCTGACATCATATGGGGCATAGCACAATGGGTAGTGGGAGGAGCCAAGCTTGAAGATGTCTGGTGACTGAGCTATGCCCCGATCCTGCCAAAGTGTGGATATAAACTGAATACCAGTCCTAGAACTATGGTTATAAGTAAGTAGCCCCTATTTTGGGTCACTATCTCCTCGGCCAGATGAGTAAGTCCCCAGCACTATTTGTGGAGTCAACATGTCTGATTTTCGATAAGGACAAAGTTGCCCTATGCCCCCAAAATTCTTGCTCAAGTTAGTTTCTATGTTTCACCTAAATCAGACAGTCGTTTTACCCACTTTCTTCCTGAAGATTCATGCTTCGGAGATTGAACTAACACTTCACACTCTCATGTTTGCAGACCTTTTTTCAGCCTACTCCAGGATGGAGTACAGGATTACGAGCCATGGCAATTCGGACCACTCTTTGGAGTGCCTGTTGAATGCAGGTGGAGGCGGGCCTTCTGTCAATCTGCATTCAGTGATAATTTTTCCTTAAGTTTTGTCCCCACCCACCTACCTCTTCATATGATTGCCGCTGATCACCTCCTAAATTGCTCTGTGTTGTAGATTGGCTGGGAGGGCCTTCTGTGAGACTGAAGGCTTACTCCACCAGACATACAACTGCTGCAGTTGTGGCTGCCAGGTACATTCCTGAAATATGTAGAGCTGCTGTCTTGTCGAATGTGGACACATCCATATCCCATTACAGCATCAACGTGCTCAGTTTTCATGATGCTGCTTTGGGGTCCTTAGTCCTCTAGCCTCTCTTCATCTAAATTGAGGTGCTTGCATTGTCCCTCCTCCTGAGGACTGCTAGGAGTCTGCCTAAATGTGGATAGTGAACTGAATCTAGGTAGTTAGAAATAGAAGTTACTTATTTGTAACTATAGTTCTATCCACACTTCTGGCAGTGTCCTTCTTTTAAGATGTGTCGGAAAGTCTTCGAGCTGGCTTCTCCCACCCACCTGGGTGGTAACTCCTTGACTCCACCACATGATACCAGATCTTCCTTTCCGCTGGAAGAAGCAGATTCTGCCCTTACGCTGCCGGTTGAATAGGCCTAGTGCTTAAATCTTCTGATTTACTTCCAAAACTCTCAAGTTCAGTCTTCAGCTCGATCTTCAGTTGTGACCGGGTGGACAATAAGTTCACTCCTGGGTCTCCGTGCCCTGCGGGCGGAAGATGTCCAGGACCGACCCGCACATCATGTGTGTTACTGCCTGGGGCACAACCACGATACCAGGCCAGTGACTTTTGATGTTTGTTCCACCCTACTGTTCTGGAGGACTATTTCATTCACCTAATATTGGTCCGGCTGGCACAGCGGAACCCGCTGGTCAAATCTAAGGATACCCATTGGGTGGTCTCTGTGGCTACGGGATCCGCTGAGCTGCTTACGGCCTTCAGAGGAGGCGACCCAGGCTGAGGCCCTTTCCTCCTCGGCATCTGCCTTCATGCCGCTTCAAGCTGGGCTCGACCTTCACAGGCTCCTTCAAGGAATTGTGCCAGTCTCTGCCGACCCTTGGTCAGGGATCCTCCAGCAAATCCAAGTCTAAGAGTCTAAAAGAAAAAATTACTCACCTTAGTAATGTTGTTTCTTCTAATGGAGTCTTGCTATATTATGACATATGCAGTGAGTCCCAACCTTCAACTGCTCCGGAGGTGAAAGAGTTAACTTTCCATGCCAGGGCATGAAACTTTGAGCGTAGCTCGCTGTGAAAACTCTGTCTGTTGTTAATCAAACTCAAACTGTCAGATCTTTACGAACAAAACTCACTAAGGTTCTGTGTGGAAGTCAGAACCTACACTAGCCAACTGGCTACTAAATATAAGAACACATTTTCTTGGTCCCAAAACAAAGACTCAAGTCAGGGATCCAAAAATTAAAACATAACACCCAAACACCCCAAAAGGAGGGGTGAAAAATAAGGTGGGCATCTACTATGCTAACACTGCACTGCCCACCCACATCCCAAAAGTAGAGGTTCTGGAGAGGGGCAGGCAGGAGGTCATAATATAGCAAGACCCATTAGAAGAAACAACATTACTAAGGTGAATAATTTTTTTCTTCAAACAACATGAAGTCTCATATATTATGACATATGCAGACTACACAGCAGTACCTCCATGGAGGAGGGACAGAACCTACTTTGAAATAGGCTCTGAAGCACAGTTGTGCTAAACCGAGCATCACTCCTAGCCTGGATGTCCCGGGAGTAATGCTTGGTAAAAGTGTGAACTGTTTTCCAGGTAGCTGCTTGACATATCTCTAGGATAGGGATGTCCCTGGCAGCAGCCAGAGATGCAGCTGTACCTCTGGTAGAGTGAGCCCTCAGGCCTGAGGGAGGAACCTACCCAGTTTTTCATAGCAAAATTGATACAAGAGACAATCCACCTGGCAATGGATCTTTTGTGGCAGGTTTCCTTACCAACCTCACCATAAGTGAGGAACAGTTGGAGGGAGTCAAACCTGTGACCCTTGGTACGCTCTATGTAGTAACTAAGGGCTCTTTTGACATCTAAACTGTGCACTCTCCTCTCGCCAGAGGAGGAATGGTCAGTGAAGTACACAGGAGAGACATAGATTGATTAAGGTGGAAGTCTGAAACCACCTTAGGCAAGAACTTTCTGTTAGTCCTGAGGACCACCTTATCTCTATGAAAGGAGATAAAATCAGGTTCCACTGACAATGCTTGTAATTCACTTATGCGCCTGGCAGAAGTGATGGCTACCAAAAGCACAGTTTTCCAAGTCAAGTACTTAAGCTCTGCTGAAGACAAGGGCTCAAAAGGGGTTGCATAAGCTGAGCAATGCAAATATTAAGATCCCAGGCAGGGGCAGGGTCCCTGAATGGAGGGTTGGTGTGAAGCAACCCTTGAAAAACTTGCGAATACAGGATGAGTCGAAAGAGAAGAGGGTTTACCTGTTGATAAGAAAGCAGACACGGCTGCCAGGGTGCACTTTTAGGGTAGCTGGTCTCAGCCCCAAAGTATTCAGCACCATATAATCCAGGACTGTGGGTAAGTCAGCAGATTCTGGGAAATATGTTGTTAGAGCACCAAATGGAAAATCTCTTCCATTTGGAATTATAAGTAGCCCTGGTGGAAGGCTTCCTAGAAGGCTTTAGTATATCCAACACACCTTGGAGAGGTGTAGGTCAGCAAACTCTAACTCTTCAAGAGCCAGGCCTTGAGATTCGGGTACCAAACCTTCCCTGAGCACAGGTTAACAGGTTGTGATTCCTGGGAAGACACAGGGAAGGTGGACTGCTATGACATAAGGAGTGGGTACCAGGCTGTCTGGCCCAATCTGGAGCAATCAGGGTCATCTTGCAGGGTTGAGATCTGATTTTGACTAGCACCCTGAACAGAAAGGGGGGAGCATGAGAAACTTCCTTCCCAACTGAGAAGGAAGGCATCCAGAGGGACTGAGCCCAACACTGGGGCCTGCAGCAAAAAGGAAGTTGGTGATTGTCTGGGGCTGCAAAAGATCTATCTGCGGGTGCCCCATCTGGCAAATACTACCTCCATACTAGGGGATCCAGTGACCATTCGTGATGGCCCTGGGAAATCCTGCTGAGAGCATCTACCAGGACATTGTCCTTGCCTGGGAGGTGAACTGCCGTAAGGGAGGTGTTCAGGGAATACGCCAGAGACCACAACTTCATTGCTTCTGTGCACAAGGCCGAGACCGAGTGCCTCCTTGCTTGTTGATGTACCACATTGTAGTGGTGTTGTCGGTTCTGATCTGTACAACTTTGTTCTGAACAGAGGTGGAAAAACTTGAAGTGCTAGAAAACTGCTCTGAGTTCCAACACATTGATGTGGAGCAGAGATTCCTGAGGGGACCACAATCCCTGGGCAGTGAGATCGCCCATGTGAGCTCCCACCCCAAGAGGGATGCATCTGTAGTAAGGATTAAGGAGTGAGACTGAGGGGTGAAGGGACCCCTGTCTCAGATTGCTCTGGTCCTGCCACCACTGAAGGGCTTGGATCAGGGTTCGAGTCACTGGGATCAATTTGGTCAGAGGGTCTCTCCTTTGAGACCAAAAGGCTCTCAAATGGAACTGGATGTCCCTCATCTGAAATCTTGCTTCCTGCACAACTGCTGTAGAAGCAGCCATGTGCCCCAGGAGCTGCAGAAAATGCCTTGCTGGTTGAGAGACCTGCAGGGTGAAAGAGGAGGCCAGAGAGACCAAGGTCCTTGCTCTTTCCAGAGGAAGGAAGGCTCTGGCCTCTTTGTGTTCAGTTCTGCACCTATGAAGGTGAGAAGCTGGACAGGCTCTAGAACTGACTTTGGAAGATTGAGAAGGAAACCTAGAGATGTGAGCAGTTGCTGAGTTACCTGAAGGTGTACTTTGACTTGTTCTGGAGACTGGCTTACTATGAGCCAGTCGTCCAGGTAAGGAAAAATGGCAATCTTTTGCCTTCTTAAGTGGGCAACTGCTACTGCCAGGCATTTTGTGAATACCTCGAGGCAGAGGTGAGGCCAAGGGCATTGCTCTGAACTGGTAATGGCCTGAGGGAAGTTCGAATCTGAGGTACTTTCATGAGAGCTTCTGATAAGAACATGGAAGTAGGCATCCTTGAGGTCCAGGGACGCTAGCCAGTCCCCTGGCCTTAGAGAGGGTAAAATAATTCCCAGAGTCACCATTTTGAATTTTGGTTTTAAAAGGTGCTTGTTTAGGTATCTGAGATCCAGAATGGGCCGCCATTCTCCTGTCTTTTTGGGGTAAGGAAGTACCTGGAGTACAACCCTTTGCCCTTGTGTAGGGTGGAACCCTTCCACAGCTCTGAGAGCCAGGAGGAAGAAACTTCTGTTCTAGGGCAAGAGCCTCTGATGGATTTGCAGGTGGAAAGGACCTGGCTCTCATCTTTGGAAATTTTTGAAGCTGAGAACCAGTCCCTGGCTTACTACTTCCAGGACCCACTTGTCTGATGTTAGAGACTTCCAGTCCTGGGCAAAGTAAGCCAGCCTGCCCCCTACAGGTAGAGGAGAATCGGCCCTGGCTACCCCATCAGGGTGCCTGCTTGGCAGGGGCTTTGGCTGAGGGTGGAAGCAGGTTTGCTTGCACCCGTCTGCCTCTCCCTCTAAAGAACCCCTCTGGGCATAAGCAGAAGAGGAGGCCTGGGCTTGGTAAAGGCCAGAAAGGCCTGCCCCTGCCCCTGGATGCTGCCTTTGAGGAGTGGCCTGCCTTCCTTGGCCTGTGCACCCTATAGGTGGTCCTATATTCATCCATTTTCTTCATGTAATTCTCTGTCTGCTCCCCAAACAGAAAAATGCCCACAACAGGAAAATCCATGGCCTTAGACTGGGTATCCTGTGACAGGGTAGTACATCTGAGCCAAGCCATTCTGAAGTGCCACAGATGTAGCCATGACCCTTGATGACACATCATTAGAGTCTACTACAGCATGAAATTGCACCTTGGATGCCTCAATACATCCACAGACCCCGTTCCAGCTCCGTGGCAAGCTGGTCAGGACCTGTTTTGCTAGAGCCAGCACAGTATCCCATCTGGGTTTCTGGTACCTAGCAGCATAAGCCATAAATTTGCCTGTCTGAGTCCCAAAGATGATGCCATGTACTGTTTCTTTGCCGTGGCATCAACCCTCCTGAGTCCTTTTCAGAGGTGCGGTTAGAGGAATATTTGCTTTGTCACAGGCTGCAGCCTGCACTCACTCCACATGGCTGCATTGCTGTGTGAGGAACTCTGTATCAGAGCCTGATAATGCATACCTCTTGTCCATCCTTTAATCAACAGGAGGTATAGTGTGAGGAGTTTTAGAATTTTTACTGTCTGTTTCTGAAAAGATTTATGCAAAGGAATAGACAGTCTCCTAGACTCTGAATATCCATCATTGCTACATAATCAGGCTCCTCTTGGTCATCAACAGCTTCCTCAACAGGGAGCTGGAGAGTTTCAGCAACTTTTTATAGAACATAAAATGAGAAGGGGACTCAGAGAGCCTGGGAGGAGAAACCCTGACGGTCTGTCTGGAGAGATGTCCGTTCAATGGGCACATCCAGACTTTCAAAACCACATTCACTCTCCTCATACTCCTCTTCCCTTCCTCCGGTTCATTAAAATCCTCAAAATCATAATCTTGAACCGTGGAACCGGCCGAACTGAGCGCTTCCTGATGGTGTCGGTTCGGTCGGAACCGGGAAAGTGACTGGACAATTTGAATTGCTTTAGCTATTTCTTAGCGGTTGGAGAGAGAACTTTGGCTCCACACCAGCTGACTTTCTAGTCCTTTAGTTGGAACCGGCTCCTCAGAGCTGGCTCTTCGTTGCCCGAGTAGTATCGCCTGGTCAGAGGAGCACTCCTCCGGTTCGGTAGGAACCAACCGGCTGGCCATCCGGGTCAGCAGACTTTTGGCATCCTTTCCTGAGCCTACCAACTCTCTTTCTATGGTGGCAGCAGGAAAATTATCACAAATCTGGCAGTCTGCATTGAGGTGGTCAAACCCCAGACAATACACAAGGTGGTGTGGTCAGCCTTAGCAAAGGCTTCCCACAAACACTACAGTGCTGGAAACCCAGTGGGCCCGGTTTTTCTTTGGATTTTCAGACATAGTGCCAGCCTTCAACCAAACTTCTGTCTTTATGGCAATCCGCCAAGCAAGACTTCTCTATCGGTTCCCAACCGTGTCATTGGTCGTGGAAAACCGTAATGAAACTGCTTTTTTTTTAGAACCGATAAGAACCGGAACCGCACTTCAAATAAGGACTAGTAAATTTTGAAAATAACCTGATCGGTTCAAACCGAACCGAAAGCGCTATAAGTTCCACACAGAAAAATATAAATGTAAGCCTATCTATTACTTACAATACCACAGACAGAACTTGAACCGACCGTTGCGGTTTAATTTCAGTCAAAAATGATAAAATAATACTTTAACCGACAAAACGAACCGAGCAGAAGGAGAAATTCGGAGCGACTGTTCAGTGAGGCGGAGTAAAGAATCTGACAGTTTGAGTTTGATTAACAACAGACAGAGTTTTCAACCGAGCTCACCCAAAGTTCCATGCCTGGCATAGAAAGTTAACTCTTTCACCTCTGAGCAGTTCAAGGTTGGGACTCACTGCATATGTCATAATATAGCAAGACTTCATGTTGTTTGAAAGGAGAAAGCAAAGACTCGTCATCTACTATGGGATCGGCAGCTCTCATTTGAGGGTCTCCATTCCCACACTTCACTGGATTTGACCTCAGGTGAATCCTCACGACCCTATCGGGCCTGTCTGCTGAAACGCTGGTCAAAGTCCCAGCTGAGATTTTCTCGAGCCTACTGACCAGTTGTCGACCAAAGAGGTCGACACTTCCTTGTCTAGGTCCTGACTCAGACCGTTGGAGGGACAGATTAGCCCGCTGACCCACTGCCTCTGGTCCCTGACCTGGACCAGGAGGAGCCTCAACAGTTGCCAGCTCCTCCGAGCTCCGCCGACGGTCCCTCCCCGCAGTCGAGGTTGAAGTCTTCCTCCCATGGGTGAGCCAGTCCCGCTGACATCGGCACTCCTGCTCCTGCCACGTGGAAAGCTGTTGTTCTTTGTCTTCATCCTCCTCAGGTGAGGAGAGGCCAAGCAAGTTGTGTCAGTGCTGCGAGGACTTGATGTGGCAACAACTTATGATTACCAGCATTAAACAGACCCTGGTTTCCACACTGCCATCACCTGGCTGTCGACCAAAAGGCCGATGCCATCTCCTTCGATGGAGCTGACCAAAATGGTCCCAACTCAGCCACCTCCGTATCTCTGCCGATTGTGGTGGAACCGCCTAAACAGCTGGTGGTCGGCATCCGACTAAGGAGTCTTGACCGGTCAATGGGCTTCCCCATCAGCTGTTGGTCACCGCCACCTAACCATCTGTGGAGGGTCAGTGGGACTCGGGCGGTCAACCACTCTTTAACGACTCGAGGGTCCTCCTGCACCTCGCCCAGTTGACGGTGAGTGTGTACAGGACCTTATGCGATGGATGAAGGCCCATCTTTGTACATGGGGCTTCTCCGTTTGATCTCTGAATCAACAGGTATGCAAATGGAGCCCGTCCAGAAGCGGTCTCATTACCCGTTGACTGAGATCCTCGACCGGGAGACTCTCTGATGGAGGCTTTCCTGGTGGCAGAGGCCATCCTTGGCCCTGCCCTAGAGCTTTGGCAGCATCCAGCTTCCTGCCCTGCATCTTCCACACATATAGCCACAAATATGCGGTGCCCACTGTCCCTTTCGATTCACAGAACACCCTCGCTGAGGGCTTGGTGGCCGACTCTATGTTTAGGCGCCTGGCAACACCGGAGATGTTGACAAGCCAGGCAAGTTTGGCCCTCATTATGGCCCACTTTTCCCATGCCCTGCTGATACTTTAGATGAGGTTCTTCCTCATCTGCCTGTGGACCTTCAGACCACGGTCAAACAGGTCCGGGACCGGGCAGGGCTGTTGCCAAGCAATAGCTCCAGACAGCCATGAACATTGGGGGCTCCTGTGCCTGCTCCGTGGTGGCCTCACTGGTCATGGGCCACTGGGCTTGGCTGAGGGTATCGACCTTCATGGCAGACACTCAGCACAAGCTGACAGATGTCCCTGTCTTGGGCACTGACTTGTTTGGGGTCGAGGGCCACCTCACCCGCATTGAGAAGACCAGTGCCACCTTGGACTCCATGACATCTGCCCAGAGGGACCCAAAGGGCTCCAAGCAGCAGCAGAAGAAGAAACCCTTCGGTCTACCTCCACTCCTGCGGCCAAGCCAGCCCAGCCCCAGGCTGGACAGCAGGCTCAGGCTTTGGTGGCCTTGGCCAAAGTCAGTGACCTCAGTCGTCCATGAGCTTAGAGAGAGACTCTGGTGGCCCTCAGCCGGGCCTCCTCCTCTTCCAAGCCTGCCCAGTGACAGGATGAGGGTGCCTCTCTCATGCCTGTCACGCCCCTGTGTTCTCCCATGGGGACCTGCTCTGCCACTTCCTTCTGCCTGGTCTGCTGTCACCATGGGCAGGTGGGTTTTAGAAGTGGTGGGTCAGAGTCTGCCTCTGGAATCGAGCAGTACTCACTTTCCAAGCCTGCACCTCACAGGAAGACTTGGTTTCCACAGACATGCTGTCGGCTCTCAGAGGCGACATAGCCCAGCTCCTCCATGAGGAGGTTGTGGTTCCTGTCGCCGATCTTCCGGAACACCCAGGGTTTGTCTCCAGGTACTTTCTGGTGCCAATGCGGATGGGGGCTGGTGCCCCATTCTAGATCTGCATGAACTGAACACATTTCTCCAGTCACACCTTCAGGATGGTAACTCTGTCTCAGATCATACCATCTCTAGAGCAAGACATGTGGTTTTGCTCCCTGATTTTCAGGACATGTTCTTTCACATCCCGATCCATCTCATGGAAGGTTCCTCTACTTTTGAGCAGAGGGAACCCTGTACAAGTTCCAAGCCATGCCATTCGGCTCTCCTCAGCCCCCAGGGTCTTCACCAAGTGCACTGCAGTGGTGGCAGCTTACGTGAGGCACAGAGGGGTCCAGGTTTACCCTACCTGGATGACTGGCTGATCATGGTCCCTCCAGATGGGAGGTGGAGCGTCCAGGGACCTGGCCTCCAGACCTGTGTCTCTTGGCCTCTTAGTCAACAAGACCAAGTTGGAACTGCACTGCAGGTGATCAGTTTAATCAGGGCAAAGCTCGACTCTTGCAGAGCCAGAGCCCGGCTCCAGCAGACAGGGTGGAGGCTGTCTGCTCCTGTGCCCGATCATTTCAGGTTGGGCAATTGCACCCTGCCTGGGACTTCCTGTGCTTGCTGGGCTACATGGTGGCTTGCACCAGCATGGTCCATTGGGCTTGCTGAGCATATGCTCCCTGTAGTTGGAGCTGACAGCCAGTGGTCTCCAGCGCAAGGGTCACTTCGACCAGCTGGTCACTGTGACCAGCGGATGTGGGATGCCATCCAGTGGTGGTTGGTCCCAGCACACCTACAGGCAGGGATCCCGCTTGTCCGTCCAGAGCCAACGGTCATCCTGACAACTGATGCCTCACTCACAGGCTGGGGTGCCACCTGGGGAACACAGAGTCCACGGGCTCTGGACCCTGAGGAGTCCCTGATCCACAACAACCCGCAGGAGCTCCGGGCAGTTTGGCTGGCGCTGACTGCATTCACTCAGCACATTTGGGGTTAGGTGGTTCTAGTCCAGACAGACAACACCACAACCATGTACTATCTCCACAGTCAGGGCAGGACGCACTCCCTGCCCTTGTGCAAGGAAGCTCTCCCTGTTTGGACCTGCCTGCAGCCTGGAGGCAGATCTCCTAGCCATCCATGTGGCAGGAGCCTCCAGTCAGCTGGCGGATGCCCTCAGCTGGGGGGCGAGGCATCTCATGAGTGATCTCTCCACCCAGAGGTAGTTCACAATCTGTTCTCCCAGTGGGACACCCTCAAATGGACCTGCTTGCCTCCAGGGAGAATGCAAAGCTGAGGCTGTTTTGTGCCTGCCCACCTCAGCAAGGAATGCTGCAGGGGGATGCCTTCTCAAAGCCCTGGACCCCAGGCCTCTTCTGTGCCTTCCTTTGGATTCCCTTGATCCACAAGGTGCTCCTCAAGGCCAGGAGGGACAAGACACAGGTGGTCCTGAGGGCTCTTGGACTGGCTATGCCAGTTCTGGTACCCCATCTCCTCAGCATCAGCAGCAGGCTCCTGAGGCATCTTCCCCATGCTTGGACCTACTTTTCATCAATTAGGGAAGGTACTCCACCTGGACCGCCAATCCCTGCACCTGACAACCTGGTTCCTGAGCGGCTAGAGTTCCAGGCTCTCCAAAGCCGCCTTCACCGTCGGAGGCATCTCAGAAAGAGTTGACTAGGAAGTGCTACGCCTTCATATGGAAGAGATTTAAGCAATAAGGCATGACAGGGTGTGGGTTGTTGGGGATTTACCCATGCCTTGTGTGGTGTGTCATGAGGTGTAGCCGAGTGACTTAACCACACAAGAAGTGGGTAAATCCACCAGTAACTCCACACCCTGGAGTGCCTTATTGCCATTATACAATGGATCCATGTGAAAATACATTAAGTATGTCTTTTATAAATGCCATTTCTCAGCCGTGGGTTATTGCAGGATATACCACGGTCATGTGATGTGTTTTGACCAATGAAGTTACAGGATTTTCATACCCCATTGTATAATCTCCATTTGGTGTCAGGGCAAGGTTGGACTCTTTGTCCTGTCCAGTGGCTAGCATTCTCAACTACCTTTGGTCCCTTTCACAATTAGGCCTTCGGTCGACAACCCTTAAGGTGCATCTGGCAGCCATCTCTGCTTACCATGCGTGAGGCCGGTCAGCAGCCAGTGGCACGGGAGAAGGTGGTCTGCCACTTTTTAAGGACCATGACCACATTTCCCTCTGATGCATGAACCACAATCACCGTGGGACTTGTTGCTAGTTTGGGCATAGCTCATGGGCAAACCATTCGAACCGATGCACAGATGTAATCTCTCTCACCTGTCATGGAAGAGCACCTTCTTGATGGCTATCATGTCAGCCAGAAGGACCAGTGAGCTCCAGGCACTTTCAGTGGAGTCTTCTAGGAGTGGTATATGATGTTCATCCACACTGACCCATTCGACCTCCCTGGCTTTGGCGCACACTTCTGCTTCCAGCGGGCAAGATCTGGCATCATGGGGTGGAGCTGAGGAGTTACCACCCAGGTGGGTGGAGGAGCCAGCTTGAAGACATTCAGGCACATCTTAAAGGAAAGAACACTGCCAGAAAAGTGGATGGACATCATATACCACTCCTAGAACTAGTGTTACAGGTGAGTAACCTGTTTTACTGACTGAGCCTGAAGTGGAAACAGAGGCATACGCAATTAGAGGGGAGGGAAACTGAGTGCATAGGGAGGTGGGACAAGAGAAACAGTGAGGAGAGTGAGACTCCAGCCTCCGATTGTGACCAAGCTGAGGGGAATGCAGCCTCAGGGATTGTGGCAGGGTCCCTGGGTCGGAGTGGTACTGATCCCTTCTGGTGAGGTCTCTGGAGGCTCTGGGCTTGAGTAAGGAAAAAACTCCCATGGACAGCAGTCAGTAGAAGAACGACCTGACCAGAAGTCCTGCCTTGGGAGGAAAGAAAGCTTGAGGGTGAGAAACCTGGAGTGAAGTAGTAGTAGGTGCTACGTATGCCTAATGATGATTGAGTATGCCAGTAATGATGAAGTATGACTGATGGTGAACTGAGCAGTGCTGTGGTGCAGCAATACACATGCATGATTCCTGCTTGATCCCTGCTCCCAGTGTGGACAGTAGTTTGTGAGTGGTCTCCTGTTAGTTGTGCCCCATACATGTGCACTGGTCGCCCTGGTCCCTGTCTGCCTCAACCTGAAGTGGCAAAGGTAGAGGTACAGTGTTTCATGGAGTAAGATGGATGCCCATCTGGACAGACATACCACCATACCCCTGGACACGGGGTGTCTGGTTCTTACATATGGTTACATGTAAGTAAGCTCACTTTTCTTCTCAGTTTTAAATGCTGCAGTATTGGCACTTTAAAGCTGACATCTGTACTGTATTTGTGTGATAGCCATTTGCATGGCACAGCACCACTTACTTATTTACAACAAACTTGTAACTGGGACACAAACACTGAGCCAAGGCTTGTTTGCAGGTGCAACAGGGAGGGGGAACAAAGACATAAATGCATAAGCTAGCAACATACAATAAGCCATGATATTATACAGTGGAGAATGCTACAGCAGTGACTACGGATGTAGCCTGTGAGCTGCATTTTGTTTACTCAGCAGTTGAAGGGCAATAATGGAAGCTGTAAATGAGGGAATTGCCAATGAGGGGAGGCTGCAGGCAACAGCAGAAGTAGAGGAAGGAGCAGAGACCACATGCCAGTGAATGTCCAGGCAAGAGCAAGAGGGGGACAGTGAGAAATTTGAGATTATTTTATTTTTATTTTTATTTTCTGTTTTGCCCTGCTGCCGGATGCTGTACATCAGCCTGGTCACGGAACCTCCGTGGCTTCCACCTCCAGGTTCTGTTCTGCCCTCTCCCAGCACCCTGGCTTACCCCCTGGGCTGGGACACGGCACCTGGATGCCGTACACTATATCTGTCTGGGGAGAGCCGGCCCTGAGGCTAATCGAGCTGGGGCAGGCTTCATCAATGCAGCCAGCAGCAAGAAATGTTCTTGTTTTTCAGGGTGGGACGCAATGATGTCCAGTGTCCGCCTGTCCCTCTTGATGCTGACGCCGTAGCTGCATGACCCTCAGGGGTCCATTGAGCACTGGCGCACTCTCCACCCCGGAGAAGGAGAGCAGTTCTCCGGATGCTCCATCCTACTCCCCTGGACGGCAATCCAGTGACCAGGGTCTGTTCTAACCCGAATCACAAGCGGAAGTCCAACCGCTGTGCCAACGGGCCAGCAAATTGAGATTATTTCTGATGAAAAGGTGGAAAGGGGAAAGGTAAAGAGGAGGTAGAGTGTGCCAAATGGAAGGAAGGCAATGGAGAAAACAGATTGCCCAGCTGTGAAGTTAGTGAGAATGGAAAGGTGCGGAAATCTCTGGAGCGAAGGCCTTATGAGGCAGAGGAGGGAGAAAGGGAAGAGATCCAAACCAATGTTTAGAAATGAGGAACACAGATGGAATGAGGTGACGGAGGAAACAGGAGTGATCCAGAGGGGAGTGTGGGAGCAGTGATGGTTACGAGAAAGCCTGTTAGCAGCAGTGCAGCAGAAGGCATTACATAAGGTGTCCAGTCTGTCAAGTGAAGAGGAAGAGGTGGTGCCGAGACCCCATCCACATAGTCAAACTCTGGGAGCACCATTTTGGTGACTAGTTCATGGCACAGTTGGGATAAAAGACAATCCTTGTTGTAGTAAAGGCACAGAGTTTGGGGCAGTGCTTGTTCTGATGGCATCAATATGGGTGGAGAAGTCAAGCCTACTGCTATCCAACCATACACCAAGGTATTTGAAGCAGGGATAATCTTAAGTGGAGTACCAGTCAGGGTGGGAAGACAGGTGGGGAAAGAGAGCCTGGACTGTTTTGGTGGTTGTCAAAGTTTGTGGACACTGTCTTTTAATGTTGACCTGAAGTTGGTTTGATTAGAACAGTACTAGCTATTATCAAAGTCCCAAGGTAGCAATGTTTCTAGGGCTGAGGCTGAGGTACCTGAACTAAGACTACAGTGTCCTCTGCATGCATGTGAATATGTGAGTTGGCACAGACAGATGGGAGGTCACATAGAAAAATGGAGAATAGGATGGGGCCTAGAATGGACCCCAGAATTAATTGACTGGGAGGGAGAAGGGATCACCAACCTATACCAGGCTGAGACGGCCACAGAGATAGGATCTGAACCAGTCAACAACCAGGCCAGAAAGACTTGGAGATCTTAGTTCTCCAGAAGGAGGGGTGGGCACCAAATCAAAGGTCTTGGCCGGTCAGTGAAGATAGTGGCTGTGATACAACCCTGATCCATACTAGTAAGGACAGTATCAGTAACATGCAGTAGGGAGGAAATAGAATGGTTTTACTGAAGTCAGACTGGAAAGGCAAGAGGAAGTTAGTTCGCTTGGAAAAGACTAGTTTTTCTTGCAGCTTGACAAAGAGTAGGGAAGGAGGGAGATTGGGTGAAAGTTGCCAGGAAGGGTGAGGTCACCACCCTTTGGGAGGTGGTGAACTTTGACAAACATGTAGGACTGAGGAAACAGCAGAGGGAAAAGGAGGAGTAGTGAATGAGGGGTAAAGTGATAGCGGGGACAGAGAAGTGGAGTAATTTAGTTTTAAGCCTTTTGGGACTAGATCCTTAGTGAGATTAAGGCTGACAAGTTGGGAGGAGTTGGCAGAGGAATTACCTTTTCTGTCTTAGTACAAAAATACATAACTGTGTAAAAAAGGTTCTAAAACTTTGTACATTTGTAAAAGCACAGTAAGGCATTCCTAGGTGTTGGTAGTGTTGGCATTGATTCATGTCCAGAGGTTGAAGGCACTCAGCTTGGGCCTCTTGCCTTACTGCACACTTGAACATGTGTTTGTCAGCGCTACCAACATGCTGTTCTGTCTTACTGCTTGCCTATCCCCTATCCTATAACCTTTGCAAGGAGGGTAGTGTTCTGATTTTGTGGAGGGTAAATATTAGTTGCATTTTCCTTTCATAACATGTATCCTTTCTTTCAATTTCTAGATCTTGGCATTTCTGCAACCACAGTAAAGAAGTAAGTAGAGCTGTTTCCTGCACTTAATTCATAAAATTGTAGTTTTACTCTACTAACTGTGCTGAGATATACAGATGCTTCTGACTTATTATGAGGCACCAGGCACAGCCAAGTGTTTTCAACAACCAGACTGTATATTGAGTACAATGGGAACTCCGGAAGTGCTTTATTCTTCCTATAAACAGCCATAAAATGTAAAACAAAACACAGTAAATACAAAATCAGCCATGAGAGCTGACATGCCTGATTGTGGTATGGTAACTGGATAGTCACGTGATGCTCTTAGCAAATCAGATCACTAGGATTTCTTCACTTATTTTATAGTTCTTATTACCTAAATGTCTTCTGTTTTTATTCGATTTATTCTTTATGCCCTCCCTCTCAGGTGCTGCCACAGTCCTCTTCTCCCACATCCCCAGCACTTACATCTTCTGTGCCCCCCCCCGGTGGGACCCGGCCATTTCCTGATTACAGGGCAGAAGAATCCATGGTGGAGGAGTGGCTGGTGGTGGAGACAGGGCCCAAGCCAGTCATGGGTTATCTTGCATGTGAAGCTTTCCGCTGTTTTGCTTCCCACCCCTGCTCACTGGCATGTGCAGGGCTTCAGGCAGGTGCACACAGTATTTGCTTGTTCAGAACCTGGCCGGTATCCCCTTCCCTCCAGCACTCTGCCTTGCTTCCACTGGTAGTCACCCAGTGGCAGTATTGCAGTGAGGCAGCAACCCTTCCACCCTGGGGTGGAGAGGTACTGTGGGATGCCTGATCCCCCAAAAAAAAAAACCTGCCTCTGACTGTAATATCTTGTTTAATATTCTTTATTTAACTCTGTTGTACATGCCTAGTATTTAATGTAATTTGGAAGTAAGTATTTATAATTTTCATGTGGGAATAAACCCCAGAAGGTCAATGCAGACAATATCCCGTGAGGTACCCTGAGTGGGCGTCCAGAGGGTGTCTGACAAGGAGAAATAAGTAAATAAACACTGCAATTATGCCATTGCCAACCAAATTAAAATGATAGTTCTATTTCTGTTATAGATCGAGGGAGTGCTCCCAACCAATTGAGCGCCTTTCCCTGCACGTAGACACTCTTATTCTGTGCAGAGTGTCTCATGCACAGATGCCCTGGAAAACAGGCACATTCTGGGAACAATTAAAAAAAACATATATTATTGATCGCGCCAGTCAATAATATATTAATATGTTCTTGATGCCACTGCTCCTGTATAAGGGTGGTTTCACTTACCTTCAGCTTGAGCCAGAAACAGCTCGGTTCGGCTTCACTGTTCTCTCCAGTCGAACATGCATGAAACCACTGTTAAACAGCAACGAAAGTGGTCTGGGGACACATTAACATATAACACAAAATGTTACCCATGTACTGAACATAAGAAATTGCCAGCAGATACAGGCCCCATGGTCTATCTATTGCACCGATTGTGCAGCTGCAGTCTAATGGACTGATGTGCTGCACAATCTACAATAGCAAAATATTGACTCCTCTTTTACAGCATGCAGACTGAAATTTGGATTGCCTAGCAAAATGTGCAAAACATACGTACATTTCATTATTTTCCTTGGCTGAGATGTGCTGTAGGCCCACTTCCCCGGCAGTGATTTAGCATGGCTTTACAGCAGAAAGACTACAGTCCTTTCCATTGGGAAGACAATGGCAGCCGATTCACAAGAGCTGCAGTAGTAGCTGCACTTTATGAGCACGACTTGGAAGCCAAGTGTTTCCTATTTGGTGCATGTGTTTGATAATACTGTGCATTCAGCAGAGCACAAGGCATAAGATGTTTGCGTTGTTCTGATCATTTTGTGCCTGATTGGCCAGAACAGTCCTCGCTGTGTATCTCATATCAGTTTTTTAAACTTTTAGCTATTTTCAGTTGTTACAGTACAACTGGCTCCACATGGAAAACAGATCAGCATGACACAAACAATTGGGACAGCGTTCCTTAATAAATGGATCCATACAAAGTCTCCTCCATAGTGTGATACAACCTCATGGGTATTTACAACAATATAACTAACAGATACAGTATCACTGAAATAGTTATGCTGTACTTACAGTAGCTGCCAAGGATCTGCATAATCTGTTCCAAATAGAGCAGTAGTCTGATAATACGTCCAAAAGTATTCAGTCCCCCGCCCAAGATGAGAATGCGCACTATGCATACTAGCTAAATGAGTACTAACCAAGATATAATCAGTGCAGCGGTATTTAATAAAAAGGCTTATCAAACTGATGTGTAGTATATGGTTGTGGCTTATTGTAATGGAAAGCAGCCCCTTCAGAAATATTGTGCCTGTCTCAAGTTGTTGTGCACATTCTAAAAACATTGTGCATGTTCTGAATCGGTTTCAGCTGTGTCCCTACTGCCGTCTCTCCACCGCACTGTAGTGCTTTTACTTGAAAATGAAAGTAAAAGGCATGTCACCCATGGTATTTTTAAAAACATGAAAAGTAAAAGTTTCACTCATTCAAAACCCTATACTATAAAAATAAACTGTGGGTGAGCATACACAACGTGCTCCTCATGCTTCAATCTTGGGGTGGATATAACAGCATGAACCTCTTGACTCTCACTCGAGGTCTGTTTTCTGTTATCGCAACTCTCAATAGATTCCTTATATTGAAATTGGACTTCATGTCCTCCTCCTTCTCAGTGTGACAGTGAATCTGAAGTGCAGCTGCAGTACCCTAGAATGAAACCGGGTCCTTAGGGTCCAGTAACAGATGGAACAGTTGTACAAATTGAGCAGCAGTCAATGAAGGAAAATGGAACTCACATAGAATCAAGCTATATAAGCAAAATTGCAGGTATTCATTGTGAGTGCAATACAAAAGCCATGGATGCTAGTGGTGATAGCCCAAATGGAACATACAGCAAATAGCTTCAAATATTTACCAATCTGGATCAAGTGGAAGGTGGTACATTACTTATTGTTTCTCACAGAAGCAGGGAAGGAAAGAGAGCAAAGGCGAAAACACCAAAGATACATGGCTTATTATGTGGACTACTAGATAATAAAATTCAAGTTCACGTATGCTGTGTATCAGAGCTTACTTTCAAGTCCCTCATTGTCCCTTGATTGCTTCAAGGCCTCGTCTGCCCATTTCCTCACATCTGAGAGATCCGTAAACAAGTAAATATTCTACTCATAGACTACGTGTGGCCTACCAGGAAACACCATCCCGTAGTTTATGGCGGACTCTCGTAACAGTTTGCAGACTCCATCAAACTATTTTCCTCTGCCTAATGGCATAGCTGACTTCTGGAAAAGGTGGTTAGGCTGACCATCATAGAGAATCGGGCTCTGTGTGTCTTGGCCAACTCAAAAGCATGTTCCAAGTCCTAATCCAGTTTATAACAACAATCTGTGCGAGAGGGAACGCTTGACTGTTTTCTGCCTTCAGGTGTAATATGGTATGCTTTTTGTAGGTGCAACACTTTGCCCTCTGTCTCAGCAAACAGTGTTTCTTAAAGCCAGTCCCTTACAAACATAAATAAATTATCTCCTCAGCCCCTCAGATACAAGGATCTGGATATTTTCAGTTGAAGCCTGGTTTACTAATGTTTCCAGTCTCTCACAAAGAAGATGGTTTTGTTTTGACATCAGCACCAGTCACGAGTTTGCCTTTTAGCAGGCTAAGGCCATATCATTTTATACTCCCGCTGTAGATTCCATTACAATGAGCCTCCAATTACTACACAAGTTCAGTTGCATGGTCCATCAGTAAGGAAATCAAGTAATGTATTTTCTATCCCAAAGATTGCATGGTTTCCTCCTGGCTTGCTCAGCAATGCCCCTCAAGTAATTCCACTTATGATTATGTGGCTGATCCTCTCAACTGAGATTTGCCTTTTGCCAACTCATTGGTCACGTGCTCTTTACAAGGCTCACCCATATTAATGCTATGGCAAACCTCTATCTACCACCGTCAAAACTGTCCAGTTCAATAAAATGAAAATTAGACTTTTCTCCTTTGTAGATTAACACAGGCTGTAGATCTGATGTCGGGTGGGGGTTACCGCTTGCAGCAGGCCACACCTATAGAACTACCACTGTCCGGCACTAGGACCAGCCAGAAACTTTTCTAGCTAGCAGACCAACCTATAAAATGGGCAGCCCCTTCCCTTTTCAGTTCTTTTTCCCGCCATCGACCAATGAACGTTGGCCTCCAGAGACCACCGCAAGCTTCAGTCGACCACCATTTTGAGTTTTCTCTCAAATTTTCTTTCTCACCCTAGTTTTTAAACTTTTAGTTGATTCTTTTGTATGTCAAACCTGTCCTTTTCTAATCAGACCTCCAGGACAAATTGTACTTGTGGGAAGCAGCTCCTGGAAAAAGACAGCCACTTTGCCTCGTCCACTGCTTGGGCCTACCCATGACACCCAGACCTGCACCATCTTGTAAGGACTTCAACCGGCCACTCACCATTGCCAGCTAGCCCTTGAAGAATTACACTTACGGCAGAAGGTCGCCAGCATGGAATAGGAGCTGCAGGCCTGAAGTTCCTCTTCTTCTCTGGCCCTGTCTTCAGGGTCACAACTGTCCTCTGGGAGAAATCCAGTGGCAAACACATACACTGGAAGAAGGACCATTAAAAACACGCGTACTCATCACTCTCGTAGTCCCCACACAAGTCTAAGACCATTTAGGTCTGCCACCCCCTCGGGTGGCCTCTTCTGCCTCACATGCCCTATCCTCCAAAGGCTGCAGTTTGCAGCGCCACCAGCCAGCTTCTCCCTGTCGGGTGGCGGTACTTTGGGGCTGGTTCCTCCCAGTCCCACAGCTCCTGCTGTTCAGGTCCCTTCTAGTGGCAGGGCCGCAGTCAAGAGGCTCCACCGGCACTTCTTAGGCCAGTGCAGGTTCGGTGAGCTCCTGGTCAACCCAGATTACCCGTGTACCACCTGCTTCAGCACAGGTGACCTCCTCAATGGCCGAGGACACTGTGCCCTCCCTGGCATCACCCCCAGTTCATCTCAATGTCTCCTTCACCCGTCACCGACACCACCTCTCCAAGCAATGCTGGTTTCTCCTAACCTGGCACCTGCACCAGCCAGGCCTCTCCTCCCTCTGGCACCTGCTTGGCTGCAACCAGCACCTGTGCCGGCCCTCAACTAACACTGGCCCCTTGGCCTACACTGATGCTGGCTCCTCGACCTGCACTGGCGCCAATACTAACTCTACTGACGCCAGCGCTGATCCCACAACTGATGCTGCCGGGCTACCAGATGCCGGTGAGAGTAGACTGCTAGTGCTGTCATTCTGGGATTCTATGCAGGCACAGCTTGCACTGCCACAGGATCCCACCCCACACGGGCCTGCATGCCTGGCACTGCCACTGACGCTCCTAGGGACCCTCCCTGGTTCCACGTCAGCCAGCACCTTACACCCTCCCATTCATGCAGTGGACAAGGGGATTATCACCCGGACCGCCAACCCTGGGTAGAGTCCAAGGAGTCTGGTGATGATGAACGAGGGGCCTTCACCTTCCCATCCTCGGTGTCCTCAGATGGAGAAGAGTCCCCAAATACATTCCCAAGTCTCCCCAGATGACCTGTCATTTTGTGGGTCATGTCAGATGCAGTCTGCCATGGGCTTTGAAACTTAGGAGCTGGACCCTTTCCAAAGTCAGTTGTCCACCTACCTCAAGTTGCCAGACACTTCCCATTTGGTGGTGTGCCCTTGATAGACACTTTTGAGGATGCCACCATGGCAGCCTGGCATCGCCAAATCTCATTGTGGCTATGCCTAGGAAGGCAGATAAACTTTACAAGGTGCTGGTGGGCAAGCCAGAATTTGAGTTCCCTTCCTCCCAATAGGGAATCCATGAGACTGGATTCTTTGGCAAGAGGGCTTTGCCTCTGCCACCTTGGCCATCAGTACCCTTAACTATATGGCCACACATGATCCAGTACCAAGACGCCTTGTGGGAACAGACCTTGAGATGGTCAAATCATCGCCTGAAGTTCAACCTACACAACAGCTCATCCAGGCCATCAAATCGGGGTCAGACATCAGCTAACACCTCCTGTACTCCAGCCTACGATGTTGTAGATACCTCAGCCCAGGCGGTGGCAGTGGGCATATGCCTTCATTGGCACTCCTAACTGCAGATGTCAGGGTTTCCTTAGGATGTTCCGATGTGCATCCTGAATGCTCCTTCAGGGGGTATAAATTGTTCAGGTCTGACATTCAGGACATTTTGCCTGACCTACAAACCTCTGGACATACTGTAAAATTGGTTCACTGGCTGTATCATACCCAGCAAAATAGTGCTGCACAAGTGCCCTTTCATCGGGCAATCCATGGACCCTGACCCACCTCTAAGCCCGCCAAACGCAAGGCTTCCTCAGCCTGTCCACCCCTCTTCCTCCAGCAAGGGCTCTGAGGAGGTGGGGCAGCAACCCCTGATTCTGCCTCAGCTTGACTCCTTGCCTGCTCCCCCACCCAGTGGACCGGGCGGAGGCAGTAGGGGTCGTTCTCCTCACACCAGGACAGGTGGGTGGATATCACAAATGACAGCTGGGTGCTGCAACTCATAGGTCATGGCCACACTCTGGAGCTCATAGAGTGACCTCCAGAAAGACCCCCAGCCGTTTTGTCTTACCCCTCTCTCATCCCTGTTCTGTAGGAGGAAGTCCAGTCCCTGCCCTGAAAAGGGCAATAGAACCGTGCCAGAGGCCCAACAAGGCAGCGGGTTCTGCTCTCACTTTTTCTGGTTGCAAAAGGCACAGGCAACCTCCAACCCATTCAGAACCTCAGAGAACTAACCCTGCTCATCCAGTACAAAAGTTCCACATGGTTACTCTGCAGGGACTGCTGCTTCTCCTGAACAAACTGGGATTGGATATGCGCCTAGACATGCAGAATGCATATCTACTCATCAAGATTTGTAGCCCCACACAGGCAGTACCTCAGATTCCAGTTTCAGGAGGCACACTTCCAGTTCTGGGTCTTGCCCTTTGGCTTGTCCTCATCTCCCGGGTGTTCAGCAAGTGCCTGGCAGTAGTGGCAGTCTCCCAAGGAGATGGGGATTCTATGTTTTCCTTACCTGGATGATTGGCTACTCAAAGCCTCACCCAGGAGAGTCTAGCTCTCACCTTGGAACATACCATCTGTCTGTTCCAAGACCTGAGCATCACGGTCCGCTTGCCCAAGTCCATTCGAATGCCTGGCCAATGTTTCCAGTACATTGAAGAGGTCCTGGACATGGCACAGGGCATGGCTTTCCTTCCCTAGGACAGGGCGGACTATCAACTGGTTTAAATCCTACCTCATTGGCAGAACGCAGTCGGTGAGAATCCTTGATTCCATCTCCCTCCACTCCCCATCAACACTGGTGTCCCTCAGGGCTCAGTGCTTGGTCCCCTACTTTCTCCATTTTCCTTAATGATCTTCCCACAACCTGCTCATCCTCTTCTGTCCACATATCGCTGATGATACTGTTTTGTACAGTTCTGGCAAAAACCCTGCTGCTGTGCAAACCAGCATACAGCATGATTTCAACCAAGTTCAGCTCTGGTTTGCTTCTCACCAGCTTTTTCTAAACACCAGGAAGACAGTCTCAATGACCTTTGGCACCAGGCAGAGACTCTCTGGGCTCCTGGCCCTACCCACCTTCCACACCCTTGATGGGACCATCTTGGAGGCACCTCCTCATTCGATATCTTGAAGCTTGGCTGGACCAGCACCGAACTTCTCTGTACATACCGATGCTATCCTGAAGAAACTGTGCCCCAAGCTTTATGCTCTGTACAGGAATCAGAGTTGCATCCCGCTGACTGTGAGGCACGAAATTGTCCAGAAGATGATACTCCCCATCTTTGACTACTGCGATAGTCTATGGTGCTGCTCCCAAATCTTCCTGACCAAGTTGGACACATCTTTAACTCCTTCTGCCGGTTTGCTATCGACTTTCCTCCCCACCACTGTGAAGTCTATCGCTCTCTAACCTTCCTCATCTCTCACTGTCCCAAACTAACCTCCAAATTCTGGTTCAGGGGGCTCCTCCTATCTATCATCCTCTCTGTCCACTCCACCTCCCCCATCCACTCTCTCAGATCAGATGGACGCCTGCACCTTGACGGTCCTTGCTGCTCCACCCTCATAGGTCAGACTGGTTTCACCCATCATTTCCCTAAAATCTGGAATTCCCTCCCCGTGAAATATGACACCCTCCTCCAACTACTCCCTTACCTCTGCCCTACACAATTACCTTTCCTCAGCTGTTCCTGCTTTAACCCACCTTAATAACCTGTCCCCAGTTTCTGCCTTCCTACCATGACCCACCCCTGGCAGGGTTCTCAACATCCTGAAGGGGAAATAAGAAAATGGCTACCCTTCTCCTCATATTCAGTTCTTGCCCCCCTTCTCCACCTGCCCTTCTGGGTCACCAGTGTGCACAACCTAACCCCATCCTTGTTACTCCAACAGCATTTGTGTACTACCTCGAGCCTGCTCCTGGTACACTCATGCACTATAAATGGGTCTATAGCATTATTACTGTTTTGTATGTTCATATGTTCTTTTGTATGATTTTGGACATGTATTGTAATTTACCCAATGTTCCACTAGTGTTTATTGTACAATACCTTGTGTTCCAGCTGTTGCACAATCTTACAATGTTGTATTGTTTGTACTACCCACAAACTATTGTAACTGATCATCCTTGACAACCCTATGTAACCCTCCCCACAGGTTTCCATACATTGAGACTGAAAGCAGCTTGTTGTCTAGTGTGCCCTCCGGTGAAACATTTCAATAAATAAATCTCATAGCCCAGGCCAGGCTGGTGTTCCACAGCCACTATGTCTCCACTAGAGTTTTCTCCAGCTCCTGGGCATGATGGCAGCAACCATAGTCATGGCATCTCTGGCCAAACTTCATATGAGGATTCCCCAGTGGACATTGAGAGTGCAGTGGGGCCAACGTACAGACGACCTGGAACAGGAAGTCCTGGTCTCCTCTCCAGTGAAGAAGGTTCTCCTTCGTGGTGAAGTCCACCAACCTTCTCAGAGGGGTTCCCTTCACTGTTCCCTCCCTCAGCAGATTCTGACCACAGATGCCTCGGAGGTGAGCTGGGGTCACATCTGGGCCCACACCAAACACGGGATGGGGTCCCATCTGGAGTCTCTCTACACATCAGTATCCTGGTGAAAAGGGGCTGTGCTGTACACCCTCCAGGCCTTCCAGACTCAGCTATCCCTGGGCCTTCTGCTGGTGCAGATGGAGGATATGACTGTCGTCCATTGCATAAACAAGCAGGGAGGTACTCACTCGCACCTTCTGCAGGGAGTCAGTGAGAGTCTGGCATTGGGCTCTGGACCATGGCCAAGATCTGTCAGCCGTTCATGTCCCTGGTGTACAAAACATCCTGGTGGACGATCTGCGTGGTCCAACTCAAAGACACACAAGTGGGAGCTTCTGACCTTGGTTGTCAAAGACCTCTTTGACAGATGGGGCTGTACAGAGCTGGACCTTTTAGCGTTCTTACTCAAAGCAAAACTGCACGTTTTTGCTGGCTAGATCCAGGGCCTGGAGTTTTCTGGCGAGGCGCATTGTCCCTCTCTTGGAAGGGAGGTGTCTGTATGCCTTCCTTCCCTTCCCCTGCTTCATAGGGTGCTAGTCACGCTACAAATGGAAAGAGCCCACGATGATCCTCATCGCCCCTTTTGGCCTTGTCAGATTTGGTTCCCCTTACTACAGCAGCTGGCAGTGGAACCACCAGTCCCCCTTCCTCTGTGAACCGGCTTGCTCTCCCAGAACCGAGGTACCCTGGTCCATCCAGACCTCAAGTCCCTGCACCTGCACGCCTGGCTTCTGAGGACATAGACATGGCCCAGTTTGGGGTGTTTCCTAAGGTGGCTTGATGTTCTGGTGGCGGCAGCCTTCCACCAGGGCCACTTATTCCATGAAGTGGAAGTGTTTCTTGCTATGGGCTGATTTACACCAGCTGGACCCTTCATCTGCCCTGTCAATCAGGTCTTGGGTACCTACTGTCCCTTTCAGACTCTGGTCCAGGGTACTCCTCTCTTAAGGTGCATATGTCTGCCATCTCTGCTTTCCATGTGCCCATTGATGGCTATATGGTGGCACAATTGGAGGTGTCACATACTTTTTGAGAGGCATCCTTCATCTGAGCTTCCTGTCCGCAGTCCTGTCCCTCCATGGGACTTCAATTTTGTACTGTAAAAGCATTTGGCTCCTTTTGAGTTTGGCGTGACTTACGCGAGCTATGCTTTCTGTCATGGAAAGCATTATTTTTAGTTGCCATTACTTCTGCTCAAAGGATTTCCGACCTCCAAGCACTCATGTGTGAGCAACCTTATTTGGTTTTCCACAAAGGCAGAGTATCTTTCAGTACCAATCCTAAGTTTCACCGAATGTGGTGTCTGAGTTTACCCTGAATCAAACCATCCACCTGCCTGTTTATTATCATGAACAAGCCTGTCCAGGGGAAGCATTGGGCCACATGGATGTGCATAGAATTTTAGGTTACTATACACACCGCACCAAGGACTGCAGGAAATCCAAACAGCTGTTTGTTTGTTTACCCCCTGGGAAAGAGGGCATTCCTGTTTCTAAGCAGTGTCTGTTCAAATGGTTGACCAACTACATTACGTATTGGTACAGAAAATACTGTAAGGAACTTCCTGGGATGTTAAGGGCCATTCCACCAGGGTATGGCTTCTTCAGCTGCCTGTTTCAGGAATGTCTCAGCTGCAGAGATTTGTGCACTGGCCACTTGGAGTTCTGTCCACACCTTTACCAAGCACTACAGTCTGGACATTGCCTCTAGATGTAGGGCCAACTTCAGTCCAGTGATTCTTCAGGGCTTACTTTGTTAGGCTTTTGGTTCCTACCACCCAAACTGGCTTCATATGTCAGAACTACTTCAGACTCGTTCTATAGGTGTGACCTGATGCAAGAGATACCCATAACATCAGATAGTACAGTTGCGGAAGAATGTACTGTAACAATAGATCTTGAGAGGATCTCTTGCAGCAGGTCATGCTTTCCCTAACTCAACAGGAATCTTTCTGTAATCTGTGGATTTTTCTTTCCTTCCATGTTGCCAGCAACCTTTGGTACTTCCTCGGTTCCTCAGCAGGAGCCTTGTTACTCTGGTCTCCGTGGGAGAACTGAGAAGGAGTGGCGGCTGCCCACTTTTATAAGTTTGGGTGAAATTGGAGTGGGTGGCCCCAGTTAGACTGCTAGCTAGAAAAGTTTCTGGCTGGTCCTAGTGCCTGACGGTGGAAGTTCTATATGTGTGGCCTGCTGCAAGAGATCCCCTCACAGATCTACTGTTACAGTAAGTTCTTACGTAACTGTACTTTATGTAAATCTGATGCTGCTCAGCTTGGACTCCAGAGTACCCCATGTTCTGTAACCAGTGTCTTGAGTGTATTACAGGGCTTATGTCAGGTCCAGTCTTTCTACAGCTGAAGCCCTTGACACATTAGATTATAGCATTTGCCAAGTTGCAAGGATGCTGGCTTCTCCAGAAGTTCTCAGTGGTTAAAATTTTTTGGGTTTGGCCACCCAGATGGCCTAGCAGCAGCGAATTAATCTGCTGTACAAGAAACCCAAATTTGGGAGCAAGCTCAGGTTGTCACGCTGGGGGCAGGCCTGGCGGAGAGGCAGGCCTGGCTGCAGCAACTGCCACTCAGCAGTGCGCTGTGGTTGAGGAAGGAAGGCACTGGGCACAGGTGCCACAGCGACCCCTGCTGTGGGCCAGGAGAGCTTGCTTCCTCTGCATGATGTTTCTGCGTACCACCGAGCTTGACAGATACTACATCCATGCCTGGGGAGGTAGGAGGAACCAGGAAGAAAACCGGGATAAAATTCCCAAGGATGTCTGTATGACAGCCTGGGCTCCAAGGGCTTCTCTGGGTCCTAGTGCCAGCCAGCACTGGATCTTAATCCACATAGTGAACTACCTCAGAGAGAGAAGGATGGCCTGCCCTGATGCCCCTGCCACGGGGACAGACCTTGGAAACCACCGGCTTCTCTGGGTCCTAGTGCCAGCTGACAATGGATCCTAATCCACACAGTGAACTGCCTCGGAGGGAAGGACAGCCCCTGGGGCCCCTGCCACGGGGATGGACCCTTGGGAACCATCGGCTTCTCTTGGTCCTAGTGACAGCCAGCACTGGATCCTGATCCACACTGTGGACTGCCTGGGAGGAAAGGACGCCCCACCCCACCCACAGAGCCCCTGCCATGGGGACAGACCCTTGGGAACCAACACACTGAGCTATGCCTTAGGAGGACAGGGGCTAAACAAGGCCTGACTAGAGTATATCCATGTGAACAGGGTATAAAAATCTTTGGGTTGAGGTGGAAGTCCCAGAGTATAGAAATAAATTGACTTAAGATAGTTAACAGAGCTATAAATGAGCTGGCCTATAAATGCAGTGACACGGCTGCTGCTCAGGGCTTTGGCAACCCAGGATCTTGAATGAACACGGTTGGGGAGGGGGACTGCTCCCTAGCAGATGCACTCCTTCTCCATGGAGTGTTGATTCCAGTATGCCTGTCTCCACTGTAGCACTGCCACCTGGGTGACCACAGGTGGAAGTGCAGTCTGCAGTGGTTGGAGATGAAAGCATTTTGACTGTCTCTGCATGGTACCATGCACATTGGCACAGTTATGCCCTCTCTACTGTCATGAGGAGGGAGAAAATCGGGGAATACTTGGCCTGCCAGAATGACTCTCAGTACACTTTGGTCCTGCACAGCCTCCTGTGACCGTCTCTCATATGTGCTTTGGGGAGAATCTGCCTCAGGAGGGCAAGCCATGGAGATGGCTCACTGACCCAGCTTGTCATCTTTTGTCACCCCAATATGGCAGTGCATGTGTTAACAGTAGATTCTGTCAAAGCTAACAAGAATGGTCAACAGTGTAGAATACTGTGTTAAACTGCGGCAGGGTCCAGATAGCTAAGCTGGCAGATGCAGTTCAGTGTAGGGTGTGCAGAGTAATGCACCTACAGGGCCAGAAATAGAGAATGGGTTTGTAAATTAAATTGTTGCATATTTGAGGTGGCAGAGCAGTAGAAGGACTTGGCAGCTATAGACTTGTCTTTGAAAATGTCCAGACAGTGCTCAGCAGCAGTCAGCAGTGCCAACAGAATGCTAGGTTCTATTGCAGGGAGTAAATACTGTAGTAAAGTATGTGATAATGCCACTATACAGGGCACTGGTTAGACCCCATTTGGAGTATTGTGTGCTGCATGGGCACTGCATCAGAGAAAGGGCGTAAAGGAGCTGAGAAAAATACAGGCTGGAGCAACAAAGATGATTAGGAACTGGAAAGATGCTGCATAAAGTAAGATTCGGCACTTGTTTGCTCTCCCTAGAGAAAAAGGAGTTAAAGGGACAGTACGATGGAGGTATACAGCAATAGACTAGAACAGAGGATTCAGCAGGCATAAGGATAGCAGAGCCAGGAGGTACATGTTCAAGCAAAGGGGACACAGGAGGGATGTATGAAAACACTTTTGTCACCCAGAGAGGAACAGGATTGTGGAACACTTTATCAGAGATGACAAGGGCAGATGATGTTCAGAGTGCAGTGTTCCTATTCATGTAGAATGCTGTGGTTTACGACATCTCTTGTAAGCGGAGTACCGTGCATGTACAACTGATCCACCCATAGTGAGCCCTCCCTACCCATCTCAGCCCTGCTACCTCCCCACTCAGTCTTAAAAGTCCCTTTCTCTGCCAGCGGTCGGTCCTCAGTAGTTAAATTACTAACCATCCAACGTAGCATGTCAGTAGTAAGTACTCATCCTTTCAGTCTCGCTGCCGGGCTTGAATGCCAATAATCTCTCCCAGAAGTGCTTTGCTGTAGTCAAGCACCGTTATTCAAGCCAGATGGTGAAACTTAAAAGAAAGGATGAATATCAGCGTGCTGCTGTGGACAGCTAGTAGTTTAAAACTACTATGGCTCAACTATCAGCAGGGAAAGGAACTTGTAAAGATTTGGTGAGGAAGGATTGCCATGCCGAGATAAGTTTTGGGAGGGCGGTGCTGGACTCTGGCCTTCAAATTCAGGGACACCTGTGGAACATGAAGATAAGTAGTAGTAGTAGTAGTAATACGCTAGTAGATTTTATTTCTTTATGGCACCCTTCCTCAGAGGCTCAAGGTACAAGTATAACAAATAGAAACATTGTAGCAGCAAATGTAAGACAGGTAAAATATTGCATCCTAATTAAATCAATAACAAATGTAAATAAAATCTCACCATACTGAGATAAAAATTTCAGCAGCTATCTAAAAGCATGCTGGGATGGCATTAGGGCCTCTAACTTCCCATAGGCCTGTACAAAAGGGGTTATAAGACCCTTTTAAAGGCCTTCACCGAGGGGTCTCCTCAGGGTCTTTGGGAGAGAATTCCAAAGGACCAGAGCTGCGACCTCAAAGGTCCTGTCCCCAGAGTTTGAGCTAGCCTTGGGAACCAACCAGGAGGCCTTCCTTAGTGAAGTGGAGGGGCACGGGCATGTGAGGTGAAGATCACTCTGGTAACCTGGGCCCAGCCAATGCAGGACCTATAAGTTAGTAACCCAACTTTATAGGAAATTTGTCACTTAACCAACAACCAGTGCAGTTCATGCAGTATCAGGGAATGATGAGTCAACCCGAAAGGCCAGTCAGCTTAGTAGCCGCTTATGCACCAACTGCTGGCATTGCAGTGTACTCACTAACCCTAAGGAATAGCATTATAGTAGTCCAGACACAAGGTCACAAAAGCATGCATGAGTGAGGGCAAGTCATCCAGAGGATAAGGGATCTAATCTAGCTGATGTTCCTGAGATGGTAAAACCATTCCAGGCTACTGCCGACATCTTAGCCTCAAATGTCAGCCCCTCATCCAGAATGACTCCCAGATTTCTCACCTTTGCTGCCAAAAGCCTCCTCTCGGCGGCAGCCACTCTTTCCAGCCATGTCAGCTCAATCACCAGTACGTCAGTTTTATCTGGGTTAAGTCTCTGCCAGCTTGTTACATCCAGTCTTGGTATCTCGATCTCCTCAGCCTTAGCAGCAGGCTCCCGAGGCATCTTCCTCTATGCCTGAACCTGTTCTCCATCAATCGGGAAGGTTCTCCAGCCCGACTTTCAGTCCCTGCACTGGCAGCCTGGTTCCTGAGCGGCTAGATTTCCAGGCTTTGGGTCTCTCCGAAGATGTCCTCTGTGGCGTGGAGGCATCTCGAAAGGAATCGACCAGGAAATATTATGCCTTCAAATGGAAGAGATTCTCCATTTGGTGTCGGGGCAAGGGGTTGATCCCTTTGTCCTGTCAGTGGCTAGCATTCTTGATTACCTTTGGTCACTCTCAAGTTGGGCCTTTGGGTCAGTCACCCTTAAAGTTGCACCTGGCAGCCATCTCTGCTTACCAGGCGCAGGCTGGTCAGCAGTCGGTGGTGCAGAAAAAGTGGTCTGGTGCTTTTTAAGGGCCTTGACTACATTTCCCTCCAGTGCATGAACCACCACCACCACCATGGAATCTGTTGCTGGTTTTTGGCAAAGCTCATGGGCAAGCCATTCGAACCAATGGATAGGTGTGACATGTTTCACCTGTCGTGAAAGACCACCTTCTTGGTGGCTATCACGTCAAACAGAAGGATCAAGTGAGCTCCAGGTGCTTTGTGGAGTCTTCTTACTTTGTCTTCCACAGGGACAAGACTGTCCTGTGCCCCAACCGAGTTCCTTCCAAATGTTGTGTCGGTTTTCACCTTAACCATGTGATTAATCTGCCAGTGTATTTTACCAGCCACACCTGGAGGCTGAGCACAGGCTCCATACTCTGGACCTGAGGCAAGTGTTTGCTTATTACAAAGAGCTCATGGCTAGAGTTCAGGAGAGGTCTGGCCAGCTGTTTGTCACCTACACTGAAGCTGCACCTGGAGACCTGCAGCCAAGTGGGCAATTGGCTGGTGGATTGTATCCTGCATTAATCTCTGCTATAGGTTGACAGGTGGATCTCCTGTAGGGCTAAGGGCTCATTCCACCCGTCATACCGCTGCGTCGGTGGTTGCTTCCAGGGGCGTCCCTATCCAGGAAATCTGAAGGCTGCTACCTGAAGGTCAACACACATCTTCATTTCCCATTACCACATTGACCTTGAATCATGCCAGGATGCTGGTTTTGGGGCCTCAGTTCTCCAGTCTCTGTTCACTAAGTAGGAGGATGTGCCTTTCCTCTCTTTTCCCAGAGAACTGCTAGGTGTCTGCCAGAGGTGCGGATAGAACATCATATCCACGTCCCTAGAAAAACAGGTTACTCAACTGTAACAGTAGATATTCCACGGAGATAATCTCTTGCAGCTGGTAAAGGGGTCCTGCCAGGCGCTCTCTGCACAGCAGCTGTCTTCCAGCAGCCTTTGCCTGGGGCCGCCCACATGATATCATCATCCTGCACCTACAGTATATGAGTGGGTGGCCACAGGCATCCTCAGTTCATTTTTACGCTCTTCAGCTCACACGCAGTTTACCTTTCTGGTACCTGCAGATCTTACTTGAGAGGGTTCCTTTAGTAGGTCATCACATATAGAACTGGCGCCACCTGGTGCCTGGCCGCATGGCAGATTTTTCTAGTAATACCTGATGAGGGACCGCCCACCCAGCGTCGCGTGACGTGACGGCGTGACCTGTATGTAGTGGGGCGGTCCCCACTCTACCCTCAGTTCTTTCCCACCGTCGCCTCATGTTCAGTCACATTGCAGACTTCCATATAGCGAATCGTCGTGAAAGTGTCCCGCGCCGGAATATCCTTGCAATTTTTCCAACTTTTCATGTTACTTATTGATGTCTTCCCAAGAAGTGCTCGTCCTGTGTACGCCAGATCCCGCACAAAGACAGTCACCTCAAGTGCGTCCTCTGTTTAGGGCCGGACCATCCGGTCTCCTCCTGCCCTGAGTGCCAGACCTTTAACCAGGCCATAAAAGAGAGGAGACAGCAGGCTTTGGAGGCCCATCTGCTAAAAGTACGTCTAGTTTCCCTGAGAAGAAGATGGATCGGCTTAGACATTTGTTAATCTGAAAGGCTTCTTCTTCTTCTAAAAACATAAGGAGAAATCTAGGGAGCAGGAGCGCCCATGGACGACGCCAGGCCCTCGATGACCAAGGCCCAGCAAGGACGGTAAGTCTGGCAAATCTACAGTGGATCAGTTGGCGTCGGCCCTCCAACGACTGCACTGCCTCAGCTGATAAGTCGCCCCCGACTCTTCCGCGCGTCTGGCGGTGGCGGTGAACAACTACCCATGCTGTGGGTACTTGCCGGCACCAGTTGATAAGCGGCTGGGGGCTCCTCCCCGACTGCCTGACTCCACCCACTAAGTCGGCTGTCCCGGACGACCGCATGGGTGCAGTTCCCCGTCTGGGCCTGACGGCGCCTCACCCGGCATCTGGCAGAACCAGAGGGAGAAAGCCCCTCCTCCTCCTCCTCCTCCTCCTCTCCTCCTTCCTTGCCTGTACCCTCCAATTCCCGGGCGGGTGCCTCCGCAGATGACACGGAGAGCCCCTCGACTCTGTTGATGCCTCGGGTCTGCTCCATTTTCCCTCTCAGGGTCAAGGAGAAGGAGGTTCCTCTTCGCCATCAGGCCTTACTGTAGAGGCCCTCCTCCACCTTCTGGCGAGCTTCTGGTGCCTCCAACGCTGGTTGTCCCAACAACAGTCCCACAGCCAGGACTGGTTGTCCAGCCTCTGCCTGTGGCCCTGACACCTGATCAGGTCCCACTGCCAGGGCCCCTTCGTCCGGCGCCGGATCGGGTGGTGCCAGTTCCGACGTTGATTCCCCTGACATGGGCTGTCCTGACGCCCTAACCCTCTGCCGATTTGATACAACAGCGGGACCGGACATGGTACCACCGACACAGATCTGACAATGGGATTTATACCAGACCCCGAACTGTCCCACATTACCCGCAAGGGTATCCGGGGCTACTACCTGGGGGCCCCACTCTGATTGAGTAATTTTGGGCAGTTCTACCCTTGATCCAATCCCTCACGTGAACTTTCAGGGATTCCAGGTTCATTACCCTCCACTGGTTACTGCTCCTCCTCCTCAGCCTCTGCCTGCTCCACCACCCCCCTCCGGTTACCCTGGATTTTAAGGCTTTAATCCAGTCTTGGTGGCAGGGGCACGGTCGAGTTGGTCTCGGACCTGGAGACCAGACTCCACAACCACGGTCTCCCAGGTCTCCTCTCCCGAGCAGTTCTTCCATTACCACTGTCCATGCCTCAGGGAAGACTCACAGGACGTTTCCTTCTGGATACCAGACATCGTCCTGTCAGGGGCAGGCGATTCTTTAGAGGAGGTTCGGAGGACCCGCAAGACACGAAGGCAAGGATCTCAAGTCTCCACCAGAGGACCCTGCCTTTTCAGATCTGTTGAGGTCCATGAAGGATTACTTGACTGGGAGTTGGAGGAACAGGACCCTATGAGACAGAGGCTTGCGGAGCATCTCGACCTAGAATCTCTGTCTCCGATCCCCATCCCTCCCTGGATGGTACCTCACCACTACCATCTGGCAGATGCCTCATACCCTCCTGGCTGTCCCCAAATGGGTGGACAGGCTTTACGAGTGCCGAGGATGCCCAGTTCTTGAAAGGTTCATCCCAAGGCTGACTCTGTGGTCATCTTGGCGGCTCATGATCGCTCCTCAACACCAAAGCACATGACCACCTCTCCTCCTGGACGAAGAGTCGAGGCAGATGGACCAGTTCAGAAAAAAGATATACCCGTCAGCCATGTGCGCCTCTTCGCCCCCTCAGTTCACGTGGCCCACATGGTGTCCCATCAAAGGCTACCTTGGCCAGGCTAGAAGCATGAGTCCAGTCCATGGACCCTTCACCTTTGAAGGAGGAACTTGCCAAGGATCTCCACCTCTCCAAAGTTTCATGTAGGTGTGCCTTCACGTGCCACTTATGACTCCGTCAGCTCGGTGGCTCGTACCTCAGCAACTGCCGTTGCCCTTAGGCGGCATTCCTGGCTTTGCCTTTCTGGACTTGCCATCGAAGTCTAGTCGGCGATTCAGGATGCCCCTTTCAGGGCTTGGTACTTTTGGTGGGGACACCAAAGACATTATCACAGACCTACAGGACAGGGGCCTTGCACTTAGGTCTGTGAGGTCAATGTACTGATCGGGCTCCCAACAGCAGCAGCAGCCCTTTCGGAAAGGACCTGGAGGCAGAGAAAGAATGCTCAGCGTGCCACCAAGGGAAGCGTAAGGCACGGGTACAGCCACCCTTCCTGCCTCCAAAATCAGAGACATTCAGGAGGTCCTCCCCTGAACATCCTGCCACTTCTTGACTCCCTGGCCCCACTGCCTCCTCAGTCTCATGATGGGGAGCAGGTGGGGAGGTTTGCCTGCTACATGCAGGAGTGGAGGCGATCACCTCCGACTAATGGGTCCTGCGATTAGTGTCCGTCGGACACACCATAGAATTTCTGGAAATCCCTCCGGAAACTCTACCACAGAAGTCCTCCATTCTCGGGACCAGGCCCTCCTAGTTCGCGAGGAGGTAAACTCGCTCTTGCTCAAAGAAGCAACCGAGTGGGTCCCTTCGGACAAAGGGTAAGGGATTTTACTCCCACTTTTCCTGGTTAAAAAAAGACTGGAGGCTTCAGACCCATACTTGACCTAAGTCAACTAAATCAGTTTGTCGAGTACAAAAATTTCGAATGCTGCGCTCCAGAGCCTCCTTCCCTTCTGATGGAGAACCACTGGCTCTGTGCCCTGGATATGCAGGGACGCCTACCTGCACATCCCATCTTCCCCAGCCACCGCCGATTCTGCTTTCATTTCCAAGGGAAGCACTTTCAGTTCGAGCTCTCCTTTTGGTCTGTCTTCGCACCACGGGTTTTTACCAAGTGCCTGGCAGTGGTCAGCGGTGTCCTAACACAGGGGTATTGCGGTTTTCCCTTTCCTGGACAATTGGTTGATTTCAGCCCCATCCAGGGATTCTTTGTTGGAGACTCTTACCTTTACCCTGGACTTTTCAGCAGACTAAGGATCACAATCAGTGTTCCCAAGTCATCCTTATCCCTGCTCAGAGACTTCAGTTCATTGGGGCAGTCCTGGATACAGTCCAGTGCAGAGCCTTCCTGGCTCCAGACAGGGTGGAGACACTTATCTGTCAGGCCTCCCAAGTGGCCTCCCACAGAACCATCCCAGCTCGGGAGGTCTTGCACCTTCTGGGCCTGATGGCGGCCTCCATCACAACTGTTCCCCTAGCAAGACTTCACATGAGGATCACTCAGTGGTCATTGTGGGTGCAGTGGGATCAGCTCCTGGGCGACCTGGATCATCCGGTTCCGTCTCCTCTGCAGTTCAGAAAGAATTGCAGTGGTGGATGGATTCTGTAATCTTTCTGTGGCACTTCCCTTTCAGAGCCCTACACCACTAGCTACCCTCACCACGGATGCCTCGAATATGGGGTGGGAGCCCATCTCTGGGAGCACCAAGCCCAGGGACTATGGTCCGCTTGGAGACTCCTTTGCACATCAATGTTCTGAGCTGAGGGCGATCCTGTATGCCTTACAGGCCTGTCAGACCCTACTTCCAAAGGGATCACTGCTAATCCAAATGGACAACATGTCGGTAGTTTGGTATATCAACAAACAAGGAGGAACCCGGTCGTACTCCTGTGCAGGGAGGCAGCGCTGGTGGAACTGGGCAGTCCAGCACCATCTGGTCCTCACATTCGGTGTTTTAAACGCCCTGGTGGACTATCTCAACAGATCTTGAACCCTAGCTCACAAGTGGAACTGCATCGAAGTGGCGGAGTCCATCTTCCAACGCTTGGGGCATCCGAAATCGACCTCTTCACCACCGAATCCAATGCAGAGCTTCCCAGCTTTTGCTCGCTCGTTCCAGGGCATGGTGCTTTCTGGAGTAACGATTGTCTCTATCTTGGACAGGGAAATTTTGTATGCATTCCTCCATTTACCATTCTGCAGAGGGTCCTTCTCAAGCTTCAGGCGGAGAAGGCAAGGATGATCCTCATCTCTCCTCTCTGGCCGAGACAGATCTGGTTCTCACTGCTGCAGCAGCTTTCCAGGGAACCACGGTTCCACTTCCAGTGACTCATGACCTCCTGACCCAGGATCAGGTCCCACTGTTGCACCTGGGGCTCAGGACCCTGCATCTCCATACGTGGCTCCTGCAGACATAGCGATCTCCAGTTTTGGGGTTTTTCCAGGGTTGCTCAAGTCCTCATTGAGGCTAGAAAGCCTCACCCATTCCACTTATGCCATGAAGTGGAAGCAGTTTTCCATTTGGCGACCCTCAGGGTTGGAACCCTTCTCTTGCTCGCCCCCACAAGTCATGGAGTACCTCCTTCAGTTATCAGACTCCGGGTCTGTCCTACTCTTCTTTGAAGGTCCATATCTCAGCTATCTCAGGCTACCACGAGCTAGTGGATGTTAAACCCATGGCTCAGTTGGAGGTCTCAAAACCTTTCTGAATGGGGATTCTACCTGAACGCCCCATCTGCAGCCCAACTCTGCCTTGGGACTTGAACTTCATCCTGAAAAGCTCACCCTTCCTCCTTCGAGCCGGCTATGAGCTGTGATTTATGCCCTGTCTTGGAAGGCACTTTCTTTGTGGCTGTCACGTCAGCCTGAAGGATTTCGAGCTTCATGTTCTAGTCTGCAAGGACCCCTATCTGATTTTCCATAGGGACCAGGTGGCCTCAGAACACATCCAGTTTCTTCCCAAGGTGGTGTCAGAAGCCACTGAATCAATTAGTAGAGCTTCCGGTATTGTCTGCCCTCTCTAACAGAGGTGAGGCACTCCTTCATACGATGGACGTCCCATCAGATTCTCGGTGTTACACCCACCAGACCAAAGAGTTCCGCTTGCAACCAGTTGTTTGTTTCTTCACCAAGATTGAAGGGCAAACGTTTCTAAGCAGGGCCTGTCCAAGTGGTTAGGCAACTGCATTAGATTCTGTTACCAGAAGTATGAAAAGCCTCTGCCGGGTTCTATCAAAGGTCATTCTACTAGGGGCATGGCTGCCTCCACAGCCTCCTACGGAATGTTTCTGCGGTCAACATTTGTGCTGCCACTACTTGGAGTTCTGTCCATACCGTTACCAAGCATTACAGTCTGGATTGCTTCTAGGCGGAGGGCTGGCTTTGGCCTGCAGCCTGCAGGGCCTTCTGTCCTAGACTGGGTCCATTCTGGATTCCAGTTTTTCTGTTGGAGTTAGTTTTACCTCCCTAGTTTCTCTCGGTCTCTCCTTGGAGGGACTGCTTGGGACTCTGTCCTATATGTGATGACCTACTGAAGGAACCCTCTCGAAGCCAGATAGTACAGCTGTGTAGGAACTTACCGTAACAGTAGATCTTGAGGAGTTTCCTCAGTAGATCCTCATTCCTCCTTCCACTCATTTTCTGTTTTTACAGGGACTCCAACCCGTTCGCTGCTGCTGTCAGGCCTCTTCCTGGCTCCGGCGGAGAACTGGGGCGGGCGTGGGACCACCCACTATATACAGTCACGCTGACGCCAGGTGGGCAGTCCCCATCAGGTATTGCTAGAAGTCTGCCGTATGCCCGACACATAGGACGCCAGTTCTATATGTGATGACCTACTGAAGGAACCTCTCGAAGATCTACTGTTACGGTAAGTTCCCACGTAACTGTACTTTCTTCATCGACAAGACCTGGAACCGAGAATGGTGTTTTTTGTTTTTTTTCACCATTCCCACCATCATCAATGACACGAACACAGGATTTTTCTTTGTCGAGGACACTGCCTACCCGTCATCAATGCTGTTTGTACTTGAAAATCATTTACAGCCTTCTTTGTTGACGAGATTCCACCCTCATCTCACGGTCACTGCTATTGGTGACTCTACATCAGTTTCTTTGTCGACGGTGCATGAACTAACAATCCTTTACATATTTGCAAGACATGGAGCAGTACTCCTTGTCCTCCTCATTATTGCTTTCATTGACGGGTCACTGCTACCAGTGTACGCGTCGACAGTGCACCACCTTTGCTCGACGGTCACTGCTCCAAGTGACTCACCATTGACTTCTTGTCGACAGTGCTTAAACTAACAATCATTTAAATATCAGTGAGATGTGGAGTAATACTCCTCATTCTCCTTCAGGTTACTCTTGTTGACAGCCACAGCTACCAGTGTACACCATCAATGGTGCACCATAGGATGACTTCCTTATCAACAAGGCTTCAACTCTCGCCGACGGTCACTGATCCAAGGGACTCACCATCAACTTTTGTCAGTGGTGCTTCAACTAACAATCATTTAAATATTGGCGAGATGTGAGCAATACTCCTCACTCTCCTCATAGTTGCTCTCTTCAGCCACTGCTACCAGTGCAACTGTCGATGGAGCACCACTAACCGACTTCCTCATCAGCGGTCACTGCTCCCGGTGTCTCACCCTCGACTTCTTCATCGATGGTGCTTGAAATAACAAACTTTTACATTTCAGCAGGACATGGAACAGTACTCCTTGTCCTACTCAAGGTTGCTGTCCTCGATGGCCACTGCTACCCGCACACCATCAACATTACATCATACTTTGGCTTGCTCGTTGACTAAGTTGCAACCCTGCGTTGATGACCACCATCAACAGTGCACCACATGATGGGTTCTTTCTCAACACAGCTGTCTACTCTGTGGTCGATAATGCTCTTGAACTCTCTTCTGGCCACCAAAACTTATGTGGCTTTATTGGCTTCATCATCGACGATCACCCGTCCACCAATGGGCTTGTCGTGGATTATTGCCTTCTTGTTTTTCCTTGTCCTCCTTTTCAGTCAGGGACACGGATTTCCTTCCTCAGCCACTATGCTTCACACAGTGTTTCAGGTAATGCAAGGCTCTCAACCTTCGAACCCTAGGGACAGCATTCACCTCTCACGCTCTCCCACTCCTCCTCCACACAGGTTTTCAGGCCGACAGGAACCTTCCCTGCAGCTTTCCCTAGTCTCTCAAGACTGAGGAGGAGTCAGAGGTTTCTTTCTCAGAAGCGGTTCTCATCCCCTTCTGTGACTTACACATATTTCTCATTACTTGAGGATGCTGTCCATCATGCTGCAGCTCTCCTCCTGATGATCCATCCTTCCAGGCTGCTCCTCAATATGGTCTTGACTGCTTGGAACCAGCTATCAGCGGTCCATGCAATATCTGGAAGGACGAACTGCTGATACCACTTTCTGGTGGACCACCCTTCATCTCAGGGGCCCAGACTCGATTCAGTGGTCATCAGTGCAGCTCATGATCAACACCCTGTAGCATATGAGCTCACTGCCTCTCAGTAAGGAGTCCTACCTCGAAAAGAAGGTACATCAAGCAAGCACTCTGACTTTGTGACTACCTTCTGATGAGCCATATGGTCAAGTACCAACACTACTTTTGGATCCTCAGCTTTTGATAGCCTCAAAAGCCTTGTCTTTCTCAGGGAATAAACTGCATAATAATTTTACTGACAATTCTATTTCCAGATGCTAACTCTACTCTGGATATAATGTGGATCATGCTACGGACATCTAGTGTGTGACTTTACCCAAACGGGCAATGTGAACATATTGAACGCACTGTTTTTATGGCTCAAAAGATTTTTGGCTTAGAAACCCAGACCATTCTGGAAGAACTCAAGCATCGGGTAAGGCTTTACACACAGTACATGGCATGTCTTACTTGTCACGCTCCATCGGCCCTGCCCTGTTTCCAGTCTTCCTCCAAAGCATAGGGGAACTAAGGGAACCTTACAGGTCTGCCCCTATGGACATCCTCAATTTCAGAACACGTCCAGAAATACTACCTCTACATTCAACGGCTCTCGACTCGTGCCGCCGGTGCTCACACCAGCCGACCACAATTTACTCCAGTGGGCTTTTACCGATCCTCTTCATCCAAGTTTCAGTAGCCTTGGGTGATCACATTGCCCACATTTACAGGCCTGGCAAATGAGTACCGAAACGATGTGATTTTGACATCGCCAAAAGAAGGGCATCCGGAGCTCACCTCCGCCCTCCCCTTTCCTCCCATTTTGTATCTTACCAGAGAATCATATACCCATTTTCAGAAAGGAACTTTTTTCCTTAATCCTGCAAAGGTGGTCACCACAGTTCCCCTGTCAGACCAACATTACCACTTTCATGCCCCTACCTTTGAACCTTTGTCCACCCTAAAGGTCTTTACCACATGTATCCGTGACAGCTGCACTGTGATGAGCCAGACTCTTCGTGTCCCCTTGCCTGCATGAATGGCAAATCAGTGCAGCTTCAGGGGTTCCCTGCGGTCCTCCCTGCCTGCCAACCCCATCTATTCCAGCACTTCAGAATAGTGGTTCACTGGCCCAAGTCAAGTTGGGGCCTGGCTTAGCAGCTCAAGTACATAGGAGCCGTGCTGGACACCATTGTGGGAAGGGCATTTTTGTGCTAGACTATGGTCAGAACGAACTTCTGTCCCTGGCTTTCCTTTTCCTATGGACACAAACTCTGGCCTGCCAATTCTTGTGTCTTCTATGACATATGGCCATGACCATCCCTATTGTCTCCCAACAAGGCTTCATATGCCAGCCTGTCCAGTTGACCCGGTCTCGCAATAGAGGCAGCAAATAGGTACCTTCAAGTTTCATGTTCTGTTCGCTCTTGACCTCACGTTTCCCTGTACTGGAGGACCCATCGCTTTCACTTCATTCAAGGTGCCCTTTCAGTCCCCACCTCCACACACCCACCTGATGTGAGGCGTCCCCGCCAGAGACTGCTAGCTAGAAATTTTTCCATGGGGTCCTGACTGCCGGCTTCAGTCCTATTTATAATTACCTACTGCAAGAGCCTCTCTCGAAGATCTACTGTTACAGTAGTTCTGCGTAACTGTACTATCTTCGAGGGGTATCTCTTGCAGCAGGTACGATCCTTCCTCCATCTCTAAGAGAACAACTTCGATCCAAATATAGATATCTATAAATATATATGTATATGTGTGTGTGTGTGTGTGTGTGTATATCTATAATATAGGAGGGATACCTAAGGCCTCAGCTCTCCCTTGGTCTCGCTTAGCAAGCTGAATCGGTGGGGACTGAAGATGCCTGGGGCCGCCACTGTTTTATATAGGTGCAGGATGATGATTCGTTTGGGCAGCCCTTAGGCAAAGACTGCTGAAAGAAAGCTGCCATGCAAAGAGCCGCCTCTGGTGAGGACCCATGTATTACCTGCTCCAAGAGATGCCCCTTGAAGATCTACCATTACGGTAAGTACGCAACTGTACTTTCTAGGAGTGGTATGATGTTCATATGCACAGACCCACCTGACCTCCCTGGCTTTGGTGCAAGCCTGCTTCCAGCAGGCAAGATCTGGCATCAGGGGTGGAGTTAAGGAATTGCCACTCGGTGGGTGGGAGGAGACAGCTTGACAAAGTTTCTGGCAAGATTTAGAGGGAAAGGCAACTGCCAAAGTGTGAATAAATAATAAAATAAATGTTTATTTTATTATCATCATCTACCCTTCCTAGAACTACTGTTACTGGTGAGTAACCAGTTTTTTTTTTTACAAGGTTCTGACATTAGCATGCATAAAAATATTCCTTTCTTTAGTCTTTTTATTTGATGATGCTATCATTTTGCACCAGAATTGGGTTTACAGAATCATTTCGATTATCAACCCCCCACCAATTATCCGAACCTCTGGATTAACAAACTCACACCATGTCTCCCAAGCTAACAGGTTTTTTTTTACAGTGGTCAATTAGCACCTGATTAGCGTGTTCTTGTTCTCAGTCTCCACCACCACCACCACCCCGGTCATGTAGGTCTCAGATGTAGCAAAATTGGACTGAGACCCAGGCATATAGCCAAAATGTGAACTGCAGCTACAGTAACAAATTCTCTGTGCGACCACGCTTCTCATCACTGCTCCTCTCCCATAAGAAGTGCTCACTGTAAACACCAAACCAACACATTTATGCCCCAGTTGCTTTTTAACCTGGCACCTCCCTTACATTCTCTGTCTACGGTGCTGAATGGACAACAGACGTCTCCTTTCTTTAAAAACAGAGAGATGGGAACAGCATGTACTATACTGCACAAACTGCCAACAAACTTCTGTCTTGAGCAGGTGTACTGTTGACATGTATTGCTGTACAACAAATGACGGATGACTGACTGCAGTAGTTTAAATACAGTATTGTGTCACTGACTACTGTATTTTAAATAAATGGAGTTCACAAGTCCAATAGAGGCTCCCTTTTATTTTAGTTTACAAATAAAATGTTTTTCCATACCATTACAGTGTTACCTAGCCCCAGTTTTGTTATTTCATCCCTATGTACAATAGCACAAACTCAGCACCGCACTTCCCAACTTCCCATTCATTTCAACGTGACACCTGCTTTTATGAACTCTCGATTATCCAGACTAAACTGATGTCTCCTCTGAGTTCAGACACTCGAGGTTATACTGTAATATTCCCAGGATTAAGATGCTAACAAAGTATTGAGTTTTACAATATACTTTTGCACCTAATTTGCACAACTTAATTCAAGCCTCAGCACATTCTTCCACCCTTCCCCTAAATGGACCAGTGCATGTTCTTTTCTTAACTCCACAAAGTTAATTAGTTTATCCAATGAGCAATTATACCTTGCTGCCTTATCTCTCCTCCCTCTACTCGAACCCCTCGGTGACACCTACATCGCTGACATTAGCGGACACAATGCAGAGTGTCGACATTGTACTGTCTTGGATGTCGGTGTGTTTCTTCAGAGCTCCGCCTCCCCACATCACCGATATTTATTTATCCAACTCCAAGAGTAAGCGTTTGTCTCGGGAGGCGAACACCAGGAGATTCTGTGCCAGTGTCAGCGGGACCATCACAGCGACCTGATGCTTTCTGTCAATTTCTGCCACTGTGAAGGTCTTCGCTGGATATTTCTTACTGCGGTCAGCACACACCCTCTGTTACTTCCTCTGCTCCTCCACATATAAAACACTTGCCCTCCCATCACGGCACAGCTCATCTGGCTGCGCTGTCTCCTCATCTAAGTTTCCCGATATCTGGAACTCCCTCCCGCTAGAAATTTGCTCTGTTTAATCCCGCCACTCACTCCCTCTCCTCCATAAACATACTGTTCATTGCTGTAACTACACCCTAATACCTTCCTGTGACTACTAATTTTCTTTTGCTACCCCCCATGCCTTCCATCTCCAGTTCTAGGCTTCCACTAGGTGGCCCTCTGCCCACTTCACCCATTCTGTTCCCTCCCTCACCTCCCATCTGCTGGGCCCCATCCCTTGCAAGATTCTCAGCATCCTGAAGGGGTATAGTTCCTGACTTGCCTGTCTTCCTCCCCCTCTGTCCCCACCCTCTCCCTCACCTCCTAGCTGCTGGGTCCTGTCCCTTACAGAGTTCTCAGCATCCTGAAGGGATATAGTTTCTGCATACCACTCCTCCCTCCCTCCCCGCTTTTCTACCCCTCTGCTCCCCTTCCATTCACCTTCTAACCTACCAGATCCTGTCCCTTGCAAGGTTCTCTGCATCCTAAAGGGGTTTAGTTCCTGGCTTGCCTCTCTCCTCCCCCTCCCCTCCCTCTGCCCCTCTCCCCACCTTGTCTTTCACCCCCATCTCCCCACTTTGTGTTATAACTGCCTCTTTAGCCCTGAACTAGCACTTAGTAAACTGGTGCTCATCCTGCTACTCTGGCACCTTTAGTTCGCTCCATCTTCTTCCTATACTTCTATCAGGTTGCCTGTTCTTGGTTTTATCACTATGCATGTCCTAACTACATACAATTTTATGCTTACCCTGGTATGTCTCCTCATATGTCATCCCCTCTAGCTTAGTTACTCTGCCACACTTTTCGTGATATTGTCTGTTGCCCTTCATCCAAATGTACTGGATTTTGGCTACACTTCATGTTTTGAGTGGCACTGTATACATTTTTATCATGTTTTTTTTCCCTACTCTGCACTTTATGTATCCAAATTGTACCTGAATTGCACTGTGTTGTATTTTATATCGCCATATTTTTGTCTGCTCTCTCTATTACTTGTAACCCTCCTCAGACACTTCTGGAAACGAGCTGTTTATAGCTCAAGTTGTCTTTCCTGGTGAAACCTTTTCGGATAAATAAAATCTAAAATGTTCGTCAGTTGGTAATTTTACATCTTTATGACTGCCTCCCCTCTTGCCTGTGGCACTGAAATGATCTGAAAAGGTCCAGTTTTCTAAATAAGACATTTTAACCCATCCTACCTTTATTCTAGAACCCTTTCACATACAACCATTAGTAACACTCTGCCACATTAGTCGGAGAAGAATAACAGCAAGAACATTCATAATTATCGCTTAAAAACTTAATTTTAACTTTTTTACTTTTACAATAATTCCAGCAATTGTACCTATTTAAATGTAATTCTCATATAGAGCTATCAATTAGCATACTTTAACCTACATCCCCATCTAGAAGTGATTATGTAAAACTCCTAAAGAGAAAAGATAATCCATTTATCCTGTGATAGATCTAAACATAGTTAAATAACAGATCAGTTACAAAAATAATTGCGTATGTGACAAAACAGTTAAAAGACCGTAAGAAACAATCGTTCATGATGCTACGGCTAACTAAATACAGCCCCTTAGTTGTTCACAGTCCCTCAAGAATCAGCTATAGAAACAAACTCTGGTCAGAGCCACTACGGCTGCTAATGCAGCCGTGATGAGGACCATTTCACAGTATCAGTTTCAGTATCGGAATAGATGCAGTTGTTTGAATGCTGACATCACTGAATCTGCATGTAAACAGGTAAGTTATGTCAACATTTCAAAACTTGACACATGCTGACTGTGTGTACTGGAAAAAAATCTGTGAAATGGTCCTTATCAAGGGACAGCATTAGCAGCCATAGTGGCCCTGACCAGACTTTGTTAATTAACAGTGAATAAGTTTGCCTTGAGCGGAGTTTTTATTGAAACAGAAATGAAACACACAATATTTAGATCTGTAAGTGGTTGTCTGTAGATGCTGATTAGCTCTATGTATATATATACACATATGCATCTTACAGCACATGGGACACACATTCATGAGTAGAAGTGAAAGTTAAAATGTGGCCACTGAAACTGGAGAGCAGCAGGCCAAAGCCAATACACTGCAGGAAAGGGAATTAGAAGGTTAAGTGTATATGTACATACATGCAGCTTTTTTTCCCCAGGCTTTTTTATCCTCCCGTGACAGGCAGGACCTTCCACCTACCGCCACCAGTGTGTCCTGTTTCTGTCCAACAGAGATTCTGCCACACACCCTCCCAAGACCCCTAGTCCAACTAACAACTAATGTTGTGCTGTCCCCTGGCTTAATTATCTCCGGGCTGAGTATGCTTTCAACTCCATGGCATTTCTTCCTTGCATCAGTCTGGCCACCCATGGCAGAAGTGAAGACTGGTGGTATCCCTGGGAGGTGGTGGCTTGAATCCAGTGTGCGATGTGGTGGGCTAGCAGAGGTTTCATCCTCCCAGTGCTGAACCATTTTTCTAATTTTCTCCCAACCTTCCACCAGGAGTGTATGATGGGATTGGCTGCCGAGAGGCTAGATGCAGCCAACCCATAGATGCGCCTCCACTGGTCCCTCCTTCCATCCGAGTATCCCTGCAGTACCACCTGTGGTCACCTAGGTGACAGTAAAGCAGCGGATGTGGCACTCTCCTCCTGGAGGATGCTCTTTCCTCAGCCGGCCTCCGATGGCCTGGGTTCGTTTCTGAACTTGGGTCGCCAGCATTGTGAGCGTAGTATTACTGAGGTGACCGTAGTCTGGCTATACATGCGGCTTTAGAGAAGAAGTGAGCACCATTGGTTCATCGAGTTCCTGCCTCCAACCAGCCTCTTTTTCTTCAAAGTACTTGTCAAGTCTGAGCTTAAATGTTGTTGCAGTATAACAGCTGATAGCACCTGCTCGGCAGACTGTTGCAAGTATCCGCCACTTGTTCTTTGAAGTAGTTCTTCCTGACATTTCTCGTGAATCTTCTCTTCACTGACACTCTGTTTCCTTTTATGCTTTTGTCCTTTTGTATCATGAAGAGCTGCATTTTTCTGGCAGTGTTATCCCTTTCAGGTATTTAAAGACCGTAATCGTTCCTCCCTCCGAGAGTTATCTTTGTTTCAGTGGAACCAGCCTCAGTTCTGTGAGACGGTCCTTATAGCTCATTTTTCCAAACCTTTAAAGGGAATCTGTAATGACACTATATGATTATTTCTGCAGTTACCATGGCGCTGCAGAAATTGATTGAAAACAACTTTAATAAAACATTGAAACATACTTTTTTAAATAGGGATGAGGAGGCATCCATTTTGTGGATAGGATGATTGTTGTGTTGCTGTCACTGCCTCACCAGTGTACAATGCAGCAGTTGAGAACAGTTTGGCTGTGCAGTTAGGGATCCTATCGTACTCTGAAGAACACCCTGGATTTTATGTTTGGCAGAGTGTAAAAAGGATCCAGTGCTTTTCTTCATGATGTAACAGGATCCCTGTCTGTCTGAGCAGTTTGTTTTAACCTGCTTCATTGCACACTGTTAGAGCTGGTGAGGTAGTGACATCACCACTGCACCCTTCTTGTCCACAAAATGGATTCCTACATATTACAATTTTAAAAGTATGTTTCAGTCTTACTGAAGTCATTTCTACAGTAAATATAAGCTAGCAGTTTATATGCGGATCCTCATAGTAACATTTACAATAATTATATAGGAAATCCTATTGATTCCCTTTAACTACCTTGGTCACTCTCCTTGGTACTGTCCCATCATGTTGAAATCTTTCCTTGAGTATGGATAGCAGAACAGTGCACCATATTCAAAGTGGGGCCTGGCCATTGATCTGTACTGGGGCATTATAATACCTGTCAATCTGCTTCCAGAGTTATGCATGCCATGCTGCTGTTTGCCTTAACTGGTGGCCTCACGCCATTGCTCTCATTTGACGTTGTTGCTGATACTCCCAGCCCTTATTGCTGTTCGGTTTCAGTTAGCGATGCCATTTAGGCAGTATTTTCCATAAAGCAACAGTGCTTGTTAATAAAATACACATTTTCAGTAATACGGTTTTTCTTGCAAAATATCAATACACATATTTTTATTTTCATTTTCTTTGTTCCTGAACCAAGATATGGTGTCTTGCAGTTTTTAAAGTTGACACACCATGCCACACCCACCATGAAAAATTTAATATTTTGTGCGGATTACTATCAGAAACATGCGAAGAATCATTTGAATGCAACTACAGCATGAGTCTAGCATGCACATTCAACAAGTATCGCTAGGAAAGAGATTTTTCAAAATGGCTAATGGCAGCCATCTTTAATGATGTCAGTTATTAATTACAAGATCAGCTATAAAAAAGTCTTAACACACCTGAGAAAGCAAAAATACACTGAGCAGAAATACAGGTTGTCAGAAATACATTTATGCTAAAATAACTATATGATGAATTTTTAACCGATTAACAAATACTGCTACGTTAATGTTTTACTTTATTTAGATACAGCACCACATTTCAGAACATTGACATTTATCGGCCATTTCTCTGCCCAGAGCCTCTCCAGATCTTTCTGCATTTCATCTATCATGTGATGCAGTTTAATTACTCTTCCTATCTTGGTGCATGAGACAGACCTGTGGTCAAGCTTCTGGTACCCAGTTCCAGGTCAGCTACAGTATGAGTATAGTGAACAATGTGGGACTCTGCTAGTCTCTTGTGTCCATGTTGATAGGTTACCATTTATTCTAACAATGTGGAGTCATCCATAGCCAAGCGCTTGCAGATTTTGGCCCACATGCTGGCATCCAGAACAAAACCCCTTGTATTGTCCTCATAATTTGCGCCTGCTCCTTCCAACCATCAGATCATTCTTTCCACTGAAGAGATCAGTTGATCTGAATCCACTGCTCATGTCTTGGTTTCTTTTCAATGTTAATTGTCACTTCTGCTGCATTCTGGTTCAGATCTGGCACTAGTGTTTGTGCATTTTTGTAAGTTTTCTTGACTTCTTCTGGTTCCGCTATTGTCTCTTCAAAGGTGAAACCCTGAGGCAGCTTCAAGCCTTGTAGAAGCCCATGCCTGTGCAGATAGGTCTAGAGTATGCCTGGATTGCCTTTGGCACATAGCTTCGACTCCAAAGACTTCCTCCTTATGTGGCCATTATTAAGAATTACAAGTTCAGCTGGACCATTGGCACAGTGGCAGGGATGCTGCTTGTGATGCTGGCAAACTGGGTTTGGAAAGCGCCAGGATTTTAGGGTCAGCCAGGGCATGCCTCCTTCAGGAAGGGAGGGTAGCAGGCCCTGGTATAGTGCCACTAGGGTTAACACAGATGGTGGTGCAGTCAGAGCTTTTATGACAATTCCATCTTTCTCAGAAACGCTCAAGTGCAAACAATACAAAGGTTTTTTTTTTTTTCCGGACTCCAACCCCCAATTCCCTCCAAAAGGGAGGTCAGCCCCTGCCTTGAACATCGCCCCACCATGCCCAGGCTTATCCCCTGGTGGGCACCCCATCCTGAAGGACACTAGTGGTATAACCTGGCTTGCCCCTAGGGCAGGGTCACGCCCTCCCCCATGGGCACTAGTGGCAGCAGGAACAGAGTCATACTTGGGGACCAGAGATTTTTGCAGTGATCTCCAAGGAGGTGGGGTGTGCAATGACGCCAGCATCTGCCCTGTCTCCCACTCAGTCAGGCACCAGCTCTCCCACAGTTTCTCCAGCTTCTGCCAGAGGTTGCTGATCGGCCGGACACTCCCCGGAGAAGGAGAGCTCTCCTCTGACACTGCATCCTTCTGCGCCGGCCGGCCCTCTGACTCCCGGTCCATTCCCGAATCTGGGACACCCATGCCTCAAGCAGTCGCCTTGCTGCCGCGCTGATGGGCTGGCTATAATGCAAAGGTTTCTATGGCCACATCCACTCCCAAAGGCTAGATGATGCCTTTTCAGTTCTTTGTCAATTTACCTGATTTACAGTGTCCTGACTAACATAACAATGTTGAATCATCATGACAAACTTAATGCAGCCATCCATGCTAGGCTTTTTTGGCGGCAAACCTAATTGCAAGGTGGATGTCAGAAATTGACAGTTCTGTACTTATTGTCAAGTTTATCAATAAGTTAAATGTCTGTCGATAAGTTAAATAAGATATGTCCACCTATGTCAGGGAGTGGTCATTGGAGTGATTCCTACAGGAGTCCACACCTCACACTATATGCATAGCTCTCCAAGCTTTCAGTCTGCTGATTGCACATCAGACTGTTGAGATGAATATGCACCGTACCACTGCAATGTTTTACCTGGTCAAATAAATTCCAGTTCATTCTAAGTAATGCACTTCTTCAGCCCCAGTCTGAGCATACTTCCAGGGTTCTGACATTCTCTTTGACATAAATCAGATGGAGGCAGTACAGAGGAGAGACTACCAAGATGATTCAGGGTAGCAGGATATCCCATATGTACACAGGCTGGGAAACTGAACATGTACTCACTGGAGGAGAGCAAAGAGAGAAGAGAGAGAGAGGGGACATGATCGAGACTCTCAGATACCTTTGAAGGCCTTAACAAGGTTGATAAAGGGATCTTTTGCAAAAGTGAGAACAGCAACACCAGAGAGCACAATTACCAGTTAGCAGGGGGAGGAAAACAGAGAGAAAACTAGAAGGCTTTCTTCACTGAAAGGGTGGTGGCAGGATGGAATGTGCTACCAGAGGAGTAGTACATCACAATACAATTGGGGATTTAAAGAGGGTGGGATAGATTCAAGGGGAAGGTTAGGGTGAGGGGGCAGAGCAGTATGTGCATACGTGCATTAGCTCTGCACTGAGCAAAACGATAGCTCTTCGGCCTTTTGCTGGTCTTTCATATATTCATATGTGAAGCAGAAATTCATAGTTTTGACCCTTCTGCAGCCTCTGTAGTGCTGCATCTGGGACTTGAATTCTCTGGGTCTGGTTCTAAAACCGCAATAATAAAAGTAAGGTTGTGTTTTTCTTGACCATCTGTCTCATAGTATGTCTAGTAATGGATTTCTCAATAATTTGAGATACAGTGTATTCTGCCTTGTCAGAAGCGATGAGTCTATGTCCAAAGTCAATGCTAATGTTAGATACTTTGTGTGTCACATGCTGTAGCCTGTCTTTGAGTTCAGAAATCTGTGTTCCACCAAACAATTGACCGCAGCGATGCTCTAAAATGATCCAAACTTAAAGTGCTCAGAAGCCTCCTGAATTGAGCTGCAATATATACTCAACTTCAAGATGATTTTGAATATGTGATATATACCTCTGTGGGCTATAAAGTTTAATCTTGGCCCCATAGGCCTTTCTTCCTATGTCAAAGAAGTCTTTTCTCCAGGGTGCCAGTTTGCAACTTGTCTGCAGGGATTCCATGCGCCTTCCAGGCAGTCGAGTCAAATATACAACCACCTTTTGGCTATATCCATAATGCTGTTTCCTAAAATGAAATGCTGGTCAAAGCAGACAGACATCAAAGTTTTCCTCCTCTCTCTCTCTCTCCATGAAACAGATAATAAAGTTCAGCTACATGTCTCTACATCTCATGTAGTTGGACCAAGATTTTAAATGAATCCAGTGATTAAGCTCCACACCACACCAAGGCTCCTTCAAAAGCTTTCTTGTCTAACAATATATTAAATCAGCAGTATTTGTTAGTCTTTTTATATACAGTAATCAACTGGCATTTTTCATACTCCTTCATGTTCCATTTCATGGATATGGTGTCAACTGGTTCATTAAATGTTTCAGCATGAAATAAAGTGAGTTGACTAAATCAGTCAGCACTACCAACACTGCGGCTCCACAGACATGCACCACTAGCACAGCATATTCGAGCCAGCCACCTCTCCTTCCCAAACTCAAACGTGGGTGTCTAAGAGAGTTATGATCAAGAAATACCACATGCTGCAATACCAAATCATGAAATGTATAAACAAATGCGCCTAATAAATACCTCATGTTGAGTTTGGTGTCTGATATGTTGTGCTAGTGGTGCGTGTCCTTGGAATTACAATGTTGGTGTTAACTGATTTGATCAGTTTGCTTTATTTCTTGGCTATGACACGGTGGTAATGCTGGAGTCTGGACCACTGCAGCAGCAGCCCGCTGTCGTCGAAGAGTTGTGTCACAGTAATCTGAGAGAGTGCGCCAGGAGGCAGCACTGCAAAGAAAGGTAGCCGTGGCACAACTTTGTTTTCCATCATATGAAAAATACAGCTTCAGCATTCATTACGACTAAACCTGAATGAAGAAATCTCTTCTGTCTAAAAGTGTGTGTGTGGGGGTACGAGTGTCTGGCACATGGAGCTGCAAATCAGTTATCGGGCTCAGTTTTTGGATGTGATACATACAGTATCTTTCTGTTTTAGTTGAAATATGTTTTCACTTACGGACTATAAATCAAATTGGCATTACCCTGAGCACGCATATGCTAATTACCAGATGCTTCTGTCATCACACAGACTTTACAAGCATTCCAGCACCGGCAGCATCCATCTTTAATGACACGAGTTATTAAATATAAATGTTTACATTTTAAATTGCCAAACATTTAATCAACAGACACCGCTTCTATGAACCGGAACATGAAGGGGTATGAAAACTCCAGTTGATTACTGTGTGTAAAAGGAAAAAAAGACTCTAACAAATACTGCTGCTTTAAAATGAATGCTGTGCAAAAGAAAAGAAAAAACGGAACCTCAGATGTGTTGCTGCTAGTATACCAGTGTGGAACCACAGTTGCTGGCTTCTCCCAGCAGTTCCAAAGGTCATGTGGCCTGAGCTAATTGAGAGCCAACCTGTAAATTCTCCTAAAAACATGGAGAAAGGGGTAATAATGAAATACACTGACTTAATAGCATATTAAAATTGTACTCCTTTAGAGTGATGCACATTCGTCGGAGGGCTGGCCAGGGAGAAGGATCGAGCGTCCCACGGACTGCTCCTCCTTCTCCGGGAGGGCTGGGGTGGCAGTCGGCACTGAGGGACCCCAGCGGAGGCTAGGACTCCACGCCGCGTGCTTCACGCCAGGGGGGGTGGGGACAGGCGGGCAGACGCTACGCCATTGCACGCCCCCGCCTCAGGGTGTGGGCTAATGGGGATAAAAGCCACGCCCAGCGTCTATATGATGCTTTACTCCGGGATGCCCTGATTGGCCACCAGGAGCGTTCCCGACTCAGTTATTAGTTCCGCGGTCCGATATCCGGGGTCGGAACCTGCCCCACTCTCTGGGGTGCTTGTGGATGACTGGGAGTCGGCAATGTCCGTGGCCGGGATCCCGGAGTTCCGTGACCAAGCTGAGGTCAGACGTATGTGGAAATAAAGAGCAGAATTTAAAAAAAAAATAGAGTGACGCACATTTTGCAGTGTCGCAGCAGAAACATAGGCATGAGAATTCTTTCCTTATCCAGTCAGGCTGATGATGGTTCAGCGTTGAAGCCATGAAATGCAGAGATCAGATGTTGCCTCTGTCACTGCAAGTCTTCCCCAGAGTTGCACATTTTGAACCCAGAGTGCTACTGGACTGCAGATCAACTACACCTCAGGTCCAGACTGCACTCTCCAGTCCCCGACACTGTGTAATCCATACTAGGCAATCTGGGAGAGTGCATGAGTTGTACAGTTCCACAGTGGGGTCATTAAATTAATGTTATTGTCACACCCTCATTTTACTCAGAAGAGTGCAGTAACAGTAATTCTGGCTACCTAGATTCAGTTCCAAGCGGCACTTATGCAGTTCTCCCAACACAAGCTCATTCGCCAGATGTGTTCAAGCTTGATGCCTCCCACCACCCAGCTGTGTGGTCTCTGGCTCTGCCCCTCCGTATGCCAATCTTTTCTTCCAGTGGAAGGAACGGGTCTCCTTCCTCACAGCTCCCACTAGTGAAAGAGGATTCTGCTGGTTCTCAATCAATTTTTCCTATTTTTTTTCAACTTAATTTTTGTCTCATCTCTTTCTTCTGCTCTTTTGGCTCCTGCTCCATCAACATTCTTTCCCATGGACCAGAACAAGAAGTCAGGGTTCAAAAGATGCATGTTGTGCAGGCAGAAGATGCCCATCACCAACAGCATGATGCCTGTGTTTACTACCTGGTCCAGAACTACAATGTGAGGCACTGCCCTTAGTGCCAGGCCATGCATGCTTCTTCCTTGACGAGCCCAGGATGCATTTCCTCAAAGGTAGGCCACAAGACCATGAAGCCTCTGGCCACAGGGTTAGCTGCATAGTTGTGAGTCATGGAGGAAGCAGCGGTAGCTGGGCAGTTTGTCTTGTTATTCAGTCCTTTGATGGTTAGATTCCTCTTATAGTCGACAGAACGAGAAGAGAGCTGCTTCGATCATGGAGATGGAGTGTTTCCACTCTCCGGTTGAGAGTTTCTCGAGAATGGTCTCCTCAGGCCAAGGTAATTCCAGTCAAGGAATAGGCCAACACTCCGGAGAAGCTGCCTTGGGAATTGCTGGTCAAGACATCAAAGGTTGATGAACCAGTTGAGGACCCCATTGGCTCAGAGTCATGGAATGACTAGTACTCATCTGTCATCCAGATGGTGATGCCTGTCAGCCCCTTCAAGGGATGTGTTGGTCTGACAGGAGCCCTGTCAAATACATAAGTGCAGCTGCCTCTAGGCATCACAACTTTGGTCTGGCTTTGAGTAAATCAGGTATCTAGGCAGGTGGTATACATGGACCCACCTGTAGATCCCAGTCAACCATATGGTCGATGCCCAAGGTCTCTGATGATATCACCAGTGACATTTGTCAAGCTCTTCCTCATCATCTTCCGCTCCTGCTGTCAACAGCAAGACCATCACAAATAGAAGAATGAAACCTGGTAGAAGTAGACCTTGGGTGAGTTTGCCCAGGGTCCTCACTGATATTGCAGGCCAGCCCAACCCAAGCATATGTGCCTCTGCCTGTTCTGCCTCTGGTGTTGGTGTCCTGCAGTACTTCCCCACCTCTCCTGGCATTGCAGGTAGCACCTCACTTCCTATTGAGGTGGCACTACCTCCTGCAGCCCCAGGAAGGCTGTCCATTGAAGGGCTCAAATGTCGGGTCCGGACTTACTTATCATCTTTCAGTGGCAGTTACCCCATAGGAGAGGGTTGTCCAAACTCCTTGTTGATGGTGACCCTCCTTTATCTGATTCAGAGATGTTGTCCATGTTGTTGACCCGTATTGACAGGAGATCAATTCTCTGGCTAGCAACCGCAGCATGGTGGATTCATGCTCCTTCTCAGATCTTCTGGACCACATAACTGAATTCCTGGACATTCCCCTGGAGGAGATACAGAAGTGAGAAATGTACCCTACATGGGAATCCTTGCCGGGGTCTCATTCCAGTTGCCCAAGCCATGCTTGGCTCAGTGTCTGCTCACTGTATGGCAGCTTCAGCTTCATTCTTGCCTTCTCCACACTGTGTGTGTGTTCTCTGAACACTCTTCCCACGAGGGGCTTGTGGCAGTTGTAGTCTTCCACATGGTAAAGGTGCAGGGTGAGTCGGACAAGTAGACAGACAAGGAGTCCAAGAAGCAGAACTTTATTGGCGACAAGGTTTATGCAGCTGCTTCCTGGGCATTCACCATGCTACTGTAGCTATGTGTTTTTATGACCCGATTCGCCATGAACTATTTGACAAATTCTCTGACCTCATCTCTCTGCTCCCTATCTAAGGCATGGAACCTCTGTGACTTGGGCTTGGTGCTATCCAGCACCAGTTGCAACTGGCACTGGACTCTGCCAGCATGTCAGCTTAGGTGGTAGCGGCGACAGTGTCTGATCACCCGTGAGGCCTGGTTGTGGATGTCACCTTTCATTCTGGGACCCTCATAAGTTGGCAGACGTGCCCTCCTTGGGCAATGACCTTTTTGTGCCAAGGATGGATGACGGTCTACGTGCATTGGAAAGCCCAGTGTCACTCTGGATTCTGAACTCTGAACTCCATCACACAGTCCAAGGCCAGCTGCAGGGTTTCTTCTTCGGGGTTGTTTCTGTGCCCTGGAGAGCAGCAGCATCAACAGTATGTCTGGGGTAGCATCGATGAGAAGGGAGAGGGGTAGTGGTGCTTCCAGTAGTCAGTCTTTGGGGTCTCCCCTTGGGTAAAAGTGACTGGCTGAGGGCTATCATCCCTCTGCTGTCATGAACCCTGCTGCAGCTCCCTGGGTGGGGCCAACTCTCCCTCTTTCTACCACAGTGGTCTACTGTCACCTCTGACAAGTGGGTCCTGGAAGTGGTGGAGTCAGGGTTCTCTCTGGAGTTCAAGACTTACCTCCTTATCAGTCCTGAGTACCATTAGAGATTGTGGTGTCCATAGGCACTCTTCCCACATTTTGGGGCAGAGTTGCTCATCTCAGTGAATGCCATATAATCAAGCTAACCATGACATTCTGGCACTACAGAGGTTTGTATCTTACCATTTGTTGGTGCAGGGCTGGTGTCCCATTCTTGATCTGCAAGCTAGGAATACATTTCTTCACAGTAGGAAATTACATTTGGTCACACTCAGTCATCTCATCCCTCCCTTCCTCCCTCCCTCCCTTCCTTCTTGTGGCCTTCCTCTGTTCCCTGGATCTTCAGGAGGTGTACTCATCCCAGTCCATTGTTTTATTGAACGTCCTCTTCTTCAGAATGGATGATACCTCTACCAGTTCTGGACAATGCCCTTGGGCCTGCTGTTCCATCCAGGGTGCACATCAAGTGCTTGTCAACATAGCATTTTTTCTCAGTTGTCAAGATATTTCCTGCCTCAGTGACTGGCTCATCATGGGCAGCACCAGGACAGACATGGAATGGGCCAGGATCTGGCCATTCAGATGTTCTGGAACTTGGGCCCGATGGTCAGTCTGCGCAACCGAACTGGTACTGGAGCCGGTAATCCTGCCCATTGGAGTAGAGTTCAACATCCTCCAAACCAGGGCCCACTTGTCCTCAGATTGTCCATAGGACCTGTCCTCCTTTGATTGCTTATTTCAGGCCTGGCAGTTGTTCCAGTCCCAGGACTTCCTCCAGCTTTTGTGGTTCATGGCTTCTACAATGGCCATTGTCCCATTGGCAAATGTGTTCATTCAGTGAAAATTGGGGCCAGTGGTCCCAATCCCACACTCAGTTTGGGTGACCTAGCTGATATGGAAAACTATCAATTGGTGCCCCCAAAAAAAAAAACTTCTTGGAGGGCATCTCATTTGTCCAGGTAAAACTGTCCTTTGCCTTATTGACAGATGCGTCTCTGGAGGGTGGGGTGCTCATCTTCTGGATTGCAGAGTATATGGTTTCTGGTCACGAATGTGGCCCAACTCCATATCATTCTGTTGGAGCTCCATGCAGTTTGCCTGGCACAGACAAAATTTGCTCCACTGGTCCAAGGTCAGGTCATGCAGGTCAAGACAGACAACATGACCACCATATGTTCTACCCAAATAAACAAGATGGTATTCACGCCCTTCTTTTGTGTGGGGAGGTGCCCTGGACATGGTCCCTGGTGTGGACCCTGCAGGCAAATCTGTCCACAGTCCACATTACAGGGGTTGACAGCCAGCTTGTGGATGCTGTGAGCCATGAGGGGGAAGACATCGCATGAGTGGTCCCTGTACTAGAAGCTGGTATCATACCTGTTCATCCAGTGGGACACACCACTGGTGGATCTGTTTGCCTCCTGGGAGAACAGACAGCTGAGACTGCTCTGTGGCGGTCCCCCCAGATGGGGACTTTGATGGGTGCCTTCTCTAAGCTCTGAATACTGGGCCTTCTGTATGCCTTCTCTCCATGTCACTTGATCCTCAAGGTGTACAGGGAAAGGTTGTCCCTGATCCTGATAGCTTGGACTGACCGCACCATTTCTGGTACCAGGAATTTCTCATCCTCAGTAAAATGCCCTGTGATATCTTCCATTTCGTCTAGAGCTGGTGATGAGATGGGGGATGATCAGACATCCAGGCTTGCAGTCCCTGCACCTGTACAGCTAGACTTTCAGGCCTTGGCTTATCTGAGGATATCCTCCAGATGTTGGAGGCTTCCTGGATGGAGTCAACTTGCAAGACTCCTGTATGTTGACAAGGGTATCACATTGGTGTGCGGGCAGGCAGTAGATCCCCTCACCTGTCCCATATTAGCATCGGCAATTAACTCTGGTCCCTTCTCAATCAGGGTTACAGGCCACGTCTATGAAGGTGCAACTGGCTGCCATTTTTGGCATACCAGCTGCGGGCTGGCATACTGATGGTGACTCAGGATAAAGTGGTCAGGCAGTTTTTCAAATACATGGACTACCTGTCCCCACCGTGCAAAACCACCTCCACCATGGGACTTATTACTGGTACTGTCACAGCTAATGGTGTAAGCTATTCAAATGTTGCACCTGCTGTGGAAGACCGCATTATGGTTGCTTTCACCTCAGTCAGAAGGGTGAGTGAGCAACCTTTTCTGTGGAGTCTCCATGTCTGGTTTTCCACAAGGACAGTGTTGTCTTATGCCCCACATTCCTGCTGGTGGTCTGGCAGTTTCACCTTAACCAGGTGCTCATCCTCCCACGACCTTCTTCCCAATAACTCACACTTCAGAGGCTGTGTGTGCTTCCATTCTTTGGATGTCTGCCAGGTGCTGCTTTATTACAGAGTGCACAGCAGGGGTTCAGGTTGAGGCCCACCAGCTGTTCCTTACACAACACTAAAGAAGCCCCAGGCAGAATAGTACCAAAGCAGACAATTGGTTGATGAATAATCTCCTGTATTAATGTGTGTTACAGGTTAACTAGTAGGGATCCATTCAAGGAGTTAAAGGTTTGCTCCACCAGACGTATTGTTGCTCTCGGTTGCTGCTGCCAGGTACATTTCCACTGATGAGATCTGCAAGACTACTATCTCATCCAGTGCATTCACATTCATATCCCCACTACAGCATCAGCATGTTCAGTTGTCACAGAGCTGAGTTTGGGGCTTCAGTCCTCTAGTCTCCTTTGCCAAATCTTGGATATGCTCTTGCTCACTCCTCCTCCTCGGGACTGCTAGAAGTTTACCTTAGTGTGGCTAGTGAACTGAATCTACTTGGCCAGAAATAGAGCTTGCTCACCTGTAACCATAGTTCTACCACCAGTATTTAGTTCACATCCACACGACCCACCCAACCCCCATGAAAAGGCTTTCTTCAGATTTCTGTTTTCAGCATGCAGATCTGAGTGCAGAAGTCTCGGCACGGAGCATGACACCATTCGGCAGGTGTCATGTTTGAAGACGGTTCTGGTGACCGAGCATGGTCAATGGAAGACTGCCTAAGTGTGGATATGTACTGAACACTAGTAGCAGAACTATGGGTTACAGTAAGTTACCTCTTTATTTGCTTCTAGTATGTATACAGTATGTGCATTCCGCTTTCTGTATGGACTGGAAATGTTTAATCTGAGCTGGTTTTTTACCTCACAGTGTCTGTAAATTATTTTAACTGGGTACTACTTTAGCCCATTTTATTTAGCACTTCATCGTTTCTTTTAGGGAGATCTCCAGGAATGCCGGTGAAAAGAAATTGACTGGAGCTAACTGGCAACCCAAAGTAGCCCCAGCAACTTGGGCTTCAGGTGTTCCCCAGCTGGCCAGATGGTAATGTTATTTTCTTAGCAAGTATTTTTGGGGCTATGTTGTTGCATCTTAATGTTTAAAAAGCCTAAAAATTAATTTGGTTAGTACTGTATTCAGTATTTAAGCAATAGGCTACGACCAGGGTAACATTAGTAATCTCTTAATCACCCACTATGGATCATGCCTCATGCATTGGCATAAAGTGTAATTGCAACTGGTATTTAAAATTCAAAATTGTTCTGCAACTTAAAAAAGGAAATAGGCAATGAGTTCCATAATGCCCACTATTTGAAAAGAGACCATTTTGAGCATGTTTATTCTTGGTTTGTAGAGCCTCTTGTACAGTATGATTTTGTGTGATGAGAAACATCTGGGATAACAAGGAAGGGGCCCCATCGTTCAGTTTTCCATGCCACGAGAATGCTCTTATAGAATTTAATACACTGTCGAAAGGACAGTAAACCCTACTGAGAGTTGGCTCACAATGGTGAGTTCGAGAGTCACAATCAAGTATAAATCCACAGATGTTATAAGTAGCATTTGGACCTGTGAAAGTGCACAAACTGATGCAGCAGATTAGTTAAAATAACCTAATCAACAACTGAAAGTAAAAGTTCCTTGAGCTACTAATTTCTTTGTTTCAGAAGTCAATTAAATCTTATTACGAGAGAGTAAGCTCAAATGTCAATGAATGTTTTTAAAACAGTAAAATAATCGAATGATGGCCCAGTTTCCAGTATAAAGATGTAGTGTTTTTATTCTAATAGTGAATAACCAAGACGCAGTAACAGGTCATATGAACAGGTCTGTGTTACCAAACGGGTATGAAAACAGGCCACGCCTGGTTAACACCGCTTTCTGACTTGTAACTTAAATGGATCAGGTTTAAAAAATAAATTAAATAAATAAATACAAATACATAAATGTGCATTCTTGTGAAATTCACACATGTAGATATAGATACGATGTGTGTTTCAATGTTAAAGTTAAAGTAAATGCAGTATTTTACTGCCAAGGTGACCCAAATGAAAATTAAATTATTCTCACAGTTGGTCAATAACTGTATTTATTTTTCACTTGCTTATGTCACGGATTTCAGCATTCTGACGGCTGTATATCCCCATTAGTGAATCTAATTAGCATAACCTCTAAATGAGAACTACAAAAGAACCCCAGAACAAATGCATCGAGGCAAGGGTTACCCCGGAGGGTATTGGCCATACAGCCAAATTTTAAAGAAAACACAACTGCACATACCCGGTAATGCAAAGCATCATGGGAAGCGATACATTGAGCCAGTCCAAATTATTTCCATGGGGATTTGCATATACTCCCTGTGATGCTTTGCATCATTGCGCTATGTGCAGTTGTGTTTTCTATAACCTCTAGATACCTAATTTACATAAAATGCCATAGGCAGTACTGATTTGATACCTTTATTAGACCAAGAAGAACTTTACAGAGCACAAGCTTTCAGGCTACATAGAGCCCTTCTTCAGGTAAAGCAGGTTCTACCGAAAACAAGCTTGAATACATTGGTAGAGCAATCCACTGGTAAGTAAACTTTCACACATGGGTGTGACAATTTTCTTGATAAGGAAGTATCATACCTAGAGGGCAATAAATAACTGTGTGCAGAGACAAAAAGGCAGCCTTTGAACTACTAGGTGGTTATAAATCAGACTGGGGATGTAGACCCTCTGCCATGATGGAATATGATGGTAGGAGGCCTATAAAGTGTTAGATGTTTATATTCTAAGAGCCTCCTAAAAACAGTTTGTGCATGTGTGTATACAAAAACACGTCTGTATGTGTCTGTGAGGCATAAACACACATACCCACAAGAACACAGCAGACAAAAAAATATGACCAAACATATAAATAAAACCACATTACTGTATAAGACACACTAAAAATATATAAAATGTACAGTGTATAAATGCATGCACCTGAACCAAGAAAAAGGCAGTTGTCAATTAAAATTTGTAATGGGTTGTGAAACCCAGGTCTGTATTCAGTCCCATTATTTTAGTATCCAGAAGATGAATACGTTTGAGTTCAAAGTTTGCCTTTCATGTGTATTTCTGAAGTGGCCTTTGAGAACCAGGGCACTGAGAGGTCAGAGACAGAGTGATCAGACTGAGAGAAATGTTGTCCCACTGGTGTTTCAGTCATTTTCTTCCTTTATGGTGTGCTTGTGTGAGTTTATTTGGGTTCAAAAGGGTTGCCCAGTTTCCCACATAGCCCATATTGGGACACTTCTTGCACTGGATGTAGTAGACAACATTCTGGGATCCATATAACTCCCTGTATCTTGAATTGCTTGTTTTAGGAGTATTGATAAAGTCTGGAGTGGAAATGTGCTCACATGTTTTACGTTTGGGAATATTGCAGGGTTTAGTGCCTGCTCGTGTTCTGTTGTTTTTGGTCAGGTATAAATTTGCTCCTGACAATCAGGTTGGATAAGTTAGGTGGTGGTTTGAAAGACAGTAAAGGTTGTTCTTGGAAAAATAAATTTTAGGGTGTCATCCTCCCTGAGTATTGGTTGTGTTCTTTAATAATTTTATGTAGGGCTCCAGATCTGGGTTATATCTAATAACCAAGGTTACCAGTTGGTGGTTGTCTTGCTTTGTATTCTAATAGTTGTTTTGTGTGGGTATCTATGTCTGTTGATTTCCCATAGATAAAGGTCTATAAGGTACACATACACAGTTTGAATATAAACATCTAATGATTTATAGGCCTCCTGCGGTCACATTCCATCCTGGGAGAGGGGTCTGCATCCTCAGTCTGATTTATAACGATCTAGTATTGCAAAGACTGCCTTTTTGTCTCTGCACACATCCAACTATTTATTGCTCTGTAGATGTGATACTCCTATCAACAGAACTGTCATACTCATGTGCAAAAGTTTATTTACTAACTTATTGCTCTGTCCAAAGTATTAAAGCTTGTTTTCAGTAAAACCTGCTTCACAGCTGGCCTGGTGGTGTAGAGGGCTGAGGTGCTGGCACCTTACCTCTTACCATGCCGGTGGCCCAGGGTCGGGAGCAACCTTGGGCTGTTGGAGGCTGGCCAGGGGGAGAGATCGAGCATCTGCAGGACAGCTCTTTCTCTCTGGGAGGGTGGGTGGCTGTGTCCTGGCACTGGAGAAACCAGGTGGATGCGTGGTGTGCTACTGCCGGGGAGCCATGCTGGGGCATGGGGAGGAGACTCTTGTAGATGCAGCTGGTATATGCGTGTCCACCTGGATGCCATTGCATGACTGACATCTCTGGGACAGGGTGGGCACAGCAGAACAAGGAAAAGCCCTGCACCAATGGTAGGCAACGGCACACCTTGGGACCCCACACCCACCTCTGGACTCTGCCCATCTGGGTCCCGATCCTCCTCCCGTCGAACCACTGCCTGGAGTCATTGGATTTCAAGGTGCAAGAAGAGTCGAGGCAGTCCCGCCCTGGGGCGCAAGCCAGGGGTTACTCCAGGTCGGTTAGCTGAGTTGAGCTTCAGGAGGGAACCCAGGATGGGGAGCCTCAGCCCAGGAGGAGACAGCCCAAAAAAGGTGCCACCTGAGGGAGTCCACTGGGCAGTGATAAGAAGGGAAAACAACTGAAAAACAAAACAAAATTGCTTCACCAGAAGAAGGGATCCATGTTGCCTGAGAGCTTGTGTCCTGCAAACTTCTTGTTGGTCTAATAAGACGATCAAATCACCCACTTTGTTCATCTTATTGTTTAAGGACCAGTATGGCTACAAAGAGTTTTCTACAGGCAGTCACGACCAATTCCACCTCAACCCACACACTTCAAGTCTACTGTTTTAAGCACCAGTTAAATGTCTCTTAATACAGACATATGAGGATTTGTAATTTAAAAAAAAAAGGTTTTAACAGACATCCCTCCATATATTGCAAGATGTTTTCCAAACCATACCCCCCCAATAAGTCCTAGATCACTGGTGAGACCTCACCTGAGTACTGTGTCCAGTTCTGGAGAAGGCCTCTGGAAGGACATAGAAAGAGTGAGGTGGTCCAGAGGAGGGCAACCAAAATGGTGCAGGGTCTGCATCAAAAGCCCTTGAAGAAATGTATTCATTTTTTATTTAAACATTTGTTAACCAGAAAAGGCACACTGAGCTGGAGCCTGCTTTCCAGGTGCAACCTAGGGAAGGGGGTAAGCATATTACAAGCATGTCCAGTCATATTACATTTGAGAAAGAACAAGCAGTGGAGAAAACATTTGTACAGAATCAGAGAAGCCAACATGATAGGATATACAATACAATCAATGAATACAATGCATAGTGGTATTTACAAATGCGGATGAGATGCAGTCAACGTATTCTAGTAGGATAAACATGTGAATAGCGAGCAAAATGCTTTAGTTGGTAATTAGGTACCGGAGTGGCAGGAACAAGTGGGGAGGTAGTGTGCAAAGTTGTTGCTTGAAAGAGTAAAATGAGGGGAAGGTTCTAGGGAGAGGGAGAGGCAGAGTTTATTCCAAAGGTAGGGGAGCCTCTAGAGAAAGGCAGATTGGCCTGAAGTGGAGTAAGGGAGGGGAGCGAGAAGGTCCTGGTGTCCCTGGACCTTAGGCCATATGGAGATGGATGAGCTGGGAAAGACTCTCTTGAGAGGTAGGGAGGAAGCGGGTTAAACCAGTATTTGGCTATGAGTGGATGTTATGGTGATGGGATAGGGATGCTAGATCAAGAGAGGCGTAAAGGGAAGAGCAGTGTGTTCTGAGAGAGGAGTTAGTGGCGAAGCCCCAGAGTGCTTTTAAGAGTGTCTAGTCGGGATAATGATGAGGCAGGGCAGTGCAGTAGACCACATCAGCATAATCGAAAATGGCACGACCATCGCCTTTGTTAGGATATTGCGTCTGACTGGCAAAGGAGGGCATCTATATTGTGGTAGAGTATACTGAGCTTGAGGTGTAGTTCTGAGGTAATGGCTTATATGTGGGATGAAAAGGTCAACTGGGGGTCCAGCCATACACCTAGGTATTTGTATGTAGTAACTGAGTTGAGGTGTGTCCCATCCAACGAGGGTGATGGCGGGGGAGAGGGACTCTAGATAGTTTTCGTGCAGTCCCAAAAGTCATTGTCACTGTTTGAGAGGTGTTTATTTTCAGTTGATTGGTCTGGAACCAGGCTCATATTTTGTGGAAGTCCCTTTGAAGGTTAGATTGGACATCGACTAGGACAGGCCCTGAGAAGAAAAATATGGTGTCATCCACATACACATGTATCCAGGTACTGGAGCATAGAGGGGAGGTCGTTATAAATATCGAGAAAAGGATAGGGTCGAGGATAGATCCTTGGGGTACACCAGCTAGAATGGGGAGAGGCGAGAGAAGGAGTTTCCTATTTTAACAGATTGAAACCTGTTGCTTAGGTAGGATTTGAACCAATGAATTGTAGGTGGAGCTAAGCCTGCTGCCTCAAGCTTGGTAAGGAGGGTGGGGTGGGAGACGGAGTCGAAGGCCTTTGCCACGTCTATGAAAACTGCTGCTGTTAGATGTCCTTGGTCAGAGGCAGAAAGAATATGTTCAGTGACTCGCAACAGGAAGAGACTGTGGAGTGGTGTTTTCTGAAGTCTTATTGGTAGGGAAAGGAACTCGATAGTCTGGACAGGACAAGAATTTCCTGGATTCTGGATTTTGGTAGAAGGAGATAGGGCTACAGTTACCGGGCACCGAGGGGTCGCCACCTTTGTGTAAGGGGATTACACTGACGATTTCCAGGCTTGTGAGACAATACTAGAGGAGGAGGAGGAGGACAGATTTAGAAGGTAGGTAAGTGGTGATCTATTTCTGGGACAGACAAGAATAGCAGTTTAGGGTGGATCTCATCTGGACTGGATTTGGAGATATTTAGGGAGCTTAGGGGTACCCAGGACTTCAGAGCAGAGATAGGTGTTGCTACACGAGTTGAGAGGGGTTTTGTGGGGGCAAAGACTAAAGAGAACCTGAATATGTTTACCCCAGAGGAATGGAGGGAGAAGGGGATATGATAAAACTTTCAAATTCCTTGCAGGTATAAATAAGGTTCAAGAGGGAAGCATTTTTCAGAAAAAGATGCTCAGGGACAAGGGTTCATGCTATGAAGCTGGATAGAGGTAGACTCAGGGAGATGTGAGGAAGTACTTCTTCACTGAGAGTGTAGTGGATGCCTGGAACAGCCTCCCAGTGGAGGTGGTGGGGCAAAAACTAGCAGGGTTTAAGAAAGCATGAGATGGGCATAAGGGAACCTTAGTGATAAGACAAGGGTGGGGAATAAACAGATCATCAAGTTGAGTCTGTGGTGATACAGTAGGTAGGAAAACGGGCAGACTAGGTGGGCCAAGCAGTCCTCATCTGCTATCAAATTTTTGTTTCTGTTTCTATGTAGCAAAGTCCAGAGTCTGCCCTAAATATTACTTACAGTAGTTTTAAAAAACCTTATTACAGCCTAAGTGTATTAAAGTCAAACTGCAAGCAGTTTCAAAGCACCCAGAGGAGCGCTTTCCATTTCACCTTCCAGTGCTCCACGGACTGTCTCTTGCTGAAAGTGAAAGCGCTTTATGCTAAAAATAGTCATTTGTGTAAATCTGCAGCGTCAGCTTATTACTTCTCTTTGCTGAAGCCTTAGTAAAATATATTCTACTGGTGGCAGTTATAATTTCTATATACAAGCACTGGTCCAGTATACTCCAATCACTACTGCTGCCTTCTTATGCAGTACTGTAAGCTGTGTGCGGTTTCTGATAGCCTATACACAGAAATTGTACAGTATAGAAGAAATAAATATGATCAAAACAGCACTGTGTCCCTCTTTTTATGTTTCTTGCACATGCAACGCACAAGAAACATATTGAGGGGCGATGGCCAGCTCTGTAACATGGTGGACGAGATTAGCTGAGCTCCCTAAGGCACTATAGTTTTCTTGGTGTTTGAGTGACCCCTGTTGCTGGTTTGATCGTTGTTCAAGCGTAATATCTAGAACTGGGTGGCGTCCATGAAAGAAAGATAAACAATCGCAACTTAAATTTGGAACCTGGGACAAGCCGAATCGCTCAGGGCAGGGGCCTGGTCCAGAAGACACGAGGTTGGGGCCTGCTAATGACGGAGGAGACATGTCCAGTTTACAAAGATCCCTCGCAGCTGTCCCTGCCACCCTGATACAGATTCAACACGACATGAAGGCAGGCTTTGCAAATATTGCTGCTCAGATTACTCACATGCAGTCCGTAGTCACCTGTTTGTCGGAAACCACCGCTCCCATGCAGATCAAATCGCCCAGCTGGAACAACGAGTGGGCACCCTGGAAGACTCGGTGTCTGCGAGAGAACTCCTGCAGAATACTGTGCTAGAGCTCAGGCCCAGGTAGACAACCAGGAGAATCATTTGAGGAGGTTGAACATAAGGATTGTGGGGCTGCCTGAGGGTCTTGAGGGGATGAGACAGAATCACATTTCCATAAGTGGCTGGTGGAGCACTTAGATTTATCCCCTAATCTGGCACAATGCTAAATCGAGAGCACACAGAGTGGGGCCTCCTCCCAAAGCGGGTGGCAGGCCTAGGCACTGCCTGATAAAGTATTTAAGGTTCACGGAGAAAGAGGCAATACTTAAGCAAGCCAGAGCACAGGTACCGACTGCAGTGCAGAATGGCAAGGTTATGATTTTCAAGATTACAGCAGGGAGCTTCAGCTCAAGAGACAACGCTTTGCTGAGATTAAATCTAAACTGTTTCAATTGAGGTGGAAATTCACCTTTCTGTATCCAGCAAAGCTTCAGATAACCATTCTGGGAGCACCCTAGAGTGTTCTCATGTCCTAAGGAGGCTGCACGATGGGTGGATGAGGAGTTAAAGAGGCGCAGAAGGAGGCTCTGGATGACATGGCCGCTCAGATAAGTGAGGCCCGGTTTTTCTGATGTGCTTCAACATGTCGCCTTAAATGAGCAGTCTAGACTTGGGATCTAAAATACTGCTGGCTTATCTCTTTACATCGGTGCAGCTACGCGCAAGGTACTTGATGATGTTATTTTTAACTGTTATTATTTGTATCTCATGGAGGTAGCTATATAGTGCCCATCTAAGCTCACTGGGATCCTTGTCTTTCTAATGCCTGACCTGGTCTAGGGACCAGGGTACCGACAGAGTTCTGAGGTCTTGTTTTGCCAAATGAAGCTCACTTGGGGAACTAATCCAATTGTGTAATTGGACTGATGGGGGTGTTTTGTTCACTGTCCTGACGACTTTATATAAATCGTGAAAATTTTCCCATTATTCCCCCCACCTCTCTCTTGACATTAATGTTCCTTCTGGTTTCGTTTACTATTGGTTGTTGTTGGAATGCAGAGGAACAAATAAGTCTGCTTATTATTCGACTTGGGGTGGGGATTCAGCGGATTTAGCTCACTCCTCTCTTACTTATCCATTCGAGAACTGATCTAGTGAATTTTGTTAATATGACTTTTATGCCTCAATATGGGGTTTCACATTACTTAATTTGTGTGTACGTGCCTTTAAATATGATCACCCATTGTGTTTTAGTTTTAAAGTCCGCTATTTGTTTGTAAGGGATTCTATGATGAACTTTATTTCCATTATGGGGGTGTTTGTGTTTCTGGTTGTGGGTTTATTGGGTAGGTGGGGTCTGAAGGCATGGTCGGGCTCCACTTGTTTGCTGTACAGGAGTCAGACTTGCCCTTAGCCTCCACTGGTTTACTGTTGTTTTGGGTGTTCCATAATCTAGGGAAGGTGTTACGGGGTTAAGGTTTAGGTGGTTGGCTTACCTTGGGGGATGGTGGAGTTTCGCTGGGCTCTAAGTTGTGCTGTCCCGGAGTCCAGGTTCTCCCTTACCTCCACACATTAGGGTTTGTTATCAGTTGCATTATAAAAATGGTTATACCAAGGTCTGGCTACAACTTATTATATACCTATAAGCGATGTGGGTCTTTCTTTAGTTCAATGTGGAATATGGCTTGCTATTAGAATTCCTCTTAAACATCAATGGTTTGAAATTGGTGATTAAAAGGAAGAGACTGCAGACAGAAGCCAAAAGATCCAAATGGCAAGTGGTGATGCTCCAGGAGACCCATATGTCTTCTGGGGAGGTAGTGAAAATTGCTAGGGCTCTTGGTGGGACTTGGGTGTCTTCAACATTTTCAACCAAATCCAGAGGGCGGCGCTTAGTTCCCCAGGCAGATGATGGTTAATGTAATCGAGCAGATTACTGACTATTACGGAGATTTGCCCTAGTCGAGTGTCTTTCCCTTCGGTTGGTGTGGTATTCATGGGGTCCATTTATGCTCCAAATGTTGAACAGCTTGAATTCTTCCAACAATTGGCCTTGGAAATGTCAAAATGGGCGGGCCGTGGATCTTTGGGGGACTTCAGTTGTGTCCTAGATGGGATGATGGATAGGTTCAGTATGACCCTTGTGCCCCTTCTAAAATGCCCTCGCATTGGCAGCACTGGAGAAGGACTTGGGTCTGGTACACATCTGACAGCATATTTACCCAACTGGAAGAGACTATAGTTTCTTCTCACATGCTCACAAATCGTATGTCCGCTGGACAGAATTCTGCTGTCCCACGCCTGATCCCGGCCTCAAAATCAGCAGTCTACTCCCCAATGCTTTTATCTGATCATGCACCCCTCACGGTGGATCTGGCTATGGAGATTCGACCCTGTGGTTCGCAATGGAAGTTAGATCCCATTACTCAGAGATAATGGTTTCCGATCTGGGGTATCTGACATGATTAGGAAATTTTAATCTTCAACAAAAGTGGGGATACAACACATGAAGTTAGGTGGGAAGCATTGAAAGCTTCTATAAAGGGTTATTCCATTGCTTATGTGACCCATAAAGCTAGGGTTCCCAGTGTGACCTACAAACACTCAGGACCGAAATTGAGGCCTGTGAGATGGCGATAAAAACAGACCCACCGCTGCTGTGTATGGGGTCTTGCAGAAATTAAAGTGGCAGTACAATACCTTGAGTAGTGCCAACTTGGAGAGAGCTATTTTGCTATCCCATGCTGGTGCCTATTTTGATGGAGACAGGGGTGGTAAGTACTAGCATGGCAGCTTCGGCAGGAGGAGGGAGACAGGTTGGTGGAATTCATTCGGATGAGGGGGTGGTTAGGGGAGATACACCTGGGATTGGCCAGGCATTTGGGGCATTCTACAAATCGCTATACACCTCACAGGGTCACCCAAACCAAGAGGCCCTTGATAGGTTCTTTGTCTGAGCCCCATTACCTAAGCTATCTGATGCCCAGGTGAATGAGTTGGATGGACTCCTATCAGAGGGCAAATTTCTTGTGCGATCGGAGGACTGGGGGTCGGGCTCCCATTTCATTTTTAAAGCCTTTCAGAACCTTCTCCTCGAACCCTTGCACAATATGTTAGTGGAATACCTGGCGAAAGGAGTGTTGCCCCTCCACGTGGTCCGCTACTATCACGGTTCTCCCCAAGCCCGCAAGGACCCCTCCTATTGTGCCTCAGATAGGCTCAATATCTCTGCTTACAGCAGACTATAAAATTCTAGCTAAAGTAATGGCAACGAGGTTGAGGTCTTGCTTCTTCACCTCATCCCATAAGGATCAGGCTGGTTTCATCAAGGGTCGGCAGGGAAGCATAACATCAGAGGCATCCTGAATGTTATACATCGGTGGAGAGTGAAGGCCGGCTCCCATGGTGCTGCAGTTCTTTCCATTGACGCTGAAAAGGCCTTTGACTGCATGGAGTGGGGTACCTTTTGACACCCTTCAGAGGTTTGGGTTCGGCCCTGGCTTCTGCTCTTGGATACGCATTGTATCAACACCCTACTGTCCAGATCGCGTCAATGGGCCCTGTCCCAGAGTTTTGAACTGGGGTATGGTACGAGGCAGGGTTGCCCCTCTCACCCTCCTTTACGCTATCGAGGAACCCCTGGCTGCTAGAATCTGGGTGATTAACTATAACATTCGTGGATTTTGGGCGGGGGATGTTCACCATAAACTGGCATTGTATGCTGACGATCTGCTGCTCTATCTGCAATCTCCCGCCAATGATTTACCTGAAGTGTTTAAGGTCATGTGTTAATACGAGACCTGTCCAGCCACAAAGTTAATTGGACCAAAAGCGAATTACCTCCCATAGGGGCTGGAGATAGGAGCGGTTTAATTGCCAATCTTGGGGGCCTGCAAATGGTGGTGAAATTGAGATACTTGGGGTTCTCCTTTCAGTGCGACACTACCGCTGCTTTTAATTTAAACCCTCTTGCATAGCATATCGGGGATTGTGATAGATGGTGGGCTTCCTTTCATTAATTGGTAGAGTGGGAGTGGTGAAAATGATGATCCTCCCAGGTGTCTGTACATGTATCAGGTTCTTCCTATCACCTCCCTCTCGCATTTTAAACAACTTAATGCGATTATTCATAAATTTATGTGGAGGGCAAGCTCATGCGTATTAAAAGATCTAGATTGGTTATGCCACTTGCTCAGGGTGGTTTGGGTCTTCCAAATTTTTATTGGTACTATTTAGCTGCTTAGCTGACCTATTGTTGGTGATGATGGCTCAGATCCTCCTCTGTGGCTGAGCCTCAAGAAGACCTACTGCAGACCCCTTATGGGAGGGTCTTCTGGTGGGGCTTTATGGCCGGGTACCAACAAGGTGCAAGTGGCTAACCCATTTACAGCAACTACTCTTCAGTGCTGGAGCAAAGCCCATGAACTTTGCGGGCATAAGTTTGCCCCCTCCCATACAGACCTGGTCACAGCGCTATGCGGCTCAAAGGCCTATGTTCGGCTTCCTAATCCAAAGGTTTTGGTATGGCTGCATAAAAGGGTTGCGTTTGGTGAGTCAGCTCTATATGGGAGGATCGCCTTAACCTTTCCGTACATATGTAATCAGTGGGCATCACTGTAGCCAATTTTTTGTGTATGTTAAGGTTGGAAGCACTCTGGGCAACACACTAAGTCCTGAATACGAGTGGGGAACACCGTCGCCAATCGAGGAAGAGATCTTCTTCCCCAACCACTGTCCATTAACCATACTCTACCAAATCCTACTAGGAAATAATGGGACAATGCGAAAAAGACGTGGAAAGATTGGCAGGCTGACTTAAATCTGGTTACCGGGGATCAGGATGAGTGCTATCCCACATTTTAACACATGCTCTAGAAGCAACAAGTTGAGACAAATCCAATTTAACTTTATGTATCGAACATATGTGACCCCAGTTCGACTCCATGCTATGGATCCCTTAAGCCGGACACCTGCCCCAAATGCCTGGTCCATCCAGGTGATTTTATACATACAGCTTTGACCTGTCCAAAGATCACCCCATTCTGGTTCAAATACACCATATCATGGAGACAGTGCTGAGTCGTGGTTTCTTCCATGCACCCCTAGAGTTCCTGCTCGGGTTGACTCCCACGCCCAGGGGCGACCTGCTGAGATGCTTTTGGTCATTGGCATTGATTAATGCTAGGAAAACAACTGCCCAATGCTGGCTCACCACCTCCCTCCCACTATGCAGCTGTGGAGTAATAATCTATGCCTGTGCATGAAGCTAGAAAGGGTGCAATGGAATGCTTTGGCCATGGGGATAGATTCAGTTCAGTATGGGATCCGCTGCAATTGGCTATTGAGGATGGTCGCTCTCTACTTAAGTGCTAATACTTCAGTATCTGACGACACGGGTTGTTTTGTTTCTGGCATTACTGGTGAGCAAGAAAATTGCTGAATAGTCATCACTATGGCCCACTCTAATGGCTGATTAATGTGCTGGGTTAATGACTATGACTGCCCCTGCATTTCCTTAGGTTGAGTAATCAATATTCCTACTGTATATTGGACTTGCACTGAACTTGATCTGTATCGGAGTGATGTGTATTCCTTGATGTTCTGAGGCACAAGGTAATGTAATTGGACTTGATTATTTTCCAAATGTAATGCTTTTAATCTTCCTGTACCATGGTCTTACCCAACAACCAATAAAATATTTTGAAAAAAAAAAAACATATTGAGATAGTAGAGCACTGCAGAAGTGTGGCAGTGTTGTGGCCAATGCAGCGGACGCTTTGATGAGCATATCCCTTGGTCAGCAATTAATGCTCAAGCTGCCCGATGATGGCAGTTTCAGAGTGAGCACCATACTTGAAAGAAATCTGTCGCTGCAGTTGGGCAGTTTCATCATTGCAGCGGCAGTCCCCTCCCTCCCATTCAGGCACACAGCAGGACAACAAATTTAAATGTTAGCTCTCTCCACGGCTGCTGCCCGCCCTGTACCCTCCGTTTCCGTCCACTGCCGACATCAGGTGCTCAATCCCGTGTCAACATGTATCCCCCACCTCCATTAATGTGGCACACTGAGAGCCCACCCCAGTGTGCCAGAAAATACTACTTGATGTTTCTGACACCAGGATGCCCACTGTGTCAGATGCACCGCCTCTCTGCATGCCCTATGTTCTCAGTTAACCTTGGGGTGCCCAATCCCCAGTTGGCATTGGTCCCTCCCAGTACTCTGGCACACTGTGAGCCCACCCCAGTGTGCCAAATCCATTCTGTTAATATTTCACCTGTAAAAAGAAAGTCCCACAACATCTTTTTTAAACCTGAAAAAAAAAACAGTCTCTCATCATTCGCTGCCCCTCCCCAACCCAAGACTCCTCCTCTGCGACCCCTCATCCATACTTACCTCTGGAGGTCGGGAGCAGCGATCTTCTGTGGACCGGAACACATCTGCACTCTTCAGAGACCAGCCGGAACTGAAGAAATGATGGTAAGCCCTATAATGGCAGTCAGTGGTGGGTTTTCAACTTAGGTTGATATATTAGCCAATTTTGAAGTTTTGGTCCCAGATTTTAAAATGGGGTTCTTGGGACCTCACCTCATGAACATTGGCACTGTGATTCTGCAGTTGCTGCACAGAATCACCTTTCGGGCCAGTTAATGAAACAACAGGGTCACTGTTGATGGGGCGGGTCCCAACAGCCCTTGTTGCAAATTTGGTGGAAAACTCCAAATATTGACTGCATTAAGAACATCCGCACAGCTTCTACGATGCTCATAATCTCATCAATTTTAAATATTTTACCCAAATTTCCAACATTGCCATTTTTCACACCCCTTTATGAACTGCATAGGTGTCATTTTTTGCATCCTTCCCAAAATGTGTTTTTGTATCTGTGGTGCAGAATGGTGCAGTCATTGTGCAAAATCAACTTTCAGGGCAGATTAACAAAATCACAGTGCCACTGTTCATGAGGGAGGTCCCAAAAGGCCATGTTGAAAATTTGATGAAAACATTCCAAAAATGACTGCATTACAAGCTGCCTTGCACAGTTTCTACGCAGACTCGTAATTTGCCACTTTTCATATTTTCACCCAGATTTTCAACATTGCCATTTCTCCATACCTCCTCATGAACAGCACAGCTACCATTTTTCACATCGTGTCAAATGTGTTTTCGCACCTGTGGCACAAAATGGCACACCTGCTAGCAAGATCACCTTTTGGGATTGAGTAATAAATTATACTAACACTGTTCATGAGGGTGGGGTCCCAAAGCCCATGTTGAAATCTGGAGCAAAATACCAACAAACGCCTGGGCATTAGGGTTTCCAATCAGCATGCCCAGCCTGTACAGAACTGACAGGTGTTGGTGCGACTTGGAGTCATCAGCCGTAATGCTCATGTTGCTTTGTGCCTTCACCCTGCAGCCACTGACAGGCACGAGGTGCCTTTGGGGTCTTCAGCCCTAACGCTCAGCCCATTCTCCCATACTGCACACATCTCAGGTTATTTCCTATGGAATGGGTGAGCATAAAGGGTCAAGACCCAAGGCACACTGTGACACTTGTCGGTGTCTGCAGGGTGGGATGAGACGGAATGACGAGAGTGTTATGGCCGATGACCCAAAGGTACACCCCAACGCAGGTCAGTCTCTGCAGGTGGGAGTGGGGTTATGCTATTTCAGTACTTCACTGCCATTCCTGTTATGCTTCTCTCTAACTCCTGAACTACCAATGCCAATACCAGCAAGCAAACATTCAGTATTGACAAATGCTTGTTCTAACTGGCATCACAAAACATTACCAGATGATACATTTTACTGTTACTGTGGTTACGCTGTTTAAAAAGGGACATGTTTTCATTGCCCAACTCTGACCTGAAGCCCGTATCACATTAGCATTTCTTCCTGGTGTCAGACACCCTCTTTTAAACTTTATGTAGTGCTTCCTTCAGGTAGTAGCCTCTTCTGCACTGTCAGCTTGACTAAAATACCGTGCCAGTCCTTATCACCCACAAGTTTGTTGAGGTCTAACAGGAATTCCTGGGACTTCAAGCAGACTCTTCTTCTGATGTCTGCCTCCACTGTGACTCAGTCACCAGACCTCCACTCCCAGCAGGCTGCTGAATGAAACCCGTGCCAGCTGCTCCCACGTGGCCTCCTCTTTGCAGCACTGACTCTACCTTCACTGGTCTGTGTCTTACAACTAAATGACCTTATTCATGCACTTTACATAAAATGGACTCTAGCCAATCTCCATGATGCACACTACACTGCATCCTCAAAGCACTTGCCCATTAATGCCTCTTCCGTCAATCATGTTCTGCACATTAACACCTCATCCAATCACACAAACACAGTTTCGCTTACTGGAGCACTGTGCGATTCAAAAGAGTGGCGTACTTACTAAATTACAAAAAAAGCCTAGATAAAATAAAAATACCTAGAAACTAACACTGTAAAATACTTTAAAAGGTGGTGGCACATTGAAACACTCAGCACATTCGATAAATGAGGTTATACTGTGCATTGCACGGGCATAGGTGGATTTTAAATAACCCGCTTATTTGTATATAATTACTGGTGACCTGATTTAACGGATTACGGTTTCTTCAAACGCTGTGACAACTGAATTCGGATTATTACGCTCCCAAAAGCGTAATAACACGAAATCGGTTGTCTGACATTCAGACAACTTTCACTTTCCCCGCTGACTTCGCAGCGTGACTGAATAGTGTTCTGTGTTCTAAATATATTGTATTAAATTTTTCCAGAAACAGCACTGTTTAATATAAAAACATGTTAGGTTTGTTCTTCATCTTAGTTTTCATAGTTTACTGACAAAGAAGCCGCCAAGTGTAGAGCGAGGAGAGCAGGTGACTCGGTGGCTTCTTTGTCAGCAAACTATGAAAACTAAGGTAGAAGAACAAATCAAACATTTTTTTATACTAAGTAGTGCTGTTTCTGGAAAATTTGTGCAGTATTGTTTAGAACACCAACACTGCTCAGTCACGCTTACAGTCGGTGGGAAAAGTGCAGGCAACTGAAACTGAAAGAAATCCAGGCACCAGCAATTATAAAACTAAGAGATACGCAAGTGGATATTGATGATGCTATACTCCTTGGTGTGTGATGGCCACATAACCCTCTTGAGTTTCGCTTCTCGAGGTTTATGGATCATCACACACCTCGGTGTGCAAAAAATCCATAATACACCTTGCCTATCCATTATTCTCTATGTATTCATGGCTGAATGAACTCAGGACTCACTTGTGCCTTTGGCACTTGTGAGGTTACCAAGTTCTTTCAGTCACTATACAAATAAATGGGTTGTTTGAAACCCATCTATGCCATATCTTCTGTAAATACATCTATTTCATTTTTCGAGGTGCATAGTAATCAGTACTTGTTTTAAATGAACTCAGATGCTTTTCATTTATGATCACCTGAAATCATGCGAACAAAAATATTGAAGCATATCTATATTTAATTACATGTAAACACATCAATAGGCCAACCTTGGCCTGTATATTAACTTATCTAATTACAGATCTATGTTTGTGTTCTTTCTGTCCTTCAGAGCTGTGACAAAAAATTCATAGTCGAATGTTATACTAGTTTTTTTTTAACTATGTCAAAACTGTGTTTCTGGTATGAGAAAATGATTAAAGTAGTAAGTAACCAGAGTCGCCCTTTATCTTTAACTCACATGAGAACAGAACAGGCAGAATATTGTAGATACAGGGGGCTCTATTTTTGTAATTTTAGTAAAATGGCTATAGACCAAAAAAAACATACTTTGAACATCTGAGCTTGTAACTGTTTGTCAAATCCCTAGTAAGTTATTAGTTTTACTTACAGTTAACAATGCTGCTTAGATCATGACTCCGCACTAAAACAAGTGCCACAGTAGCTTATAATACCTAGATCTTGTTGACATTTTATGAATAAGAAGAAATGTAATACTATTTCACCCTTCAGGTATTACAATATATGACAAATGAAAGGCAACCAGATTTCCATTTTTTTTTTTTTTTGCTACTTAATTTTTATTACTGCACAGAAATACATCCATTTAACTTAACAACCGTTGGTCAATTACCATGTACAACGGAGAATACAGGACATGTTAATAGTTTTCTACAAGGATATCCATACCGAAATAGTCCAATAGATTTTACAATCCATCTTTTTCTCTTTTTTTTTTCCCTTTGTCCTTTTATACTTTAACTTATCTTCATTGTTGCTTATTAACTCCCATCCTTACACCAAATTCTCCAGCTTGAATCATTACACTATTCAGAATACCAGACAGGTGTTACATTTAATATGTCATGGCTAAAGGCCATGTGAGTGACCAACATTATCTCAAACATAAAAATGGATATTTTAGCTAATTCATAGCCAAGTAAATAACTAACAAACTGATTGATGGCGATGTGTGTGCTGCCGAACCAACTCTTCAAGTTACTGATTTCATTCTATGTATTTTATCTACCCTCTTCACCCCACCTTCTTTACCTCTCCTTCATTAACTCAGGTTCAGGGCATGAGGTCTTTGTTATACCAGTCTATCCATACTCTCTCAAAACTGTCCCGATTAAATCTCAGGTCTGCTGTAATTTTTCCATCTGTTCAATCTCCTTAACCTTATCCATCCAGTTCTGAAGGACAGGCGGTCCAAAGAACACCATCGAATAGTGATGCTCTTTAAAGCCGCTAATCTGAAGGAGTGGTATAATTTCCTCTGTAGCCTAGAAAGATTAAACTGTTCCTTGTGTAGAAATCCCAAACCCAAAGCTTCGAAGATCCCAGGCAGGACCCCTAAAATTCATTGGATTTAGGAGTACCTGCCCCTCAAAATTGCTCAGTCGGGCAGCCCCAGAATATATGATAATGGGAGCCTGCCTCCCACAACCTCTCCAACATTTGTTAGTGTAAACCGGGTTAAAATGTTGAGTATTTATGGAGTCCTAAAAGCGCATCAGGAACTTCCAATGGAACTCACCCCATGTAGGTGAGGCAGTGATACGCTAACTCTGACTGAGAGTTTTCAGCCACTCCGAACTTTCCATGCTCAGATTGGCTTCCTTCTCCCAGTTAATCTTTACCTTCTCAATGAGTTCCAGATGTTGGTCTGTAAGCAGCCTGTAGATTTGAGAGAGGCTTCATTTTAGCTTTTAATGTGATCCAGCTATAAATAAGTTGTTCTAAGTCTGTCAGGGTCTTAATAACTGTTGTATATGAGAGGGCTGCTGAATAAAGTGCCTTACCTGCAAAAACGAAAGTGGTCTCTTTTCTAAGTCCATATTTTAATCTCAACCGCTGGAATGAGGTACACGTATCCCCTCCAGTAAGTAGTAAACCTTGTAAGGCCCTTTCGCCTCCCAGAACCCATACCCATATCCAGGCCAGGGGTCAAATGTCTCATGGTGACGAATAAGAGACAGCAGTCCCAACCCACCCGGGACCTCAAGCGCCTGTATAGTATCCGCAGCTGCAAAATGTGTTTAGTCCAAGGGTTCTTCACTCTGTTCATCACTTCCCGAGAGACAAAGGCCTGGTGAGGGTCCAAAGTGCTGCCCTTGGTTTTGTTCTACTCCATAGTATACCATCTACTATCTTCCCTCTGCTTTGCCCAGGTAAAGAGCCAAGGGCCTGTGCCGATAAATAATAATTTTAATGTCTGGGAGGCTCAGCCTCCTGTTCCCTCCTAATACATAGGAGCTTCCTCCTTAGCCAGGGTCTTTTCCCATTCTATAAATCTAATTATGAGATGACTGTTACTGCTTGAGTCTGTACAGGTTTTACTGGGCCTTTTCTAATTCATATAGTAAAAGAAGGAAAAGTTACAGTAGTAACATCTTTCTTCTAAAGAATTAAGACAGCCAGTAAACTCCCCTTCCCTTCCTCACCTTTTAGGATAAGTTAATTAGCATCTTCACAATCAATTGTTATTCAGAGTTTGAGCTTTTAGTGATTGCTGTTACTTGTTCTGTGGTCATTAAAATACATTTTAATTTAGAATTTATGATACTACAGTTAGCATATCTTTTCAAATTAGGTCTCCAAGTCTCCAGGCCTCTTTAGCTCAAAGATTTGACATTGGAATGCTGGGAGGTTTGAGACTAGCACAGTGAGTGTGAGAGAGAGAGAGACATCTTTGAAATAGTCTAAGTTCTGTGTCAACATATACCTCACAGAGGTGATGCACAAGCTATTACTGACTAATTCTTTAGAAGAAAAGCTGTTACTATGGCGAGTAACTTTTCTGTTGCATTCAAGATAAACTAACAATCAGCAAGCCACAGTTTCCAGGGTCTGGAGGGAATCGACCTGTAACCCTGGTTTGCAGAACTGTGTATATAGAGTGAGAACAGCAGTAACCTGTACTATGCACAGCACAATACAACCTCAGCAAGGAACTGATAGTCCGAATGTATTTACATACTTTTATATTGGCCAGCATAATCTCAAACGATACAAACACTAACAGCTGTAGCAGTTGGGTGACATGTTCAGTGATCGTGCATTATTTTACAAAAAAAAAAAAAAATTTACAGATTTAGAAAGTCTTTACAATAATGTTAATTTTCTTCTGTTGAGAGCACCTGTATACCCGTAAACCTTCTGGGAGGCAGTCTAGTATAGTGGTTAAGAGCACTGAGCTGCAGACCTTGAGAACTGGGCTTGAATCTCACAGCAGCCACCACTATAACACTATGTGACCATGAGCAAATCACTTCTGTGCTCTCAGGACAAACCTGAACAAGCCTCGACTTAGTGTGTCTTTCCTAGCCAAAAATTGTATTAAAATAAAAAATAAAAACCTCATGCACTGAAGTTTTTAAATCACTTCTATTATTTTTACATAGCCATTTCTCAGAAGACAGTCTGCGTACTAAGTCTGAATGGACTGTATAGTGGAAGCAAAATACACTTTATGGCATACTAGTGCTTGCTCCCTGGTAACCAGCGTGTATAAAAAGAAAAAGCTGGTCTTGTCTTTCACCTCACATATAGCATAATACCTGAAGGGTTAAAGAGTAAGTTACAGTTCTTCTTCTTCATAAAATGTCAGCGAGATCTACATAATATACTCAACCTGTGGGACTTGTTTAAGTTTCTTAGGTAAATTGCAGTGGGTCATGATCTAAGCAGCGTTCTTAGCTGTAAGTAAAACTAATATGTTACAACAGTTACAAGGCCAAGGGCCTTATATTCAAAAATGGTCAAAGCGGAGCGCAACATTTTGTGCTGCACTTGCCCTTGCCCAGGAGTCCGAGGATGCTATATCTAGTTGGATAGTTCACCAGCACTATGCAACTGAATATTGGGGCATGTCAGCACAGAGCTAAGTCAAAGAGCGCAACCATGACATGGATCCCTGTTGGGCGGGAATAACGACACTAGGCCTAATAGCACTGGCGTAGGTGGAATATTCAGTGGGCCCATGCAAATGAGCCCATTGGGCATGCGGTAGCTAAGGGTCCATTTGCATGCCCATTATGGACTCATTTGCATGGAAAGCATGGCAGGTTAGTGTGGCACTCGCCCCCACCCGATGCCTGGTTTTATTTATAAATATAAAGACACACACGCCCCTGATGCTTAGTGGTTACCCCACCTCCAGTTGCCAGCCCGGTATGTAGGTATGCATCCCTGTTACCCAGTGGTCCCCCACCAGTCATCATCCCCATGCCATCCCTGTTGCCTAGTGGTCGCCATGCCCACTGATTGTCAGTCAGCTACACAAATATAGTCCCCGTGCCCAGTGTCCCAACCTCCCGCCCTGGTTCTGTCCCTGCTATGGGTAAGAGAGATCCCTGGCATCCAGTGGGCCCCCGGTCACTGATCCCCAGCCCATTAGGTAACCATATTCCTTGCATCTAGTGGTCACCCCAACCTCAGAACACAAGCACCATCCAGTCCTGTGCTTATGCTGTTAATATACTGTAAGGTGCAGGGGAAACGAGAAACATAGAATTTGATGGCAGATAAGGACCGCTGGCCCACCCAGTCTGCCCATTTCCTACCTACTGGATAAGCTGCAGATCCTAGTTAACCAGCAGCCTACTTCTTCTTACCCCCCACCCCCAGAATTGCCTTATGACTGTCCCATGCATGTTTGAATTCCACCACTGATTTTGACTCCACAGCCTCCTCCGGAAGGCCGTTCCATGCATCCACAACCCTCTCTGTGAAAAAATACTTCCTTAAATTACCTCTGGCCGTCTGCCCCCATCTTCAAATTGTGCCCTCTTGTTCTTGCACACCTCTTTTTTGAAAGATGCTACCCTCTTGGACTTGTTGATTCCCTTGAGGTACTTGAAAGTTTCTATCATGTCCCCTCTCCTCCTTTCCTCGAGGCTATACATATTAAACTTCTTAAGTCTCTTCATATGTCTTCGTGCAGACCCTGCACCATTTTAGTTGCCCTCCTCTGGACAGCTTCCATCCTGTCTATGTCTTCTTGGGAGTGGGTCTCCAGAACTGCACACAGTACTCCAGATGGGGTCTCACCAGCTGTCTGTACAGAGGGATAATAACTTCCTGTTTTCTACTGGTGATGCCTCCCTATGCATCCCAGTATCCCCCAGCCCTCCTTGCTGCCCTCTCACATTGCTTGCCCACCTTTAGGTCATCTGATGTGACTACCCCCAGGTCCCTTTCCATTTTTGTTGTTGTTAGTATCTCACCCCCATTGTGTACTCTTCCCTGGGTTTTGTTTCCCAGGTGCATTACCTTGCACTTCTTAGCATTGAATCTAAGCTGCCATACATTTGACCATTCCTCTAACCTTGCCAAGTCCCTTCTCATCCTTTCCACCCCACCCTGTGCATCAACTCTGTTGCAGATCTTAGTGTCATCTGCAAAGAGACATACTTTTCCTTCCAGTCCTTCCGCAATGTCGCTTATAAAGACATTGAAGAGGACCGGTCCTAATACTGAACTCGTGTGACCCCACTAGTAACCCTCCTTTCTTCTGAGTGGACTCCATTTACTATTACTCTCTGTGTCCTATTCTCCAGCCAATTCTTTACCCATGCAGTCATCTTGGGACCCACTCCCAGGCTGGCTAACTTGTATATTAATCTTTGTGTGGGACTGTCAAATGCCTTGCTAAAGTCTAGGTAGGCCATGTCCACAGCCCTCCCTGATCTACTACTTTGGTCACCCAGTCAAAGAAATCTATCAGATTTGTCTGGCATGACCTTCCCGCTCAGAATCCATGCTGCCTAGGGTCCTGTGCCCCTCTGGCCTCTAGATACTCGACAATTCTTTCCTTCAGAAGTGATTCCATCATTTTCCCTATCACTGAGGTTAAACTAACAGGTCTGTAGTTTCCTGCTTCTACCTTGCTCCCACTTTTGTGAAGGGAATCACATCTGCCCTCCTCCAGTCCTCGGGTACCACTCCTCCCATGATTTGTTAAAAGGGTAGTCAGTGGTGTCACTAGTTCTGCCCTTAGCTCTTTTAGAATTCTGGATGAATCCCATCAGGCCCCATTGCTTTGTCCACCTTCAGTTTTAAGAGTTCTTTTCAGAACCTTTCTTCTGTAAATGGGCTGGTATCAACTTCTGTATCCAGAGTGTTACTACTGTTTGTTTTATGTACCTCCCTGTCTTCATTTGTAAATACTGAGCAAAAATATTTGTTTAGTATCTCTGCCTTTTCACAGTCTCCCTCTGCCCACCCTCCCTCCCTTTATTAAGCCTCACTATCCCTCCCTTGGTCTTCCTTTTTCTCCTGATGTACCTATAAAGGTTTTATCCCTCTTAACTGAGTTGGCTATCTTTTCCTCGTTTGGGCCTTTTGCTGTTCTGACTGCCTTCCCAGCCTCCTTTGCTTTAACTGATACAGTTCTCTGTCCTGCTCCTTCTGCGATTCCTTGTACTTCCTGAATGCTTTCTTTTCTCTTGAACCTTCACTGCCACTTCCTTTGAGAATCATAGTGGTTTCTTACATCGTCTTGTTTTGTTTATTTGCTTCAGACAAAGGCTCAGCTACCTCTGTGATGGCAGTTTTTATTATTCCCATTGTTCTTCCACCCTCCTTCCTGCCCATTTGCTAGTGCATTCTTAGGGCACTCACCCATTTTGGCAAAGTCAGCCTCCTAAATTCCAGTACTTTTGTCTTGTGTGGCTTGACTCTATTGCTGTGTTTATTGTGAACCATACTGTTGATGGTCGCTAGTTCCCAGATGGCTACCACTTCTACATCTGTGATCCTCTCTCCATCTCCATTTGAGAGAATCAAGTCTAATATTGCTCCCTCTCAAGTGGGCTCCAGTACTAGTTGTCTAAGGCATGCCCTCTGTAGGGCATCTAGAATAACTGCACTTTACGAGTGGCAGCTGCAACTGCACTCCAGTTAACATGTGGCATATTCAGATCACCCATCAGCAATATCTCCCCTTTTCTGCCATTAAGTATACTTTCTATCATTTCCTGTCCATTTCCTTCCCCTGAGAAGGGTCTGTATACAACCCCTGTGCGTATTGTGTGCCATTGCCTGTCTCCAAATTTACCCACAGTGCTTCTTCTCCTCCCTGTTTACCCTTTTGTTCTGTTGCTTTATTCCTTCCCTATGTAAAGAACTACTCCTCCTCTTTACCCTCCCTGTCCCTCCTGTAGACAGTGTATCCTGGTATGTTTATGTCCCAGTCATGGTTTTGTGTGTACCATGTTTCTGTGACTGCCACGATATCCAGATGTTCCTCCTCCATCAAGGCCACTAATTCAGGAAGCTTGTTACCCAGACTACGGGCATTGGTACTCATTGCTCTCCATTTTTGATGGCTTTACCTTCTGTTGCAGCATCCCCACTGACTGTTCTACCTCTGTCTTTTTCTCATTTAGTACCCTGTTTTGTAGGAGAGACTGGGATTTTCCTGCTGCTTGTCAGTGCTCCCCTTTGACTAGTTTAAAAGCTTGCAAATGAAGCATTTAAACCGATTGCTCAAAAGACTTGTTCCTTCCTGGACAGATGCAGACCATCCTGCCAGTATAGGCTGGTGTCCTCTGTGGAACCCCAGTCCCCAATGAAGCAAACCCCTGTGCTTCGCACCATTTTTCAACCATTCATTAAACTGCATGGTGCCAATTACCCTCGCCTCCCCATGCCTTTGACAGGCAGCACCTCTGAGAAGGATACTGTGTGTGCTACTTGGCTTAGGTCCCTCCCCAACTCTGCAATGTCCTCCTGCACTGCTCTAATCTCATGATGAGCCAAGTCATTTGTCCCTAGGTGGACAATTACATCCAGCTCAGACTCCGTGCAGCTGTTCTCGGTGATCCTAAGGATGCGCTTCCTGTCCCTCCAAGCCATGGCACCAGGCAGGCACCTTACTTCAGTTTTCCCAGCTCCCCAGTTCTATACCCCTAATAATTGAGTCCCCACCAGGAACTGCTTCCTTTCCCTGCGGTGTCCTCTGCCTCCTTCCTGTGGGCCTCCCTTGTGACAGTTGTCATCATCTTCTCATGGTGCATCCATAGGGGAGCTATGCTCCCCCAGAATGGTGTATGGATTATGGAAAAATGGTCCCTGGTGTGTCCTGGTACCACATGTGTTAATGAAGTAATCCCTAGCATCAAGGCTCCCATCTCACCATGGCACCGACCACCCACCTGCCACTCCCCATTTCCTGAATCATTGGTGCTGCAGGAGCCCATACAGCTCACTGGCACAGCCCTCCTCGCACCTCCTCTCAGTTGGCCACCATGTGAAAATCCACAGAGATCACGTGTCCTGTGTATTATACAGGGCTGCATCTTACTGTATACTAAGAGCATAAGTACAGGACTGGATGGAGTTTATGTTATGGGTCCGGGGATCAGTGAATGGGTGGCACACTGAATGCCAGGGAATATGTTTACCTAATGGGATAGGGATCAGGACCGTGAAGGACCACTGGATGCCAGGGAACTCTTCACACTTAACAAGTCAAGACTGGACAAGGAGAGGGAGGGATTAGAACAGTGGGCACCAGAGGGACTTTATTTGTCTAGCTGACCGTGATCAGAGGGAGTAGGGGACCACCAGGCACTAGGGATAACTGACTTAGGCACAGGGACAGCAATTGGTGGGGAACCACTAGGCATCAGGGATTACTGACTTGGGCATGGGGACAGCGATCAGTTGGGGGGCAGGGCACAAGGGATGTGTTTGACTGACCAGGCCAGGGCGGGAGGCTGAAGTACCATCAGCCACTTCCAGGACCTTGTGCCCTGTAAGACAGGGTTTGCAATGGCAGTAATTTGCACCTGTTCAGGTGGGAATTATGGATCTATGACAGTCGGTCAACAGTTTCGTTGTCGACCGGCGTTACAGCAACTCCTTTATGTTGACGCATTTCCGGTCTTGCCAAAGGAGTCACTCAGACTCATTTTTCTTCAGGGGCTTGCCCCCCAAAACCCCATGTGGGGGCTCTGTCCCTCACCCCAGCTACTAAATGAATGAACTCTAAGTCAGAGTTGCTTTGGGAGGGGGTGCCATACCCCAGAAAGCAGTGTTGGGTTCCCACGCCAACACTACAGCGACCTGGCACTGTTGTTGCTGTAGGTGTCGGTCATGGTAAAATTGCCACCGTAGCGACGGCATACTGGAATTACTGCTGGTACAAACCTCTGAATATACAACTGTGCCCGTGGTGTGAAGGCCCCTCTTTGCATAGGCACAACAGTACCTTAGTGTTCGAGCAGAAATGGGCTTTGCCGGCACCAAGTGAGTGTCTGAAAATAGACCATGCCTATACACTGGGTAAAACCTAGTTTGCACAAGGAAACACTTGTTTGCGCCTAGTGCAGAATTTTGAATATTGAGCCTCAGATGTTCAGTGTGTGATTTGTTTTTAGCCTATAGACATTTTACAAAATTTACAAAACAGAGCCTTCCTATATCTACAGTAGTCTGCCTGTTCTGTTTGAGTCTGGTAACTTACTTCTTGAATGATTTTCTCATACCAAAATCAGTCAGTTCTGACACAGTTAAAGTCGAAAGATATTACCCTTGACTGTATTTTTATTTTATTCTGTTTTTGTTTTTGCTTTTGTAACCTGCAGGAGAAGAAAAGGCACAAAAATAGATCTGTAATTGTATCAGTTTATCCACAGGCCAAGGACAGTCTATTGATGTGTTTAATTTTTTTTATTTTTATTTGTTATTTATTTAACAAATTGGAAAGACCTTTTGAGCCAAGGGTTGTTTTACAGAGGTTCCTCGTCAAGTCACAAGAATAACAAATTACAATGGTTTCAGTAAGAAGTACAGCATGAGGAAAGTAATTGCATAAACAAAAGAATAATATGGCAAGATAAATATTAGGTCAAGTGCAGCCAGTAGCCTTGTCTGAAGAGGGGTGAAAGGGATTACAAGGAGAGATGGACAGGGAGTGAATTGGGGGTGGAAGGAGCAAAATAAGAGCAAGGAGGAGCTGCCACAATGAAGCTAATGCAGGAAAAGACCCACACGGGTGAGGGTGGGGTAGAGGGAGAGAACAAGGTGAGGAAACAGAGAGGAGGGAGGAGAGGAAGTGGGATAGGAGGGTAAAGGAAGGGGATGCAGTAGGATGAAAGGAGAGCAGAAATGGGACGGAAAGGATGAAGGGAAGGTACTGCTGTAAGTGGAATAGTGCAGCGACAGGGTAGGGCTATACAGGGCAAATGGTAAAGAGGGAGGTCCCAGTGCATTTAGCTGTCTGCAAAGGTTAGGTATAGCAGTCACAAGATGCTCTGAAACTAGGAATTGACGATCTTCTGCTAAATGGTCCCAAGGTTGTAGTTGTCACAGTCTCAGGAGAGAAGGAATTAAATAAATTAGCAGCTCTACTGCAGATTGATCGCTGTCAGAACGAGGTTTGACAGCAGGGACAGTAAAAGTTTGGCTCACAGAACTTTGTGTATTACGAGTGCCCCGGAAAGGACTGAAAAGCTGAAGGGAACCTGGTGGTAGAGACCAAGATCTGCCTTATTAGCTAGAAGGCAGGCTTGATATTCAGTGTGAGCCTGAGTTAGTAGCCAGTTTGCTCGTTCATAAAGGTCACAAGTGGAGTACGATACGCTGCACCAGTTAGTAGATGGTATGCCTTATTCAGAGCTGTGGTGAGCCACCGAGGGTTGTGTCTGTGGTAGAACCATAAATGACCAAACCATAGTCAATAATGGACACAATTGAACTTTGGATAGCCAATCTGAGGGCTTCGGTAGTAAGGCAATGTTTGTGCCTGTGAAGGCCTAGGTGAATGTTAACTGCCTGGCAACATTCTTAACATGGTTGGAGTAGGAGCGCACATATCCAGAGTAACTCCTAGGTATTTAAAAGATTGAGTCCGATCAAGGACTACACACGCACTGTTTTTAATTACCAATTGTTTGGCTTTGTGCTTGCTGTGGGTACCATGGAAGAGCATGACCTTTGTTTTTTTGCAACTAAGCACCAACTTATGAGAGGTGAACCAGGACCTGCTTCAGTAAAACTTTTCTGAAATTGGGCCTGAAGGAGGGTGGGTCAGCAGTCTTTGAGAAAATGATCGCGCCATCCACATATAGGAGCACTGCTGTTCAGAACAGGATGACAGAAGATTATTGAGGAAGGTGCTAAATAGAAGGGGTCCCAGATCGATCCTTGAGGAACCCCAGAGCAGACAGGCAGTTTAGCAGAAAGGGTAGACCCTATTCTCACCTGTTGTGTGCGGTTTGCTAGATAGCTGGTGAACCACTTTAGAGCTTCTGAAGATATACCAAGCCCAGCAAGTTGATGTGTCAACAAATGGTGATTGACCGTGTCAAATGCTTTAGACAGGTCAATAACGGTTGCGTCCAACAAGTTGACCGTGATCATAAATGTGGTGAATGAAACCTGTGAATTCCAGTAGGGCCGAGATATGCTGTGCCCTTTCCAAAGACCATGGTGTTGGACACATTGTAGGTTGTATTTTCCAGGTACTCCACAAACTGGTCAGCAACAATCCTTTCAAGTGCTTTGGACAACGAGGGAAGAATAGATATTGGCCTATAATTCCCAGGTAGTAATTTGTTCCCACTCTTAAAAACTGGTGTAACCAGAGCAGATTTCAGATCTGGGAAATTGTGAAAGTATGAGGAACGCTTGAGAAGCTTGGTGACGGGGACAGGACTTCATCTAGATTAGGGTAAGAAATTCAGGTCGAGGGAATCATTGCTTGTCCTAGTTCCTCCTAGAACTTTACATAGGTATGTTTTGGCCTCGCTTTTGGAGATGGCTTTGAAGTAGAAACATGGGTGGGTCAAGGCCTCTTCTGATTTGGTGACGAGGAGCTATTCTAGGTTCAAAGAAATTTGGGGGCAGAGTTTGGCTAAGGTCTGTGAAGGATGAATTAAATGTGTTGGCAATTAACACAGGGTCATGGGTGATAGACCCATCAACATTTAACATAGTTGGAGCCTGCTTGGACGCTTTTCCAGTGATTTCTGAAAGGTTTTCCCAGAATTTTTTCCCATCTGCCCAGGTCTTGGCAAGGATGTCTTTATAGTAATGCTCTTTGTGCTCACAGATAGCCTTAGTATATGCGCTCCTGGCCATCTTATAGACCTGTATGACAGGTTGACTGCCAGAGGTGGTCACAAGCTTTCATTTGAGCCAGAAGGTTAAAAGAGATCCAGGGCTTTTTCAAGTCCCCTGATCCTATGAGTCCTAAAAGGGTGTGGATCTCACAGACCACATTGAAGCATTCAATGAAGTATTGTAGAGCTGAGTCAATATCAGAGGCGGTTTCAATGTAAGACCAGTCTTATTGTCGGAGGAGAGACCTTAGTGGCTGCAGGTGGCCACAGGAGAGCACTCTACTTGTGATTGTTCTGGCAGGGGCTTGATAAATTTGTTAGACCAATAACACTTGGTAGGAGAGTGTTCACTGATAGTGTCAGGCAATACTTCAGAATGGGAGATATGTGTTGGATGATTCGTTAAGACCCAGTCCAGGAGTGCTAGTCCCAGTCTTATAGTTTATCCTGGTTGGAGTTGTTATTAACTGGGTAAAGTTCAGGCCTGTTAACTCATCCGTATGCCTTCTGGCACCTGACGAGCCAATTGACATTAAAGTCACCTAACAGGATGGTTTCTGTGTCTTGTTTTAGACTCATGGCACAGTTCATTAGGGTTTTAAGCCCCGTGTGGTGGTCGGGGAATATAGACTGAGCCAATGCTGAGGACCTTGTTGTGTGCATCTAGTATAACCTTTAACAGCAAGGATCTGAATATCCATAGCTGGTTCAGGAAGGAAAGTGGATAGGCCAACAATGACTCCTTTAGGGATATGGCACAGCCCCTCCTCTTCTAGATGGTCTGTTCTGCCTAAAAAATGAGTAGCCTGTATGATGATGGCAGAGTCAGGGGTAGATGGTGACAGCTATGTTTCGACAATTGACAGGATGTCTGGGTTGTGTACTACAAGTCAAGCAGCAAGGGCATCACATTTTTTAACAGACTGCAGATGTTCATACTGGCCAGGACAAACATACTCTGTTTTTGTTGCCATTGACTCCATATGAAGGAGGGCCTGGATTAGGATGTACACTCCTAGAGATAAGAGAAAGTAAAAGAATGAGGCGTTTCAGGAGTTGTCTTAGTAAATAAAGTGTAAGAGGATGAGATTTTCCCTTTAGACGTATTTTAACAGGGCCCTTAGGAACAGAGCTGCTTTTAAGTAGCATAGGAACAATGGGGTCAGTAAAGGACAGACATTTCCATATTTCATGTGCAGCTTCCCAGTGCAGCTCCTATGGGGAGAAAGGGTGTAGAATGTTACATCGACACTGGTGACCATACAAAGTGTGATAAGAGGAAGCTCTGTGGTAGGGAGAACAGGGGTATGCATGTGGGTTCCATCCAAATGAGAGTGAGCAGAAAAGCACCAGAAATAGTTTTGCACCCTGTGATGCCATTGGACAAGAGAGGAATTAAGTGAGGTCCAATAGATTTAGTAGGGAGGCAGTACAAGGAAGGTATATAGCAAGTAAAGCTACTGTGACTTTAAGAGGGTAGACTTCCTTAAATGAAAGAGCAAGAGCCTCTAGTGGCAGATATGTATAATCTGCTAATAGAAAACTGGCCACTTTTGGGGGATTGCAGAAAACAGTAATTTTAAGTATAAAAAGCAATTGTAGCATCAGGAAGAATTAGCCAGGGAAAAGCCACAGCAGCAGAGGGCAATGTCCAATCAGGATTTGACTGTGGAAAGCGCCAAAACTGAAAATGTTGGCAGAATCCTGTCGACCTTTGCAGGGTAGGGGAGCTTCTTCTGGGCAACCAGCTGAGCAGCGCAGGTGGAAGCTTAGTTAAAGCCAACCGCACCGGCAAGGCTCGAGGCAGCAGAGATAGGATCCACACTGGAGGAGTGCCCAAGTTGGGCCTCCACTTTGTAGGGTAGGGGAGCCTCTTCCGAGCAGGCCAGCTAAGCAGCAGGTGGAAGCTTAATTAGAGCCGACCGCACCGGGCAAGGCTTCGGGAGGCAGCAGAGATGGGATCCACGCTGGAGGGAGTGCCCAAGTTGGGCCCACTTTGCAGGGTAGGGGAGCTTTCTTCCGGCAGGCCAGCTGAGCAGCGCAGGTGGAAGCTTAATTAGAGCCGACCTGCACCGGGCAAGGCTTCGGAAGCAGCAGAGATAGGATCCACGCTGAGAGAGTGCCCAAGTTGGGCCTCCACTTTTAAAGAAATTCATTATTAAAATGCGCTCAGCATTTCTATTGTACAACAGGAATTTATTTTAGGGATAGTTTCTGGTTATTATATATAAAAGCATTTAAGTTCATTAAAATAAGTACATATGAACAGTTAGTGTCCCTGTTTCAAGGGCACCATGTACCTTGCAAAATGGAAAACACCTGTATTCAGTATGTGAATATTGCAAGAATGCATATTTATATACATGTATTTGTAATTTTTTTTTTAAGCTTGACCTGGTGAAGTGACAAGTGAGTCACAAGACGTGTATACTAGTAGGGACCTGTTGCCATATCTCTGTGTAATAGAGTCTCCTTTACCCAGTATGGCCTGTTAATCTGTCTTGTATATTCATAATTAGAATAAAGACACGTAGTCTGTATACCGTGAGTGGGTCATTATTTTAGTGTGTTATATCCTTTCAATGGAATTTACCCTCACAATGTATTTTTCTATACATAGGAGTGGAGGGCCTTCCTAGCTCGGTGTTTTGAGAGTAAAGTTAAAATAAATAGCTTTATTTTCAACAAATGTAAAATGAAATAATTAGTAATCAGTTGTGTAAACCAAAAAAATCATGCTGATGCTTTGTAGAGATAGTACTAATATGCTTATTTTTAACAAAACTGGATCACCTGCATATTGTAGTCAGTTTGAATTTTGCAGACTTGAGCCATTTTGTTACTAAAACAGCTAAACAATGATTTGCTGAGAATAGATCCCTGAGGGACCACAGTACTGTTTTGCCTTATAAAGGAGTATCACCAAGTTTAGTTCTCTGCTCTCTATCCTGAAGGTAACTGTTAAACAAACCAAGAACTGTGTCCAGTACACTAAGACTACATAACTTTAAAGAGTTGCAGACACCTCTGAGAAAACTTTTGAAAACATAAGTCCTGATTCTCAAATATCGGCACAAGCAGCACCAACGGCAGCTTGCACTGATCATCAGAGCACCAGGAACCCTGCGCCAATTCACTATCGGGTAGGGTGCCGCACCAAAGTCCTGCACCTTGCAGCAAAGGGGCCATGTGGCAAATGATGGCACACCCTGAGGTTTGCCGCATGCTGCAGAGCGGTCGGGCATCATCACCACCCAGGAAAAGAGATCGACTGGGAAGCTGCCAGGTTGTGGGGAAGGAGCAGTACTGGGAGGTCTGGAAGCACACAGATGGGTGCCGGGAGGGGGACACCAGCAACTCGAGTGGGACGCTGCTGTGCTAGTATGTTGGGGAGTGCCCCATGCTGGCCTCCATGGGGAGGAAGGCGCTGCAGGCACCACATCACAAAGGGCTTCTGAGCCCTTCCAGTAGGTTGGGTGTGTTTACTGGGTTGGTGCACTGGCCATACAGTGCCAGTACACATACCATAATGTCATGGGGACTGTGTGTGGCAGTACTTGTTCCCTCCCACCCAGGAAGGGCTCTGCAGGTGGCACAAAGATCGTTAGACCAGCCTTGACTGGTCTAATGTTACTTGAATGTGTACCTTCTGGGGATTTCCAGAATCCCAGTGCTGGCGATATGGCAGCTTGCATCTGCCGTAAGCCCCTAGTGCCTTGGTGCACCCAGCTGCTTGGTGCAATCCTGGCGTAGGACCAGTTTGGACACTGGGTCCCAGTGTGGCTCAGGGGACCTTCCAGAATCGTGATCTCCACAAGGTTTGACGGAAGGTGTGTTGAGTCAACTTCAGAGCTTTGAGAATCGAGCCCATAATATTTAGACTGAATGTTCCTCCCAGTTATTTATAACTGAGGAAATTTACATGGAAACAGGATCTTTATCCTCAGAGTTCATCTGCACCTGTAGCTAATTCTGAAGTCATATACCTCTGTTGTGATGTCAGTCTGTTGTCATGGTAGTAACTGTGATGTAACAAGCAGACTATTAGAGTATCAGGTTGGAATTAAGCAACAGAAACTACTGTACCTGCAAAAACAAAGACCATGTTTTCATGTGCATGACCTCAATAATAAAAAATAATTGGAAGGAGAATACAGAAGTAACGTGAAATATACTGTATGCAAAATTGTGTCCAAATACTATGTTTTTCAAAGTTCCTCCGAGGAATCAGTTGCTCTTTAATAAAAAAAAAAGGTGTAATTTTAGTGGCAAGTTGTCCAGAATCCAGAGCCGTATGTAAAAAAAAAAAAAAAAATCAGTGAGTCGTAATAAAGCAGTCTGAGTACTGGGATTGGCTCGAAACCATATTGCACAGAGGTGAGTCTCATAGTTATATAGGTAACCAAACACTTGGCCATAAACTATCCATTCTAAAAGTTTTGAAAAGGGAGAGATGAGAAATTGGCCTGTGATTATTGATAAACGTCTTCTAACCACCCTTAAAATTGGTAATAAATTCCTCTTTTGTCACATTTTGGATTGACTTGTTGCATAGAGATATTTATTGTTTTACATAAAAGGCAATGCAATCTCTTCCTTGATCTTTTGTACCAGTCACATATCAATGCCGTCAGGTCGTCTCCTGGTTTGAGGATTCAGTTTATTTAGATACTTTAAAGCTGCACAACGTCTAAAAGCCTTACAGAAAAACTTACAGTTCCTCAGTGCAGCACTGTCATGGGACTGTAAAGGAGGAACTAGGAAAATCAGATACTAGCCTATCCAAATTTAGAGAAATCATTAAAACTCTTAGCTATTTCTCATCTTTCTATTAGCACGTTATCATGTAATTCTAAAGTATTCAGAGTTGCATTTTTTCGTTCTTACCCATCGTAGGCTTCACAATTTCCCCAGAACTTAGGATTTAAAAGACTGTCACTCTGCCTGTTTTAAGATAAGGAACTGTAACCCCTGGAGTGCCTTATTGCCATTAAGAAAATTAGGTTGAGTAAGAACATTTTTAACTTTTGAATTTAGAATTGCTCTTTGTTATTGTGTCATAAGGCTCTTAGGTATGTTAACAAAAATTAATAGAGTGCTCTGGAATGTGGGCAGCCAATCAGGAGGCTGCAGTCTACAGTCCTTTTTATAACAGATTATTGCGTTTGTTTGCATGTGGGTTCTGTGTTGAAACAGTGTGTTATGTTATCCCAACAAGTTTTTTTTTGTTCCCCACCTTTCTGTCACTTGCTTTTGAGCCAGTTGTTCAGTTACTGTAAGCGGGAGGATTTTCAGACTTGTCCCTGATGGTATATGAGACAGGACACTCACAGTTTCTGGCACAAGGGACACATTATCTACTTCCTGTCAGTGCTTCCTCACTGTAAATTGGATTATCTTCAAAACTGCACCTGCTTAACAAGCATAATGTCTCAAAAGTGTTGGGACATGAACTGTGTGATCTCAGCAATGTGAAGGAGCCTGTTTAGCGCATTTCCTATTCCAGTAAGTGTGACAGATACTCTCCAGGCCATAAAAATGTCAGGGTATAATGCAGATCATCTTTTCAGTTGCCACAATAATGAAGGCCACCAAGGAATCATGATATACAGTCTGGAGGTAAGTGGAGTATCTCTCCAGGGTCATGACATAGGAGAAGAGTTGGCCAAAGCATATACGGAAAATCTTTGGCAAATACCATACGTTTATGACCATTAGGTGAATAATCATCAAATGTGGAGAAAATAAAGCATACTTGACATCTCGACGACATATGATAGGGTGATCCACACAGTTCCTATCATAGGCGATAAGAACTATCAGATTACACCCAGTATACTTGGTGGGTTATAATTTGTGACTGTAGGGTGATCTTTAAACCTTTCTCAATGGTAGAGCCATTAACTGAAACATGATTTCTAGTGTTATTGTAGACATATAACCCCTTTGCTTCTAGAGATGGGACAACTCTGCTCTCTTCCCAAGATATCTAGTATAATTCTGGGAATGATCCACACAGTGTCCACCTTTTTGACAGGGCCCACCAAATTCTCTCAGTTGCTTCTTGGATTATTATCTTGTGAGAGTGGGTGGGGTGTTGGGGGTGTTCTTCAAAGCGTCACAGTGGTAGAGCCATCAGTTGAAGTGTCTTACAGTTACTAGTAGTGTTATAGTCCTTTCCTCCATGGCTCCTACCACAGGAGACATAAGCTATAAATTTCAAATAATTAATACTCTCTGACGGAAAGTATATAATTTGGATCTTGGGTCAATGGAAAAGCATGCTAGCCTGGTATAATAGATGGCACCATTTGGGGAAAGACTTGCATAATTCCTGACACAGAGGAGGAGCACAATTAGGTGATCAGAAATCGCTGTGGCATACAGAGAGAGAGAGAGAGAGAGAGAGAGAAAGAAAAGCGGAAGAGAGAAAAGCGAGTTCTGTGTGTTTCTTATTATTTTCTAGTAGCCTTAATATTGAGTCCAACTATTAATTACTTAACCTGACACACAATGGCCACCCAGGACATAATGAATTAAGAGATATTCTCTTATGAGAGAAAACATTTCATAGCATTAGTGAATAATCTTCAAAGCTGGTATATTAATGTTATCCATAGTGGATTTGTGCCATCTAGTGCCATTTTGGACATGAGCTGCACTGTTCCTACCCCAGGAAATGAAACCTTCAAATCCATTTGGGGTTTTATAAATTTAAGGTGAGATGATTTTCCAGTTTTAGTTTAGGCAATAATGTCAGGAGTTGGGTAAGTCCTTATTAAATGTGCCCTAATCGGCAGCCACTAAGGATGTATGATATGTTGTGGTATTTAGAGTGTGATCTCCTGGAGTCAGACTCTTGTTTGTAACATGATCTGTCAGAGCATGTTGCATGAATTCCTTGTCTTATAACTTTATCACCAATAAAGAACATCATGTTCCAAATTGGAACAGCGTTAAAGCACAATAAGGAGGTAGGATAGATGTTGCCATTTGGGCATGGCCCTCACTCTTCATGTGCTAGAAGGGCAGAGCCTGTCAAATTTCACTGCAGTATAACTTTATATAGTTAAGACTGATTTTTTTTTTTATTTGGGCGCAATGCTAGAGGCAACAAAGTACATCCTCTTGTCTTAGGCTATATCTGCCCCAGTTACCTGGAGGCGGTTTTCTGATTTCTGGTTGAAAAAGCTCTAGAACTATATCAAAGAGACACTATTCATCTACAGTAAGACATGTTCAGTTATAAAGTACAAAAGAAACAAAAATTCAGCGAACTGGAATGCTAATAGTCTTAGATCTGTTTTACCATTAATGTTTGAATTTTGTTTTACAAATTTCAGTTGCAATTAATTTTTTAATCAGATTATTTATGCTTAGTTCTACCAGTAGGACACACAGAATCACATGTACTAAAATAGTAAATACTGTACGTTATCATTCAAGGTTTATTTCTTAACATTTTAAGCAACCTAAAATGAAGTTCCATTACTTTGACATAAGATTTCCTCTGCAGATCCATACTCCTGAATTGCCGTACTAAAGCTCAGTCAAACTTGAGAGCATTATTAGCAACATTTCATCTCGTTGCATGTGTCTGGATAACTTATTTCTGACTGGGTTGTTATTTTTTGCCAATACAGTATAGTTTAAGTTTATAGTAATAACACACAGCTACAGAACCAAACCAAAAGAACATAATACCACAATTCTGAGCAAATACAGTCATGCAATGAACAATGTAACTATATACTACAAATATATGTATGTGTATGTGTGTGTGTATATATATATATATATATATATATATATATATGAAGGACATAACAAAAGAAAAAAAGAAAAACAATACAGATAAGACTCCTCCCTCCCCATCCCTGCAATCTGTATAACAAGAAAGAAAGAAAAGAAAGGGTGCTAACTAGATGGAGACAAAAGAGAGCAGCATGTATGAAGTTTCCCATTTGGATCTGTATACATGTATAAAAATCTGCAATAGTCTTGTCAATATTTAATGGCATAAGGGCTTCAATTACCCATTTGGGCCAAGTGGGAAGAAGTCGAATCAAGCCATTGCCTCAGAATTAACAGTTTGGTTAACTGCAGAAATCAGCCATGTGTGCCTTACGGGTGGGACCCATAAGTGTAGCATAGTCCCTCAGGATACAAATCTCTGATGTGAAGGCATCCTGAAGACCTAGTAGGGCGGTCTAATTTGGCTTGTATAAGTTTCAAAAGGAAGCAATTTGGGGGCAGGACCACAACATATAGTATAAGGAACCTTCAGATCTTCTTGAGGGGTATCTGTCATCAGGTACCACCGTAGGAACTTCACTGTCGGTGAATGGGAATCCGCTCAGAAGATTTTCAGCAGTACAACTGGGGCCACCCATGCCCTCGACATCCGCCCAACTCCACCAACCCTGTATATACATAGGCAGCCCTGCCCCTCCTCAGTTCTTTCCCACCACCGACTTGCAAGCACAGTCTCGTGGAAGAGCTATGCATGATGTTCGCCCTTTTTCTACCTACAGCCCTATTTTATACCAACCCTTACCTAAATCTCTTTTAGAGATTTATTTTTCCTTTTCTTTATGATGAGGAGTTAAACCTTCTAAATGTTTCTTCTGTTGCTGCCACAGCGAAAGGAGATTGCCTCTAACGATGAACACTCTGTGTCTGCTGTCTTGGGCCTGACCACGACACCTCGGATTGTGAGCTCTGCCAGCAGTTTAATCAAACCATGCTTAGGCGATGCAAGAAGGCTCTAAAGATCTTCCTGGAACAACAGGTAGCCATCTCGGGCCGGTGTCTTCTGGGGCACTGGTCGTCAGTTGCCCTCCAGTTCCAACTGCTCGAAGGCCTCTAAGGTCAAAGACAAGACCTTGGGGAAAAGTCATAGAAATGACCAGGACGACCGCTCCCCTGGTGAGCCATCCCGTTACTGCGTCAGCTTCACCTTCTTTGGGGGGCTCGTCATCAGTGGCAGCCGCCACGACGAAGAAACCAGCTGTTCAGGTCTCAGTTCACTCCAGGCCTATACCGATAGCTCCTTGGCATGACACCTAGGTGTTCGGCCGTCGACCTCCAGGTCATCGGCCCTCCTCCATCAATGACAGGCTGCGTCATCAACGTTGACCCCTTGAGCCTGCTCCTTCTTCTCCAAAGGCTCCGGGCTCATTGGGTCAGCCAGCTGGGTCGTCAGCGACTGTGCCACTGTCTACTCCTCCATTGTCGGTGTCGGACTTGAGCGATGTTCTTGTTGTTTTTTCTGATGTGCTGGTCCAGCAGTTTGTGGCCTTTACCAGGCCATCGTTGTTGGCCTGACGCTGGCATCATTGTCGACACCTGTTCACCGGCCCAGGGAACCTACCCAGGGGCCGTTGATGCCAAATACATCAGCAGATCCTGAGAATGATGTCGACATTGAGGAGGAGTACTACCCTGACCTCATCCTTCCAGAGGAGATGGAGGAGGAATAGGAGGAGGACCAGTACCTCACTAGACAAGTCCACTGCCTCTTCGGTCAGTGAAAACTTTGTAAGCATACCCCCAGGTCCCCACCTGAGGATGCTATTCTTCAGCATCATGAAGCAGCTGTCTTCCACTATGGGGTTTCAGACACAGGAGGTGGATGCCACCAGAATGGATCTGGGGGACTTCCTGGAGATCCCAGACTCTCCCCTAAGATTATTCCTCCCATGCTTCCGGCACTGAGAAATACTACCACAGCAGCCTGGCACAGACCAGACATGGTGCCAGCTATGCCCCGTAGGGCTGACAAGCTCTGCAGTGCCCCTCAGGGCCTTTCTCACTTTGCCCAGGCTGAAACTGACTCAGTAGTCATTAAGGCAGCACATGGCAGGTCTAAGGTGCCCAAAACACCTTAGTTCCCCTTCCTCTAGACAAGGAGTCCCGTGAGGATTGATCTTTGGGTAAAAGGGTGTATGCCTCCTCTACACTAGGTTTGAGGATTACCAACTACCTGTTACACTTGGTGAAATTCAAAACACCACTTGGAGAAAGGGCAAGGCTGCTGCCCAAGCCCTTCCTGATGGTGCCCAGAAGCAGGAATTACTTCAGTGCTTCTAAACTGCTGAGGACATTGGCAAAATCTCTTATGGGCTATTTATGACTTGTCAGATATTGTGGTCAGGGTGGCTGCCACTGGCATACGCCTTTGTAGGCATTCATGGCTCTGAGTTTCTGGGTTCTCAGCTGATGTACAAAACAAGGGCTCAGTGCCCCTTTCAGTGGCAACAAGCTTTTCGGTCCAGATGTGCAGGACCTTATAAATGATCTGCAGGCCTCAGGCACAGCCCTTAAGCCCATCCACTTCCTCTACCTCACACAGCCGCATGGTAGGGGATATCCTAATTTATGTAGACAGGCTAATAGGCCAGGCTCGGGCCCGTACCAGGGTAAACATGGAGCCCAGTCTTCCTTGCCTGCCCCATACAGTTCTAGAATGGCAGCCAAGCATCCTAGATCTGTGGGACCAGCTTCCACAGCTGGACCCGCCTCAACTGAGTCTTTGCGAACCCCCAGGTACAAGCCCAGAAGGTGGTGGTCGGAGGTCGGTTCTCCCTCCATCTGAATCAGTAGAGAACCATAACTTAAGGTGCATGGATCCTGCAGATCATAGAGTGTGGTCATACCCTGGAGCTCATCCGGCAGCCTCCAAACACCCCACCACCACCCTCAAATTACTCCCGGTTCATCTACCTGTTCTCCGGGAGGAGGTTCAGTCTCTTCTGCGCAAGCAGGTAATAGAACTGGTACCAGTGTCGCAGAGAAACCATGGATTCTATTCCAGGTTTTTCCTGGTCCCAAAAAGACCGGAGATCTGAGGCCCATTTTGACTTGAAAGACCTCAATCTTTTTGTCCAGTCCAAAAGTTCCAGATGGTAACTGTACCAGGCCTCTTGCCCCTCATCAAGTCCTGGGATTGGCTCTTCTCACTAGACATGCAGGACGCTTACCTGCATATTGCGGTCTTTCCTCCTCACAGGAGATTCCTCTGCTTTACCTTTCAGGAGAGCATTACCAGTTTAAGGTATTGCCCTTTGGCTTATCTTCTGCCCCTGTCTTCACCAAGTGTTTAGCACTGGTCACAGTAGCCCTCAGGAGGAGGGACTTTGTCTTCCCTTACCTGGACAGTTGGCTTCTCAAGGCCCCATCCAGGCTACAGCTGTTATTAACTCTGGGCGTATTCTCCAACTCTTTCTGTATCTGGGCATAACAGTCAACCTGCCAAAGTCTGTTCTAGTACCATCCCAAAGGCTGCAGGATATCCGGGCTGGGAAAGACCTTCTTACCCAAGAACAGGGCCGAATACCTTGTAGCTCAGGCTCAGGTAGTAGTTCAGAGTCACCACATTCTTGCCAGGCTATCGTCAGGCTTCTAGGCCTAATAGCTGCAGCCATTCCCACCATTCCACTGGCCAGGCTTCATATGTGCACCTTCAGTGGACCCTCCAGGTGCAGTGGGACCAGCATATGGTTGAGTTAGATTGACTAGTCCTGGTCTCCTCCCAGTTCGCAAAGTGTTGCAGTGATGGATGGACTCCTCAGATCTCCTTCAGGAGTCCTTTCCAATTGTCTCCCCACATCAGGTTTTAACCATGGATGCATTGGATCTCGGCTGGGGGGTGCATCTAGGTCCTTTTCAAACCCAGGGCCCCTGGTCCCAGTGGGAGGCCGCCCTGTGTATCAATGTCCTAGAAATGAGAGTGGTGCTCTGTGCCATGCAGGCCTTTCAGGAGCACCTAACCCGGTCAACTGTTGGTGCAGTCAGACAGTCTGAGTGTGGTCTACTACATCAACAAGCAGGGTGGGACTCGCTTGTATCCTTTGCAGGGAGGCAGTGCGAATGTGGTATTGGGCTGTGGGCGCGAGTCTCTGCAGTCCACATGCCAGGCATCCTAAACACCCTGGCGGACAGTCTCAGCACTACTCAGTCCAGCATGCATGAATGGGAGCTTCTCTCATTCATAGCAGAAGATCTGTTTGACAGATGGGGTTGTCCAGAGTTGAACCTTTTTGCATCCCCACTGTGACAGGGCTGAGTAAAGCCCTGTCCCAGCGGTTATGCAGAAAAGAGTTTAAGCATAAGGGCCTGTTCTGTCCTCTCCTTTTCTTTTTCTTCTCTGGTTGCACAACCAAATTTTCTTGTGAGACCTAGGAACCGATCACGCTGACGGTTTCACAATTCTCTGCCTTGCTATCTCTCTGTCTTCCCTTGCTGTTTTTGTTTTTCTGCCTCTGCATATCTGTGGGTATAAAAATACATGTGAATCTTTATGTGGAAATGTTACAGATACTGGGATTACTTTAAAACTGTATGAAGTTTTACTGTTGAAATGATTGCAAAAAGCTATTTGAAACTCAAAGGGTTAACCTGAGAAGCTGGTTTGCAAACTCTCTGAGATGCTGTCAACAAGAGGTTAGTTCTGGGTCACCTGGTACTGTTTTGTTGCACCTACAAGGAATGAAACTTACAAGTACATTATGTAAACTTACAGGAACATTCTGTGAGAAGCAGGCCTCTTAATGAGTTCCCAGATAAAGACTTGTAAAAGAGCAGCAATGCTTTTGCTAGAAAGACAAGGAGAGTGAGAGACTGAGAGACTGAAACTTGAAACTGAGATACCCTCAGAAGAAGGACTTGGTTTCCTCCATTTGTACTGCCTTTGTAAATAGTTATACTGAAAAAATTATTTTTAATTTACTGTTATTGGAAAAACTAAAAGCGCTATTTGTGAATTTTGAAACTGTTCCTGGTTTTCCTATGCTTCCTGAACTGTACGTCGATGACACCCACACAATGCAAAACTGCCCAACTTTTGCTAGCTAGATCCAGGGCCTGGAGTTTTCTGGTGAGGCGTTGTCCCTCTCTTGGAGTGGGAGGTTTCTATCGCATTTCCTCTGTTTCCACTAATACAGAGGGTGCTACTCAAGCTGCAATAGGAGGGGCCAGCATGATCCTGGTAGCTCCATTCTGGCCCTGCCAGATATGGTTCCTGCTTCAGCAGCTGGCAGAGGAGCCTCTGGTTCCCTGCCTCTGCAGGAATCTGCTGCCCAGGATCAGGGACCCTGGTCCATTCAAACTCCAGATCCCTCCATTTGCATGTGTGGCTGCTCAGGATGTAGCCATTACCAGGTTCGGGGTCTCTAATAGTGTAGCAGATGTACTAGTGGCCGCCCATGAAGCCTTCCACCCGTACCACTTATGCCATGAAGTGGAAGTGGTTTGCCATCTGGGCTGCCCAGGATTCCCTTGACCCTTTCACCTGTCATGTGAAGCATGTCCTGGACTACCTGATTTCTTTGTCAGCTCAGGTCTCCAGTCTTTCCTCAGGGTCCACCTTTTGGCCATTTTGGCTTTCCACGAGCGACTGCACTGTTGCACAGCTGATGTCTCCGCACCTCCCTTTAGGGACATCCTGTATCTGAAACCCCAATCCATTCCCCTGTCCTGGCTTGGGACTTGAATTCTTTTTTTTTGCAAAGTTGACTGTCTCCTTTGAACCAATCGTGACTTGCAGTTTGTGCCATCTCTCTTGGAAAGCGCTTTTAGTTGCCATTATTTCCACTTGAATTTCAGAGCTTCAGGCCCTCTGATGCGAGGAGCCTCATTTGATTTTTCACAAAGACAGTGTATCTTTTGCGACAAATCCTAAGTTTCTTCCTAAAGCGATTTCTGAGTTTACACTCAATCAGTCTGCCCACCTTCCTGTTTATTTTCCCAAGCATGCCAATCCAGGAGAAGCACTGCTCCATAAGTTAGATGTGTGCAGAACTTTGAAGTATTATGTGCTCAAAACTAAGGAGTCCAGAAAGTCTGAGCAGTTGTTTGTTTCTTTACGCCCCAGATAGGGCGCCTCAGTTTCAAGCAATGTTTATTCAAATGGTTGGCAAATTGCATTGTGTTCTGCTATAACAAGTCGACAAAGAGTTGCCTGGAGCTGTTAAAGCCCATTCCACCAGAGGCATGGCTACCTTGGTGGCTTGTTTCAAGGGGGTCTCAGCCGCTGATATTCGTGTAGCTACCACCTGGACTATAGTCCACACTTCTGGACATTGCCTCTAGAGCCCATGCTGGTTTTAGCAGGGCTGTGCTGCAAGGACTCTTGTCTTAAGCTTATAGAGTCCCTTGACAGGTTCAGTTTGCAAGGTCTTCTGTCTTAAGTTTAAGAAGATCCTTGGCTGTGCAGGTTGTTTCACGTCTCCTGTCTTACGTTTATGAGGTTCCAGCCTCCCAGCTTATCTGTTCCTATCTGTCACTGCTTGGTACTCATTTCTATGGTGGTACCTGATGACTGAGATACCCCGAAGAAGATGAGCAGTTACATAAGAACTTACCGTAACAGTAGATCTTCAAGGGTTCTCAGTCATCAGGTATGCTTTCCTCCCACTGTCCCCCTTCTTGGGGCTCCTGTTCAGAACCTGGCTATCTGTTGTTTCCATCCGTTTATCTAGAGCTGGGTCCTTCTGTCTCTGTGTTCCCCAGGAAAGAACTGAGGAGGGAGCAGGGCTGCATACTGCTATATAGGGTTGGTGACGTCGGCTGATGTCGATGGTGAAGTGGCCCCAGTTGTACTGCTGAAAATCTTAGTGTGTGGATTCCCATTCACTGATGGTAAAGTTCCCACAGTGGTACCTAATGACTGAGATCCTCAAAGATCTACTGTTACGGTAAGTTCTTGCGAACTGTTCTATTCTTCAGCGAGGACATATAGGTGACTCAGCTCTTCCCATTCTGTACAGCCTCAAAAGGTGAAAGATATAGGGCCATGCAGCATGTTAACTTGCTGTAATCGCAATCTATATTGCTTTACATATTTCTATAGGTCTGTCCATATGTGAAACCAATAATCGCTATTGCGATCAATATGAAGGGTGTTAACCCAGTAAAAGAAGCCAGTGATGTCGATTCCCATACTGCTTGGCCTGTAATACTATATACTCTAGAAACTGGATGATTTTGTTGCACTAAGTCAGAGTTGAGAAAAATTTGCTAGATCTGGTGGGCCATGGAGGCGGACCCAAAACTTATTAATGCAATGCCGCAGTTGCAGAATCTGAAAAAACAAAAGCAGAAGCCTCAAAGTTTGTCTGGTATTGATCAAAGGAAATGAATACTCCATCCACTATAAAGTCACAAGGTATCGGAGTCCCTAAATGTACCTAGTGCTTTTGGTATAGAGGTTTATTATTAATAGTAAGGTTTGGGTTATGGAGAAGAGGTAGGTGGCTCCTTAATATGTTTAGTTTGAGGTGTTTACAGAGTTGAGCACGTATGATGAAGGGATCAAATGGCAGAGTCGATTTGAGCTGTTGAGGCAGTTTATGGAGAGAGAAAAGAACAGTGATTTAAGGTCAATTTGGTGGACTGGGTTAATTTTTACTGCTATTATTTTTGTAGGGCAATGCTTCTTTGTCCTGGTAGTAGAATGTTTATCTCTCAGCAGGCCAACCCTCAGACCCTAATAGGCAAGGCAGCTGGATTTAAAAGCTGACTTGAAAAATGTAGTGTTTCAAAACCTCTGTGAGATAGTATGAAATGTTGCACCCATTACCTAGGACCCTGTGTCCTGTATATGCCATCTCAAGTACTCAGTACCTCGCTGCTCTATTAAGTAAATCAGACGTTGTGTTATTAACAGCTATAGGAGTCTCTGCTCCAAGAGGTAGTAGATGTTGAGATTAATGACTTTGCTGTGTAAGGTGATGGCCGCATGTGAAGCTGAGAATCCTTAACGTAACTTCATTAATTCTACAGAAATGTCAGTGACAAAGGTCTATATTTCTAATATAGAACAGTATGTTTGTTTTGAGTGAGGCAGCTGTGGCCTGTGCATTTGAAAGAATGCAGTCGCTGGATAGTTTGATACCTTTACTGGACTTGGACCAACATGTCTTCTATAAAGCAGATCGAAATAACTGTGAAATGGGAGGGCCAATGCCATGCAGTACAGGATGTAAGACCTGCACCCACATATGCTCGCAGACCACCATCAAAACAGGACAGAACAGCCCAATAAAATGAATGGATCCTACATGTCAGTCAAGCAGTGTGGTTTAGCTAATTCAGTGAAGAAAGTGCACAGATGGATGCAGTACAGGGGAAACTAGACAGCCACTGCAAACCAGGTTGAATCAGGAGAGCACAAGAAAAAACATTTGCTACATGGTGGTGGGTGCTCCTGTACAAAAGGCTAAAAGTCACAGGTTACACACAGAGAAAGTACAACACTCCAGAAAAAGGCAGAAAAGCTTTTCTATAGAGTGACCAGCGGCATAAAATTGTCCAGTACTTCAAGATCACTCTGCCTCTTCATCAGTCAGGGCCATTCTCGATGCCCTAGAGGGGGCATGCTTCAGACAGCTAGTTTTGGAACCCACTCGAAGGAGCAATGTTAGACCTGGTACTCTCAAATGGGGACAGAGAAAGATCTCGGTCTTGAAGTGGGTAGCCATCTGGAACAAGTGACCACCAAACAGGATGGTTTATGATAAACTTAGCTGTAGAGTTAAGCCATACAAAAGTGAAGGTACTGGACTTCAGGAGGGCTGATTTTGTCAAATGGGAGAGTGCCTCAGAAGAGCACTAGCAAACAGGCAAGAAGGTGGGGTGGAGCAACAATGGGGAAACATCAAAACCACCATCACAGAGGCAACAAGCCTTTATGTGAAGCAAATAAATCAAAATGAAAGAAAAAACACTACGGTTCTCAAAAGAAGTGGCAGAGAAGGTAAGGGAGAAAAGATAGCATTCAGGAAGTATAAGGAAACACAGAAAGAGCAGGACAGAGAACGGTACCAGTTAAAGCAGAAAGAAGCGGAGAAGGCAGTCTGAATAGCAAAGGCCCAAACCGAGGAAAAGATAGCCAACTCTGTTAAGAAGGGGGATAAAATCTTTATAGGTACATTAGGGAGCAAAGAAAGACTAAGGTAGGGATACTGAGGCTGAATAAAGAGGAAAGTGGTTGGGCAGAGACGACAGTGAAAAGCAGGATACTGAACGAATACTTCTGCTCAGTATTCACAGTGGAAAAGCAGGGGAGATACCTAATCCAGTCAGTAGAAGCACTCTAGATGAGGGGTTGATATTAGTCCTTTCACAGAAGAAAGGGTTCTGAAAGGACTCTTAAAACTGAAGGTGGATAAAGCAATGGGGCCTGATGGGATTCACCCCCAGAATTCTAGAAGAACTAAGGAAGAACTAGTAACACCACTGACTACCCTTTTAATAAATCATGGGAGGATGGGTGGTAAATGAGGACTGGAGGAGGGCGATGGATTCCCTCACAAAAGTGGAGCAAGACAGAGGCAGGAACTACAGACCTGTCTGTTTGACCTCAGTGATAGGGAAAATTATGGATTCACTTCTGAAGGAAAGAATTGTTGAGTACCTAGAGGCCAGTGGGCACAGGACCCAATGCAACATGGATTCACAGCAGGAAGGTCATGTCAGACAACTCTAATTGATTTCTTTGACTGGGTGACCAAAGTAGTAGATCAGGGAGGGGCTGTGGACATGGCCTACCTAGACTTTAGCAAGGCATTTGACACAGTCCCCACAAAGATTAATAAACAAATGAGCCAGCCTGGGAGTGGGTCCCAGGGTGGTAGCCTGGTAAAACACTGGCTGGAAAACAGGACACAGCGGTAATAGTAAATGGAGTCCATAGTGAAGAAAGGGGTTAACTAGTGGGTACCTCGGGTTCAGTACTAGGCAGGTCCTTTTAATGTCTTTATAAGTGACATTGCAGAGGGACTGAAGCGGAAATATGTCTCTTTGGATGACACAAAGATCTGCAACCAGGTTGATATGCAAGCTAGGTTGAAAGGATGAAAAGGACTTGGCAAGTTGGAGGAATGGTCAAATGTATGGCAGCTTAGATTCAACGCAAAGAAGTGCAAAGTAATGCACCTAGGAAACAAAAACCCAGGGAGGGAACACAATTGGGGTGAGATACTGATAACAACAAAATGGAAAGGGACCTGGGGTAGTCATATTAGATGACCTAAAGTTGGGTCAGCAATGTGAGAAGGCAGTAAGGAGGGCTGGGGGATACTGGGATGAGGAGAGGCATCACCAGTAGAAAACAGGAAGTTGTTGTCCTCTGTACAGACAGTTGGTAAGACCACATCTGGAGTACTGTGTACAGTTCTGGAGACCCCATCTTCAAAAGACATAGACAGGGTGGAGGTTGTCCAGAGGAGGGAAACCAAATGGCGCAGGGTTTGCACCAGAAGACACATGAAGAAAGACTAAAGGAGCTTAAGATGTATAGCCTCGAGAAAGGAGGGAGAGGAGGGACATGATAGAAACTTTCAAATACCCTAGGGAATCAACAAAGTCCAAGAGGGTAGCATCTTTAAGAAAAGAGATGTGCAAGAACAAGGGGCACAATTTGAAGATGGGGGGACGGCTCAGAGGTAATGTGAGGAAGCATTTCATGGAGAGGGTTGTAGACGCATGTAAGGGCCTTCTTGAGGAGCTCGTAGAGTCAGAAACAGTGGGGGAATTCAAGAATGCATGGGACAGACATAAGGCAACTTAGTGGGGGTAGGAGGAAGTAGGCTGTTGGTTAACTAGGATCTGCAGTTTATCCATTAGGTAGGGAAATGGCAGGCTAGGGCCAAGGGTCCTTATCTGTCATCAAATTCTGTGTTTCTATGATGGAGTCGTATACAAACAGTCTCTCCTTTTATTCCAAACATCCCTGCAAGTGATAGTTCACGGGATAAGTGCACGTATATATCATGAAGGTTACACCTCAGCAACTATACATATATTTTATATATATAATGATTCATATTGCTGGCACCAAAATAGGAAAAGTATATAGAAGTACCATACTGATGGAGGGATCAACCAAAACGTCAGATCACCAGACAATGAGATGGGCAGATTAAAGCATCATGTGGTGTGATTTAGTGGGAATAAGGCCAAGTGCAGAAGTACAAAACGCAACCTGCACATGTACAAACAAAAGAGACCCTTACTATAAAGCCACAACTAATGCAAAGAACGCATTGCAGTGAATGGTGCAGTGATGTGGCATGGTGGGGTGAGTAAAAGGGGAAGTCTCAGAGATGCCAAGAGAATGACAAGTGGAAGCACTGGAAACTTTCTGAAAAATCCTGCTCCGCTGCTACTCTTTGTTATTGTAGGCTCTTGGAGAAAGATTCAAGTTTCCAGCCACTGCAGATGGATACATCTTTTGTAGATGGTGCCAAGTTGGCTTGAATTATTTATTCCAGTTCCTGCCTGAATAAGGAATATACTCCTTTCACTATTTCCAAGGTAATTATGGATCAACTAGGAGAGGCGCTGTCGTCTCTCTTCAGCTTAGAACCCATCTCCTGCACACCTGGAAAGACCCTTGCAGGCTTCCAGCCTGCTGCTTTACACATCTTTATGGTCCTCTTAAAAGTAGAGATGTGGCATTTAATAGATCACCTCTGTAAAGTGTACAGGAGCTGTGGTCTGTAACTAGACCACATTTTGGCACAGTGGTACTGACACACTCCAGGCAGACTTGGACAAAGTGCCCCTTGGGGTAGTGAAAGTAACTCTCATCAATATTTTGGTGAGAATTCACCTGGAAGTGTAGATCCTGGTATTTCTGTACTAGAGGTTCAAGCGCTATTCGTGGGGAAGATCTACCAGTGCTGGAGGCATTCGGCACCACAGTGGCAGATCATGCCCATGTCTTTAGTCCCATGCGTCAGCTCTGGTATTTCTGACACGACCTGGAACAGTAGTTTCACAAATTGTTGTTGGATCCATTATTGATCTGTCCCTCAGCGATCTTGTTTTCAATCCCACCCTGGGGAACTAGAGTGACCTCTAAATCTCTTGCTGCTCTCTTACTCTTAGCCACAAAGAATGCAGTCGTTAGGCAGTGGTTTCAGTCACCCCCTTCCCCCAACAGTCCACCATTGGCAACAAATTGTTGACTCAATGCACCACATGGAGAAGTTCACATGCAGACATTGGGGAGGAAGAAATATTTCATGAGGTTTGGCAACCATGCAGAACTACTACATGAGTAAGGACCCACACTTTGTTCCATAGTCTCTGGCCATGAGTGAGGTATCCTGGTTATATATCATGGTAGGGTATTAGTCCATTACAGTGCTGCACTAACTAAATTTCTTATTCACTTATTACATAATGAAGTTGTGAACCCCTGAATCAGCAAATCTTACAATACTATATATCAACTCCCTGAAGCAAACTACCCTGACTGAAGTAATAAATACAGTATGATATGAATGATTTTGCACTAATGCTTCAACTATTATTGTACCTCACTATCCAATGTATTTTCTTATTGCATGTTAAAATTATTTGATAAAACTTAAATATAAAAAGAAGAAATTCCATTTGTATTGACAATTACACTGTCATAATTTAATTTGTCTAGTGAATGAGCCACTACGCTCAGATTTCATAGAGATGAAGAGATTCTGCCCTGCCTTCCCATCATTTTTTTTTCCTGAGAGAAATGAGAATTTAACCATAGTGATTTGACATTTTTTTTCTTCCAGGGATCCAGAGAAACTGATAAAAAAAAATGCATTCAAAAGTGAATCTAGCTTTGTGTCTTTACATTGTCTTTTGCAAAACCCTTTGCTTCTGACTGTAATTTTCTGAGAAAACTGATGAGAGCAGCATGCTGTGACTGTCAAAGACTCTGGATATTAGCTTAATGTTTTGTTAAGTCACCACATGCATGTTCACTGATCATACCATGCCCAGTCTTCTTAATCAGGCATTTCATACGTGGAGTAACATACCGAAGAGCCAGTTTGCCAGAAGTGCAAGACATAGGATCTGGGAAGGGATCCAAATACAGAATAAATATCCAAATAGTTTGGTCTGTGTACATCTCTCTAAATCACACACACACAAGCTCTAAAACCACTATCTCAGTAAGCATCATGGGTGCCCATGATGCTTTCACCTCATGCTAATCCTTGAGCAAGGAAGGCTGACAGTTTCTTGAGGCAAACCTAGCTCTGATTGAAACAGCAGCTGTATTGCACTGTTCAGTGCCAGCTAGGATGAAACGGGTCTGCTGTTGTAGTTCTTAGTCCAACTAAAGCCCGCCTGCCAAGCCATCATTGTTTATTGATTTATGTGAAATGTGGTAACCAGGAAAGGCATGCTTAGCTAAGGCTGATTTCCAAGGGCGATCTGGTCCATTTGCAAATCACATACTGCTGGCCATGATGCACTGAATTAGTTACTTTTGTAGAAAGGTTAGCTTAGAAGGGCAAGCCATTATACCTTGGACTGGCGGATATAGTAGTATTGTTTATGCCAGCTGGACAGAAACGATTGAAATTTAAGAGTGCTTCCCAGTGCAGACTGGGGTATGGATCTCAGAGAGCAGTTACAGGTAAATAATGTTTTGCTCTTTTGTTCTTCTCACCAGAATGGTTGGACACGTCTTCGTTCTGTAAGTGAATTATTTTCATTTGTAGCAGTGTATTTTCTGCTGCTTTACTAACTGAAGCAGAAAGTGATACTCCAACTCTTTAAATATTAACTACACCTTTGTCTATTGCTGAAAACTAAATCCTATCAATGGCTGTCTCTGCTTGCAGTGAACTATAAAATTAGGGTTTCAAGAATAAGAGTGCAACCCCTGTTAGCTCATTCATACTGAAATCCGATGACAGTAAAGTTGCCCATGTTTATTTAAACCATCACAGAGTCTTAAGTGACTTTACAAAGTTATTAGACGAGCTTTTGTGTTTTTATGGGGATTTTCAGTAAATAGATTCAGTATACAAGTACAATATTATTTTTTAACTTTGCTTGAATTGTTAACTGATATAGATTATATTTTAGGGATGGAAGAGGCGCAGATACAGTGTGCTAACATTTCTGTTGCTAATAAAATGCAGATTAGGAGTGAGGATACTCGTCAAAATTCAGTTATGAAATCACTTGGGGGACATTCAGAGCGGTGGGATGTGCGCACATAACAGTGCATCATGCAAAATGGATATACCGGCCGGCTGTATTGCCATATACAAACAGAATGCAGTTGGCACAGATTGCGCTAATCTGTGTGAATATGGGACCCTGGATGCACGGGCACAAAGCTATCGGCTGCCATGGTTGGGCAGCGATCCAGGTTCAGTGCTGAAGACGGCCAGTGGGGGTATGCGTGGTATACCTGGATGGGGCTGTATCACCCATGGGCGTATATCCATCCAATAAATGCTAATGAGCTCATTTGGCATGCAGATGGCAACCAGGCCCATGCATGCTCATTATGAGCTCATTAGTACGGCTAAGCCATGGAGCATGCTGCTGGGTTGAAGCCACCTCCCAGCTCAGATCATAGTAAAATAAATAGAGCCCTGCCAGCCCTGGTGGTCTAGTGGCACCGCCCCCAATCCCTGATCTATGACATAACTAACCCCAGTTCCCGGCATTCCCATTGTGTAGGGTCCCCTCCCAGCCCAGAGCCACGAAATGACAAAAATAAATAACCTCGTTCCTTGGCCTTTCCATACTGTAGTGGCCCCACCGTCCGCTCAACATGAAGTAGACCCATCCCCAGAATCCCCAGTAGTCTAGTGCCCCCCTCCCCAGCCCAGATTGTACATGCCATAAATCAAAGCACCCCGGTAGTCTAAATGGCCCCCATGCCATCAGGATGGGACCCGCCCCAACTGGAGCCCGATGACTAAGCAGCCCTCCCTCACACCACCACGGCCAGCTGCTAACTGAATTGTTAATGAACGTGTCCAGTACATAGTATGTGCTTATTGGTTTGTGAGAGCATACTGTGTATTGTACACGGTCATTGCCAGTTCAGTTGGCGGCTGGCCATGGTTGTGTGAGGGAGGGCTGAGCCAGTTGCCGGCTGTGGTTGGGTTGGGGGAGCAGAGGGGGGCCACTAGACTACCGACATGGGCAAGCTTCTGATTTATGGCATGTGACCGATCAGGCTAGGGAAGGGGGGTCACTACACTACCAGGGATTGGTCTACTTTAATGTTGAGCGGACAGGGGTGGTGGCTACTACAGTATGGAAAGGCCAGAGAATGGGTTATTTATTATTTGTCATTTCATGGATCGGGCTGGGAGGGGACCCACAAATGGGAATGCCGGGAATGGGATCAGTTATTTCATATATTGGGTCTGGGAGGGGGTACCACTAGACTACCAGGGCTGGCAGTGTCTCTATATGTTTTTACATACGATCAGGGCTGGGAGGGGTCACTAGACTACTAGGGCTGGCAGTGCACCTATATGTTTTTGGTACGATCGGGGCTGGGAGGGTTTTCTTCCTCTCTGTATCCCACACACCATCTCCCCTCTCCCAGTGCAATTCATGCACCTGGTACTGGGTGGTTTGCTGATTTAGGGCTACCTTTTTGTACCTAACTGTGCATGATTGCGCATCATGTTGCATGATTTACGCTGGCGCAGTCCAGCTCAAAATGCGTTGCACGGCGATTCATGGACATGTCCCCAGTACCTGCATGGTAGCTCATCTTGGTATGCAGTGGAGCATGCCATTCTACTCAGTGCACTCTGCTGTGCTGAATATCGTCTGTCACGCATTTTCACGGGTGCACGGCACATCAGCCAATGTAGCACGCATCCGCTGTGAATATGGGGGCCTTGGAAAGCATTTCCTTTGCAGAGCAACCTCCTGTTAAAATATGGTTCCTTTCTGTAACCGGAAGTGGAAGGGTTGCTTTAATAGGACTAAGAGAAGGCAGCATCCACTAAGCATAGAAGGGCATTACTAGTGAACCGGAGTTCCACCTCCTGCACTCCTAGTCTATCTTTGAGTAGGAATTCCAAATGGCTGGACACAGCACTTGCATCTGTGGGCTTGCTGCTTTTTACAGCAAAACAAAATGATGCATGTATCTAATTTAGATGCATCGTCATTTTCAGGGTGCATGTCATGATGATCACCCAGAAGGTCTAAAGAGTGAGATGGATGATTACGGCCACGTGTGTAAAATGAACGCCACTGTCTGAAAAGCTCACCGTAGGTCTTTAAACAGACATTATACAAAATAATCCAGTTTGCAGCTTTGTGGCATATGCATCTAGCATGTCAGACTCTGCTACCCTTTCTTGACTCAGAGCATGCAGTTGCATGAACTACCATCACTGGTCAGTGTGGCTGTAAGCACAAAGATAACTAATGGTCTTTTGGAACAGGGTGCATGGGCATAATGCTCAAAATTAACTTATTAGTTTCTAGTGTATAACTACTGTGCCCAAGAAAGATGCAGTTGTCTTTCATTGCTGTAGACAATAAGGAAACTGCTTTTCTCTTTTAGAGTAAGTAAAATGTTTTAATAATTACCAAAATTAAATAATGGCACATTACAATGTTTAGGTCAAGCTTTGATAAATATAGAAATATACTGGATGTCTGTAGGATTGGAAGCACCATCTGCTTTGAAAAGACCCTTCTAGTGGATTGATAGTAAGTCTTTTAAATATATTTTAACACTTCATTTAAAGATACAGGTATGTCCTCCACCAATTCATATGCTTATCTTACTTAGGAGACATCAGTTCTTCTGTGATGTGCTTGACAGGAGTGAGGAAAGCCATGTAGTTTGTGCTGTTTAATAGCGGAGCTACAATTTATTTATATGGGAGACGTATTGCTCTGCTTTTCTTTGCTTTCAACTACTTGGGTTTTGGGCCATATTTGTGACCATAAATGCTGGATAATATTCAGACTGACACCTAATAAACAAACATGTAGTCTGAGGAATTTTGGGACATGGCCGACAGAGCTTTGCAATATGGGGTGAAGCCTGCTTTACAGTTCTAGACTGCAGCAAATACTGCTCAAGCTATATATTTATGGCATAAGGGGCCCATCTTTGCTGCAGTACTGGAGACCACCAGGAATTGTGTTATGCGATAGTAAAATTAGGGATGATGGCAGCCAAATTATTAATGACCAGTGCTCTGTACGTGTAAGGTAAATCATCTTGAAATTTGTACAGTGATACAGCCAACTAGGAATGACCAGACTTGCAAGGCTGGGGAGAGGTATAACTAGTGAAGTAAAATAACTGAGGTGAACATTGTTCAGGGTATGAAAACAAGCAAGGTTCTGGCACTATAGGTGTGGAAGGTTCTGAGGGACAGTTCTATTGGAAAAAGTCCATTATGTGGCAGACTGAATGGGCCTTCGGTCCTTTTCTGCCTACAGCTTCTATGTTTCTATGTGGACTGAAGGAGCCACACTCCAACACCACTAATTTTGCAAAAGGTACATGGAAGAAAAAAGTCCAGTGGCTGAACCAGGAGTTCTTACCCTTTGGCATTTTCTTACTTTTCCCTATATTGTCAGTGTTGCTCTTCTGACAGACCCTATGATATGTGACATTCTAGTATAAACTTTTTGAGAAGGCGTCTGCGCTTCAGTTTACAGGAAGCCACTGGAAATAAATTAGGTTTCTCATGAATCCAACTGTTTTGAGTCCTGCTTATCAGAGGACCAGCACTGTCAGTGGGGGAGCGATCAAGAAAACACCAAAGAGTAAGCACCTGGTTTCATCCACTGTTCAAGCTATACATTTCAGAGTGTCCGTTCAGACATCTTTAAAACTGCTATATAGCAATGTTGATCATCATGGAGTTAGGATATCTGGTGTCACTTGGGTGTGAGCCTCATAGTTCTCACCCTAGCAGGGAAGAGCCTTTCAGATTCTGTCATTCATTTTGAGCTGTAGTTTTATGAATGGAAGATCATCTTCTAGCTTGTCAAAGTTGTAGCATCAACAAAGAAATATGATATTGTGTCTGGTGCATTTGGAGAGTGTGACCCACACAGTTGATGCCTTAGAGGATCAGGGTCTGTCAAATTATTGCAGAATAACTTTGCACAGTAAAGCAGGTTTCAGCCTTGGCGCAGTGCTAGAGTCATAAAAGATAGTACATTTTCTTTGGGAAAGCCTCTGTCTCATTTCTAGTTACTGTAAATGTATTCTTTATCTTTGGTGTCAGGGGTTACCTCCTCCATCACTGCTCTGTTAGCTACCCACTGCAATATCATCAGTGAGTCCCTGTTGTCATTCCATGCAACAGAGTTGGTGTTAATAGCTTTATTAGACTGACAGAGATTTGAAATGAAATGAAATTTTCTTTATTTTTCAGCAGGATAGAACTGTTAGGAACTTACACGGCCCTGTTTACAACATTCTCCTGCATCTGATTTGAACTGTTAAGATGTAGCAGACAGCATACACAGCTGATATCGTTACAGACAAGTAATTTACAGTAGTCCATTAATAATCACATCAGACATAGGTAGACAAGCCATTTCACCAGTTCAGTTCTTACTCTCATCTGACATAGGTACAGTGTGGCTTACAAGACAGAGCATTATGTCTTCTTTGGGGTATCTCAGTCATCCGGTCATATCATAGAAACTTCACCATTGGTGAACAGGATCCCACGGAAAGTTTTCCAGCAGTATAACTGGGGCCACCACGCCAATGTTACCTGCCGACGCTATCAACTCTATAAAGGAGTGAGCGGCCCCACTCCCTCCTCAGTTCTTTCCCACTGTCGACTTCTATTGCATGGGTCTCCGCGGAAGCTCTGTCGCAGTTCATGCCTTTTTGCCTACGCTTTTTCTTTTTACCTTAGTTTTAGAATCTCTTTACAATAGATTCCTTTACCTTGTTTATGTCGAGAGGTACTCCTTCTGCATCCTCCTCTCTCGCTGCCACTGCAGAAAGAAGACTGCTTCTTCAAATGACCGCAACCTCTGTCTGCTGTCTTAGGCCTGACCATGATGTCTCTGACTGTGAGCTCTGCTAAAATTCAACCTCACAGCCCTTCGACAATGCAAAAAGGCTTTAAAGAAATTCCTCATGGAACAGTAGATAGCCAGTTCTGGGTAGGGGTCTGTGACAGGGTGGAATAGGACCCTGTCCCAGTTGTTATGGAGGTGTTTAAATGCAAGGATCTGTTCTGTCCTATTCCTTTCCTGTCTCTTGTCTGTCTGGTTGCGCAACCAGATTTTCTCATGAGACCTAGGGCTTGATCACCCTGACAGTCTCGCAATTATTTGCCTCTCACTGTCTCCCAGTCTTCCCTTGCTGTCTGTCTCTTTCTCCCTTGATATCTGCTGATATAAAATATATGCAAATCATTATGTGGAAACGAAACCGATATTGGGATCCCTTTGTTTAGAAAATATATAGCATTACTGTTCAAATGTATAGAATTGTGGTTTGAGATTATTGCAGAAAGCTATTAGAAGCTCAAGAGGTTACCTGAGTTCAATTTTTAAGCCTTTTGCAGAAGAGCTGTGGAGATGGGGCCTCATTTCAGGCACACTGTGTTCTTGCAGGGCAGTGCCTAAGCATTACAAACAATGGGTGACTTGTTAAGAGTGGGGGTTGGAAGGACTTATAAGAGAGCTGAGCTGCAATTGCTGAGAGAAAAAAAGGACACAGAGATTGAAGAAATATTCTGAAGGATGTTCTCTATTTTATTTGGCCTTTGTAAATAGTTATACTGAACAAGTTCATTTCTTACGTTTCTGCTAGTGTAAATAAATATTTTGTTGAATTCTACAACTGCTCCTGGTTTTCCTATGCTTCCTGACCTGTGCCTCGATGACAGGGTCTTTTGGGTCCCTCCTTCCCAGTCGCCCGATGGGTTACGTGAACACCCAGGCCTCATAGGCCCAAGACACGTCCTCAGGGAATAGTCACAAAAGACTGCGACCGGACCACTCCCCGGTGGTGCTCACGCTCCCTGATGGCTTCTTCTTCCTCATCTATGGTACTCTGTTGGCTGTGGCTGCACTGATGCCTTCTGCTGTCCAGGCCCCTACTGCAGCATCTCCTCCCACTTCACAGGGCGTCAGCCATCAACTCTTGGGTTGTTGGCTCCCTGGTCATCGACCTTTGGGTCAACAATGTCAGCCCCTCCATCATGGCCTGACCGTCACCAAGCCTTGGACTCTCAGGACACAACAGATGGTCCATCATGTCCTGTGCCAGCGACTCTTCGCTGTTGACACATCCTTCTCCTGTCATTGACCTCAACACTATTTTGACTCTGATAACTACGGCCCTGGTGCACCAGTTGGGCTCATACAGGCCTGGGTCAACAACGCGGTCAACCGCTCCATTGTCATCAGCGTCGCGGTTGTGTATTCTAGGGGCGTGGATATGTTGTTCAATCCACACTTATTGGCAGGTTCCTGGCCACTTTAAATGTTGCTGGAAGGTCTTCAAGCTGGCTCCTCCCACCCACCGGTGGTAAAACTCTCGGCTCCACCCCATGATGCCAGATCTTCCTTACCGCTTGGAAGCTCAGGCTGCCTCCTTAGCGCTCTGCGTTTAGGCTGGATTCACACTCTTGGTTAACCCGAAACTTATTTTACAGTTTTCAAGACTTGACCTGTATCTTCCCTCGCATGCGATGGACAAATCAACTCGGTTTACGTCGATTGCCCTGTAGATAAGAAGATGTCCCAGACCGATCCGCGCATCATGCGTTTATTGCTGGACTCGGCCATGACTCACAGGCTTGTGAGTTGTGCAAATCCTTTGACCCGGTCTTGGAGGACCACGCTGCCCGGTTACTGTTGGGGCAACCCGAAACTTTATCCTCGGTTAAGTCTAAGGAGGCCTGCTGTGCAGTATCTGGCGGGCTCGGCCGGGACAGCTAGAGCAGATGATAAGCCCTCGAGAGAGGAGGCCCAGACCGCATCTTCATCATCCTCGGTCACAGCATTTATCCTGCTCTCCTGGAATCCTCCTACACAGCTTCTTTCAAAGAGCTTTGCCAATCCCTCTCCACCAAGGAGAAGGCCCTTCAGGACATTCCTCTCAGTTCAAAAGAAGGACCCCAAGGGAAGTCCCACCATCGGCGTTCATGGGAGGCGGGAGAGGTCCCCTTCCCGGAGAGTCGACACTCTACTTTGGTCGAGGTTGCGGCTAAGGCCGCTGGCTTCACGGTGTCCCATCCAGGTCAACCAGCTGAGACGCCATTCGATCTTGATCGAGATTTTCTCGACCCGTCCCGGACGGTCTGTCGACTGGAGAAGCCGACAACCCTTGTTCACCGGTTTCCCGGTGGAAACCGAGGACTTGCCTGTGCTTCCTGTGCTGGAGTACCCGATTAAGGCCCTGAACCGGGAGGCGGGTTTCCCCGCCCCCTCTCAGACCCACCCTCTAGAAACACCGAAGGTCTCGGTCTGGACCTCTTTCGGTCCAGCCGATCCCGCCAGTATCGGCGGTCGACACCGTGGAAAGTGGCTCGCCGCTCATCCCTCGTCTTCGTCCTCTTGGAGATGAGCTCCGGTGCAAATTAACGTCGGCTACAAAGGAGCTAATGTGGCAGCTCCTTTTCACGGGGAATAGGCCGACTTCATCGTCTTCCCGGCCATTAAGTGTTTGTCACCGAACGGCTGAAACAATCCCTCGTAGTGGTCGAGGCGCAGCTGGCACCGGTTGTTCAGCGAGAGCCGGCTCGCCACCATTGTGGTGGAACCCTGCTTCCACAACCAAAATGTGGGGCCCCGACCAAGGATTCGGTCGGGTCAGGCCTGCCCCATCGGTTATCGGTCACCCTCACTCCCATCGACCTCGGCAGGTGGAGGGTGGCTCAAGCTTCGGCAGCTGTTTGCAGACTCCTCTGAGTCTGATGGCGGCGACTCCTTGTTCTCCAGGCTGCTTGACTTGGAGTCCACTGGGGGTCAGTCGGTGGACGAGAGCCCATCCTCGTTTCTGGGAATGCTCGCTCATCTCAGAGTCAACTGGGATGAAGCTCGAACCCTTTCAAAATGGGCCAAGTATCCCCTCATGGAGATGCTGGACCGAGGGATTCCCACGGAGGCCTTCCCGGTGGCGAAGCCATTGCTGGCCCAGCCCTGGAGCTATGGCAGTGGCCTGCTTCTTGTCCAGCACCTTGGCCAGGATGGCTCGGAGTATGCTGTCCCACGGTTCACTCTCTGGTTTCTCGGGCACCCCTCTGCGGAGGGGCTTGTAACGATAGCGTTTTCTGGCATTTCGGTAACACTTGGGATGTGGACAAGCCTCCCGACAAGGAGTCAAAGCTGGACTACTCTGGGTGGAAAGTTCGCCACTTCCTCCCTAGGCCTTCGTCAGGCCAGCTCGGCCGTCCTGATGGCTCACTTTCACACACCCTTTTGGGCTCCCTGGATGAGGTGATTCCTCATCTCGGCTGACCTCAAACCACGGTCAAGCAGGTGCGGGATCAGGGAAGGGCGGTGGCCAAACAGCAGCTTCAGACCTCCCTGGACATCACTGATTCATGTGCCGGTCAGTAGCGGCGCAATGGCCATGCGCCGCAGAGCTTGGCTGCGCGGATCTCCACCTTCACGGCGGATACCCAGTACAAGCTGGCAGGCGTCCCTTTCCTGGGTACCGACTTGTTCAGACCCAGGATGGAGTCACGTCCAATGGATCGAAGTCCAACGCCACCTTGGACTCGGTCTCGTCTGCCCAGAAGGACAAAGGCTGCCAGCAGCAGCATAAGCCATTTCGTCCTTCAGCCTCTGCGACACGTCCGGCCCAGCAACACCAGCATCAGGGCCAGCAGGCTCGCGCCAGGCACCCCAAAGCCAAGCCTGCTGCTTTCTCCAACCAGGAAGCCAGGAGGGAAAGGTCCAGGAGGCTCCTCGGCTGGTCTTTCCTCCAAGCCTGCCCAGTGACGGGTTGGGGGTGTCGCCCCAACCTTGTCACTCCTTCCTGGGTTCTCCCCATGGGGAGATGGCTCCCCACTTCATTTCTGCCTGGTCCATTATCACCACGGACGCGGGGTGTTAGAAGTGGTAGGAAAGGGTCTGCCGCTGGAATCGAGCAGTCCCCACCCTATTGAGCCGCCGCCTCCACGGGGGCTACGGGTCCAGACCCTCTGTCAGTCTGTCGAGCCAACATTGCCCTGCTCCTCCAGAAGGAGGTGATCAGGAGGTGGCGGACCCTCCTTCAGACCCAGGGTTTGTGTCCAGGTACTTCCTGGTCCCAAAGCGGACGGGAGCTGGTGCCCCATTCTAGACCTCCACGACCTGAACAAGTTCCTAAGGTCTCGGACCTTCAAGATGGTCATTCTGGCTCAGATTATCCCATCCTTGGAGCGAGGTATGTGGTTCTGTTCTCTGGACCTTCAGGACGCGTTCTTTCACGTCCCAATCAGTCCGTCACACCAGCAATTCCTCCGCTTCAGAGTGAAAGGATCCTTTTACAAGTTCTGGGCCATGCCCTTTGCCCTCTCCAGCTCCCAGGGTCTTCACCAAATGCATGGCAGTGGTGACAGCATTCCTCTTGACACCGAAGGGTCTGGGTGTACCCTTACCTGGACGACTGGCTGATTGCAGCCTCCTCCAAGTCGGAGGTGGAGTGGTCCAGGGATCCGCCCTCAGGCCTGCTCTCAGATTGGCCTCCTCATCAATGAGGCCAAATTGAACTCGTGCCAGCAGCAGATGATTCAGTTCATGGGGCAGGCTAGAGCTCTCTTGAGCCAGAGCACAGCTCCTGGCGGACAGGGCGAGGTTCTTTCCTCCTTTGCCCAATCATTTCCGGTTGGGCAATTGCGCCTGCCCAGAACTTCCTGCACCTCCTGGGCCTCATGGCGGCCTGCACCAGCGTGGTCCATTGGGCCGGCTGGCACATCGTCCCCTACAGTGGAGACTGGCTTGCCAGTGGTCACAGTGCTCCAGTCCTCTGGACCAGCCAGTGATAGTGACCCAGGAGATGGAGCGCTCTCCAGTGGTGGATCGTTCCCGCTCATCTGTAGGAGGGTATCCCGTTTGTCCCCAGAGCCGATGGTCACTCTAACAACGGCGCGCCTCTGATGGGTTGGGGTGCCCATCTGGGGAGCTCAGGCCCACAGCCTCTGGTCCCCCAGGAGTCTCGATGCCACATCAACCTGCTGGAGCTTTGAGCGGTCCGACCAGCCCTCACCGCCTTCGCTCCGTTTGTGAAGGGGTCAAGTGGTCCAGGTCCAGATGGATGACAACACCATGACCATGTACTACCTAAACCGCCAGGCGGGACACGCCCTTGCCTCTGTGCAAGGAAGCTCTCCACACTTGGTCTCTCGTGGGCAGACTGGAGGCGGATCTCCTAGCCATTCATGAGGCAGGAGCCTCCAACACTCTAGCCAATGCCCTAAGCCGGATAGGTGCTGCATCTCACAGTGGTCTCTCCTGCTGGAGGTAGTACACAATCTGTTCTCCCCTGGGGCACACCTCAGGTGGACCTGTTTGCCTCCTGGGAGAATGCGAAGCTGAGGCTGTTTCATGTCTGCCTCCCTCAACAGGGCATCGCTGCAGGGGATGCCTTCTCGAAGCCGTGGACCCTGGGCCTCTTCTGTACCTTTCCCCATTTCCCTTGATCCACAAGGTGCTGCTCAAGGTGAGGAGGGACAAGGTGCAGGTGATTCTAGTAGCTCCAGCCTGGCCCCATCAGTTCTGGTATCCAGATCTCCTCAGCCTCAGCTCCAGGTTCCCGAGGCGGCTTCCAGCCCACCGGACCTGATCTCGGTCAACCAGGGAAGGTATTCCACCCAGACCTTCAATCCCTGCACCTGATGACCTGGTTCCTGGCGCTAGAGTTCCAGGCCTTGGGTCTTTCTGACGAGGTCCTCAGCATTGTTGAGGCATCCCATAGGAGTCGACCAGAAAATGCTATGCCTTCAAATGGAAGAGATTCTCCATTTGGTGTCAGGATAAGGGGCTGGACCCTTCCTCCTGTTCCTTGGCCAGCATTCTGGACTACCTGTGGTCCCTTTCTCAGCCAGGACTTGGTCGATGACCCTTGGGGTGCACCTGGCAGCCATCTGTGCTTACCGGCGTGGGCTGGAAAGCAGTCGTTGGCACAGGGAGAAGGTAGTGGGCGCTTTTTCAAGGCCTTGATCACATGTCCCTCCGGTTGAAAACCTCCACCTCCGTGGGATCTACTGCTGGTATTGGCTAAGCTCATGGGCAAGCCATTGAACCAATGCACAGGTGTGACATCTCACCTGTCGTGGAAGACCGCCTTCTTGGTGGCTATCCGTCAGCCAGAAGGATGGGACAGCTCCAGGTGCTTTCCATCGAGTCTTCTTATCTGGTCTTCCACAGGGACAAGGTTGTCCTGTCCCCCACTAGAAATTCCTTCCGAAGGTGGTGTCGAGTTTCACCTTAACCAGGTGTTGACTCTGTCGGTGTTCTACCCCAATCACACCTCGGAGGCCGAATATAGGCTCCATACTCTGGACCCTAGAAGGCGCTGTCTTATTATATAAGGAGCAGATGGCTTAAGTTCGGGAGAGGTTCGCCAGCTGTTTGTCACCTATGCTGAAGCCGCACCTGTCAGACCTGCAGCCAAGCGGACGATAGGCAGGTGGGTCACCTCCTGCATAGATCTCTGCTATAGGTTGGTGGGCATGGAGCCTCCCAGAGGATAAGAGCTCATTCTACCCGCCATACCACTGCTTCGATGGCTGCTTCCAGGGAGCGTCCCTATCCAGGAAATCTGCAGGGCTGCTACCTGAAAGTCTGCACACCTTCATTACCCATTACCACATCAACCTTGAGTCACGCGGATGCTGGTTTTGGGACCTCGGTTCTCAGTCCTTATTCCCTAAGTAGGGGTGCGTGCCTTGCCTTCCCTCCTCCCAAAGAACTGCTAGGAGTCTGCCAATAAGTGTGGATTGAACAACATATCCACATCCCTAGAAATACAGGTTACTCACCTGTAACAGGAGTTCTAGTGGTATATGTTGTTCATCCACACAACCACCCGACCTTCCCTACTTCGAGCGGCAACCTGGCTTCCAGCGGGCTAGATCTGGCGCTATGGGGCGGAGCTGAGAGTTTTACCACCTGGGTGGTGAGGAGCCAACCAAGACCTTCCGCAACATTTAAAGCGGCAAGGTACCTGCCAATAAGTGTGGATGAACAACATATATCACTCTTAGAACTCCTGTTACAGGTGAGTAACCTGTATTTTGCTGCCCTCCTTTTATACTTATCTCCTTCTGCCGACCATCATGACCCACAGCCTGTAGTCCTCCCTGAGGATGCCCTGCTGACTGCCCCGAATGCCATGCAGATAGATGCCACACTCCTGCTTCGTGGCGCTGATGCTCGGGTCACTTACATGAGGAGTCACTTGGGATTGTGGGAGTTACAAACAGACTATAGCCACCTTATAGTTGGCTGCGGTCACATGATTGGGCTGACCTTCAGTGGTGGCTGAACACCCTCTCCTGTCCCTCCTTCCCCATTCCTTGCAGTTGATCAAGCTTCTATAACAGCTCAAACAGTGAAAACACAATTCCTATCTGTAACAGGAAAAAGTAGTTAAACGTGCTAGTCGAGCTATGTTGAGCTTTTCTTCACTGCTCCCATTGGTGTTCTCTCAACTGTGTGGCATTCCTTTGCTCACATGCCGAATTTGTAGTCCTGTGCTTCCAAAGACTGCAGCCCACTATTGGTGGGCCAAGCTCCAGTAGCAGCCAAACACCCTCCCTTGTCCCTCGCTCTGTCCCCTCCTCCTCTTCTCCCCATTCCTTGCAGTTAATCTAGTCCCCATAACAGCTCAAACAGTAAAAGAAAATACAGTTCCTAACTGCAGCAGAGAAGTAGTTAGAATATGCTCATTAAGCTACTTGACCTATTTCTGAAGCTTGAATTGTTTGTTTGTATTATTTATGTTTTCATAAGGTGAACTGAGCAGAGGAGTGCACCATATAAAAATAAACAAAGTCTTATGGGAGAATCGACTAATATTTTTGTTTTAAATTTTATTTTTATTCCTGCTTCCCATAATAAGCAGACATGCTCCCAAATGAGGGATCTCTGCTGGCGGGCCTTTACCAGTGGGCAGAGCTCAATCACTGAAATCGTGTTATCTTATCAACCAATCAATTTTAATTATATACTGGAAAATATATGAGCAAAATACCCGCTTCACAAATGTCCATTGTGGGATACAACATACTGGTAGCATAAACAATGGAAGAAACAGAAGAACAAAAACAGATCAACATATTACAGCATAAGGTAAAATAAATATAACAAGTGGAAGCAATACAGATCAACATAATACATAGGGTTACAAAATCCTATGATTTGAAGGCTTAGCGAAAACACTCAGGGTTCCAGAATAAAGTGCTGAATAAGGTGAAAGTGCTAGACTAAAGGAGTTGGTGGGACTGGAGGTCACAAGGAGGTGGTGGTGAGGAGAGGGGGGAGAGGAGTGAGTTAGAATGGTGAGGTGGAAAAGGGAGGAGGGTCAGTGATCGACCGGGTTTAACTAGGAGACTGCCTGGGCCGCTACAGGTAGACGAATCCAAGGAGGTGGTTCTAAGGGAGAGTTGAAGGAGTTGATTGACTCAAGAGGGCCTGTTTTTTGGGGGAGTTTATTGTATAGCTTTGTGCCAGAAAAGAAGATGGAGTTTTGAGCCTGCTTGGTCCAAAAGAGCGAGGCATCAAAGACCCCCGTTCTTATTAATATAGGTTCCCTTAGGGCTCTTAGAGCCATACACAGAGATTCTGGTGCAGACTTGGGGTGCAAACATTTTTCTGCTTTACCAGCACCAGAAACTGCCATAAACAAACCTCACACACATTTGCTGAGTGGGCTTCTTGGTGACTAAGGTGCAGTGCAGATGTGGTCTCCAGATGCAGGTGGGTGCAGACAGTGTTTTAGCCCGTCTACATACTGGATTGCAGTAACCACAGAGCCTGGGCGTGGCATAGTGCCAATGGCATGGCTCTTCCATGCACAGAGCTCCAGGAGCCAATATGACCACCTAAAGGTTCCCCACCCACCTGACTCTGCCCTTTTGGCTTGCTTCAGGGTCAGCACAGCTCCAGTATTTTGCTGTCTTTTGCATTATCCTGGTGGTCCAATGGATTTTCATCACCACCATCCCCAACTCACTTGCACACCAGGCCCTAATCATACCTAGGCATCCAGTGGAACCATCTTCCTAGCCCTGCTCCATTACACCTTTTCTCCGAATAGAGATCCCTTGCTGAACTCTGTTCCCACTGGCTCCACAGTCGACTGCCACAGCAGTGCATCACCTTACCACCAACCCTTAAGAGGTTTAAGGGCAGGGGTTGCTGCACAGCTTTGTAGTAGCTTCAGTGAAGGTTAACTCTAGAATTTGACGGCAGATAAGGACCACTTGGCCCACCTAGTCTGCCCATTTTTCCCAACCTACTGTATCACCACAGACCCTATGGTTGCTATGCTCTGGCATTTGCATGGCAAGCTTCTGCTCTGCAGCTATGGAACTTGATCCATGGGGGATCAAAAGCTTCTGCTCTTCAGGAAAACAACACTTGGCTAACGCTCTTTTGTGTCTAGAGCTGTCAAAGCCTGGAACTTCTTGCCCACTGCTATTACCACTCTCCCTTTAATGCCCAAGTCACGGACCACTTTTTCCAGAAACTCCACTGCATATGTGCTTAGTCCATATCTGCCAGAATCTTGCCCCTCCACCTGAGACCCTGTCCCTGCAGATTCACCCTGCTGATGCAAATGTTGGATGTTTTAACCAATTGCTGAAATTTCATGTAATATGGTAATGCTCATTGTTACCTGTTGTTTATTGTATTGGCCTGATATGTAACTGCTTTACTTGGCGCTTTTGAAAAAGGGCTCTTAAGCTCAAAGGTGTTCCAAACACAATAAAAATAAAATAAAAATAAACCGCTAAGGTGAGGGACCACTCATATCCTCTCTGCCAGGAGGCAATGAGTGTCTGGCACTGGCCCATGTTCCTGTTGGCCGTCTTTCTGCAGGGTACTTTCAACACCCTTGCAGATATCCTCATTCAGTCCCAGGTGCTCTGCCATGAATGGAGCTGTTGGAGTCCATTGTGGATAACCTCTTCATAAAGTGGGGTCATCCTGACCCGCTCACTTTGCATCTCCTTACAACGCCAGAACTGCCGCTTTTCTGCTCACTCGCTCCAGGGCCTGGACTTTTCTGGCAAGACTCACTGTCCTCTCTCTCTCTTAGAAAGGGAGATACTTGCATGCATTTCTTCCATTCCCTCTAGTATAGAGGTTCTGATCAAGTTGAGGTGAGTAAGTCACTCTGATTCTGGTGGCTTCATACTGGCCCAGACACATCTGGTTCCGTCTGGTTTAGCAATTGGCAGTGGAACTTCCAGTCTCGCTCCTCTATAAGTGTGGCTTCTGTCGCAGGAGCACGGCTTTCTGGTGTATCGGATCTGATCCTGCACCTCTACACCTGGCTTCTGAGGTCACAGAGCTCTCTTGCTTTGAGTTTGCCCGGCAGTTAAAGTTGTACTTTTGGCAGCTCGAAGCCTCCATTAGATATACCTACTGCAAAAAATGGATACATTTCACAGTTTGGTATACTGCCCATCAAATGGACCCTTTACATGTCCAGTCAGTCTGGTTATGGACTACATCCTGTCCCTTATGTATGCAGGCCTAGAGGTATTCTTCCATTAAGGTTCACCTGGCTGCAGTGTCGAGCTTTCATGCCCTCACTGACAGCAAAACAGTGGCCCAACTTGAAGTTTCCTACAGGTTCCTCCATGGTAGTCTCCTTTTGTACTCCTGGTCTGGCATCCGTTTCGGTGTGGGACTTTAATCTCGTTCTGGAGACCCTTACTGTGCCTCCTTTGCTTGAGCCTGTGGCTGCTTGTGAGCTCTTCCTCTCTTGGAAAGCACTGTTCCTCATAGGCTACGATGTCTGCTAGACATATTTCTGAATTTCAGGCTCTGATTGCTGGGCCTTCTTTTCTTGTTTTCACAAGGATCAGGTTATCTTGCATACCAACTTTCATTTCTGCGAACATTGTTTGAGTATTGTTGAACTCAGATGGATAGTGGGAGCGTCATCTGCACACACCTTTCATCTGCCGCACGTTGCATTGATATCTTAATCGTACTAAGGATTGTGAAAATCCTCTCAGCTGTTTGTGACCCCCTCCCGGATGGTTGGCTCCCCTGTTTTGAAGCAGGTCCTCTCCAAATGGTTGGCCTGCTTCATTCCTGTTACCAGAAGCATGGTAAGCAGCTTTCTGATCCTATCCGTGGTCATGCCACCTGCAGAATGGCTGCTTCCTTGGCTTGCTTCCGCAATTTGTCCGCTGCCAAAATCTGTGCTGCAGCCACTTGAAGTACTGTTCATACATTCACTAACCATTACAGTCTGGACATCATCTCTTGTAGATGAGTAGTGCGAATGTGGCCTTACTGTCTTGCAAGGACTCCTTACTCCGGTATTTAGATCCTTCCTTCCTCCCTCCTTCCTCGGTGCCTTGTTACTGCCTTGGAATCAATACATGATGTGGCTCAGTTATCGTAACAGTAGATCTTTGAGAGAATATCCTCCAATGAGTCACAGCAATCCACCCACCTTCCTCCTTTTGGATGGCGACCGTTTATCCTGCCTGCTTTTGCATGCTGATTTTCCTCTGCTGCCAGATTTTAGCATTATATTACTTAGATTTCCATATCCCTCCTGTGTGCCTGGCTTTGCTCCTGGTTGCTTCTGTCCGTGTTGGTCCGATGATCCTCTGAGCTTGTCTCTGATGGGGAACTGAGGAATGATGGGAGCTATCCTTGTTATATAAGCGGAGATGATGCATGTCGACGTGGGTGGCTCTAGATAGCAAAAGTTTCCGTGTGGTCCTGACATGAAGGGCCTAGACTTCCATGATGTGGCTCATGAAGATTTTCTGTTATATCATTGCCTCCACAGGAACTCTCTGAAGTTGCAGCACTTTCTCCTGTATATTGTTAACAGTGAATTCTGGGCCTTTCTAAGCAAAATCAAGCCATAATTGGCAAGCCGCAAACAAATGCTAATAGCACAAAAACCGTAAGTGCTAGACACAAAGTATGAATGGCAAAATTGTTCAGCATAAAATGACCTTTCCAATGGTGGTATGCAAGGAATAATAGGTAATTTAGTTTTATTTCTGTGCTGGTCAAACAGCAAAACAAAATATTTTTCACTAAAAATGCACAATAAGCCCTTTTTGTTGGGAAATATGTAACATATCAACACCAAATTAAACATCCAGACATTAGATGTAGTTTTAATAATTTGTTTGTGAAAAAGCCATTTCTGTAGTATTAAACATAATTTTCCCCATTTGAGTCAAGGTGTGTTGGTGAGGTTTGAGGACAAATCTGAACCATACACACCATACCATAAACAAATGCATATAACTCCTAAAGTGTACATGAGACACACAACTTATCAGTGGCAAAGTTGTTCCATACAAATTGCCTTTCCAACGGTGCTATGCAATCAACTATGCTCAATTCAGTTTTTGTTTTATACTGGCTGAGATACCCAGAATGTGTGTTTTCTTCAAAGTGCTTAGGTGGTTCTAGATAGACAAAATGTCATAAACAAATGTGAATAACTACTAAAGTGAACATGATACACACAAAGCGTAGTGGCAAAGTTGTTCAGCACAACATTACCTTTCTAATGGTACTATGCAGTCAATTCTAGTCAATTCTGGCTGGCAAGTAATATTAAAATATGTGAGTGACTTCTCCAGACATTACTAGGGCTGACAGGAAGTCTGTAGGTGACTTCTGTAGTCGTTCTGGGACACACTGCAGTAGATTTGCTGACACCTACAGGCGTTGCTAGGAGGCAATGAGTTATGGTAGGTTACTATTCTTTAGTCTTGCTGCAAAATGAGTGCTTTAACTGCTAAATCAAGCATTCAGACAAGTGGAACTTGGACGCTGGACGTGGCATCAGTGGCACTGCTATATGTGCATGCGCTGGAGTTCCAGTTCCACTTTTCTAAACCCTTTGTCTAATAGGGTAGGTAGGATTGAGCAACCAACTGTGACTCGGGAGAAAAGATCTACACTGGTGACTCCATGAAGTTTGTGTCTGCTATGTAGGCCTAGACCACAATATGAAAGTCTGCGAAATCTGTTGGGGATTAATTCCACAACGAGGTGGTGTAGAAATGGGGCTTTGGAGAAATGTTTGCTCCGAAGACTACAGAGAGAATGGAAAGTAGCTCTAAGAGAAATCCACATCGCTGGCTTTGTTGACTGAATCAGATCCTCCAAATCCTGGGAGAAAACTTTGTGAGTCACAAGCACTGGGACAAGGAGAGGACCTCCCAGCATGCTTCAGGTGGCCTGTGCACTCTGCAAGTACAACCTCTGTTTTGACGGTGCCTGCTCTGACAGCAATGCTGACCCACCACCACCACCACCACCATTGACCTGACACCAAGGTCAGTGCTTGGTATAGCGCCACGGGCCTACCATAGCTGGTGTGTCACTGTTGATGACAGGGACCTAGCCTCCCCATCGACTACTCCAGTAGTGCCCGCTAACCAAAGCAGCTGCGATGCTCAAGCAGTCCTTCTCTCTTTTGGACATAATAAAGTGCCTGCTGCCTGGTCTCCCTGTTCCTGAGTGCCTGTTGACAGGGTCTTCATTACAGAACCTCTCGACGATGCAAGGTACTCCCTTACACTCGAATCCTCCTGTGTCATTGCGGTCAAGTCATGGGTGGAGACCCCTCATTCCCGCTGACCCAGTTGATGATAAATGTGGGTACAGTCCTAATCTAATGATGCAGAAAAGGGAGGAAGAAGCAGAAATTATGCTGAGAGGCAATATGAACATGGCACCTGCTCTACAGTCTCCACCTGCAATGAGGACTCAGTGGTAAGCACACCAAGGTCCCTCCAGAAGACCCTACATTTTCACTGTGATGCAGCAGATGCAAGCTGCCATGGGTTTTGCTGTAAAAAGCCGGATACCACCTGAGGACTGGAGGAGGGGGATGAGATTCCCCTTCACAAAAGTGGGAGTAAGACAGAGGCAGGAAACTACAGACCTGTTAGTTTGACCTCAGTGGTAGGAAAATGATGGAATCACTTCTGAAGGAAAGAATTGTTGAGTACCTAGAGGCCAGTGGGGCTGGGACCCAAGGCAGCATGGATTCACAGCACGAAGGTCATGTCAGATGAATCTAATTGATTTCTTCGACTGGGTGACCAAAGTAGTAGACCAGGGAGGGGCTGTGGACATGGCCTACCTAGACTTTAGCAAGGCATTTGACACAGTCCCCACAAAGATTAATAAACAAATTAGCCAGCCTGGGAGTGGGTCCCAGGGTGGTAGCCTAGAGTAAAACATTGGCTGGACAACAGGACACAGAGGGTAATAGTAAATGGAGTCCACAGTGAAGGAAGGGGGTTACTAGTGGGGTACCACAGGGTTCAGTACTGGGGCCGGTCCTTTTAATGTCTTTATAAGTGACATTGCAGAGGGACTGGAAGGAAAGGTATATCTCTTTGCAGAAGACACAGAGATCTGCAACAGGGTTGGTACTCAAGGTGAGGTGGAAGGATGAAAAGGACTTGGCAAGGTTGGAGGAATGGTCAAATGTATGGCAGCTTAGATTCAACTAAAGAAGTGCAAAGTAATGCACCTGGAAACAAAACCCAGGGAAGAGTACACAGTGGAGGGTGAGATACTGACAACAACAAAATGGAAAGGGTCCTGGGCGTAGTCATATCAGATGACCTAAAGGTGGGCAAGCAATGTGAGAAGGCAGTAAGGAGCTGGGGATACTGGATGCATAGGGAGAGGCATCACCAGTAGAAAACAGGAAGTTGTTGGCCCTCTGTACAGACAGTTGGTAAGACCACATCTGGAGTAATATGTACAGTTCTGGAGACCCCATCTCGGCAAAGACATAGACAGGGTGGAGGCTGTCGAGAGAGAGGGCAACAAAATGATGCAGGGTCTGCACCAGAAAACATATGAAGAAAGACTAAAGGAGCTTAAGATGTATAGCCTCGAGGAAAGGAGGGAGAGGGGGACATGATAGAAACTTTCATATACCTCAAGGGAATCAACAAAGTCCAAGAGGGTAGCATCTTTCAAAAAAAGAGATGTGCAAGAACAAGGGCACAATTTGAAGATAGAGGGGGATGGCTCAGAGGTAATGTGAGGAAGTATTTCTTCAAGAGGGTTGTGGATACATGGAACAGCCTTCCTGAGGGAGGTCAGAGTCAAAAACAGTGGGGAATTCAAGAATGCATGGGACAGACATAAGTCAATTCTAGTGGGGGTAGGAGGAAGTAGGCTGTTGGTTAACTAGGATCTGCAGCTTATCCGTTAGGTAGGAAATGGGCAGACTAGGTGGGCCAAGCGGTCCTTATCTGCCATCAGATTCTGTGTTTCACTGAAAAGAACCTGCTGGAGTTCCTAGAGCTGCCAGAGTCTCCAGCTATAGTGGTGACTCCTCTGCTTCCAGCTTTGTATATGCTGCCGTTGGGAGACATTATAAGGTGCTATGGGCTGAGTTTTCACTGCTACTCAGATAATACTCAGCTCTATATGTCCTTTGTACCCGAACAGAATGATGCATTATCGGTCTTTAACAACTGCCTCGCTGAGATTCAGGACTGGATGAGTATGAACTGGTTGAAACTGAATCCGGATAAGGCTGAGGTGTTGGTTGTGGACCCGGTCACCATGTAGAGAGTTGACTCCTGGGTCTCCCTCTGGTCTTTTATTAGGGGTAACCAGTTGAGACCTTCTGAACAGGTGCGAAATCTGGGCATAATTTTTGACAGTGAGCTGATGCTGAAGACACAGGTATCGGCCACTGTCAAGTCTTCCTTTTTCCATCTGAGGAATATCGCCTGGATAAAACACCTTGTTCTGCACGATGACCTTCCTGTATTGGTCCACGCTTTTGTTTCCTCGCGTCTTGATTACTGTAATGCTCTATTTCTAGGGTTGCTGGGGTGGATCTCTGTCGCCTGTAGCTGGTGCAGAACGCTGCAGCCAGGTTGTTGACTGGGTTACCAAGAACTTGCCATATCATACTACCTGTGCTGCGTGAACTGCACTGGCTGCCAGTCGATGGAGAATCACCTTCAAGGTCGCGTTACTGACCTATAAGACCCTACACAGTCAGGGGCTGGGCTATTGCAAGATCTCGTCCCTACCGCCCTCCCGCCCACTCCGCTCCACTGATGAGGGATTGCTAGAGATTCCCAGGGTTCGTCTTCAGTCATCTGGGGCCAGGGCTTTTTCTTTACGGCCCCAACCCTGTAAATTCTCTACCTCGTCAGATTAGAGAGTGCCTGTCCGTGGAATCATTTAAGGTGTCTCTGAAAAGTCACTTATTTGCATTAGCATTTGAATAAGTCTATGGCTGTTTTACTGTTTTATGTCATTATTTATTATGGTTGTTGATATGTATTTGCGCTTTGATATATTGAAAAGCGCTCTATAAATAAAATTTGATTTTATTTTTGATTTGATTTTGATTTGAAGGATGCCACCTATGCAGCTTGGTACAGACCAAATAATATACCAGCTGTCCCTGGAAAGGCAGATAAAATGCCACACAACATGTGTCTGACTCAGTGGTGATTAATACTACCCGTGACAGGGCTAGGGCACCTAAGCGTTGAGCTCCCTCCCCCCTCCTGAAAAGAATCTAGGATGTTGGATGTCATTGGTACAAGGACATATTTCTGCATCCTAAGGCCTTCGTATTGCTAACTTCTGCTAGAAGGATTTCCAGAGCTACAGGCTCTAGTGTGTAAGCCTCCTTATTTGATGTTTCACAAAGACAGGGCATCTTTGTATATTAATTCTAAGTTTCTTCCAAAGGTGGTGTCTGAGTTTACTTTAAATTAAACCCTCCTGGCTGTCCTGGTGGTGCTGGAGGCGGGCGCTGGATGCCTTACCTCGCGGCATGCCAGCGGCCGGTTCGGAATGAGCCCAAGCCGTTGCAGGTCAGCAATGGGGGAGCTGGATGGAGGTGCCGACAGGCAAGCTCTCCTCTCCTGAGGTGTAAGGGCTTCCTCCGACTGATGGCTGCCACCTGGTGGAGGCTGGGGACAGGATGGAGCCAGGTGGGAGGAAAGGGCCATTACAGGGCTGTGGGTCTGTCGTGCCTCCACACACATGCGTACCCACTCCTGGTTCCCTAGAAGTAAGCGGAGGAAAGAAAAAATTGCCAGCAGCAGGATGGCGACCGGCTCACCACAGGCTCTGCACCGGGCTGGGCGTGAGGTAAGACCTGGTAATTCTGGGTTATGGGGCTGGGTCGGTCAGATGGGACTGTCAGGGGCAAAAAGTGTTAAATCATAAAAATAAATAAAACCTTCCTCTTGCCAGTTTATTATCCAGAGTATGCCAGCCCAGAGGAAGCATTGCTCTGTACTTTGATGTGCATAGAATACTCGAGTACTGCATGCATCACAGCAAAAACTGTAGAAAGTTTTCACAGCTTTTGTTTCAATTGTCCCAGGGAAATAGGGCATCTCAGTTTCTAAACAGTGCTTGTCGAAATGGCTAGAAAACACTAATGCTTTGCTACAGGAAATGCGCTAAGGAAAGAACAGTTACATACTTACCATAACAGTAGATCTTTGAAAGAATCTCTTTCATTTGGGCCACACTTATAGCTGCCAGGTGCTAGAACCCCATGGAAGCGTTTGCAAGCAGTGTGCCATGGGCGCTAACATATGACATCGGATGTCAGCGTGTCTACATAAACATGGGCTGTCCCTCCTCTCCTCAATTCTCTGCCAGAGAACATGCTGGAGTACCTCCCTCTAGGAAGCCAGGAGAGAAAACAGCCCTCCATGAGCCAGGTGAGGCAAAGGGCTGACAAGAGTCCCAACTGAGATAGGGAAAGCAGCTTCAGGGCTGCAGGCCCAAGGGGGATGGAGAGTGGGATGGCATGGCCTGATGAGAGAGTCTCTAGAAGATCTACTATTATGGTAAGTATGTAACTGTTTATCTTCTTTGAGGATATCTCTTTCGGGCCACACCTATGGAGCAGTACCAAGCTGTACCACAGGTTAACAATCTGGGCAGCTAGGCCTATAGTCTTAGGAAAGGAGGCCTTGAAGAACAGCAAGGCCAAACCCAGTTGTCTCTGAGACACAAGAGCCAGACTTGTAGTGCTTAGTGAAGGTGTGGACAATACTCCCAAGTAGCAGCTGCACAAATCTCCGCTGCAGAAACATTTTGAAACAATCAACAGAGGTGGCCATACCTCTAGTGGAGTGACCACAAACTACACCAGGGAGTTCTTACCGTAATTCCCATAACAAAAAGTAATATTATAGCTAGCTATTTGGATAGGCATTGTTTAGAAACTGGGAGAACACTACCAATTCAGAGTGTTGCCCTTTGGCTTGTCCTCTGCCCAAAGGATCTTTACCAAATGTTCGGCAGTGGTGGCAGCAGCCTTCGCTGGGAAGGCCTGTATGTATTTCCCTGCCTGGACGATTGGCTACTGAAAGCCAGCTCAGGGACCAAATCCTGAGGTTTCTAGCTCAAACTAGGCAGCAGTTTGATGCCCTGCGGGTAACAGTCAATATAACAAAGTTGGTGTTGACACCCTGCCTGCACCTGGCAGTTCCAGAACATCGGGATAATCTAACTGAGAGCAGCTTTTCAAAAAGTGAGGTGTCTTGGTACCTCTAGGACAATAACATTGTTTCTCCTCAACTCACATGGACTGGAGGCTCTATGGAACAGTGCCATGATGTAAGGTGGTAGGTCATCCTGTAGGGTCTTGTAGGTTCAGAGATTTTCAGTCATCTTGTCAGCAGGGAGGGCAATCCTACAGTAGACTAGAGGATAAAATGATAGATCCTGTGAGTTAAGACTAGTTATAAAGTGGAGGGCCTTGTAATGGAGTACATCTAATTTAGCCAGGTTTGTGGCAGTACTACTGGCAGGCTTGCCTGAGGTTTGGTTGGGCTGACCTTGCCACACCCACCAAGTACTGTATAAATCACACATTCTAAGTGTCTTCCAGACACTCGTTTTATTCCCACCATCCATTCCTTCTCTGGTGGCTCGCTTCTCTCCGTATGGGTATCTTCCCAAAGGTACCTATATCCAAGGACCCCACTCCTGTGGCAACTCTAGTGAAGGAAACCCTCGAGAGTTCCATGCTATCATTCTCAAAGAGTGGTAGTTCCTCTGGAACAGAGAGCGAAGCCCACAGACACATATCCAACCACATAACCTCTTTCATTGTAGCACAAGCTGTACCGTGTTGCACAAGCATCCTACAGGCGTAGTTGTCTGCTCAACCAGTGAACCTCTGTAAATCAGGTCAGCTTGGTCTAAAACCATCAGGAATGTAGCTTGTACCAGTATTTTCATGCATCCACAGTGAAACAGCATTCATTCATACAGTAGGATCCCAGTATGGAATAAAGGTTCTTGAATAAGGTGTCAGTGTGTGTGGTGAAAGACAGTTTGCTATCCAGCCAAAGCCCCAAATACATGTAGTTGTCCACCAATTCAAAACTGCCCCCAGTAGCAAAGAGATGGAGAAGGGGGCTGCATTTGAGGACAGTTAACCATTTGGAGTCCATAGTATGATCCTGGTGTTTGAGGTATTGAGCAGTGTTTTGGAATTATACAGATTATACGCGGTGTGTTAAATGCAGTCTGAAGATCAGTCGCTACTGAGGCTTTGGTGGCCTGTATTTTGAATTGTACTGAAGTATTTTGTCTGACAAGTAAATCCCTTGTGTTTCTATGTTAAGATTCCAGGGCTCCTTTATCAGGTGCTCCTCGGGCCCCATGCTGTGTGTTTAGAATTCCATTTTTCGTAATTTACCATTTCAGGGTCAGGTGTCCTTGAGCACTGTGCGAATTTTCCTCTACATAGAAACATAGAATTTGATGGCAGATAAGGACTGCTAGCCCACCTAGTCTGCCCATTTCCTACCTAACGGATAAGCTGCAGATCCTAGTTAACCAACAGCCTACTTCCTACTTGCCCCACTAGAATTGCTTTATGCCTGTCCCATGCATTCTTGAATTCCTCCACTGTTTTTGACTCTATGACCTCCTCAGGAAGGCTGTTCCATGCATCTACAACCCTCTCTGTGAAGAAATACTTCCTCACATTACCTCTGAGCCGTTCTCTCTCTGTCTTCAAATTGTGCCCCTTGTTCTTGCACATCTCTTTTCTGAAAGATGCTACCCTCTTGGACTTTGTTGATTCCTTGAGGTATATGAAAGTTTCTATCATGTCCCCCCTCTCCCTCCTTTCCTCGAGGCTATACATCTTAAGCTCCTTTAGTGTTTCTTCATATGTCTTCTGGTGCAGACCCTGCACCATTTTGGATGCCCTCCTCTGGACAGCCTCCACCCTATGTCTTTCGGAGATGGGGTCTCCAGAACTGTACACAGTACTCCAGATGTGGTCTTACCAACTGTCTGTACAGAGGGCCAACAACTTCCTGTTTTCTACTGGTGATGCCTCTCCCTATGCATCCCAGTATCCCCAACCCTCCTTACTTCCTTCTCCACGTTGCTTGCCCACTTTTAGGTAATCTGATATGACTACCCCCAGGTCCCTTTCCATTTTGTTGTTGTCAGTATCTCACCCCATTGTGTACTCTTGCCCTGGGTTTTGTTTCCCAGGTGTATTACTTGCACTTCTTTGTGTTGAATCTAAGCTGCCGTACATTTGACCATTCCTCCAGTCTTGCCAAGTCCCTTTTCATCCTTGCTACCTCACTTTGTGTATCAACCCTGTTGCAGATCTTTGTGTCATCTGCAAAGAGATATACTTTCCTTCCAGTCCCTCTGCAGTGTCACTTATAAAGACATTAAAAGGACCAGCCCAGTACTGAACCTTGTGGTACCCCACTAGTAACCCTCCTTTCTTCACTGTGGACTCCATTTTACTACTCGCTGTGTCCTGTTTTCCAGCCAGTGTTTTCCAGGCTGCCAGGCTGGCTAATTTGTTTATTAATCTTTGTGGGGACTGTGTCAGATGCCTTTAAAGTCTAGGTAGGCCATGTCCACAGCCCCTCCCTGGTCTACTACTTTGGTCACTCAGTCAAAGAAATCAATTAGATTTGTCTGACATGAGCTTCCTTCTGTGAATCCATGCTGCCTTGGGTCCTGTGCCCCACTGGCCTCTAGGTACTCAACAGTTTTCCTTCAGAAGTGATTCCATCATTTTCCCTACCACTGAGGTCAAACTGATAGGTCTGTAGTTCCTGCCTCTGTCTTGGTCCCACTGTTGTGAAGGGAATCACATCTGCCCTTCTCCAGTCCTCAGGTACCACACCATCCTCCATGATTTATTAAAAAGTGTAGTCAGTGGTGTTACTAGTTCTTCCCTTAGTTCTTTTAGAATTCTTAGGTGAATTCCATCAGGCCCCACTGCTTTATCCACCTTCAGTTTTAAGAGTTCTTTCAGAACCCTTTCTTCTGTGAAAGGACTAATATCAACCCCCTATCCAGAGTGCTTCTATTGACAGGATTAGGTATCTCCCCTGCTTTTCCATTGTGAATATTGAGCAGAAGTATTCGTTCAGTATCCCTGCTTTTTCACTGTCGCTCTCTGCCCAACCACCTTCCTCTTTATTCAGTCTCAGTAAGTATCCCTGCCTTAGTCTTTCTTTGCTCCCTAATGTACCTATAAAGGTTTTATCCCCCTTTTACCGAGTTGGCTATCTTTTCCTCAGTTTGGGCCTTTGCTATTCTGACTGCCTTCCCGCTTCTTTCAGCTTTAACTGGTACAGTTCTCTGTCCTGCTCCTTCTGTGTTTCCTTATACTTCCTGAATGCTATCTTTTCTCCTAACCTTCCCCCCCACCTTTTTGAGAACCATAGTGGTTTTCTTTCATTTTGATTTGTTTATTGCTTGTTGCCTCTGTGATGGCAGTTTTGATGTTCCCCATTGTTGCTCCACCCCACCTTCTTGCCTGTTTGCTAGTGCTTTTCTGAGTAACTCTCCCATTCTGACAGAATCAGCCCTCCTGAAGTCCAGTACCTTCCCTTTTGTGGCTTGACTGTACAGCTAAGTTTATCGTGAACCACACTGTTTGGTGGTCGCTTGTTCCCAGATGGCTACCCACTTCAACATCAGAGATCCTCTCTCCATCCCCATTTGAGAGTACCAGGTCTAAGATTGCTCCCTCCGAGTGGGTTCCAAAACTAGCTGTCTGAGGCATGCCCCCTGTAGGGCATTGAGAATGTCCCTGCTCTTGGATGTGGCTGCAGCAAAGGTGCTCCAGTTAACATCTGGCATATTCAGGTCCCCCATCAGCAATATCTCCCCTTTCTCTGCCATCCCAAGGATGCTTTCTGTCATTCCTTGTCCATATCCTCCCCTGAGACGGGGTCTGTATACAACTTCTGTGCAGATTGTGGAGCCATTTCCAGTGTCCAGGGTGACCCACAGTGCCTCTTTGCCGCTAGTTCTGTTGCTTTGATCCCTTCCCTTACATAGATAGCTACTCCTCCTCCTCTTCCCTCCCTGTCCCTCCCTAGATTGTGTACCTTGGTATGTTGACATCCCAGTCATGGTTCTCTGTGTACCATGTTTCTGTGACTGCCACGATATCCAGGCATCCCTCTTCCATCAAGGCCACCATTTAGGGAGCTTTTTACCTAGACTACGGGCATTGGTACTCATTACCCTCCATTTTTTTATGGCTTTATTTCTTTTGCCCCGTTCCTGTCCTTACTGCCTTTGTCTTTTCTCCATTTTACCCCTGCCCTTCTCCCTATCGACTGCTCTATCTTGGTGTTTACCTCACTAACTACCCTGATTTTGGGAGGTGGGATTTCCTTCTCCTTTTCAGTGCCTCCCCTTGGCTATTTAAGTACTTGCCAATGAAGCATTTAAACTGATCACCTAGGATTCTGGTTCCCCTCCTGGATAGATGCAGACCATTGCACCTGTATAGGCCTGCATCCTCCAGGTGGAGCCCCAGTCCCCAATGAAGTCAAATCTCTGATCTGTGCACCAGTTTTCAACCAGTCATTGAATCCCATGGTGTGAAGTACCCTAGCCTCATCCATGCCATGAGATGGTAGCACTTCGAGAAGTTACCGTGTGTGCTACTTGTCTAAGGCCCCTCCCAACTCCACAAACTCCTGTTGAACTGCTCTGATCCCATTCTCAGCCAGGTCATTTGTCCCTAGGTGGATAATGACATCCAACCCACTCCCCTTGCAGCTGGTCCCACGATCCTGAGGATTCATTTCCTGTCCCTCAAGCCATGGTGCCGGGCAGGCACTCCCTCCCTTCCCCTCCTCCCCCAGTTCTACCCCACCAACAGAGTTGTTTCCTTCCTCTGTGGGGTCCTGTGCCCACCCTCCTGTGGGTCTCCATTGTGGAGGTTCCCAGCATCCTCCTTGGTCTCTACTGTGGGTGCCTCCATAGAGGAACCCGTGCTCCCACCAGAGTGGAGAATGAATGTGAGAGGCACAACTGGAGGGATGCGCCTCTGTTCCACCACCTCACCCTCTGTGAGGCCACCGTGGTCCAACAACTCTGCTTTCTTGGCAACCTCTGAGGTAGTGGCGGTGGCCTGGGTGGTACCTGGGTGGGGAGCAAGTTTCCCAATCATTGCCAGGTCAGCATGAGACAAGCAACCTCCTCCCTCAGATCAGAGAGGTGCCTGCAAATAGGGCAACAACGCAGTTTCAGAATATCTCCTGGAAGACTGCTGCTCCACAGCCAATGCTTTGCACCACTCCCCACATGTCTGTGTCCTTCCTGTTACAGATGCTTTTCTTTTATTGCTTTTTATGTTCTTGTTTTAGTGTGTGCAAGCTTGTGAGTGTCTCTCTACCCCTATTCAGTGTGCGTGCCTTTAAGGATATGAACAGGTGTATGTTTTGGCAGTTTTGGGGAAGTGATGTCAGAACCCCTGCTATAAAGAAGTTGTGCACTTAGGGGTGGGTGGGGTGAGGAGTAAACCTATGCCGAGAAACAATCAACTACAACTATGACCCTCCACCCGGGAGTGCCTTCCTTCCTGTTAGACACCTATTTTACAGAGGTTATAACAGGTCTAGTCACACATGACTGCAGATATCTCCCAGCTACAGTTCCTCCTGGCCAATTAAAGTTAAAACTAAGACAAGTCAACCCCCAAAACAGAATTAATACTAGTTACTTACACAGGTCCAAAAAGTAATAATTCAGTTCAGTGTAGTCTAGAAAATAACCTCCTTGATTTAAGGAAGCTCTGGCTGCTTTCTCTCTCTCTCTGTCTGCTTCTCTAAACTTGCGACTGCCTTGGAGTACCCCCATTTTCTTTCACTGGTAACACCAAGTTGCTAAAACATGTCGCAGTACTACCAAACAAGTCTGCTGTTGCTAACCCTAGGTCAAAGTTGCACACAAATGTGTCTTAAAAAAGGACAATATTGATATATAAAGCTTGAAGTTAAAAGTGAGTAGCATTTTATGTAGTGTGTATTTTTAGGAATTTGAAACATATTAGTTTTCTTTTTCTTTTATTCATATATTTATTGACTTTTATTAAGTGTAACTTGCAGTAGGATATCAAAGCAGCCACCATTGTGCAATATCAAGCTGGCTGTCTTGTAAGTTGTGAGCTACCAACTGCTTTTCAGTTACATCCAGTATCTATTTGTTTTTAATTGACACTTTACTGTGTGCCCCTGGATCCCAAACCTGCCCCAGGCCCCTTTTGTCAGGTTTGCTGCTCATGCAACAACCCCATCTCCTCACCCTCTTCTGAGGTATACTTCCCTCAGGTAGTTACTCGTGGTATCCCTCCTGATGGTGCAGGTTGGCAAGGATGTCCCAAGTCCCCACTAAAATCTTAGGTTCCACTTGGAAACAGGAGGCTGCCTAGGTCGGTGGGTGTGGTGTCCACATGCAGGGCAGCAGCCATCATACTGCTGCAGTTGAGGTTTTTCTGGTTTTGTTGCTGCCCGTGGAGACACCAGCTGTGGGCATAATGATGCAAAGCATCAGTGACTTCCCCAGCCAGTCAGTGTCTCTTCCCCAAGCTGTGTATGTTCCAGCCTCCACTGCCACCCATGGCCACCTAGGCGGCAGTCGCGTGATGGAACAGGCCCCCTTCCTCCCAGAGGAGGGCATTCTGTGGGATGCTCAATCCTCCTCTTCCCGGCCAGCTCGACAACCCAGACTCATTCCTGAACCCAGGCCACCAGTGTGCGCTTAGCACCTCTGCCTTCCATGTCACTGGGCTAGGTACGTCCTTTATTTAGTAGTTGTGTTGGTATCACTTTTACATTTATTTATTTTTGCATTATACTTTTTTTTTTTTCCCTCGAGCACTGGGACCCGCCACTCCTTCAGGCCACCTAGTACCCCAGTGATCCCCTGCAACCTCCCAGAGCTTCCTACCTCACATTTGCAGCCTTCCTCAGGGTAGCCCAGCATTTCCCTTCACAGGGAGGTCCCCCTCGGAAGCACTGGCTGGCCATTCCAGCATACTCTTTCTCTCTTGCCGGGCGCTGCTGAGGTGGACTTAGCTCTCTGGGAGTCTTTCGAGGGCATCGTCAAGGTTGGCCACTGTCATCAAGAGCCGATCCCAATGCAGTTTCCACTTTTCCTGGTGTTCCCGTTGTCCCTCTTTCACTGCTCCCAGTCTCCACCGGGGTCACTGCAGAGCGATATGCATCCTAACCACCCCAGGAGAAGAGGAGAGCAGTCATGTGGGCAGCTCAATCCTCCTCTTCCCCTGCCGACCCCCAGTGTCCTGAGTTTGTTCCCAGAACCGGGCGCCACTGTGGTTTGAGGTAAGGTGCCAGTGCCTCAGCCCTGTACACCACCAGGCCAGCCACTTTTACATTTTAGTGAAAACAATTAATAGCTTACAACATTTTATAAAATGGGCAAAGAATTTCAAACAATCTGATTGGTTGTTAGCCGTGCATTAAAGTGTATAATGCACCACTCCGAAATTTGTGTTAGCCTGCAGCCTTGTGCCTCACTACACCCCTAGCCATGCATTTGAACTGTCTTAATGCACACCCTGTCATGTCTTATTGTTTACATAGTCCACTGTTGCTTGATCAAGTGCAGAGCTCTAGTTTGCTGTTATGGGCTTGGCTCGAGTTCTCAAGATGCCATCAGAACCCCTAGATGGAATTTGAAACACAGCCTTGTTGTGCATGGTTGCTGATGCATTGTTCTCTATTTGCTGTTGGGATCATATTCAGAATACCAAATTCTGTGTTGCAAGTGCAGCACATGCCTAATGATAATAAACTGAATCTGACACATATTTGTAAAAAATCAGTGTGGTCAAATGAAGCTCCAGTCCCAGTTTTATTTCCACATTTGGTTGGGCTTTTGATGCTAATTTTATTTTGTTTTGTTAAAGCCTGGACCAGTTCCTTCAGTGACAAATGTTCCTCCGGTAGGAGCTTGTGCCTCAGTAGGGGCTGTGCCTCAGTTGGCGTTTCTCAACCTGGATTTGGAATGGTAAGGCGGTGACATCTTTTAAACATAAGCCTATTTACTGGAGATGAGCCGTTAATGAGTGCATCACTTTTCTTTTGAAGCCTCCCTCAGGAGCAGGTGTATCCATGATGCCACAGCAGCCAATGATGTATCCACAGCCCATAAGGCCCGCGTTTGGAGCTGCTCCAGTATCGGGCGCACAGGTAAGCACCACAGGCCAAGCAGTAGGTTTACAGTATTAAAGGGCAACAATGTGTGCTTAGGAAATGGTTTATAAAATGAACAATTATATTTTGATCCTTCATTCACATCTTTGTGTACTGTGCTTTAGTGAAGAACAGCACTTTTCACTAGTAACACTATGCATACATGGAAACTTACAGTAACGGTTAAAAGAGGTATGAACACCTCAGAAAAATATAAATGAAAACTTTATATGTTGACACAGTTTAGAATATGTTTTCTTTTCCTTTTATTCTTTATTACTAATTCTCATGTAGACACTGGATCTTTGTGCCGTAGAATTCAGCTGCACTTGCTACTTAAGGTCAGTGAAAGTCATCTCTCTCTTGCGAAACATCACAGTCTGCTGCCATGGAAGTGACTGGGATGTCACAAGAGATGCTTGTGACTTCACGTGGGATATAAGCAGTAGGAGCAGATGAAATCGAAGGATAAAGATCCAGTTTTCATGTAACCATCTGCAGTTATAAAGCAGAAGGATGAAAGGACTGCGAGACAACTTCATGTTTTCCAATACAGTTTATTTATAGTTGTCTCTTATCCCAGTTTCCTCACTGGTTTAATAGTACATTGATACCTGAAGCCCTTAGACCTGCTTGTACAGCTCTGCTGGAGTTGAGCTGGTACACTATTCTACCTCCAGCTCCGTTGGTAGACAAGCTTTTAGATTCTGGCCCAGTTCTGAGGTAAGCTCCCTATATCTTTCTGTCCCATTTCTGGTCCTCCTTACTTTAACCTATAATGAATAGGTGTACACATCCTAACAGCCCCATTATTGCGCTTTGTTTTGTTTCTCTATGCTAATTTACCAAACAGTTCTTTTTAATCATAAATGAGTGTTGTACCTTGTTTGCAATGCATTGTATTTAAGACAGTATGACTGACTGTACACTGCTGTTTTTTTTTTATTGTATTTCACTATTTGTAGTAAATGATTGTGATGCTGTTTTACATAGGTAACTATTGAAAGTGAACTCACGCTTAGTGGCATTTGTGTACACCTCAGTTCTAAATAAAACTTAATGACTTTTTCAAATAATGTTTTTGAATTGTCAGACAGTACACAATTAACAGTGTGTTACTGGTTACAAACTTAGAGGCATGTGGACATAGAATAAAACACTAGCGCATGAGTTACATGTATCAAGAATGTGAACTGACCATTGGAACAGAATAAGCAGACATAAGAAAGAGTTTATACCTGGTTTCCAATGACAGAAAACAGATCCTCGAAGAAGGGGAAACATATCCTGCAGATTGCCCCCTACCCCAGCCTTCCCCAAAGGGAGATGGATCAGACAAAACAGGGTTCAAAGAAATTTCAGTGCATCAGGAAACATTCTCCAAGAGCGTCCTCCAGGGGCCCCATTTAGCTGCATAAGCCGTAGGTTTCCCTTTGTGCAATGTACTGCAGTTTCTCAATAGTCAGGCAAAATATCATTTTTTTTACCCGATTAGCTTATGGTGGAAGGTGGGAAGGAGCCATCCAGGATGGAAAAACTTATGTATTTACTAACTTACTACAGACAGTACTTACAAAATATGGAAAACATTACATAAAAACTGGATTGTCGTCATATTTAATTTTATAGTTTCACCAGAGGGATAAGTGCCTCTTTAATAAACTACAGTTGTAAGTTCAGAACCATGTGTTCGTGTAATTCTGTTTATCTTTGTTTTTCCTCAGTTTATTCCCCTGCAGCCCACGCCTGACAAGCAGAATTACACTGGCTACCCTTTTCCCAGCCGGGGTGGGGGAAGCAAGCGTAACAGTCTTCAGCTGACTCTAGTGTTGCTCCATGGTTGTCCAGCATGGAGGTGTAATGCAAGATGGCAACACACCCCCTCCCCTGGAATCGATGCATTGCATCCAAAAGGCACTCTGCCCCAGCTGGCTTCAGTGTGTGATCTTGGGGCTCCAACACAAATTGTGGCCTCCTATGCAGCACCACTTTTATTTATTAAGGAATTTGGTGACTAGTAGGACACACACACTGAGCCAAGGCTAAATCTTTTCGAGGACATCATCCTCCATAGAATCACACCTTTGGGACTACAAGCCATTGGCATCAGGACCACTCAGAAACTTATAGCTAAGTGTTGGCTGTCTATGTTGATGAACTTCAGTGGGGCCAATATAACTTGGGCAGCTCCATACCTCCTCAGTTTCTTCTCCTGCCATCAGCCGCTTATCAGATCATGGAGGCAAGTCATCCTGTACCCTTGACCAAACTGAACCAGGATTTCTTTTCAGGATATTGCCTAGTCCTGAAAAGACAGGCGGAGCTACACCTCATCCTGGAACTCAGAAACCTTAGTGAATGCATTGCATACAAAAATTCAGCATGATCACTCTTTATTCCCTTCACACTTGGCTCTCATAAGGTGATTAGCTTTCGCCCTGGACATGTGGGATGCTTATCATCATGTCAAGATTTGGCACAGCCACTGACAGTACCTGTGGTTCCTTTTGGGTGGTCGGCACTACCAATTTTGGATCTTACTAGTTGACGTATCACAAGTCTTCACTAAGTACTTCGCTATGAAGGCCATGGCCTTACTTGAGTGCGTATTCCTTACCTGGAAGATTGGCTCTTTAAGGCACCTTCTAGGGACACAGCTATATAGACTTTGTACTGAACTCACCGGTCATTCGACTAACTAACAGACTTTGTACTAAACTCACCAGTTCAACTAACTAGCTTGGTCAATGAATCTAAATCAGTTCTGACCCTTGCCAGCGCCTTCAGTTTATTAGCACCATCCTGGACATGACTTTGGCGTGGGCATTTCTTTTGGAATCCCATGCCAACGCTCTAATAGCTAGGCTACACTGATTGCCTCCAGTGTCCTGGTCCCTGAAAGATCCATACTTGGGCTCCTGGGCCTCATGGCAGCTGCCAGTGTGACTGTTCCCATGGCCTACTTCCACATGTCTATTCCCCAGTGGATATTTTGTGGCCATTGGTCACATGCTTCCTCATCTCTGAATTACTCTGTTCTGGTCATGGGCTTCCCTTATGCAGGAATCTTTTTGGTGGCAACACTGCTCCCATCTACTTCAGGGACCCCATTTCTCCATCCATCTCCATGGGAAGTTCTAAAAATGGATGCCTGTGGGATAGGTTGGAGGGCACACTCCAGGGTACACTCAAGACCCACTGTGTTGTCCCCATTAGACTACTCTCTCCACATCAACACTCTAGACATGAGAGCTGTTCTTCCTGGCCTACGGGCTTTCACCCCTCACATTTAGGGCCGTTCTCTGATGTTAAGGATGCACAATCTTTGTGTTTGCACTATCTCAACAAATGTGATGGTAGCGGCCCAGTGGCACTGAGGGCTGAGGCATTGAATGCCTTACCTCGTGCTACACTGACGACCTGTGTTCGGGAATGAGCACAGGCTGCGAGGTAGGCAGGGGAGGACAAGGATTGAGCATCTTTGGGACTGTTCTCCTTCTCTGGGAGAGGGAGGCCTGTGGTTGGTCCCAGACTGGCTAAGCGGAGGCTGGGGGCAGCGTGCCAACACTGCAGAAAAGGGTGGAGCCGGGCAGATGCCTGGAGGAGCTGTGCAGACTCGCGCGCTGGCCCCGCTGTCGGGCGTCCTTGCACACCTTACTCCAGGGGGTCCAATCAGAAAGCTAAGAAAACAGTCCCTGTGGTCGCTGCAGAGTGAACGGCTGCCCACCGCAGGCCCCGACACTGAATGGTGTTTCCCGGATGCTGGATCCTGTTCGAGATGAGTTGAGTTGGAGCTCCTCACCGCCCTGCTATGGAGGGGAACCATAGGGGAAGATGGGGATTCAGCCTGTTGTCGGAGTGCAGGGCTGGGTAGGTAGCTGTAGATGAGAGCTGACTGGGACCAAGGAGAAAAGATTAAATATATATATATATATATATATATAGTAGTACCTACTTGCTTCCTCTGCAGAGAAGCAAGTGTGGAAGTGACACATACTGTTACTCACATTTGTAGCCAGCACACTGAATGTCATGGTGAACTCTGTCAGCAGGTCAGTACAAGTGGGAACTCCTGAACAACATGATCACAGGCCTCTTTGCAGCTTGGGGTCACCTATGGTTGGACCTTTTGCATCCTCACAATACAAACACTGTGTTGTGGCATCTAAATGGTATCTGCAGGGTATCCGAGGGAGTACCACAGGCCACGCTGAGGTGGGATACAGTGGGTGAGTGAACAGCGCATGTTAGGTAGGTCTGGCTATTATAGGGCTAAGTCTTTTTATCTAGCATAAGAGTGGGAGCCAGCGGAAACTTGGGGATAGTGGCAAGTCCCTATCTAGGGTCAGCCTAATTGAGGAATTAGCAATAGAAACCAGTTCAATAATATAGCAGGGTAAGTAAAAGTCTAACCAGACTAAGGAAGATGTGGGATCCTGGGAACTGGCGCTGACAGCGGGAGGTATGGATATGGAGAGGGATGGTGGATGCAGGGGCACGGGGGTTAGGGAGGGTGGTCAGCTGCAATGGGTATGAGGCTGCCATTTTTCTCAGAAGACTGTGGAGAGCAGGGGCTGTCCAGCTGAGATGGGGAGTTGAGAAGGGAGGGGAGGGCTGGGGAAGAGTGAGGTGGAAGGGCAGGAAATGGCTGCTCTGGTCTGCATGGAAGATAAACACAGGACAGAAGCTGGGAGGATGCCAAGGGCCAGGGTCATCCCCTCAAGGGCTCCGGGAACCATGGAGGGAACTGGCAGGAGGTAAGGAGAAAAGTGGGGGAAAAGAAATCGAACAAGGAGAAAATAGAAAAGCACGGGAGAGTATGTCCTAATGTGTGGGTGGGGTGCTCTTTGAACAGATTTGCAGTACTGGCCAGTTTGGAGGAACAGGGGTTGGGGACATCAAAGATCAGGAAGGTGCAGAGGTCATAAACGGGTAGGGGTGAAGCAGTGAGGGTGGAGTGCAGGGTGCTGAAGGGTAGAGATTTGGGGTGGGGAAGATTAATCAGGGTGGGGAGTCTGGTGAGAGGAGGGAAGGGGTCCAGAAGATGGGGTAACGCGGGAGAGAAGCAGTGGGGACAGGGGAATCAGGAGTTATGGGAGGAGAGGGCTTTGGGAGGTGTGCAGAAGGGAAGGCAGAATAGGGAGCAGGAGAAGAGAGGTTGTTATCCTGGAAGAGTCAGTACTGAAGGGCATGAGATGGTGAGGTAAGGTGCAAGGTATAGTCGCAGATGGGTGGAATGTATGCCAGGCATGACGGTGGGGAGAGTCGGGCCTTTATAACTAAGTGAGTAGGGAAGGAGTGTGAGAAACCTTACATTATAGTACATCTGGGTGCAGATGACCTTTACAGGGTGCATGAGGTAGAAGTGGTGCAGGAGAGGTTTAGGGAGGTAGGAAACATCTGCAGTGAAACAGGAAGGTCAGTATCATTCTCTGAAGTACTTCCAGCCCTAGAGTGGGTACTGTAAGGAAACAGAGAATTGGGGAGCTTAGCAGTTGGTTAAGGGGTGATGCAAGTCAGCTGGATATGGGCTAGTTGGGGGGTTGTAGAACTTGGGAAAATAAAGACCTATATGCACCTGATAGGCTGCATTTAAGTAGAGGTACCAGGGTCTTGAAATATAAGCTGGAGGAATACTTGTCTACGAGCCTAAATTTAAATTGAAATGGGTGGGGGGTCGAAAGGGTGGGCTGCAAGCATAGTCACCAGATGCAGCCCACCTGGGGTGGTTGCATCCATAGTCACCTGATGTGGGAGATCAGTGGGCCTCCCTCTATTAAATCATCGATGATGGAAGGAGGTGAAGGAGAAGGGATGTGGGGGAAATGAAAAGGGATGGTAAGAGGCAGTGGGGTACAGGGGTCACGGTGGAAGGTGGTGTCCTCAATGCAAGGAGCCAGGTAAACAAGATGGCAGATCTTCAGGCACTGATGACTGAGAGAGAGGTGGACATAGCAGCCATAACAGATGTGGGCCAACCAATACCACGACTGAAACCTCGTTATCCCTGGGTATAAAATTTGCTGGAAGGACAGGGAGAAGGGGGTGGTATAGCCTTATTTGTGAGGAAAGGGATCATATGCACCAGGAAGGAGGAGGAGAGTATGAGTGAAGTCTTGTGCATACAGCTTTGAAACACCAGGGAGAAAGGTTCAAGTGAGAATGGTTTATAGATCACCTTTATAGGAAGAAGAGTTGGACAAAAATGGGAAGCAGATTAGAATGCTATGCTGTAGGGGAACAGTCATAACAGGCGACTTCAGCCTGCCTGTAGTTGACTGGAGGACCCTAGCTGCCTCCTGCTCCAGGTAACAGGTTCTCCTGGAGGCTTTCTAGGATTGTTTGCTGGTACAGGAGTCAAAGAGCCAACTAGAGAGGGAGTGATACTAGACCTAGTGCTGACAGATGGATAGCCATAGTAGACCTAGTGCTGTCAGATGGAGAGCTTGTCCAGGAAATAGAAGTTGAGGACCCCTTGCACCACTGCACGGTGTGGTTTTACCTCAGTATGGGTTGGGAAGCAGCCAGGACTAAGATGAGGGTAGTGGACTCTAGGAGGGTGGACTTTGGCAGGGTGGGTGAACTTTAGAGGGTACCTTCCAAAGTCAGTCTGGGGATGGGGATGGAAACACAAATGGTCCATTATTAAGTTGGGTCTTATTGAGGCCACCTGCACATGTACTGAGGCTCAGAGTGAAATCCAGGACCAAAACTAAGCTGGTTCAGCAACGAGGTTGCAGCAGAGGTGAGGAAAAGAGAGCAGCCTTTGGAAGTACAAACGCATTATGAGAGAGAGGAAGACAGGGAGTATTACTCGGGAAGTCAAGAGAGGCAGGCAGAGTGGTCCGGACAGTTAAGGCCATGAGAGAACTAAAGCTGGTGCAGGGAGAAGGACTTTTAGGTATATAAGGGAAAAAGAACTGCAAGGATGGGATTGTTAGGATTAAGAGGAGGGATGACGCAGAAGAAATGAGGAACAGGTTGAGTTACTGAACAAGTATTTCAGCTCAGTCTTCACTAGGGAGAGGGATGGACCAATGTCATAGGAAAATAGGTGTTTAGAAGGGGAGGGCGGATGGAGCAGTCCAGGAGAACACAAAGGCCTTAGGGTGCAAGGCTCCTGGACTGGCTGGCGTTTACCCAAGAGTCCTGAAAGAATTGGCGGAGGTCCTGGCTAGCCCACTGGTGGACCTATTTAACACCTCGCTGGAGACAGGGTGCGTGCCTCAGAACTGGAAAATGGCACATGTGGTGCCTGTCCAACGTGAGACCCAGGAATGAACCTGGTAATTACAAACCAGTCAGCCTTACCTCCACTGTAGCAAACCAATGGAGACCATACTAAAAGAGAGACTTGTGAACTTTCTGGGTAAATGGTCTCCAGGATGAAAGGCAGCACAGGTTTGTCTCTGGGACATCCTGCCAGACCAACCTGATTGACTTCTTTGATTGGGTCACAGGGTCGTTGGACAGGGGCCAGGTGGTAAATGTCCTGTATCTGGACTTCAGTAAGGCCTTTGACTCTGTGCCACATGGGAGGCTGCTCAGTAAACTGAAGAACCTGGGACTCGGGGACAAGCTGGTGGTGGGTAAGGAGCTGTCTACGGGCAGAAACCAGAGAGGTGATAGTAGGGTGTGAACTATCGAAGCCTAGGCCTGTGACCAGTGGGGTCCGCAGGGGTCAGTACTGGACGGTGTTGTTTAACGCTTTATTGGGGACATAGCAGATGGGATCAGAAGTAAAATCTGCCTAATCACAGACAACACTAAACTCTGTGGGAGAGTGGGCATAGAGGATGGGAGGTAGGAGTTCAGGAAGGACCTGGCTAGGCTAGAGAAATGGTCAGATATCTGGCAGGTGGGCATCAGCACCAAGAAGTGCAAGGTCATGCACCTGAGAGCTAAGAATCCTGGGGCCAGGTACTGGCTCCGAGGTGTTCAAGTGACCAGTTCTGAGGAGGAAAAGGTCTAGGGGTAATCATAAAGAGGGACCTGAGACACTCTGCACAGTGCCGTAAAGCCGCAGCCAAAGCAAACAGAATGCCAGCATGCATCACCAGAGGAATCCCCTGCAGGAAAAGGAAAGTCATTCTACCACGATATAGGTTATTGGTGAGACCACACTTGAGTACTTTTCTGATGCCCTTATCTGAAAAAGACATCAAATTATTGGAGAGGGTACAGCGTAGGGTGACCAAGATAATCCAGGGCTTGGGGAACAAACCCTATGAGGAGAGGTTGTGGGAGCGTAATATGTATTCCTGGAGGACAGAAAGAGAGGAGGGACATGATTGAAACCTTCAAGTACCTTAAGGGTATGAACAATGTTAGAACAGGAGGCATTTTCAGTTTAAGAGGAATGGGTCAACTAGAGGCATAGTTTGAAATTAGTGGGGAATATTCAAAAGGAAATGAGAAGGCACTTAAAACATTTGTTTATTGTATTTTCTCCGCTTTCCATGGAGCTGGTAGGTGGCTCCGGCCCTCTAGAGTGCTAGTACTCTGAGCCCAGCCGCTCCACCCAGTCCTGCCCCGTATTTCCCCATGGATTAACCCCTGGGCAGGGCCGGAGTGAGGCGTCGACCCCCCCACCCACCAGAGCACAATCCAGAATCCAGGGAGGCTGATGCGGGGTACATCCAGAGCATCATGGACCCTGCCAGCTCCAGTTTTCACATTTTCTTCCTCCTTTGTTGCCGACTCCAGCGTCCATGTGGAGGCACGCACATGCTGCGCCTGCCCAGTCTTCTTCCCTTCCCGTACCTGCTCCTCCAGCCTCCACCTAGGGGCAGTCGTTCAGTGGGAGGGCAACTATCCCACTCGGGTGAGGAGAGCTGTCCTGGACAATCAGTCTGTCCCCCTCCCCAGCCGACCCCTGGCAACCCATGTTCACCCCAAACACGCCACCGGCATGGGTGAGGTGTGGCATGCAGCGCTCAACCTCAATGCCACCGGGTTGAGAAAGCACTTTTTCACAGAAAAGTGGTATCCAAGTGGAATGATCTACTGGTGGAGGTGGTCTCATTGCAGACAGTGGGTAGCTTTAAGAGGGGTAGGATGGGGTAAAAAGTAGAGTCATAGCAGGTGGGATGATGTGTGGGAAGGAGAGAAAACTCCTCGTGGAAAAGGAGGGTGCATGCCATGTTTGCTTGCTCATTCCAGGGCCTGTAGTTTTATTTTTTTGTTGGTTTTTGGGCAAGACATATTTCTCTCTCCTAGAAGGGGGTGGGGTGGGTTCTGCCTTTCCTTCAGTCCCTCTTATTGACGAGTCCAGACTTTACTGGATGAGAGTAACCTCCTTCTGGCCCAGACAAATTTGGTTTCCACTGCTCTGGCAGGTTGCAGTGGACCCTCTTTCCCATTCCTCTTCAAGCAGGACTGCTGTTACAGGACAATGGCAGTCTGTTGCTGCCGGACCAGCAAGCCCTGCAACATCATGCCTGGCTCCTGAGGACATACTGTAGAAGTGTTGTGCTTCACGGTCTCCCATGTTGTTTTGGACGTTTTGCTGGCAGCTTGTAAGCCTTCTACATGGCACACTTACTCAGTGAAATGGAAACTCAGAATTTGGTGAGTCGCCTGCCCTCCCAATGGATGCCTGGAACAGTGAAGTTATTACACAGTAACATCACTGTATGAAGTCCAGGCAACACTGATGACCACATAACGAGGCATGAATAATAACACGGCTATTCATTCCTGCTGTTTTCCCCACAAGCAGTGGCTTCACTGAACCACGCAGTGCCCTTTGCATGAGTTCAGTAACACCAGTCAATTTGGGGAAAAAGGCATAAGCTTGCATACATCTTTTATCTTTCCCTCCTAAAATAAAACTCAGAGAAAGTTGTAATAGCGGCTTCTCAGTAACAGCCCCTGATATTTCTAAATAACAGCTCGAATCTGGTGGTAATAGCACGTGCACACTACACCACCCCACTCGCTTCATGAATTGGTAGCCACACATCCCTGTCTCCTAAAAGTCTGCCAGTAATCAACCTTCTCCACTCGATTCCCCAAAATGCTTGATCAAAACAAATCTATAATTAGAAATGGTATCTCGTTACCTCCGCCTTGCACCTAGCTCCTAGCAGTTTAAGAACCTCGCCCACAAATGGCTTTGTAGGATCCCCACTGCTGAAATGGTCTCCCCTTCCCAATCCTATGTAAAACCACAGATAACAGAATCAATAAATAACAAGTCACAGTCCCAGGGAAAGCACACAGCAACAAAAGAATAGCATAGGGAGGAGACAGACACCAAAGGGGACCAACAAAGAGACCTAAAATACAGGGCAACCAGGTAGTGGAAGCAGCATCTGCTGGACAGAAAAGAAACTATGGACTACAGTACATTCCCCATTAACCGAACCCTGGTTAACCGAAATCCTGTCATCCGAATCAAGTTATGTTGCCCAAAATTTTGTTTGCGCAAACCAGAGTTGTTTCAGAACTGACACAGATGCAACGATGGAGTGTCTAATGCTGTATACTAATGCCTCATATTTAATTCATGTACCTAAATGCTTCGATTACTGTACTTATGTTTCTAAGGAGAATGAGAGGCAGCATGCAGTTAGTCAGTATACATCACCTGGTCATCAGCTGGTCCCCTCAAGTATGGCAAGATGTGCTGTCGCTCCATTTAATTTCTTATTTAATTCTGTCTGTGGTTGAAAGATGAGCACAAAGAGGAAGCGAACTGTGCTCACTTTGCAGCAGAAGCTGCGGATCTTGGATCGCATTGAAAATGGTGAGCAAGCGGTAGCACTAGCTGCCGAATACAGAGTGGGAAAATCCACCATTAGTGACATTAAGGATGCCAAAGATAAACCTGGGCAGTTTGCAGTATCACTTGAGGAGTCTAGTGGGCTTGAGAACAGAAAGACCATGAGAGCATGCAAAGATGATGAAAGGATGATGCTGTTTACCTGTGGTTTTGCAAGGAAAAGGAGAGAGGGACTCGATTTCTGGTCCACTTATAAAGGAGAAAGCTATCCTGCTGCATGCAAAGCTTGGAAGGGATCGTGGGAGCTTTGCAGCGAGTGATGATTGACTGGACCGCTTCAAAAAGTCATGGAATCAGACAGTTGTGGCTTTGTGGAGAAGCTAAGTGCAGCAGTCGATGGAGTAGCACCTTTCATGCAGCAGCTTCAGGACCTGATAAAAGTCGAATGTCTGACAGAACATCAAATCTATAATGCATACGAAATGGGTTGTACAGGAGATGACTTCCTTGACAAAACCCTTGCTCACAGCACTGAGAAGGATGCACAGGGTCACAAAACACACAGACAAGGTCACTGTACTGACTTGTGTGAATGCCAGTGGGTCACACAAACTTCCCCTGTTCTCATCGAGGAAATCATGTGAGCCAAAGTGTTTTAGGCATTGTAACACAGCATCATTGCCTATGATTTATGGCCGAAGAAAATGCATGCTGGATGGATGGTCCACTTTTTGAAATGGTACAAGGAAAATTCTATACCAAGTGTCAAGCGGCATCTGCTGTCATTAAGTCTCCCACTGAATGCCATTCTGCTCCTTGACAGTTTCTCTGCTTATCCTGACATGCCTGTAATCCAGACTAGTGACGGAAGCATTAGATGCTTGTTCTTGCCCCCTAACACAACCTCGAAAATTCAACTCTACGATCAGGGAATTCAAGAAATTTTCAAGCGGCTTTTCTGAAAGAGGTTGCTTCAGGCAGTGCTCGCAGACAGAAATGATGAAATGAGCCACCAAGAGATTATTAAGTCAGTCTCTCTTAAAGATGTGGTTTACATGGGTGGGGAGGCTTGGGACAAAGTAAAGCCCGAAACTATCGCTAAGTTGCGGTGAAACTCTGGAATTTTGGTGGCTGATGAGCTGGTGTGTGAGGCGGAGATGCAGAGTGCAGATACAGATCCCAAGTGCTTGATCCAGATAAGGACCCGAGCATAGCCGCACTGGCTGAGGATATGATCACCAAACTTAATGTGTCAGTGAACAATGAGGAACTGGAAAAGTTGGGTACTGTGCAGTGAACTTGAGGAAGGTCATGCGCATCTTTGGCTGGAAAACCAACCTGACTGCGACCCTATGCAGCTCATGTTGTTGCGAGGACTTCACTCAAAGCTGCAAACAAGAGAGTACAAAGCCTGCAACAGTCAACAATGAAGCAGTATTTCTGCCCACTGAAAACATAAACATGTTAACAGGTTAAAACGCACCAAGAACAACCCTGCCATCAAAAACAAGCACTCCCTCACTGCACTCTGAGTGAAGTAACCACAAGCACAAGCATAAAAATCAATAAGCACTGCCTCACAGCACTAGGAAAATAACAAAAGTAAAAAAAAAGTACTGTATAATGCAGTTGCATGTCTCCTATTCTTACACGCAAACCATAAATCTCTCTTAAACTCAGAACCTTAAATGTGTCACCAGTGCGGTTTTGATAAACGGGATTCTACTCTATTTTGTTGAATATGTATACCTGCCCTAACAAAACATAATAAAAAAAAAAAAAAGTATTTTAAACATATTTTCCCATGTTTTTTAAAGAGCCATTTATAATAGTAATGAGGCACTCCAGGTGTGTGTTATGCAAGCAATAACACATGATGAAGTGTGGTTTATCTCCTGATAAGAGCACGCCCAGGTGCGTCGTTAGGCACGAGCACTGGCGCCGAGTGCCTTGTGCACCTGAGCGTGTTTGTCAGGAGATAACCCACACCTTGAGTGTGTTATTAAGCTTATAAAATGGGGCCTCCACCCAGGAAAAATTTTAAATATAAAAAAGTTGTGAAAGTGAAAAGATGAGGGAAAGTGTTGTTTGGGTTAGAAAGATAAAGTAGTCCCTCTATGTAGTGTTAGCTTGTTGAGTAGTATATCTCCCGCCCCGTCACATTCTCTCCAGATTAGTTGCTATTTCACCTCCTCTCCACCCCTCCAAAAGAATTACAGACACACACACACATATACTGTATGTTTCTTTGTTGTGTGCAGAGGTTGCATTTTTTTAATAATTTACTTTGGGCAGTAGATTCACTTAGACCAAATGTCAGCAATCTGTGCCCTATTCTGTGATGTTACGTGGTAGCCCCTTCGTTCCCCAACGTACATGTTTTGTGTGGATATGTAGCCATTTGTTTCAAATTTCTGTTTTAAGTGATTTTGTTTGTGTTATTCAAAGTAAATGGCTGGCTGCAGTGGGAGCGAGCATGTCCCTCAGCGGCCGCGTGACAGACAGTTCTTGCTTCCTGGTTGTGAACAGTGAGGAAGAAGTAGAGTAAATTATGTGTTGGTGCAGTTGTTGAAAGTTATGTCGGAGGCGAGTATAACTTTCAGCGTAGGGGAGCAGATCTTTTTTTTTTCTTGAGCCTGTTACTGCGACGGTCACTGTTTGTGAGCAGGATTTGAATGCCATGGGAATCTATTGGGTGGCTTGACAGCGGTGGACTACGTCAGCAAGCAAGCAGCACAAAGAAGAGAACACAGGTCAGGATGTCGGCAATTAGTGGAAAAAAAGTGTGTCTGTGTGTTTGGGGTGTCATGGCAGGGATTTATGCCTAGGTGCTGGACATTTGCAGAAACTAGCGGGAGAGCTGTGGAGGATAAAGACAGCTTCCGCTGCCCTTCAGTGAACTCTGCCAGTCAGGCGTTTCTGTTTACGCTGGCAGAGGTCACTGATTTGCTGTTGTGATGGGGCATGCTTGCGGCCAGAGTCCTGGTTGGCTACTATATCATCTGATAAGGACATGGCTCAGATGATGTAGTAGCCAATCAGAGACTTCCATTTTTCAGCCCATTTTATAATGTGTAATAATGTCACTTCTCATGTGTTGAATGCACTTGGCCCTGCGGCCTTGTGCTTCAACCACCCGAGAGCCAGTAACACACTTCCTGCCATGCCTTATTGCTTAAATATCACTCAGCCCCAGGTACAACTGGCAAGTGCACATGTAACAGACTGGATCTGTTTACAGAGCAAAGATACAGGTACTCCCAAACCCATAATGGTACCAGCATTATTAGCTGTGTCAGTCTTAATGTTTATCACTAAAATCACATTTGTTTGCCATCGAAGCACAGTCCATTCAGTGAAAATCAGTGCATGCTTCCCTTTGTGATTCAATAATTTTTATGTGTTGGGATTTTTTTTTAAAACACATGTTTAACGTTGCACATATCCCAAGCACTTCTGGTCAAACACCAATGTTATTCACCAAATAAATAATTACTTGAACTGTCTGTTCCTTTAAATAAAGGTGTTGGTTGATTCAAATAACTGTTTCTTTTAAATATCAAAGATTAATGCATAGGCACCAAGAAAATATATGTCCGTTGGTCATACCCACTGTTTAATTCTAAGATCCCCAAAAATTCAGCAGTTCTTGAAGTGTATCACAATTTCATTATTTGGAAAAAAGTTCATCACACAAATACAGTATATCCTAGTTACATTTGGACTGTGGCTAATGTCAAACACGTGTTTGTCAAACATCAATGGAGAACTCCATTTCAGAAGGGTTCTTTTATAGTACACATACTGTAAATAGTGCAAAATACAGCAGTGAGCAAAGTTATTAAAAATAAGGTCCAACTGCTGATGCATACTAACACACGTATGTAGTTCAGACAACACAAAATAGTGCAATGTGCAAAGCTGAAGGAATGTGCTGAGTACACAGAACACCATCTGGGAATGTGCACATTTTAAATGTCCTCCGTGGAGAACTCGTTTGAATTCCACTTAGTAAAAAAGCAGAAGCTCTCAAGCTTCAGCAGCAATGCACTAATGAAGGCGATAGGAAGGGGAAAGACTGCCCCCAAAATCTTTGATGCTGAACACTTTCTTATAAAACATATTCCAACCACCGTTCCAACAACAAGGCTCCAGATTTAACGGTCTCTGTTTTCATATTGGCCACAGCATGGCTCCAGACTTAGCTGTTTATGTGATCAAATTGGGCAGGGGGTGGAGAGGCTACTCCCAATAATCTCACCAAACAATCGTAGCACAAAGATTCCTTCCTTTTTCTAGGTTTGTTATTGCTTGCATGGTTATTGTTTGAGAGCCACAATATCTCCTAACTTTCTCTGTAAATAAAAAAGATGGAGTGGGGGAGACCACTCCCAGAAATCCTGCAAAACCACTAAGAACTACGGTAAAGCTCCTTCCTTTTTTATACTTGTTGCTGTTATTTAGTAATCGTTTTAAACTCCAGTCGCTCACATTTTAAAGTCTAAAACTTTGCGACTTCACTGCCAAACAACTGAGCAGAAAAATTAGAGCTCATCACACTGCTGATATTAGGGTCTATGAAAGTAGCCAGTTCATTAACAACTTTATAATGTCTGTATATACACTTATCTGGGGAATGTATTTGACTCGGTGAGGAATACCAGAATAAATCCGGAATCTGTATAAAGACCTTAAAACCATGGCAGTGTTCCGTTCATCCAAAAACCATGTCATAGGCATGCAGTGTGCCAGCATGCGCCAAGGGTGCATACGGTGAAGCGTTTCAGGAAGACCCTTCATCAGACCAATAGAGAGTCTGTGCCTGACCCTATTATATAGAAAGTAGGTGACATGTGCATAAGTGAGTCGGAGGGTGTTAGCGCCAACAGAACCATCCGTAATGAGCATGCATGACTAAGGGTCTGCTGTGTACAGTACAACATCAAAGAATACCAAGCAAATCAAAAGAAAAATACATAAAGGAAGAGAGGAAAAGAACAATACCAATATGGTTTCCTTGCAGGTCTATTTACTGGTTTTATGCTCTTTACTTTGTTTATGGTCTCGCTTTCTTTAATTATGTGCTGGTCATTACCCATTTGAATTTTTGCATCATTCCAATTAGTGATTTTCCTCCTCCCCACCCTTTCTTTTTTATGTACTGAAATGGTCCACTTTAAGGCTCTGTTCAGACTAGGGTATTTAAAACAGTTTAACAAGCTTAAACCATTTTAAAGTGCCCTAGCATAGTTGTGACAGAGCTCTACACACGCTTGTTAGTCCGTTTTTAAAACCGTGTTTAAACCCTGATAAGATCTAGCTTAAACACAGTTTTGAAAATATTTTCGGGAGTTAAATTGGACTAACCTGCAGTGCTGACAGTCTAGCACTGTTCCCTTTCATGAAGCTGGATGTCCCCAGTTGGGAACCAGTTGCTAGTTAATCTGGTCCTAAGGCAGTAGTGCAGATGTTGTAAACCATTTTTAATAATGGTTTACAACACACTACTGACAGTGCTAACAGAACAACACAGATGCTAATGGACACGTAATTAATCTGTATTAAAAAACTTTTAAATTACCGTACTGTAGTGTGAACAGGGCCTTAATTCATCCTTTCAGGATTACTGTAGAATTGATAAGGCAGTGGGTATTGTTGTTTTTTCCTGTTTTCCCTTATGTGTTTTCTCTTTGATTTGCTTAGTATTGGTTGATATTGTACTGTACAACGGACCCTTAGTCATGCATTCTCATTGCAGATGGTTCTCTCGGCACTAGCACCCTCTGACTCAATTTTGCGATGTCACCCACTTTCTACACAACAGGGCAGGCACAGACTCTCTGGTCTGATGAAGAGGCCTTCCTGAAACCGCACCATGCTGCCCGTATGCACCTTTGACGCACTGTATGCCCATGACATGGTGTTTGGCTGAACGGAACGCTGCCACGATTGTGTGACCTGAACGCTGTTGCATTTTCAGTTCTTTGTATGGATTCTGAATTTTTTCTGGTATTCCTAGACAAATACATTCTTCAGATAAGTGTATATACAGATAACATAAAGTTGTTAATGAACTGGTTACTTTCATAGGAGCCACATCAGCAGTGTGATGAGCTCCTAATTTTTCTGCTCAATTGTTTGGCAGTGAAGTCAGAGAGTTCTAAACTTTAAAAAGTGAGCGACTGGAGTTTAAAATGATTATTGTATAACAGAGCAACAAGCACAAAAAAGGAAGGAGCTTTGCCGTAGTTCTAAGTGGTTTGGTGAGATTTCTGGGAGTGGTCTCCCCCACACACATCTTTTCATTTACAGAGAAAGTTAAGAGATATTGTCTCTCTCAAACAATAACTATGCAAAGCAATAACAAACATAGAAGAAAGAAAGAATCTTTGTGTTGCAAATTGTTTGGCGAGATTATTGGAAGTAGCCTCCTTCCACAGAGATAGTTAAGTCCGGAACCATATTAGTAGACAATATGAAAACGGAGACTGTTAAGTTCAGAGCCTCAAAGATGAGAGAGTGACTAGCGGGGTACCTCAGGATTCAGTTCTGGGACCAGTCGTCAGTGCCTTCTTAGGGAATATTTCAGAAGTACTGGAGCAGGAGGTATGCCTTTTGCAGATGGTACCACAATCTGTAACAGGATGGACACACAGCAGGGTGTAGAAAATGCGCAGGATCTTGGGGAAACTCGAAAGTGGTCCAGTATATGGCAGTTGGGCGTCAATGCCAAAAGTGCAAAATCATGCACCTAGGGCATAGGAACACTGGTGCTGACTATAGGATGGGGAGAGGGTACTGACAGTCACTAGACAGGAAGGAGACATTTAGGTTGTTATATCACAGGACTAGCGCAGTGTGACAGGGTTGTGGAATGGACCAGATGGGGGTATGTGCTGTCCGGTGCAAGGCAGGGTGCAGGCGGGGGAATTGCTAGCCCTCGAATTTGAACAGGACACCTCACAGGTAGGACTGTACTCTCACAGTCTGGATTAAATGTTCGTTGAAGTCAAAGTTATAAAATAACACAGCATCTCAACCAAGTGGAACATTTGTTGTAGAATTCAAATTGGACAACATTTGAACTGCTAGTGGAACCAACAGTGTATGTCAGTGACACAGTCAGGATGTCCCTGGGCTGTGAGCAGGGTTGGTGGGGTGCTAGGGTGAAGAGGGAGGTATCTCAGCAGCAGGAGGGAGGTGGTGTTGCTGTTGTATCACTCCCTGGTACATTTCACCTGGATTACTGTGTCTAGTTTTGGAGACCGCACCTCAGAAAGGACATACAGTACATTGCATTAGAGGCTGTTCTGAGGAGGAGCAACTAAAATGGTACAAGTTTGCATGGGTTGCCCTATGAGGAGAGGTTGAGGGATCTCAACAGGTACACCCTGGAAGAGAGGAAAGGAGAAAGAGGTGACATGATCAAGAAGACCTACAAGTACCTCACAGGGGTGAACAGGTTACAGGTGGAGAGTCTCCTTCAGATGTGGACTAGCACCAGAACCAGGAGGCATGTGATGAAGCTGGAGGAGGTGAAGTTCAGAAGATCCGTGAGGAAAATATTCCCTTTAAAGGATGGTAAACCCCTGGAACAGACTACCAGAAGCGGTGGATGCTAAAACTATGGGGGCTTCAAGCATGCATTGGATAAACACAAGGATGTATTAGAAAAGAAGCGGGGGTCTCTGGAGACGAGATAGGGTCTGCAGAGGTGGAATAGGTAAGGAACACTTGGATAGACTGGGTAGGCTAAGCAGTCCTTTTCAACTGACAAATTCTCTTTTCTATGTTTCAGTTCCTTCCTAAGGACGCTTCTGAGTTCACATTGAACTGGACATCTGCCTTTAGTATTTTTCCTTCCATTTAGAATGCAGGAGTAGTTATCCTGCATTCTCTTGAAGTCCTGATAGCCCTACCTTTCTGTTTGGATTGCAGGCATGCCTGCAGAAAGTCCACGGAGCTTTTGTTTGCTTGATCACCAGGATTGTGAGCATCCCTGTTTGAAGCAGTGCTTTTCCAACTTGTTGAGATCCTATATTTCTTTTTATCACTAAAAGCACAGTAAAGAGCATTCCAGTCCTGGCGCGCATGCCACCATGGCATGTACCACTTCTGTAGCTTGTTTATTTTAGTCTTGGCAGCAGACATATGCTGTGCCACCACATTTATTTCTGTCCATACTTTCACTAAACACTGCTGTCTGGATCTGGTGTCCCATAAACTGTCTTGATTTCAGCTTTGCCATCCTACATGGCCTGTTGTCTTAAGGGTCTTACACTGTACATCTCTACTGTGTCACCTTCCTCCCGCTCTGCATTTGCGTGCTGCCTGGAAACACTCCGAAGGTGTGGCTCTATGGAGGCATATGTCCTCAAGGAAAATAGTTTAGTTATGTCCTCAAATGAGATACAGTAGTTTATGTACCAATAAACAGTAGATCTTCATGAGAACCTCCTCCATATAGCCACAGCTCTCCTCTCACCTTTTTCCTTCTGCATTTCAAGTTGTATACTCTGAAAGACATTACACCCTTGTCAGCTTGGACTTCTCCTTTTCTGTGCCCTTCTAGGTGGGCATTTCTTTCTTTCAGCACCACCACCTCTTCTGCCAATTTGGTTGGGGTTCTCATCTCCCGTTTCTGCCAATATGGTACAACTCTGAATTTATTAATGCGGCTTGAAGCCTTCGAGGAGATGTAGGAGTCACCCATATTAAATAGGTGTGCCAAGCGACATCAATTTGCGCAGCCACAGCTAGGCAAAAATTTCCAAGTGGTCCCGTGACGACTTATAGTTTCCAAAGGTGTGACCTGTGGAGGAGATGCTAAGATCTACTTGTACTGGTAAGTAACTGAAATTTTCTAGGCATGACCTAGGGGGACAGGAGTAAATGGGAAAGAAAAGGATCACATAAATCAGCAAACACAGAGCAAAACATCACATAATCAGCAAATGCAGAACAAAACATCACATAATCAGCAAATGCAAAGTAAAATCTCACGTCATCTGCAAATGCAGAGTACAACATCATGTAATCAGCAAATGCAGAAAAAACTTCACATAATTGGTAAATGCAGAATAAAACATCACGTAAAAGCAAACACAGAATGAAACACTGCAAAATCAGCAGAGTAGAACATCACATGATCAGTAAATGCAAAGTAAAACATCATGTAATCAGCAAACACAGAGTAAAACATTACATAATCCACAAATGCAGCGTAAAATATCACATAACACACATGGAGTAACACATCACATACTGTAATTAATGAATGCAGTGTGTAAAACACCACACAATCATCAAATCTATGGTAAAATATCATACAGTCATCAAATACTTTGTAAAACATCACATAATCAGCAAATGCAGAATAAAACATCACATAATCAGCAAACGAGAGAAAAACATTACATAATCAGCAGAGTAAAACATTACATAATCCACAAATGCAGAGTAAAACATCACGTAATCAATAATAATTTCTTTTTATAAAGCGCTTTCAAATGTCAAGATGCTGAACTATAAAACGGTAAAATACACAGTAAACAACAAATAAATACAGAGCTGAAAATCAGTTTATGTAAGCTTGGAACCATAGATGTGTTTTAGAGCTTCTTAAAGCCCTCCATGGTCATGCACTCCCGTATCTGATGGGGTAGAGAATCCACAGGGCTGGGCCACATTCATGAATGCACGGGCCCCAGTGTCTTCAAAATCACCCTGGGAATCTCTAGCAACCCCCTCGTCAGCTGGAGTGGAATGGTCGTCTGGGGCAGTAGGAGACAGGAGTTCTTGCATATAGTCCGGGCCCTGTCCATGTGGGGCCTTATAGATCAGAAGCCCGACCTTGAAGGTGATCCACCACTGAATAGGCAGCCAGTGCAGTTCGCGCAGCACTGGTGTGATGTGACTACGTGGGGTCCCCATCAACAACCAGGCCGCAGCGTTCTGTAGTAGCTGCAAGCGACGATATCAACCTCCGGAAGCCCTAGATAAAGGGAGTTGCAGTAATCAGCATGAGGTCACAAAGGTGTGGATCAGCGTAGGAAGGTCGCCGGATGGAACAAGGTGCTTGACCCTGGCGATGTTCCTCAGGTGGTAGAAAGAGGTCTTGACGGATCCAAACTACAGCACGTTGGGCATACCCTGGGCAATCCGCACAAGATCCCCTATTTCCAGCCGATCAAGGAGCTCCAGACAAACCGGGAGGAGCAACCGACACAGACTGCCAACGGCTCCCATAGAGTGTACTGGTTGGATCTCCACCCTTGATGCTGGCCACCTTATCTGCAAAGAATCGAAGCGAGCTCATCACACTCAATCTGAGAAATGGCTCTTTGAACCTGAAGACAGGTTGGGTTACACAACCTGTCCATGGTTGAAAGAGCTGCGCTCAGTCAGTTCTGAGCAGCAGCAATCTCCCAGACATGAACTCTGCCTTCTTACGGGTGATTGCTGATTGATAGACTTGATAATGTTTCATTAATCTCTGACGGTCAGCCTTCAGGGCTAATTTCCACCAGCAACACCTACCTTCATCCTATGCCACAACTCCCTCAAGGGCCCATCAAACCATGGGGACCAAGGGCGAAGGGAGAGAGGATGAACTTGGACAGGAGCGATAGAGTCCATGGCCGTAGAAACAGCCTTATTATATTCCTGAACCAGGCTCTCTGAATCCCACTTGCCTCGGAATTACCAATAGGTCAAATACACACTGGAGTAACACATCACATACTGTAATTAGCAAATGCAGGATAAAACACCACATAATCATCAAATCCAGAGTAAAATATCACATAATCATCAAATACATTGTAAAACATCGCATAATCAGCAAACACAGAGTAAAACATCACATAATTAGTAAATGCAGAGTAAAAGATCACATAATCAACACACATGGAGTAACACATCACATACTATAATTAGCAAATGCAGAGTAAAACATCATGTAATCAGCAAATGCAGAGAAAAACATCATGTAATTAGCAAATGCAGAGAAAAACATCCCTAATCAGCAAACGCAGAGTAAAACATCACATAAAAGCGAATGCAGAGTAAAACATCACATAATCAGTAAATGCAAAGTAAAACATTATGTAAGCAAATGCAGAGTAACATATCAATAATCAGTAAATAAAGTAAAACATCACATAATCGGCAAATGCAGAGCAAAACATCACATAATCAGTAAATGCAGAATGAAACCTCACTTAATCTGCAAATGCAGAGTAAAACATCACGTAATCAGCAAATGCAGAGTAAGAAGGCACAGGTGTTGAAGGAGACATTAAAAGCAAGAGGCAGCATTAGGTGGGTAAGAGATAGCAGAACGGGCAACATTGAGAATAGGGTGTCAGACTGGATCAGAGGGTCAAATAGTAGTGCATAACTGTCCATAACTTGTCTGGGGCGCTCTGGTTGTTTTCTAGGTTGGTGGTGAAATAGTTCACTTTGAGCTTCTTGCAGATAAAACATCACATAATCAGCAAACACAGAGTAAAACATTACATAATCCACAAATGCAGAGTAAAACATCACATAATCAACACACATGGAGTAACACAACACATACTGTAATTAGCAAATGCAATGTAAAACACCATGTAATCATCAAACCAGAGTAAATATCACATAATCTTCAAATACATTATAAAACATCACATAATCATCAAATCCAGAGTAAAACATCATATAATCAGCAAATCCAGAGTAAAACAAGTGGTGGAGGAGCGTACCAAAAAGTGGGGTGAGAACTGCATAAAACACCTTAGCCTGTGCACTGGGACAATAATTGCCTTGTATATACTTTAGGCAGCTTACCTAGCTTTTTATAATTATTAATTATCCACATATTTTGATGCATAATCCATGACAATTGAAATCTAAAATTTAATGTCTGACCCTTCAGCTACAAAACTGAGGGGTCGCTAGACTCTGCCCACCGCTTATGATCATATAATCAGCAAATGCAGAGCAAAACATCATGTAATCTGCAAATGCATAGTAAAATGTCACCTAATCGGCAAACAAAGAGTAAACATGGCATATTCAGCAAATACAGCTTATAAACATCACATAATCAACAAATACAGAGTAAAAGCGTCACATAATCAACAAATACAGAGTAAAGCGTCACATAATCAGCTAATACAGAGTAAAACATCGCATAATCAGCAAACACAGAGTAAAACATCACACAGTCCACAAATACAGAGTAAATCATCACATAATCAGCAAATACAGAGTAATACATCGAAATTAACAGCAAATGCCGAGTAAAATATTATACAATAACTGGGGAGGCGTTTTCTCCACAGAGAAACCAGTTATAATTTGCCGATATAACGACGAACATCGTGCCAGGTTTCTCTCACACTGAGCATGGCAGCCATCGATCTTTGCTCCTCAGTGCCAGCCGCCATTCCCTAGCTCTAACAGTTCGCCACACTATGAGTCATTGGTGGTAAGTTATTTTAAAACATTTGGCAACAATTTTTTTACATCAGCTGAGTAACGGAAAACTTAAAAAAACAAGCAATTGTTTTATCATGAGCTGCAGACCACACTGCAAACACAACCAGTCCGCTGCTTGATAGAAATATCTTTATTTTATATAGTTGCTGTGGCAAGAAAACGCTCCCCAGCAATTATATAAAATAAAATGGGGTGGTGTGTAAAACTTCGATTTATGCACATCCTCATTGTGGGAAGTATTTCATCGCCCTCTGGGTTTATGTATAGCATCCCACAACCAGGTGTGCATAAAATCTTGTTATTCAAACCACCCATACTTTGTTCTCTATAATTGGCAAATACAGAGTGAAACATTTCATATGCTACAGATGCAGAATTATAATCAGAACTTCCACAAACGGGAGGTGGTAGGGAGGAGAGGGAGGGCAGACTGCCAGGAAGATTAAGGACAGGTGAAGAAAGGGATGAAGTGAGTTAAGAAAAGAGGGGTTTTAGGAGGGAGTGATGAGAGAGAAGATTGTGTAGACCGAGATTGTTTCAAAGGTGAGGGAGATGGATCATGAAGGTAGACTGACCAGCTGAAGTTTTGAAGCCTGGGATGGAGAGGAGAAATCAGAAGAGTGAAGGGAGCAAGAGGTGCTAAAAGGAGGGCTGGCAGATAGGAGGGAAGAGTGGAGAGTCAGAGCTTAGCAAGAAAGGAAGAGCTGTGTACGAGGCATACAGACTTGATAGGTGGGGAGAGACTGATGTAGCAAGAGCAGTAATGGGTGAAAGAAGGGGCATTAAGAGCAAAACAGAGTGCAACAAAGGTTCCTGTCTGGCAAGGTAGATTTGGAGGCGTTTATGTAAACTACATCTGCATAATCAAAACTGGTAAGATCCTCTTCTGGATGATCTCCCGATGGACAGGGAGTGGCAGACACAATTTGTTGCAGTACAGAGCACTGATCTTTAAGCATAGTTTCATAAACATGGCATCAGTGTAGGTGTAGCAGTCTAGGCATCGATCAGCCATACACCAAGGTACTATACTTCAAGTGGAAACGATTTCAACTTGGGCACCATGAAGAGTCTTGAAGACAGGGTTTGATGAGAGCCTGACCAGCCTCTGTTTATAGGACAAATATCATGTCTACAGTATTTTTGGCATTGAGAGAGAGAGAGAGAGAGAGTTTAAGAGGACCCATCATTTGACATTGTCACAGTCACACTGTACCAATTTGGGACAGTAGCTCCAAGCAAAAGAGTACAGTTTAATCCACATACATGTGGATGTGCAAAAAGTACAGACTGAGGAGAGTCATTTAGAAAAATTAAGCTGAGAATAGGGCCTAGAATAAAGCCCTCTGGGACTCATGACCTGATTTTTGTTGTGGGGGAAGGGGGATAAAGCATTGTCGATTTGTACTGCTACTCTTGGTCCAAAGGTAGTAGCAGAATGATCCAACACCTGGATCAGACAGCCCTTCCGAGAGCTTGTGTAGGAGGCTAGTATGGGCCTCTATTTGGAAGTCTGTGGCCAGGTTGATGAAGGTGGCTCTAGTAAGCAGGCCCTATTTTGTTGCAGAGCCAAACAGAATGGAGTCAGTGACCTGAAGAGGAGGATACAATGAAATGGGGTTTATGAAAGCTAGACTGGAAGGGAGAGAAGAAGGTGGAACTGTCCAGAAAGGAGGGAGGGGCTGAGAAAGAACAAGCTTTCCTTGGTGCTTGGCCAGAGCAGGGAATAGAAAGATGGCCAGGAAATTGTCAGAAGAAAACGTGTCTTCCCCTTTGTGAAGAGGAAGGACTTTGACTTGCTTCCAGACCTTGGGGACACATTCCAGTTGAAAAGAGACATTATAAAGGGTGGTGGTAGGAGCCGCAACTGCATGGGAAGATAGGTGAAGGGTATGAGTCCAACCCATCAGAGCTGTGGCCTTTAGAGGATTTAGACAAATGAAGGCTAAAAGACAGAGCAGGAAGTATTTAGGAAAAAGAAAAAGGATGAGGAAGTGGGAGGCGGGGAGAGTGTAGGAGGAGGAAGAAGGCACGAGGTGTTGAAGGAGAGAAGGAGACATTAAAAGCAAGAGGCAGTATTAGGTGGGTAGAGATAGCAGAACTGGCAACATTGAGAATAGGGTGGCAGACTGGATTGGAGGGACAAATGGGTAGTGTATAACTGTTCATAACTTATCTGGGCGTTATGGTTCTTTTCTAGGTTGGTGGTGAAATAATTCACTTTGAGCTTCTTGCTGGCATTACATAGTTGTTTGTAACTTAACAACAAGGTGGTATAGTTTATGGAGGCTTACAGAGTAAATAAACCAGTAGTCAACATATCCAAGTAAACCATGTCCCATTTTTCTTGCATCTTTTCCTCTGAAAAATACTCCTTCCTGAACTTACTCAACCTTGTGAAGTGCTTATAGGTCTCTTATCACGCTCCCCTTCTTCCTCTTTTCTTGGGTGTACATATTGAGATCTTCCTCAAGGGCCTCTGATGAAGCCCTGTACCATTTTAGTTGCCCTCCTCTGGAGAGCCTCCACCCTATGTCCTTCCTGAGATGTGATCTCCAGAACTGGACACAGCACTCCAGATGGGGCCTCACCAGCGATCTATACAGTGGTGGCAGCACCCCTCCTTCGTTCTGGTGATTCTCTTCCATATGCACCCCAGCATCTCACATAACTTACCTATTGCCTTGTTGCACTGCCTCACCACCTTGAAGTATCTCTGAGGTCCCGTTCCTGTTTGGTTATAGTCTTCCCCATTTTATACTTTGCTTCTGGATTTACATGCCCTAGGAGCATGATTTTGGACTTTAGGCATTGAAGCCGCCTGCCATGCCCTTGACTACTCTTGGAGTTTTCTCAGATCTCTTCATTTTCTTTCCACCTGCTCTGGAGTGTCTACCCTTTTGCAGATTTTGGTGTCATTGCAAAGATGCATGCTTTTCCTTCCAGCTCATCTGCAGTGTCACTTATAAAGTCATAAAGGGGACTGGTCCCAGTATTGAGCCCTGAGGCACCCATCTGGTCACCCTCCCTTCTTCGGCGTGAAGTCTGTTTACCACTATCCTCTGTCACCTATCCATTAACCAATTTCTTACCCAGTTTTCCATCTTAGAACCCATCCATAAGCTGCCTTGTTTCCTTATGAGTCTCCTGTGTGATGCTGTGTCGAATGCTTTACTAAAATCTAAATAGGCCACATCTACCACCCACCCTGATCTTTTCCTGATCTCCCAGTCAAAAGTCCATCGGATTTGTTTGACATGACCCACCTTCCATGATGATCCTTGCTGCCTCAGGTCTTGTAACCCACTGGATTCAAGATACTCCACAGTCCTTTTCTTTCTTTATTTTATTTATTTATTTAGTTTTTGTTGACCGGTAGGGTGCACTAGCCATGGCAATGACTATTTTCAGGCACGACCGGAGGTTACAGAAACAATATGTAAGAGATACAAGAGTAGCAGTGTAGACAATAAAACAATCCATACTTGTACAAAAGGAATACAGTGCATTGTAGACAAAGAAACAATCAAACAATTTAACAGTGACTCCATTAACTTCCCACCCTGATGTCACATGGACATGCCTATAGTTGACAGCCTCATCCTTGCTACTGCTTTTATGAAGCAGGACTATATCTGCCCTCTCCAGTCCCCCAGAACCGCTCCTGTTTCCAGTGAGTTGTTGAATAGGGCTCAGAGGTGCAGCCAGTATACCTCCTGAGTTCCCTCAATACTCTTGGGTGTACTCATCTGGCTCCATAGCTTTGTCCACTTTCAGATTTAAGAATCCCTTTAGGACTCTCCCCTCTGTAAATGTACTTGTGTCTACCTCCTTCCCCACAGTGCTCCTGCAGCTTTTATGTGGCCCGTCCCTTCCTCTGTAAAGACTGAACAAAGGTATTTGTTCAGGATATCTCTTTCTAGGGACATGGATATGTTGTTCATCCACACTCATTGGCAGTATCCTTGCGCTTTAAATCTTGCGGAAGGTCTTCAAGCTTGCTCCTCCCACCCACCGGGTGGTATAACTCGGCTCCGCCCCATGGCGCCAGATCTTCCTTACCGCTTGGAAGCTCAGGTTCCTCCTAACGCTCTGCGTTTGTGACTGGTTCCTATTTCTCCGTTTGCGGATTTAAAAATAATATTTTGCAAAAAGACTTCAGTCTTGATCCCTCGCGGCTCACGATGGATAAATCGACTCCAGTTTGGAGATGCCCATGCGGTGAAAGATGTCTCAGACGGATCCACACTCCATGTGTCTACTGTAGGCCTTGAGCACGACCCGCGAGCTTGCGACCTGTGCTCATCTTTCTCGACCTCGTCTTCTCGAAGACCGTGCTGCCCGATTGCAACTGGGCCGTCCCGAAGCGTTCCCTCGGTGAAGTCCAAGGAGGCCCGGTTGGCGGTGTCATGCCCGGTATTTCGGCCAGGATCAGCTTCGGCGGATGGTCGCCCTCGAAGAGAGGCGGCAGCAGCGTATCTTCCTCGGCAGCGACATTTATCCCGCTCTCTGGGTTCTTCCTACCGGCTTCCTTTAAGGAGCTTTGTCTGTCCCTCTCCACTAAAGGAGAAGGGCCTGCGTCTGCTGGACCTTTCTCGGTCAAAAAGAAGGACAAAGGTAAGTCCCTCCGTCGGCGCTCTTGGGGCGGAAAGGTCCCTCTCCCGGGCCGTCGACCGTCGGCTTGATCGACAGCTCGGCGGCCACTGGCCTCACGGTGTCCCGTCAGGTCAGTTGACGAGACTCCCACTGATGAAGTCGAGATTTTCTCGACCCATTAGACAGGCTGTCGCCTTTAGCAGCCGAGATTCCCTCTCCCGGTTCCCCGGGAGAGTTGAGATCCCGTGGGCTCGCCTGTGCCTCCGGTTCCGGGCCCTCGGATGGACCTTCGAGCGAAGGAGTGCCGGTTCCGGCCGACACCTCCCTGCACCGACCCGAAATTCCGGGACTCTCGGTCTCGGTCTCCGGACCTCTTCGGCGGTCAACCCGTTCCCACCGTCATGGCGGTCTCGGTCTCGGCACGCGGAAAGCGGCGTCGCCGCTTTCGTCCTCGTCCTCCTCCCGGATGAGGAAGCTTGGCGTAAATCGTCGTGATCTGACGAGACCTTATGTTCAACAGCTCCTCCTGGCGGGGAATAAGCCCGACTCGGCGCCTTCCCGGCCATTAAGTAACTGTCACGGGCAGCCGACACAACCCTCGACTTGCCGAGGAGCCTATACCCAGGCGGTTGTTCGGCCTAAACCAGCTGCTCCACCGATTGCGGTGGAACCTCCGCCTCCACAGCCACCAATTGGGGCTCCGACCAAGAGATTCTCGGTCGGCTAAGGTTTACCCATCGGCTGTCAGTTACCCTCACTCCCGACCGACCTCGGCAGGTGAAGGTGGTTCAGGCCAGAGGCAGCTCTTGAGGACTCTTCCGAGTCCGAAGATGATTCCTCCTTCTTCTCCAAGCGACTGGACTTGGAGTCTTCAGGAAGGTCAGCCAATGGGCGATAGCCGTCGTCCTTCCTAGGACTGCTCCGGCTCATCTCGGAGTCTACGGGATGGAGCTCGAACCCGTTCCAAAGCGGGCCAGGTATCCCTCACGGAGATTCTGGACCGAGGATTCTCCGGCGGAGGCCTTTCCGGTGGCGAGGCCATAGTGGGTCAGCACTGGAACTTTGGCAGCGCCCTGCTTCCTGCCCTGCGCCTTCGGCCAGGATGGCCAGGAAGTATCGAGTCCTACGGTTCCTTGTCGGTTTTTGAACACCCTCTGCTGAGGGTTGGTTACCGACAGCGTTTTCGCGTGCCGGCAACGCCAGGGATGTGGACAAACCTCCTGACAAGGTCAAGAAATTGGACTATGTGGGCGAAAAGTCTACGCTGCGTCCTCTCTCGTGCCGTCAGTGACCAGTAGACCGTCCTCATGGCACATTTTCTCATGCCCTGTTGGGCTCCTGGATGAGGTCATCCCTCATCTTCCGCCCGATCTGCAGACTACGGTTAAGCAGGTGCGGGACCAGGGCAGAGGCAGTGGCCAAACAGCAGCTCAGACTGCTTTGGATGTAGGGGACTCATGTGCCAGATCGGTGGCGGCCGCGAGTGGCTATCGTCGGCGGGCTTGGCTGAGGATATCCACCTTTACCGGATACCCAGCACAAGTTGGCGGATGTTCCCTTTTGGGGACTGACCTCTTGACCCTGGGGTGGAAGGTCACCTGCAGAGGATCGAGAAGTCAATGCCACCTTGGACTCGGTCTCTTCCGCTCAGAAGGACAAGGCGCAAGCCACAGCCTCAGCCCTCGTCCCTTCTGTGCCCCGCGCCGGTACCAACAACGTCAGGGCCAGCAGGCTCGGCCTTGGCATCCCAAACCCAAGCCGCGGCTTCCTCTAACAGGAGGCAGGGAGAAAGGGCCCAGGAGGTCCCTCGGCCGGTCCCTCCTCCAAAGCCTGCCCAGTGCGGGCTGAGGTGTTTCCCCATCCCATCACCTTACCCTGGGTCCCCGTGAGGCGGCTCCAGCACTTCCGTTCCGCCTGGTCCGCTGTTACCACGGACAGGTGGGTCTTGGAGAGTGGTGGGAAGAGCCTGCCTCTGGAATTCGAGCAGGCACCACCTTCAGGCCGTCGCCCTCGGAGCTCGGGATCCCAGCCTCACTGGCGGCTCGTCGAGCCGACGCAGCTCTCCTCCTCCAGAAGGAGGTGGTAGAGAGGTGGTGGACCCTCTTTCAGACCCAGGGTTTGTGTCCAGGTACTTCCTGGTTCAAGCGGACGGGGCTGGCGCCCCATTCTCGACCTACACGACCTAAACAAGTTCCTAAGGTCTCGAACCTTCAGGATGGTCACTCTGGCTCAGATAATACCATCCTTGGAGCGGCGGTGTGGTTCTGCTCTCTGGACTTGCAGGGCAGCGTTTTTACGTCCCTATCCGTCCATCTCACCAGAGATTCCCTCGCTTCCGGCGGAAGGATCTCTCTTGAGTTCAAGCCATGCCCTTGACTTGTCTCCAGCTCCAGGGTCTTCACCAAATGCATGGCAGTGGTGACAGCATTCCTCTGGCGCCGAGGGGTCGGGTGTACCCTTACCTGGACGACTGGCTGATAGCAGCTCCCTCCAGGAAGAGGCGGAGTGGTCCAGAGATCTGGCCCTCAGGTCTGCTCTCAACTGGGCCTCCTTATCAGCGAAGGCCAGAGTCGGAACTCGAGCCGAAGCAGGTGATTTTATTCATGGGCGCAGCTCGACTCTCTTAGCCAGGACGCGGCTCGGCCGGACAGGGCAGGGTTCTTTCCTCCTTGCCCGATCATTTCTGGTTGGGCAATTCGCCCTGCCGGGACTTCCTCGCCTCCTGGGTCTCATGGCGGCCTGTACCAGCGTGGTCCGTTGGGCCGCTGGAACATCGTCCTTCAGTGGGGACTGGCCAGCCAGTGGTCCTGGCACTGCGATCCTTGGACCAGCTTGTGTCGGTGACACAGGGATGTGGGCAGCTCTCCAGTGGTGGACCGTTCCAGATCATTTGCAGGAGGGCATCCCGTTAAATCCATCGAGCCGGCGGTCTCTCTGTCGACCGATGCCTCTCTGATGGGTTGGGGTGCCCATCTGGGGAACACCGGGCTCATGGCCTCTGGTCCCAGCGGAGTCCCGATGCCACATCAACCTGCTGGAGCTCAGCGGTCCGCCAGCTCTCACCGCCTTTGCTCCGTTCCTCCGGGGTCAAGTGGTCCGAGTCCAGGCGGACAATACCACGACCATGTACTATCTAAACCGCCAGGGTGGGGCCAGCTCCATGCTTCTATGCAAGGAAGCTCTCGCATTTGGTCACTGTGCGCAGCCTGGAGCGGATCTCCTAGCCATTCACGTGGCAGGAGCCTCCAACACCCTGGCCGATGCCCTGAGCGGATAGGGCTGCATCCACAGTGGTCTCTCCTGCCGGAGGTAGTACAGCATCTGTTCTCCCTTTGGGGCACACCTCAGGTGGACCTGTTTGCCTCCATGGAGGCGAAGCTGAGTCTGTTTCATGCCCCCCCTCAGCAGGGCTCGCTGCAGGGGATGCCTTCTCGAGGCAATGGACCCCGGGCCTCTTTTCGCCTTTCCCCATTTCCCTTGATCCACAAGGTGCTTCTCAAGGCGAGGAGGGACAAGGCGCAGGTGATTCTAGATAGCCCCAGACTGGCCTCGCCAGTTCTGGTACCAGATCTCCTCAGTCTCAGCTCCAGGACTCATGGCAGCTTCCAGCTCGCCCGGACCTGCTCTCAGTCAATCAGGGAAGGTGTTTCCATCCGGACCTTCAATCCCTGCACCTGACGCCTGGTTCCTGGCGGCTAGAGTTCCAGGCTTTGGGTCTTTCCGACGAGGTCCTCAATGTAGTTGAGGCGTCCCGTGGAGTCGACCAGAAAATGCTATGCCTTCAAATGGAAAAGGTTTTCCATTTGGTGTCAGAACAGGGCTTGGACCCTTCCTCCTGTTCCTTGGCAAGCATCTTGGACTATTTATGGTCCTTTCTAGTCAAGGGCTTAGGTCGACGACCTAAGGGTGCACCTGGCAGCCATCTCTGCTTACGGTGAGCGGCGGAAGCAGTCGATGGCGCAGGAGGAAGGTGGTCTGGCGCTTTTCAAAGGCCTTGATCACATTTCCCTCCAGTCGCGGGAACCCCACCTCCGTGGGATCTACTGCTGGTACTGGCAAAGCTCATGGGCAAGCCATTCGAACCTATGCACAGGTGTGCTCTCTCTCACCTGTCGTGGAAGACCGCCTTCTTGGTGGCTATCACGTCAGCCAGAAGGATGGGAGAGCTCAGGCGCTTCCATCGAGTCTCTTACCTGGTCTTCCACAGGGACAAGGTTGTCCTCGCCCCACCGAAATTCCTTCCGAAGGTGGTGTGCGAGTTTCACCTTAACCAGGTGTTGACTCTGCGGTGTTCTACCCCAATCACACCTCGGAGGCCGAATATGGGCTCCATACTCTGGACCCTAGAAGGCTGCTTATTATAAAGGGCCGCGGCTGCTGAAATTGGGAGGGTTAGTAACCAGCTGTTTGTCACCTACGCTGAAGCCGCTGCATCTGGCAGACCTGCAGCCAAGCGGACGATAAGCAGGTGGGTAACCTCCTGCATAGATCTCTGCTATAAGTTGGCGGGCATGGAGCCTCCCAGAGGGATAAGAGCTCATTCTACCCGCCATACTGCTGCAGTGGCTGCTTCAGGGGCGTCCCTATCCAGGAAATCTGCAGGGCTGCTACCTGGAAGTCAGCAAACACCTTCATTACCCACTACCACATCGAGCCTTGAGTCACGCCGGGATGCTGGTTTTGGGGCCTCGGTTCTCAGTCTCTCTTTCCCAAGTAAGTATATGGGGTGTCGTCTTGCCTCCCTCCTCCCGGAGAACTGCTAGGAGTCTGCCAATGGTGTGGATGAACAACATATCCATGTCCCTAGAAATACAGGTTACTCACCTGTAACAGGAGTTCTAGGAATGGTATATGTTGTTCATCCATTCCGACCTCCCGGCCCGGCGCACAACCCTGAGCTTCAGCGGGCCAGATCTGGCGTCAAGGGGCGGAGCCGAGAGTTATACCACCCGGTGGTGGAGGAGCAGCTTGAAGACCTTCCGCAAGATTTAAAGCTGCAAGGATACTGCCAATGAGTGTGGATGAACAACATATACCATTCCTAGAACTCCTGTTACAGGTGAGTAACCTGTATTTCCTGACCCTGCTCTGCACAGTCCCCCATCCCCATCTTAACCTCACAATCTCTCCCCTAGTCTTTCACTTTTCCTTATGTACCTAAAGGGTCTTGTTCCTACTAGTTATCCCTGGGCTGTTCTTTCCTCTGTGTGCCTCTGCACTCCTCCTGCTTTCCCTGCTTCCCTCTGTTTCTCCTGTGCCTCCCTATCCTCTTCCTCTGCATCTCTGTATACCTCCTGAATGCCACCCTTTTAGCCTTTATCTTTTCAGCCACTTCCTTTGAGAACCATAGTGGGTTACTTATTTCTTCTGTTTTTGCTCACTTCCTTTGTACAAAGGCTTGTTGCCTTCACTGTGCCATCCCTTGTCTTGGCCACTGTTCCTCCACCCTGCCCAGGTCATCCCTCCCCACTAGCTTGTCTCTGAAGCATTCACCCATGTTTTAAAATCTGCCCTCCTGGGTCAGGACCCTCATCCTCGTCCACTGCCACCGTTATGTTGAACCACACTGTACAATGGTCACAGGTCCCCAGGTGGCCTTCCACCTTAGCGTCTGCAATAGTGTCCCTGTTTGTAAGCACCAGGTTCAATATTGCCTCATCACAGTGGGCTCCTGAGTAGTTGCCCAAAAGTCCCCACAGGGTCTAGGATGTCATGCTTCTCTAGCTGAGGCTGCAGCAGGGAGCTCCGTTCTACATCCAGCAGGTTGATGTCTTCCACCAGCAGCACCTCCCTTTTCCTGCCATTGTGCTAATGGTTTCCAGTGTGTTACCAGTTTCTTCCCCTGCACTGGAGGTCTGTAGGTCACACCAATGTAATTGAGGCTCGGCTCCTGTCTCCAGGGTAACCCACAGTACCTCAACCCCTCTATTACCCTGGGTTCCCTGTGCCTTCATCACCTTGATACCCTCCCTTGCATACAGCACCACCCTATCTCATTCCTTCCCACCCTGTCCTTCCTGAACTGAGTATAGCCTGGTATGGCCATGTCCCATCATGGTTTCCTGTGCACCACGACTCAGTAATAGTTACAGTATCCAGGTCTGCTTCCACCATAATGCCCTCTAGGTTTGGAATTTTATTTCCTAGACTCCTTACATTTACACATGACCTTCTACACTTTGTTCCACTCTGCCTGCTACCCACTCTTTCCCTTTTGCCTGCTGCCTTCTCCCTCACGTTTTACAACCCTTGTTCTCCCCCCCTCCCCCAGTTTTCTACCACACTGCTATTTTCTTCATTTTTCACCCTGAGGATTCTCATCCCTCAGGTCCTCCATTCTCTGTGCTTCAGTCGGGGGGGCAGTTCATTCTGTTGTTTTCCTTCTGCCTCCCCTATCAGCTAGTTTAAATGTTCATCAAGGTAACATTTAAACTGTCCACTGAGGACTGTAGTTCCCTCCCAGACAGATGCAGGCCATCATCTCTGTATAGGCCCATATCCTCCAGGTTGGTTCCCAGCCACCAATGTAACTGAACCCTCTTCTCTACACCATTCCTTCCAACCACGAGTTGAAGCTCCTGGTGAGAACCTTCCTCCTCCCCCTGTCATAAAACAGGCAGTACCTCAGTGAAAGCCATTATGCGCTTACCTTCCTAAGATCCCTCCCCAGCTCCTTAAAATCTCCCTGCACAATCCCAGCCCCTTTCTTTGCCAGGCAAACAGTGACATCCAGCTCCTTTTTGGGCCCCTGCCCTAATGATCCTTAGGATCCACTTTTCTTTTTTTTTTTAACTTATATTTTATTAGTTATGCAGTGGACATTACATATTCTTACCCACAGGCAGGCATATATGATTTTACATTCACCCAAAGGGCATTACAGCATTTCTACAGTAACTCTAAATGAGCACCCCGTTGTGTATTATTCCCAGTTTAAAACTACAATATACAAATTGGTATGACAGTACCGACATTAGTGTCCCTTAAATAAAATACTCAGCACTGGCTATTTTGCAGCCATGAGCAGGGATAACAGGATATTCAAAACCTATAAGTGCACCCTAAGGGTTAATCATCCCACTCTCATAACATTGGTAGTACACATTCCATCTTGTGACCCTCCTTCACAGAATCAGATATTACGCTGTAGAAAACATTGAACAATTAACAGTTTTAGCTTCATGTTCAACTGTACTTATACAGTGGCGTCCCCAGGATGAAACAATTCTGCAGCATTTTGCAGCACTCTGCAGAAGACCTACTGACTAAAGCAATGTAATTTCAATGGTAATTAGTCCCTTTGTCATTCAGGAAAATGTGAGACTGCGATGAAGTAGATGCAACAGTTTCCTGCATGATAAAAAGGGACTAATTGCCAGTGAAATTACATACTGTTTTATCTAGTAGGTTCGCTGCAGCATACCAGAGTGTGTTAAAAGTGTGTTTCATCCTTGTGACACCACTGTAGCTTAGATACCTTACTGTATGGTTCTTAGGGGAAAGAAAACAATGACCCTACATCCAAACTTATTAAAGAGACATAGGCTAACTAGTATGAGGCAGACAACAGGTGCACCTCGAACATTGGGCTTGTGGTGGGAGTGGGATGACCGGAGTGAAAACATAAGAGATGGTAGGCATCTCTTTATGTGCCACAGTCGCCATCTTGTATTATTCCTGAAGCAATCGACAGTCACCAAACAATGGTAGTTGTAATCAAAATCCATGACCTATGGTAGTCCAGAATTCAGCAACAGTACCTGCCCTCTTTCACTTCCAAAGTGTCCCACACCCAGTCACTTCATTCTGTGATTTCCTCCAGCTACCACATCTGCTTTGATGAAATCAGACATCGTGCTCCTCATCTGATTCGGAAGAGTCCTTCCGGGTGGCAGATTGTTTTCGATTTTTCGAGAAGCTTGGATGCTTCGACACATCGGAAAACTGGTACGTCTTAACTCCATAGACGATCCTCAAGCTGGCTGGCATCAGGAGGACATGATGCACCCCAGGGCCGAAGGCGTGTCGAACCCCATTGAAACTCTTTTGCGCATCTTCATGGCGTAACTCAAATCTGGGAAGAATACACCCTGTATTCTTGCCAGTTGAGCGACTAAGACTTTTAGCTTTCTGTAAAATGTAACCTCTCTCTGATGATGTTCGGAGCTCCAGCATGATAGTGCATGGTACAGGGTTTCCAGTTAAGGCCTGGGGCCACCCCCACTGTGGTGTGATTCGGTAACCTTTTAGAATGTCAAATTCCATTTCTAGCTGCGAAAGTTCTGAGCTATCCCTTCAGAAAAATACAGGGTTTTTCTTCTGTCACCTCAGAAGGCCGAGCATACAAATATGAGTCGAGGAACTGATTTCAACATTTTCCAGGCACCTCTGCAATAGGCCATTTTCTTTTGTTAGTCCTAAGGCAACAGCATGGGCTCTGTCTGCATTTTTAACTGCCCCTTTGTTTCATCGGCCAGTGCTCCAACCTTGACATGGACCTGTTTCAGTTCAGTACTGAAGTCCTCGATTTTGCAGTCCAGGCCTAGTGCTCTTAATAGTGCATTGTTGGACAGCTACGATCCTTCTTGATCCCTCATACCAGGCTGGAGAGCCTTGCTGCTGCTGCCTTGGACTCCTTTGGACGATCTCCTCCACATTTGCACCTGTTTTATTTCCTCAGGCCATTTCTTTTTATTACGTTTGCCCTGCGATACAATTTGATACCACTCGATAGGTTTTAGGCTGTTCTTTTAGTTAATATTGGTGGCTGATGACTATGTAATAAATATAATTTTTCCTTAATCTGCATCTGTTTGAAGAGCTGTGCAAAAAAGCTGCTGACAGCTCGGCTGCTAACCACACCCCATACGAGTCTAGGATCCATTTCCATCCCTCTGAGCAGTGGCACCAGTGAGCACCTCACCACCTCCTTTTCCTCCTTTCTGTTACCAAATCTACCCCTCTGCACGATCAAGTCCCACCAGAAGTTGCTACCTCCTCTGCTGGAGTCCTCTACCTCCCACCTTGGGGCCTTCCTACAGAAGACCCCCACATCCTCCTGGCCACTACTGTACATGCCTCCTCCTGCAGTCCCATCCCACGAGAGCGTGCAAATGAGTTTCTTAGTGGCACAGGCTGAGGAATGTGCCCTGACCCACCCACCCCCACCCTACTGGAGCCCACCACAATTCAGCCAGCCCTCCTTCTAAGCAACCTCTGGGGCAGTGGGGTAGAGTATGTAACCCCTGGTGGGAAGAGGTCCTCCAAATCCTAGCCAGCTCAGTCCAGAGCACAGCTACCTCCACCGTCAGTCCAGAGAGGTGCGTGCAGATAAGGCACCTCCTCATTGTCAAGAAGGTCTCTGAAAACTGCAGCTCCACAACCTTGTAACTAAAATACAAGCAACAGAAGGGGAAAAAACAAAGGGGTTAGAGAATACTGTCAGCTGATTGTGGCCTGGCTGAATACAGCCAACCAGTATCTTAGGGTGCAAAGTCATGAAAAGCACAAGTAAAGAAATTCAAGATACAAAGGAAAGCAAGCAGCAGCAGGGCAAGGTCCAGTGTAACTGGCACTCAGTGACACAGAGCAGACAGTGCACACTGCAGCATCCCCTGCAAACTGCTGACTCCAAGGCTGATGCCCCAGTATAATGCCCTAATGATGGCTTATGCTGGGGAACCACTGCACTGGGAGACTGCTTCATGAAAGAGACCATGAAGGCCAAATGTCCCAGGAATCAAGGCAGTTACTTCACTGAATGGCCTTGGGTGGCACTAGTGCCAGCTGCTGCAGTCTTACAGACAGCCTTTGAGGGCAGCCACTGGGCAACAGAACCCAAGCTGGTGACCTCAGTAGCAGGGGAAGGGTTGGGGAGGCCCAAGGAGCATCTGTGACTGTGAGGATGACAGGAGGCCTTTACTTGGCCAAAGTCTTGCCTCCTTAGATGGTCAGTTCACACAACATCTTTGACCAGCAGGAAACAAAGAAAGTGTCTCTCAGAATGGAAGGGAGCCACTCTGCGACTCGAGACTCTGGCTGGCAGCTGTGGCCATGTGTTCTGGCTAGGGACAATCCTGATGATTGTCCGAGCACATGGATCAGTCCTTTGGAATACATTTTAATGAACTTATACCCCAGGAAAACAAATGTTCTTTAAGTAATATTTTTCAAAAAGGATTCATTTAAGTTAATGGCTTGGTGGTTACCATTTGTTTTCATTGACTAACTACTGCTTCTGTGTTCCCTTCAGTAAATACATTTAATTGGTGATTAGAATTCATAGCATACTCTCCTACTATTACATAAACAAGTTCCTACAAAACCAATCGTTGAACAGGGGTTTATTAATGTTTTAAACTGCACTGACCCAGGCTTTGAGAATTTTTTTTTTACTAAAAGAACACTTTTAAGTATTAGCACATATATTCAGCGTTCTTGGCATATTACCAACAAACATTTTCAGTTATGGTTTAAAATTTTAAAGACTATTCGGGTAAAACATTACATTTTGTGAAATGGTGATCTTACCAAAACCTAGTTCAAGGCTTTAGGAATTACCCCAGAAAAAAAGCTGACAATACAATCCCATGAAGAACATGCCTCTTTCAAGAGGATTACAGGAAAGACTTGGCAGACGTCTAGGCAACCTGGGCAGACTGGGTGGGCCTAGTGGTCCTTTTCTGCCGTCACATTCCTATGTTCTTATAAAACAGTGGCTGGCAACAGAGCAGTCTTGTTGGCTGACAGCGTTATTATGTATTTGTTAACTGGGTAGGTGCACTGGTCCAGTGGACCCTTTCAGGTGGGATGGCCCAGAAATTCGGTACAAAAGGTTGAGAGTTGGACAGAGTGGTACACTAGGCCTTAGAACAGCATTGTATACAAGGCATTGGTAATAATTTGGTTCGAGTATCATTGGAATCAGATCGTAATCAGTAGGTGACAAATCAAGCCTGACCTTAGCAAACTGAGCAGAGACCTAGACCTCCGCATAAATAGTGTTCATAACTATGGTCATGTGAAACATTTAGAGATGGAGCTGGTCAGCAGCTACTCCTTTAATTGAGCTTTAAAGAGAGTGGGAAGGGTCAGGTCATAGTGCTCTCAGGTCATAGTGCTCTCTAAAGGGTTAGCTTAATGCCTGGAAACCCTCTTGTACAATAGAATGTGAAATGTAACTGTGAAACATTCATTTAAAACCAGCCCAGTAGCAATCTGTAGCACTGCTGCTTGCTTCTGTGAAGACATGGGTCAGGAATAGACTCATGCCATTACTGGGCTGGGGGGGTTGAGCATACTGATAACTGCACTCCCTTGTGGAGGAAGGGAGGGATGTGTCCGTGCAGCATGCCTGATGTAGCGGCTGGGTATCGATGCATTTGGAGGGCTGCAGCTGGATGGGATGTGGATGGGCGCTGGCCTGGCTGCGCTTGCTCGTTTGTATCATTTCACGTCTGGTGCCCCAAGGGAGGAGCGACTGGAGGAAAATCCCTGGTCAAATCTGGATGACTGGGCACCTCATCTGCAGGATCCTACTCCTGAGGGGTCTGCCCAGCCTGGAGGACCCGGCCATGAAGGGTAATTTGTGGCAGATGAGCGGAAGTACACTGCAGATAAGGTGGGTAACACATCTGGGGTGGGACTGACAAAGGGACCCAGACAGGCATTGGGGATAATAACCTTGAAAGAAAAAACATTTTTCCTCACATTACAATCTGAACTACTGTCCATCTTAGCTACATTCTGCACAAAAGTGTTACCCACCTTATTGGGTTTTCCACCCAGTTGTACTGCTTCCTTACAAATGTAGCACTAACTGCCAGGCAGATAGTGCAGTGGTAGTATTTCCAGTAGTTATGTTGGTGACCCAGGTTCTAGAACAGACTTGAGTTGTTAGGTCTGGCCAAAGGAAAGAGGATAGCTGTCCTTCTTCAGGGGAGGTGAGGTACTCCGCTGAATGCCTGCCACCTGACAAAAGCAAGGTGGTAGTACAGCTGAGGCACTCAGTAGGAGCGGAATACTGCCAGGCACAGGCAGCGGCCATGCGCTAGTGCACACATGTGCGTCATTGCATGCTGGCAGCCCTTGGGGAGGGGGAATAAAGGGATGGATGATGCTAGCACCTCACAGTCCCCACACTACCAACCATGGCACTCACCCACCACCAGTGGATCAAGATAAGTGGTGGAGTAAGCCCCAGAGAAGGTAAATGGTGGGACTGGGGGCAGTAAAGGGAGCAGGCTGAGATGAGAAGGAGAAAAAACAGTATTGAAAAATACTATAGCAGCCCTTAAAACTGTGTGTTTTATTTTAATTCTCCTTTGTATTCTTTAATTTCCATTTGTGTTTACCAAAAATGTTTAGTCCTAGAGATTGAAAAATGCGTTGCTTATCATATGGGGGCTATGTACTACTGCGGGCTGGGTATGCATGATTTGCGCGTACCTGGCCATAGCTTCACCTGGGGATAAGCACTGGGTATGTGGCATGCACAAACCCACCTCACAGGGTGCCCACCAGGTCTCCCCTACCCCGCGCACAGTTGGGCAGGATCGAGGGACACAGGTGGACATCCAGATGCCTGTCCTGGTCCCCTAGTAGCTCCTCTGCACTGCATTGAGTGAGGGATTCTGGGGCTGTGCAGAACATTAAGTTTTGTAAAAGATGGGCGAGTGCCCGCATGGCTGCCCCTAGCCCTCCCTGTCAGCCCAGAGGTCTATGGCAGCACAGTGGGGATACCCTGTCCTGCCGCAGCCAGCAGGTGTAAACTGGGGAGGGGATGCACAAACAGATGTGGCAGGGTCCCTGCTGTTGTATCCTGCACTCCCTTGCCTGCACGACTGGCATGGAGTGCAGGCACGCCCCAGATATGCCCGGACCGGCTTTGCACATTGCTGCATGACTGGCTGAGGGATCTAGTGCAGAAGAGACTCATGTCCATTTTGTGAATGCCACCAGGGTGCTTCTGGAACCCTGGTGCACAGCGATCAGTTGTAGGGTTGTCTACATGCCGCAGATCCGTGGCACATAGGGGCCTGTGTGCTGATAATAATCGCAGTGTGTTTTTCCTGTCAGTTTATTATGTTCTAGAAGAACTACATTGCTTCTGGCATGTGAACCAGTGAACTAAGTGTAAATGATGTTCCAGGACAGTGTTCATGGTGAAGCAGTGCAGCATGGGTAGGGTAGATCATCACAGTGGCACAGGGTTGCACCACAAGATCATTAAATACAGCTGCTGTTTCGTAATGCTGTCAAACAAGCAGACATCTGTATACATACAGATACACACAATATCGAGGAGCACACCCTACGGTTCCTTGGTAACAAAGGTGCCACCTGACACTGTATGTACAAAAGACAGGTAGTCTTGTCAAGCTCTACTATAAATGTGAAAAGTGTAAAACTAGCACATTTTGTCAGTGGAAGCCATATTTGAGTTAAGAATGTTGACTGAAGGGACTACCCTCTTTAGTCTTTCTTATTCTTTCTTTTAGTTTTGTCCATTTTTCTTTCTTTTTGTGCTTTATTCCTTTCTTCTGTCTGCCAGCCTGGTTATACCCCGCTGAACAAAGTGGGCAGAGCACTGTTTCCACTTCTGCCCATTGCCAGTTGAATGGAATGTGTTAGTAGAGCTTAGCTTGAATATTGTTGGCACTTTCCTTTCAGTATAGTACATTGATATGCAGGCCCTGTAGCTTTTCGCTTGCTGCTCTGGCAACCTGGGTTCAGGGGCTGGCCAGGCGAGGAGGACTGAGCGTCCTAAGGACTGCTCTTCTCCCTCCTGGAGGATGAGATGTGTTCCCTGCAGTGTGTCTAACAACAGGCGAGCAGTGGCTAGGCGTTAACGTGGTTGGGGGGCTTCACTTGGGGTGGGATGCTGACAGAAACTGGCACAGCCCGTATGCTGGTGTACATCATTGCATGTCATGCATCCGAGGAAAGCCTCGTGAAATCCCTGTCCGCAGCCAGATGATGATGGGCCCGCCACTGGCCTCACACCATCTACTGGGCACCCCACACACTGTACCTTGCTCCCAAGGGGTCTGGTCAGCCCTGAGGGCCATGCCAAGAAGGGCATGTTGTGGCTTTCAGAAGGTGATCAGCCAGGTGTCGGGGGGGGAGAGGAATAAAACCTTGACTGGGAAAAAAAACCCAACTTGGATTAATGTACTCAATAGAAGAAAAGGCAATGGTTGTTTCCTGCAGCTTCACATTCCCGCCCTACTTCTTGAACTTGATAGGACAAAGATCAGACGGTGGTACCAAACAAGTGATGATGCTAAGATGTAATGATCAAAGCCCCAAATCACATTTTAGAAGGGAGGGTTGTCCTCAACAGTGCAATATTTTTAAAATGGGTTAAACTGAAAACAAATTAAGCTGAGTGGGATTTTACAAAGTAATACAGTTAATTGTTTTGAACTACTTTCTATCATTTTAGCTACATTTTTTGGCTGTGGGCAAGCTTTACTGTTTTAAAATGTTTTAAATAAAATGTAATATGCACATTACGATCATAAATTTTGTTAATCTGAATCCTGTTAGTGCATCCACACTATTTTCATTAGCACCACTGGCATAGATGTAACAGTTGCCCACGATAGACCTGCGTTTTGTGCACTAACTTATGTCAACACAGCAGCATCCTTTCAGACTTTAGTAATGATACCACAAAATGACTCATCAGTGCTGTCCATAGCTCCTGCAATTTCTTCATTAATTTAAGGATCACCCGAATTCAGGCCTACCTGTTCATGAAGATGATGTTGCACTTCTGCACTATTTTTTTTTTACTTTGTGTTTTCCCTCCTTTCTCCTCTTGGTGCCCACTCCTTCCATCCACTCATTTCTACCACCCCACCTTCTTGGGATCTGCCCTAGAGTGCCTCCTTCTCTTACCTCCTGCACAGGGTTCTGTCCCTTCTCGGTGGTCTTGGATGGAACCAGAGCAGCTTTCATCTAGGAGCTGCAGAGGTGTTTTCCATTTTCTCCTGTAATCCCCTACCCTCTAGGGCGTCCGATGCATGGGACATCGTCCCGAGTGGCGTGCTAACGCACGCCTTACCTCTCATGTGCCATCCAACATCTCCCTTCCCGACTCTTTGGAATGGAGCCACATCCGTCCCTCACTACTGTCAGTGCTTCCTCTGGCTTGAAGGGATGGGAATGCTAGCGCGTTCTTGGTCTCCACCCCTGAGGAAGGGAGGCATCCACTGGGGCCAGCCAATCCTCCCTCTCCCCTGCCGACCCCCCGCCACCTGAGTCCATTCCCAAACGCAGGTTGCCGGCATAGCGAGGTGTGTAGTCCAGCACCTCAGCGCCACTGGCTGGCCACTTGCACTTTTATTAGACATTTTATTACTGATTTACCTTTTAGGCATTTTGCAGATTTTGGTGTTCACCATTAACTGTTATAAACATTCAACATGTGACAAAGCTAGTAGCATAAGGCCATTAGGTCTATTGAGTCTACTCATATTGCAGGGTCCACAGCATCAGCTGCTGACCCTGCCTCCATCCTCGGTCAGTCCTTCCTCCATCTACCCCCTCTTGACCCTTATTTTCCCATAACTCTATTCCAGCCTCTCTTGAATCTCTGCACTGTTCCAATGAAATCACTTCCTCAGGAAGGCCATTCCAGCCTGCCACCACCCTCTCTGTGAAGAAGTGCCTCCTAGCCTCTCCTAAACCTCCCGCAATTTGAGACTGACTCACCTCGTGTTCCAGTTCCCACTGAGCTTGAAGAGACCCTCCTTGTTCACCCTGTTTATTCCCTTCAAATGCTTGAAGGTCTCCATCATGTCTCCTCTTTCTCTCTCTCTTCTCCTCCTCCAGGGCCTCCAATCTCTCCCAATGTGTCCTACCTTAATGGCCCCTGATCATCTTGGTTGCCCTCCTCTGGACCATCTCCAGCAAATTTATGGGCACCAGTACTGTCTGCTGTACTCAGGTGTGGCCTCACCAGTGATCTGTACAAGGGCAGTATCACCTCCTCCCACCTTCTGCTGATCTCCCAGGCAGTGCAGAACAAAATTTTATTTGCCTTCGCTACCACTTTCCTGCATTCGTGAAGTGCTTTAGGTCACTTGTGATCATCACCCCAGGTCCTTCTCAGATGCACGTCCGGACCTCTTCCAGGCTGTATTCTATCTTCGGGTTCTTGGCTCCACTGTGCATAACCTTGCACTTCTTTGCATTAAAGCCACGTTGCCAAATCCCAGACCACCTTTCCAGCTTTTCTAGATCTCCCTTTAGGTCCTGTACCCCTTCTGCTGTGTCCACCTCCCACAGTACTTAGTGCCGTCCGTGAAGAGAGAAATGTGCCCTTAATGCCACCCCCAATATCATACATTGCAAGCACTGGCGTGAGTACTGAGCTCTATGGAACCTCACTGGTGACCTCCCTGGTGCTGGAGAGCTTACCTCCCACCACTACACTCTGTGTCCTATCTCTCAGCCAGTTTTCCACCCATCTAGTCAACTTCTCACCAGCCCCTAGATCCACCCACTTCCTGATCAACCTCTTGTAGGGTACAAAGTCAAAGGCTTTGCTGAAGTCACATCTCCCACCTGTCGTGGAAGACCAGCTTCCTGGTGGCCATCACGCCTGCCAGAAGGATTAGTGAGCTCCAGGTACTCTCGGTGGAGTCTCCATATTTGGTTTTCCACAGGGACAAAGTTGTCCTCCACCCCAACCAAAATTTCTTCAAAGGTCATTTTGAAGTTTTGACTTATCCAGGTGATTAACCTCCTAGTATACTTACCAACCCAATCTGGAGGCCGAGGCACATGCTCCATACGTTGGACCTGTGGCGAGCATGAGCGTATTACACTGAGCACACAGCTGGAGTTGGGAGAGGTTCACCAGCTCTTTGTCACCTATGCTGAAGCTGTACCTGGCAGACCGGCAGCTAAGTGAACAATTGGCAGTGATTGTCTCCTGCATTGACCTCTGCTATAGGTTGGCTAGTAGGAGCCTCCTGTAGGATTTAGGGCTCATTCCATTAGACATACCGCTGTCTCTGTGGCTACCTTCAGGACATCCCTATCCAGGAGATCTGCAGGGCTGCTACCTGAGCGTTAGCACACACCTTCATTTCCCATTTCCACATCGACCTTGAGTCATGCGGGATGCTGGTTTTGGGGCCTCTGTTCTCAATCCCTTTTCTCCAAATCGACTGTCAGCCTTGCCCTCCTCCAGAGAACTGCTAGGAGTCTCGTCATGTGGATAGTGCATCATATCCGTGTCCCTAGAAATGAGGGTTACTCACCTGTAACTGTAGTTCTAGGAGTGGTATATGGTGCACATCCACATGACCCACCCACCTCCCCAGCAAGTTGCATATGGATCCTTGCTTCCAGCATGCAAGATTTGACATCAGAGGGCAGTGCCTGTGTGGATGAGAGGAGCTTAGCTGGAAGACCTTCCAGCGAGATTGAAAAGGAAAGGAAGAGCTGCCAGAGTGTGGATGTGCACCATATACCACTCCTAGAACTACGGTTACAGGTTAGTAACCCCCATTCATATGCACATCTGTCTTGATTTCACTTGTATAGATTATATTGTTTTGTGGATTGGACACTTGAACAGTTGGTGCTACTGGGTGGCACCAACGTAGGAAATACAATGTCATATTTACATTATCTTACTTTTTGTTAAGCAGAGGTTTTCCAAGAAATAAAGGTCAAATTACAAAATTGGCCTTTCTAAAACAATATACATTTAATGACGTGGCAGATAGTGGTGCTTTATAAATTAGAGACAAGCATGTTGTGTTGGTAATTAGGATTTGCTAAACTCCTTGAACTGAGATTTTTTATGGCATTTTAAAGTTAGCCCCCCTGTTCTCCATTTAGGCAGTTGATACCCCCATGAGAAAGGGACAAGCTCCAGACTCCTGCTTAGTGGGCCTCTGATTTGTATGCCTGCTTTTGGTGTACTGAATATTGCACTCTGGGCCGAATTCCAGTTTTACAAACCGCACTGAATAAGTCTTGATTTTTCTAGATCCCTTCAGTTACTTGCCTTCTTTAGGCACTGGTTCCCCATCTGTGCAAGGACTACCATTCAGGCTCCGTGAGGGCAACAAAGATGGTGCAGGGCTTGCAGCACAAAACATGTGAGGAGGTTCAGGGACCTCAGTGTACTCACTGGAGGAGGAGAGGAGTGGAGAGAAGCGGGGACATCATTGAAACTTTCAAGTACCTCAAGGGCATAAACAAGGTGCAGAGTTTTTCCAGTGTAGAAAAAGTACCAGAACAAGGCAGTACAATATGAAATTGGAAAGAGGTAGATTAAGAGGTAATGTGAGGAAGGTGTTCTACACAGAAAGGGTCGTCAACGCTTGGAATAGTCTGCCACGGGAGGTAGTGGGGGCAAGCATAGTGGAGGAGTTTAAGCATGCCTGGGACAGGCACAAGGAAGCTTGAGAGGAGTGAGTGATGAAAGCCATTGATCACATAGGGTCAGTGGCCACATACAATGTGTAGGGCCTACGGGCAGACTGGATGGGCCTAGTGGTTCTTATCTGCCAACAATTTCTGTATTTCTGTTGCCTACCACCAGCATCACAGGAATTTTACAAACCACTGATCCGAGTCTGTCCCATCTGTGTTGGAGGCTTCCTTCTTGCTACCAGGGGAAGGACGTGACATCTAGGATGGCATCTTTTGCTGGGGAGTTGGTGCAGCATCTGGGGGAGTGGCATGGCAGGGGCAGAAACATGGCATCTGTCATCTGGAGTGCCAAAATGGACCTTCCTTTTCCCTCCTGCTGTATAACTTCCCACTCGCCTGCATGCAGTGGCGAACTTGCAGGGTGCTTGGCAGCACATAGTCACCTACACTGCTAGGGGTACCTCCAAAGCCCCAGGGGTCATTGGGAGAGCAGTGTAGCAGTATCTTGGTCCCCAGGAAACCCTTTCAGCTAGCCTTCTCTCCTGACATCCAGGACTTGGGCAAAACTCAGGTCACCAGAATGCCAGAGAAATCCCGTGGTGGCCCTTTTTTGTGACATTTTCTAAAATCTCTCGGTGATTGTCAGATTTGTTGCCATACTTCAGAGGCACTGACTAGTAGAAAGTTCCAGTTTTACAAGCTTTGCTCAGAAAGACTTTTTCAGGCCCCTCAGATTGGAATCTCTTAGGTGTATATGCTGATTGAGGGCACCATTATGAACATCCCAGTTCCAGTGGTCTCTGATCTTTTAACCCATTCTCATGATTTGGGCTAGGAGACATTTTTCTATGTGCCCCTTTTACCAAGCCCTCCTCCCAAAAGCGGAACCCCAAACTTAGAAACCCACAGTGCCTCCTAGCAGCCTGACTGGTTTTCTTTGCTTTCTTTTTAGGTCTCGCCACTCAAATCACTACCTGCCATTACTATTTCTGATACTACCTATTCCCTGGTAGGAATACTACTTGACAACTGCCTTTGCAGAGGATATGAGGCAGTATTAGCAGTTGTAAAGACAAGCAGTTATGAAGCTAGCAGTGGGACTCACAAGTTGGGGTTGAGGGTAAGAAGACAGTCTGGGTGTTTTAGGGTGGGGGTCTGGGTGTTTTAAATACTGGGTGTTGTGGGGTGGATGTGTAGATGGACAGCAGGTGCTGGTAAAAGAAACAGCAGAAGGAGCCTTAACTGCTTTGAGTCCTCCTCCCCATAAGAGGTGTGGGGGGGTTGAGGTTAAAGATCATAAGTAGACCTCCTTGATTGGGGCCTTTTAAAACCAGAGCCGCCAAAGGAGAGTGCATACATAACAAATGAGTTGACCCTCACTAAAACATTTGTTTTGCTTGTTTTTATCAGGATTCTGCTTCATTTATAAAGTTGAATCTTAGTACAAGGAGAACCAAGCCAGTCCTTTTCTTTATCAGATTCAGTTTGACTCAGGTCATCCAAGCCCTATAAAGTTCAGGGTGGGGGCTCCTTTTAGGCCTAGAATCATAGCTGTACTGCAAATCGGATGCACTTTTAGCTTACTAAATAATGCTTACTTTGCCCAATATCTCTGCTCCCAGTCCTTGCAAAACTCCAAGAGCACCTGTCACTGGCTCAGCTTTCTCCTTTCCTTGACTCCAGCTCCTCCTTCACCCTCTGCCAGTCTGGTTTCTGTAAGGATCCTCCCTCGACCTCTCTTTTCTGGCTCACTGACTCCATCCTCTCCGGCATGGATCAGGGACGCATCACCTCTGCCTTCTTTGTCGATCTGGCCAAAGCCTTTGGCTGTTGCCCTCCCTTCTCAGCAAGCTTGCAGCAGCTGGTCTCTCCATGTCTGCCACTCGCTGGTGCCATTCCTATCTTATGGGTAGGTCCCAATCAGTCAGGATTGGCACTTCAATCTCCTCCCCATAAACACTGGTGGCCCTCAAGGTTCGGTTCTCTGTCCGATACTCTTGATATTTTTAAATGATCTACCTTCTGCCTTCTCAACTGCAGACATTTATATGCACATGGATGACACAGTCCTTTATGCCTCCGGTACCTCCCCTTTGGATGTGGTGACTGGCCTCCAACTGGATTTCTATAATATCCAGTGCTGGTTTGCCTAAATCAGCCGTCACTGAATACCAAAAGACAGTCTCTATGACCTTTAGCACCAGGCAAAAGCTTGCCAGGCTTATTGTCACCCACCCTCCAGTTCCTCGGGGTTCTATTCTAGAGGATGTCTCCTCCTCCTTCAAATACACCAGGTTCTGGCTCAACAAGAACCTTGACTTCACTTTCACGTGGATGCTATTCATAAAAGCTCCTTCCTAAACTAGGGGCATTGTATAGACATTGTAGATGCCTTCCCATCGAAAGATCGTCCAGAAGATGAGCCTCCCAGTCTTTGACTTTGTAGACATAGTCTATAGCATTGCACCCAACATAGTCTATAGCATTGCACCCAAAACCACTCTTGCCAGACTAGAGACACTGTTTAACTCCTTTTGTTGCTTTGTTCTTGCCTGTCCACCACACCTTCCTCTGACCTCTACTCCTCCTTTCTTTTCCCCTCTTGGGGCCAGATGCCTTACCCATACTGCCTCATTGTTGGGAAGTTCTGGCTTGGCTTTCTGCCTTCCTACCTCAGTGACCTCCTCTTCATTCCCCTACTCCCATCTCTCTCTCTCTGGAACTCCCTTTAGGACTCTTGTCCTCCCTCTCAATTTTCCTCTTCAGGAGAGTGGCCTTCTATCGTTTTCCCAAACATTTGGAATTCCCTCCTTTAGCTATCCATTCTGCTCCGTATACTTGTTTGTTGTCCTTTTTCTTCAACCTGCATTTCCCCATTGCACCTGACCCCTCCTCTTCATTATTCCTCTCTGCCCTTTCTTCTGTTTCTTTTCCATAGCTTCCTCCTTCTTCCCTTCCTTCTCTCGGCATGCCATTAGCGTCTTATACTAGCTCGGTTTACATCAAACAGTGTGCATACCCTTGGGTCTGCTCCGTGGGTAAGCTTGCCTTCCCCTCCCTCCCCTCACATGTCTTCCTCCTCTTCAGTTCCACCCTTTTCTCATTTTCCTTCCACTCCTCCCTTCCCTCTCTTCTTAAATTCACTCCACCCCTTCCTCAGCTTAACCTACCCCTCCTCTCATGTGCCTGTATTCTGTCCCCACTCTGTTCCCACTTTCTCTGCCTTTTAACCTGCCATTTTCCTTTTGAGGTGTGCATCCTGGAGGGATGAAGGCTCTTACTAAGGCTCTTTCTAATTTCTCAAACCTCCTCTCCTCCCCTCCCCTTAATTTCTCCACAGTTCACTTATTACACACAAGTATGAAAATGTTTATTCATATGTGTTTGAAAGTACGTGTGTGTGTGTTTATGATTTAAATACATGTATGGTGTATTTATATATGGATATATGTACCTAGTCTATATCTGATGGCTAGTGCTGCATGCCTAACAAAATATCTGGTACAACCTTAATGTTTTCAGTTTTCTGTACAGATTTCTCTCTTTGTATAATCTTCTTTTATTTTTTCATCTGTATTATGCATTTTACTCCCCTTTCCCCATCCATAGGATGCATCTGGAAACGAAGCTATTGTAGCTCAGTATACCTTTCCTGGTGAAACTTTTCAAATAAATACATATTTCAGAACCTCCTAGCCATTTAATAATTGTTCAAAGTTTAGACATGTGCTTGACATTTGCTGCATCATTTCTAATTCTCTTTTCAGTTTTATGAGAATATTTCTGAAGAAACGTGTGCCAGAATGCATATGAAGAACTTGTTTTCCCTTTTGTCTTCCTTTCACATAATAACCTGTAATCCAGAATGATCATCTTGTAAAATCTGTATAGTAATAGGTCTCACGAGTTGTTGCATGTGTGTACAATGTGCATTTAATGTAATAGTTGTCCTGCCTAACACTGCTCTGTGCCTGTTTGCTTCTCTTTTGCTGCCTTCCTTGGCTGGTGTCACTTTTGTTAGCTCTCTCCCGGGCCCTACACCTGCATCTCCGAGCCCAAGAAACCGCCAACAAAGGACCCACTAGCCGATCTTAACATCAAGGATTTCTTGTAAACACTAAAGGTACATTCTTGTGCCTCTTTTGGCCTGTGAACGTAATGTGTGTTGCAGTTTTGTTTGTGCTGATTTACATCACTTACTTAAAAATACTATTCCTGCTTGTAAGTAGACTCAAATATCCATTCAGAAAATGCCAGGAACTACAGGTTTTAAGAGAAGTGATTTGATATAGGTGCAATTACTGTACTTGGCAAGGAGCAGATTTTGGACAGTGCAGCTCATAAATGCCATACGGAATTTTCTGTAGGCTAACACTGAAAGCAGTGCGTTTCATATTCAGTGACAAACCATTAGGGTTTTCCATGTACAATAGTAAATACAGTTCAGAGGTACATTTTTTGTGACCGTGATATAGAAGCTCACTGGAGAATACAGGTTGTATACCACAAATCTGAAAAAAAGTCTGATAATGTAATGATTAGAATGTATCCAGTGAATTTGTAATCATGATGGCACCTTACATGCTTATACAGAGCTATCTTTGCACTAAAATGCCTTGACCTTTTAAATAAACTTTATTATACGAGCCACCTGTCCTTTAAGTGTTCTGCAGACAAGCCTTTGAATCCAGCTTTTCTTTATCTTCAGAAGTTGTTTTTCTCATTTATCTCTCGCACTGTATTCCTAACATTGAAAATCATTCATTATCCTTAAATGATCAACATTTTTATTTTCTTGAACACTTTGATTTTCCAAACTACTGCCTGATACTGTTGGTTGTAAACTGTGCTAAGTCATCTGAGAATATTTTTCAGCAGTTACCACGTGTACCATAAAATGTGATTTTTACGTGTTCTGAAAGAGGATGCATCCCTCATGTGGGACACTGATCCATAAAAGAGGAACTTGGAAAGTCCTAATTCACACACTGAGGTCATCCTTCCTGTAGTAATACAGATATGTTTGCAAATCTCTGCATGCAGCACAAGAGAATCTTTACTGTATGGGACTAAGAGAAATGTGGGGTGGGAAAAACAACTGCTAAGCACAAGTTGGCCAGTTCTTTCTCTGAACTTCAAAAGATGCAATGCTATCTAAGTGGCTGTACCTTTATGGTGAGGTGGTTAATAGATCCAGTGGCAGAGAATAATCGGCTAAAATGTATTATCCTTGCCCCTTTCCTGAAAGCGTGGTGGTCTGCAGTGTGATATTGTTTAGGTGTTGCATGAAACAGCTGCTTATATAATGGGTAGGAAAATGCTGCAACTGATTATCCCACAGTCATGCATGGTGACTACTACCAACAGTAAAATACAAAAAAAAAAAAAATGGGTGCTGCCCACCTGGACACTACAAGTGAAATCATAACTAGCACAGTAACAGTAAACCTGCTGGCTCCATCCAGTGGCTCCCAATGTTGCCTATTTTATAAGTGAAATAAGACAGGCCAGTGTGTTGGTAATTGTGTCATGGCTGCACTTCCAGGGACAAAGACACTCAGTCTGCTGCCTTGTACCTGACTGCATCCCTAGGGCATGAGATTGTGGCATAGTTACTAGCACCCCATTATGTCTCATTGCATAGTTAACCTGCATGTATTTGCATGATTACACAGAAATTACTCATACAGCATATTTTTAAATGGTATTGCAATAGTAGTTTCACGGTTTGAGGCTCTTGGGATGGAGGAGCTATGTCTTTCGAGGGAACAGGGGAACCGGAGGAAGGGTGGGACGTAGAGACCAGGGTCCTGACAATCTGGGAAAAGGAGTGGCCACACAAACAGATGGGCCAGTAATGCAGGGTGAAAAGGGGAAGATGTGGAGGCTGAAATCCGGTAGAGAGAGTAAAGGAATCCTCAGGTCCCTTTGGACGGAGAAAGCACCTGGGCCAGATAAGATGCATCTCAGGGTGCTGAGGGAACTGGCAGATGTCCTGGCAGTCCCTCTAGTGGAGCTTTTCAATATCCGTCTGAGGACTGGGTGGGTGCCCCAAGAATGGAGGGTGGCCATGTTGTGCCGATCCACAAGGGGGATCAAGAGAGGAGGCAGGAAATTACAGGCCCGTTAACCTGACATCGGTGATCGGCAAGGTGATGGAGGGTATTGTCAAGGAAAGGCTAAGGGGTTACTGGAGCAAACTGGGTACTTGGACGATGGGCAGCATGGCTGTGTCACGGGAAGATCCTGCCAGACAAACCTTGTTGAGTTCTATGACTGGGTAACAAGGGTCCTGGACCAGGGTAGGCCAGTGGATGTCCTTTTCTGGACTTTAGCAAGGCATTTGATTCAGTACCCCACCGTGGCCTGCTGGCTAAGTTGAAGGAAATGGGGTAGGGAGACAGTTGTTAAGATGGATAGGAAATTAGCTCTCTGAGCATACTCAGAAGGTGGTGGTTGGAGGGTTAGCCTCATCCCCAAGGTGGGTTACTAGTGGGTTCCCCAGGGGTCATTGCTGGGTCACTTCTGTTCAATGCCTATATCTCAGACATCAGGAGGGATCAGGAGTGAGATGAGCCTCTTTGCAGATGACTCAAAGTTGGTGCAGTGGTGGATGAGGAGGAGGGCAGGGTGGCCTTGCAGGAGGACCTGGAAGCTCTGGAAAGGTGGTGGGAAAATGGAAACTAAAATTCAATAAGGGAAGTGCAAGGTTCTGCACCTGGGAGTCAGAAATCCAGGCCATGGGTATACCCTGGGGAGACATGATTCAAGTCACGAAGGGTGAGAGGGACCTGGGAGTAGTGGTAGATGTCAAAATGAACAACTCAGAGACCTGTGGGAGGGCAGCAGCAAGGGCAAATAGGATGCTGGGATGCATCGCCAGAGGATTACCTCCAGAAAGGCGGAAGTGATCCTTCCATTGTACAACTGCTTGGTTAGGCCACACCTCGAGTATTGTGTGCAGTTTTGGATACCACATTTAAAAAGGACATTACATTCCTAGAGAGTCCAAAGGAGGGCATCCAGAATGATCTGGGGCCTGGGGGAGGACCTATGAGGAGAGGCTCAGGGGGCTCGACATATACACCCTGGAGGAGGAGAGGAGGGGCGGGGGACATGATAACGGTCTTAAGTACATGAAAGGGATCAATAAAGGAGGCCCAGTCAGGGTGCTCCAAAGGAAGGAGGGTGGGGCAACGAGAGGTCATGGGTGTAAGCTGGAAGGGGCAGGCTCGGAGGAGAGGAGATGTTATTTCACTGAAAGGGTGGTGGAGCCATGGAATGCACTGCCCAGGGAGCTGGTGAGGTGGAGACTGTGAACGGGTTTAAATGGGGATGGGACAGGTACAGGGGAGATTAAATCTGACCAGGCCCAGTAGGTGGAACATCTGGGACTGGGGACAGTATAACCAAGGGGAGGAGGGACACCAAAATCGACCCTCAGTGCAGGTGCTGAAATCGAGAAGACTCGAGAGACCGTTAGGCCCTATTCTGCTGGCATTTTAGTATGTTAGTATGTTTTAGACATGCCTAATGCTTGCCAGTGGAACCAAAGAAAATCACAATCCAGTCGTTTGAAATTGCCCTGAAATTCCAGAATAGAATATTTGTAAATGGTGCACATCTGTTGCAAAGAGATTACTACTTGCTATGTTTACACATGCAGTGTATGTAACTTTCTGTTCCTCCAGCAATATTTTAAATAAAATTGAGTTTCAAAAATTAGAAATTACTCTAAAGTTGTACTTGCCTCTTCAAGACAAATAGATCTAAGAAATATTTGTTTCAAAATAGTTTTCCATTGGAAACATTAATATACCGTTTTTTTCTTTCTACAGCTGTAGTTTTTATGACTGGACCCCATACAAAATGTGAGCTTGGTGTCTGTGAGCAACGCACCAGTACTCAGAACCGTGAAGTCAGCAACCAGTACCAAGTTCCCAGTGCATATTCTAAGTTATTCCTAAATGTAGAATGTGTAACACAGCTGTGAACGTGAACCTTAGAAACTTGTACTACTTTAGCTGTCCCCACCCACTCCCCAGCCTAATCTGAATTTGTGTACTTGGAGTATTCCTGTTTTACAGTTTGAACGATGGATGTATGTAAGTGATGCCTTCTCCAGTGCCCTTCTGTACCTATCTCATGGGGCAGATTATGCAGTCGTTGTGTGTTGTGACCAGTTTGAAGCAATGTATGTACTTGAAGGTTTCTGTATATATAATTTTCCTGAAAGTTCCCAAGAAGATTCTGTTTTCTCTGTATATCTGTTAAATGCATAAAGTTGTGGATTCGACTACCAGGTTAAATAGAAAATTATTGTGCTCAGAACCTTCAGCCCCTACAGTTACGATCCCTTTTTATTTGACCGTACTTTCCACTCATAAAGGCTGAACCTGTTGCATAAATACAATTTTTTTGTGTTACATTTCCAATTATTTATAAGTCTTCAAAGTAATATAAAAGCTAAGCTTCCATTATCTAGTACTTCTCTTGGAGATCTGCTTTTACCAGGGAAGGAAATGAATATCTATATAGATTACATATTTATCACTATTCTTTTTGAAATTGTATTATATTTTTAATTATATTCTGTAGATTTAGCATCTGAAATAGCCTATTTATAAACTGTTGCTGTTGCACTGAAAGAACAAAGAGAAAAGCAGCTTATTCTCTCGTTTCAGGCTGTGGAAGAACAGCCTCACAGTCCTACCACCGTGACAAGGGACATCTGTGTATTACGGAAGCACTTTCTACTAAACTCCACAGTCCATACATAGATGCAGATTATATCAGCGTTTTTAACTCTGAAACATTCCGTTATTTTGTTGCATGTTTGTGTTTGTTTTATTTTGTATTTTGTCCACATGCCTCCCCATGTTGCAAGTATTCTCTTATGTACTAATCTGTTTGTAATGAGACTTAATACTGTTTCCCCCCCACAAAATAATGTATACAAAAGTTGTTCTCCTTACTACTGAATACATGCTGTGTTGTTTACTTTTGTTTTTTTCATTCAGTGTTCTGTTCTCACACTATTTGTGCTGCTTGGCTTAAGGTGTTGAAGCAAAAGAAGTCACTGTTGATCAGTGTCACTAATTGGCTTACCAGCTGTTTCGTTCAAGCGTGTAGGGTTGGAAAGATGTTCACTTAGGTCTTCTCCGATGTACTGTATAGCCTATGTATTGTACCATTTAAAGTGATTGTATCTGCATTTATTGAGGGAGTACAGTACAGTGAAATAATCCTATGAAGTCGTTTCAAAATGCTTTTGTTTGTTTTGGTTTAAACCCCAGTGCATGTGTGCCCTCTGAGATGCAATAAACAGAACAAAGGCAGTACAACTTTCCTTCTAGGCTCTTTATTGTGTAGCAGAAGCAGCTGTAGTTCTGTGCTCAAGCTGTTTAGTGCAGCTCCTTGCAGCCTCTTGTGGTGACTAAACTGTACTGCAGGAATCTGTTTTGGGGCTTGTATTTCTAACAGATGCATGCATGGATGGATGGTGTTACATTTTCCACACTGAGAATTGCCCTGATGAGAATCACGAAATTACTTTTTCATAGTAAGTCTGGGGAAACCGTATACAGGCATAACCCAGTCATACAACTATAGTGTGATGCAGTCAGAATAAAACCTTGATAATCGGTAGTTAAATTGGGCAGGAGCCCACAGGAACTTAGCTCCCCACCTCTTGCAAAATGTTGTGAGCATTCTGCACATCTCATCTTTCCCCGTTGAGTGCTACAAGAGGTTCCACCACCTAGAAATGGTAATTATGTAGAAACATAGAAGTTGACAGCAGAAGGAGGCCAAAGGTCCATTAAGCCTACCCTGACTATACTACCTACCGCCCTGGTGGACTGTGACACTCTTCCCTCCCAAACTGCCACACCCCTCAAACCCTTGCCGCCCCCTTGGGGACTGCAAGTCCCTCCCTGTCCCAGCTGTGTTTAAACACATTAAGGGAAGCTGCCCTTTACTTCTGTCAGCAGTCTGTTCTGCAGTTACACCAACCTCTCAGTGTTGTTGAATTTCCTCAGGTTTCTCATGAATATGCACCCCACCAACCTGGAGTCTTGCCCCGTAGTGACTGTCTGTATCTCACCTAGGGCCAGATTACCAATAGGGCAGATTAGGCAGTTGCCCAGGGCTCCCTAGTTTAAGGGTCCCTGGAGTTTTTTTCCTTTTCTGAGTTTTCTTCTTTCCTTCAGCTATTGACCTTGTCACCTCAGCAGCGGGGTGGAGGGTTCTCTTCTTGAAGCTGGGCAGCCATGCTACTTCCTCAAACATAGATTTACATTTACATACTGAAGTAGTCTCACACTTGATTGCAACTCCGTAGACAGTCCCTGGCAACAGAAACCATTCCCACAATGGCACTTCAGAGTTCAATCCACACCTAGCTTCTGAATGAAGCCAGTCCTTCGCAACCGATCAGCTTTGAACTGTAAGTGTGGTTAGTGATTGCTTCCTCCATTTGTAAATATCTTAAGATATTTACATATGGAGGAAGCAGTCCCCTTCTCTGGCAATCTTATCACTTCTCTGTTATTAGAAGTAAAACAAAAAGTAGTGATAAGATATAAAATAGGGTCCATGCACAGCTGCTGCCCCAGTCCCACTAAGTGACCCACCATGACCTCCACAGTACAACTCCCCTCATCTTCAGTGGCTCCAGACTCCCGAATCAAACACTTGCCAGTTTGCCCACTAGTCTCAGTCCCATCTGCCACCTGCCTGCCAGCCTGCTCTGACCACACCAGCCTGGACAGACCAAGAGGACCATCCATCGCCTGCTGGCTATGCAACACACCCTCGCCTGCTCCCTGGAAAGGTAGAGTAAGGGTGCTGCAATTTGACTGCGGCTGACAGGGAATGAAGCTAACTTAGAAGTGCACCTACCCAACTACCTGGGCCAAGGGTTACCATTACAGCAGCAAAGATATAGATGCTAAAGCAGGCTGCTGTTTAAATTAGTAATGAGTTGCGGCTCTGACTGGTGCTAAAACTCTGTATTCTAGGGACATGGATATGTTGTTCATCCACACTTATTGGCAGGTTCCTTGCCGATTTAAATCTTGCCGGAAGGTCTTCAGCTGGCTCCTCCCACCCACCCGGTGGTAAAACTCTCGGCTCCGCCCCATGACGCCAGATCTTCCTTACCGCTTGGAAGCTCAGGTTCCCTCCTTAGCGCTTTGCATTTTGACTAGTTCCTGAGGTACTTGGTGTCTCCAAATTTAATTGGAGTTTTCTAAGCTTGATCTTCTTCTCATGCGGCCAATGATCATTCGTTTTCCGGCTCTTGTGAAGCCTGTTAATTCCTCCAGGAAAGACCCGCCTCACGTCGTCTACTGCCTCGACTTGGATCATGATCTGCAATTTTGCGATTTTCCTGTGCCCTTTCGGACCAGCTCTCTGGAGGATCGTGCGGCCCGTTCAGGGCTCGGGTGACCTGAAATTTTCCCGCTCCGGGAAAATTTCTTGGAGACTTCGGGCAGTGTCCACGTCGGCTGTCTGGTTGAGCAGCTCGATCTTTTTCCTCTGGGGAGGGCAGCTGCCCTCCCTCCTCGATCATGGCGCTTATCCGCTCTCCTTGAGTTCTCCTCAGTCAGCTTCTTTCAAAGAGCTACCCAGTCCCTTTCCTCGAAGAGAGGGACCTTAGGACCTCCTCTCGGCCCAAGAAGGAGTGAGGCTAAGTCCCATCGTCGGCGTGGAGGGGCCGGGATAGTTCCCCTCCCTGCAGGCCGGCGTTTGACTTCGGTCGAGGTGCAGCTCATGCTGCTGGCTTCATGGTGTCCCGTCAGGTTGGCGGCCAGGACTCCGTCGGCGTCGAGTCTCTCGACCCGTCATCTGGGCTGTCTTCTGCTGGAGCCTCCATCCCTTTGCGGTTCCCGGAGGCTGAGGTTCTGCCTGTTCCTTGGTCGACAGGCCTCGGCCCTTCTTCCAAGCTGAGGCAGGGCGGGCGCGCCCGGCTTCCCAGGCCCGCCCTCGGTTTCCCAGTTGGTCTCGGTCTCGTCCTCCTCTCGGTCAAGCCGCTCCAGCCAACCAGGCGTTCTCGGTCGAGCACCGAGTTAAGTGGCATTACCATTCGTCTCGTCTCCCTCCTCGGATGAGGTAGGCTTCAATGCAGGTGGCGTCGGCGTTACGAGGTTCATGTGGCAGCAGTTGTTGTTGTCCGGGAATCAATCGACTCTGATTCATTCCCGTCCAGCAAGCAGCTGCCGCCTGATCGCGACGGCACCGCTGCGCTCGGTGCCCACTCCGGGCTGGTTGTTCGTCCGAACCTTGCTGCCCCACCGCCCCGGTGGAACCTCGGTTGAGCCACGACCTGTCCTGGGTTGTCTGTCCCCTCACTCCCGCCCGCCCTTGGCGGCGAGGTGACTCAGGCCTGAGGCAGCTCTTTGCAGACCCCTTGGAGTCCGAGTCGACTCCTCTATGTTCCCCAGTCGGGAGGACCCGGGTCCTCTCGAACGATCTGTGGATGACAGTCCATCGTCCTTCATGGGTCTGCTTCAGCTCATCTCGGAGTTCACCGGGATGCAGCTCAGGCTCGTGTCCAGACGGGCCCTTTATCCCTGTGGAGTTTCTAGACTGAAGGGTTCACCTCGGAGGCCTTCCTGGTGGCCGAGGCCATCATAAGCCCGGCATTGGAGCTCTGGCGCGGCCTACTTCCTGCCCTCGCCCTCGGCCAGGATGGCCAGGAAGTACTCTGTCCCTGTTGGTTCTTTGCCCAGTTTCTCAGAGCACCCCTCAGCTGAGGGGTTGGTTACTGACAATGTTTTCCAGTGTTCAGGGAACGCTCGGGATGTGGATAGGCCCCTGATAAAGAGTCCAAAAGGATGGACTCGTCGGGTGCAAGGTTACGCTTCGTCCTCCCTAGGCCTCAGACAGGCCAGCTCGGCTGCACTGATGGCACATTTCTTCCACGCCTTTTGGGCTCCCTGGACCAGTGCTCCCTCATCTCCAGGCCGACCTGCGGACCCACGGTCCGGCGGTGCGGGACCAGGGTAGGGCGGTGGCGAGCAGCAGCTTCAGACTGCTGTGGACTTAGGTGATTCCTGTGCCAGGTTGGTGGCGGCCGCGGTGTGGCCATCGCCGTAGGGGCGTGGCTGAGGTTATCCTCTTTCTCATGGAACCCAGCACAAGTTGGCAGACATCCCTTCTTGGGGACTGGCCTTTTGGCCCTGGGTGGAGGGACACCTCCAGGGGACCGAGAAGTCTGATGCCACTCTGGACTCTGTCACTTCTGCCCGGAAGGGCAAGGGCAGCGGCAGCCTTTGCGAAGCCCTTTTGCCCCGGCCCCTGGCCTCAACCAGCCCAGCACGAGGGCCAGCAGGCTGCCGCTGGGCGTCCTGACTCAAGCCAGCGTCTTCCTCTAAAAGGAAGCAGTGAAATAAAGGCCAGGAGCTCCCTCGGCCAATTCCTCCTCCAAACCTGCTCAGTGACAGGCTAAGGCGCTGTCCCTGGCCCTGTCGCTCCTACCGGGTTCCCCGTGGAGGCGGCTCGCCCCTCCTCCACCTGGTCCGCTTTCCGGACCTCTGGGTGTCGGAGGCGCTGAGAAGGCCCTGTCTGGGATTGGAGCAGGCACCACCCTTACAGAGCCGTTGCCCCACCGGGGTGCTTGAGGTCGCAGCCTTGTTGTCGGCCCACTGAGCCGACTTGCCTGCCCTCTAATTAGAGGTGATCAGGAAGGTTGTGGATCCTCCTTCAGACCCTGGGTTCGTGTCCAGGTATTCCTGGTTCCAACGGACGAGGGGCTTGCGCCCCATTCTTTATCCGCACGTCCGGATGGTCTCTCTGCCTCAGATATCCCATCCTCAGAAGCAGGCGTGTGGCTTTTTCTGGACCTCCAGGATGTGCCTTGTTCCATCCGTTTCTTGGGAGACTCCTCCCTTTCTTAGCGGGGATCTCTTCACGAGTTCCAGGCCAGGCCCTTGTCTCTCTGCTCAGCAGCTTTCTGTGGCACTGAGGGGTCAGGCGTAACCCCACCCAGATGGCTGGCCTGACTGCAACCCTTCCAGGCGGAAGGGGACGGTCCAGAGTTCTGGCCCTCTAGGTTGCTCTCAGACTGGTCTCCTTTTATTGGAGCCACGTTGGAACTCATGTCTTAGTGGGTGATCCTTCTTGGGGATGAGGCTCAACTCTTGAGTTCGAGCTTGGCTCCTGGCGGACAGGGCTGAGGTTCTTCCTCCCTTCCCTAGTCAGGTCTGACTGGGCAATGCGCCCTGCCGGGACTTCCTGCACCTCCTGGGCCTCGCGGCGCGGCTCCAGCGTGGTCTGTGTGGACCCACGGTTCATGCATCCCCTAGTGGGGACTGGCCAGCCAGCGGTCACAGTGCTGCATTCCTTCGGACCAGTTCGTGACTACAGCCCAGGAGTTGGGGAACACTCTCCTTCTGACCATTCCAGCTCTTGCAGGAGAACATCCTGTTCGTCTGCCCTGAGTCGACGGTCTTCTCTGACCGATGCTTCTCGGATGGGTGGGGTGCCCATCTAGGGGAATACAGAGTGCTCCACCTCTGGTCCTCTCAGGAGTCCCGATGTCTTTCCTACCCACTGGAGCTCAGGCGGTCTGCTTAGCTCGCACTCGCTCAGTTTGTAGCGGGGTCTAGTGGTTTAAGTCCAGGCGGACAACACCACGACCATGTGCTACCTACCCCACCAGGTTCGGATGAGCCCCTTGCCTCTGCGTAAGGAGGTTCTCCGCATTGGGTCTTCGGCATGGCCGGGAGGTGGTTTTCTAGCCATTCGATGGCAGGAGCCTCCAGCACTCTGGCTGATTGCAAGCCAGACATAGGCTGTGCCTCACGAGTGGTTCCCCTGCCGGAGGTAGCACAGGATCTTCTCCTCCTTCCCTCCAGGGAGAATACGAGGCCGAGACTGTCTCATGCCTGCCCCTCAGCAAGGTTCGCTGTAGGGGATACCTTGAAGACAGCGGACCCGGGCCTCTTCTCGCCAATCCCCATTTCCCTTGACCCACGGGCAAGGTGAGGAGAGAGACTAGGCACAGGCGATGCTGGTAGCCCCAGACTGGTTTGCCAGCTCTGGTATCCAGCTCTCCTCAGTCTCAGCCCCAGGCTCCCAAGGCGGCTTCCAGCCCGCCGGTCCTGATCTCTGTTTTCAGGAAAGGTTTTCCATCTGGACCTTCAATCCCTGCACCTGAAGAGCCTGGTCATTGTGTGGCTAGGGGCCAGGCCTTGGGTCCTCGGCAAGGTCCTCGATGTTTTGAGGCATCCTGCCAGGAGTCAATAAACATGCTCGCCTTCAAATGGAAGAGTTCTCCATTTGGTGTTGGGATAGGGCCTGGGTCCCCTCTCCCGTCGCTCGGTGAGCATTCTGGACCATCTGCGGTCCGTTCTTTTTGAACTAGGGCTCGACGGCGACCCTCTAGGTGCTTCTGTTGGTCACTCCTGTCTTCCCGGGCGCGGGCGGGAAGGCAGTCAGTGCTACGAAAAGGTGGTCTGGCGCTTTTCTAGGCCTCGATCCACCTCCCTTGGGAGAATATTCCCATTTCTGTGGGATCTTAGCTGGTATGGGCTTACCTCACGGGCAAGCCGTTCGAACCTTTGCACAGGTGCAGTTCCCCACCTGTTGTGGAAGAACACCTTCTTGGGGCTTCTCTGCCATCCAGAAGGAGGGAGAGTTCAGGCGTTCCTTCAGATCTCCCTATCTGGTCTTCCACAGGGACAAGGTTGTCCTGCGCCCCACCCGAAGTCCCTTCTGTGGCGGTGGTGAGTCTTTCCCTAACCGGGTATTGTGTCTGCCGGGTTCATCCCATTCATGCCTCAGAGGCCGTATATAGGATCCATTGGGCCCCTATTTAGCGCTGCCTACCCAGGGCGTGGGGCTGAAGTTCGGGAGAGGTTCGCCAGCTGTTTGTCATCTACGCTGAAGCCACACCTGGCAGACCTGCAGCCAAGCGGACGGCGAGCAGGCGGGTCACTTTCTGCATAGGTCTCCGCTGTAGGTGGGCGGGCATGGAGCCTCCCAGAGGATAAGTGCTCATTTTACCCGCCCTTCCGCTGCAACGGTGGCTGCTTCGAGGATACTCCTGTCCAGGATATCCGCAGGGCTCCCTACCTGGAAGCAGGCTATACCGCTTCCCCTTCCACATCGACCTTGGGTCACACGGGATGTTGGTCGGGCCTCGGTTCTCCAGTCTTTATACCTAAGTAGGGGCTGCGCCTTGCCTCCCTCCTCCCAGAGAACTGCTAGGAGTCTGCCAATAAGTGTGGATGAACAACATATCCATGTCCTAAATACAGGTTACTCACCTGTAACAGGAGTTCTAGAATGGTATATGTTGTTCATCCTACATCTCCAACCTCCCGACCCGGCGCACAACCTGGCTACCAGCCCGGGCTAGATCTGGCATCATGGGGCGGAGCCAGAGTTTTACCACCGGGTGGGTGGGAGGAGCCAAGCTTGAAGACCTTCCGCAAGATTTAAAGCGGCAAGGAACCTGCCAATAAGTGTGGATGAACAACATATACCATTCCTAGAACTCCTGTTACAGGTGAGTAACCTGTATATATTGAAGGTGCTGACCCAGTCTTATCTGTCTATGGACTGCATCTGAGATGCAGTCCATAGACTGACAAGACTAGATTAGTACCTTCACTTTTACAGAGTTTTAGCACTAGTCATAGCCAGTTTCTGTCTTTCTCCATGTTTGAGGCAGACATAAAAGTTTTGGATAACTGCATTTAGTTGTGTTCAGCTTTCTGACTTGAGGCCAAAAAAAAAAAAAAGCGTCCGTCCGCTGGCACCTTACCTTGAACCACGCGGTGTTCCAGGTTCAGGAGCGGACTTGGGCGCGTGGGGTCGGCAGGGAGGAGGGATTGAGTGTCTGTAGACTGCTTTCCTCTCTCCTGGGGTGGGTATGGGGGTTCATTTCGCTTGCAGTGGCTCCCGGGTGGAGACCGGAGCACTGCAGGAGCATCGCTGCAGAGGGAGAAAACCAAGCAAATGGAAAAGCCTGGGATTGGCTGGATGACGGCAGCCGGCCTATCGGCCTCTCTGAAGAACCTCCCTGGATGTGCCTCCCATTTTGGCAGCGCCCTGGGGCCAACCGAGTGAAGAGTGTGCTGGTTTTCCCCACTGGTGCCTTCCTCCTCGAAGGAGAGGGACCCATCTGGCGAAGGGTTATGCCGGACTACCCCAGGGACCTGGCTGCAGTGTGAGGTGTGGTGGGGTCCGGGAGGGGACTAGTAGGAGGGCGTCCAGAGACCATGGCTGCCTGAAGGAGTGGTGGATCCTGGGAACGTAGGGGTGGCAAAGAGAAATAATGCAAAAAAAGGCAGCCTTGTGTCTGAGCAGCAAGCAGAATGAAACTGGCACTAGTACAGGCTGCATTAGAAAAAGTTTATTTTAACTGCAAGTCATTCACGAGCATACTCACAAAGATAGTGCATAGCAGCAGCAACAGGAGACCGCATTTTGCTTGCTGCTTCCTAATTTTGATTAGATACGGTTGTTGTCAGTGGTACGAATCCTGTCTACACTGATTATCTTTCTGCACTCGCTGTAACGACTGCTTGTTGTTTGATGCATGCTCCTGCTGCTGTGCAATTGACTTTGTGAGTATGCTGTGTGAATGACTGACTTATTGTTAAAATAAACTTTTCTAATGCAGCCTACACCGGGTGCCAGTTTCTTTTGTTTGCTGCTTCCTCATTTTGATTGGGCACAGTTGACACCAGCGGAGTGAGTCCTGTCTGCACTTTTTGTATATGAGCCCATGTTGAAAATGGGTTGATGTTGAAGTTGCCCGAGATCCATCTGAACAATTACAAAAGCACTTCATTAGCCCTTTTATCTGCTGTGGTGTTGGACTTTAACTTTTGAATTTGGCGCCACATGTAAAATCAGCTTTGGACTAGAGGCCAGATGGGGAAATGTGAAGCGGCATTAAACTGGAGCGCCACATACCTGTATGGGTTAAGTTGCTACAAGATCCGTCTGTTTGAAGCTGCACTTTTTAGCACTTTAACCTTTTTGGTTTCAGCACTTTAGCCATTAAGTTTGGTGGCACAGTTATACATAGCTTTAAATATAGGGCCATGTTGAGTAATAGTCTACAACTGTAGTCCTTGACACCCAGCTAGGGTTCAGCTACAATTCTGATTACAAACAAGATTTGATTTCAGATTTTTGATACAGACAGGCTCCATGATCCCAAAACATGACATCCTCTGTATATAAAAATAATTTTTGTAGAGGGCTGAAAGGTTCCCTCACAATTTTAGGATAGGCCAGATGGATCTGGAAGGAGAGGCAGGAAGCTTACTCAGTTACAAAGATGCAAGAGGTTTATTTACTAGGGACAATAAAAACAAGAGAACTGTTTCTACAGCAATACAGGGTAAGGGAATAAACAAACATTATGATCAGGACCAACAGTTGGTCAAACCCAGAATAGAGGAGTTAGCACCTTTTACTCCAAGTCCTGCATGCACTTGGCCAGGATGACAGATGGCGGATGAACCAACCTTGGCTTTGCAATGAGTCAGTTGATCTGCAGGTGGGCATTGACCCCACAAAGCGCTTTTTACAAACAGGCTATAACAGAGCATCCCCTGGATGAACAGAACAAAAGAGGAGCACTGCTAGCTGAACAAAGAAGAACTTGGTGATCCTCTGCAGCTCCGGGCAAGAAGCAAAAGACTTCTGGTCAGCAGATGGTTCTCGGATGATCTGCAGCAACAACCACTGGCAGGTCCCCAGCACGCCTCTGAAGAAGAAGACTGCTGGTGATGTGACCTCAAGCAGCTGCTACGAGAGCAACACAGACATGTACACACTTACAGATGGATGACAAAATAATAAAAGGGTATGCATGACGTTCACTGTGGTCCTTTCACGCTTGAGCCGGACGGCCTTAAGCTGACTCACTACTGGATACCTCACTCAGCGGCTCTCTACCACTTACCGCTGCAGGATTGATGTTGTAACACTTGTGGCGGTACTGGAACAGGCTGATATCACTGGCGGTGGTTTTGCTACAGATGGGCCAGGGACTTCCTGGGTCAGCATCAGGCTCTGCAAAGCTGGTCCGTGCAACAAAGGCGAAGCTGGATGTCAGTTATGCCAGGACGCAATTCAGTAACAGTTCAGCAGCAAGCAACCAGTTCAGTTTTGCAAAAGTACAGTTTCTAGGGGCGCTGGGCAGACAACAGCACAGTTCGGTTCCAGTGGAGCTTAGGACATGTCCAGGTAACTCTGTGGGCAACCTACACCAAACAATTTCCTTCCCAAAGGGTGCTGCACCAGTAAAGATGTTTTCCTGCTTGAGCTGTTTCTGTTGAGCCCACTCCCTTTATTAGCAGTAATGACGCACCTCTGTGGCTCGTATGAGGCTCCCTGGTCCAGTCCCACCCTTTTATGACTGAGGGCCAGCCATGCAAAAGGCCTTGCTCAGCCCTGCCCTTTTACCGATATGCATACAGGCCATGCCCCTGATGCAAAATTGCTTCAAAGGGGACCAAGGGATCTCTAAGCCCACCTCCCTTTTGTCCTCTCCTCACTCCCCTCAGGGCTTTTTCATCACAGCACCCATCTTCGTAGCATGGAGACAAGATGCTATTTGGCTTAGGACTGGCCATCCCCTGCATACCTTCAACTAAAATAATAAAATAAAAACAAAATACTTTGGGTCTGTGGTAACACCTGGGGCCTTTTCTTGGCCTCACTGGACCCCTGCCTACTGCTCCATAGTTCCCCTCCTAGGCTGGCGGTTCACCCCAGGAGCCCACTGCGCCCCAGGTTACTAGGGTACCGCCCTATAAGTATTTTTTCCCCATGGGTGCCTGCCCCTTTAATTCACCTTTGCGCTCTCCTCCCCACTCTCAGCGCCTGTGGCATGAGCATAAACCATGATCGGGCACTTGCCCACTCACCACCATGGCCCAGGACTCCAGTGCTACTGGGGAGGCAGAAACCTGGCCGGGGGCTGTGCCCTTACCCGGCTCCCTTTTATATACTGCTGGGTGGAACTACAGGTCTGGACCACGTTTTTCCACCTGGCCCAGTCCACAGAGGCTTCCCCCATGCCACTCGGGGCTCTTGGGAAGAAAACCGATTGCGCCAAGGAGCCATGCTCCTACCCGACAGACTCTGCTGCTGCTTCACCCACACAGCTCCGACTGAAAATGGAGCGATGCCAGAGGAGCCAAAGACCACTCCAGGTACTTTTCTTTTTGTTCATGCCCTCGCGTCCGCCACCCTCCACGTCTAGCTGCCGACTCTCCTCTAAAGTCACCTCAACCCTTTGTAGGTAGGGAGGTCCTGGCTTCTGGCCAGGGATTGGGCACGATCAGCCCTCCAGGGAGTGTCTCCTGCCCACGACCCCGCTTCCCAGCGCCAAAAGGTGCAAAATTAAAGGGACAGAGAGGGGTCAGTGCAGTGGACTGCAGGCAAGGGGTGGAATGGGGACACTAGCAAAAAAATTCCCACATCAGGAGCGAGCCCTTTCTTTGTGCTGCCTCTAACTTCAGGGTACTACATTTTTCAACTTGCACCACGTTAGTAAATGGTTCAAGTCAAATGAAGTACCCAGTTGGGTAGAGATAGGAAAGGATTATTTATCTCTGTTTAAAGAGCTTCGGAGCCTATATCTGGATCTGATCAATAAATAATTTAATTCTTATTTATCCACTACATAATTGTCAGCTAAGATATGGTAGAAATCCCTCTTTCTGTAAACTTTGTATCCTGTTGTATAAAATTTGTATACAAGACTGTAATTCTACTTTACTGTGGCTCCTATTCTGTAATTGCATTTGTTTAGCTCTCACATAATTTGCTTGCTGCCATTGGATGGTGTTTATTAACCGCTCTTGCTGTTTACATATACTTGTCTGTACGCTCCGATTGTTCCCCTCCCGGACGCATCTGGAAATGAGCACTTTCTGCTCAGTGTGTTCTTCCTGGTAAAAGTTTAAATAAAGAGAGCAGAAGTATCTCCATATACATATCAAATTTATTAATATTCCAATCATAAAACATATTATACTGTATGGGTTAAGAGATGACCCATTCAGTAAATTCCTGTATCAACACCACAGAATAACACTGAGATCATGTCGTGTACACAGTGAAAATGAATACCAGTTATTTAAATGGTCTCTACATCACAAAAGTTGTCACTACTGTGCACATCACCACCGAAAGTGGCGAACTACATTCTCCTCTGCTCGAAAATGACTGTATACTAAAGTGATATACCATATATGGTCAGCAGTTGCATAAAGCACCACATAAAACAGTACATGATACGATACCCCTTTCAGAAACAAAGTGCCATATAAACCAATAGTAAAAGAAAATGCCCCCAAATAAACACATATCTGAATATGAAAATGTTAGCAATATGCATCTACCTCACATGTGATGTTCTGAAAGTCCACACGATAAGTGCAACAGATGCAAAACGACAGAAAAGTTAGTAGTTCCAAACCCATATCAACTGAAGAAGCCACCTAAAAGAAAACACCAATAAATATGTTAAAAAGGAAAAGAACCTAAACAAGCAAACACACATAATGCCAACACGATAAAGGCAACCTGGAAGAGAAAACCCTGCCCACTTTCCAAGGAAACCAATCTAAACAAACAGCAGAAACTAACCAATGAAATACTAGCACAAAACCAGACCACCAACTGAAACATAAAACTGAACAACCGATAGCAGAACACCAAAGCTAAACTACCAAACATCCCAACCAATCACAATTCAAACCAGAAACCATTAAATGAAACTTTCAATAAAGAATTACTATGAACATCCATTCAGAAAGACCGTGGAAGAACACCCCAAAACAAGAACACACTGAACAACACAGGTAAAAAGACTAATAAATATAAAGAAAGCGAAGACAGAAAAGAAAACACCTGGGCCCAGATATTCAAAGGGTTGCGCCATACGCAAGTCCTACATTGCGCCATTCTGCGATATTCAGCAGGAGTCAGTTGCGCCACTGAAAACAGGTTGAGCAACAGTGCAATGCAAATGAATGCATGCTCAACAGGAGGGGAGGAACCGTGATAAACTGCACAACCCGATATTCAGTCGGGTTGTGCAGAGTTGTGCTGGCGCAACCCCAACCTGCGCCTGTGCAACTTTGAGCCAAAAAAAGGATCAAGTTGAGGGCCACCCACAGGTGACCTGCTGTATTGCAGGCCAACACAGCAGCTGCCACCGTGGCTGGCCCCAACTCAGTCCCTGTGCCCCCACCAGCGATTGCGGGCAGACGTGAAACAACCCCCGCTCAAACATCTCCCTAATCCCAATGTCGCGGGCAGAATGTCCAGTGAAACCCCCAAACATCTCCCTGGTAGCCCAGTGTCCCCCACCCTCACAAATCTGGACTGTCATGGGGACGGTATGGGCTGCATGCCCATTGGCTCTAGCTGTGCACCAATGGGCGTGCAGCCCCACCGACAGCCATCAGTCGGCGGTGGCGGGCCGAGGCGGGTGGGATGCTGCCGCCACCGCCGCCGGGGAGCGGGTGGTGGGGCTTCGTGGGTGGGTAGGGTGGGGGACACCAGACACCAGGAGATGTTTGGGGGTTGTCACTGGACATTCTGCCTGCGATCAAGCATTACGGTCCACTGGACCACCAGGGAGATATTCGGGTTGGGGGTCTTTTACATTCTGCCCGCGATCGGGCATTGGGAGATGTTTGGGGGTTGTCATTATATCATACTGCCCGCGATCGGGCATTACGGTCCACTGGACCACCAGGAGATATTCGGTTGGGGGGTCTTTTACATTCTGCCCGTGATCGGGCACTGGGGTTATTCGCGATACGCTCTGCCCGCGATCAGGCATTAGAGATGTTTAGCCGGGGTTGTTTTCACGTTCTGCCCGCGATCGGGCTGCAGGGTGCGTTGGTCCCTGGCGGCTACTGCCTGGCAGGGTGGCCAGGCGCAAGTCCTCGGAGATCGGCGCACCTACATGCTAATGGCATGCAAATGAGGCCATAATCAGATGCAAATGGCCCCCCTGCGCCTTGCATGAATTATGGCCCCATTTGCATGTCACCTTTGAATATCGAAATTTATGCATGGCGCAATGGTACGGCGCCACTGCAAGTTTAATGCTCAACTCTGACAACTTGCGGTGGCACAAGTTCCACTGCTTACGCACAGTGGTTGTGGCTGGGGGTGATATTCAAAGAGTTGCTCAGTAGCTAACTCCTTTTGAATATCGCCCGCCACACCGCCAAGAACTATTTTGAGCAGCGCAGGGCTTGGCGTCAGAATGGCGCAGTTTGAATATCCGCACCCTGTTGTATAAAATGGATACGTGCTGGGACGTTATCTGATAGCTGATATATCAATACTCATGGTAAGCGAGCTGGGTTCAGCCACCCGTGGTCCGCCACACAGAGCCACTCTGTGATAACCCCTGAGCTTATTTGCCATTCGTGCTGATATATCAGCTATCACATAACGCACTATCATGTATCCCCTTAATAACTTTATTTGCAGGTGGGAGGAGAAGGATTGTATCAGCTGAGACACCTTTTATAACAAACTCTGGCCAGAGCCAATAGGGCTGCATGTGAAGAATTTGGGGTAAAATATTTAAATTTATCAAAGTTAGCCTGCATTGCAAAATGTAATGTAGGCTCATAAATGTTGTGCTGTATTATTTTTCCTCCAAATTTGCAACATAGCCTTGTTATGACCCCACCTATGAACAAGGGCAGAGAATTTTTCAACTCCTCAGACAAAAGGTGATTTTGCACAGGACAGCAAAATCACCTTTTAGGATGTAAAAAAAAAAACCATTTTGGCCATGATTTTAAAAATGACAGTGGTCAGACTCATGAGATGCTGTAAAGATATGTCTATGTTGTGAATTTGGGAGAAATATATGGAAACTTACCAAAGTTATGAGCATGAGTACGCAAAATGCAAGAAGGGCATAACCTTGTTGTAATGAGACCTATATAAATAGTAGCCAGCAGACAAGTTTTTTCATTCATCTCCACTTTAATGGTAGGTGACTGAGCAAGTCAAATATCCTCCCATGTCGCCTTAATTGCCACTCGGGAGAGGTGGTTGAAGGAGAAGAGGAGACTCTCTCTGGCAAACAAAGGAGGATGTTGAGGTGCTTTGACCAGCTTATCGACAGCACGGCACTAGAAGTAGTGCCAGAGAAATCGGCTAGAGTAGTACCAGAACACATACTTAATATGCACCAAGTCTGTTGCAGCCTTTAGTAAATAAAGTATTTCAATTATAGGAGCATTGCAGGCCTTATAGAGGAAGGCTTTTATTTATATTTCTGCTTGCTGAAACAAAGGTTGGATTCATTATTTTTTTGATTTGGTTTTTGTTCCAAAATGAAGCATACATGACTGCTCGTGTTGCAGTTTGTTAGCTGCTAATATGGGAAGGCATTTCAGGGCTTCCATCTGACTGTACATCAAAGAATGACCACCGAGGAGTGCTGGAAGTAAACCTGGACGCAGCTGCTGTCGACAAGAAGGTGATCTGTAGCAACTTGGAACTGGTCCAGGTCTTCGGTCCACAAATGCTGCCTCTTTATGCTGGTGGTGCCCTTGGATGTCTGGGCAGTCACTGTTCTGCCTATAAAAGGCTTTAACAATTTGTAGGGCAACCATTCCATGTGCAAAGGTTTTGACAGTCCAGTAGAATGGGAGCCTTAATGAAGACCCTTGTCTGTCAGCTGCTGCTTTTTTCACAAGACATCTTTTAAAGGGCACTGACGGCTATTTAAAAAAGGATATTAGCTCAACAGCAAAGCTAAAGTGTTTTTTTCTAAAGATGAGGACTATATGCCCTCTGCCTTGCTCTGTGTGTTATGATTTGAGAGTCTTGTTTCATGCTTAGGCAAAATCAGGACCCCACTGAAAAGGTGATACTGCATCTGAGCTGGGCTATCCCTGGGTGAATAAATAATACCCCTCCCCATCAAGCAAACAAATGCTATGCATTTAATTAAGGAGGGTTGGTGGGGACCCTAGATCCCAAAATAAAAAAAAAAAAAGACATGATGTGGAGAATAAAAGGAAACAAAAGTGAGTTTTGCAGGCAGCAGCCTCTGGCAAAACTATAAACTGATGGCAATAGGGTTTCAGATTCACTACAGTCTCAAAGTAAGCGGATGGCCGCCAGACAGGAATGACGCTTCACCTTTTTTTCATGTTCAAAGCATCTTTCAATATTGCATGAATATAAAAGTTGCAGTCACTTTCAAAAATGCACCTGTATTTACTGATAATAGTGTATGCCTGCCTCCAAGCAGAATTGCTAATTCTTCCAGAGACTGCTGCCTCATTCGTTACACATAATCACTGTTACTGCATGTGAGCGGGCGCAGGTCTCTTTGTGGACTAATTGGTAGCGTGACACAGTTTCAGTTGTAAATGAATGACATTTATTCACTTCTATCTCAAAATTTCTTCATAGCAGGACAAATATAACATCAGCGGACTGATACGACAACAAAATAAAATAATCAGAATGGCAAATAAACTTCATCCCATGACTTTTACATGGCTTGAAAGGTGTTCTTTTCCTAACACCTGCTGGAGCAATTCACAGAGCTCCATGGAGTTCACCTCAGACCCAGGAGCACAATCTAAACTAACAATTTCAAATGATAGTCCCTTTTATACAGGGAAATGATCATGTGTTCTACCTAACTCCACCCACATCATTAATGCTAAAGTAAAACTCTTATTTAAACATAATTATTTTGTTTTAACTATCTAAGTAAACAGTTTATAATTCACATACATTTATACACATATTCAGTCTATTTTATTTCAACTCTTGGCTCTTTTACAAACAGCTCTGACCATCAGGCACCGCTCCCAGCAAGAGACAGCATAAAACAAAGGAACAAAGGGCTGGTCAGCACTATAGCTGTCCTGGAAGGAGTGGTGCAAGGAGAATCAGAAGCAGAAGCTGAAAAGCCAGACATGTGAACAGGTGCCCTTTCTGTAAGTGAGAACTGTACCACACAATTTATATAGTTTTTCTCTGAGGTGTATAATCCCCATATAGTTTCATAACCTGCTTACTTAAACACAACTGCCAGGCTGTTATCAACATGTACCTTAACTGGTTGTTCGAAACAGGAGCTTTAAGCAGGAAGTAATTCAAACTAACCAGGCTTTTACAAATGGTTTTACAGCCACTACAAGTACCTTGTCCTAGTCTTTATTTATCAAAAGATAGGTGAGGACATGTGTATGAATTAACATTGCACTGACCTTTTGCCAGGGAAGTTAAATGTGCAACAAAACACGTTACATTTCAATACTTTTGCTACTCTTAATATTTACAACCACTGGAGAAGGAATGACTTCCAAATGATACCGTCCCTTAAAGACTGAAACTTAAACAGAACAGTGGCTTAAATGACTTAATTTTATTTCCCTCACTTGCAACCCCTTCTTCCTCTTAGTCAAGCAGCGCCTGTATTCTGGTGTGCTACAAACACTCTAAAAAGAAGGCCTAAAAGTGTTCTTTCAGCCCAAGTAGAAACAGATTGCTGGTGCTGCTCATTTAAGCTCCAAATTAACTCAATTACCATGTAAAGAATCCCAACTACCTTTACACAAGGGATTCAGTTTTCCTCTCTCTTTAACTAAATTACCTTGGGGGGTTACTAAATGACTCATTCTTACTTCTGTCCTCCCTTTGCTTTATTTTTTTTTTACCTTGCTAGTCTGCACTACACTATCTTTTAACTTAGCCTCAACTTTTAAAGCTTACATTTATTTATTTAATTTCTGATTGTACATAGTTATAGTATCGAAAGGCTTTTAAGTAAAGCACCCAGCCCAAAAGTTCCAGGGCCCTTAATCCATCACAGAGTCACTCTGTGACACTGCAAGTGAATGTGCTAAAATTTGATTTGATAAGCTGCTTTGTAATACTTAATTCATTTGTAAGGCAGTTAGAAATTAGAATGTTATTATGTCTAACTTTAAATTGAACAGCAAAACTGAAAGAGATCTATGTGATGCCTGAAAATAATAGACTATTCATTGTACAGTCGAGAACTCTGACAGCTGAGACTGCCGATTTGTATCGCACATACTTTTTCTGACACTGCAAGTGTATAATATGCACATCTGTTACATTCAACACTGATTGTGTAGTTGAGTATATTCATGTATTATTTCAGTCATCATTTTATTATTAATTCAAAAGATTTTTAAGCCTCTAAAAAAAATACAGTACCACTGCATACACTCTGTCTTTGGATTTATTAATTATCACACCTTGTTCATGACAAGGAAAGTTACAACCAGCCCACCATCACAGAAAACCAACATCTTTCCCAACATTTTGCGAACTGAAATCATAATTGAGGCTAATAAAGTTGACAGTGTAACAATAAAAACTAGCCATAATAAAAAGCGAGTTCAGCCTCCTCCTCCTCCCCAAAAAACATGCTGACTGTCTTCATCAAAACAACTGTCACACAACATAGAGCTAAAGAAACAGTCTAATAATATACATTTCAAAATACTAAGCACCCATTCTGTATGCGACAGCTGACTTATATGTAATGTTTGAACTTTCATACAAATTAAATAATAAGATGAAAAAGTAACTTTTATTAACTGAGTCACACAGAACTATAAATCAGCTTATAATTCAAACAGTAAATGAATGATTTGCAGTTACAGTATATAATGTGACAGGTTCATGTCCCACAATATTCTCTTGCAAAATGTTATCTGAACTGACTTGACAGCACTATGTTTACGAGGGTTTCTTTGTTTTGTAATTTTGTTGTTGTATTTTTGTAAAATAACTCAACCAACTGACTTGAACTGAAATAAATGTTTAGAGACTCCAACACCAATGATCTTTGCCCCCATTGCCATTAGGTTCTAGCAGTGGCAGGATACCAATTCATGAAACATTGCCTAACTCTGTGATGTAGTCACAAAACACGGACTTTACATAATTAGAAATTCCATGTTTCATTCTAACTTGTTTTATTTTTTTAAATGAATATTTCGATATCTTTGAACTACAAAGAACTGTAATGTGAGCAATCGGTGAGCTACAGTATTTGTAATGAATGAACTGTCATTGTCATACAGGTGAACTGTAGATTTGATCAAAATTATTTTATTCATGTTATCTATCAAGAAGTAATGTAAATAAGCTTATGAGTCAAAGCCAAAAATAAATAATTTTGAGTCACAGAATGTCAAAGATGTAAGAGCAACAACATCCACCTGACAATTAATGTCTGCTCAAGCTTGTCAACAAAATATTAAACTTTTTTTTTTTGTATTTTATGAGCACTGCATAAAATAAGGGTTATGAGAGTACTTGCAATCTAGTACAACTTTTCCCGATTGAAATTAGATAGTCACAGTGGAGGATTCCAAGATATGCAAGAACATCAGCTCATCTATATAATGAAGTCACTAACATTTACATTATGTAAAGGGAAATATTTGAGGCTTAGGTACTGATGTTATAATTAAGGTTCCACAGTCATAGCATGTATAACAATAAAACAAAGCAATGCCAATTTTAATTGTGTAATCAAGTATAGTATGTGGTAGACTGATAATTTAAATATTAAGAACATTATAGGAAAAAATGATAAAAAACATGAAGAATGTGTCCAGGTTGCTAGGGCAAGCTGCAAACTTAAACTTCCCACATCTGGCAAGTAAACCATTCAGACACTACAGCTACACATCACTTAGTTATTTGTTGGCTGTCCATTCCCCTCTCTGTAATGGAGCTGCTAATGAAGGGCTCTGTTGGTTGTCCGTTCTTCCTTTTGGAGCCCTGAATAAATCTAGGCTGCCACAAAAGAAATCTAGGCTTCCATAAAATGACCCAGGAGTGAAAATGCACACTGCTTTTTGGAGTGGGAGGAAGGTGAAATAGATGCATAGGAAGCGCTGGAAATGGGGTGTCTCTCTCTCTCTCCCCACCCCCACAGCAGACTGTGACACTGTGCAAAAATAACTAAAATAAATTGGGATCTGGAAAATAGGCTCCCTAAAATAAAGCCAAGATGTCAGCTGGTCCAGGAATTTGAAACTCCACACTGCAGTGTTTCAAGGGGAAGGAGAGGTGAGTAAAGAGAGCCATGGGAAGAAAGCTGCTAAAATAAGTTTTGCCTCCTCTCCCTCCCTTTAGTGTTGTCAATGTATGGAGTTTACTGGGATCAGGGAAAGGGCTCCCTGAGCCTGTCTTGCTGCTTTGTCGAACACACTTTTTTTCTTTCATTAAAATCAATCAACTTTGCTCCTAATGGAGCTGGCAATAAAGGGCTTTGTTGGCTGTCCAGTCCCCTTTTAGGCTTAAAACGCCCTGAAGAAATCTAGGCTGCTACAAAAAGAATTCTAGGCTGCCACAAAGGGACCCAAGAGTGAAAATGCACACTACTTTTGGAGTGGAGAGGAAGCTGAAAGAGTCGCATAGGAGCGTTTGAAATGAGGTCTTTCGCCCCTTGCAACAGACTGTGACAGTGTGCAAAATAAAATATATGGGGATCAGGGAAATAGGCCTCAAAATAAAAGTCAAGATGCCAGCTGGTACAGGAATTTGAAATTCCACACTGCCGTGTTGCAAGGGAAAGGGAGGAGAGTGAGAGGCATGGGAAGAAAGCTGTCAAAATAAGTCTCAGTCTTTCTCTCTCCCGGTGTGTCACAGTGTATGGAGTGTACCAGGATCAGGGAAAGGGACTCTCCTGAGTCTGTCTTGCTACTTTGGGACAAACTTATTTTTTTAATTAAATAAAATCAAACAAACTCTGCATAAGGTGTAATGGTGATGGAATTCAGCTGTTTGCTGAGAGCTGAGCAACTGCTCTGTATTGGAGCATCTCATAAAGTGAATAAATATCTCTGACTGCTAGCACTGTGAAATAGTGCAGTGCAGCTGTCAGTAAGGGACACCATGGGTGGACTGCTTCACAGATGTGGAGTATCTATGGCTGTGGGTACAGTGGAGGATTCAAAAGGGCTGGGACAGGTATAAGGGTAAGGTAAAGCTGAGGAATGCCGTACTGGAGATGTAACTCTGATGGGGGTTGAGGGATTCACAGGGAGGTGGGGCCAGTAACGGTGTCCTGACTGGTGCTGATTTACGAGCAGACTCTATAGACCTTTAGGCTCTATTTCTGCTGGCATGTTGGTATAATCCAACATGTTTGTTCATAAGAATGTGGGAGTCCTTTTTCCTCAGTGGTCATAAATGGACTGCAGGCTATGCCCACTGTAGCCCAAAAATGGCTATTTTTAATTCCTGTAGTTTAAAGTCAATATGATCTGGCACACGGGCATTACCTGCCGTTTCTCAAGTGAGACTTTATTAGAATAAAAGCAGTGGAATCTTAAGGAGTTATCGCCTCACTAATAGAAGATGTCTTGGGTAATGAAACCACAAACCGAAAACTTAAAGGCAAAAAAATAAAATGTTTTGAACAAAAGAAAGTCCTAACTAATCTTCGAGTGTACGCAAAAAGATTTTGAGTTAGACTTAACTGAACAACAATCATGTCAACAATTTTCGAGGTCTCAAACAAATTCAGCTTAATATATTCGTGGGATATATTACACTCCAGCTAAGCTTCATAAATTTAATAATGATCTGTCAGACAAATGCTAGGTGTACAGATGCAGTGGATCACTATTACGTAAGCATTAATGCACGACACAGGAGGACTCTACTAGGGAATTAATGCCTGATTGAGCAGCCTTGTGCCTCCAACCACCATCCAGGCATTAATTCACTTGTAGAACCTGACTGTGGAGTGCATTAATGTGTTTGTAACATGGCAAGCACTTGAAAAGTAAGATTACTTTCATTACTATACAGAAACATACACAGATGGTTTTGCAGATATTACTTTTTTATTTTCGACATATGGTTTTCACCAATGCAACATTTATTTATATTGTGACTGCTGATTCAGTTTTTTCATACATTGATATGCTGCAGTTATGCACTGTTATGACATATAGCATTAAAATTCACAAAACCAACATCAGTAGGCTAATATTTCACTTACTAAAACTTCTGCCTCCACATGACTTGAACTATGAGTTTCCTAATTTGCATACTGCAGTCACGAACAAAACTTATGGTGAAACTTCTGCACAAAAGCAGTTATTACTAATGGAGGCATGGACTAGATATCAAGACACTTTCTGCAAGTGCCATACACAGGAAAGTGGTTTTGGTTGAAAGGGCTGCTGCTACATGTTCCCGTCACTTGCATTTCGGCTCAGTAGTATTTTTCTGCACCCTTCTGTGTATGACTCTCCAACAGTACTCTCCTTCTCCTGTGTATTTGGGTGTGATTCAGACACTTTGTGCCACTGCACACTGTGAGGGAGTTAAAATCGCAATCAGTGAAAGCGCCATTCTTTTACTTTTCTGACTTCGGAAAAGCTTGCAGCACCTATACAGTTTCCACTGAGTGGGTGGGTGGGGATCACTAAGCGTTCTCTTTTATAGAAATGTGGTGGCGATTTCAATCTGGTGGGAGACAGTATTACACAATGAAGTGGGCATTACTAAGGAATTAATGCCTCGCTTCACTTGTGACACGTGATGTGTTTTACCTCTATGATACTGTTGTATTTTTGTGCTTCTTTATTTTCCATGTTACAAATATGTTTATTACATGCCCAGCTTTAAAAATGTTTGGAATACTATTAGGACAATAATGAACACAATAGTTGGGTTGGATGTCCCATGTGACCCAGGGTCATCCCCTTCACAGTCCCTTAGTGTGCATTGGGCAGCCCAGCTGGTCCCCATGGAGCCTGGTTATGAAGTCTGAGGCAGCCAGGTCCTTTCTACCAGTGGCCGATGGGGGTGTTTGGTTCTGGTTTCTGGTCTCTGTCCTAGGGGCACCGGCACTCGAGGGGATTCAAAGAGGTAGGGCACAGAGAAAAGCCACGACTTCAGATCCTAGCCAGTGCCCCCCGATCGCTCTGCAGCCAGTTGCACCACCATCCGTGGTCACTCAGGTGGCAGTAAAGCAGTGGGACCCATAACCCACTCTCCCTGGAGGAGGAGAGCAGCCCCTGGGCACTCGATCTACTCCCCAGCCACCCTCTAGCAGCCCGAGTTCGCTTCAAAACCCTGGGTCGCTGACATTGCAAGCAGTAGCGCCACACAGTGCCTGTGGGCCAGCCCAGATTTAAGCATCTTAAAATGAATAGTGCCTGCTGCATATGCTTTCTGCTTTGTTGCTTATAGAATCAGTAAGGAACCACCCACAGTGCTTTGTTGTTACCAGCCATGCTTCAGTTTAGCCACCCATGCTTCTCACCAACCTCTCCATCAGCTGAGGACTGCTTCCTTCCAAAGCACGTTTTCATTTAGTATGTGCCTAAACGTCTTTTAATATTTATGTTACACTGGATGATAAAAAAAATACAAGTATCAGCACATAGGTGGGGCCACCGGAAATTGTGAAAAGTAACCTGAAATTGCAGAGGATTTTTGCAAAAAGTGTGGGAAATTATGGAGTTCTATTATAGACCTTGAGTGCTTCACAATAAATCCTTTACTGTTTTCTGCAGCAATATTAGATAAATGAATACACCGACACTTGAATATGTTTTAAATATGAAGAAAAGCTTATGTTCCTAAAATGAATCATAATCAGATAAGATGTGTTGCCTCTTTTCCAAAATGTGAAAACATCTGCCTCATACAATGCTAAATAGATTCTATTTAGTGAGCCTCAGAAAATCAATATCAAATAAATCCAGAATAAACAATTTTTATCTGTTTCTGGATGTAGAATAATGAAGCCTGATCAAAAGCTATTACAGCACTCTATCAACTATTCACCCACTTTGGTGTAAAAAAAATAAGCAGATGGAGTGGCGAATAATTCAGTTTTAGTAAAATGTATATTTAAAGTTCATAATTTGACTGTAGGTACTGTACACTATTATTGAAATCACATATTAAAAACATTATATCTGGGGTTATTGTGGCTGGCAGTATAGCCTAGAGACTAGGGTAACAAACGGTGAATAAACTGGTACATCCAGCAGACTTGAGTTTGATTCCCACAACCTCCACTTGCATACTATGCGACTCCAAGCAAGTCACTTAACCTCCTAGTGCTCCTGGGTCACCTAAAAACAGGCACTTCTGCCTAATGAGCCTTACCTGGCAAAACGAATATTAAAAATACCAATATGTTTACTGCATCATACAGTAGTTGGGATACCTCATAATTTACCTGAGTTTACTAGAGCTGCAATGATTTGTTTAGGTAAAGATAAATGTTCAGAACATTTTGTGTTTTATAAACCTGTTTTAGACTTCAGTCAGGTTTTAATTATATTATTTGCATTTGAGCATCTAGGTTGTAAGCACAGGATCACTGTTACCAACTAGCTTATTCAAGTTTATAATCAACAGGGCCATCCAAAATCCTCAGTTGTTTGAATGAAAGCCAGTCTGAAAGAATATTCACAAGGAAGAAACTGTCTTACCACTTACAAAAGGCCTCACAGTTAGCTCCCATTTAGGTGAATGGGACCATTTCACATTTTCTCCACCTGCTGTTTCAGTCTCTGTGGCAACAAAATGTTTTCTGATAGACTGCTTCAACACAAATCAAATGTGTACTTCTGCTTGGCCAGTGGATTTTGAAACCAAACCAGACAAGGATTCAGAAGAAAGCAGGGTAACATAAAACATTCCCCACCTTGCACTGCATTGTTTTAGCCTAAACCCAGCTCTGCATGCAAAATTGTTAATATATTTGAGAGTATTGTATTGAAAATGTTAACAATTTTACACAGTTCAAAGTAAAAACATGCGGGTGACTGCTGGCCCAGTGGTGCTGAGGGTTGAGGTGCTAGGCATACATCTCGTACTATGCCAGTGACCCGGGTTCTGCAACGAACTCAGGCGCTGGAGGTCAGTGGGGAGGTTGTGGATGAGTGCCCTCATGGTGCTCTCTTCCCCAGGGAAGAAGGGCAGGATGTTCAGGCGTGCCAGCGGTCCCGGTGGAGCCGGGGCACTGCAGCATGCCAGGCAAGCATGTAACTAGCGTGGCTGATGCTGGCAGGGTTGTCGTGTACCAGTGCGTTGACATGCAGCACGCAAGGGGCTGGGGTAGTGCACAAAAGAGGGAAAACATTGGAGCCATGGACAGGTGACTGCACCTGTCCCCATGCCCCTTGCCGGGCCAACTCCGACTAGCCTTCCAGTTCCTCCACCATGGGCCCTACCCTGCAACCAGAGTCTGACTCACAAGAGCACCCAAGAGGAGGGGCAACCACCCCGGGTGGGTTAAACCGGGGTGCTGGCTGTGGGAGGGAAAAGAGGAGGCACAGATGGGGTGCCTCAGGCGGCAGGACACAGACTAGAATGCCAGAGAGAGAGAGGTTCCATGGGGCCATGACTGAGGGAATTAAAAAAAAAACTTGATGCAGTTTTTTCAGTGGTGCACATGGGAATCGGACTAGGTTATGGGGTGGCTGTGTCGCATATTTACAGTTGAACTGCTCCTGTATCTAACCCTTCATTCCTCAGCTGATGTGACTGCTCATCAACCTGAAAGTAATGTTTTGTGTAGAAAGTATATGCCTAAGCTGTTTTCACACTAGATGATTTAAACAACATTAAAAGCCAAGTCCAATTGGGCTGGGCAGTATGGGCAGGAGTGTTAGGTTTAAAGTTAACTGCTGTGCATCTAACCCTTCATCAACTGATGCAACTACTCTCATTGCATGATTAAAACCCTAAAAGCTTAGTATCAGCACCCTTGGAGAATCAGGTTGGGGTGGTGTTCAGTCGAGTGTCCTTAACGTCTGCATTTATTTAAATGTGTGCATCAGGGAAGCTGAACTGTTAGTCTTGCTGACCTAGGAAGATGCTTGCTGATCTGGTGTGTCTGTGTGGATCAACCAATCTGGTGGGGTCTTACAACACTGTGTGGTCACACATTATCAAGGCAGCTCCCACAACCTGCTGAAATATGCCCCCTAAGGTCAGCACGCAGTGCCCTCCATCACACTCTCAACCCCACCAACCCTGGGGAGTCTGGAGCAGATCAGTTCACAAACCCAGCTCTCCCACTTATAGTGTTGCAAACCACACGTTTGCACCATTTTGTTTTTAATTTGGGAGTGTTCTTTTAGCTGGGTGGGCAAACTGGGCTCCTGAATGTGTAGGAGCTGGCAGTTCTCCATGCTGTTGTTTTAGTTGTGCCCTGAGTAAGAGGGGCTTAGGTTCTGAGTAGCCATGAATTGCTATATAACTGGTGCTGTTGTTACCCTACCTGCCAGAGCCATATACCAGTGTGGGAAGGTGGGTGCTGCAACAGCACCCAGGCCAGACTGTACACTCAGAGGAGCAAAGCAGGTAAGGTGCCAGATACCGCGTGATGCCTGGGGCGGAGTGGGGCTGCTGCTGTTTGCTTCTTTTCCCTAAATGAGTTGGGTGCCTTAGCATCTGTATGGCCTTGAATTTGCTATATAGCCTAATTGCTGTTGACGCTCTACCTGCCACTGTATAATGCCATTAGGGGTAAGTGGGTTGCTGCAAACACACCCAAGCCAGAAAGCACACTCAAGGACACATAGCAGTTAAGATCTCCAGGGTCTGTATGATGCTGGTGGGCAGGGTGGTGCTCAATTCACATCTGAGCTCAGACATGAAAACTGAAAGACACCCTTTTCATGGAGACCAAGTGGAAAAAAAGCATCCACATGTTTGGGAGAGGCATGATTTTCCATTAGAAGGGCCTCCACTAATCACTTATGGATTTTTAGGTGAAGACACTTTATTTCAAAGGAACAAATTCAGGCAGATTTTTTTTTGCTCCTCTGATCCCCTGTCCATCCCTCCTTCAGGCCTGCCAAGGCCCCTACCACCACTGCTGAGTCCTGGCTAGCATCCACCACCTTATTGCCGTGTTATTGGTACCCGGATGCAACCCTTCATCGGGTGGGCCCCTACCCTGTGGGAGGCTACCAGGGAGGAGAATTTCCCTAAAGGGCTTCCTGTGTATCCTGGGCATAGCAGGGGTTAGCATGGACATGCGTGTCTGGGGCTTCGGCATATGCAGGACCAGCAGCCATTATCCAGTTGGCCAGGGGTGTTTTCCCATTTTCTTGGGAGTGTGAAGTGCCACATGACATCAAGGCACAAGCCGACATCAATCACATTCCCTCCTGCAGTGAGGGCTGACATGTTGCCATGCCTCGCCTCTGCCAGAGGCCAGCAAGTACTTTGAGTCATAAACCCACTCTCCCACCCAGGAGAAGGTGAGTGGTCATTGGATGCTCAAGCCTCCTCCCTGCTAGCCATCCAACACCAGAGTCTGTTCCCGAACCCGGTCAGTGGCATCGATGGCAGAAATCCAATTCACATCTGAGCTCAGACATGAAAACTGAAAGACAGCCTTTTCATGGAGACCAAGTAAAAAAAAGCATCCACATGTTTGGGAGAGGCATGATTTTCCATTAGAAGGGCCTCCACTAATCACTTGTGGATTTTTAGTGAAGACACTTTATTTCAAAGGAACAAATTCAGGCAGATTTTTTTTGCTTCTCTGATCCCCTGTCCATCCACTACTTCAGGCTTGCCAAGGCCCCTACCACCACTGCTGAGTCCCTGGCTAGCATCCACCACCCCTTATTGCCGTGTTGTTGGGTACCCCGATGCCAACCCTTCATGGGTGGGCCCTACCCTGTGGGAGGCTACCAGAGGAGTAGAATTTCCCTAAAGGGCTTCCTGTGTATCCTGGGCATAGCAGGGGGCATGGACATGCGTGTCTGGGCTTCGGGCATATGCAGGGACCAGCAGCCATTATCCAGTTGGCCAGGTGGGTGTTTCCCATTTTCTTGGGAGTGTGAAGTGCCACATAACGTCAAGGCACAAGCCGACATCAGTCACATTCCCTCTGCAGTGAGGCTGACATGTTGCCATGCCTCTGGCCTCTGCCAGAGGCCAGCAAATGCTGAGTCATAAACCCACTCTCCCACCCAGGAGAAGGTGAGTGGTCATTGGACGCTCAATGCCTCCCCGGCCAGCCATCCAACACCAGAGTCTGTTCCCGAACCCGGGTCAGTGGCATCGATGGCAGAAATCCAATTCAGGCAGTTAAATGATAGGAAAAACATAGGTGGTCCACCTTAGTGGTGGTGGTTCAGATTAATTCACATCTGAGTTCTGACAAGCATAGAGACCCAGTAATTTGAAACTTGTGCATGTGGGGTGTCGGTGTTGAAGGAAGGGATCACAGTGCTGTCACTACTGCCATCACCCCGAGGGATGTGGACTGCATTGTTGTACTGCCATCACACCTGAGGGGGGGGGCCATAGTGCTTCTGCTATCGGCACTGGTGGATGGGAACTTATTACTGCTGCCATCCCACCTGAGGGATGGAGGCCATAGTGCTAATACTGCCATCACACCTGAGGGATGGAGAATGTAGTACTGCTGCATCACACCTGAGGGATGGAGGCCTAGTGCTGATGCTACCATCACACCTGAGGGATGGCGCCCATAGTGCTGATAATGCCATCACACCTAGGGATGGGGGCCACAGTGCTGCTGCTTCCATCCCACCTGAGGGATGGAGGCCGTAGTGCTAATACTGCCATCACACCTGAGGGATGGAGAATGTAGTACTGCTGCCATCACACCTGAGGGATGGGGGCCATAGTGCTGATATTGCCATCACACCTGAGGATGGAGAATATAGTACTGCTGCCATCACATCTGAGAGATGGCGCCCATAGTGCTGATAATGCCATCACACCTAAGGGATGGGGGCCACAGTGCTGCTGCTTCCATCACACCTGAGGATGGGGGCCACAGTGCTGCTGCTTCCATCACACCTGAGGGATGGGGGCATAGTGCTGATACTGCCATCACACCTGAGGGATGAGGAACGAGTACTGCTGCCGTCACACCTGCAGGGATGGGGCTGAAGTGCTACTGCTGCTGCCATCACATTAGAGGGATGGGGGCTGTAGTGCTGCTGTGCTGCCATTGCATCTGAGGGATGGGGGCTATAGTGCTGCTTCCATCACACCTTAGGGATGGGGGCTGTAGTGTTGCTGTCATCACATCTTGTATCTAAAATAACTTTATATTGGTACAAGGATGGATGGATGTACAATAGTGGGGGTCAAAATTGGTAAAAGCATGCTAGCAGAGAGAGTTAAAATTGTTAAATAAAGTACACAAAACCAAACACCAATAAAACGGATTTTGGCTTAGCAGACACCGTAACAATATCGTGTTTTACAATGTGCAAAACAGAATTTGCCCTTTCTCAATCCCGTAAACTAGTATCTGCAGATGGTCTCTCATATTTGAGACCCAGCAATTTTGGAGCATGCAACACTGTATGGTCAGATTATTAACCAACTCTTCTAGAGGAGTAGTTTGAGAAATGAACTTGTCATTTGAAAAGGGCAGGAGTCTGTCACTGATAACGATGCTGCTTAGCTCAGAATAAGATGACTTTGGAAAAGAGATGAAAACTGTGTTACAACTATACTAAGGGGCTCTGTGGTCTAAATAATTAATTGCCGCAGTTGTACCACAGTTCAAAGGTCATGGAATGTGATTGTACCCTTCTGTGGTACAACAGCATTCTGAAACCTCTAGAGCAGAGTTGGCCAACCTAAGATAATCAGAGGACCACAGGTTCAGCCCTCAAACATCCCCAAGAGCAACAAGACCACATTTACCACAGTCACAAGCCAAAATTATGCATTTGTATTAAAAACAAGCTATATATATATTATAACATTAAGAATGTAATAAAGGACTTGAAACACGGAACTAAAGGGTAAACAGGGAGGAGAGGAGGCACTGTGGGTCACCTGGAGACAGGAAATGGTGCCACAATCCATACGGGGTTTGTATATAGACCCCTGTCTCAGAGGGAGGAAATGGACAAGGAAATGATAGAAGGCATCCTTAGAATGGCAGAAAAGGGGAAGATATTGTTGATGGGAGACCTGAATATGCCAGATGTTAACTGGCAGCTTTAGTTGCAGCCACATCCAAGAGCAGGGTAATTCTTGATGCCCATAGGGGCATGCCTCAGACAGCCAGTGTTGGAACCCACTGAGGGAGCAATCTCAGACCTGGTACTCACAAACGGGATGGAGAGAGGATCTCAGATTTAGAAGTGGGTAGCCATCTGAGAACAAGCGACCACCAAACAGTGTGGTTCATGATAAACACAGCCATAGAGTCAAGTCACACAAAGGTGAAGATATTGGACTTTAGGAGGGCTGACTTTGGTAAAATGAGGGAGTGCCTCAGAAAAGCACTAGCAAACAGGAAAGAAGGTGGGGTGGAGGAACCATGGGGGAAAATCAAAGCTGCAAACAAGCCTTTTGGGAAGCAAATAAAATGAAGGAAAACACTATGGTTCTCAAGAGGTGGCGGGAAGGTAGGAAGAAAAAGATAGTATCTAGGAAGTATAAGGAAACACAGAAGGAGTATGACAGAGAACTGTACCAGTTAAAGCAGAAGGAAGCAGGAAGGCAGAATAGCAAAGGCAGAATAGCAAAGGCTCAAACCGAGGAAAAGATAGCCAACTCAGTTAAGAAGGGGGATAAAACCTTTAATAGGTACATTAGGGAGCCAAGAAAGACCAAGGGAGGGATAGTGAGGCTTAAAAAGGGAGGTGGACATAGGGTGACTGTGACAAAGCAGAGATGCTGAACAAATACTTCTGCTCAGTATTCACAAAAGAAGAGGAGGGAGGTACGAAACCAAATAATAGAAGCACACCGGATAGAGGGGTCTTACCAGTCCATTCACAGAAGAAAGGGTCCTCAAAGAACTAAACTGAAGGTGGACAGAGTAATGGGGCCTGACAGGATTCTACCCTAGAATTGTAAAAAGAACTCATGGTAGTACTAGTGGCACCACTAACTACCTTTTAACAAATCATGGGAGGAGGGTGTGTACCTGAGGACTGGAGGATGGCGGATGGGATCCCCTTCACAAAAGTGGGAGCAAGGCAGAGGCAGGAAACTACAGACCTGTTAGTTTGACCTCAGTGGTAGTGAAAATTATGGAATCGCTTCTGAAAGAAAGAATTGTTGAGTACCTAGAGGCCAGTGGGGCACAGGACCCAAGGCAGCATAGATTCACAGTGGGAAGGTCATCTCAGACGAATCTAATAGATTTCTTTGACTGGGTGACCAAAGTAGTAGACCAGGGAAGGGCTATGGATGTGGCCTACTTAGACTTTAGCAAGGCATTTAACACAGTCCCACACAAAAGATTAAAACAAGTTAGCCAGCCTGGGAGTGGGTCCCAGGATGGTGACCTGGGTAAAAGTGGCTGGACAACAGGACGAGAGAGTAATAGTAAACAGAGTGCACTACAAAGAAAGGAGTTTATTAGTGGAGTACCACAGGGTTCAGTACTGGGACTAGTCCTCTTTAATGTGTTTATAGGTGACATTGCTGGGGACTGAAAGGAAAAGTATGCCTCTTTGCAGACAACACAAAGATCTGCAACAGGGTTGATACACGGGGGTAGAAAGCATGAGAAGGGACTTGGCTAGGATGGAGGAATGGTCAAAAGTATGACAGCTTAGATTCAATGCAAAGAATTGCAAAGTAATGCACCTGGGAAAGAAAAACCAAGGGAAGAGTACACAGAGGTATTAACAACAAAAAATGGAAAGGGACTTGGGGGTTATATCAGGTGACCTAAAGGTAGGCAAGCAATGAGAAGGCAGTAGAATGCTGGGTGATACTGGGATGCACAGAGAAAGGCATCACCGGTAGAAAACAGAAGTTCTAGGGACGTGATATGTTGTTCAATCGACACTTACTGGCAGGTCCCTTGCCGCTTTAAATCTTGCTGAAGGTCTTCAGTTGGCTCCTCCCACCCACCTGGGTGGTAAAACCTCGCTCCGCCCCCATGATGCCAGATCTTCCTTACCGCTTGAAGCTCAGGTTCCCTCCTTAGCGCCTCTGGGCGCTTTAGGCCTGATTCACACTCTTCGTTAAACCAAACTCATTCTAAAGTTTAAAAAGACTTTGGTCTTCCTTTTCCTCACAGGCCGCGATGGATAAATTGACTCCCGGATTTTGTCGGTGCCCTGTGGGCAGAAGATGTCCCGGACCGATCCGCACTCCACGCGCGCTTATTGCCTTGACTCGCCATGACTCACAGGCTTGTGAGTTACGCAATCCTTTCGCCTTCGGTCTTGAGGACCGCGCTGCCCGATTGCTGTTGGGGCGACTCTGAAAAATGTTATCCTCCAGTCAAGTCGAAGGAGGCCCATTGGGCGGTGCCACAGCTGCAGGCTTGGCAGAACAGCTGAGCAGATGATCGCCTCCAGGAGGAGGCGGCCCAGGCCACATCATCATCATCCTCGGTCGCGCATTTATCCTGCTCTCGCTGGGCTCTTCCTATACAGCTTCTTTTAAGGAGTTTTGCCAATCCTCTCCAACAAGGAGAAGGGCCATCGACATTCCTCTTGGTCCAAAAAGAAGGACTCTAAAGGTAATCCCACCATCGACATCCGTGGAGTGGGAGCACCTTCCCGGATAGTCGACACCGACTCGGTCGAGTGCGGCTAAGGCCACTGGCTTCACGGTGTCCCCGCCAGGTCAGCCGGCCCAGACAACCGCCGGGCGGGTTGAGATTTTTCTCGACCAGTGGGATGGTTTGTCGACTGGAGAAGCCGACAACCCTTCTTCACCTGTTCCTCGGTGGAAACCGAGGACTTGCTCTGCTCTCCTGTGCCAGAGTCCCCGGTTAAGGTCCCTGAGCCGAGGGAGGTGCGGGTTTCCATCCCTCTCTGACCCACTCAGAATCCTCGGATGTCTTGGTCTCGGACCTCTTCCGGTCCAGCCGGTCCCACCGATGTCGGCGGTCTCAGTCTCGCACCATGGAAAGTGGCAGCGCCGCCATCCTCTTAGTCCTCATCGGAGGATAGGCTCATGCGCAATGCGCGCAGTGTTACTAAGATTTAATGTGGCAACAGCTCTTCTTGTCCGTGAATAAGCCGACTCCATCACCTTCTCCGCCATTAAGTGGCTGTCACTGGAGTGGCTGTAGCAACCCCCGAGTGGTCGAGAGCCGGAGCCGAAGCGGGCACTGGTTGTTTCATAAACCGGCCAGCACCTATTGTGGTGGAACCTCGCCTCCACAACCAAAGACTGGGGCCTGACTATGATTCTCGGTCGGGTCAGGGTTTGCCCCATAGGTTGTCAGTCACCTCACTCCCGATTAACGCGCATGTGCAGCGTGGCTCAGGCACTCGGCAGCTATTCACAGACCTCGGAGTCTGATGACGACTTTTTCTCCAGGCCGCTTGACTTGGAGTCCACTGGGGTCAGTCGGTGGATGAGAGCCCATCCTCATTCCTCGGAATACTTCAACTTGTCTCAGAATCTACTGGGATGAAGCTTGAACCCGTTTCAAAATGTGCTAGTATCCCTCACGGAGACACTGTACCTAGGGATTCCCGACAGAGGTTTTCCTGGTGGCCGGGCCATTGTTGGCTCTGCCCTGAGCTGTGGCAGCAGCCAGCTTTGTCCAGCACCTTCGCCAGGATGGCTCGAAGTATGCTGTCCCTACCGTTCACTCTCCAGTTTTCGAGCACCCCTCGCGGAGGGGTTAGTGACCGACAGCGCTTCCGCATTCCAGGAATGCTCGGATGTGACAAGCACCGATAAGGAGTCCAAGAAATTGACTACTATTGGCGGAAAGTCTATGCTGCTTCTTCCTAGGCCTTCATCAGGCTAGCTCGCCATCCTAATGGCACACTTTTCACACGCCTTTTGGGTTCCTGGATGAGGTGATTCTCATCTCCTGGCTGACCTTCAAACAACGGTCAAGCAGGTGCGGATCAGGAAGGGCGGTGGCTAAACAGCAGCTCCAAACTTCCTAGGACATTGCTGACCTATGTGCCCGTCAGTAGCGCCGCAGTGGCTATGCGCTCATACAGCTTGGCTGCAGATCTCCACCTTTACGCGGATACCCAGCAAGGTGGCAGATGTTCCTCCTGGTACCGACTTGTTCGGTCCTGTGTGGAGGGTCATCTTCAACGGATCGAGAAGTCTGACGCCACCTTGACTTGGTCATGTCTGCCCAGAAGGACAAAGGCCACCAGCAGCAGCTTAAGCCCTTTCGCCCTTCAGCCCTGCGGCACGCCCAGCCCAGCAACACCAGCATCAGGGCCAGCAGGCTCGCACTTGGCACCCCAAAGCCAGCCTGCTGCTTCCTCCAGCAGGAAGCCGAGGAAAGGTCCAGGTGGCTCCTCGGCCGGCCCTTCCTCCAAGCCTGCCCAGTGATGGGTTGAGGTGTCGCCCCAACCTTGTCACTCCTCCTGGCTCCGCCCACTCTTTCCACCTGGTCTGTTATCACCACGGACCGCTGGGTGTTGGAAGTGGTAGGCAGGGTCTGCCTCTGAATTTGAGCAGTCCCTACCTATCGAGCCATTGCCCCATGGGGGGCTACGGGTTCTGCAGCCTCTGTCAGCTCATCGAGCCGACATTGCCCTGCTCCTCCAGAAGGAGGTGATCAGGAGGTGGCGGACCCTCCCAGACCCAGGGCTTGTGTCCAGGTACTTCCTGGTCCCAAAACGGACAGGGCTGGCGCCCATTCTCGACTCCACATGACCTGAACAAGTCTAAGGTCTCGCACCTTCAGGATGGTCAGTCTGGCTCAGATCATTCCATCCTTGGAACGAGGCATGTGGTTCTGTTCTCTGGACCTTCAGGACGACTCTTCACATCCCAATCCATCCGCCTCACCAGTGATTCCTCCATTTCAGGGCAGAGGGATCCCTTATGAGTTTCAGGCCATGCTTCGGCTCTCTCTCCAGCTCCCAGGGTCTTCACCAAATGCATGGCAGTGGTGACAGCATTCCTGCGGGTTCAAGGGCCGGTGTACCTCTACCTGGACGACTGGTTGATTGCAGCCCTCCAGATTGAGGTGGAGCCGATCCAGGGATCTGGCACTCCAGGTCAATCCTCAGATTGGCCTCCTCATCAACGAGGCTAATCGAACTCGTGCCATCGCAGGTGATTCAGTTAATCGGGCAGAGCTCAACTCCTTTGAGCCAGAGCCTGGCTCCCAGCAGACAGGGCCGAGGTCCCATCCTCCTTGCCCAGTCTTTGCTGGTTGGGCAACTGCGCCCTGCCCGGGACTTCCTGTGCCTTCTGAGCCTCATGATGCCTGCACCAGCGTGGTCCATTGGGCCCGCTTGGCATATGCATCCCCTGCAATGGAGGCTGGCCCACCAATGGTCACAGGCCCGTCCTCTGGACCAGCCAGTGACAGTGACCCAGGAGATGTGGAATGGCCTCCAGTGGTGGCTCTTTCCAGCTCATCTACAGGAGGGTATCTCATTTGTCCACCCTGAGCCAACGGTCACACTGATGACCGACGCCTCTGATGGATTGGGGTGCCCATCTGGGAGCTCAGAGCTCACGCCTCTGGTCCCCCAGGAGTCTCAGGCGCCACATCACCTGCTGGAGCTTCAGCAGTCTGACTAGGCCTCACCGACTTCGCTCCGCTTTGACGGGTCAAGTGGTCCGGTCCAGACGGACAACACCACGACCATGTACTACTTAAACCGACAGGGCGGGACGCACTCCTTGCCTCTGTGCAAGGAGGCTCTGCACTTGGTCTCTCATGATCAGCCTGGAGGCGGATCTCTTAGCCATCCATGTGGCAGGAGCCTCCAACAGTCTGGCCAATGCCCTCAGCCAGATAGGCACTGCATCTCACGAGTGGTCTCTCCTGCCAGAGGTAGTACAAGATCTGTTCTCCCACTGGGGCACCCCTCAGGTGGACCTGTTTGCCTCCAGGAGAATGCGGTTGAGGCTGTTTCATGACCGCCCTCAGCAGAGCTCGCTGCAGGGGATGCCTCTCGAGGCTGTGGACCCTGGGCCTCTTTCTACACCTTCCCTCCATTTCCCTTGATCCACAAGGTGCTTCTCAAGGTGAAGAGGGACAAGGCGCAGGTGATTCTGGTAGCCCTAGACTGGCCCTGTCAGTTCTGGTATCCAGATCTCTCAGCCTCAGCTCCAGGCTCCCCAGGCGCAGCCTCCTGCCCGCCCGGACCAGATCTCAGTCAACAAGGGAAGGTACTCCATCCAGACCTTCAATCCCTGCACTTGACGGCCTGGTTCCTGAGCTGCCAGAGTTCCAGACCTTGGGTCTTTCCGACGAGGTCCTCAACATTGTTGAGGCTTCCCGTAAGGAGTCTACCAGAAAATGCTATGCCTTCAAATGGAAGAGATTCTCCATTTGGAGTCAGGATAAGGGGTTGGACCCTTCCTCCTGTTCTTTGGCTAGTATTCTGACTGCTCAGGTCCCTTCTCAGCTAGGGCTTCGGTCGACGACTCTTAAGGTACACCTGGTTGCCATCTCTGCTCACGGGCGTGGGCGGGAAGCAGTTGGTGGCACAGGAGAAGGTGGTCGGTGCTTTTTCAAAGGCCTTGATCACATATCCTCCGGGCGCGAGAACCCAGAGCGCAGAACCTCCACTCCATGGGATCTACTGCTGGTATTGGCTGAGCTCATGGGCAAGCCTATTCGAATCCAATGCACAGGTGCGACATCTCTCACCTGTCATGGAAGACTGTCTCTTGGTGGCTGTCATGTCGGCCAGAAGGATGGGAGAGCTCCAGGCGCTTCATTGAATCTCCTTATCTGGTCTTCCACAGGGACAAGGTTGTCCTGTGCCCATCCAAATTCCTTCCAAGGTGGTGTCGAGTTTCACCTTAACCAGGTGTTGTACCCCAATCACACCTCGGAGGCTTAATATAGGCTCCATACTTTGGACCCTAGAAGAGAACTCTCTATTATAAGGAGCAGATGGCTGAAGTTCGGGAGAGGTTTTCCAGCTGTTTGTCACCTATGCTGAAGCCGCACCTGGCAGACCTGCAGCCAAGCGGACGATAGATAGATAGGTGGGTCACCTCTGCATAGATCTCTCGCTATAGGTTGGTGGGCATGGAGCTCCCAAAGGGATAAGAGCTCATTCTACCCACCATACCGCTGCTTCGTGGATGCTTCCAGGGACATCCCTATCCAGGAAATCTGCAGGCTGCTACCTAGAAGTCAGCACACACCTTCATTACCCACTACCACATCGACGCTGAGTCACACCGGATGCTGGTTTTGGGACCTCAGTTCTCCAGTCCTTATTTCCCAAGTAGGGGTGCGCCTTGCCTCACTCCTCCTCGAGAACTGCTAGCAGTCTGCCAGTAAGTGTGGATTCAACAACATATCCACATCCCTTGAAATACAGGTTACTCACCTGTAACAGGAGTTCTAGAGTGGTATATGTTGTTCATCCACAACCCACCCGCCCTCCAGGCTTTACGCAGCATCCTGGTTTCCAGCCGGGCTAGATCTGGCGCATGGGGGGGAGTCGAGAGTTTTACCACCCGGATGGGTGGTAGGAGCCAGCTTGAAGACCTTCCTGCAAGATTTAAAGTGGCAAGGAGCCTGCTAGTAAGTGTGGATGAACAACATATACCACTCCTAGAACTCATGTTGCAGGTGAGTAACCTGTATTTGTTGTCCTCTATACAGACAGTTGGTGAGACCCCATCTGGAGTACTGCTTGTACTTCTGGAGACCCCATCTCCGCAAGGACATAGACAGAATGGAGACAGTCCAGAGTAGGAGAGCTAAAATGGTGCAGGGCCTGCACCAGAAGCCATACTAAGAGAGACTAAAACAACTTAATATGTATACCCTCGAGGAAAAGAGGGAGAAGGGGACATGGTAGAAACTTTCAAGTACCTCAAGGGAATCAACAAAGTCAAAGAGGGTAGTATCTTTCAGAAAAAGATATGCAAGAACAAGGGGCACTATTTGAAGATAGAGGGGGACACCTTAGGGCAATGTGAGGAAGTATTTTTCATGGAGAGGGTAGGGATGCATGGAATGGCCTTTCCTGAGGAGGTCATGGGTCAAAACAGTGGGGTATTTAAGAATGCATGGGACAGACATAAGGGCAATTCTAGTGGGAGGTAGGAGGAAGTAGGTTGTTGATAAAACTAGGATCTGCAGCTTATCCAATAGGTAAGGAAAGGGCAGACTGGGTGGGCCAAGTGGTCCGTGATCTGCTGTCAAAGTCTATGTTTCTACTTCACTAAATAATAAACAGCAAAAGCAGATGGATGAGGGGCCCACAGGTTGACCCTAGGGGCCACATGAGGCACCCAGGCTGCAGGTTGCCACCACTGCTCTGAGACTGCACAAGTCAGTTTCATTCTGAAAGTGAAAGAACCACAGTGTGCACATTTCATAGCACTACACTATAAAAATACAGAATGAGCAACTTTATGTACAACCAGTGTGTTCTGCCACCTGGGTTCTGATTCCCATGGACCTCCTTAGCTTTGCTTTCAAGGTCAGAGGGAATCGAACGCCTCTGTGGCAGAACACAAGGGTTGTGTATAATTGCCCATCCAGAATTCTCTGTAATAGCAACATACTTCTCCCTTAGAACCACATAGCTGAGCCAAGGTGCTTTCTACAAGATGATGGCTATTTGAAAATGAATGAAACATAGACACATACTTTGACGCAGATAAGGACCGCTTGGCCCACCTAGTCTACCCATTTCCTACTTATTGAATAAACTGCAAATCCTAGTTAACCAACAGCCTACTTCCTCCTTCCCCACTATAACTGCCTTATGTCTGTCCTATACATTCTTGAATTCCCCACTGTTTTTGACCCCACGACCTCCTTACATAGATACATAGACACTGTTGGCAGATAAGGCCTATGGCCCACCCAGTCTGCCCATTTGAGTGTGTAAGTTCACTTTATCTTTTCTAGAAGTCTGTTGCCCCTTATCCCTGACCTCCAGAATTTCTTATGTCTATCCCATGCATTCTTAAATCCGTGATAAAGGAAATGAGTAGACATTGTGTGGATTCAAATCATCAACCTGTCATTTGAGGTGGTAGACCTCTCCGCTATACCGCCATGGTGGTACTATCCACCTTGCCTGTTTGCTAGTGCTTTTCTGAGGCACTCTTCCCATTTTGACAGTCAGCCTCCTAAAGTCCAGTACCCACACTTTTGTATGGCTTGACTCTGCAGCTGTGTTTATCACGAACCACACTGGTGGTCACTTGTTCCCAGATGGCTATCCACTTCTAGATCCAAGATCCTCTCTGTCCCCATTTGAGAGTAGCAGGTTTAAGATTGCTCTCCTCGAGTGGGTTCCAAAAGTAGCTGTCTGATGCATGCCCCTGTAGGGCATCAACAATCACCCTGCTCTTGGATGCGGCAGCATAGGTGCTCCAGTTAACATCTGGCATATTTAGGTCCCCATCAACAATATCTCCCTTTTGCTGCCATCCTAAGGGTGCCTTCTATAATTTCCTTGTCCATTTTCTCCCACTGAGATGGGGGTCTGTATACAACCTCCATGCAGATTGTGATGCCATTTCCAGTCTCCAGGGTGACCCACAGTGCCTCTTCTCGTACTTGTTTACCCTTTAGTTCCGTTGCTTTGATCCCTTCCCTTGCTGCTACACCTGCAAAATTTCATGTTGTGCGTGTTTCAGACCGTCCAGCCAGCCATCTGTTTTTGAAGATCCCAATGTTTTGTGAGTCAAACTGTTTGAGTTTTATAGCAAGGTCAGTATAGTACTGAAAATGATCTACGAGATACATGCAGTTAGGAACAAAGTTCTTTGTAGTCCCAGTCCAGCCAACCTTGGTTCAAACAAAAGTGTGAATTACTAAGAGAGTAGCTCAAATCCAGTCAAGGCAATGGCAAACAACCACAAGCAGATTGGAATATCATGAGCCAACTCACCCATATTAAATTATAAACAATCTTTTATTTGATATTCTGAGATCAATATACTGTTTTGTGTCATATGTTTCGAAAACCCATCTTCAGTGACACACTGAATTGTTACTACCAATCAAATCCTAGTATGATCTTTGTCTTGTATTACATTTTAATATTCCATCAGACTCTTTGGCTTCTTGGCCTCCAGGAGAGGGAAAGCAGGAGGTTGTGCTGCGCCTCCACAAGAACAAAAGAGGTATATCAAAAAATATTAAAAGCCATAAGAGTCTGATGGAATATTAAAATTCCTGGCACCCTGAGACAGGCCACGGTGCTCACCATGCTTCTCCCAGACCTTGCTCAGACCCCCCAGCCTCCCAAAGTTGCAAGTTACCAAGACTGAAAAGCTACTGGGTGCCCCTGAGCAGGCCACCGTGCTGTGCCATGCAGCTCCCGGACCCTGCTGAGACCCCACCAGCCCTTCTTGAAACCACAAGGTACTGAGACTGAGAGGTACTACAGCTTTGAATGGGCCACCGTGCATGTGCCACGTGGCTCCTGGACCTCGCCAAGACCCTCAGCCCTTCCCAAAGCCACAGTGCTCCTGGGTGCCCCTGAACAGGCCACCCAGATCTGCACCACATGGTTCCTGGATCTTGCTGAGACCGTGCCAGCCCTCCTCGAGCCAAGGTACCAAGACTGAATGGTACCATTCTAGGGGCATGGATATGTTGTTAAGTCCACACTGTCTGGCAGGGTCCTTGCCGCTTTAAGTTGGGCTGGAAAGTCTTCAAGCTGGCTCCTCCCACCCACCCACCTGGGTGGTAAACCCTCGGCTCCGCCCCATGATGCCAGATCTTCCTTACTGCTTGGAAGCTCAGGTTCCCTCCGTAGCACTCTTTGCAACTTTAGGCCTGGATCCTAATCCTTCAGTTTTTCCAAAAATCGTCTTAAAATTCACAAGACTTAAGTCTTTTACTTCCTTTACTAGCGATGGATTGAAATCTACTTCTGGCTTCCGTTGGTGCCCTTGTGGGCAGAAGATGTCTCGGACCACCCACCACCACGTCACGTTTACTGCCTGGGGCTTTCCATGATCTGCATCTACATCTCTTGCAAGTCTTTTTCGCTTCGGTTCTGAAGACTACACTGCCCAACTCCACTTGGGGTGCCACCAAAAATGGTTTCCAGTGAAGTTGAAGGAGGCCTGTTGGGTGGTGTCTATGGCTGTGGGCTCTTCGGAGCAGCTGGAGCAGTTAATCACCTCGAGGAGGAGGCAGCCCGGGCCTTTCTTCTACTTCCTCAGTGTCGGGTTTATCCTGCTCTCCTTGGGCTCCTCATACACTGCTTTCTTTAAGGATCTTTGTCAGTCCCTCTCCACCAAGGGAGAAGGGCCCTCAGGGACTCACTTGAGTAAGTCAAAGAAAGGAACCGAAAGGTAAGTCCCATTGCCGTTGTCAGGAAGCGAGAGATCTCGCCTCGGAGGTCTGCATGCGACTTTGGTCAGAAGTTGCGGCTAAGGCCGCTGGCTTTCGGAGTCCCCGTTGATGCAGTCGAGATTTTTCTTGACTCGTTGGATGGGTTGTCGACTGGAGAAGCCGATAGCCCTCTTTCACGGTACCCCGGTGGTTACTGAGGACTTGCCTCGGCCTCCTATGAAGTCCTGGTAAAGGACTCTGAACCGGGGATGGGCGGTTTCCCCGCCCTCTTTGACCCACCATCGGTGACCTCAATGGTCTCGGTCCTCCTCCATGTCGGTAGATCCCGACCGGCAGCCGGTCTCGTCCCGCATCACGAGCGGCATTGCCACTCGTCCTCTTTGGAGGATGGGCTCCGCACAAGTTGCTTCGGCGCAATGAGGACATGATGTGGCAGTAGCTCTTACAGGCTGGCAACAAGCTGACTCCGTCGCCTTCCCTGGCCGAGCGACCGAAGCAACCTCTCGCCATCAGCTCCTTGGTCAAGGAGCCGACTCCGGCACTGATTGCTCAGCCGAAACCGGCTGTTCTACCCATTGTGGTGGAACCACCACCCGCAACTGAAGACTGGGGCCCGACCAAGGATTCTTGGTCGGGTCAGGGCTTGCCCACAGGTTGTCGGTCACCCTCACCCCCAATCGGCCTCGTGAGTGGAGGGTGGCTCAGGTGCTCGGCAGCTGTTCGCAGACTCCTCTGAGTCCAATGACTCCTCCCTGTGTTCCAGGCCTCTCGACCTGGAATCCTCCAGGGGTCTGTCGGTGGGCGAGAGCCCATCCTCGTTCCTGGGAATTCTTCGGCTTATCTGAGAGTCTACTGGGATGTAGCTTGAACTCGTGCAGAAATGGGCCAGATATCGCCTCATGGAGATTTTGGACCGAGGGATTCCCACAGAGGCCTTCCCAGTAGTTGGTCCGGCCCTGGAGGCCATTTTGGTCCAGCCCTGGAGTTGTGGCAGTGGCCTACATCCTGTTCTACACCTTCGCCAGCATGGCCCGCAAGTATGCAGTCCCGACCGGTTCCCTCTCTGGTTTTTCAGAGCACCCCTTGGCTGAAGGGCTGATAACTGAAGCATCTTCCAGCACTCTGGAAATGCTAGGGATGTGAGAAGCCCCTGGACAAGGAGTCCAAAAAGTTGGACTACTCCAGGCTAAAGTTTACGCTGACTCCTCCTCAGGCCTTTGACATGCTAGCTTGGCTTTACTGATGGCACACTTTTCATAGAAACATAGACTTTGATGGCAGATAAGGACCGCTTGGCCCACCTAGTCTGCCCATTTCCTACCTACAGGATAGGCCACAGATCCTAGTTAACCAACAGCCTATTTCTTCCTACCCCCACAAGAATTGCCTTTTGTCTAACCCATGCATTCTTGAATTCTCCCACAGTTTAAGACCCCACAACCTTCTCAGGAGGCTGTTCCATGCATCCACTACCCTCTCTGTGAAAAAATACTTCTCACATTGCCCCGGAACCGCCCCCCATCTTTAAATTGTGTCCCTTGTTCTGCAACGTCTCTTTTCTGAAAGATGCTACCTCTTGGACTTTGTTGATTCCACTGAGGTACTTAAAAGTTTCTATCATGTTCCCCTCCCTTCTTTCTTCAAGGGTATACATATTAAGCTCATTTAGTCTCTCCTGGTATGGCTTCTCTTGCAGACCCTGCACCATTTTAGTTGCCCCTCTGGACTGCCTCTATCCTGTCTATGTCCTTGTGGAGATGGGGTCTCCAGAACTGGATGCAGTACTCCAGATGGGGTCTCACCAACTGTCTGTACAGAGGGATAACAAGTTCCTGTTTTCTGCTGGTGATGCCTCTCCCATGCATGCCAGTATACCCCCAGCCCTCCCTACTGCCTTCTCACATTGCTTTCTAACGTTAAGGTCATCTGATATGATTACCCCAGGTCCCTTTCCTTTTTGTTGTTGTTACTACCTCCTCCCCCTCCATTGTGTAATCTTCCCTGGGTTCTTGTTTCCCAGGTGCATTATTTTGCACTTCTTTGCATTGAATCCTAGCTGCCATACTTCTGACCATTCCTCCAACCTGGCCAAGTCCCTTCTCATCCTTTCCATGCCTCCTTGTGTATCAACCCTGTTGCAGATCTATGTGTCATCTGCAAAGAGGCATACTTTTCTTCCAGTCCCTCTGCAATGTCACTTATAAAGACATTAAAAGGACTGGACCCAGTACTGAACCCTGCGTACCCCACTAGTAACCTCTCTTTCTTCAGAGGGACTCCATTTACAATTACCTTCTGTGTCCTGTTGTCCAGCCAATGTTTTACCTAGGCTACCACCCTGGGACCCACCCCAGGCTGGTAATTTGACTATTAATCTTTTGTGTGGGACTGTGTCAAATGCCTTGTTAAAGTCTAGGTAGGCCATGTCCACAGCCCTCCCTGGTCTACTACTTTGGTCACCCAGTCAAAGAAATCTATTAGATTCGCCTGACATGACCTTCCCGCTGTGAACCCATGCTGTCTTGGGTCCTGTGCCCACTGGCCTCTAGGCACTCAATTCTTTCCTTCAGAAGTGACTCCATCACTTTCCCTACCACAGAGGTCAAACTGACAGGTCTGTAGTTTCTGCCTCTGTCTTGGTCCTACTTTGTGAAGGGAATCACATCCGCCATCTCCAGTCCTCGGTACCGCACCATCCTCCCATGATTTATTAAAAGAGTAGTCAGTGGTTTCACCAGTTCCCTTAATTTTTTTAGAATTCTTGGTGAATTCCATCAGGCCCCATTGCTTTGTCCACCTTCAGTTTTAGGAGTTCTTGCAGAACCTTTTCTTCTGTGAAAGGGCTGGGATTGACCCCCTATCAGGAGTGCTTCTGTTAATTGGATTAGGCACTTCCTCCCTTTTGTGAATACTGAGCAGAAATATTCGTTTAGTATCCCTGCTTTTTCACTGTCCCCTCTGCCCACCCACCATTCATTCTATTCAGCCTCACTATCCCTCCCTTTGTCTTTCTATCCTCTCTGATGTACCTATAAAGGTTTTATCCCCTTCTTAACTGAGTTGGCTATCTTTCCTCAGTTTGGGCCTTTGCTATTCTGACTTCCCTCCTGCTTCCTTCTGCCTTAACTGGTACAGCTCTCTGTCCTGCTCCTTCTGTGTTTCCTTATACTTCCTGAATGCTATCTTTTCTCCCTGACTTTCCCAGCCACCTCTTTTGAGAACCATAGTGGCTTTTCTTTCGCTTTGATTTTATTTGCTTCACACAAAGGCTTTGCCTCTGTGATGGCAGTTTTGATGATTCCCAGTGTTGCTTCACCCTCCTTCTAGCCTGTTTGCTAGTGTTTTCTGAGGCACTCTTCCATCTTGCCAAAGTCAGCCCTCCTGAAGTCCAGTACCCCCACTTTTGTATGGCTTGACTCTGTAGCTGAGTTTAATGTGAACCACACTGTTTGATGGTCACTTGTTCCCAGATGGCAACCCACTTCTAGATCTGAGATCCTCTCACTGCGCCTATTTGAGAGTATGAGGTCTGAGATTGCTCCCTCATGAGTGGGTTCCAAACTAGCTGTCTGAGGCCTGCCACCTGTAGGGCATCGAGAATGGCCCTGATCTTGGATGTGGCTGCAGCAAATGTCTGCAGTTAACATCTGGCATATTCTGGTCCCCATCAACAGTATCTCCCTTTGTCTGCTGTCCTAAGAATCCTTCTATCATATCCTTGTCCATTCCCTCCCCTGGCATGGGTTTCACACGCCCTTATGGGCTCCCTGGATGAGGTGCTTCATCTCCCAGCTGACCTTCAAACATGGTCAAGCAGGTGCGGATCAGGGAATGGCAGTGGCCAAGCAACAGCTCCAAACTGCCTTGGACATCAGAGACTCTTGTGCCCGGTCAGTAGCGCCGCAGTAGCCATAGGCGCCACAGAGCTTGGCTGCGGATCTCCACCTTCACAGCGGATACCCAGCACAAGCTGGCAGATGTCCCCTTCTTGGGCACAGACTTGTTCAGGCCTGGGGTGGAGGCCATCTCCAGAGGATCAAGAAGTCCAATGCTACCTTGGACTCGGTCACATCTGCCCAGAAGGACAAAGGCCGCCAGCAACAGCATAAGCCTTTCGCCTTCTGTCCTGTGGCATGTCCGGCCAGCAGCACCAGCAACAGGGCCAGCAGGCTCATGCTTGGTGCCCCAAGGCCAGGTCTGCTGCTTCCTCCAGCAGGAAGCCTGGAGGAAAGGTCCAGGTGGCTCCTCGGCCGCTCTTCCTCCAAGCCTGCCCAGTGACGGGTTGAGGGTGCTGCCCCAACCTCGTCACTCCTCCCTGGGTCCTCCTGTGGGATGGCTCAGCCACTTCCTTTCCACCTGGTCCGCTATCACCATGGGAAGTGGTGTCAGGATTCTGCCTCTGGAATTCAGTGGACCCCTCCCTATCGAGCCATCATCCCTCGGGGGCTACCGGTTCTGCAGCCTCTCCTGTCGGCTCGTTGAGCCGACATAGCTCTTGCTCTCCAAAAGGAGGTGATCAGCAAGGTGGCAGATCCTCCTCCATGCCCAGGGTTTGTTTCCAAGTACTTCCTGGTCCCAAACAGACAGGGGCTGGTGCCCCATTCCCTATCTGCACAACCTGAACAAGTTCCTAAGGCGTGCACCTTCAGGATGGTCACTCTGGCTCACATCATACCATCCTTGGAACTAGGCATGTGGTTTTGCTCTCTGGATCTCAGGACACGTTCTTTCACGTCCCAATCCATCCGTCACATCGGCGATTCCTCTGCTTCAGAGCAGAGATCCCTCTACAAGTTCCGGGCCATGCCCTTCGGCCTTTCTGCAGCTCCCAGGGTCTTCACCAAATGCATGGCATTTGTGACAGCATTTCTGCGGTGCCAAAGGGTCCGGTGTACCCTTACATGGGTGACTGGCTGATAGCAGCCCTCCAAGTTGGAGGTGGAGCGTCCAGAGATCTGGCCTCCAGGTCTGCTCTCAAATTGGTCTTCTGATCAACGAGGCCAAATCGGAACTCGTATATTGCAGGTGATTCAGTTCATCTGGGCAGAGCTCGACTGTCTTCAGCCAGAGCCTGGCTCCCAGCAGACAGGGCCATGGTCCTTTCCTCCTTTGCCCAATCATTTCTGGTTGGGCAATTGCGCCTGCCCAGGACTTCCTGCACCTTCTGGGTCTCATGGCAGCTAGCACCAGCATGGTCCGTTGGGCCTGTTGGCATATGCGTGCCTGCAATGGGGCTGGCCTGACAGTGGTCACAGTGCTCGGTCCTTTGGCCCAGCCAGTAACTGTAACCCAGAAGATGTGGGATGGCCTGCAGTGGTGGCTCGTCCCAGCTCATCTGCAGGAGGGTATCCCATTTGTCCACCTCGAGCCGACGGGTCATTTTTACGACTGACGCCTCTTTGATGGGTTGGGGTGCCCATCTGGGGAACTCCGGCCCACAGCCTCTGGTCCCCTCAGGAGTCCGGATGCCACATCAGCTTGCTGGAGCATCGAGCAGTTTGACTAGCCTCACCATCTTCGCTTGCTTGTACGGGGTCAGGTGGTTCAGGTCCAGACGGACAACACCAAGACCATGTACTATCTCAACCGGGCAGGGCAGGGACGACTCCTTGCCTTTGTGCAAGGACACCTCCGCATTTGGTCTCTCGTGATCAGCCTGGAGGCGGATCTGCTAGCCATCCATGTGGCAGGAGCCTCGAGCAGTCTGGCCAATGCCATCAGCTGGATAGGCGCTGCATCTCACGAGTGGTCTCTCCTGCTGGAGGTAGTTCAAGACCTGTTCTCCCATTGGGGCACCCCTCAGGTGGACCTGTTTGCCTCCAGGAAGAACATGAAACTGAGGCTCTTTCATGCCTATCCCCTCAGCAGGGCTTGCTGCAGGGGATGCCTTCTTGAGGCCGTGGACCCCGGCCTCTTCTATGCCTTCCTCCATCTCCTTGATCCACAAGGTGCTTCTCAAGGCAAAGAGGGACAAGGTGCAGATGATTCTGGTAGCTCCAGACTGCAACTCGCCAGTTCTGGTACCCAGATCTCCTTAGCCTCAGCTTCAGGCTCCCAAGATGGCTTCCAGCCCATCCGGACCTGATCTCAGTCAACAAGGGAAGGTATTCCATCCGGACATTCAATCCCTGCACCTGATGGCCTGGTTCCTGAGTGGCTAGAGTTCCAGGCCTTGGGTCTTTCCAACAAGGTCCTCAACGTCATTGAGGTGTCCCATAAGAGTCGATCAAAAATGCTATGCCTTTAAATGGAAGAGATTCTCCATTTGGTATCAGGTCGGGGTTGCACCCCTATTCCTGTCCATTGGCTAGCATTTTGGACTACCTGTGATCCCTTTCTCAGCTAGGGCTTCGTCAACGACCCTTAAGGTGCACCTGGCAGCCATCTCTGCTTGCCGGGCGTGGGCGGCAAGCGGTTGGTGGCACAGGAGAAGGTGGTCTGTGCTTTTCAAAGACCTCAATCACATATCCCTCCAGTGCAGAACCTCCACCTCCGTGGGATCTACGGCTAGTACTGGCCAAGCTCATGGGCAAGTCATTAAATCGATGCATAGGTGTGATATCTCCCACCTTTCATGGAAGACTGCCTTCTTGGTGGCTATAGCATCAACCAGAAGGGTGGAGAGCTCCAGGCACTTTCCATCAGATCTCCTTATTTGGTCTTCCGAGGGACAAGGTTCCCACCCGAAATTCCTTCCAGCGGTGTCGGAGTTTCACCTGAATCAGGTGTTGACTCTGCCGTGTTCTACCCCAATCACACCTTGGAGGTTGAGTATTGGCTCCTTACTTTGGACCCTAGAAGAGCACTCGCTCATTACAAGGAGCGGACAGCTGAAGTTCAGGAGAGGTTCGCCAGCTGTTTGTGACCTATGCTGAATCCGCACCTGGCAGACCTGCAGCCAAGTGGATGTTAAGCAGGTGGGTCACCTCCTGTATCGATCTCTGCTATAGGTTGGCGGGCATGGAGCCACCCAAAGGGATAAGAGCTCATTCTACTCACTATACCGCTGCATTGGTGGCTGCTTCTGGGAAATCTGCAGGGCTGCTACCTGGAAGTCAGCACACACCTTTATTTCCCATTACCACATTGACCTAGAGTCACACCGATGCTGGTTTGGGGCCTCGGTTCTCCAGTCCTTATTCCCAAGTAGGTATTGGGGGTGCGCCTTGCCTCCCTCCTTCTGGAGAACTGATAGGAGTCTGCCAGACAGTGTGGATTGAACAACATATCCATGTCCCTAGAAATACAGGTTACTCACCTGTAGCTGGAGTTCTAGGAGTGGTATATGTTGTTCATCCTGACCCTCCCGACTTCCCGGCCGGCGTGCAACCTGGCTTCCAGCAGGCTAGATCTGGCGTCAGTGGAGCCGAGGGTTTTACCACCCGGTGGGTTGGAGGAGCCAGCTGAAGACTTTCCGGCCCAACTTAAAGTGGCAAGGAACCTGCCAGACAGTGTGGATGAACAATATATACCACTCCTAGAACTCCTGTTACAGGTGAGTAACCTGTATTTCGAGTCCTTAGGCTGCCCAGTTTTGAATTCTGGTGCCTTTTTAGTGGCTCCTTGCTCTGCTCTGCTGTGGAGCCAATTAATTGAACTGTGCTCTGCATTTACAGGTAAGAGGTGGATTCTGCTTCTCTTATTTCTTAAGCTGACTGAGTTAATTTCGATTTCTGCCTTGCTAGCTGTAAAAAATTCTGCCTTGTGCTGCAGCCCTTGGTCCATTTCACAGCCAGCCTGCATTTATTACTGGTGGTCTACTGAATGAACTGCTGTGCTTCTGTAGCTAGACAATAATTTCATTGTTGTCAGCTAAGCCCTCCGACTGTCAGAGTGATCTCAAATTTTCTCCCACCCACCTAACTACCCTCCCCACCCCATGGCTTATTAAGTGCTCGCCCTCGTGGGGGGTGTAGTCTTGTCCCTCTGTGATTGGTCCATCCTCAGTGGGTAAAGCCAGGGCAACATAAATTATGACATTGCTTTGCCTTGTCTCCTTGAGCTGGTACTGGCGCCATTTAACTGGAGAGCTGTTACAGTCGCCACTGTCAGCTCAAGCCTAGCTTATATCTAATCCTACCTGTTTGAAAGCATTTATCCTCCATCTCTGGCATCCTCACACTTATGAGGTTAATTGCCTTCCCTCAGATCTTGAATCACTGCATCCTCCCTTTGTTTTCCTGTGCTACCTAACACACTATCTCTCTACCAGTGTGCACTATGGGGGTCTCTGGGCTATACAGCTTATCTGTAGGACTTTTTCCTGGTGATTGTCCTCCACTTCTCTGCAGATCTCCTCAGCCAGCCAGCCAGCCACGGACTCTGGCTACTTACATAACTCCGATGACTAGAGCTATTGTTACTCCAACCTAATAGTCAGGGAGATGCCACCATCCCTGCAACCTGGCTCCTAAAGCTCATCCTATTTGTTAGTATAGCTGACTCGTCAGCTGCTCCCTTTCATGTCCCACTAGTGGGGATACTCCTGTCCTGTCTCACTGAGACCTGGATACCCCTTTGCCATCTCTCTCTCTCTCTCTCAGGTGACATTGAAATTAACCCAGGCCCTCCTGCTGGCAACGCCCCATGTACTCGTCCCACTGGTTCACAAAAAGGCTAAGACTGGCATGTATGAATATTAGAAGCCTGACTGCTAGTTTTGCACAACTCGAAGCCTGGATGGCCCACAACTCCCCTAATGTCTTAGGTCTATCCAAGACCTGGTTAAAACCCCACACAGCTGATTCCTTTTGTCTGATCAATGGATATAAGCGCCATAGGTGTGATTGCCTGAGTGCTAAGATGGGAGGTGTAGTGTTCTATACCAGAGAGGATCTTGATGTTATGGTCTGCCCGGTCAGTGCTAGCTGTCTAGTTGAAACAATTCACATAGTTATTACCCTCGGTCTCATTAAGAAATTAAATGTAGTGTGTACTTATAACCTCCTAAAATGGGTTAACAGGCCTGACTAAGGTTATAGACCATCTCCTCACTGAAAGGCAGACAAGAGCTCAATATAATGGGTGATCTAAACCTGGATTTGCTGGGGAAAAACTCTAATCTATGTGCGAGAGCTTATCTGACTTCACCTGTCTCAGTTGGTCAACTCCCGACCAGACAGTCTAGTTACAGCAGTCTCCAGTCCCTTCTAGACTGGGTCATCGCTAACAGGCCTGAATGGATCAGCTGTAAGAGTTTTACCGACTCAATCAGTGACCATTCCCCAGTCTACTGTGTTTGGAAAGCAAGGGTCCCTAAACCACTCCCAGAGAAATTCTCTTCAGACATTTCTCAAAATGGACAACAGAGCCTTGATCTTGGAGCTACAGAACAAGGACTGGGCACCTATATCTGATACCTGCAATACGGAACATGCTGCTCAATGCCTCCTTACCGCCCTTTTGAATTCACAAGATAAGTATGTCCCATTAAAAGACACCTTATCCAGGGATCTGCTACCCACTGACTAAACTCTTCACTCCTGGCCTCTCTCAAATTGAGATAAAGCCTGGAGCACAGCAAGCTAACCAGTCCCCAGCTGACTGGACTGAGTACAGGAGGCTATAGAACCTATGTAAGGTTTCCATCAGAACTACAAAGGCAAGTACTATCGTCAGTTACTTTGTACCTTTGTTAATGACTTGTGGTTTCTGGTGTCATGTTAACATCCTTCTGGGAAAAAATAATAGAAATACCATCTCAGATATGGTTGTGGATGGTTGTAGCTGCAATAACCTGCTCACTATCGCTGGAGGCTCTTAACTCCAGATTCACTGACCTATCCTCCTACTCTACATCTCCAGGGCCCTTACCTGTATCTCCACAGGGCAACTTTTAAACTTCCAACCTCCCTTCAATCTTCACCCAGTCTCCAAGTCTGAAATCCTAGCATACTTAATTCCATCTCTCCTGCCAGGTCAGCTGGGAAGATGGACTCTTACAAAATTCCTAAAACCATTGCCCACTCTATAGTCTCTCTGGTTACTTGACTCTTCAACCTGTCCCTACTTACAGGACATGTCCCTCCCTCTGGAAGACTGCTTAGTAGTCCCTGCCCACAAAAGGCACACCACCAACTTGGATAACTACCATCCTATTGCCATCCTTTTCACCCTCTCTAAAATGCTTGAGAAAATTGTAGCCGCACAGATCTTGGATCACCTCCATTCGCTCAACCTCCTCACCCTGGATCAACACAGGTTTTGACGAGGGTACAGTGCATAACTGCACTCATACTATTTACAAATGATGTCAGACTAGTGATGGACAATGGCTGTCTCACTGGGGCTACTTTTGTAGCTCTTACGATAGCGTTCGATCTAGTAGACCACCCAATGCTCCTATCAAAGTTGTCTTCTCTTGGATTCTGTATGTCTGCTACTGCCTGGTTCCAAAATTACCTCTCAGAGCATTAGCAATTTGTCCAGATTGAGGTGCCAAATTCTCCCTCACTTCCACCGGATTAGAGTGCCCCAAGGTTTGATTCTTAGCCTCTCCTGTTTCGATCTTCATTAATGATCTCACCGCCTACTGGCCCCGCTCAAACCTGCTATAGCAGATTATCTGGTTCTCTACTCTTCCTCTCCAAACCTATCTGACATCAACCAGAATTTCAATCATAATTTCAATACCTTTCAGCTCTGGCTATTGCAGAATAAGCTTGTCCTGAATAAAAAGAAAACTGTAACTATGCTCTTCTACTTGGGTTCAAAGATTCTGTCCTGTACCCAATCTTTTGCATCACAATGCTTGATGGCATTCCCTCAATTCAGTTACCTCCTTTAAATACCTAGTAGTCACCCTTGACCATGCCTTGACTTTGACCTGCACCTAGCCACAGTCATCAAATCCATAAATACTCAACTGAGACTGGCATATAAGGTTAGACACAGCCTTACATCCGCAGCTAGGTTGGCCATTGCACAGGCTATCCTGAGACCCAAATTGGTGTATGGGTTAATAGCCTATCCAGCTACTACTGGTTGGCTCCTCTGAAATTGGGATGTCTGCTACAACAACATGTGTCGCTTGTGCTGTCTCTACCTAAACTTACTCACTGTTGCTCACTATATTCCAGCCTGGGATGGCTTACCCCAGCTTTCCATCAGTTTACTTCCTCTTGTTTCATAAAATATAATCTCCTCCCAGATCCCTGACAAGTTGACTTCTCTGCTCAAGCCTGCGACCCCTGCCTACCCCTGAGATCAGTTGATAAATCCCTGCTTGTCCAGCCTAGATATAAAACCAAAATGGGTGAAAATGCCTTCTCAGTTTGTGCCCCAAACTATGGAATACCCTTCCACTGAGTCTCAGAAACTCCCTTCTCAAAGCAGCTTCAAACAGGACCTTCGTAAGGCTCTTTATGCTCTGAACCCTGCTCCTGTAGTGTTCCCACCTACCCTTTGCTGGCTTTTCCTAGCTGCCTTTCAGCACCTACCTTTTTCTGCCCTCTAACCTGCCTGGATAACCTTACTACCTCTTACACTTACCTTACTAAATGTCGTATACAAGAAACTGTTAGTTGTTGCACTTATATCAAGAGTCTGTCACTACATATTGTTCTTGCAACTGTACTGTCATTTGCTGAATATTTTGTTATATAGTCCACTCCCGTTTATCCGAACAGCATGGGGACACAACATGTTCGGTTAAATGAGAATTAGTTGAAAAGCCATAGAGTGCATACCCCAACTTATACTGCACAGCATCGCAAACCCCATCACATTATAAACAACGCTCACAACTATTTACTACAGTATTGCAAACTTTATTTATTAATATAGCAGGAATCACTTTAAAAAGTAAATTAAACATCATATTCAGTGAAAAAGTCCTTAATAGTTTTTTGTTTCCTAAGGTCGCATTGCTTTAGTGTGTGACTCTCTGATGCATGCTGCAAGTAGCATTACCTGCTCAGGGTCACAGTCTGTTTGTGACTCTAAGTACAAGATACATTTGTCAAACATTTGGTCTGCCTCGCTGTGAGATGGAACTGCAGGAGGGGTCATCCTCATCATCCTCTTCAAACTCCATTGCAGGATCAGGATCGGGCTGAGTAACCAGGGCAACAATGGCTTCCTCCGTGAGCATTCGTGACCCTGCTCGTTGTCATACAGGTCACCCAGTCACGGATCTCCTGTTCTGTTGGTTGCTCTAGGAGGAGGATGCCAAAGATGACAGTTCAGCAGTCAGTTCTTCTGGTTGCTCTAGTTCTGTCTGAGGTGCATCCAGAATGGCCTTCTTGTTTTTATCCCTGACTTTGTACAGGATTTTACAACACCAGTGGATCGTACTGTGCCCCAAGCTTCTGAGGCCATGTAACAAACATCTTTTATATTTATGCTTTCAGAATGCCACTCAATGGGTGTTCTCATTGTCCTTTGACAGGACAGTTTGCAACAGTTTTTTTGTTATGCACGTTTAAAATTTCAAGCGCACCCTGATCACACAGTTGGAGTTTGGACGTTGTATTGGCTGGAAGAAACATCACCCTGGTTGTGCTGTTCCTCGTCATGACTTTGGAAATGTCAGGATGTGCAGGTGAGTTGCTTAGCAACAAGAGAGATTTAATAGGCAGTCCTTTGTTGCGCAGGTACGATTTCACTTAGGGAACAAACTGCTCCTTGAACCACTGTGTAAAATGTGGCAGTCCATCCATGCATTTCTCTGAGCCTCATACTGGACTGGTAATGATGCTTTATTCAGATGTTTAAAGCATCTTGGCCTCTGGACTTACCAATGAGCATAAGCTTTAATTTCTGACCAGCGCATTAACACAACCGAGAATGGTGACTCAGTCTTTCTGAGTCTTGTATTAGGCATCCACTTCAGAGCCATGTGCGGAGTACAGTCTGGAAGGCATCTCCAAAAGAGACCGATCTCATTGGCATTGAAGATTTATTCAGGTTCTAACCCCTCAGTTTCAATGGTAATCAACAGTGAGTCTATGAAGGGATTGATGTCTTCCTCTGCTGTACTCAGCTCTTTTGAACCTGGTCAACCACCCATACCTCTCAACCTTTTGTCCCCTAAATGTGGAACATTGCCTTTCAAAATGTGGAACAAATGAGCAAAATGTGGAACACTTAATCAAATCTTTACCTAAGAAACTCAGAACACTGTTAAAATGTTTGCATTTGTATTCAGAAAGTCTGTTATTAATTGAATAATACATTTTTGCATCATTTACTATAGATTTTGCTTTAAAATGTTAACACTGAATGTGGGACAAGTCCTCACAATGTGGAACAGGGAGCTTTTGTAGTAAAATGAGGAATGTTCCTCATAATGTGGTACAGTTGAGAGGTATGCAACCACCCTTCACTGGCCACAAATGCTTCCTGGCTGCCCAGCCTTTGGTGAAACTGCAGGGCCTTCTCTTTGAGTAAGAAACCAGAAATGGGAGTCCTTTCTCGCTTTCCTGACAGAACCACGATATAAATGACAGAATCGCCTGGTCATTGTGACAGGACCGCATATTCTTTCTGTCAGCAGCGCTAGCTGCAGTTTCCATTTTAATGAAAAGTCCTCAATTTTGCCTTCGCAGGTTGTATGTTGTTAATGGCATTCTTGCCAACACCATATTCCCTGCAAGGATAACACTTCTCTTGCCATTCTCTAGCCTGTTAAGAATGCTGCATAACATTTTGGCTACACTCGCACCACTTGTAGCGTAACCATTTCAGTCAGCATGCTACAGGCATTGTGACAGATGGACTTAAGTAAGCAGGTGGGAGTAGAAATGATTATTGTCACTGCTGCGCAGTACAGTACTGTATTAATGTAAGCGTTTAACAATTAGCAGGTGATAGATACTGAGTAATGGACCTGGGAATGGAGGCTGGAAATGGGGGACAACGTGTCGGTTCATTAGATAGGGAGGGTTGTGTAACCCCACAAATGGAGGTTCTAAAAGCCTTCCCGGAGCTTGCCTAAGTGCTCCCTGCCTAACTGGCGTTCGCGTAATGCCATTTAAATGTGGGCGCTGTGAATGCTTTTAGAGCCTCTGGTAATGTCTTTAAGAACTGCCTGCTTGCAGGCTTTATTATTTTGCAAGGGGGCTGTGGGTTTACTGCTCCGAATCCCACCGAGCTGCTGTTTGAACTACTCCATTTCTGACGCCGCTAAGGAGCAGAGGGAGCCCTATTGACAGATGTAACTGCTTGTGGGAACATGTAGTGTAACAGTAAGAATGCAGTTTGTTTAACCTGCCTTTATTGCCGCTGGGACTCTGAGTGTTAGGCTCCTCCATTTTGGACCTGGACTTCTGAGATGGGCGAATGGAGAGAAGGGACTTTAAAATGGAGATCGCTTGAGCCAACAGAACTTGGACTCCCACTGGGAGCCTGCCTGAAGGGGCATATATGCAGGTGCTCCTGGGAAGTGTAGTTTGGACCCTGGCACCTTTTTGCACCAATAGAGGCGTATGAGGTGACTGACAGAATAAAGCAGCCAACCAGAGCCCTGTGGAGGAGAGGAAACTGTCCTGCAACTGTCTTGAGGGGCAGAGTCATTGTGATCGCGAAGGGAGAAGGAGCTCTGGCTCCTGCGCTTGTACAAGTCTTCACGTGGAAGCGCATGTGTTAGCCCAAGAAGGCAGGTGACTACATCGCTAGTAGAGCAAGCGGACAAAATCCGTGAGGAGTGCAGGCAGAGGAGGCTGTGCGAATACAGCTATCTACCAGGCTCACACTGTAGAGGACTGGAGAATCTGCTGAATCACGCTTGGTCTGTCAGGACAAGTGAGGCTGTGTTGTTCACCCGGTTTGATCAGTGAAAGTGATTGGAAGTTTGGAGCAGCTGCCTGGTATGGTACCCTCTGTGTTACATATAAATGTGTGGAGCAGCGTCTGGATCTACAGGCCAAGTCCTGCAGTGGTGTGAAAGGGATCTCTCTGCAGGAGTCGTGAGTATTAAATCAGGGTAGCTCCCTGTCAGATGTTCCTTCTGAGGGAAAGATTTGTCTGGCTATTTCAGTGGCTGTATGAATTGTGCCTGCAGGCTCTTACAAATCAAATCTAGGTACCAAATGCTTGTTTCTCATCAGGACCCCAACCAGTTGCACCAAATAGGCTAGCCTTGTAAGGCCTGGGTACCCAAAGACAGTGACTGATAGGTTTTGGCCTGTGCACAGTGCCCTATATAGTAGAAGTGTTAAGCTAATCAACCTGATCTCCCCGTCCTTGTTACTTCCCTTAATAAATTAGATTTGTTGTTACAAGGTATACCATTTGAACTGCATGTTTGTGCTACCCTTTGTGTATGGGTTATTGTATAACTGCATCTTATTTTACAGGGGGTCCCCAGCACCAAGTTGGCCATCCCGACCTGGGGGTAAGTGTAAGTCATAACGATAGTGTGGAATTGCTGGTGGGCCACTAGTGGGAAGGCAGGGTTGCAGTGACCCAGAGGGCTGTGACCAGGTCATATTTGACTGTTCCAACCCTGACCTCTGGATTGAGGCATCCGCATTGGATCCAGGCCCCTCAACCTGTTATTGGCTGAGCAGGCAGGGGTAGTAGCCCTTGGGATAGCGCCACTGAGGGGTTACATTTTGATGCACTGCTGGGATTAGCATCCCTAGAGGCCGAGTAGATGAAATACCCCAACATGGCCAAACTAAAAAGAAAAACTGTGGGGATATCACGATAAGATTAAGTTAGACCCTGTTAAGATGATGGTGCATAAACTGATGGGGTGGGGTGAAGCTGAAGAGTTGGATTCCCAGAAAATTGTGTTACTACTGGATGTACCTCTGGGGATAAAGAACGCTAACCTTGTTTCTGCAGTTGAGCGTGTTAAATGTTTAGGCAAGGTAGAGGTGAAGGCTAATGGCCGACCTACTTGACCAGACCTTGCAGGTGCTGCTTTTATGCAGTATCATTATAGACCCGGAGAGGGTGCCCCCAGTGATTTACCTGGAAGGTGCTCAAAAGGGCTGGAGGTCATTCATGTCCAGAGTGGTTCAATCACCCCAGGGGGTCTCCTAGACCAATAGCTTCAAAGATAAATGCTTAAACTGTTAGCTGCAGAAGAGAGGACCACTCAGGAATTACTACAGGTGTTAGACCTTTCCAGTGATCCCACCCCGGTACATCTCCTGGGTCCTCCAATAGTTCCATCCTGGCTTCACCACCCATGTTGTCCCCCCATACAGCTAGACTCCTATCAGAGATTGAAACTTTTTCTGGTACTGTGCCTGTGCCCTCAGGAGAAGATGATTTGGAGACTTGGATGGACTATGCTACCCCTTTAGTCCAAGAGTGGCAGTGCTCTGAGGGGAGAAATGAAAGAGACTGATGGAGAGCCCGAGGCCCAGCTTTGAAGCCATTCATTCTTGTGGGCTACTAGCCCCAAGCCACTGCAGTAGATTACCTTTCTGCCTTAGAGGGGTGTTTGGGAGTACAGAAACTGGGGAAGACTTGTTGTGGAAGTTCAAGTCGGCTAAACAGTGGAGGAATGAGAAACTGTCAGCCTTTGTTACCCGAATGGAAAGAGCACTGCAAAAAGCTTATCAAAAGGGGGTAACTGCCCTGCGTTAAATCAGGTCCGCTAGATCATGTCTTGAAATCTGCCAGGTTTTCCAGTGTGATATTGTTGAGCTCAAACTACATGACCGACGGGCTGCCTCCCAGTACTGCCAATTTATGAGAGAGATTCGAGAAGTTGAGACTGATGAAGAGGGTGGGAACCCTATGTGAGGGTCGTGAATCTATGCCAGGCCTCTGAGCCCAGTGAACCAGATGAGACCCACCCCGAGGGATTGAACCAGGGACCTGATGCATTTCCTGTGCCCCCAGAGGCCCAGGGTGGAGTGGGGTGCATGCTGTTTCTCTGATCCCCGGGTGGAGAGTAATTTGAAGGCTGAGATTAGAGAGTTATTGGAAATGGTGAGAGAAGTGAAACAAACTGCTGCCAACCCCTCCAAATTTGGGGAACCTGAGTTATCTAGAAACAAACGACCTAGTCAAGAGGAGCCCTCCAGAACACCTGACACCTCCCAGCAGGAGAGATATCTCCTCCCTACAAAGACCCCGAGATACTAAGTTCTGCTACCACTGTGGGAGGATGGACACTTTCAGACTGAGTGCGGTTACCAGACAACTTAAGGAGGGTCAACAGCAAGCTAGTAGCCTGGCATTGCAGCGATGCCAGACCTCAGGGAGGGCCTTCTCGGAAGAGTTTTGTTACCCGGCCAATGCCCAAGCAAACTCCAAAACCATGCCCCTGAATGGTCTGATGTGGTGGGTCCCTCAGTGGAGACCATCGTGAGAGTGAAAGGAGTACCCACCCAGGCTGTGTTGGACAGTGGTTCTCAAGTGACCATTATGTTTCAGGACTGGTATCGGAAGCACTTGCTTGAAGTGCCTCTGCAGCCTTTGGATGGACTACATGTTTGGGGACTGAGTGATAAGGCTCACCCTTATTCTGGGTATATCCAGATCTGGTTATCTTTTCCTACTTCTGTGGCTGGGGTGGCCGAACAAGTGGAGACCTTGGCATTAGTGTGTCCCCCACTGGACTGTATGATGGGGTGCCCTTGTTAATGGGAACCAATGCTCATATGTTTGGTCGTTTAGCGCAGCTGTGCTCTGAAAACAGAGGTCCAGGACTGGGTGAGCTCTCAGAATTCCAGCATTGATTCAGAAGGCCTATGAGACCCAGAGAAAGGCCAGCCAGGCGAACTCAAGTCCCGCTGGGTATTGTCTGGAAGAAGGATCCAGAGGCTTTGCTGCTAGTCCCAAATGTCCAGTGTGTTCTACAAGGAGAGGTCCGGTTTAAAAAGGATGTTAAGAATAAAATATTGATGCTGGATGCACCAGGCGTGGAAAATTGCAGAGGGGTTGCTGGTCAAACCCAGCATTTTGCCTGCTACAGCCCATGCTTTTGCCATAAGAGTAATGGTTCAAGTACAATGTATCTGATCGAGAGATTCAAGTGAAGCGAGGTTGCACTCTGGCCACAGTGCACTGTGTGGATACTGCTGTTCTGCCCAGCAACAAGATTTCCAGGAGGAGTGACTGAGTGACCCCTGATCTGTTTGATTTCGTGACTCCCACTGCCAGCAGAATGGAAGAAAAGGATTAGTGAAAGGCTTGCTCAGAGGGACCAAGTGTTTTCCTTGAAGGAGTGGGATGTAAGATGTGTGCAAGGAGCTGAGCACCACATTCGCCACAGGATGAGTGACCCTTCCATGAGCGATCTCGACACCTGGCCCCTGCTGATATAGATGATGTGAGATGACACCTGCAGGAGATGCTTGCAGCTGGGTGATACAAGAATCCAGAAACCCCTATGCTTCACCTATTGTAGTAGTAAAGAAGAATGGAGCTGTCCGGATGTGTGTGGATTACTGTACTTTAAACAGGCGAACTATACCAGTCAAGTATACCATGCCATGCATCCAGGATGCCTTGGATTGCCTAAATGGTAGCAAATGGTTCTCAGTGTTAGACCTTCACCATGGGTACTAACGGATCCTGATAGCTCGGAGGATCGCGAAAAGACTGCTTTCATTGCCCACTGGGTTTTATGAGTTTATGAGGATGCCTCAGGGATTTCAGGCACCCTGCTACTTTCCAGTGCTTGATGGAGCGTGCTGTGGGGATATGAACTTACTCGAGTGTTTAGTCTACCTGGATGATGTCATAGTGTTTGGCAGCTCCTTGGAGGAACATGAAAGCAGGTTGTTCAAAGTCCTGGATCGACTGCAAGATTTTGGTCTCAAATTGTCTATAGATAAGTGTCAGTTCTTTCAAACATCCGTGAAATATGTGGGGCACATAGTATCCACTGAGGGCATAGAGATTGACCCCAGTAAAGTGGAAGCTTTGACTACCTGGCCTCAGCCAAAGAATTTGAAAGAGCTGCAAAGGTTCCTGGGGTTTTGTGGTTATTATAGATGGTTTATCAAAGACTATTCTCGAGTGATCCACCTCTCCTCAACCTTACTCAAGGGTATCCTCCAACCCACAAAAAGTACAAGAAAGCTGTGCCCTCTGAGACTGAGAAAAATATTTCCATCCAAATGATGTGTTTGGATCCTGCTGAACTGCTGATTGTGAGGTAGCTTTCCATGATATTATATATCAACTTACCCATGCCCCAGTGCTGGCCTGTGCTGACCCTGCTAGGCCATACATTCTTCATACTGACGCCAGTCTACAAGGATTGAGGCCATGTTATATCAAGAGCACACAAATGGTCTAAGACCCGAGCATTTGCCAGCAGGAGCCTAGCTCCTTCAGAAAAGAACTATCCAGTGCAAGCTAGAGTTCCTGGCCTTGAAGTGGGCCATTGTTGATCAATTTCATGACTACTTGTATGGTGCTAAGATATTGGTGAAGACTGATATCAATCTCTAACCTATGTACAGAACTCAGCTAAGTTGGGTGCCACTGGCATAGGTGGCTTTCTGCATTGTCTACCTCGACTATGCTGTTGAATACAGAGCAAGCCTGAACCACATAGACGCTGATGCTCTCTCCGAGGCCTGTGTCCCGAGACAACTGGGTCAGGTTGTCCGAACTCTGCCATTAGAGCACTTTGCCAAAAATTTGACAAGGAGGAACAGGTATCTCCTGACACTGTGGATTGCATGGTGGACTGTCTGGGGCCCTCTGAGAACTGGCAAGCTTTAAACTAGCCAAGGGGAAGGTGCTGATAAGAGGCAGGAAATTTCAAGCCTACCCCCACAAAACATGGCAGGTAGTAAGGTAAACACTGAGGTACAGAGCTCAACACAGGGCAGGACAGGGGTAAATGGAAAACAGACAAGTGCAATAAGAGCAGGGATGGGGAAAAGGATAAAGCCAACATTAAATGGAGGGCAATGAGTACCAATGCTCGTAGTCTGGGAAACAAGTTTCTGAGCTAGTAGCCCTGATGGAAGATGAACAATTGGATATTGTGGCAGTCACGGAAACATGGTACACAGAGAACCATGACTAGGATGTCAACATACCGGGTACACAATCTACAGAAGGGACAGGGAAGATAAAGAGGAGGTGGAGTAGCTCTGTACATAAAGGAAGGGATCAAAGCTACAGAACTAAAAAGTAAAGGGGAGGACAAGAGGCACTCTGGGTCACCTTGGAGACAGGGAATGGCATCACAGTCCGTGACAGGGGTTGTATACAGACCCCATCCCAAGGGAGGAAATGGACAAGAAAATGATAGAGGACATTCTCAAAATGGCTGAAAAAGGGAGATACCGTTGATGGGGACCTGAATATGCCATTTGTTAACTGGATGACATGTACTGCAGCCACATTCAAGAGCAGGGTCATTTTGATGCCCTGCAGGAGCAGGTCTTAGACAGTTAGTGTTGGAACCCACTTGGGAGGGAGCAATATTAGACCTGGTACTCTCAAATGGAGAGAGGATCACAAATTTAGAAGTCAGTAGACATCTGGGAACAAGCGACCACTGCACAGTGTGCTTCACAATGAGCACAACCATGGAGATAAGCCATACAAAACAAGGATACTGGATTTTAGAAGGGCTGACTTTGGCAAAATGGGTGAATACCTGAAGAATGCACTAGCAAATGGCCAAAAGGAGGGTGGAAGAACAATGGAGAAAAATCAAAACTGCCATCATAGAGGCAAAAGCCTTTGTGTGAAACAAATAAAGAAAACAAAGAGGAGTAAACAACCACTGTGGTTCTCAAAAGAGGTGGCAGGAAGGTTAAGGAGAAAAGGCTGCATTCAAAAAGTATAAGGAATCACAGAAGGAGCACGGCAGGAACTGTATCAATTAAAGCAGAAAGAAGTGGGAAGGCAGTCAGAATAGCAAAGGCCCAAACCGAGGACAAAATAGCCAAGTCAGTTAAGAAGGGGATAAAACCTTTTATAGGTACATTAGGGAGCATAGAAAGGTTAAGGGAGGGATAGGAAGATTAATAAAGGAGAGGGAGGTGGGCAGAGGAGACATTGAAAAGGCAGAGATATTGAATGAATACTTTTGCTCAGTATTCACAAAAGAAGATGAGGAGAAGTTACCTAAACCAGACAATAGAAGCACTCTGGGTGGGGGGTTGACACCAGTCCATTCACAGAAGAAAGAGTCCTGAAAGAACTCCTAAAACTCAAGGTGGGCAAAGCAATGGGGCCTGATGGGATTCACCCCAGAATCCTAAAAGAACTAAAGGAGGACCTAGTGACACCACTGACCACGCTTTTAGCAAATCATGGCAGGATGGGGTGGTACCTGAGGACTGGATGACAGCAGATGTGATTCCCTTCACAAAAGTGGGAGCAAGGCAGAAGCAGGAAACTACAGACCTGTAAGTTTGACCTCAGTGGTAGGGAAAATGATGGAATCACTTCTGAAAGAAAGAATTGTTGAGTACCTAGAGGCCAGCGGGCACAGGACCCAAAGCAGCATGGATTTACAGCAGGAAGGTCATGTCGGACAAATCTAATTGATTTCTTTGAGTGGGTGACCAAAGTAATAGACAAAGGAGGGGCTGTGGATATGGCCTACCTAGACTTTAGCAAGGCATTTGACACAGTCCCGCACAAAGATTAATAATCAAGCTAGCCAGCCTGGGAGTGGGTCCCAGGGTGGTAGCCTGGGTAGCAAACTGGCTGCACAATAGGACACAGAAGGTAATAGTGAATGGAACTCATTCTGAAGAAATGGGAGTTACTAGTGGAGTACCTCAGGGCTCAGTACTGGGTCCAGTCCTCTTTAACATCTTTATAGGTGACATTGCAGAGGGTCTGAGGGAAAGGTATGCCTCTTTACAGATGACACAAAGATCTGTAACAGAGTTGATACACAAGAGGGTAGAAAAGATGACAAGGGACTTGGCAAGGTTGGAGGAATGGTCAGACATATGGCAATTTAGATTCAATGCAAAGAAGTGCAAAGTAATGCACCTGGGAAACAAAACCCAGGAGAAGAGTACATATAGCAGGGAGGTACTAACAACAACAAAAATGGAAAGGGACCTGGGGTAGTCATATCAGTTGACCTAAAGGTGGGCAAGCAATGTGAAAAGTTGGTAAGGAGAGCCAGGGGATACTGGGATGCATAGGAAGGGCATCACAAGTAGAAAAGGGAAGTGGTTATCCTCTATACAGACAGTTGGTGAGACCCCATCTGAGTACTGTGTGCAGTTTTGGAGACCTCATCTATGCAAGGACATAGACAGGATGGAAGCAGTCCAGAGGAGGGCAACTAAAATGGTGCAGGGTCTGCAGCAGAAACCATATGAAGAGAGACTGAGAGAGCTTAATATGTATACTCTTGATGAAAGGAGGGACAGTGGGGACATGATAGAAACTTTAAGCACCTCAAGGAATCCACAAAGTCCAGGAGGTAGCATCTTTCAGAAAAAGAGACGTGTAAGAACAAGGGGCACAATTTAAAGATAGAGGGGGATGGCTCAGGGGTAATGTGAGGAAATTTTTTTTCACGGAGAGAGTGGTGGATACATGGAACTGCCTTCCTGAGGAGGTCATTGGGTCTAAAACAGTGGAGGAATTCAAACATGCATGGGACAGACATAAGGCAATTATAGTGGGAGGGATGCAGGAAGTAGGCTGTTGGTTAACTAGAATCTGCAGCTTATCCAGTAGGTAGGAAATGGGCAGACTGGGTGGGCCATGGTCCTTATATGCCATCAAGGTCTATGTTTCTATGTTTCTATGTATACCTGCAGTTTACTGTCATTTCTCAACATTAGACACTAGTGCGTTGCCCTGTTCAATAATGATAGTCTCTGGCTGGCCCAATCCTGGGACCCCATGATAAAAACTGCTCTGGAGGCTCTGCACATGGGGAGGGATGTCAAAACTATGCTCCACTAACTTGAGAACTGCCCTGTTATACAAAGAAGGTCCCAAGTTGAAACTGATTAATAGACTATTATACAGAGAGACAGTAGTAAAGAGGGCGAGTAAACAAACAACAACTGGTGCTGCCCTGCTTTTAGAGAACTGGTGTTAAGGTCCCTACACAATCACATGGGGCACCTCGGCATAGACAGAACCCTTGACTTGGTGAGGTCCGGTTTTATTGGCCCAAAATGGGTGTGGATGTGAACAACATATCAGGACTTGTAGCTGATGTTTACAAAGAAAGACCTTGCCTCAGAGGGCTGCCCCTGGTTAACATCACTACTAGTGCCCCCATGGAATTGGTCTGCATTGATTTCCTGAGTCTAGAAACAGATCAGAGAAACATCAGCAAATATATTGGTAGTTACTGTTTACTTCACCCGGCATGCACAAGCTTTCCCACTAAAGACCAGAAAGCAACCACGGTGGCTAAAGTACTTGTTAAGAATTTCTTTGTCCACTATGGGGCCCCTCAAAGAATCCATTCCATCAGGAGAGGATTTTGAGAGCCGCTTGATTAAAGACATGCTATCCTTGTGGGGGAGTATGAAAGTCGAGAACTACTCCTTATCATCCCCAGGGAGATCCTCAGCCTGAAAGGTTTAACCGACGTTGCTTGATATGTTGGGCACCCTGCACCCTAAAGATAAGCCTAGATGGAGCCAGCAGATTAGCACTCTAGTACACGCTTAGAACTACACCAAAAGTGATGCCACTGGATTTTCCTGTATCGACTGATTTTTGGGAGAGAGGCTAGACTGCCAGTAGATGTCTGTTTCGGAGTTTCTCCTGATGGGGTTCAAGCAGCTAATCATCTACAATATGTGCAGAAGCTGAAGGCCCAACTAAACCATGCCTACCAATTAGCCAGACCATGGCTGCAAAATGAAATTTAGCCAATAAAGAAAGGTATGACAAAAAGTGAAAGCAATGGAGCTTAGAGAAGGGAAGAGTGCTACTGAGGAATCTGGGACTGCATGGTAAGCATAAGATTGCTGACAGATGCTAGTATTGCCCTCTGAGTATGGTACCCATGTTACCCCTCTTTCCAGGTGTCATGGGCAGGAAGTAATGATCTGATTTAAAAGGGAAAAGGTTGTCTGTATGTGTAATATTGTATAACCAATAGTAAACTGTGGAATGCAGTACTGTATGTAACAAAAGGTTTGATGTGCTGTCAGTTTTAACTGTTTTGCTTCAAAGTGATTTAAGGGGTAACTACTTGACTTGAGACACCAAGTTCTTCCAGGCCAGGAAGGTGTAACTCCCCACAAATGGGGGTTCCAGCCTTCCCGAGCTTGCCTATGCTCCTGCCTAACCGGCGCTCGCGTAATGCCGCTTAAATGTTGTCGCTGTGAGTGCTTTTAGAGCCTCTGTAATGTCTCTTTAAGAACTGCCTGCTTGCAGGCTTTATTAGTTGCAATGGGGGACTGTGGGCTTACTGCTGGATCTCACTCGAGCTGCTGTTTGAATCGCTCCGTTTCTGATGTCGCTAAACGAGCAGAGGAAGCCCTGTTGGCAGATGTAACTGCTTGCTATGGGACATATGTAGCATAACAGTAAGAATGCAGTTTGTTTAACCTGCCTTTATTGCAGCTGGGACTCTTGAGTGTTGTGCCTCCATTTTGGACCTGGACTTCTGAGATGGGCCAGTTGGAGAGGGACTTTAAAATGGAGATCGCTGAGCCACAGAACTTGGACTCCCACTAGAGCCTGCCTGAAGGGGCATATGGCAGGTGCTCCTGGGAGGTGTAGTTTGGACTCTGGCACCTTTTTGCACCAATAGAGGGCGATGAGGTGACTGACAAAGTAAAGCAGCCAACCGGAGCCCTGTGGAGTGGGAGGAAACTGTCCTGCAACTGTCCTGGAGGGCAGAGTCATTGGTGATTGTGAAGGAGAAGGAGCTCTGGCTCCTGCGCTTGTAAGTCTTCATGCATGAAGCGCATGTGTTAGGCCGAGAAGGCGGGTGGCTACATCATCAGTAGAGCAAGCGGAAAAGATCCGTGAGAAGTGCAGGCAGAGGAGGCATGCGAATACAGCTACCTACCAGGCTCACCCTGTAGAGGACTGGAGAATCTGCTGAATCGCCTCGTCTGTCTGTCAGGACAAGTGAGGCTGCATTGTTCACCGGTTTGATCAGTGAAAGTGATCGGGAGTTTGGAACAGCTGCCTGGTATGCTACCCTTTGTGTTACATATAAATGTGAGGAGCAGCGCCTGGATCACAGGCCAAGTCCTGCAGTGGTGTGAGAGGATCTCTCTGCAGGAGTCGTGAGTACTAAATCAGGGTAGCTCCCTGTCAGATGTTCCTTCTGAGGAAAGATTTGTCTGGCTGTTTCAGTGGCTGCATGAATTGTACCTGCGGATCTTACAATTCAAATCTAGGTACCAAATGCTTGTTTTCTCATGAGGGCCCCAACCAGTTGCACCAAATAGGCTAGCCTTGTAAGGCCTGGGTACCCAAAGACAGTGACTGATAGGTTTGGCCTGTGCACAGTGCCCTATAGTAGAAGTGTTAAGCTAATCAACCTGATCTCCCTGTCTCTTGTTACTTCCCCTTAATAAATTAGATTTGTTGTTACAAGGTATACCATTTGAACTGCATGTTTGTGCTACCCTTTTGTGTATGGGTTATTGTATAACTGCATCTTATTTTACAGGGGTCCCCAGCACCAAGTTGGCCATCCCGACCTGGGGGTGATGTGAAAGTCATAACGATAGTGTGGGGTGCCGGTGGGCCACATAGTGGGAAGGAAGGGGGTTGCAGTGACCCAGAGGGTTTGTGACCAGGTCGATTTGACTGTTCCAACTCCGACCTCTGGGTGGAGGCACCGTCATTGGATCCAGGCCCCTCAACCTGTTATTGGCTGAACAGGCAGGTAGTAGCCCTGGGATAGCGCCACCGAGGGGTTACAGTTGGATTACAGGGGTCGGATAAACGGGAGTGGACTGTAGTTGTACTGTGACTGTTCAAGACTGTTCCTGTACAGAACCATGTTCACTTGACTATTCTTTGTATATACTTTTGTCTACCTGCCTCTGTTGTAATCTCCCGGTCGCACCTGAAAATAAGCAGCCATGCTTCTAGTGTACCTACCCGGTCAACAAAACTAAATAAATGAATGAATAAAATATAATACAAGACCAAGATCATACTAGGATTTGATTGGTAGTAACAATTCAGTCGTCACTGAAGAAGGATTTTTCTGAAACGTAGAACACAAAATACACTATAGCGATCTACTAATATCAAATAAAAGAAAGATTGTTTATAATTTAATATGGTGCATTGGCTCATGATATTCCAATCTGCTTGTGATGGAAACAAATGCCACGTTGTTTCAGGTCAGAGATAGTGTTCTAACAGAGAGCTTTGTAATAAGAGGGAACTTTAAAATGCACTGTTTGAAAAAGAGCCTTAACCCTTCACTATATGTTATGACAGACAGCTTAGTATATGAAATAGAGGGAGCTTGTTTGAAATGTCCTATTTGAAAGGAACATAACTGTTTTGGGTGATGGCAGATGTGGCTTTCAGGAAGAAATAATTTACATTGATTCATGACTTTGGAATTAGTCCCATCTCGTACTTATCTACAGAAAATGTCACGCTGGAGTGCTTGGACTTTTTGTTTTTCTTTAGACATTATTAAAAACCTTATTGATAGCAGGTAAGAAGAAGAAATAATAATTGTATGGTCTTAAAACTTAATACAAACTTATGCTAGCACATTCTATATTAACCAAAGGGAGTATTTTAGGTTGAATCATAGTTGAGCTAACTCAGTTATTATACCATATGGAAAAATATATATTTTCCATATATGGCCAAAGATGCATTTAAATGTACAGAAACTGGCCCTTTTATATATTTTAAATCTATGAAATAGTAGGAAAATATAAGTTGTATATATGATATGTGAATGGGTAACATATGGAAAATGCATTCTTAATGTAAACCTTAGTTTCATGTATGGTCCATATATTTATTTATTTATTTAAAATTGATGACTGAAAGGCACACTGAGCCGAGGCTCGCTTTCCAGGTGCACTCTAGGTACAGAGTGTACAGGGAAGAGAAAAGAGTAACACATGGTGAAGAATACAAACAGTATGTACAAACATTTTCAAAGAGTACATTACATTATAATAATATACAATTAATCAATGTGCAGAGTAAATGAACGAAATGAGGCAAGATTACTGTAGGTGGCTAGGGTAAGTAAGTAGAGACTGTGAGGGGCCTCTGCCATGCTGGGTCCATTGGAGCATTTAGGACAGTGCGGGGTGGGTAGGAGCCAAGGAGATGTGTAAAGGCAGAACAAAAGGGCCAGGTAGAAGGTTGAGGGAAGGTTATTCCAGAGAAGGATGAGACGGTATGAAAAGGCAGTTTGGCAGGTAAGAATGTGAGTTTGGGGCATGTGGAAGGTGCATGGGTCCCTGTGGTGAAGAGGGTAGTTTAGGAGGTGGCTGGGGTAAGGCATGAAGTGAGGTTGGGGGGGAACCAAGCCAATATTTTGCTATGAAGGAGGTGCTGTGGATGTTTCTCCTGTGGGGGAGCAGAGCCAGGGAGAGTGGAGTGTAGAGTAGGCAGTGGTGAGTGAGTTGGGGGGCAGTGGCGAAGTAGCAGAAAGAGTTGAGCGATGTGTCAAGTCTGGAGAGAGGAGGTTGAGGCCGTCTCCATAGGCAATGTTGGCATAGTCTATAACAGGCAAGATTATTTTATGTACAAGTTCGCATCGGGTAGGGATAGGTAGGCTGGTTTTGTGGGTGATAGAGGATGGCGAGTTTGGGCCTGAGTTCAAGTTCAAGTTTATTGCAGGAAACTCCATTGAGCAAGCTCATTCACAAGGAGGTCCTGTGACATAAACACTTAAAGTACAAAACACAGATAGGTAATAACAGTATATATACTGAAATGCACGTACATGCAGTTTAGTGCAGATTACCTCAACGTGAGTGTGAAGTTGAGATGGTTGTCCAGCCATACTCCCAGGTACTTGAAAGCAGGGACTAGCTCCAGAGGTGAGCCATCCAGGTGGTGATCGCTGGGGGCTGGAGGGTAGAAAGCTCTGCCTGGAACCAAAGACCATGGTGACAGTTTTTAGCATTGAGTGTAATCAGGTTCTCAAGGAACCAGTACTGGACTCTGCTGAAGTAATTTTGAGAATGGGAGGTCACTGTCAAAGGAGCGCCCGAGGCAAAGATGATAGTGTCATCTGCATATAGATGCACATTGGAGGCAAGGCAGGCAGAGGGAAGGTCATTTATGAAGAGAAAGAAGTGGAAGAGGCCAAGTATAGAGCGTTGGGGACTCCTGATAAGATAGGAGGAGAGGAGGCGTGTCACCTATTTGGACTGATTGTTGTCTGTTATGTAGGTACAAGTGGAACCAGGCAATGGCAGGTTGGGCGATGCTAGAAGAACTAAGTTTGCAGAGTAGCAGCAGGTGGGAGACAGAGTCGAGGCTTTAGCCAGGTCTATGAAAATGGCAGCTGTGGTTTGGCTTTTGTCCATGGCAGAGAGAATGGAGTCAGTTATACATAGAAGGGTGGTGACGGTGGAGTGGTGTTTTTGAATCTTGACTATACAGGTGAGAGGGAGCTGTTGGAAGAGAGAAAGTCTGACAGTTAAGACAGTATGAGGATTCCTGGACTTTGGCAAGGGAGGAGGAGCGAGATGGGCCTGTAATTTCCCAGTAGGGAGGGATCACCACCTTTGTGCAGAGGGATGATTTTGGCCAATTCCAGGCTTTGGGGACAGTGGCTGTGGATAGAGAGAGGTTCAGTATGTGAGTCAAAGGAGCAACAATAGTGGTGGCAGAGATACGGAGCAGTTTACGGTGAATACAGTCGGGGCTGGATTTGGACGATGTTAGGAGGAGAGTGCATTGTATACTTCCAGTGGTGTGGAGTGGTGGAAAGAGGAAGCTGGAGGAGGGGAGGATGGTTGGGCTGAGTAGGGAGGGAGGGAGAGTCTGGGAGGGCACAGGAGATGAAGAACTTATTAAAGAACTCAGCCACGGAGGCAAGGTCTGAGATGGTACTGCCGTCTATATTAAGGGCCAGACATGCCTGTTTAGTGGGGGTGGGGGTCAAGACGGAGTTGATCCACTTCCAGAGGGATGCATGGGTTTTTGGTTCTGAGTGAATTGTGCTTTAAAGTAAGAAGATTTAGATTGGTTGAATGGCCTTAGTGCATTTATTTCTAAGATGATTTTCCATATGGTAGCCGGTATTGAGCGACCGTGATTGAGCACTTTCAAAAGGGCAACTCAATCATCGCATTTTACACAGGGCTATTGGGAAGGGAGGGCAACCAGATGGGGGTCAGGAAATATGTAGCAGGATGTCGCTATGTGTACATGCTCACGCAGAGGGACATGCCATGTGATGGGTGGAGGGATGGAGGGTTTGTGGGGTGTAATGCGGTGGTAGGTTACCGAGCTGGCCATGTAGCATGGTGGGTTAGTGGCAGGTTAGGGTTGGAAGGGTGGCGGGTTCAGTTTCGGGCACCTGCTCACTTTTTGCACCAGTTGGGAATTTTTTTCCCTTTGTTTTGCATCCTCCGACATGCACCCTCCTGGAGTTAAAAACTTTAGTAGGGGGGCGCAGCCCCTCATAAAAAGTAAAACACAAGTGTCCAGCACCTTTGCTTTGCACCATGAGTCTACATTTCCAAAATTCATTTTCGGTGATGTAGACCGCCCAAACGCGATCGTTGTTATGCAATCGCTATGATATGGAACCATCCACGCTTGTCTTGTATATACACCATTAATTTTCCTGCTATTTCATTTATTTTAAATATATAAAAGGCCAATTTTATGTATTTAAAATAATTAAAATAGGAAAATATATGGTGCTATATAAGACAGCATGGTTGGTTCCATGTGACAATGGCGATCGCTGTTACGTGGTCACCATTATCACATGGAACCATCCATGCTTGTCTGGTATATATCATATATTTTCCTACTATTCCATTTATTTTAAATATATAAAAAGGGGCCACTTTTATATATTTAAGTGCATCTTTAGGCGTATATGGAAAATATGTATTTTATTCCTCATGGGATGCACATTATTAATTATATCTTATATAATATTGGAGACCTTGACAAGCCTCCCATTATTGAAATGGGGATGGTGCTGGCCTGTCCAACTGTATTTAGACTATTCAAGCTGAGACTTGGTGGAACTGACCAGCGGAACTAAAGGCTTGCTGGGAAACTTGTAGGGATATTGTGGCGGGGTGACATTTTGTGTGGTTAGAGCACATGACTGTAAGCATAGGGAAGGAGAGAGCAGGGATTGTGGGGTGGAAGAGGCATTGTATGTGTGTGTGTGTTTGTGTCTGTCTGTCTTTCTGCAAGTGTACAGCAAACTGACCATAGACTGGTGATTAAAACAGATCCAAGGCTGGCTTTAGAGTTTGTTTTTTTTGGGGCAGGCAAGATAAGACATGCGGCTCTTGCCCAACCCAAACTCACTTAATCTTTTCCTGTGTTTAGAATGCACATTTTATTTGCAATACAACCAGTTACATATTTGTGTTTTTTTCAGAGGCAGTAGCAATGTTAGTCTCTGTCCTCATTGCCCATCCAGTCCATCAGTCTCTGATTGACTGGGATATACCTTATTAAGTAATTTTATGATGTTAAGACACCACGAGAGAAGACTGTACACCGGCATGGGTAAACTGGATATGTGAATGTTATTTTCACAACAGGAACATATAAACAGCTACCAATCTGCATACATTGCCTGTCCTCTTTTCCTTTAATAGTTTGTCTCATAACATTCCATTTCTGTTATGTATAGTACCTAATTGCATAATTCACTGTGTGCAGGAAGAGACTTTGTCTTGTTCTGAAATCTGTTTCAGTATAAAGGAAAGGACCAGTTCAAAGGACGTAGACCATGTATTCTATCTTCAAAGAGTACACAATAATTTTTTTTGCATTCTTGGAAAGAAGAATACCTCATTCTGGCTTGTAATGGCATCAACCAGAAGAGTAGCTGTCTGGTTGTTAAATGATATAATTTTAGACTTTTGGATTAATTTAACAATAAACTTTGAAATATAGGTGTCATCTTTGAAATAGCTGCCAATATCTTCCAAGAATTCAGTCTGTTGGGTTTCACGAGATATGCTACTACATTGTTTTTATTGTGAACCTAAAATACAAGACATACAGTATGCAGTAGAAATACAGTGGTGCTATAGAAAAGTTGTTCGGCACCCATTATTTTATGTGGCAGTTGTGGCGGTGTGCCATGTGATGTGTGGTGTGGTACTCAGCATGCTTTGGCCCTGTGGTATGTAGCAGCTCAGAGTTCAATTAGTGAAATGTGGTTTCAGTATCAGCATGGAAAATGCCCCAGGTGGCACTATTCCACATGGTTTCCTGCAAATTTCTGTTTCTCCAGCAGGTGTCTCAGGAATTCATAGTTGGTTGGTCAGAGCCAGGCTGTTGTGACTTTTGCCTTTGTAATGCATGCAGGATTATGCGGCGAGTCTGAGGTTTTCAATTGAACTGTTCCAACTGTCCTACTTCATAAAAAGAAGAGCTTCTGTGGTAGAAAAAGTGGTCTTAGTTGGTAGCTGTCTTTTGTTTTAGTGTATCTGGAACAGACAGGCTGATGAACTCCAGACTGGAACACCTTGTGGTGGCATCAAAAATCAAAGCGAAAAAATATACAAAATTCAAGCAAAATAAGAGTAAGTATTTTGTTGGACTTGGTTAGCAAGAAGTAAAAATACTGTATAAATTAACACAGCACCCAGGTACATTCAGGATAACAACTACTGTATTCCAGGCACTGACAAGTATCATACAGAGAAAACTGATCCCTGCTTGCTACGCAATGGATTAAAAGCGTCTAAATTTTTGTCGCCTCAGTCTGATCTTTTATATTTCTATTTCATTTAGTTCCTCTGATTCTTGGCTTGTTCTCTATTTCTCCTTAGTGGATAGTGTTTTAGCACTGCTCTGGTAGGTGGTCTAGGACCTTGCATGGGGGGGATGAGGGTATGCATGTCTCACTAAATCTTTTAGGCTGATACATATTTTTTAATTTTAGTCTTTGGTAACCGGGTAAGGCCCACTAGGCACAAGTGCCTGTTTTCAGGGGTGACCTGGGAGCACTGGGCAGTTGAATGATTTGCTCAGAGTCACACAGTATGCAAGTGGAGGTTGTGAGAATCAAACTCAGGCTGGTCTGCTGGATGTATCAAGCTCGTTCATATCTCATTCCTCTAACCTCTAGGCTATACTGCCAGCCCAGTAATGTCCACCTCACAACATTTTAAGCAGCCCTGTCAGTGTCTGTATTTGGAATTGCCGAGCATTGTCTGGTCAGTCCATGAATCCTCCTGGATGTTCCTTGTCTGACTTAAGTTTCACCGACAGGTCTGTCTTTACTGAAATGGTCAACAGATGTTTACCATGCTACAACATTTTTTATGAACAGCTAAAACAAAATTCATTAGGGTTTCTTGTTAAGAAGCTCAGTTAATAGTGGTTGATTCACTTCTGAGCCGTTTTAGACCAGATGCTACTGGATTGTAAACTTAGTTTTAAACTGATTTTTATTCAACTCGATTCCGTCCTGATGAGAATGTGTGTACTGTATGTGTGTGTTGGGGTTGGGGCATCACATACTGTACATATTTAGTTCCCAGAGCAACAGACAGGCTGACAAAACCCTGACTGGAATACATTTTCAACAGGAGGTCTGTAAATACTGGGAACTGCTGGCGCTGCCCCACTCTTACCTCCACCCCACTGACAACACTGTCTCACCCCCACCCCTACCAAAAACAATGTTTTGTGGTGGCCCATGGCATCAAAAATCAGAGCAAAAAAATATATAAAAAGTCAAGCAGAATAAAATGGAGTAAATATTTTGTTTGTCTCGTTAGCATGAAAAGTTCTGTATAAATCAACATGACACCCAGGTGCATTCAGGATAACAAGTACTGTATTCCAGGCACTGACAACAGGTATCAATACAGAAAAACCTGGCACCTTATTCCAACATTAGCTTCCTCGATCCCTGTGCAATGGAAACATCAAAAGGTCTAAAGGCAATTGTAGTATTGCAGTTAAAAACGTTTTTTCTCTATATGGTACTGTATATGCTTCCACCATCTAGACTGGAATATTGCTGCATGTGTTATGGCTGATATAATCAATACCTGCAGGGAGCCAGCTGCATGAATTATTTGCAATTATTTATACAGTAGTGTGTCTGCATTTCAATGTCTTGAACTAACTTTACATTTTGGCTTTTTCTGCTCTTGATTTTCTGAGGGTCCTATTTCAGCTTCTTATAATAGCCTTTGAATGACTAAATTGCAGTATTGTGTAAGTCACATTGTTGCTTTTGAAAATCCGATCTAAAGTGTTCTGTTTTGGCAAGGATTCATGCACTGGACTGGAATCATTTATTTTGATAATGATCATAGGACAGGGTGGGCACTAATGTTGGATTACTACACATACATACATACATACACACACACACACACACACACGCACACACAAAGGATATAGAGAGCACAAGCAGAATCTACAGATGAGGAGCTCTGGTCCAGCACACACACACACACACGAAGGATATAGAGAGGACAAGCAGAATCTACAGGTGAGGGGCTCTGACCATAGGGACACATGAGGGACAATGTATGTGACAAGGCACAGATATGGCGGGTTGCCATAAGGGTGTCAGAAAATAAGATTCATTTTAACATCATGCTGGTACTTTAAAATTATGTAACTAGTTATGAATTACAGTTTATCATATGGTGCTGTACAGTCTTTCCCAATCCTGACAGCAGACATTAAGTGGAATTTCAACCTCCGATCCCCATGATTTCAAGACAGGGCTGGCACTACAATTCAATCATTTCTTGAGGCAATTTCCCACCTACTGTAACTGTATTGCAAGTACGATAAATAGAAACCGTTTTGTTTCATTCTGACAGCATGGAACAAAGTAAAAAAAATGTACAGCTGCAGCTGCATGTATCCTCACTGTAGTTAGCAGCAACACTTGCGACAGTATTTGTTTGAAACACTCCTGGCATATTTGTTTTCTTCTTTGTGTGAATCATTATTACAAGAATTTTCATAACAGGGATACACTAATAGAGATGACAGCAATATGAGTTTCAAATTTGACCACACACAATCAAAGGAATACCACAATGTGGTATGTTCTCTGTGATCCATCGAATGTTTTTCCTACTTCTCATTTTATACATACTGGGTGGGATAATCAGACTGCACCAAAAGATGCACAATAGCAGGAGCAGGCACAAGAGTAGTGCACCATTGCGCAATGGGTGCAATATCCAAACCAAGCGCAGGCCAAGGTGCGCCTGTGCAACACAGCTGAATATCGTCCGATGCACCATGGTGCAACAAGGATGTGCAGTGGAGCAGGGCCGATGTGCAGGGACAAAGACAGGAAGCAGCAGTGCACCAGCCATGGATGTGCCATGCGTGGAGGAGCATGCAGCAGGACACACAGACCAAACTCCCCACCTGCCAGGGCAAGGCCCCCATGAGCAGCACAACCAGAGGTGAGCTGAACGGACCACCAGCCCATGAACCCCAGCACCGATCCAACAGCAGACGAGGCCATCAGTCCGCACCACAGGACAAGGTGCCCCAGCACTGTCCCCGCAAACAGTGACCACAACACAAGGAGGGCCAGGACCAACCAATGCTGACCACCCCTGTACAGCAATCCTGAGACACCCAGCCCAGATGTATGACCAAACAGTGCATGGCACTGAAGGTATGCCACCACCACCACCGTGACACGCAACCGGTGCCCCATGGTGCCATGCACGACAGCCCCACCGTGACCCCCGCATTAGGAGACACCATCCACTGACGCCACCACAGTCATGCCAGGCCCCCTGATGGCCCCCACAGTGGCACAGCAAGGAGGTCGACCTGGCATCAGTACCGAGGGACCCCACACATGACAAGGCCTGCCCGGACACTACCACCAGCAGGACGGCACCCCACACACCCACCCATGCGCACACCCTATCCCAGCACTGGCCCCACCAGACAGCACAGCAGCTCATCAGGCGCATGAAGGCATGCGCCAGGTGGCCAAACACAGGGCACATACAACCCCCCAGTCCCAAGGGTACCGTCAAACAGCCACACATAGCGGAGCAACAGATGCTGCCGTCGTGAGTCCAAGGTGCAATGTACCCACAGCCTGCACACCACCATGGCACTGGTGAGCCAGCCATATGCTGTGCGCACCATGAACCAGGCCACCGCCTGCATGCAGCAGGACCTCATGTGACAGTCACCAGACCACAGGCACTGCCCCAGACATCATAGACTGCATGGAGGGGACAACAGCAGCACCGCCCACAGTGTCACCAGAGGCAGCCATGCAATAGACCAGGTGTCAGGACGCCAGCTGCCAGGGCACCATGCCTGGGAGGATGGCTGGCATCGACTGCCACCAATGTCACATCAGCAGCCATGCATGTGGTGGTGGATTGGCACGACCTTGCGCACCACAGGCACACAAGGCACAGCCACACAGGCACTGCAACACACTGCCAGGGGCAGCTGGGACATAGCATATGCACCAAAGCCCGCTGCACACAGGCAAACAGTGCACAGGGCACACCACACATATCCCAAACAGTGCCCATGGCCCCACCCACACCAGTGGAGGATCCCTGGTGGACACACCCATGGCCAGGCCAGCACCACCCTCAGTCGCCATACACACCACTGCAGCAAGGCACCAGACGCTGCTGCAAATCAGAGACGAACGCAGTCATAGTATGAAAAGCATGTATATTGTAACAGGTAACAAAAACAACGGAACTATTTACAATGCTGTATACACAGTGGGGAGGGAAGTGCAAGGCTACAACTTGGGGAGGGCCGGGCAAAGGGAATAGCAAGAAGGGGACAAAGTGCAAGGTATAGTCCAGGAGGGAAAGGAACAGTGCAGGTGCTGCAGGCTCTACTGGTGCCCCTCTCATCCCTGTGCTCCCTGTGACGCCTTCTGTGCCGCCACATGCTCACCTCTCTCCATCCTGCAGCAGCTCCGGCATGGCCGGGTGACCTGCAGGATCTCCTGTATGTTATGCTCTAGGGTCATCCAGTGTTGTCCACCTAGGACAGGGAGCAGAATCAGTAAGTATGACTGGCCAGACCAATGCAGCCCACCCAATGTGTGTGGCATACAGCAGTGGCCTGTGCCCCTGGGATGGCATGCGACCACCCACAGTGGGTGCGCCCACATGACCCACCTATCTGGGCACCCAAAGCCATGCAAACCGCTGCACACCCCACCACCCATGCACTGCACAGCACCATCATGGCCGCCTGGCATCATGGCATGCAGTGGGATGGCAGTGGCACAGCCAGGCACCCAGAGCATGCACAGCCCACCTCGACACCCACCCACACGCAGCAGATGACACCGTGGGACATGCACGCAGAGGGGCCATGCCCCACCACCACTCCTGTAACCCACCATGCACAGCTGTAAGGGGAAACACGGCACTCACGGTGTCCCAGTCAGCAGGGCGCTACTGACCCCAGCACCACCACTGTGCCCTGCCTGCATGGCCACACCTCCATCGTCAACCTGCTGTCCATGCTCCCAGGCCAACTGAGCCCTCAGGTGATCCTCCGGCCTAGAGTGCAAACAAGGAGAGAGTCCCATCAGCACACGCCAGAACCATAGCCCCCTTGCTGTGTGTATGCCCGCACAGCCCAGCTGTGACGGGTGGTGCAGGGTGAACACAAGCACCCCCACAACCGCAACACAGGTACGGGCCCCGTGCATCGCCTGCCAGCCACCGTGATACCAGGACAGATGGATATTACTAGTGTGGTGAAGGAGCACCTACCTGGCCATGGCACGGTGCCCGCCAGGCATGCACCTGCAGTTGCCCTAGGTGGTTGGGGTCACACTGCTGGAGGTCCCCATAGCGGTGGCAACACTGCTCAGCGGTCCTGCTGCCACCTCCTGCCACACCACTGTCCATGGCCTTAGGAGGGTACCTTACCAAAAGGGCACCTGCATGAGGCTCCAAGTGCCACCAGGTTAGCCAGTTCCATGGCTGTCCACACTGGTGCTCTGGTGCCAGGCATGGTGCTGTCACTGGTGAGCACAAATAGCACCCTGTAGCACACGTGCCCACATGTGGAGGCAGCACGGCACTGCACTGCCAGTTGCAATCGTGCTGGCACAGGACTGCGCAATAGGGGCAGCCATGTGGATGCATGGAGCTTCAGAGGCAAAGGTCAGCTGCAGGGTCATGGGTCTGTCCACGCATGGATGCCACAGCACTATTGGGAAGCCCTGCATGTAGCATGGTAGGTGCAGTGTGTGTCGCCATGCAGTGGCCTACCATGCTGTGGCACCATGGCGCCCACAGCGCACCATGGCACATGCCCCTCTGGGCATGTAGCGCCGAGCACCACAGGCACAGTAGTGGTCATCCCTGTACTGTCTCCCACGCACAGTGCGCCAGCAGCACCTCTAGCATCAGTATCAGCACCATGGGCATGCATGGTGCGGTGCCGATGCGCCACGTCACAGTGGTGCGCCACAGCCTGAGCACGCCGATACCATTGCGCCAAAAAGTGCAACAGCACGATATTCAGCCAGGTTATGCAAATCAGCTCATGAGCCATTCCACGTGCATTCACTGCATTTCATCCCATTACAGTTCGCCTGCCCTCATTTACATGCATTGCGCTATAAAATGCGACCTGAGAATGCATGGGCCACAATCGGTATTGCAGTCCTTTGAGGTAGGTGGTATGCTGTTGAGACGTGGGGACAGTGGTCAGGAGGGCTGTATGGGACTGCACAGTCAATGTAACACCTGTCCATCCCCCAGGCACGAGCATGACCAAGTGAGAGGATGAAGAGGAGCAGGGAAGGGTGCGAAAGAGGAGGCTCAACTTACCAGGGCGGAATCTGATGCCCTGTTAGAGGCCTACTTGACAGGAGCTGCTGCTCAGTGCACAGAGGGGAACACCACAGACCCATGCGGCGGTGTGGGGTGAGGTGTCACATGCCATCAACCAGCAGGGCAGCCACCAGTGGTCCGTGCAGGAGTGCAAGAAAAGGTTGGCATGGACAGGAGGCAGATCAAAGATAAGGTGGTTGCATCAGGCGGCACGTGCTGCCACTAGTGGGGGCCAGCAGGACGTACTCCACCTGACGCCATGGGAGGAGCAGGTGGCTGGCAGCATGCGCGTAGTGCCGCAAGGGTGTTCCTGGTGGTGGCTTCCAGACGGGCGGCAGCCCACCACTACATGGTAGGTCCGTGCTGGCAGTGTGTGGGTGGAAGGGGGCAGGCCCCAGGGCCAGGCGGAACCACTAACGGTACTGTGTTCCTTTACAGCTCCTGAGCGCCTGCATGGGGCAGCGGTGGTGGGTGTGTCTGCCGGGGAGGTCCTGGACATGGTGGAGTGCCCATCCACCTCCACAGGTGTCTGAGGGACCGACCTCTGCAGCCCTGCACATCTGTCTTGACTGATGCCAGTGGTGCGGGGCGGACATGGCCTGATTGTGTCCCAGCGTGACACCGCCCACGGTGTCCAGTGTGCTGAGACACAGATCAGGCCAGCTCCAGCACTGATGATGATGTGACGTCGTCCGGCAGTGATGTGTGTGGGACACTGATGGTCCCACGGATGGCAAACCACCCAGGCGGGTTCCATGGGTAGTGCTAGCATGGCTGCTCGCACAACAGCCCATGTCCAGGCTGTGTCTGCAGGCTCCAGTGGGCTGTTGTCGCTGCTGCAGCTGTACCAGTGGTGCCTGGCGATCGGCAGCCGGAGGGGCAGCAGCAGCAGCTGGTCAGTGTCGACGGGGACAGGGGCGGGAGCAGTGGCAGTGCACCATGTGGATGTACCCCAGGATGGCAGCACTGTGTGGTGCCCACCATTGTGGGGTGCTGTGCAGCAGGGCCAGGATCACCACGTGACAGCATGCTGGACATGCAGCTGACCCTTGATGACCACAGCCATCTTCTTCAGGCCTCAGTGGATCAGCAGATGCGGCTCGTGGTGGCAGTGGATGCACTCTGTGGCGCTGTGCCAGGCAGAGAGCGGGAAAAGCAGGGACCATGCCTGCTCCTGGCAGAGTTGGCTCAGCAGCGGGCGGATGTGACCGCTGCCATTGACAGACAGACCACTGCAATGGCAACTGTCATGGCTACACTGGCCAACCAGATGGGTGCCCAGCCACCGCACACCACACAGAGTGCTGTGTCCACCCCTTCTCAGTGTCATGCGACCCTGCTATGTTGACGCTGGGTTTGGCTGTAGGCATACCTAGCGCACCTGGTGTGGGCATGTTTGACCTACAGACCCCTGCGGATACAGTCATGTTCACCAGCATCACCCCTGTGTGCCCTTGGTGCTGCCCCATGAGGCCACTGGTCAGCCTGGCATGGCTGGCAGGTCTCGGCGGGAAGTCCACACATCCGTGGTGGCCCTGGTACTGTGCTGCTTGATTGACCTGTCCTCCTCCACAGCCACTGTCTGCCACTGCACTGTGTGCACTGTAGTGTTATTGTGCATTGCATGGGTGGTGTCCAGCCCTGTTCACACATGGTTTCTGTGCACACCATCCTGGCTGCTGGCCACTGTGGCGTGTGCATGATGATGCCTACGTAGCACTGTCTGCCACTGTGCAATGGTGCTCAGCACCTGAGGCATGCACAGTGCCAGCCACTGGGCATGGTAGTGTGGGGTCCTGTGTGGGTGTGGGGGGCCTGTTGGGGTGGGCATGCCTGTTGCCCTGTGGGCATGGGTTGGGGTGTGTGCATGTATGTGAATGCCGCATGCAGCCCTGCTTGTCCCTGCCATTGTATGCGGTCCCCCCCATTCCCACGCCCTGATGTCATCCTCCCTGGTGTCCACTACTGCCTGTCTGTGGGCTGTGCCCTTGCCTTGGTGGTTGCACGTGGCACTGTTGACCTACCTGTGTTGTCCAAAGTGCTCCTTTGCAATGGTGTCCTGGTGCTGCTGGGCCATCCGGGCCAGGCGGGATCCCTGCCCAGGGGTGGCTGCCCAACACCAGCTGGACGAGCATCCTCTTAGTCCCCACCGCTGTCCCCTCCTCAACCTCAACAGCTATCCCACAGTCGGTGGGTATGTTGTGCAGGATACAGCAGACCAGGAATAGCCCACAGGCCTTGAGGGGCTGTACCGTAGAGGCACCGCCTGATGTGTGCAGGCAACGGAACCGTTCCTTCAGCAGCCCAAACACCGGCTCGATGACATTCCGTGTTGTGGCGTGTGCCTCATTGTACTGTTGCTGCACTGGGGTCATGGGGTGCTGGTATTGTGTGAGCAGCCAGGGCCATAGCGGGTAACCACTGGCACCTGTGTGTAGAGGGAGTCATTAGCCTGGTAGTTCTGTGACACTGTGCCATGGGCCATCATGGCAATTCCCCATGGCACCCCTGCCAATGCCCCACACCCTCCCACGCCTGCACCCATCGCCCAGCGTGTTATGCATACTCACCTACCAGATGGCCAGTGGGGATGTCCCCTCTCACACCTATGACACAGTGTGGACTGGTGCCAGATGAAGGCATCATGTGCTCCTCCAGGGTGCGTGGCACAGACATTGATTATGCGCCCCTGGCATCGCACACCACCTAGCAGTGACACTCGGGTAGACCTTGCGGTTGATGTATGCCGCCCCCTCTGGGCCAGGTGGCATGTGGATGCCAACATGGGTGCAGTCTATGGCCTGAGCATGCCAGGCAACCATGCTACCTGTGGAACTCTGCATGTGTGCTGTGCACTCTGCCTGTGGGCTGGGGAAATGGATGTACATGTGCCACAGCATGTGGCAGCAGTGCGCTGAGGAATTGTGTGAGTAGGCATGACGCGTCTGACTGGGTTATGCCTGTCATGTCCCTGTTGGTCTCTGGAAGGTGCCCATGGTGAGCAGGCACATGACGGCTGTGACCTTTAGTCTCCACAGACAGTGCATGGCTCTGTCGTGTGGGTGCCTACATCTCATCACTGCACAGCTCACAGAGCTGCCTCAGAATCACCCGGTTCATGCAGTACTGGCCCACAATCTCAGCGTCATTGTACTGTTTGAAGGTGGTGCGGGCATGGTACAGCCTGTTCTGGGCATACCACTGACTGGCCCTTCCATGGCGCGCCTCCCTGCTGCCTGTCTTCTCACACCCCTCATTACTGCCTCCATCTGGAAGGTGGCACTGGCCATATCCCTGGTTGGTGTCCCCCAGGCAGCTGTCTACCTGGTCCCCCCAGCTGTGTTGCTGGTGCTGCCCCTGCACTGTGTACACCTCTGGCTGTTCACCACTGTGTGCCCTGCCTCTTGCCACTGCCCTCCATCCTCTGTGGCATGCTCAGACCCTCTTGCACATTCACACACACACACACACACACACACATCTCCAGTGGGCCCTCGTCCACCTCCTGGCCACACCTGCCTCCTGCTTCCTGTCTTGCCTCCTTGCCACTCTGTCTCTGTGCTCCCCGCTATTTCTCCTCTGTGGTGCATTCATCCTCCCTCTCTTGCTCCCTTTTATTTTGGCTCATTTCTGCTGTCGCTAACTTCCGCTTGCTCTGCTACTGTGCACGCCGCCTACTGATGAATATCGCGACCGGCGCATTAATATTCCTGGTTACTTCTACACTTGTGCATGCATTCATTTCTGTTGCACTCACGGGTGCTTGCGTGTGCGCTGTGCTACCGCTGAATATCACACCATGATATCCGCTTTTGCATCGGCTATCCCTATTGCGCATGGTGCAACTGCTCTGAATATCCCACCCTCTGTATACAAAATGCTTGTCATTTTACCCAGTACCCTACTGTTGTGTAATACATTTTGTGTTGTTCCTTCAAGTGAGTTTGTACAACATCTGAACTCATATTCCTGTCCAATCAATGATTGTGTGCCTATTAGTCACATTCTAGTGTGCTCCCCAAAAAAACCCAGCTGTTTTCAACAACTATGCTGCCACAATTGTTGCAGTGTATCAATTAAAATTTATGGTGCTGCAGCTGTACTTTCCTTTTTTTCCTCCAAGTTGTCTGAACAAAACTGAAGTGTCTCAAAGCTTACTCATCCTGCACTGATTATCTGTGGCATCCACAATTCCTACATGGGGGGGTGACAACAGCTGTCAAGTGTAGGATAAAACAATAATTTCTGGAGACAGCGGTCTGCTTCTTGCTGAGGAGCTGTCTCTTACCTAGGGACACAATGCAGAAATGTATAAAGGCAGACACAATGCATGACTACTGTCATTGTATTTGCTACTCTAAATATTCTCCAGGTTGGAAAACAGTACAAACTTCAGTGCAGTATCACATAACACCATTACAGAGTACACGGATGACAAAAGTCTCCATACTATTGTCGCCTACAAAATATTTATAATAGAGCCCCCACACACATACAAAAGCATGTCTTTTACATTTTTGTACTGGCGTTTGTGTGAGGTGCATGCATTAAATTTGAGCTTTAAGATCAATGGTAAGCATATTAGGGATCTTAATGTAAAGCACAAACATACTATTAAAACGATCTCTAAACATACTGTATGCACCACTGCCATGACCACAGATAAAAATTCGATACCGGCCTTCATGAAAAATGCCCCTACTGGATGAGGGAATCACTGTATATACTGTAAATATTCTTGTATTGACCTATGTCCCTTTCCCCAGGTTGCACTTGGAAATGGGCAGTTTGCTCAGTGTGCTTTCCAGGTGTGATAGATTGAAAGATAGATTGATAGATAGACAGATGGGAGAAAATAAAATAACTTTCTTTCCCTTGAAAAATATTTCATATTTATTAGCAAAAACATAACACTTTACAGTTTTTCATAAATAAATTGAAATTAATTTATTTAGAAGCCCAATGTAATCCAAGTCTTGTGCATCGTGGAATGCCATTGCATCACGCCTATTTTGATTGAGCACAATTTATGCAGTATATTATTGTTAAAATAATTTTAAATACAGTAGCTTCAAAGGAATACACAATTGGTATCATTTTTATATGCTTTTCCTTGATCTTTTCCCTTATTCACTTTCATCTATAGCACTGAGAAAATGTATAATTTTTGTTTTCTGAATGAAATAATACTTTGCCTGACACGGCAACATTATCAGTGTAATCAACCAAAGAGCCAGGGAGTGGACTTCAGTACTTGAAGTTCCTACAACCTCCCTCCCCCATACTCCAGTAGTCATAGCTGAGGGATGGGTGTTGGAGAGGGAGTGGTATCTCTAATTCTGTGCATGCTTGTGTCTTCCTAATTTAAAGAACGCCTAATGTCCTAGGTGGAGCTGTACTGGGTGGGATGGTGTGATCAGCAGAGCAGAAAGCACCCTGTGCCATCACCAAAGGAGGAACTGAGTCATTATTATTCTATACCATGGCCAGCTGTGGGTTACCCTCAGTTTGTCCACTAGAATTCATTCATAAAATGATCAAGCAGACTCGTATCAAAGGTGCAGAGTGAATGGGTTGTGGCAGCCTGGGGAGGTGATGAGTTTCTGGCTGACAACATGATTCTCTAGCCCGCTAGTGTAAATGTAAAGCAGAAGGAAGCATGGAGACCTCATTCAGTAGCCTTTGTTGCAGACATGGAATTCCATTCCAGCCCACCATACCCACTTCCGCTCCTCTACAGTTAATGCCACAGTCTCTTCCCCACTGGATCCTCCACCAAGCCCTGGATACATCTTTTTTTTTTTTTTTTGTACATGTCCTTGTAATCAGTGCAGCATCTGCATGACAGAAGGGGAGCAGTGAGACCTCATTCAGTAGCCTGGTAGTGGCACCAAGGAGCATCAGTCAAGCCCTATGCAGACAATAGTGTTCTAATCAGCGCTAATAAAAAATCCTGACACCTCATTGAGATTGTGAGATAGCTTGGGGACATGCTGGTGGTCTGTTAGGAGTTCAGAAAAGACAGAACAGGAAGATCAGGAGCTTGAAGAGCACGTAGGCAGTAAGTAAGTAAGTAGGGAGAAAAAAAATAAACAGAGGAAAGAAAGAGTAAGTATTCAAAACAACAGTTAAGGGCCTGAAATAAGACATGATGGGAGTGGTGCAGTGTAGTGGCTGTGGAGCAGCAGTCTTCCGGAGACGTTCTGGAGGATGCGGTGTTGTCCCATCTTCAGGCACCTCTCTGGGCTGAGGAGGAGGTTGCTCATCTCCAGGCTGAGTTGGCCAGAATTTGGGAGACCTCCTCTCCCACCCAGGGACCACTAGGGCCACCATCATTGCCTCAGAGGTTGCCAAGAAAAAGGAGCAGATGGACCACATTGGGCTCAGGGAGGGTGAGGGTGATGGAACAGAGGTGCATCCCTCCAGTTATACCTCTCCACAATTCATATGCCATTCTGGCAAAGTGTGGGTCCTCTGTGGAGCACCCACAGTGGAGACAAGGAGGATGCTGGGAACCTCCACAAAGGAGACCCTCAGGAGAGTAGCATGGGACTCCACAGGGAAGAAAACAACTCTGGTGGGGACTGTATTGTTAGGAGGGTAGAACTGGGGAGGAAGGGAGAGGAGGAAGGTGCTTGCCTAACGCCATGGCTTGAGGGACAGGGAGTGAACCTCAGGATCTTGGGAGCAGCTGCACGGGGAAGGAGCTGGATGTTATTGTCCTACTAGGGACAAATGACCTGGCTGGAAAGGATCAGAGCAGTGCAGGAAGAGTTTGTGGAGTTCGGAAGAGCTTTTAGACAACCAGCATGCACTGTAGCCTCTTGGAGGTGCTGCTTGTCTATGGCATGGATGAGGCTAGGGTGCTCCACAGCATGGATTCAATCAGTGGTTGAAAAACTGGTGCAGAGCCCAGGGGTTGACTTCATTGGGAACTGGGGTCCACCTGGAGTGATGCAGACCTATACTGTCACGATGGTCTGCATCTGTCCAGGAGGAACCAGGATCCTAGGTGATAGGTTTAAATGTTTCATTGGCAAGCATTTAAACTAGCCAAGGGGAGGACCTGGAAAGGAGCAGGAAATCCTAGTCCCTCTCCAAAAACTAGGTATGTAGTGAGATAAACACCAAGATAGAGATGTCAATAGGAAAAAGGCCAGGGTAAATGGAGAAACAACAAAGGCAATAAGGACAGGATGGGGCAAAAGGGTAAGGCCATTAAGAAATGGAGGGTAATGAGTACCAATGCCCATAATCTGAGCAACAAGCTCCCTGAACTGGTAGCCTTAATGGAAAAGGGATGCCTGGATACTGTGGCAGTCACAGAAACATGGTACACAGAGAACCATGACTGGGATGTTATCATACCAGGGTACACAACCTACAGGAGGGACAGGAGGGTAGAGGAGGAGGAGGTAGCTCTCTCTGTAAAGGAAGGGATAAAAGCAATGGAACAAAAGAGTAAACAGGGAGGAGACGAGGCACTGTGGGTCACCTTAGAGACTGGAAATGGCACCACAATCTACACAGGGGTTGTATACAGATCCCCATCTCAGGGGAGGAAATGAGCAAGGATACGATAGAAGTCATCCTTAGGATGGCAGAGAAAGGAGATACTGTTGATGGAGGACCTGAATATACCAGATGTTAACTGGAGCACCTTTGCTGCAGCAACATCCAAGAGCAGGACCATTCTCGATGCCATACAGGGGCACACCTCAGACAGTTAGTGTTGGAACCCACTCAGGAGGGAGCAATCTTAGACCTCTTACTCTCAAATGGGGGCAGTGAGAGGATCTCAGATCTAGAAGTGGGTAGCCATCTGGGAACAAATGACCACCAAACAGTGTGGTTCACGATAAACTCAGCTGCAGAGTCAAGCCATATAAAAGTGAGGGTATTGGACTTCAGGAGGGCAGACTTCGCAAATGGGAGCATGCCTTAGAAAAGCACTAGCAAACAGGCAAGAAAAAGGGCGGAGGAACAATGGAAAACATCAGAATTGCCATTGCAGAGGCAACAAACCTTTGTGTGAAGCAAATAAACAAATCAAAATGAAAAAAAGCTACTATGGTTCTCAAAAGAGGTGGCGGGGAAGGTTAGGGAGAAAAATATAGCATTTAGGAAGTATAAGGAAACACAGAAGGGCAGGACAGAGAACTGTACCAGTTAAGGCAGAAGGAAGCAGGAAAGGCAGTCAGAATAGCAAAGGCCCAAACTGAGGAAAAGATAGCCAACTCAGTTAAGAAGGGATAGAGCCTTTTATAGGTACCTTAGGGAGTGTAGAAAGACAAAGGGAGGGATAGTGAGGCTGAATAGAATGAATGGTGGGTGGACAGAGAGGACAGTGAAAAGCAGGGATATTGAATGAATACTTCTGCTCAGTATTCACAAAAGAGGAGGAGGGAGAGGTACCTAATCCAATTAACAGAAGCACTCTGGAAGAGGTTGATCCAGTCCTTTCACAGAAGAAAGGGTTCTGAAAGAACTCTAAAACTGAAGGTGGACAAAGGAATGGGCCTGACGGATTCACCCCAGAATTCTAAAAGAATTAAGGAGAACTAGTGACACCACTGACTACCCTTTTAACAAATCATGGGAGGATGGTGTGATACCTGAGGACTGAAGGAGGGCGGATGTGATTCCCCTTCACAAAAGTGGGAGCAAGATGAATCTAATCAATTCCTTTGACTGGGTGACCAACGTAGTAGACCAGGGAGGGCTGTGGACATGGCCTACCTAAACTTTAGCAAGGCATTTGACACAGTTCCACACAAAAGATTAATAAACAAATTAGCCAGCCTGGGAGTAGGTCCCAGGGTGGTAGCCTTGGTAAAACATTGGCTGGACAACAGGACAGAGAAGGTAATAGTAAATGGAGTCCACTCTGAAGAAAGGAGGGTTACTAGTGGGGTACCGCATGGTTCAGTACTGGGTCCAGTCCTTTTAATGTCTTTATAAGTGACATTGCAGAGGGACTGGAAGAAAAGTATGCCTCTTTGCAGATGACACAAAGATCTGCAACAGGGTTGATAACAAGGTGTGTGGAAAAGATGAGAAGGGACTTGGCAAGGTTAGAGGAATGGTCAGAAGTATGGCAGCTTGGATTAATGCAAAGAAGTGCAAAATAATGCACCTAGGAAACATAAACCCAGGAGAAGAGTACACAATGGGGGAGGTAGTAACAACAACAAAATGGAAAGAGACTGTGGGAGTAATCATCACTGACCTTAAGGTTGACGAGCAATGTGAGAAGGCAGTAGGGAGGGCTGGGGAAACTGGGATGTATAGGGAGAGGCATCACCAGCAGAAAACAAGAAGTTGTTATCCCTCTGTTCAGACAGTTGGTGAGACCCCATCTGAGTACTGCATCCAGTTCTGGAGACCTCATCTCTGCAAGGACTAGACAGGATGGAGGCAGTCCAGAAGAGGCAACTAAAATGGTGCATGGTCTTCAAGAGAGGCCATATGAGGAGAGACTAAAAGAGCTTAATATGTATACCCTTGAGGAAAGGAGGGAGAGGGGACATGATAGAAACGTTTAAGTACCTCAGTGGAATCAACAAAGTCCAAGAGGGTAGCATCTTTCAGAAAAAGAGATCTGCAAGAACAAGGGACACAATTTGAAGATAGAGGGACGGCTCCAGGGGCAATGTGAGAAGTATTTTTCACAGAGATGGTGATGGACACATGGACCCACCTTCCTGAGGAAGTTGTGGGGTTTAAAACTGTGGGGAATTCAAGAATGCATGGGACAGACACAAGGCAATTCATGTGGGGGTTATAAAGAAATAGGCTATTGGTTAACTAGGATCTGCAGCTTATCCAGTAGGTAGGAAATGGGAAGACTAAGTGGGCCAGTGGTCCTTATCTCGTCAAAATCTATGTTTCTGTGACAGTCACAAACCATATACTAAAATGTGAATAAAAAGCTTATGTGTCACACTGGATCTTATTCTGTCAGTTCATCTGCTAAAATGTTTAATTAATTACTAGATATTGCAGTGCCTTTTCTGAGCTGCAGTCGGTTCATCTCAGAAAAAAACATGCTTTTTATTTTCTTGAAGGAGTGCCCGTCTCTTGCTCCATTAAACCTAAAGTCACATATTGTAGGTGCTGGCTGCTCTCCAAGGCAGTGAAGCTTATTCTTTCATTAAAACAAACAAAAAAATCACAGTGCAAGCAAACAGAGTTATGTTGGAGCAGTGAAATATCTCTATTTTTATTCTGTTTTTATTTTCTTGAAAGATTGCCTTTGTCTCTTGCTCCACTAAACGTAAGTTTTGTATAGGTGCAAGGTTCTCCAAGGCAGAGAGGCTTATTCTTTCATTAAATGGCTCTTTCAACATAAAATCATGCTGGAAGCAAAATGGGCATAAAGTGCAAGGGAGAACAGAGAGAGCTAGCACTAATTCTCCCTCCTGGATATGACAGGGTAATAAGGTAGGGAGGGATGACAGATGGGTGCAGAACAGTGCTGACCAAGAGGCAAGAGAGCATAAAGATTTATTAAAATAAAAAGTGGCCTTGGTAGCCCATCACATCAGAAATAGTAGACAGTGAAAAACATTGGAAAAATTGTATTATCTGTTGCAGGTTCCATCCCACAGCAGAGCAGTATGCACCATTCTGGTAAATATGACTGAAAAGATGTCCTCCTATAGTAGTAACACCTGATTGGCTGACTATTGGCCAGTCATGTGTTACTGCAACAGAGGACGTCTTTTAATTCATACAGTACTGGCCTTATGTCATACTTATTGTATCTTTCGACATATGTTACTTATGTTAAAATAAATTGTGTTGTACAGATGTTATAAAAAAAAGGAAGGTACAGTATGTGTGCAGGTTAAAGTTTACAATTGTCAGAAAAATCTGGCACTTTTGCCTACCGGCATAACCTCAGAACAAACAGTACTTTTTACTCATTTTAAAAACCCTGCTATGTTCTACATGAATTCTTTAAAATAATAAACAGACACTGCATAGCATAACTTCCTGTAGTACAGTTGTTCTACTGTATGCCTTGCTCTGTTGTCAAAAAATATTTTTATTTCTATTTTCCTGCCCTGACACACATTCACTAAGAGAATAATGCTACCCTTTCCATTTTGATTTGGTGGTACAAGCCCTCAATTTACTTTATTGCCTCCCCATACACACACTTTTAAAAATAATTTCTGCCATGGTAATACTGTGAAAATGAATGGCTCACATGCTTTGAAATCTTTGTGACAATGCTGACTTTTGAGACATTTCTAAATTACAGCCCTTGCAAAATCCTCATTATATATACAGACGAGCAGTCACCACCAAAGTGTCTCTTCTGAGGTTTGAATGATTGTGATGGTCACAGTTTGTAAGATGGTAAATAATTTCTAACAGAAGTTTTGGAATTTGATTTCTACTTTACTATTTCACAGAGTGTGAGAGAGACTATGGTAAAGACACACAAAACATCATTAAATATTTAAAGCTGTTTCTGAAATGTGTAACCAGTACTTCCTCTCTCACAATGATTTCTGTGGGGACAGGTGAAGCTTAGCCTATAAATCATATTAAAGGCAGCTGATGCTTAGGAATACATTGACAGGCATATTTAGACAAATGCACCAAATAGAAGATGATGAAATATAAATCATGTCTGTGTTTCCAGTGTAGGTGGTTTAATAGGCATTGAAATGAAGTTAAGATTGGTTAACATTGTGACACCGCACAGAAAAGTTGCATACAGCACAACAGTCAAAGAATTATTTTCCGGTTGTCCACTGAATTGGGTTGGGAAAGGTTATTTTTAGTTCCCATTTTCATAGTTGGTATAGTATATATTTATTGGTTGACAAGGTCACCAAACAGTAGCAGGCTGATGGTCTGGGAAATAACTTGGGAGTATGTCATGCTGAAATGCATAAAATAGCTTAGCAGGAAGTGCATCTGACAAAGCAAAATTGGATTTTAATCTTAGAATTTTGGCTTACTGGATTTCAACAGCACAGGTGTCCTGCTACAGTAGGTTGGCATTAGTTTATTGTAAAGTATGCCACTGGGATTGAAGCACCAGGAATACAAGCAATGCTTTGCCCAGCTGCAGTTCAAGTCGTGTTGAGAACTACAGAGCTTCACTTTTCTCCGAGGCTCGGGGAGATAAGACTGGGAATGGGCAATACAGAACTTGGTATCAAAGGCAACGCAGCAGTTACAGCAAATAACACAAAGCATCAGCATTCCCCATTTACAGCATCCTAAAAATGTTTGTGTGACCCTAAGAAATCACTTAACCTCCATGTGCTTGTGCTCCGGAAGCCCTGGAAAGGAACTTCAGTTCAGCAGTGCCTTAAATATATTGTCAGAAAACAAGACTAAAACATAAATAGAATTTTAATAAGCTAGGCAGACCTGCCTGTATAAAACAAATAATAAATAGTGCATAACACCTTTACAATTAGTGATTCAAACCCAAAAGTCCCTATGACATCCCCTATAGTTTGTTTCTGTTCTGCTGCCTTGCCAGTTGCAAGAAGGGTCCTCAAGGATCCATCTTAGGCTGTATCTTGTTTTCTTTGTACATTAATGACTTAGATGCTAACATATCTACGTCCAATCTGCACTTTTTGCAGATGATACTGTGTTGTATACTTCTGGCTCATCATTACCTGAAGTCAAGGAGTGCTTCAAGCGGACTTCTCAACTTGAGCATAATCTAATAAAGGCAAAGCTTCTGCTCAATGCTAAGAAGACTAAAGCAATGATATTCTCCGCAGTGCTGTCACTGCCCCCCACCAGTACCCTTGCCCAAGACTTCATTGTCACCACGCTAAACGAGCCTCTGGAAGTTGTAACCAAATTTAAATATCTGGGTATCTGGATCAACAATAAATTATCTTTCAATGACCACGTCGAAGATGTCTCTAGAAGGTTAAAAGCAAGGTTAGGTTTATTCTACAGAAATAGGCCCCTTTCCACATGAAACTCGAAACAAGCTTGTACAGGCCACTTTTCTCCCCTACTCGACTATGGCGGCGTAATCTATTCCTCCACCACTCTTGCAAATCTAAGTAAACTGGCCATCCTTTATCACCGTATGCTATGGTTCATTACCAACTCCTCACCGCTCGCACCACTGTGACTTATATGCAGCTGCTGGTTGGACATCCCTTACTACTAGACGACTGCTCCATGCTGGGCTATGAACTCTTAAACTACTCCTGCAGAAATTGCCAAGCTATCTCTCTTCCTTTTATTAGTATCTCACATAGTGCATACTCGTTAAGAAAATCTGACTTTATTATGCTTGACATACCAAGGGCCGGACTTCCTTTGGTAGCGTGCTGTGCATATGCCCTTCCATCCATTTGGAACCAATTACAAACCGTGCTGAAACTAACTAGCACAGTTTCAATAAACTTCTACAAATCGCTAAGTTCAGCCAAAATAAAAAGACACCTGTAACTGTCATTAAGTCTCTTCCTTCCCCATGTGTGCCATATTTATCCACTGGTAAGAGGTATAATTGATTTGTCATATTAACTGCTTTCCCTTCCCTTCTACTCCTGGCTTTATCTATACTTACGCTCCACTGCTACTATCAAATCACTCCTCCCCCATATCAGTTGTAGTCTGTTGTTTGTTCTAGCTGCCAAAATATATGTATTGCACACACAGTCATCATGTTTCATTTATCAGTATGCAACCTGTAAGTCGCTTCCCTGTCTCATATCAATGTTTACCACCTGCGGTCACCCTATGTGGTACCCTTGTATGTATATCCAGCCTGTATCATGTAACATGCATTTCATGTATATACACTTATTACCTATCTATGTTTGTACTTTAAGGGCCAGATATTCAAAGGTTGCACCATCGCAAGTCAAACTTGCTCAATTCTGCGATATTCAGCAGGAGGCAGTTATCACAGAAAACATGCTGAGCAACAGCGCAATGCAAATGAATGCATGCTGAACTGGAGGAGGAACCATGCATAAACTGCACAGCCCGATATTCAGCGGGCTGTGCAGGATGTCTGGCGCAACCCAACCTGCGCCTGCAGGACTTGAAACCAAAAAAGGCTTAAGTCGAGGGCCACCCACAGGTGAGCTGCTGTATTGCAGGGTGCAACACAGCAGCTGCCATCTGTGGCTGGCCCCCAACCCAATCCCTGTGCCCTCCGCAGCCCGATCGCGGGCATGAGTATACCCCACCAGCCTGATCGTGGGCATCAATGTGGCTCCCCTCCTCCCCGTTCATATCCCTGGTGGTCCAGTGGACCGAAATGCCCGATCACGGGCGGTATGTATAATAATTCCCTCCCTCCCGTTCACATCCCTGGTGGTTCAGTGGACGAAATGCCCGATCGCGGGCAGTATGTGTGATAAAACCACCCCCGAACATAGTCCTGGTGGCTAGTGTCCCCACCCTACCCACCCACAGCCCCACCACCCGCTCCCCGGCGGCGGCGGGCGGCAGCATCCACCCGCCTGCCGCCCGCCGCCCGCCGTGACTGGCGGTGAAGGCTGCACGCCCATTGGTGCAGAGCAAGAGCCAATGGGCATGCAGCCATACCCCGTATGACAGTCCAGATTTGTGAATGACATTTCGGGCATTTCGATCCACTGGACCACCAGAATATGTGCAGGAGGAGGGTGGGAGCCACGGTGATGCCAGCGATCGGGCTGGTGGGGGAGTACACTATGCCAGCGATCGGGCTGCGAAGCGTCGGTCCCGGCGCTGCTGCCTGGCAGAGCGCCAGGCGCAAGTCCTCGAGATCGGCGCACCATGCTAATGGCATGCACATGGGGACATAATCACATGCAAATGGCCCCCTCGCGCCTTGCATGAATTATAGCCCCATTTGCATGTCGCCCTGAAATATGATTTTGCATGGCGCAATGGTACTCTTCACCGCCAAGTTGAATACTCCACTCTGTCAACTTGCGGTGGCACAAGTTCCACTGCGCCATGCACAGTGACTGTGGCTGGGGTGATATTCAAAGGAGTTGCTCAACAGCGAACTCCTTTGAATATCGCCCAGACACCCCCGCGCAACTATTTTACAAGAACTCCAAGGGCTTCATGCCCTATGAATGGGGCAGTTTGAATATCCAGCCCAAGAGTTTATGTCACAGGAACTCCTTGTGAATGAGCTTGCTCAATGGAGTTTTCCTGCAATAAACTTGAACTTGAACTTGTTCCTTTCTGATTAAAATTCGACCAATTCTTTCTATGGGGACTGCATTTCACACCTGGTAAATGATTGCAGACTAAGGAATCCAACCCTTCCCCAACTGACAGTGTTGGCATCTTTGGAATACTGAGTTGGAAAGGACTACTAGGGCACACCTGTAATCACACCCACCCCTAACTAACTTCAGTCTGCTGTTATAGTGAAGTATCAGTCTAAGAGAGTGTCAAACTGTTGTACAGCATCATTTCAGTGGCAATATAAAACATGTTGTAAAATTGCCGTGACCTCATGTCAACTCAACTGAACAGGATATGCAGGTTTACCTAAAAAAAAAAACTTTCTCTGATTAAAAAAAAAAAATCCTCTTATCTCAGGCCCTGTACTTTTTATATTTAAAAGTAATTTGCTAGTGATCATCATGAGTGCTGGTGGATATTGTACTGTACAAGTGGAGATGGAGAGACACTGACCGGGAATGGGTCCTGTGATGACACAGTCATGGATGCAAGAACTTGGTGTCCATGAATGACATGTGGTGGTGGTGAATCTGATTTCTTTTTATTTTTTGTTAGTTATCTATCAGTTAGTTATCAGTTGTCCCTGTACTATCCACATGTACTCCTCACAGACATTCACACAGTAAGTAAACAGTAATTGCTGACACTAGTATTGTACATTCTGCACAGTACATCAGACTGTATGCACCAATTTGAATATAGTTTATGTTGCACCAAACCCACTAACTTTATTTTTAGAATAGGGTTTCATTACAAAAGAACTTTAATTTATGACATTTGGATTTTAAACACGTAAGAAATAACAAATGTCAGTTGGTACTGCACGTGGATCGTGTGGAAATGGATAGAGAATCATATAGAATCTGAAAGTAAGCAGGTCCATGTGTGTCTCAGTCTGAGCATTTTACATGTAAGGTTCAACAAATACGCCTAGTGTCAAACTGATCAGCATTTGTACAACACAACAGCATGGTGCTTGATACATTTTGTTAAGATATTATGTGCTACTTAGTGAAGGTGTGAGAGACCAGGACCTGACGACAGATTAGTAATGAAAACTCACAGCACCACTAGACTACACTGTTAACTTGTTCTGTTTTTCTTTTTTTCGATTTTATTATGTTTCTGGGTGAAATTGTGCCACTTTATTCTTTATTTGATTGGGTAGGAGAGGTTAACAGGCTGCCTTCTAATTAGCAACTGGCATTGTGGATAAGATTTGCTTACAGCAGGAACAATAAGCATGTCCATTGCTGAGAATGATTGCCTTCCTTTGGGGGAGGGAGGAGATACCTTTACATTTTGGTACAATCAGATTTGAAAATCTTTCCCTGTTCATCAACTCACATCTTTGACTCTCTCTAGTTTCTCAAAGTCAGAAAAAGAATATCTGTTCTGGCATTGTTCAGTCATCATTGACATACCTCTCAACCGCTATGAATTTTGCATAGCCCTATGATTTCACACTCAAATGTACCCTTGGTTTACTGATGTTCTTAATAATGTTAGATCTATTTCTGGGCGCACAAACTATTAAATCATTGAACTAAGTTGATAGAAACATCCATCAATAACTATATGGAGCCCACTATTTGTAGACATATTATTGTTTAAAATAACTATATGGGGCCCACTATTTGTAGATGTATTATTGTTTAAAATAACTATATGGGTCCACTGTTTGTAGACATATTATTGTTTCAAATAACTATATGGGGCCCACTATTTGTAGACATATTATTGTTTCAAATAACTATATGGGTCCACTGTTTGTAGACATATTATGGTTTCAAATAACTATATGGGGCCCGCTATTTGTAGACATATTATTGTTTCAAATAACTATATGGGGCCCGCTGTTTGTAGACATATTATTGTTTCAAATAACTATATGGGGCCCACTATTTGTAGACATATTATTGTTTCAAATAACTATATGGGGCCCACTATTTGTAGACATATTATTGTTTAAAATAACTATATGGGGCCCACTATTTGTGGACATATTATTGTTTAAAATAACTATATGGGCCCACTATTTGTAGACATATTATTGTTTAAAATAACTATATGAGGCCCACTATTTGTAGACATATTATTGTTTAAAAATACCTATATGGGGCCCACTATTTGTAGACATATTATTGTTTAAAATAAGAAAATGCTACACATTCTGGCCATTTGCTATGCATTTTGAAGGTCAATATTATAATTTTTAATGCTGAGAGGTTACATAGAAAACACAGGCGTTGATGGCAGATAAGGACCACTTGGCCCATCTAGTCTGCCCATTTCCTACCTATTGGATAAGCTGCAGATCTTAGTTAACCAACAGCTTACTTCCTCCTACCCCCAATCAGAATTGCCTTATGTCTGTCTCATGCATTCTTGAATTCCCTCACTGTTTTTGACCCCATGACCTCCTTAGGAAGGCCGATCCATCTGTCCACCACCCTGTCCATGAAAAATACTTCATCACATTACCTCTGAGCCGCCCCTCTATCTTCAGAGTGTGTCCCTTGTTCTTGCACATCTCTTTTTCTGAAAGATGCTCCCTCTTCGACTTTGCTGATTCCCTTGAGGCACTTGAACGTTTCTATTATGTTCCCCTCCTCCTTTCCTCAAGGGTATACATATTAAGCTCCTTTAGCCTTTTTTCATATGGCTTCTGTTGCAGACCCTGCACCATTTTAGTTGCCTTCTCTGGACTGCCTCCATCCTGTCTATGTACTTGCAGAGATGGGGTCTGCAGAGTTAGGGGTCTTCAGAACTGCACACTGTACTCCAGATGAGGTCCCACCAACTGTCTGTACAGAAGGTTATGAGGTGTGATCATTGCTGCAAAACAACAAGCAGCTACGGAAAATTTCAGTTGTGTGCACATAGTACTACACATAAAAAGTGAAACGCAGTGGATGTAATAACAGTGATTTTTTCCTAACAGTCTGCTAATAAAATATTTGAACTTAAACTCATTTAGGTGCATGTAGTCTGTGATTTTAGTTTCTGTCAGAGTCCTCCTCTGCTGCCCACTTCCATCTGGATAACATTACAGCTCATCAGGTAGCCAGGGATTCCTAACAGGGTGGGTGCTTGTAATGAGTTTAATGCAATCACCAATTAGCACCTGCTTAACAGGTTATTGTAAGACAGGGTGAGTAGCTGTCTTTTCTAGGTGTAGACATTTGCCACTTGCTTCCAGATCATAGAGTTACTTATTTTGCACCATTGATCAATTTTTCTACTAGTCCAAAACAAAATAAAATAAAAGTAAAGAATGAATAAAGCATCAGTGAACTGGCCCCATAAATAGTGTCTCTCGATTAGCTGATTCTTGTCTTGAGTAGTGTTATACAAGTAACTTGTGGTGTGAATTAAATGTTTTCTGGCGATGACACACTGACTTCAACTGTCTGGGTGCAATTTAGTTGATCACCTTTTTTGTTCCTATATTATTCTTAATTACTGATGTTTTCTTTCAAATTAATTCGGCAATAATTGGGCTGTATGACCTGGTGGGGCTTGGAACCACCAGAGTTTTGTTATGGTTTTGTCAACTGATTTAGATGATTTTTCCTTCTCAAGTGTTCTGGCTCTTGAAAATTCAGTTGATGGAAGCTGATAACATTGATGACAGCTGCTCTGTCTGCATAACCTGAAACTTATTTCTCTGTAAATGGCAAAACATTTGTTGGATTGAGGAGCCTTGTAACCCCTATTCTTCTTTTGAAATGATGCTGTTACATTCCTTTCTCTTGTGTGTGTAATTTTGAAGAAATCATCTGCACATAAGTTGCTTTGTGAGACCCTGATTTTTTTTTGCCCAGCCTGTGTGCAAATCAACCTAGGCTGTCAATTCATCCACATACCCAGACACATACATAGATACATAAACAGTGTCGGAAGATAAGGGCCTATGGCCCACCCAGTCTGCCCATTTGAGCTTGTAAGTTCAGTTTATGTTTTTCTAGAAGTCTGTTGCCCTACCCTGACCTCCAGAATTCCTTTATGTCTATCCCATGCATTCTTAAATCCGTGATTGTTTCAGCCCCCACCACTTCCTCTGGAGGTGTTCCCATATCCACCACCGTTCTGTGAAGAAATTCTTCCTCACGTTTCCTCTGAATCGTCTTCCCTCCAACTTCATCCCATGCCCTCTAGTCCTGGAACATCTTTTCACTTAAAATAGTGTATTCCTGCACCCTGTTCGTCCCTGTAAGATACTTGTATGTCTCTATCATATCCTCTCTCCTCCTCTCCTCCAGGGAGTACATGTTCAGTTCCTTCAACCTGTCCTCATAGGACTTGTGATGCAATCCATGCACCATCTTTGTTGTCCTCCTCTGAACCTTCTCTACCTGTCTATGTCCTTACGTAGGTAAGGTCTCCAGAACTGTACACTGTACTCCAGATGGGGCCTCACTAGTGTCTTGTAGTGTGGAATTATGACCTCCTTTTCCTGCTGGAGATGCCCTGCCTATGCTCCCAGCATCCTGTTTCCTTTACCTGCTGCCTTGTCACACTGTTTCTCTACCTTGAGGTCATCAGAGATGATAACCCCAAGATCTCTTTCCTGCTTGGTGCATGCTATATCCTCACCCTCAACTGATATATTGTGCCAGGGTTTTGTGCCCCATATGCATTATCTTGCACTTCTTTGCATTAAATTTCAACTGCCAAACCCTGACCATTCTTCAAGTTTCTGCGGGTCCCTTCTCATTCTGTCTACACCCTCTGGTGTGTCTACTTTGTTACAGAGCTTTGTGTCATCAACGAACAGTGAAATTCTGCCTTCTAGGTCCTGCGCAAATGTCACTGATGAAGATATTGAATAGGACTGGTCCCAGCACTGATCCCTGTGGTACCCCACTGGTCACTCTTCCCTCTGTGGGTGACAGCCATTTACCACCACCCTCTGTGCCCTGCCGCCCAGCCAGTTACCTACCCACCACATTACTGTCCTGCCCACACCCATATTCCCCAGTTTGTGTAATAGTCTTCTATGTGGCACAGTGTCAAAGGCCTTGCTGAAGTCCAGATAGACCATGTCCTACCCTCCCCTGATCCACCTCCTAGTCACCCAGTCCAAAAATTCAAAAGGTTGGTTTGACATGACCTCCCCTGTTGACACACAATCATGTTTTCTATGGAAGCAAAAGAGAAATGACATTGCATAGAAGCAGGAATTTACAAGCCCCTCTCTCCAAATGCCATTTTGCACAGAGTTGATTGCAAATATATATATATATATATGTGTGTGTGCTACAATCTCAGATACAGACCTAGTATTTTACTATGCCAAGGCAAAGTGACTTTTTTTTTGGTACTAGTTTGGCTGGGGCACTGTGGGTTCTTGCACAGCATGGCAGGCTGAGCCGTGCTGACTTACAACAAAATCTTACTTAGCAACTGCGGTTTCATTACTGTAAGTTTACTACGAACATTCGAAACGCCAGCAGAAGGAGGCTCCATGGTCTAGCCGAGTCTGCTCAATTGCACAGTTAGCCCCATCTTAAATATATAAATCAAACAGAAACAAAACCTGAAAAATGACTACTAGCTACCAGGTTAGTTATATACTTTCAGGCTAAACCAGTCTCTATGCACAATCACTATCAAATGGATAATTATTTCATTTAAATTCAATCTCGTCAGAGTCAGCCCTCCTACAATTGGTATGCTCAGACATTAATTCTTTACTGGTGAGACACTAATACGACAAACAAGAATTGACAGGCATGAGTGTGCATGTTTTGTGCCTCCTTCAACAAGTCCATAACCTGTTATGTTTCTCTAACATGAGAACTATTAATGGTGATAAATGCACTACATTACAGTTCATTTTCTGGCACTTATGTGAAATTATTAGAATAACAAGTGGAGAAAGAATGCACTTGTAAATACCACTCACCCACCCCAACCACCATCTGGATTATTTGTTGATGCGTGTTAACAAAACATGAAATAATAACTAACTAAAAGTGGCTAGATCTGAAAAAAACTTTTAGGTTAAAACTTTTCTATGGTTTTATATAGCCCAGTGCTTTATACAGAAAAAATGCCTTCTCAGTTTTACAGTTATCTTCAGACAAATTATTATTTTGATGTCTACCTTACCAACAGGTCAACAGCATGATAAGGCAGGTCTGAAACAAAGTTTTACCTTGAAAAGTTTTTTCTAGATCTAGCCACTTTAGAGTTAGCCCAGATGTTTACTGAGTGTAAGTGTGAACCTTGAGTAATATTAATTTCATACGCTTTGATTCTGAGTTTGAGCCCAGACTAATGGAACCATGTACAATATGAAGGTGTCGGACAGAAAAGTTAGTTTGCCAATCCTCCTACTAAATGTGTTGTTTTCTTTTTAATATGAAAGGTCCAGAGAAGCATACCACTTGCCAGAAACCGGGTTTTAACATACAGCAGATGTCCTGTGTTAAAACTTTTATTACAGCCAGTATGCCTTGCACTTATTCTTGTACACTGGTAAATCAGACGCAAACAAGTTAAAGTAAATGTTATGAGAGTGTAGGTGTGTGTTTGGCCTTCTACAGTATTTTCTTGTCACAAAGCACTGAAGACCAAACAGTGATACACACATCACAAAGATTATAATACATGGATGGAACTCTTCTTTCTGGATGCAAAGTCGGTGCTTTCCAGTTTGTAACTTGCTCTTTCCTTTACAGGCATCTTTCAAATGACCTGTTATCGATACATTTTGCTGGCTATTTATTTATTTATGGATTTATTTATTTATTAAAAGTTCAGAGTAATTTTCATCACAAGTGCTCATTTACAGAGGTTCAACATCAAACACCATACAGTCACAAAAGCTCTGCCCCAAAAATGTCATCCTTTAAACTAAGATCTATATACAGTACCTCTTGATTTTATTTACTGTACACTGATGGGTTCTCTGCAAGTGAAATTCAAAGGCTGTCAGACAGCCAAACATAAAAAAAAAAACTTCCTCAACTACAGGGGAGTGAGTTTTCTGGTAGACACCATTCTCCATAAAAAACATCTGTCTCACAACTGAACTGAGATAGTTGCGAATTGCAGTTTTTTTTACAAAAAATTCTGAAGAAATGACAGTCTCTGATCTTTCACCTCAACTAAGCATTGCACAGTTTACAGAAAAGTGGTACTGTATTTTACTCATTACGGGGAAAAGAGAGACTGGCAGTATTTTCTTCCACCACTAAGCACATCACATTGTGATGGAGTATGCACCATGTTTGGTGAGAGAATTATTAGAGAATCATTAGAGAATTATTTTCCATTTAGCATAGTTCATTTTTTTATTTGTGTTTTTTCTGTTGTTGCTTTTGCAGTATATGATTTACACAAGTTATTCAACTCCATACAGAAATGGACTTTGACTTCTTGAACTTCACTGTCTCATCGCACAGCATGTTAATAGCACTAAATAAATAATTTATTTTATTTCTGAGCTTGATATACTATCTTTGTTTCATATGCCTTATACCGTGTCCACAGGAAAATCCTTCTTTTCTTACATGAGCTGTCATTATCAAATTCATACAAAGCGAGGAGTGAGTGGAGTTGAGCAACTGCTCCTTGTGAGCGCAATGTACAGTATGTGATCAGAAGCAGCTCCTGAACTCATTTCTGTACTTTGTTTACACATGCACTGTCTGCTTTCACCTGCTACATGGCGAAGGTGAATCAAGCAACTATAGATAAAACAGATCACAGAAGTCACAAAGCAAAGTTGTGTCCCAATTCAGTTTTAGGAAACATGTTAACTGGAGCAGTGACATGACCGTACTGGAGACAGAAAGAGAGAGAGAGAGAGAGAGAGAGCCAGCACAAGTTATACTTGTGGATGAGCGGACACCAGTTTTCCCAACAGCTCAGATGCCCTTATGATCACACAATCTGTGTTTTAAGCAACAACTCCTTTTTTAAGTGCTGCAGGAAAATAACTTCAGGCCGAGCACACTATCAATAAAATAGAAATACATGGTATCTGTCATCACAAGCAAGGGTACCCTGATGCCACCATTTACCTGCGGGCTAGTTTTTTTTTTTTTTAAGGTATGAAATAGTGGGCAACATTGGGGATAGTGAAAGTGAAATGAGACAAGTAACAATTAAGAATCACCACCTGCTGGTGCACCTGCACAAACATGATAAAAATAAATAATCCAGCACTTCAGGGCTTTGGATGCATTGCTGTCACCACCTGCTGGGTTAAAGAGGGATTACACTATGATGCTTCTGTACTGTATGAAAGAATTGCAATACTGTGCCGCACAGTGCGCACCAATCAGTATACCAAGCCGTACAGTGCTGCACCAGTTGGCATACCTCGGTATCATTTAACTTTTCTGTGAGCACCACTTTACATTAGTCAACTGCTATACACTAGTTGACTTACAACCACAATGTATTCCTTGCTATGAAGTGCAAGCCTTGTTACCAAGCAGTTCTGGATCCATGGTACTTGAGGGAGTTTCAGTGTCATTCCTCTTCTGCTTTGTTACATTAAGTATTACAGCATACGTAAACTGCTGTACACAATAATGATATACCATGGGGAGTGCAAACATGTTATCCTTCTGACTGGCATTCTTATATGTTTTATTTATTTATTTATTTATTCTTTGGTAACTGTAAGACCTACTGGGCACAAAGCTCATTTACAGCGGTGCCCTTAAGCCTGAGGGAAAGGAGTATGAATCAAAGTAAGTTAAAGCAAATGAAAGGCACTTTATAAAACAAAACTTCTTTTCAACAGACCACAAAACATTTAAAAACTAATAAGTATCCTAAAACAACAGTTGTCTGCAAAAAAAAAAAAAAAAAAAAAAAATTAAATGGCCAAAATACAAGGCAAAGGCTGAGGAAACAGAGCAAAAAACTTTAACTTTTTAAACTACTAAATAATTCTGCCTAACAACCAAAACAGCTTTAGAAATACAATAAATCTCTTTCAGGACACTACAGGTCATTGATTTGCTACTTTATAGCACATTTTAAATTACTTTTCAAAGCAACTGTGGCAACCTCGTCTGCTCTGCTACACTGTCTCTTATGGTTTGCAGCCAAGAGAAGTGAAAGCAGACAGACCATGTGTTCACGCTTTTGTAAACACATGATGTCTGCTGCATTCCAGACCACCAGAACCCCCTAGGGGTCAAAGCTTATAAATTACACTGGGATCCGGTGCACAGAAGAGATTTATGTTCAGACATACTAAAATGCCTGCAGAATAAGCCTAACGGTCTTTTGTGTCTGCTCATTTGGTCAGCCCCACCCTGGAGCTGACCTTGCTGCCCTCGCCTCTCTGGCTTCTCCCTTCCCAGTCCTAGATATTCTCGCTGCACAGGACTTTGCTTCCAGAACCCTTCCCTGTACCTGTCCCACCCCTCTTAAACCCCTCCACCATCTCTGCCTCCACCAGCCCCTGGGCAGCACATTCCATGGCTCCACCACTCTCTCAGTGAGTAGCACCTCCTCCTTTCTCCCCTGAATCTTCCCCTCCAGTTTCCACCCATGCCTTCTAGTTGCTCCCCTCCTTCCTTTGGAGCACTCTGACTGCTCATCCCTATTTACCCCCTTCATGTACCTGAAGACCTCTATCATGTCCCCCTGGTCCCTTCTCCCTTCTAATGTGTACATATTAAGCTCTTTGAGCCTCTCCCATAGGTCCTGTTCCTCAAGCCCCAGATCATTTTGGTTGCCCTCCTCTGGACCTTCTCCAGGAGTTCGCTGTCCCTCTTTAAGTGTGGCCTCCAAAACTGCATGCAGTACTCGAGTGTCGACCTCACCAATCAGTTATACAGAGAGTATCACTTCCCTCCTTCTGGAGGTGATCCCCTAGTGATGCATCCCAGCATCCTGTTGGCCTTGGCCACTGCCCTCCTACAAGTCTCAGAGTTGTTAATCTTGACATCCACCCCCAGGTCCCTCTCAGCCACTGAGACTTGTAGCATTCCCCCTCCCGGGTGTACACTTGGCCTGGGTTTCTGGCTCCCAGGTGCTGTACCTTGCATTTACCTGCATTGAAGCTAAGCTTCCACTTTCTAGACCACCTTTCCAGAGCCTCCAGGTCCCCTGAAGGGCCACCTCCCTCCTCCCCATCCACCACCACTCCCAGTTTTGAGTCATCCACAAAAGAGACTCATCTCACTCCTGATACCCTTCCTTATGTCAGAGACGTGAGGCGTTGAACAGGAGGGGCCCAAGGACTGATCCCTGAGGGACCCCACTAATGACCCTCCTTGGGGATGAGACTGTCCCACCAACCATGACCTCTGGGTCTGGTCCTGGAACCAATTTCCTATCCATCTGATCATCTGGTTTCCCACCCCATTTCTCCCAGCTTATCCAACAGGCTGCCATGAGGAACAGAGTCAAACGCCTTGCTGAATTCAAGAAAGAGGATGTCCACGGTCTACCCAGGTCCAAGGCACTTGTCACCCAGTCATAGAACTCCACAAGGTTTGTCTGACACAATTTCCCTAGGACAAATCCATGCTGTCTATCATCCAGGCACCCTGACTTTTCCAGGTCCCCCCAGCCTCTCTTGGCAATGCCTCCATCACCTTGCCCACCACCGATGTCCGGCTGACTGGCCTCTTGTTCCTTGCCACCTTCCTTGACCCAACCTTGTGGATAGGCACTATATGCACCAACTTCCAGTTCTGGGGCACCCACCCTGTCCTCAGAGATGCTGAAAAGCTCTGTCAGGGGTTTTGCCTGGACATCCTTCAGTTTCTTCAGCACTCTGGGATGTAATTTATCCAGCCCTGGTGCTTTCTCTGTCTTAAGGGACCTGAGGGCTCCCTCACTCTCTCTGCCATGATTTCCACCTTTGCTACCTCGTCCCCTGCTTTGTCTCCCCTCCTGCCAATGATGGCCCCTCTCCCAGACCCGCCCGATCGGTAGGGTCCCCCTCAGTTTCACAGTCTCCTCCCATAAATGATGCAGCCCTCCCATTTTCCTTGGTGAAAACTGAGGCGAAGTACTCTACCTCAGCCTGCTCCCCCAAGTCTTGTGCCCATCCTCCCTATTTTAATCCTGCTAATCTGCTCCTTCACCTTCATTTTCCTCAGTGTATCTAAAGAACCCTTGTTCCCTCTCCTAATTTCCTTGGCCAGGTTCTGCTCCTTCCTTGCCTTAGCCACCCTCACCATCCTAGTGGCCCTTCTGGCCATCAGCTCATACTCCCTCAATCCCTTTCACTCCTTGAGCACTTGAAATGCCTATAAGCTGCCTTCTTTCCCTCACCACCTCCTGAACCTCCCTGGTCCACCAGCAGGGTTCACAGACCCCTACTGCATTTTGTCTTACTCTTGTGCAGGTGCTGGTAGCATCCTCCCCCTTCCTGATGATTTCCCACCTACTGTCAGTGTCCATGTCTGGCCCAATCCCATCCAAATGCTTCTTAAGGATCCTTCCTATTTCCTTGAAATCCGCCCCTGAGTAAGTTACCTCTGTCTTTGTGCAGCCTTCTACCTCTCCTAGGTCCAGGCAGAACCAGACCGTGGCATGGTCGCTCCCCACCAATGGGTCCGTTACCTCCTGGCCCCAGTCTGGTCACTGTCTTCCAGGACCACATCCAGTATCCGCACCTCCCTGGTTGGTTCCCCACCTGCTGAGTTAAGAAGCATCCTGAAAGACATCCAACAACCTCTGTTCCTGGCCACCAAGGATGTCATAGTCTCCCAGTCCATTCCTAGCATGTTTAAGTCCCCAACACCACCCTTCCCTGCCCAAACTGCAGTGTCTCCCAACATCTGCCACCAGACTCTCCTCCAGCTCCTCCGCCAGCTTGGGTGGTCTATACACGCTCCTATTTTACTGTCTTGCCCCCCTTGTTATCAAGGTACCAGATGCCTCCACAGTTCCCTCCTCCTTCACTTCTCCTATGCTAATACAGTTTTGACTTTATTGCTAACTCTTCTTGCTTCCCTCCCCTGTCCTTCCTGAACATGGTGTAACTCTCCAGGTTCAGGTCCCAGTCATGCCCTGCGGTGGCCCAGGTCTCAGTGACCACTGCCATCCACCTCTCCTCAGTTAGCACCACCTGGAGCTCAGGTATTTTAATGCCCAAGCTCCTGGCATTTATGGGACTACCTTCCACCCTTTCTGTATACTTCCATTTCCCTGCTCGTGTTCCCATGGGGATTCCGTCTTCCCGGTCAGCACCTTACCAGTCAGCCTTTTCCGCATTCCTCCAGCTCCTCAGGGGTGGAGACAGATTCCATATTTAACGGACCCCCTCGACAGCCTTTTCTCCCATCCTTCCCCTCACAAGTTTAAACCTACCTTTCACCAATGAACCCCTCTATTTTCAACTTAAGTTTTCTTCCCTTCAAATTGAGATGGAGCCTATCTCTAGCATATAGCCCCTAATCCTCCCAGGTCTCCCCCAAACCCCTTCAACCCATACCCTCTGGCCCACACCACTCCCCTGAGCCACTGGTTTATCTCCTAATCTTCCTCTTGTGTTCCCCACTAGCCCTTGGCACCAGCAGGATTTCTGAGAAGGAAATTGTGCATCCTATGTCATGGCAGACCCTGGCAAGCTCCTGAACCTTGCCTGTATTTCTAGCTCACTATTTCCCTCAATCAATTGGTATCCAGGTGGACCAGTATGCCTGGGAACCTCCACAATCCTTTGCCAGCTGATATACCTCATGCTTGGCCCTGTGCACCAGTAGTCCAGGAAAGCATTTTGTTCTAACCAGGCAGGCTTCCTCCTCCATCCCATTTGATACCCCTGATCATGGAATCACCCAACAGGAGCACTCTGACCGACCCTTTTCTTCCATTCCCCCCTCCATGTTCCTAATCCTTTCTACGGCCCTCCCCTCAGCCGGCTCCTTGCTCCTTCCTCTATCTGGGTGCCACCTGCACCCCCTCCTTATTTACCCTGGCCACCCCTCCCCTCCTCTGATCCTATGCCTCTCTTCCTTCAGAGTATCCTTCTGTACCCTGCTACCTCCCGTCACTGCTTGCAACTGGTCCTTCCCCATCTGCTAAACTTACCTTCCTTCCCATCTCCATTCAGCCCCTTCTTACCTGTCGAGCTCCCTGGCTAAACCCTCAGCCCCTTTACTGTATCCTTCTTGTACTTCTGGTCCCTCTCCTTGCCCTTTCTTCCCAACTGGTCCTTCTCCTTGTGCTTCCCTCCTCCCTCCCTCCCTCTATCCCGCTCTGATCCCCCACTCCCCATTTTCCCACATTCCAAGTTCCCCCTATTTTCCTGATATCTGGCCCCTGCCTCCTACCCTCCACCCCTTTCCATCTCTAACTGCCCCTGTCATGGCTACATCACCACCCTCATCCTCAAGCAGAAGAAGAGAATTGAAGCAGTTACTGAGCTTAGGTTCAGTCCAGCTCCCCTTGCTTCCTTCCTTCTGTCCAGCCCCAGCTATCTGCCTACTTCCCTGAGAATGTCCTCCTTTGACCCCCCTCTGTGAAGGTCCCCAGATAACCTGCCTGCTTCCTTGGTAGTGTCCTCCTTTGGGCCCTCTCTGTCAAGGTCCCTATGTGACCCCAGAGTACTCTTCTGCACTCCTTTCCCCATGTCCCTCTAGTGCATGGTGGAACCCCATGGGACAGCCCTGCCCTATTCCCCAACCATACCTCCCCCTCCCTCCAGCTGTCTCCTAATCCCTCAGCCTCCTCCTAAGCTTTGCCAGCTGGTAGCACACTGGGCAACCACTGAACTGCCAAGCCCAGTCCAGTATCATGGCCACCACCCTGTGCACCCACCACCCTCCCAAAGATACCGGCCCTAATGATGTGTGTCCCATCCCCCTCAAAGTAGGTTTCTTGGGTGAACCACCAGGTTCCCCACTAGTCCAAGATACACCCATACCCACTAATCAGGTCACCCACTAATCCTAGATACAGTCCCACGGTAAACAGGTCCCCCATTACTAGATGCAGTACTACACAGTAAACTTATGGGGACTGTACAACTCCTAAGCTCCCTCTCCCAGCCTTTAAACCCAACCCCCAGTGGCTAGAACTACATGAGCTGCACCTGAAGCCTTTTCCTCCAATTGCAGGACAGGTGTTTCCCTATAAATGAGCTGAGCTCTGGGAAGGGAGGATGGGGATGGTGGGATTAGGGCCTATACCCGACTCTCACAAGAGTGTATCAGCCCTGTTTCTGCCCCTCACTGAACCTCCAAGCACTACCAGCTAAGAAAATCTTTCAAGACTGCTTACTCTCACAGCCTCCAGCCAGAAGCTTCTTCCCCTTCTCCTCTAACTGAAGACTGACTGAGCCTGGCAGTCATCCTACATTCAAACAGCACTAATCCCTGTAATATGATGCCTTAGCTCCCCTGTTGTCCTGTAGTGAGGAGTGTGGTTTATAACTCTCCCTCTGAAGATGCCTCATGTCAGGCTCTCCAGACTCATGGAGGATTCATTTGGCTTCATGTTCAAGGAGGAAGATTTGTCAAGAGGAACCTATCCAGTGTGCATTAGAATATTGTCACTCAACACTAGGAGTCAGCACTTCATGTCTGTACAACAGCAGCATTCAGTTCTCTCAGTTTAATGTTTAAAGCTACAGTTTGCTATTTTGTGTCAGTTTAGTGTATTTTGACATATTTGTCAGGTCTTCTCAGCCCTACAGAGCATCAGCAGTCATGCACATGCTCTGCATAGGATCTAGCACTCCTCAGCCTTGACTTCTTCCTCTTCCCACCAAAGGAAGAAGAAAAACGATTGTTCAAGATCACCCTCTGTATGGTGTGCCACTATGTCTTCAGTGTCTAGGAGTTGGAGGCCCTTGCTGTCACCTTCAGTGTCACTGAGGTTCTCTGGTTCTAGGAGATTGGAGTCTTGGGCCTGGAGTCCCCCTCTGTCTGTAGCTGGGACTCCAGTGAGCAGTTCCACCACTGGTCAGCCCTTTCAGAGCAGTGGGTGCAGCATTGGGCCCATATGCCACCACCAGTGTAGCTGGACCCTGGTCCTTTGGGGTTGGTGGAGCTAGTACTGCATGCGGGCCATTGGGCCAGATAGAGTGTTTCTATATGGCAACAGCCTCAGGGTCCTTGTGAGTACACCACCACCACCAATATCTGTCCCACTGGCTGCCCCCATCTCCGGCATGAATGGGTCCAGCCGTGGTACTATCACTGGTCATTTTGATGCTGGCTTGGTCATCCACACCAGTTCCAGTGCTAGCTTTAGTACCAGGTTTGGGCTATTTGGGCCTGACCCATTTGCAGCACCAACCTCCGCGCAGGGATTTCCCTGGTGCTGGGTCAGTTACAGTTAACTGTGCACCCTTGGTGCTGGCTCCTTGTCCTTGGGGCCAGTGTCTCCAGGATTGCTGCAATTGTGTTCTGGATTAAATGGCCTGCCACCTCAGACCCTGTATTACTTCTCTTCCAAGGAGAGTATAAAGGGGACGAGTCTGACCCGACTTCATTATTTCTGAAGGCAGTGACAATGACTCTTTAGCTTAGGCTTCTCAGACCCAGTTTCCATGTCTGTGCCTCAGGAGGATTTATCTTTTCAGACTATGCTCAGAAATATGGATTCTGCATTACATTTCAAGGCTACAGCTATTGACCAGGGTAAATGACTCTGGCTGAAGTTCCTGAACGTTTCCAACATACCGTCAACCTAGTTCCTCCTATTCCACCCGCATTCGAGACCCTGTCTGATGTGATCTGGAATAAACCTTCTTGGTAGCAGATGTCTCAAGCAGACGGACAAAATACATTGCCCGACAAACCAGTGTCTGTTACTCACCCAATAGCTAATGCCATTGTCATCCTCATCGTGAATGACAAGGCCATTATTCCCAAAGAGATTACTGTGCACCCCAGTAACTGGAAATCATGCAAAATTGACACTATGGGCAAACATGCTTATGTTTCAGCTGCCCTAGGCATGAGAATTGCCTATTACCAAGGGCATTTTTCTAAATGTGAGTATACCCTTTGGAGCAAGCTGAAGTTGCTGGCAGACTCTTGCCCAGAGTGAGAGGTTAAACAGGCTATTATGCTGACTGTTAAGCAAGACACTAAGTCTAACAGTCGCAGCTTTAAGTCTCCATGGACACCTTTGATACTGCATTATGCTATGCTGGCTGCAGGGATTTGCATCAGGTGGCACTTGACTGCAGACTTCTGGCTTCTCCCAGGATGTCAAACAAATGGTTATGAATTTCCCTTTGAAGGATCTTTCTGGTTTGCACAGCAAGTGGAGCAGTCTCTTAAGGTATCTAATGAAACTAGAACAATGCTTAAGACTTCTAGACCAGCTCCCTTTAACCCTGAGAAGGGCAAAGGACGTGGATCCTGTTGCCGATCTTGTGGTCACCATGAGTGTACATCAGCATTATTTATTTTCGGCAATATACACTTACCCAAATGGTAATCGCCTTTATGACATAGACTCCATTGGGAGTCCATCACAGTAAACAAGTGGGTCCTCAGAATAATCCAGGAGGATACTCTCTAGACTTTGCAGAATCCCTGACAATCAGACCAGAAGGCACTCCCTCTTATCAGCTCATATGTCAAGGCTTCTGGCGCAGGAGATTGAGAACTTTCTGAGCAACAGGCCACTGAAGTAGTGCCAGAGGCAGAACAAACACAGAGTTCTACTCCCACTACTTCCTAGTTCCAAAGAAATCAGGAGCATATGCCCATTCTCAACTTCAGAAGTCTGAACAGATTCATGGATCAAGAAAAATTCAAAATGATTTCTCTGGTTTCTCTCTCCCTTCCTGAAGCCTCAGGATTGGCTAGCATCTGTGGATATGTAGGATGCATTCAGAACATTCTGGTGCACCCCAGCCACCACAAGGTTCTTCATTTCATAGTGCTGGAATAGCATTACCAGTTCAGAGTCCTGCCTTTTGGGTTTTCCTTGGTACCATGAGTTTTACAAAGTGCTTTGCAGTACTCATGGCACCTGCAAAATTGGACTCCCAAGTCTTTCCGTACCTGCACGACTGGCTAATTTCCTGTCTGTCCAAACAGGAAATGGAACAGGCAGTGGCCACTGCCTCTCAGTTCCTAACCTCAGTGGGGATCTTGTTGAACCTCAAAAATCTCAGTTACAATCCTTGCAGCAGCTGCTGTTTATAGGACCTCTTCTGGATACGACTTGGGCCCTTCTTCCAGAAAGCAGGCTGCAAGCAATTCTGCAGATGGTATGCTACATCATAGGGAGCAAGCTGTGCAAGCCCCAGGCCAGCCGGGTTCGGGAATGAGCCGGGTTGTCTGGTGTTGGCGAGGAGAGAAAGGATTGAGCGTCCGAGGACTGCTCTCCTTTCCTGGGAGGGACCAGGGCATCCATTGCGCTGTAGTGGCCCCCAATGGAAATTGGAGGTGCTACAGGAGCAGGGATACAAGTGGGAGAAGTGCAGCGGACATCAGCATGTTGTGCCACAGCGTCATTGCATGTCTGCACTTCTCGGAGGAATACAAGGAGGAAAATGGCAGACAACCAAGGCAGCTTAATGGCTGCACTTCAGCAACCAAGGGGCCTGTTGTGGAATCACACTGCAGTAGTGGTTCCTGGCCTGGCACAAGGGGGCATGGGGGTCCCCTGTGGGTAAATACTGTGCCAGATGGTATGTGAGTGAGCCTGTGGGCTGGTTGGGGATGAAGGCAGTGACTGGAGGTAGGCAGGTCGGGCTGCAGGAGCATAAATAATGATATGATAAAAAGACTGTGCAAGCCCACTCCATATGGCACATGCTGAGGCTAGTAGCCTCCTTATTATTCACAGTGCCCTGGCACAGTTGCACATGAAGCTGACCCAGTGCATGCTCAGTACACTGCGGATACAAGCATTGCACCCACAGACTTAATCCATTCAGGTGACCATGCCCTGGTTCAATCTCTCACATGGTGTTCAGTGGAGGGCAACTATTTCAGGGCTTTCCCTTCTCCCAACCAGTGCCTCAGGTGACTCTCACCATCTCAACATCAGTGTACTGGAGATGCAAGCTGTTTTGTATGGCCTGAGAGCCCTGTTGGACCTAGTCAGACACAAAACACTCCTTCTTCAGATAGACAAGTCTGTCTGCATCAACAAACAAGACAGCACACTCTTACCCTCTCTGCAGAGGGCAATGAATGTGTGGGAATGGTGCCTGGAGCAGGTAATCCTGCTCCAGGCATTCTATCTGCCAGGAGTTCAGAAGACTCTGGCAGACAAGCTCATTCAAACAGAAGCTGATTCTCATGAGTGGTCACTAGCTCCACACATCATGAGATCGCTATTTGATGGAGTGAGATATCACCAGATCTGGACCTTTTTGCATCCCCACTCAACGGCAAACTGTATCAGTTCTGCTACAGAAATCCAGGATGTGGCATTTTCTGTCAGAATGCATTCAGACTGCAATGGCAAAATCTGATCTTCACTGGGGATATCTCATCAGGTCACACCTCTAGGACAACGTGCCATCAGGCTCTATGACCATATGGAAACTTTCGGTCAGCAGTTTAGTAGGGGCCACCCACTGTGACGTCTGACATCGCCATCCCATATAAGTGTAGGCAGTCCTGTCCTCCTCAGCTCTTTTCCTGCCATCGACCAGTGCTCGTTGGACCTCTGCAGAAGCTTCACTACGTAGTCTTTATTTTTCTTCCAGTAATTTTTCTGCTCTTTTGTAAAAGTGAAACATTAAATGCTTGGTAAAATGCCTCTGTCACCTGTCTCATCGACCTACTGTGGAGGGCTTCAGCTTTTACTGCAGTGCCTGTGGCTGGCTTTGCTGGGCTTTGTCTGCAGCTGGGTGATCTTCACCTTCCACCTGGTGGGATAGAGCCTTCCTCTATTGTTGGATTTCCAGAGTCACCTCAGGGAGTCCTGGGGATGAGGATCTTTGACCCGCTATGGCGCGGGCCACCCAAGCTTTCTGTGGGCCAATTAGTGCAGGATTAGGCCAGCATGGAACTCCTCACCATGGAGAAGTGGTCTGGGCCTCCTCCCAAACAAGCAACTTCTGCCTCTGGGCACACTTTCCTTCACTCCGGCTCTTTGGTTTCAGCAGGGCCCTTTCTCTCATCAGTGGATACCCCCATATTCCTCAGGCTGGGGATATGGGATGAGCCTCTGTCCTTGGCTACATGAGCGACCCATGGGCAGTGATGCCCATGCCTCCCATTCCCTGACTGTTGCATGGGTGGGTATTGGCCTGTGGGGCTTTCCTCTACTCTTCCACAAGCCCATTGGCAGTGGCACCTTTGCCTCTCCTACCATCATTTCTCCCCATTGTTCAGTGATAGCCAGAGTTTCTGCCCTGACAATGGTGTCCAGTGCCTCCCCATCAGTTGTTTTCTACAGCCCATTGCTGGTATAATAGCGATGTCTAGTGGCACCATTTCTCATCCAGATCCTCTTGCTAAACAGACCAGGCCCAGGCCGTGCTGTGCCAGTGCTACCTAGGGCATCTTGCCTGGCATTGCAGTGTCTGGGCCTCCAATAGCACCTTGAGCCCCTTTGGGTTGATACACAAGGGGGTAGAAAGACATGAGAAGGGACTTGGCTGGTTGGAGGAATGGTCAAAAGTATGGCAGCTAGATTCAATACAAAGAATTGCAAAGTAATGCACCTGGGAAATAAAATGCAAGGAAGAGTACACAGAGGTATTAACAATAAAAATGGAAAGGGACTTGGGGTAGTCATATCAGGTGACCTAAAGGTAGGCAAGCAATGTGAGAAGGCAGTAAGAAGAGCTGGGTGATACTGGGATGCATAGAGAGAGGCATCACCAGCAGAAAACAGAAGTTGTTGCCTCTGTACAGACACTTAGTGAGACCCCATCTGAGTACTGCATGCAGTTCTGGAGATCCCATCTCCACAAGGACATAGACAGGATGGAGGCAGTCCAGAGTAGGGCAACTAAAATGGTGCAGGGCCTGCACCAGAAGCCATATGAAGAGAGACTAAAACAACTTAATATGTATACCCTTGAGGAAAGGAGGGAAGGGGACATGATAGAAACTTTCAAGTACCTCAAGGAAATCAAAGTCAAGAGAGTAGCATCTTTCAGAAAAAAGATATGCAAGAATAAGGGGCACAATTTGAAGATAGAGGGGACAACTCAGGGCAACGTGAAGAAGTATTTTTCATGGAGAGGTAGTGGATGCATGGAATGGCCTTCCTGAGGAGGTCATGGGGTCAGAAACAGTGGGGTACTTAAGAATGCATGGGACAGACATAAGGCAATTCTAGTGGGAGGTAGGAGGAAGTAGGCTGTTGATAAAACTAGGATCTGCAGCTTATCCAATAGGTAAGGAAAGGGGCAGACTGGGTCGGCCAAGCGGTCCTTATCTGCTGTCAAAGTCTATGTTTCTACTTCAATACAGAATAAACAGCAAAAGCAGATGGATGAGGGGTGTGGCACCCAGGCTGCAGGTTGCCCACCACCGCTCTGAGACTGCACAAGACAGTTTCATTCTGAAAGTGAAAGAACCACAGTGTGCACATTTCACATAACACTACACTATAAAAATACAGAATGAGCAACTTTATGTACAACCAGTGTGTTCTGCCACCTCGGGGTTCTGATTCCCATGGATCTCCTGAGCTTTCCTTTCAAGGTCAGAGAATCAGAACTCCTCTGTGGCAGAACACATGGGTTATGCATAATTGCCCATCCAGAATTCTCTGTAATAGCAACATACTTCTCCCTTAGAACCACATAGCTGAGCCAAGGTGCCTTCTACAAAATGATGGCTATTTGAAAATGAATGAAACGTAGACACATACTTTGACGCAGATAAGGACCGCTTGGCCCACCTAGTCTTACTCATTTCCTACTTATTGAATAAGCTGTTAAGTTAACCAACAGTCTACTTCCTCCTACCCCAGTATAACTGCCTTATGTCTGTCCCATACATTCTTGAATTCCCCACTGTTTTGTCCCCACAACCTCCTTACATAGATACATAGACACAGTCGGCAGATAAGGGCCTATGGCCTACCCAGTCTGCCCATTTGAGTGTGTAAGTTCACTTTATCTTTTTCTAGAAGTCTGTTGCCCTTATCCTGACCTCCAGAATTCCCTTATGTCTATCCCATGCATTCTTAAATCCTGTGTTAAAAAATGAGTAGACATTGTGTGGATTCAAATCATCAACCTGTCATTTGAGGTGGTAGACCTCTCTGCTATACCGCCATGGTGGGACTATCATTCTTGCCTGTTTGCTAGTGCTTTTCTGAGGCACTCTCCCATTTTGACAAAGTCAGCCCTCCTAAAGTCCAGTACCCACACTTTTGTATGGCTTGACTCTGCAGCTGTGTTTATCACGAACCACGCTGGTGGTCACTTGTTCCCAGATGGCTACCCACTTCTAGATCTGAGATCCTCTCTGTCCCCATTTGAGAGTAGCAGGTCTAAGATTGCTCCCTCTCGAGTGGGTTCCAACACTAGCTGTCTGATGCATGCCCCTGTAGGGCATCAAGAATGACCCTGCTCTTGGATGTGGCTGCAGCATAGGTGCTCCAGTTAACATCTGGCATATTCAGATCCCCCATCAACAGTATCTCCCTTTGCTGCCATCCTAAGGGTGCCTTCTATCACTTCCTTGTCCATTTTCTCCCTCTGAGATGGGGTCTGTATACAACCTTCATGCGGATTGTGATGCCATTTCCAGTCTCAGGGTGACCCACAGTACCTCCTCCCTCCCTGTTTACCCTTTAGTTCCGTTGCTTTGATCCCTTCCCTTATGCTGCTACACCTGCAAAATTTCATGTTGTGTATGTTTTCAGACCGTCCAGCCAGCCATATGTTTTTTGAAGATCCCAATGTTTTGTGAGTCAAACTGTTTGAGTTTATAGCAAGGTCAGTGTAGTACTGAAAATGATTTACTGAGGGATTCATGTAGTTAGGAACAAAGTGCTTTGGTAGTCCCAGTCCAGCCAACCTTGGTTCAAACAAAAGTGTGAATTACTGAGAGAAGCTCAAATCCAGTCGAGGCAATGGCAAACAACCACAAGCAGATTGGAATATCATGAGCCAACTCACCCATATTAAATTATAAACAATCTTTTATTTGATATTCGTAGATCAATATACTGTTTTGTGTCATATGTTTCGAAAAACCCATCTTCAGTGGCACACTGAATTGTTACTACCAATCAAATCCTAGTATGATCTTTGTCTTGTATTACATTTTAATATTCCATCAGACTCTTATGATTTTCAATGTTTTGTGATATACCTTAAATCTTTACTCCTTCTTGTGCTCTGTTTCTTTTTGTTTAAATTTTTTGTTCTTGGCCTCCAGGAGAGGAAAGCAGGAGGTTGTGCTGCTCTCCACAAGAACAAAAGAGGTATATCAAAAATATTGAAAGCCATAAGAGTCTGATGGAATATTAAAATTCCTGGCACCTCTGAACAGGCCACGATGCTGCACCACGCTTTTCCCAGACCTCGATGAGACCCGCCAGCCCTCCCTGAAGTTGCAAGTTACCAAGACTGAGGCTACTGGGTGCTCCCTGAACAGGCCACTGTGCTGTGCCATGCAGCTCCCGGACCTCGGCCGAGACTCCACCAGCCCTTCTTGAAGCCACAAGGTACTAAGACTGAGAGGCTCCTGGGCACCCCTGAATGGGCCACCGTGCTGTGCCATGTGGCTCCTGGACCTCGCTCAAGACTCCGCCAGCCCTTCCCAAAGCCACAAGACTCCTGGGTGCCTCGAACAGGCCACCATGCTGCACCACACAGTTTCTGGACCTTGATGAGACCGTGCTAGCCCTCCCCAAAGCCATAAGGTACCAAGACTGAATGGTACCATTCTAGGGTGTTGATATGTTGTTCAATCCACACTGTCTGGCAGGTTCCTTGCCGCTTTAAGTTGGGCGGAAAGTCTTCAAGCTGGCTCCTCCCACCCACCTGGGTTGTAAACCCTCGGCTCCACCCCATGACGCCAGATCTTCCCTACCGCTTGGAAGCTCAGGTTCCCTCCGTGAGCGCTCTTGCAACTTTAGGTCTGGATCCTAATCCTTCAGTTTTTCCTAAAATCGCCTTAAAATTTACAAGACTTAAGTCTTCTACTTCCTTCGAGGCTGCGATGGATTGAAATGTACTCCTGGCTTCTGTCGGTGCCCTTGTGGGCAGAAGATGTCTCGGACAACCCACACGCCACATGCATTTACTGCCTGGGGCTTTCCCGTGATCCGCAGGCCTGCGATCTCTGCAAGTCTTTTGGCTTCGGTCTGGAAGACTGCGCTGCCTGACTCCAGTTAGGGTGCCCCGCGAAACGGTTTCCACCAGTGAAGTTGAAGGAGGCCCATTGGGTGGTGTCCGTGGCTGCAGGCTCATGAGCAGTGCAGCAGTTAATCACCCTTGAGGAGGAGGCGCGGGCTGCTGCTTCTACTTCCTCAGCGCCATGCTTATCCCTCCTTGGGCTCCTCCACACTACTTCCTTTAAGGAGCTTTTGTCAATCCCTCCATCAAGAGAGAAGGGCCTCAGGGACTCCTTGAGTAGGTCAAGAAAAAGGAACTGAAAGGTAAGTCCCACCATCGACGCTCATCGGCCGGAGAGACTGCCTCCCCAGAGTTCAGGCCCACCGTCGAGGTTGCGTGCTAAGGCCGGCTGGCTTTTCAGAGTCCCCGCCACGCGGTTTAGATTTTTCTTGACCCATTGGATGGGTTGTCGACTGGAGAAGCCGATAGCCCTCTTTCACCGGTATCCCCGGTGGTTACCGAGGACTTGCCTTGGCCTCCCATGCCGAAGTCCCGGTCAAGGACAATGAACCAGGGATGAGCGGGTTTCTCCCGCCCTTCTTTGACCCACCATTGGCAACCCCGATGGTCTCAGTCCTCCTCTGTGTCAGGTAGGTCCCACCGACATCGGTGGTCTCGGTCCGGCATCACAAGCGGCGTCGCCGCTCAGTCCTCTTCGGAGTGGGCTCCGGCGCAAGTTGCGTCGTCGCTATGAGGACATGATGTGGCAGCAGCTCTTATTGGCCCAGCAACAAGCCAACTCCGTCGCCTTTCCAGCCATTAAGTGGCTGTCGCCGAATGACCCGAAGCAACCTCTCGCCATCGGCTCCTTGGGCGAGAGCCGACTCCAGCACTGATTGCTCATCCGAAACCGGCTGTTCTTCCCATTGCGGTGGAACCACTGCCCCGCAACCGAAGACTGGGGCCCTGACCAAGATTCTCAGTCAGATCAGGCTTGCCCACAGGTTGTCAGTCACCCTCACACCCAATAGGCCTCAGTGAGTGGAGGGTGGCTCAGGGGCTCGGCAGATGTTCGTGGACTCCTCGAGGTCTGACGATGACTCCTGTATTCCAGGCCCTCAACCTGAATCCTCCGGGGTCTATTTGTAGACGAGGCCCATCCTCTTTCCTGGGAATTGTTTGCTCATCTCAGAGTCTACTGGGATGTAGCTTGAACCCTGCAGAAATGGGCCAGATATTGCCTCATGGAGATTTTGAACTGAGGGATTCCCCATGGAGGCCTTTCCAGTTGTTGGTCTGGCCCTGGAGGCCATTGTTGGTCAGCCCTGGAGTTGTATCAGTGGCCTGCATTCTGTCCTGCGCCGGCCAGGATAGCCCATAAGTATGCAGTCCGACGGTTCCTCTCTGTTTTTCAGAGCACCCTTGGCTGAAGGGCTGATAACTGAAGCATCTTCCGGCACTCTGGAAATGCTAGGATGTAGAGAAGCCCCTGGACAAGGAGTCCAAAAGTTGGACTACTCCAGGTGCAAAGTTCGCTGCCTCCTCCCTAGGCCTTGACAGGCTAGCTTGGTTTTACTGATGGCACACTTTTTACACGCCTTATGGGCTCCCTGGATGAGGTGCTTCCTCATCTCCCGGCTGACCTTCAAATGATGGTCAAGCAGGTGCAGGATCAGGGAATGGCGGTGGCCAAGCAACAGCTCCAAACTGCTTTGGACATCGAAGACTGTTGTGCCCAGTCAGTAGCGGCTGCAGTAGCCATGTGCCGCAGAGCTTGGCTGCAGATCTCCACCTTCACGGCAGATACCCAGCACAAGCTGGCAGACGTTCCTCCTTGGGCACCGACTTGTTTGGGCCTGGGGTGGAGGGCCATCTCCAGAGGATCGAGAAGTCAATGCCACCTTGGACTCTGTCACATCTGCCCAGAAGGACAAAGGCCACCAGCAACAGTGTAAGCCCTTTCACCCTTCTGTCCCTGTGGTGCGTCTGGCCCAGCAGCACTAGCAACAGGGCCAGCAGGCTCACATTGGTGCCCCAAGGCCAAGCCTGCTGCTTCCTCCAGCAGGAAGCCTGGAGGTAAAGGTCCAGGTGGCTCTCGGCTGGCTCTTCCTCCAAGCCTGCCCAGTGATGGGTTGAGGGTGCTGCCCCAACCTCGCTCACAACTCCCTGGGTCCCACTATGGGGAGTGGCTCAGCCACTTCCTTTCCACCTGGTCCGCTATCACCATGGACCATTGGGTGCTGGAAGTGGTTGGCAGAGGTCTGCTTCTGGAATTCGAAGCGGACCCCTCCCTGTCGAGCCATCAACCCTCGGAGGCTACCAGTTCTGCAGCCTCTCTGTCGGCTAGTTGAGCCGACATAGCTCTGCTCCTCAAAGGAGGTGATCAACAAGGTGGCAGATCCTCCTCCATGCCCAGGGTTTGTGTCCAGGTACTTCCTGGTCCCAAAACAGATGGGGGCTGGCACCCCATTCTCGATCTGCACGACCTGAACAAGTTCCTAAGGCCGCGCACCTTCAGGATGGTCACTCTGGCTCAGATCATACTATCCTTGGAACTATGCATGTGGTTTTGCTCTCTGGATCTCCAGGACACGTTCTTTCATGTCCCAATCCGTCCATCACATCGGCGATTCCTCCACTTCAGAGCAGAGATATCCCTCTATGAGTTCTGGGCCATGCCGTTCAGCCTTTCTGCAGCTCCAGGGTCTTCACCAAATGCATGGCATTCGTAACAACATTCCTGCGGTGCTGAGGGTCTAGGTGTAGCCTTACCTGGATGACTGGCTGATAGCAGCCCCTCCAAGTTGGTGGTGGAGTGGTCCAGAGATCTAGCCTCCAGGTCTGCTCTCAAATTGGTCTCTGATCAATGGGGCCAAATCAGAACTCGTACCATTGCAGGTGATTCAGTTCATTGGGGCAAAGCTCAACTCTCTTCAAGCCAGAGCCTGGCTCCGGGACAGGGCGAGGTCCTTTCCTCCTTTGCCCAATCATTTCTGGTTGGGCAATTGTGCCCTACTCAGGACTTCCTGCACCTTCTGGGTCTCATGGCGGCTTGCACCAGCATGGTCCATTGGGCCCGTTGGCATATCGTCCCCTGCAATGGGGCTGGCCGCCAGTGGTTACAATGCTCCGGTCCTTGGACCAGCCAGTAACTGTGACCCAGAAGATGTGGGATGGCCTGCAGTAGTCGCTCATCCCAGCTCATCTGCAGGAGGGTATCCTGTTTGCCGCCCTGAGCCGGCGGTCATTTTCACGACCGGCCTCTTTGATGGGTTGTGGTGCCCATCTGGGGAACTCCAGGCCCACAGCCTCTGGTCCCCTCAGGAGTCTCGATGCCACATCAACTTGCTGGAGCTTCAAGCAGTTCGACTAGCCCTCATCGTCTTGCGCTCCGCTTGTACGGGTCAGGTGGTTCAGGTCCAGATGGACAACACCAGACCATGTACTATCTCAACCGGCAGGGCAGGATGCACTCCTTGCCTTTGTGCAAAGAAGCTTCTTGCATTTGGTCTCGTGATCAGCCTGATGAGCCTCGAGCAGTCTGGCCAATGACCTCAGCTGGATAGGTGCTGCATCTCACGAGTGGTCTCTCCTGCTGGAGTAGTTCAAGACCTGTTCTCCCATTGGGGCACCCCTCAGGTGGACCTGTTCACCTCCAGGAGAACGTGAAGCTGAGGCTGTTTCATGCCGCCCCCTCAGCGGGGCTCACTGCAGGGGATGCCTTCTTGGGGCCGTGGACCCCGGGCTTCTTCTATGCCTTCCTCCATTTCCCTTGATCCACAAGGTGCTTCTCAAGGCAAAGAGGGACAAGGTGCAGATGATTCTGGTAGCTCCAGACTGGCCTCACCAGTTCTGGTACCCAGATCTCCTTAGCCTCAGCTCCAGGCTCCGAGATGGCTTCAGCCGCCCGGACCTGATCTCAGTCAACAAGGGAAGGTACCCCATCAGACCTTCAATCCATGCACCTGATGGCCTGGTTCCTGAGTGGCTAGAGTTCCAGGCCTTGGTTCTTTCCGATGAGGTCCTTCTGTAAGCAGTCAACCAGAAAATGCTATGCCTTAAAATGGAAGAGATTCTCCATTTGGTGTCAGGACAAGGGTTGGACCCTCTTCCTGTCCATTGGCTAGCATTTTGGACTATGGTCCCTTTCTCAGCTAGGGCCGGTGATGATGACCCTTAAGGTGCACTAGTCGGCCCCTCTCTGCTTACGGGCATGGGTCGGCAAGCAGTCGGTGGTGCAGAAGAAGGTGGTCTGGTGCTTTTTCAAAGGCCTCGATCACATATCCTCCCGTGCGAGAACCTCCACCTCCGTGGGATCTACTGCTGCTACTGACCAAGCTCATAGGCAAGTCATTTGAACCGATGCACAGGTGTGACATCTCCCACCTGTCGTGGAAGACCGCCTTCTGGTGGCTATAACGTCAACCAGAATGATGGGAGAGCTCCAGGTGCTTCCATCGGGTCTCCTTATTTGGTCTTCCACAGGGACAAGGTTGTCCTTCTTTCCCACCCAAAATTCCTTCCAAAGGTAGTGTCAGAGTTTCACCTGAATCAGATGTTGACTCTGCCAGTGTTCTACCCCCATCATACCTCCGAGGCTGAGTGGCTCCATACTTTGGACTCTAGAGGCGCTAAGTACAAGGAGCAGACAGATGAAGTTCGAGCGAGAGTTTGCCAGCTGTTTGTCACTTACGCTGAATCCACACCTGGCAACCTGCAGCCAAGTGGAGGTTAAGCAGGTGGGTCACCTCCTGCATCGATCTCTGCTGTAGGTTGGCAGGCTTGGAGCCACCCAAAGTAATAAGAGCTCATTCTACTCGCTATACCGCTGCATCGGTGACTGCTTCTAGGGGACGTCCCTATCCAGGAAATCTGCAGGGCTGCTACCTGGAAGTTGGCACAAACTTTATTTCCCATTACCACATTGACCTAGAGTCACACCAGGATGCTGGTTTTGGGACCTCGGTTCTCCAGTCCTTATTCCCAAAGTAGGTATGGGGTGTGTGCCTTGCCTCCCTCCTCCTGGAGAACTGGTAGGAGTCTGCCAGACAGTGTGGATTGAACAACATATCCACGTCCCTAGAAATACAGGTTACTCACCTGTAACAGGAGTTCTAGGAGTGGTATATGTTGTTCATCCACATGACCCACCGACCTCCTCGCTTCGACGCACAACCTGGCTTCCAGTGGGCTAGATCTGGCATCATGGGGTGGAGCTAAGGGTTTTACCACCTGGGTGGGTTGGAGGAGCCAGCTTGAAGACTTTCTGGCCCAACTTAAAGTGGCAAGGAACCTGCCAGACAGTGTGGATGAACAACATATACCACTCCTAGAACTCCTGTTACAGATGACACAAAGATCTGCAACAGAGTTGATGCACAAGGTGGGGTGGAAAGGATGAGAAGGGACTTGGAAAGGTTAGAGGAATGGTCAAATGTATGGCAGCTTAGATTCAATGCTAAGAAGTGCAAGGTAATGCACCTGGAAACAAAAACCAGGAAGAGTACACAATGGAGGGTGAGATACTAACAACAACAAAATGGAAAGGAACCTGGGGTAGTCATATCAGATGACCTAAGGTGGGCAAGCAATGTGAGAGGCAGCAAGGAGGGCTGGGGGATATTGGGATGCATAGGGAGACGCATCACCAGCAGAAAACAGGAAGTTATTATCCCTCTGTACAGACAGTTGGTGAGACCCCATTTGGAGTACTGCGTGCAGTTCTGGAGACCAATCTCGCAGAGGACATAGACAGGATGGAGCTGTCAGGAGGGCAACTAAAATGGTGCAGGGTCTGCACGGAAGACATATGAAGAGACTTAAGGAGCTGAATATGTATGCCTCGAGGAAAAGGAGAGAGAGGGGGGGGACATGATAGAAACTTTCAAGTATCTCAGGGAATCAAAAAAGTTCAAGAGGTAGCATCTTTCAAAAAAGTGTGCAAGAACAAGGGGCACAATTTGAAGATAGAAGGGGGCGACTGAGAGGTAATTTAAGAGTATTTTTCACAGAGGGTTGTGGATGCATGGAATGGCCTTCGGAGAAGAGTTGTGGAGTCCAAAACAGTGGTGGAATTCAAGCATGCATGGGACAGTCATATGGCAATTCTAGGGGTGGGAGTAGGAAGAAGTAGGCTGCTGGTTAACTAGGATCTGCAGCTTATCCAATAGGTAGGAAGTGGCAGACTGGGTGGGCCAAGTGGTCCTTATCTGCCGTCAAAATCTATGTTTCTATGTTACAGGTGAGTAACCTGTATTTCGAGTCCTTAGGCTGCCCAGTTTTGAATTCTGGAGCCTTTTAGTAGCTCCCTGCTCTGCTGTGCTGTGGAGCCAATTAATTAAACTGAGCTCTGCATTTACAGGCAAGAGGTTGATTCTGCTTCTCTTATTTCTTAAGCTGACTGAGTTAATTTCAATTTCTGCCTTGCTAGCTGTAAAAATTCTACCTTGTACTGCAGCCCTCGGTCCGTTTCACAGCCAGCCTGCATTTATTACTGGTGGTCTACTGAATGAACTGCTGTGCTTCTGTAGCTAGACAGTAATTTCATTGCTTGTCAGCTCACCCTCCGACTGTCAGTGACTCAGATTTTCTCACCACCCACCTACCCTCCCCCACCCCACGGCTTAATTAAATGCTCGCTCCTCGATGTGGGGGCTGTAATCTTTGTCCCTCTATGATTGGTCCATCCTCAGTGGGTGAAGCCAGGGCAACTTAAATTATGACATTGCTTTGCCTTGTCTCCGTGAGCTGGTACTGGCACTACTCTTAACTGAGAGCTGTTACTGTCACCACTACCAGCACAAGCCTAGCTTATATCTAATCCTACCTGTTTGGAAGGCGTTTATCCTCCATCTCTGTCACCCTCATACTTATGAGGTTAATTGCATTCCCCTCAGGTCTCGAATCACTGCATCCTCTCTTTGCTTCCTGTGCTTCCTAACACACTATCTCTCTACCAGTGTGCACTATGGGGTCTCTGGGCTATACAGCTTATCTGTAGGACTTTTTCCCTGGTGATTGTCCTCCACTTCTCTGCAGATCTCCTCAGCCAGCCAGCCAGCCACGGACTCTGGCTACTTACATAACTCCGATGACTAGAGCTATTGTTACTCCAACCTAATAGTCAGGGAGATGCCACCATCCCTGCAACCTGGCTCCTAAAAGCTCATCCTATTTGCTAGTATAGCTGACTCATCAGCTGCTCCCTTCCTTGTCCCACTAGGGGAGCTGCTCTGTCCTCTCTCCCTGAGACCTGGATACCCCTTTGCCGTCTCTCTCTCTTTTCTTTCTCAGGTGACATTGAACTTAACCCAGGCCCTCCTGCTGGCAACGCTCTTATGTACTCGTCCTACTGGTTCACAAAAGGGCTAAGACTGGCATGTATGAATATTAGAAGCCCGACTGCTAATTTTGCACAACTCCAAAGCCTGGATGGCCCACAACTCCCCTAATGTCTTAGGTCTATCCAAGACCTGGTTATAACCCACACAGCTGATTCCTTTTGTCTGATCAATGGATATAAGCACCATAGGTGTGATTGCCTGAGTGCTAAGATGGGAGGTGTAGTGTTCTATACCAGAGAGGATCTTGATGTTATGGTCTGCCCAGTCAGTGCTAGCTGTCTAGTTGAAACAATTCCATAGTTATTACCTCGGTCTCATTAAGAAATTAAATGTAGTGTGTACTTATAACCCTCCTAAAATGGGTTAACAGGCCTGACTAAGGTTATAGACCATCTCTCCTCACTGAAAGGCAGACAAGAGCTCAATATAATGGGTGATCTAAACCTGGATTTGCTGGGGAAAACTCTAATCTATGTGCATAGAGCTTATCTGACTTCACCTGTCTCAGTTGGTCAATTCCCGACCAGACAGTCTAGTTACAGCAGTCTCCAGTCCCTTCTAGACTGGGTCATCGCTAACAGGCCTGAACGGATCAGCGCTGTAAGAGTTTTACGGACTCAATCAGTGACCATTCCCAGTCTACTGTGTTTGGAAAGCAAGGGTCCCTAAACCACTCCCCAGAGAAATTCTCTTCAGACATTTCTCAAAATGGACAACAGAGCCTTGATCTTGGAGCTACGGAACAAGGACTGGGCACCTATATATGATACCTGCATCGGAACATGCTGCTCAATGCCTCCTTACCGCCTTTTGAATTCACAAGATAAGTATGTCCCATTAAAAGACACCTTATCCGGGGATCTGCTACCTCTGGCTAAACTCTTCACTCCTGGCCTCTCTCAAATTGAGAATAAAGCCTGGAGCACAGCAAAAGCTAACCAGTCCCCAGCTGACTGGACTGAGTACAGGAGGCTATAGAACCTATGTAAGGTTTCCATCAGAACTACAAAGGCAAGTACTATAGTCAGTTACTTTTGTACCTTTGTTAATGACTCTTGTGGTTTCTGTGTGGATATGGTTGTGGATGGTTGTAGCTGCAATAACCTGCTCACTATCGCTGAGGCTCTTAACTCCAGATTCACTGACCTATCCTCCTACTCTGCATCTCCAGGACTCTTACCTCTATTTCCATGGGGCAATTTTAAAACTTCCAACCCTCCGTTCAATCTTCACCCAGTCTCCAAGTATGAAATTTTAAGCATACTTAATTCCATCTCTCCTGCCAGGTCAGCTGGGAAGATGGACTCTTACCAAAATTCCTAAAAACCATTGTCTACTCTATAGTCTCTCTGGTTACTCGACTCTTCAATCTGTCCCTACTTACAGGACATGTCCCTCCCTCTGGAAGACTGCTCAAGTAGTCCCTGCCCACAAAAAGGGGACACCACCAACTTGGATAACTACCATCCTATTGCCATCCTTTTCACCCTCTCTAAAATGCTGGAGAAAATTGTAGCCGCACAGATCTTGGATCACCTCCATTCATTCAACCTCCTCACCTAGATCAACATGGGTTTTGACAAGGGCACAGTGCATCCACTGCACTCATACCATTTACAAATGATGTCAGACTAGTGATGGACAATGGCTCTCTCACTGGGGCTACTTTGTAGCTCTTAAGAAAGGGTTCGATCTAGTAGACCACCCCATGCTCCTATCAAAGTTGTCTTCTCTTGGTTTCTCCACCTCTGCTGCTGCCTGGTTCCAAAATTACCTCTGAGCATCAGCAATTTGTCAGATCAGAGTGCCACCTGGTTAGAGTGCCCCAAGGTTTGATTCTTGGCCCTCTCATGTTTATGATCTTCATAAATGATGTCCAGGCTGCCTACTGGCCTCTGCCACCCTCATGCATAGATGATCTGGTTCTCTACTCTTCCTCTCCAAACCTATCAGACATCAACCAGAATCTCAATCATAATTTCAATACCTTTCAGCTCTGGCTATTGCAGAATAAGCTTGTCCTGTATAAAAGAAAACTGTAACTATGCTCTTTGGCTCGGGTTCAAAGATTCTGTCCTGTACCCAATCTTTATGCATCACAATGCTTGATGGCACTCCCTCAATTCAGTTACCTCCTTTAAATACCTAGTAGTCAACCTTGACCCTGCCTTGGACTTTGACCTGCACCTAGCCACAGTCATCAAATCCATAAATATTCAACTGAGACTGGCATATAAGGTTAGACACAGCCTTACATCCGCAGCTAGGTTGGCCATTGCACAGGGATCCTAAGACCCAAATTGGCATATGGGTTAATAGCCTATCCGGCTACTACTGGTTGGCTCCTCTGAAATTGAGATGTCTGCTACAACAACATTTGTCATTTGCGCTGTCTCTACCTAAACTTACTCACCGTTGCTCACTATATTCCAGCTTGGGATGAGCTACCCCCCAGCTTTCCAACAGTTTACTTCCTCTTGTTTCATAAAATATAATCTCCTCCCAGATCCCTGACAAATTGACTTCTCTGCTCAAGCCTGTGACCTCTGCCTACCCCTGAGATCAGCTGATAAATCCCTGCTTGTCAAGCCTAGATGTAAAACAAAATGGGTGAAAATACCTTCTCGGGTTGTGTCCCCAAACTATGGAATATGCTTCCACTGAATCTCAGAAACTTCCCTTCTCAAAGCAGCTTCAAACAGGACCTTCGTAAGGCTCTTTTATGCTCTGAACCCTGCTCATGTAGTGTTCCCACCTACTCCTTTGCTGGCTTCTCCTAGCTGCCTTTTGGCACCTACCTTTTCTGCCCTCTAACCTGCCTGGATAACATTACTACCCTCTCTTACACTTACCTACTAAATGTCGATACAAAAACTGTTAGTTGTTGCACTTATATCAAGAGAATGTCACTACATATAGTTCTTGCAACTGTACTGTCATTTGCTGAATATTTTGTTATATAGTCCACTCCGTTTATCCAAACAGCATGGGGACACAACATATGTTCGGTTAAATGAGAGGTCAGTTGAAAAGCCATAAGCGCGTACCCCAGCTCATACTGCACAGCATCGCAAACCCCCATCGCATTATAAACAACGCTCACAACTATTTACTACAGTATTGCAAACTTTATTAATATAGCAGGAATCACTTTAAAAAGTAAATTAAACATCATATTCAGTGAAAAAAGTCCTTAATAGTTTTTTATTTCCTAAAGTCGCATTGCTTCCATGTGGCTCTCTGGCGCATGCTGCAAAGTAGCATTACCTGCTCAGAGTCACAGTCTGTTTGTGACTCTTAAGTACAAGATGCATTTGTCACACATTTGGTCTGCCTCGCCGTGAGATGGAACTGCAGGAGGGTCATCCTCATCATCCTCTTCAAACTCCATTGCAGGATCAGGATCGGCTGAGTAACCAGGGCAACAATGGCTTCCTCCGTGAGCAATTCGTGACCCTGCTCGTTGTCATCACGAGGTCACCCAGTCACGGATCTCCTGTTCTGTTGGCTGCTCTGGGAGGGAGGATGCCAGAGATGACAGTTCAGCAGTCAGTTCTTCTGGTTGCTCTAGTTTTGTCTGAGGTGCATCCAGAATGGCCTTTCTTGTTTTTATCCCGTACAGGATTTTACACCACCAGTGGGTCGTACAGTGTCCCAAGCTTCTGAGGCCATGTAACAAACATCTTTTATATTTATGCTTTCAGAATGCGCTCAATGGGGTGTTCTCATTGTCCTCTGACAGGACAGTTTGCAACAGTTTTTTAAGTAATGCATGTTTACAAATTTCAAGCACACCCTGATCACACAGTTGGAGTTTGGAGGTTGTATTGGCTGGAAGAAACATCACCCTGATTGTGCCTTCCCTGGTCATGACTTTGGAAATGTCAGGATGTGCAGGTGAGTTCTTTAGCAACAAGAGAGATTTAGTAGGCAGCCCTTTGTTGCGTAGAGTGCGATTTCACTTAGGGGACAAACTGCTCCTTGAACCACTTGTAAAAATGTGGCAGTCCATCCATGCGTTTCTTTGAGACTCATACTGGACTGGTAATGATGTTTTATTCAGATGTTTAAAGCATCTTGGCTCTCTGGACTTACCAATGAGCATAAGCTTTAATTTGTGACCAGCAGCATTAACACAACCAAGAATGGTGACTCGGACTTTCTGAGTCTTGTGGCCAGGGCATCACTTCAGAGCCATGTCTTGGAGTGCAGTCTTGAAGGCATCTCCAAAAGAGACCGATCTCATTGGCATTGAAGATTTGTTCAGGTTCTAACCCTCAGTTTCAATGGTAATCAACAGTGAGTCTATGAAGGATTGATGTCTTCCTCTGCTGCACTCAGCCGCTCTTTTGAACCTGGTCAACCACCCTTCACTGGCCACAAATGTTTCTCGCTGCCCAGCCTTTGGTGAAACTGCAGGGGCCTTCTCTTTGAGTAAGGAACCAGAAATGTGAGCCCTCTTCTCGTGTTCTGACAGAACCACGTATAAATGGCAAATTGCTCGGTCATTGTGACAGGACCACATATTCATTCTGTCAGCGCTAGCTGCAGTTTCCATTTTAATGAAAAGTCCTCAATTTTTCTTTTTCGCAGTTTTATGTTGCTAATAGTACTCTTGCCAACACCATATTCCCTGCAAGGACAACAGTTCTCTTGCCATTCTCTAGCCTATTAAGAATGCATAACATTTGAGCTACAATCTGCGCTTTCCACTCATATCGCTTTGTGGCCAGCTAAAGTCAGCATCTACAGGCATTGTGACAGGTGGACTTAAGTAAGCAGGTGGGAGTGGACGATTATCATCGCCTGCTGTGCAGTGCAGTACAGTACTATATTAATGTAAGCACTTAACAATTAACAGGTGATTACTGAGTAATGGACCTGGGAATGGAGGCTGGAACAGGGGACAACATATCGGTTCATTAGATAGGGAGGGTTGGATTACAGGGGTCGGATAAAGGGAGTGGACTGTAGTTGTACTGTGGCTGTTCAAGCCTGTTCCTGTACTAAACCATGTTCACTTGACTATTCTTTGTATATACTGTTGTCTACCTGCCCTCTGTTGTAATCTCCCGGGTCATACCTGAAAATAAGCAGCCATGCTGTCTAGTGTACCTACCTGGTCAACAAAAACTAAATAAATAAATGAATGAATAAAATATAATACAAGACCAAGATCATACTAGGATTTGATTGGTAGTAACAATTCAGTGTGAAATTGAAGAAGGATTTTCTGAAACGTAGGACACAAAACACTATAGTGATCTACTGAATATCAAATAAAAGAAAGATTGTTTATAATTTAATATGGGTGCATTGGCTCATGATATTCCAATCTTCTTGTGATAGAAACAAATGCCACGTTGCTTCAGGGCACAGATAGTGTTCTAACAGAGAGCTTTGTAATAGAGGAAAGTTCTTAAAATGGACTGTTTGAAAAGAGCCTTAATCCTTCACTATATGTTATGACAGACAGCTTAGTATGTGAAATAGAGGAGCTTGTTTGAAATATCCTATTTGAAATGAACATAACTGTTTGGGCGATGGCAGATTTGGCTTTCAGGAAGAAATAATTTACATTGATTCATGACTTTGGAATTAGTCCCACTCGTACTTATCTATAGAAAATGTCACGCTGGAGTGCTTGGACTTTTTGTTTTCTTTTAGACATTATTAAAAACCTTATTGATAGCAGGAAGAAGAATAAATAATAACTGTATGGTCTTAAAACTTAATACAAACTTATGCTAGCACATTCTATATTAACCAAAGGGAGTATTTTAGGTTGAATCATAGTTGAGCTAACTCAGTTACTATACCACATGGAAAAAATCTGTATTTTCCACATATGGCCAAAGATGCCTTTTAAATGTACAAAAATTGGCCCATTTTTATATATATTTTAAATCTACGAAATAGTAGGAAAATATAAGTTGTATATATGATATGTGAATGGGTAACATATGGAAAATGCATTCTTAATGTAAACCTTAGTTTCATATATGGTCCATATATTTATTTCTTTATTTAAAATTGATGACCGGAAAGGCACACTGAGCCGAGGCTCGTTTCCAGAGTGCGACCGGTACAGAGTGTACAGGAAGAGAAAAGAGTAACACATGATGAAGAATACAAACAGTATGTACAAACATTTTCAAAGAGTACATTACATTATTAATAATATACAATTAATCAATGTGCAGAGTAAATGAACGAAATGAGGCAAGATTATTGTAGGTGGCTAGGTAAGTAAGTAGAGACTGTGAGGGGCCTCTGCTGCATGCTGGGTTCATTGGAGCATTTAGGACAGTGTGGGGTGGGTAGGAGCCTAAGGAGATTGTAAAGGCAGAACAAGAAGGGGCCAGATGAAAGTTGGAGGAAGGTTATTCCAGAGAAGGATGAGACAGTATGAAAAGCCAGTTTGGCGGTAAGAATGTGAGTTTGGGGCAGGTGGAAAGTCGTGGGTCCCTGTGGTGAAGAGGGTAGTTTGGGGGTAGCTGGGGTAAGGCATGAAGTGAGGTTGGGGGAGGAACCAAGCCAATATTTTGCTATGAAGGAGGTGCTGTGGATGTTTCTCCTGTGGGGGAGCAGAGCCAGGGAGAGTGGAGTGTAGAGTAGGCAGTGGTGAGTGAGTTGGGGGCAGTGGCGTAGCAGCAGAAGAGTTGAGAACGATGTCAAGTCTGGAGAGAGAGGAGGTTGAGGCCATTCCATAGACAATGTTGGCATAGTCTATAACTGGCAAGATTGTTTTATGTACAAGCTTCGCATCGGGTAGGGTTAGGCAGGCTGGTTTTGTGGTGATAGAGGATGGCCCGAGTTTGGGCCTGAGTTTAGTGCAGATTGCCTCAATGTGCATGTCAAAGTTGAGATGGCTGTCCAGCCATACTCTCAGGTACTTGCAAGTAGGGACTAGCTCCAGAGGTGAGCCATCCAGGGTGGTGATCACTGGGGGCTGGGAGGTAGAAAATTTCTGCCTGGAACCAAGACCATGGTGACAGTTTTTAGCATTGAGTGTAATCAGGTTCTCAAGGTACCAGTATTGGACTCTGTTGAAGTCATTTTGGAGAATGGGGATGTCACTGTCATAGGAGGGCCCGAGGCAAAGATGATAGTGTCATCTGCGTATAGATGCACATTGGAGGCAAGGCAGGCAGAGGGAAGGTAATTTATGAAGAGAGAGAAGTGGATGAGGCCATGTATAGAGCCTTGGGGGGCACCTGATAAGATAGGGAGAGAGAGAGGAGTGTCACCTATTTGGACTGATTGTTATCTGTTATGGAGATATGAGTGGAACCAGGCAATGGCAGGTTGGCCAATGCCAAAAGAACTAAGTTTTCAGAGTAAGCGGTGGTGAGACAGAGTCAGAGGCTTTAGCCAGGTCTATGAAAATGGCAGCTGTGGTTTGGCTGTTGTCCATGGCAGAGAGAATGGAGTCAGTTATACATAGAAGGGTGGTGACGGTGGAGTGGTGTTTCTGAATCTTGACTATACAGGTGAGAGGGAGCTGTTGGAACAGAGAAAGTCTGACAGTTAAGACAGTATGAGGATTCCTGGACTTTGGCAAGGGAGGAGGCGAGATGGGCCTGTAATTTCCCAGTAGGGAGGGATCACCACCTTTGTGCAGAGGGATGATTTTGGCCAATTTCAGGCTTTGGGAACAGTGGCTGTGGATAGAGAGAGGTTCAGTATGTGAGTCAAGGGAGCAACAATAGCGGTGGCAGAGATACAGAGCAGTTTCGGTGAATACCGTCGGGGCTGGATTGGACATGTTAAGGAGGAGAGTGCATTGTATACTTCCAGTGGTGTGAGTGGTGGAAGAGGAAGCTGGAGGAGGGAGGATGGTTGGGCTGAGTAGGGGAGGGAGGGAGAGTCTGGGAGGCACAGGAGATGAAGAACTTATTAAAGAGCTCAGCCACGGAAGCAGGGTCCGAGATGGTACTGCTGTCTATATTAAGGGCCGGACATGCCTGTTTAGTGGGGGGCCAAGAGGGAGTTGATAAATTTCAGAAGGATGCTTTGGGGTTTTGGTTCTGAGTGAATGCATTAAAGTAAGAAGATTTGGATTGCTGAATGGGCTTAGTGCATTTATTTCTTAGATGATTGTCCATATGGTAGCCCGTGGATTGACGACCGTGATTGGCGCTTTCAAAAGAGCAACTCAATCACAGCATTTTACACAGGGCTTTTGGGAAGGGAGGGCAACGGTTGGGGGTCAGCAAATATAGCGATGGGATGTCGCTATATGTACATGCTACAGAGGCATCCATGTGATGGGTGGAAGGGAGGGAGGGTTTGTGGGGTGTAATCGGTGGTAGGTTACCGAGCTGGCCATGTAGCATGGGGGTTAGTGGCAGGTTAGGGTTGGAGGTGTCAGGTTCAGTTTCGGTCGCCTGCTCACTTTTGCACCAGTTAGAATTTTTTTCCTTTGTTTGCACCCGACATGCACCCCCCTAGAGTTAAGAATCCTTTAGTAGAAGCGGGGGCACGCCCCTCATTAAAAGTAAAACACAAGTGTCCAGCACCCTTTGCTTTGCACCATGAGTCTACATTGCCAAATTCATTTCGGTGATGTAGACTTCCTAAACGCGATCGCTGTTACGTGGTCGCTCATTATGATATGGAACCATCCACGCTTGTCTTGTATATACACCATTAATTTTCCTGCTATTTCATTTATTTTAAATATATAAAGGCTAATTTTTATGTATTTAAAATAATAAAATAGGAAAATATATGTTCTAAGACAGCATGGATGAGTTCCATGTACAATGGCGATCGCTGTTACGTGGTCACCATTATCACATGGAACCATCCATGCTTGTCTGGTATATACATCATATATTTTCCTACTATTCCATTTTATTTTAAATATAAAAGGGGCCACTTTTATATACTTAAAGTGCATCTTTAGCCATATATGGAAAATATATATTTTATTCCTCATTGGATGCACATTATTAATTATATCTTATATAATATTGGGAGACCTTGACAAGCTCTCCCATTATTTAAATGAGGATGGTGCTGGCCTGTCCAACTGTATTTAGACTATTCAAGCTGAGACTTGGTAGGACGACCAGCGGAACTAAAAGGCTTGCTGGGAAACTTGTAGGGATATTGTGGCGGGGTGACATTTTTGTGTGGCTAGAGCACATGACTGTAAGCATAGGGAAGGAGAGAGCAGGGATTGTGGGGTGGAAGAGGCATTGCGTGTGTGTGTGTGTGTCTATCTGTCTGTCTTTCTGCAAGTATACAGCAAACAGACCATAGACTGGTGATTTAAACAGATCCAAGGCTGGCTTTAGAGTTTTTTTGGGGGCAGGCAAGATAAGACATGTGGCTCTTGCCCAACCCAAACTCACTTAATCTTTTCCTGTGTTTAGAATGCACATTTTATTTGCAATACAAGCAGTTTCATATTTGTGTTTTTTTCAGAGGGCAGTAGCAATGTTAGTCTCTGGTCCTCACTGCCCATCCAGTCCATCAGCCTCTGATTGACTGGGATATACCTAATAAGTAATTTCATGATGTTATGACACCATGAGAGAAGACTGTACACCGGCATTGGTAAACTGGATATGGAATGTTATTTCTCACAACAGGAACATACAAACAGTAGCCAATCTGCATACATTGCCTGTCCTCTTTTCCTTTAATAGTTTATCTCGTAACATTCCATTTCTGTTCTGTATAGTACCTAATTTCATAATTCACTGTGTGCAGGAAGAGAATTTGTCTTGTTCTGAAATCTGTTTCAGTATAAAGGAAAGGACCAGTTCAAAGGACGAGACCATGTATTCTATCTTCAAAGAGTACACAATAATTTTTTGGTGCATTCTTGGAAAGAAGAATACCTCATTCTGACCTACAATGGCATCAACCAGAAGAGTAGCTGTCTGGTTGTTAAATGATATTGTTTTAGACTTTTGGATTAATTTAACAATAAAACTTTGAAATATAGGTGTCATCTTTGAAATAGCTGCCAATATCTTCCAAAATTCAGTCTGTTGGGTTTCACGAGATATGCTACTACATTGTTTTATTGTGAACCTAAAATACAAGACATACAGTATTCAGTAGAAATACAGTGGTGCTCATAGAAAAGTTGCTCGGTACCCCATTATTTTATGCAGCAGCTGCAGCGGTGTGCCATGTGATGTGGTGTGTGGTGTGGTACACAGCATGCTTTGCCCTGTGGTATGTAGCAGCTCAGAGTTTAATGAAATGTGGTTTCAGTACCAGCATGGAAAATGCACCAGGTGGCACTATTCCACATGTGCTTTCCCTGCAGCTTTCAGTTTCTCCAGCAGGTGTCTTAGGAATTCATATTTGGTTGGTCAGAGCCAGGCTGTTGTGACTTTTGCTTTTGTAGTGCATGCAGGATTATGTGGAGTCTGAGGTTTTCAACTGAACTGTTCCAAGTGTCCTACTTCATAAAATAAGAGCTTCTGTGGTAGAAAAAAAGTGGTCTTAGTTGGTGGCTGTCTTTTGTTTTAGTGTATCTGGAACAGACAGGCTGATGAACTCCAGACTGAACACCGTATGGTGGCATCAAAAATCAAAGCTAAAAAAATATACAAAATTCAAGCAAAATAAGAGTAAGTATTTTGTTGGACTTGGTTAGCAAGAAACGAAAAAGTACTGTATAAATTAACACAGCACCCAGGTACATTCAGGATAACAACTACTGTATTCCAGGCACTGACGAGTATCAATACAGAGAAACTGATCCTGCTTGCTATGCAATGGAAACATCAAAAACGTCTAAAGGCAATTTTTGTCCTCTCAGTCTGATCTTTTATATTTCTATTTCTTTCATTCCATTCCTCTGATTCTTGGTTTGTTCTCCATTTCTCCTTAGTGGACGGTGTTTTAGCACTGCTCTGGTAGGTGGTTTAGGACCTTGCATGGGGGGTGAGGGTATGCATGTCTCACTAAATCTTTTAGGCTGATATTTTTTTTATTTTAGTCTTTGGTAACCGGGTAAGGCCCACTAGGCACAAGTGCCTGTTTCAGGAGCGACCTGGGAGGTTAAATGATTTGCTCAAAGTCACACAGTGTGCAAGTGGAGGTTGTGAGAATCAAACTCAGGTCTGGTCTGCTGGATGTATCAGGTTCATTCATATCTCATTCCTCTAACCTCTAGGCTATACTGCCAGCCCAATAATGTCCACCTACAACATTTTAAGCAGCCCTGTCAGTGTCTGTATTTGGAATTGCCGAGCATTGTCTGGTCAGTCCATGAATCCTCCTGGATGATGCTTGTCTGACTTAAGTTTCACCGACAGGTCTGTCTTTACTGAAATGGTCAACAGATGTTTGCCATGCTACAACATTTTTATGAACTGCCTAAACAGAATTCATTAGGTTTCTTGTTATGAAGCTCAGTTAATAGTGGTTGATTCACTTCTGAATTGTTTTAGACCTGATGCTACTGGATTATAAACTTAGTTTTAAACTGATTTTTATTCAACTCCGATTCCATCCTGATGAGAATGTGTACTGTATGTGTGTGTTTGGGTTGGGGGGCATCACATACTGTACATATTTAGTTCCCAGAGCAACAGACAGGCTGACAAAACCCTGACTGGAATACACATTTTCAACAGGAGGTCTGTAAATACTGGGAACTGCTGGCGTTGCCCTCCTTACCTCCACCCCACTGACAACACTGTCTCACCCCACCCCTACCAAAAACAATGTTTTGTGGTGGCCCATGGCATCAAAATCAGAGCAAAAAAATATATAAAAAGTCAAGCAGAATAAAATGGAGTAAATATTTTGTTTGTCTTCGTTAGCATGAAAAGTTCTGTATAAATCAACACTGACACCCAGGTGCATTCAGGATAACAAGTACTGTATTCCAGCCACTGACAACAGGTATCAATACAGAAAAACCTGGCACCTTATTCCAACATTAGCTTCCTCGTCCCTGTGCAATGGAAACATCAAAAGGTCTAAAGGCAATTGTAGTATTGCAGTTAAAAACGTTTTTCTCTATAATGGTACTGTATATGCTTCCACCATCTAGACTGGAATATTGCTGCATGTGTTATGGCTGATATAATCAATACCTGCAGGAGAGCCAGCTGCATGAATTATTTGCAATTATTTATACAGTAGTATGTCTGCATTTCAATGACTTGAACTAACTTTTACATGTTGGCTTTTTCTGCTCTTGATTTTCTGAGGGTTCTATTTCAGCTTCTTATAATAGCCTTTGAATGACTAGATTGCAGTAGTTGTGTAAGTCATATTGTTGCTTTTGAAAATCCGATCTAAAGTGTTCTGTTTTGGCAAGGATTCATGTCCTGGACTGGAAACATTTATTTTGATAATGATCATAAGACAGGGAGAGCACTAATGTTGGATTACTACACATACACATACAGACACAAACACACACACACACACACACACGAAGGATATAGAGAGCACAAGCAGAATCTACAGATGAGGGGCTCTGGTCTCACACACACGAAGGATATAGAGAAGACAAGCAGAATCTACAGATGAGGGGCTCTGACCATAGGGACACATGAGGGGACAATGTATGTGAAAGGCACAGATATGGCGGGTTGCCATAAGGGTGTCAGAAAATAAGATTCATTTTAACATCATGCTGGTACTTTAAAATTATGTAACTAGTTATGAATTACAGTTTATCATATGGTGCTGTGCTGTCTTTCCCAATCCTGACAGCAGACATTAAGTGGAATTTCAACCCCGATCCCCATGATTTCAAGACAGGGCTGGCACTACAATTCAATCATTTCTTGAGGCAATTTCCACCTACTGTAACTATATTGCAAGTACGATAAATAGAAACCATTTTGTTTCATTCTGACAGCATGGAACAAAGTAAAAAAAAAAAATGTACAACTGTAGCTGCATGTATCCTCACTGTAGTTAGCAGCAACACTTGTGACAGTATTTGTTTGAAACACTCCTGGCATATTTGTTTTCTTCTTTGTGTGCATCAGTATTACAAGAATTTTCATAATAGGGATACACTAATAGAGATGACAGCAATATGAGTTTCAAATTTGACCACACACAATCAAAGGAATACCACAATGTGGTATGTTCTCTGTGATCCATCGAATGTTTTTCCTACTTCTCATTTTTATACATACTGGGTGGGATAATCAGACTGCACCAAAAGATGCACAATAGCAGGAGCAGGCACAAGAGTAGTGCACCATTGCGCAATGGGCAATATTCAAACCAAGCGCAGGCCAAGGTGCGCCCAGCAACACAGCTGAATATCGTGTCCGATGCACCATGGTGCAACAAGGGATGTGCAGTGGAGCAGGGCCGATGTGCAGGGACAAAGACAGGAAGCAGCAGTGCACCAGCCATGGATGTGCCATGCATGGAGGAGCATGCAGCAGGACAGACAGACCAACCCCCCACCAGGGCAAGGCCCCCATGAGCAGCACAACCAGAGGTGAGCTGATCGAACCACCATCCCATGAATCCTGGCATCGATCCAACAGCAGATGTGGGCCATCAGTTCACACCCACAGGCAAGGTACCCCAGCACTGTCCCCTGGCAAACAGCGACTGCAACACAAGGAGGGCCAGGACCAACCCATGCCACGGCACCATACCAATGCTGACCACCCCTGTACAGCGATCCCAAGACAGCCAGCCCAGATGCATGACCAAACAATGCATGGCACCGAAGGTATGCCACCACCACCACGTGACAGTGCAACCTGGAGCCCCATGGCGCCATGCACGACAGCCCCGTGACCCCCCACATCAGGTGACACCATCCACTGACACCACCACAGCATACACAAGGCTCCCCTACATGGCCTCCACAGTGGCACAGCAAGGAGGTCGACCTGGCATCAGTACCAGAGGGACCCCGACATGACAAGGCCTGCCCCGGATGCCACCACCAGCAGGATGGCACCCCACACACACACACCCATGCACACACCCTGTCCCAGCACTGGCCCCACCAGACAGCACAGCAGCCTACTGTGGTGCATGGAAGCATGCCACCACACAGGAGGCAACACAGGGCACATACAACCCCCAGTCCCAAGGGTACCCGTCAAACAGCCACACATAGTGGAGCAACAGATGCTGCCGTCATGAGTCCAATGGTGCCATGTACCCACGGCCTGCACACCACCATGGTGTGGGTGAGCCAGCCATGTGGTGTGCGACCACAAACCAGGCTGCCGCCTGCATGCAGCAGGACCCCATGTGTCACCAGACCACAGGCACTGCCCCAGACACCATAGACTGCATGGAGGGGACAACAACAGCATCACCCACAGTGTCACCAGAGGTAGACGTGCAATAGACCAGGTGTCAGGACGCCAGCTGCCAGGGCACCATGCCTGGAGGGTGGCTGGCATGGACTGCTACCAATGTCATGTCAGCAGCCATGCATGCGATGGTGGGGTCAGCACGACCGTGCATACCACAGACACACAAGGGCACAGCCACACGGGCACTGCACACACTGCCAGGGTGGCTGGGACATAGCACATGCACCAAAGCCTGCTGCACACAGGCAAACAGTGCACAGGGCACACCACACATACCCCAGACAGTGCCCATGGCCCCCACACCAATGGAGGATCCCTGGCAGACACACCCATGGCCAGGTCAGCACCACCCTCAGTTGCCATGTACACCACTGCAGCAAGGCACCACGCCGCTGCAAATCAGAGACCAACACAGTCATGGTATGAAAAGCATGTATATTGTAACAGGTGGTAAAAACAACTGAACTATTTACAATGCTATATACACAGTGGGAGAGAGGAAGTGCAAGGCTACAACTGGGGGGGGGCAGGGGCAAGGGAATAGCAAGGAGGGGGACAAAGGGTGTGAGGTACAGTCCAGGGAGGGAAAGGAACAGTGCAGGTGCTGCAGGCCCTACTGGTGCCCCTCTCATCCCTGTGCCCCTGTGGCGCCTTCTGTGCTGCTGCCATTCACCCTTCTCCATCCCCTGCAGCAGCTCTAGCATGGCCGGGTGACCTACAGGATCTCCTGTATGTTACGTCCAGGGTCATCAGCATTGTCCACCTAGGACAAGGGCAGAATCAGTACATGTGACTGGCCAGACCAGCAGCCACCCAATGTGCATGGTGTATAGCAGTGGCCTGCGCCCCGGGATGGCATCGACCACCCACAGTGGGTGCGCCCACATGACCCGCCCGGGCACCCAAAGCCATGCAAACCGCTGCACACCCCACCGCCCATGCACTGCACAGCACGATCATGGCTGTCCAGCATCATGGCTATGCAGTGGGATGGCAGTGGCACAGCCAGGCACCCAGTGCATGCACAGCCCACCTGTGACACCCACCCACACATGCAGACCCACAGAACGGTGTGGAGGCTGGGATGTGCATGGCAGTGAGGGCCATGTGCAGGGGCCATGCCCCACCACCACCCATGCAACCCACCATGCACAGTTGTAAGGGGAAACACAGCACTCACCTGTGTCCTGGTCAGCAGGGCACTGCTGACCTCCGCACCACCACTGTGCACTGCCTGCATGGCCACACCTCCATCATTGACTTGCTGTCCACACTCCCGGGCCAACCAGGCCCAGTGGCAATCCTCCGGCCTAGAGTGCAAACATGGAGAGAGTCCCATCAGTACACATCAGAACCATAGCCCCACCTTGCTGTGTGCATGCCCGCACAGCCCAGCTGTGATGTGGTGGTGCAGGGTGAACACAAGCACCCCACAACCAGAAACACAGGTATGGGCCCCAGCGCATCGCCTGCAGACCACCGTGATACCAGGACAGACGAATATTACTAGTGGTGAAGGAGCACCTACCTGATGCACGGCGGCGCCTGCCGGGCATGCACCTGCAGTCACTCTAGGAGGTCAGGGTCACGCTGCTGGAGGTCCCCATTGCAGTGGCACACTGCTCAGCTGTCCTGCTGTGCCCTGTGGCCTCCTCAAGGTCCTCTGCCACCTCCTGACACACTGCTGTCCATGGCCTCAGGAGGTACCTGGCCAAAGGGCACCTGCATGGGGCTCCACAAGTGCCACCAGGTTATCCAGTTCCACTGCTGTCCACACTGGCACTCAGCATGGTGCTGTCACTGGCGAGCACAAATGGTGCCCTGTAGCACCGTGCCCCACGTGCAGAGGCAGCACGGTACTGTGCTGCTAGTTGCAGTGCGCTGGCACCAGACTGCGCAATAGGGAGGCAACCATGTGGATGCATGGTGCCTAGACAGCAAAGGTTAGCCACAGGGTCATGGGGTCTGTCCGTGCACGGAGTGCCACAGCACTATTGGGAAGCCCTGCGTGTAGCATGGTAGGGTGCATGCGTGTGTGTCGCGCAGTGGCCTACTACACTGTGGTGCCATGGTGCCCACGGCGCACTATGGCATGCGCCTCTGGGCATATAGCGACGAGCACCACAGGCACAGTAGTGGCTATGCTCTGTACTGTCCCCCACGACAGTGCGCCAGCAGCACTGCTAGCATCAGCGCCAGCACTGTGGACATGCATGGTGCGGTGCCGATTGCGCACGCTCACAGTGGTGCGCCACAGCTCGAGCACGCCAATACCATTGAGCAAAGCAACAGAGCGATATTCAGCCAGGTTATGCAAATCAGCTCATGAGCCATTCCACGGTGCATCCACTGCATTTTGCATCCCATTACAGTTGCGCCTGCCTCATTTACATGTGTTATGCTATAAAAATGTGACCTGAGAATGCATGGGCCATGGATCAGTATTGCAGTCCTTGAGGTAGGTGGCATGCTGTTGGGATGTGGGAACAGTGGTCTGGGAGGGCTGTATGGGACTGCACAGTCTGCGTAACACCTGTCCATCCCCCAGACACGAGCATGACCGAGCGAGAGGATGAAGAGGAACAGGGAAGGGTGCGAAAGAGGAGGCCCAACTTACCAGGGCGGAATCTGATGCCCTGTTCGAGGCCTACCTTGACAGGGGAGCCACTCTGTGCAGACAGAGGGGAACACCACAGGCCCATGCGGCGTGTGGGGTGAGGTGGCACATGCCGTCAACCAGTAGGGCAGTCACCAGCAGTCCGTGCAGGAGTGCAAGAAAAGGTTGGCATGGACAGGAGGCAGATCAAAGATAAGGTGGTTGCCATCAGGGCGGCACATGCTGGCACCGTGGGGGCCAGCAGGACGTACCCACCTGATGCCACGGGAAGAGCAGGTGGCTGGCAGCATGCAGCATAGTGCCGTTGAGGTGTTCCTGGCGGTGGCTTCCAGACGTCGCGGCAGCCCATTACTACATGGTAGGTCCGGTGCTGGCAGTGTGTGGGTGGAAGGGGGCAGGCCCCAGGGCCAGGCAGAACCACTAATGGTACTGTGTTCCTTTACAGCTCCTAAGCATGTGCATGGGGCAGCGGTGGTGGGTGTATCCACCAAGGAAGAGGCCCTGGACATGGTGGAGTGTCCTTCCACCTCCACAGGTGTCCAAGGGACCGACCGCCTGCAGCCCTGCACATCTGTCCGGACTGGTGTCAGTGGTGTGGGTGCAGAAATGGCCCTGGCTGTGTCCCAGCGTGACACCACCCACGGTGTCCAGTGTGCTGAGACATGGATCGGGGCCAGCTCCAGCACTGATGATGATGTGATGCACGTTCCAGACAGTGATGTATGTGGGACACAGGATGGTCCCATGGATGGCATCTGCCCAGGTGGTTCCCGATAGTGCTGGCATGGCTGCCTGCACAACAGCCCATGTCCAGGCTGCATCTGCAGGCTCCAGTGGGCAGCACTGGTGTGCGACCAGGGTGGTGGGGCTGTTATCACCGCTGCGGCCGCACCAGTGGTGCCTGGTGATCGCAGCCAGAGGGTAGTGGCAGCAGCTGGCCAGTGTCGAAGTGGGGACAGGGGTGGGAGCAGTGGCAGGCACCGCATGTGACATACCCCAGGATGTCAGCACTGTGTGGCACCCACTGTCGAGGGAGCTGTGCAGCAGGGCCAGGAACAAAATGGGGACAGCATGCTGGACATGCAGATGACCCTTGGACAACCACAGCCATCTTCCCAGGCCTCAGTGGATCAGCAGATGTGGCTCATGGTGGTGGTGGATGCACTCTGTGCAGCGCTGCACCAGGCAGATGAGTGGTGAAGCAGGGACCATGACCTGCTCCTGGCAGAGTTGGCTCAGCAGTGGGCAGATGTGACCGCTGCCATTGACAGACGAGACCACTGCAATGGCAACTGTCATGGCTACATTGGCCAACCAGATGGGTGCCCAGCCACCGACATCCTGCAGAGTGCCATGTCCACCCCCGCTCTTGCCGCGGCAACCCCTGCTATGTCGACGCCTGGTTCGGCTCTGGGCATACCTAGCATGTCTGGTGCAGGCATGTTTGGTGGCCTGCAGACCCCTGCACAGACATGGTTGTGTTCACACAGCGCCACCCCTGGGACCCTTCGTACCACCCCATGAGGCCACTGGTCAGCCTGGCATGGCTGGCAGGTCTCGGCGGGGCCACCCACGATCTGTGGTGGCATGGTACTGTGCTGCATGACTGACCTGTCCCTCCACAGCCACTGTCTGCAGCTGCCCTGTGTGCACTGTGGTGGTGTTTGTGCATTGCATGGGTGAGGTGTCCAGCCCTGCACACACATTGTGTGCACACCATCCCGGCTGCTGTCCACTGTGGCATATGCATGATGATGCCTGTGTAGCACTGTCTGCCACTGTGCAGTGGTGCTCAGCATCTGAGGCATGCACAGTGCCAGCCACTGGGCATGGTAGTGTGGGGTTCTGTGTGGGTGTGGGGGGCCTGCTGGGTGGGCATGTCTGTTGCCCTGTGGGCATGGGTTGGGGTGTGTGCATGTGTGTGCATGTGTGTGCATGCCAGTGCAGCCCTGCTTGTCCCGCCATTGTGTGCGGTCCTCCACCCATTCCTATGCCCCGATGTCGTCCTTCCCTGGTGTCCACCCCTGCTGTCTGTGGGCTGTGCCCTTGTCCTTGGTGGTTGCACGGGCCCCTTGACCTACCTGTGTTGTCCAAAGTGCTCCTCTGCAATGGTGTCCTGGTACTGCTGGGCCATCCGGGCCAGCTGGGGATCCCTGCCCGGGGTGGCTGCCCAATACCAGCTGGACGGTGTCCTCTTCATCCCCACCGCTGTCCCTCCTCAACCTCCAATGGCTATCCCACAGTCGGTGGGCATGTTGTGCAGGATACACAGGCCAAGAATAGCCAGCAGGCCTTTGAGGGGCTGTACTGTAGGGCATCACCTGATGTGTGCAGGCAATGGAACCATGCCTTTAGCAGCCCGAACCCGCTTGATTACATTCTGTGTTGTGGCATGTGCCTCATTGTACTGATGCTGCACTGGGGTTGTGGGGCGCCAGTATGGTGTGAGCAGCCAGAGCCCTAGCGGGTAACCACTGTCACCAGTGTGTAGGGGCAGTCATTAGCATGGTAGTCTGTGACACTGTGCCATGGGCCATCATGGCCTTTCCCCATGGCACCCTGCCAATGCCCCTAACCCCACATCTGCACCCATTGTTCAGTGTGCTATGCATACTCACCTACCAGATGGCCAGTGGGATATCCTCACTCTCGAACCTATGGCACAGTGCGGACTGGTGCCAGATGAAGGCATCATGTGCTCCTCTGGGGTGCGTGGCACAGACATTGATTATGTGCCCCAGGCATCGCACACCACCTGGCAGTTGACACTCAGGTAGCCTTGTGGTTGATGTATGCCACCCTCCAGGCCAGGTGGCATGTGGATGCCTATATGGGTGCAGTCTATGGCCCCGAGCATGCCAGGCAACCGTGCTATCCTGTGGAACTCCTGCATGTGTGCTGTGCGCTCTGCCTGTGTGCTGGGGAAATGGATGTACTCCGCAGCATGTGGCAGCAGTGCACTGAGGAATTGAGTAGGCATGATCGTCCTGACTGGGTTATGCCTGTCCTGTCCCTGTTGGTCTCTGGAAGGTGCCCATGGCGAGCAGGCACATGACGGCTGTGACCTTAGTCTCCACAGACAGTGCATGGCTCTGTCGTGTGGGTGCCTACATCTCATCACTGCACAGCTCACAGAGCTGCCTCAGAATCCACCCGATTCATGCGGTACCGGCCCACAATCTCAGTGTCACTGTACTGTTTGAAGGTGGTGTGGGCATGGTATTGCCTGTTCTGGGCATACCACTGATGGCCCTTCCATGGCCGCGCCTCCCTGCTGCCTGTCTTCTCACACCCCTCATTACTGCCTCCATCTGGAAGGTGGCACTGGCCATATCCCTGGTTGGTGTCCCCCAGGCAGCTGTCTACCTGGTCCCCCCAGCTGTGTGTTGCTGGTGCTGCCCCTGCACTGTGTACACCTCTGGCTGTTCACCACTGTGTGCCTCCTGCCTCTTCCATCCTCTGTGGCATGCTCAGGCCTCGCACACACACACACACACACACACACACACACACACACTCTCCTTCTCTCACCACACACAGCTCCGGTGGGCCCCATCAACCTCCTGGCCACACCTGCCTCCTACTTCCTGTCATGCCTCCCTGCCACTCTGTCTCTGCCCTCCCACTATGGCTCCTCTGTGGTGCATTCATCCTCCCCTCTTGCTCCCTTTTATTTTGGCTCATTTCTGCTGTTCGCGCAACTTCCACTTGCTCCGCTACTGTGCACGTCGCCTACTGATGAATATCGCACTGCGCACATTATTCCTGGTTATGTCCCCTACACTTGTGCATGCATTCATTTCTGTTACACTCCGGTGCATTGCGTGTTGTGCTGCGCTGCGCTCCACTGAATATTCGCACCATGGCGCATATCCGCTCTTGCGGGCGCATCCTAATGCGCATGGTGCAACTGCTCTGAATATCCCACCCACTGTATACAAAATGCTTGTCATTTTACCCAGTACCCTGCTGTTGTGTAATACATTTTGTTTTATTCCTTCAAGTGAGTTTGTACAACATCTGAACTCATATTCCTGTCCAATCAATGATTGTGTGCCTATTAGTCACATTCTGAGTGTGCTCCCAAAAAAACCCAGCTGTTTTCAACAACTATGCTGCCACAATTGTTGCAGTGTATCAATTAAAATTTATGGTGCTGCAGCTGTACTTTCCTTTTTTCCTCCAAGCTGTCTGAACAAAACTGAAGTGTCTCAAAGCTTACTCATCCTGCACTGATTTCTGTGGCATCCACAATTCCTACATGTTGGGGGGTGACAACAGCTGTCAAGTGTAGGATAATAAGCAATAATTTCTGGAGACAGCGGTCTGCTTCTTGCTGAGGAGCTGTCTCTTACCTAGGGACACAATGCAGAAATGTATAAAGGCAGACACAATGCATGACTACTGTCATTGTATTTGCTACTCTAAATATTCTCAGGTTGGAAAACAGTACAAACTTCAGTGCAGTATCACATAACACCATTACAGATGCCGGATGACAAAAGTCTCCATACTGTTGTCGCTACAAAATATTTATAATAGAACCCCCACACACACACACACAAGCATGTCTTTTACATTTTGTACTGGCGCTTGTGTGAGGTATGCATTAAATTTGAACTTTAAGATCAATGGTAAGCATATTAGGATCTTTAATGTAAAGCACAAACATACTATTAAAATGCATCTCTAAACATACTGTATGCACCACTGCCATGACCACAGATAAAAATTCGATACCAGCCTTCATGAAAAATGCCCTACTGGATGTGAGGAAATGCTGTATACTGTAAATATTCTTGTATTGACCTATGTCCTTTCCCAGGTTGCACTTGGAAATGGGCAGTTTGCTCAGTGTGCTTTCCAGGTGATAGATTGATAGAAGATATGACAGCCAAGACAGAAGGGAGAAAATAAAATAACTTTCTTTCCCTTGAAAAATATTTCATATTTATTAGCAAAACATAAAACTTTACAGTTTTTCATAAATAAATTGAAATTAATTTATTTAGAAGCCCAATGTAATCCAAGACTTGTGCATCATGGAATGCCATTGCATCACATCTATTTTGATTGAGCACAATTTATGCAGTATATTATTGTTAAAATAATTTTAAATACAGTAGCTTCAAAGGAATACACAATTGGTATCATTTTATATGCTTTTTCCTTGATCTTTCTCCTTATTCACTTTCATCTATAGCACTGAGAAAATATATACTTTTTGTCTTCTGAAGGAAATAATACTTTGCCTGACACCGCAACATTATCAGTGTAATCAACCAAAGAGCCAGAAGTGGACTTCAGTACTTGAAGTTCCTACAACCTCCCTCCCCATACTCCAGTAGTCATAGCTGAGGGATGGGTGTTGGAGAAGAGTGGTATCTCTAATTCTGTGCATGCCTGTGTCTTCCTAATTTAAAGAACGTCTAATGTCCTAGGTGGAACTGTACTGGGTGGGATGGTGTGATCAGCAGAGCAAAAGCACCTGTGCCATCACCAAAGGAGGAACTGAGTCATTATTATTATTCTATACCATGGCCAGCTGTGGGGTTACCTCAGTTTGTCCACCAGAAGTCATTCATAAAATGATCAAGCAGACTCGTATCAAAAGGTGCAGAGTGAATGGGTTGTGGCAGCCTGGGGAGGTGATGAATTTCTGGCTGACACATGATTCTCTTAGCCCGCTAGTGTAAATGTAAAGCAGAAGGAAAGCATGGAGACCTCATTCAGTAGCCTTTGTTATGCAGACATGGAATTCCATTCCAGCCCACCATACCCACTTCCGCCCTCTACAGTTAATGCCACAGTCTCTTCCCACTGGATCCTCCACCAAGCCCTGGATACATCTTTTTTTTTTTGTACATGGCCTTGTAATCAGTGCAGCATCTGCATGACAGAAGGAGAGCAGTGAGACCTCATTCAGTAGCCTGGTAATTGGCACCAATAAGCATCAGTCAAGCCCTATGCAGACAATAGTGTTCTAATCAGCGCCTAATGAAAAAATCCTGACACCTCATTAAGATTGTGAAATACTTTGGGGACATGCTGGTGGTCTGTTAGGAGTTCAGAAAAGACAGAACAGGAAGATCAGGAACTTAAAGGGCATGGAGGCAAGAGTAAGTAGGGAGAAAAAAAATAAACAGAGAAAGAAAGAGTAAGTATTCAAAACAACAGTTAAGGGGCCAGAAATAAGACATGATGGGAGTGGTGCAGTGCAGTAGCTGTGGAACAGCAGTCTTCGGAAGACATTCTGGAGAAGCAATGTTGTCCCATCTTCAGGCACCTCTCTGGGCTGAGGGATGAGGTTGCTCATCTCCAGGCTGAGTTGGCCATGATTTGGGAGACCTCCTCTCCACCCAGGGACCACTAGGGCCACCATCATTGCCTCAGAGGTTGCCAAGAAAAGGAGCAGATGGACCACATTGGGCTCAGGGAGGGTGAGGGTGGATGGAACAGAGGTGCATCCTCCAGTTATACCTCTCCACAATTCATATGCCATTCTGGCAAAGTGTGGGTCCTCTATGGAGGCACCCACAGTGGAGACAAGGAGGATGCTGGGAACCTCCACAAAGGAGACCCACAGGAGGGTGGCATGGGACCCACAGGGCAAGGAAACAACTTCTGGTGGGGACCTTTGTTAGGAGGGTAGAACTGGGGAGGAAGGGAGAGGAGGTAAGGTGCTTGCCTAACGCCATGGCTTGAGGGACAGGGAGTGAACTCTCAGGATCTTGGGAGCAGCTGCACGGGGAAGGAAGCTGGATGTTATTGTCCTACTAGGGACAAATGACCTGGCTGGAAAGGGATCAGAGCAGTGCAGGAAGAGTTTGTGGAGTTGGGAAGAGCTTTTAGACAACCAGCATGCACTGTAGCCTCTCTGGAGGTGCTGCTTGTCTATGGCATGGATGAGGCTAGGGTGCTCCACAGCATGGATTCAATCAGTGGTTGAAAAACTGGTGCAGAGCTCAGGGGTTGACTTCATTGGGAACTGGGGTCCACCTGGAGTGATGCAGACCTATACTGTCACGATGGTCTGCATCTGTCCAGGAGGGAACCAGGATCCTAGGTGATGGGTTTAAATGTTTCATTGGCAAGCATTTAAACTAGCCAGGGGAGGACCTGGAAGGAGCAGGAAATCTAGTCCCTCTCAAAAAACTAGGTATGTAGTGAGATAAACACCAAGATAGAGATGTCAATAGGAAAAGGCCAGGGTAAATGGAGAAACAACAAAGGCAATAAGGACAGGGATGGGGCAAAAGGGTAAGGCCATTAAGAAATGGAGGTAATGAGTACCAATGGCCATAATCTGGGCAACAAGCTCCCTGAACTGGTGGCCTTAATGGAAGAGGATGTTATGCCTGGATACTGTGGCAGTCACAGAAACATGGTACACAGAGAACCATGACTGGGATGTTATCATACCAGGGTACACAACCTACAGGAGGGACAGGGAGGGTAGAAGAGGAGGAGTAGCTCTTTCTATAAGGGAAGGGATAAAAGCAATGGAACAAAAGAGTAAACAGGGAGGAGACGAGGCACTGTGGGTCACCTTAGAAACTGGAAATGGCACCACAATCTACACAGGGGTTGTATACAGATCCCCATCTCAGGGGAGGAAATGAGCAAGGATACGATAGAAGTCATCCTTAGGATGGCAGAGAAGGGGAGATACTGTTGATGGAGGACCTGAATATACCAGATGTTAACTGAGCACCTTTGCTGCAGCAACATCCAAGAGCAGGACCATTCTCGATGCCACAGGGGCACACCTCAGACAGTTAGTGTTGGAACACACTCAGGAGGGAGCAATCTTAGACCTCTTACTCTCAAATGGGAGCAGTGAGAGGATCTCAGATCTAGAAGTGGGTAGCCATCTGGGAACAAATGACCACCAAACAGTGTGGTTCACGATAAACTCAGCTGCAGAGTCAAGCCATATAAAAGTGAGGTATTGGACTTCAGGAGGGCAGACTCGCAAAATGGGAGCATGCCTTAGAAAAGCACTAGCAAACAGGCAAGAAAAAGGGCGGAGGAACAATGGAAAACATCAGAATTGCCATTGCAGAGGCAACAAACCTTTGTGTGAAGCAAATAAACAAATCAAAATGAAAAAAAGCTACTATGGTTCTCAAAAGAGTGGCGGGAAGGTTAGGAGAAAAATATAGCATTTAGGAAGTATAAGAAACACAGAAGGAGCAGGACAGAGAACTGTACCAGTTAAGGCAGAAGGAAGCAGGAAAGGCAGTCAGAATAGCAAAGGCCCAAACTGAGGAAAAGATAGCCAACTCAGTTAAGAAGGGATAGAGCCTTTATAGGTACATTAGGGAGTGTAGAAAGACAACAGGAGAGATAGTGAGGCTGAATAGAATGGATGGTGGGTGGACAGAGAGGACAGTGAAAAGGATATTGAATGAATACTTCTGCTCAGTATTCACAAAGAGGAGGAGGGAGGTACCTAATCCAATTAACAGAAGCACTCTGGAAGGGGGTTGATCCCAGTCCTTTCACAGAAGAAAGGGTTCTGAAAGAACTCCTAAAACTGAAGGTGGACAAAGGAATGGGTCTGACGGGATTCACCCCAGAATTCTAAAAGAATTAAGGAGAACTAGTGACACCACTGACTACCCTTTTAACAAATCATGGGAGGATGGTGTGATACCTGAGGACTGAAGGAGGCGGATGTGATTCCCTTCACAAAAGTGGGAGCAAGATGAATCTAATCAATTCCTTTGACTGGGTGACCAACGTAGTAGACCAGGAGGGGCTGTGGACATGGCCTACCTAAACTTTAGCAAGGCATTTGACACAGTTCCACACAAAGATTAATAAACAATTAGCCAGCCTGGGAGTAGGTCCCAGGGTGGTAGCCTGGTAAAACATTGGCTGGACAACAGGACACAGAAGGTAATAGTAAATGGAGTCCACTCTGAAGAAAGGAGGGTTACTAGTGGGGTACCGCATGGTTCAGTACTGGGTCCAGTCCTTTTAATGTCTTTATAAGTATGACATTGCAGAGGGACTGGAAGAAAAGTATGCCTCTTTGCAGATGACACAAAGATCTGCAACAGGGTTGATACACAAGGGTGTGTGGAAAAGATGAGAAGGGACTTGGCAAGGTTAGAGGAATGGTCAGAAGTATGGCAGCTTGGATTCACGCAAAGAAGTGCAAAATAATGCACCTAGGAAACATAAACCCAGGAGAAGAGTACACAATGGGGAGGTAGTAACAACAACAAAAATGGAAAGAGACTCTGGAGTAATCATATCAGCTGACCTTAAGGTTGACGAGCAATGTGAGAAGGCAGTAGGGAGGGCTGGGGCATACTGGGATGTATAGGAGAGGCATCACCAGCAGAAAACAGGAAGTTGTTATCCCTCTGTTCAGACAGTTGGTGAGACCCCATCTGAGTACTGCATCCAGTTCTGGAGACCCCATCTCTCAAGGACATAGACAGGATGGAGGCAGTCCAGAGAAGGGCAACTAAATGGTGCATGGTCTTCAAGAGAAGCCATATGAGGAGAGACTAAAGGAGCTCTAATATGTAGAAAAGGAGGAGAAGGGACATGATAGAAACTTTTAAGTACCTCAGTGGAATCAACAAAGTCCAAGAGGGTAGCATCTTTCAGAAAAGAGATCTGCAAGAACAAGGGACACAATTTGAAGATAGAGGGGGACGGCTCAGGGGCAATGTGAGAAGTATTTTTTCACAGAGATGGTGATGGACAATGGACCCACCTTCCTGAGGAAGTTGTGGGGTTTAAACTGGGGAATTCAAGAATGCATGGGACAGACACAAGGCAATTCATGTGGGGGTTATAAAGAAATAGGCTATTGGTTAACTAGGGATCTGCAGCTTATCCAGTAGGTAGGAAATGGGAAGACTAAGTGGGCCAAGTGGTCCTTATCTGCCATCAAAATCTATGTTTCTGTGACAGTCACAAACCATATACTAAAATGTGAATAAAAAGCTTATGTGTCACATTGGATCTTATTCTGTCAGTTCATCTGCTAAAAATGTTTAATCAATTACTAGATATTGCAGTGCCTTTTCTGAGCTGCAGTCGGTTCATCTCAGAAAAAAACATGCTTTTTTATTTTTCTTGAAGGAGTGCCCTGTCTCTTGCTCCATTAAACCTAAAGTCACATATTGTAGGTGCTGGCTGCTCTCCAAGGCAGTGAAGCTTATTCTTTCATTAAACAAACAAAAAAATCACAGTGCAAGCAAACAGAGTTATGTTGGAGCAGTGAAATATCTCTATTTTTATTCTGTTTTTATTTTCTTGAAAGATTGCCTTTGTCTCTTGCTCCACTAAACGAAAGTTTTGTATAGGTGCAAGGTTCTCCAAGAGAGCTTATTCTTTCATTAAATGGCTCTTTCAACATAAAATCATGCTGGAAGCAAATGGGCATAAAGTGCAAGGAGAACAGAGAGCTAGCACTATTTCTCCCTCCTGGATATGACAGGGTAATAAGGTAGGAAGGGATGACAGATGGGTGCAGAACAGTGCTGACCAAGAAACAAGAAGAGCATAAAGATTTATTAAAATAAAAAGTGGCCTTGGTAGCCCATCACATCAGAAATAGTAGACAGTGAAAAACATTGGAAAAATTGTACTATCTGTTGCAGGTTCCATCCACAGCAGAGCAGTATGCACATTCTGGTAAATATGAATGAAAAGACGTCCTCCTATAGTAGTAACACCTGATTGGCTGACTATTGGCAGTCATGTGTTACTGCAATACAGGGACTCTTTTCATTCATAAAGTACTGCCTTATGTCATACTTATTGTATCTTTCGACATATGTTACTTATGTTAAAATAAATTGTGTTGTATAGATGTTTAAAAAGGAAGGTACAGTATGTGTGCAGGTTAAAGTTTACAATTGTCAGAAAATCTGGCACTTTTGCTACCGCATAACCTCCAGAACAAACAGTACTTTTTACTCATTTTAAAAACCCTGCTATGTTCTACATGAAATCTTTAAAATAATAAACATACACGGCACTGCATAGCATAACTTCTGTAGTACAGTTGTTCTACTGTATGCCTCTGTTGTCAAAAAATATTTTTATTTCTATTTTCCTGCCCTGACACACATTCACTAAGAGAATAATGCTACCCTTTCCATTTTGATTTGGTGGTACAAGCCCTCAATTTACTTTATTGCCTCCCCATACACACACTTTTAAAAATAATTTCTGCCATGGTAATACTGTGAAAATGAATGGCTCACATGCTTTGAAGTCTTTGTGACAATGCTGACTTTTGAGACATTTCTAAATTACAGCCTTGCAAAATCCTCATTGTATATACAGACGAGCAGTCACCACAAAGTGTCTCTTCTGAGGTTTGAATGATTGTGATGGTCACAGTGTGTAAGATGGTAAATAATTTCTAACAGAAGTTTTGGAATTTGTTTTCTACTTTACTATTTCACAGAGTGTGAGAGAGACTATGGTAAAGACACACAAAAAACATCATTAAATATTTAAAGCTGTTTCTGAAATGTGTACCAGTACTTTCCCTCACAATGATTTCTGTGGGGACAGGGTGAAACTAGCCTATAAATCATATTAAAGGCAGCTGATGCTTAGGAATACATTGACAGGCATATTGAGACAAATGCACCAAATAGAAGATGATGAAATATAAATCATGTCTGTGTTTCCAGTGTAGGTGGTTTAATAGGCATTGAAATTAAGTTAAGATTGGTTAACATTGTGTAACACTGCACAGAAAAGTTGCATACAGCACAACAGTCGAATAAATTATTTTTCCAGATGTCCACTGAATTGGGTTGGGCAAAGGTTATTTTTAGTTCCCATTTTCATATTTGGTATAGTGTATATTTATTGGTTGACAAGGCCACCAAACAGTAGCAGGCTGATGGTATGGAAATAACTTGGGAGTATGTCATGCTGAAATGCATGAAATAGCTTAGCAGGAAGTGCATCTGACAAAGCAAAATTGGATTTTAATCTTGGAATTTTGGCTTACTGGATTTCAACAGCACAGGTGTCCTGCTACAGTAGGTTGGCATTAGTTTATTGTAATGTATGCCACTGGGATTGAAGCACCAGAGAATACAAGCAATGCTTTGCCCAGCTGCAGTTCAAGTCATGTTGAGAACTACAGAGCTTCACTTTTCTCCGAGACTTTGGGGGGCATAAGACTGGGAATATGGCAGTACAGTTCTTGGTATCAAGGTGATACAGCAGTTACAGCAAATAAATACACAAAGCATCAGCATTCCCCACTAACAGCATCCTAAAAATGTTTGTATGACCCTAAGAAATCACTTAACCTCCATGTGCTTGTGCTCTGGAAGCCCTGGAAAGGAACTTCAATTCAGCAGTGCCTTAAATATATTGTCAGAAAACAAGACTAAAACATGAATAGAATTTTAATAAGCTAGGCAGACCTGCCTGTACAAAACAAATAATAAATAGTGCATAACACCTTTACAATTAGTGATTCAAAACCCAAAGTCCCTATGACATCCCCTGTAGTTTGTTTCTGTTCCTTTCTGATTAAAATTCTGACCAGTTCTTTCTATGGGGACTGCATTCCACGCCTGGTAAATGATTGCAGACTAAAGGAATCCAACCCTTCCCCAACTGACAGTGTTGGCATCTTTGGAATGCTGAGTTGGAAAGGACTACTAGGGCACACCTGTAATCACACCCACCCCCTAACTAACTTCAGTCTGCTGTTATAGTGAAGTATCAGTCTAAGAGAGTGTCAAACACTGTTGTACAGCATCATTTCATGTGCCAATATAAAACATGTTGTAAAATTGCCGTGACCTCAAGTCAACTCAACTGAACAGGATATGCAGGTTTACCTCAAAAAAAAATTCTTTCTCTGATAAAAAAAAAATCCCCTCTTATCTCAGGCCCTTACTTTTTATATTTTAAAAAGTAATTTGCTAGTGATCATCATGAGTGCTGGTGGATATTGTACTGTACAAGTGGAGATGGAGAGACACTGACCGGAGAATGGGTCCGTGATGACACAGTCATGGATGCAAGAACTTAGAAACATAGACATTGATGGCAGATAAGGACCACTTGGCCCACCCAGTCTGCCCATTTCCCTACCTACTGGATAAGCTGCAGATTCTAGTTAACCAACAGCCTACTTCCTGCCACCCCACTACAATTGCCTTGTGTCTGTCCATGCATGTTTGAATTCCTGCACTGTTTTAGCCCCAACAACCTCCTCCCAGGAAGGCAGTTCCACGCATCCACCATCTCTCGTGAAAAAGATTTCCTCACATTACCCCTGAGTCGTCCCCCTCTATCTTTAAATTGTGTCCCTTGTTCTTACACATCTCTTTTTCTGAAAGATGCTACCCTCCTGGACTTTGTTGATTCCTTTGAGGTACTGAACATTTCTATCATGTCCCCCTATCCCTCCTTTCATCAAGAGTATACATATTGGTGTCCGTGAATGACATGTGGTGGTTGTTTTGGTGGGAATCTGATTTCTTTTTTTTTTGTTAGTTATCTATCAGTTAGTTATCAGTTGTCCCTGTACTATCCACATGTACTCCTCACAGACACCCACACAGTAAGTAAACAGTAATTGCTGACACTAGTATTGTACATTCTGCACAGTACATCAGACTGTATGCACTAATTTGAATATAGTTTATGTTGCACCAAACCCACTAACTTTATTTTTAGAGTAGGGTTTCATTACAAGAAGAACTTTAATTTATGACATTTGGATTTTAAACATGCAAGAAATAACAAACGTCAGTTGGTACTGCATGTGGATCATGTGGAAATGGATGGAAAATCATATAGAATGTGAAAGTAAGCAGGTCCATGTGTCTCAGTCTGAGCATTTTACATGTAAGGTTCAACAAATACCCCTAGTGTCAAACTGATCAGCATTTGTACAACACAACAACATGGTGCTTGATGCATTTATTAAGATATTATGTGCTACTTAGTGAAGGTGAGAGACCAGGACCTGACGACAGATTAGTAATGAAAACTCACAGCACCACTAGACTACACTGTTAACTTTTCTGTTTTCTTTTTTTTTGTGTTATTATGTTTCTGGGTGAAATTCTGCCACTTCATTCTTTATTTGATTGAGGAGAGGTTAACAGGCCTCCTTCTAATTAGCAACTGGCATTGTGGATAAGATTTAGCAGCACAGCAGGAACAATAAGCATGTCCATTGCTGAGAATGATTGCCTTACTTTGGGGGGACACCTTTACATTTTGGTACAATCAGATTTGAAAATCTTTCCCTGTTCATCAACTCATCTTTGGCTCTCTGTAGTTTCTCAAAGTCAGAAAAAGAATATCTGTTCTGGCATTGTTCAGTCATCATTGACATACCTGTCAACTGCTATGAATTTTGCATAGCTATGATTTTCACACTCAGATGTACCCTTGGTTTACTGATGTTCTTAATAATGTTAGCTCTATTTCTGGGCACACAAACTATTAAATCATTGAACTAAGTTGCTAGAAATATCCATCAATAACTATATGGAGCCCTCTATTTGTAGACATATTATTGTTTAAAATAACTATATGGGCCCACTATTTGTAGACATGTTATTGTTTAAAATAACAATATAGGGCCCATTATTTGTAGACATATTATTGTTTATAATACCTATATGGGGCCCACTATTTGTAGACATATTATTGTTTAAAACAACTATATGGGGCCCACTATTTGTAGACATATTATTGTTTAAAATACCTATATGGGGCCCACTATTTGTAGACATATTATTGTTTAAAATACCTATATGGGGCCCACTATTTGTAGACATATTATTGTTTAAAATAACTCTATGAGGCCCATTATTTGTAGACATATTGTTTAAAAATACCTATATGGGGCCCATTATTTGTAGACATATTATTGTTTAAAATACCTATATAGGGGCCCACTATTTGTAGACATATTATTGTTTAAAATACCTATATGGGGCCCATTATTTGTAGACATATTACTGTTTAAAATAACTATATGAGGACCACTATTTGTAGACACATTATTGTTTAAAATAAGAAAATGCTACACATTCTGGCCATTTGCAATGCATTTTGAAGGTCAGTATTATGATTTTAATGCTGAGAGGTTACATAGAAAACATAGACGTTGATGGCAGATAAGGACCACTTGGCCCATCTAGTCTGCCCATTTCCTACCTATTGGATAAGCTGCAGATCCTAGTTAACCAACAACCTACTTCCTCCTACCCCCCATCAGAATTGCCTTATGTCTGTCTCATGCATTCTTGAATTCCCTCACTGTTTTGACCCCATGACCTCCTCAGGAAGGCCATTCCATGCAGCCACCACCCTCTCTGTGAAAAAATACTTCTTCACATTACCTCTGAGACGCCCCTCTTTCTTCAGAGTGTGTCCCCTTGTTTTTGCACATCTCTTTTTCTGAAAGATGCTACCCTCTTGGACTTTGTTGATTCCCTTGAAGCACTTGAAAGTTTCTATTATGTTCCCCCTCCTTTCCTCAAAGGTATACATATTAAGCTCCATTAGTCTTTCTTCATATGGCTTCTGTTTCAGACCCTGCACCATTTTAGTTGCCCTTCTCTGGACTGCCTCCATCCTGTCTATGTACTTGTGGAGATGGGGTCTGCAGAAATGGGGTCTTCAGAACTGCACACTGTACTCCAGATGAGGTCCCACCAACTGTCTGTACAGAAGGTTATGAGGTGTGATCATTGCTGCAAAACAACAAGCAGCTACGGAAAATTTCAGTTGTGTGCACATAGAGTACTACACATAAAAAGTGAAAAGTAGTGGATGTAATAACAGTGATTTTTTCCTAACAGTCTGCTAATAAAATATTTGAACTTAAACTCATTTAGGGTGCATGTAGTCTGTGATTTTAGTTTCTGTCAGAGTCCACTCCTCTGCTGCACACTTCCATCTGGATAACATTACAGCTCATCAGGTAGCCAGGGATTCCTAACAGGGTGGGTGCTTGTAATGAGTTTAATGCAATCACCAATTAGCAACTGCTTAACAGGTTATTGTAATGCACTTATTATAAGGAAGGGTGAGTAGCAGTCTTTTCTAGGTGTAGACATTTGCCACTTGCTTCCAGATCATAGAAATACTTATTTTGCACCATTGATCTCTTTTCTACTAGTCCAAAACAAAATAAAATAAAGGTAAAGAATGAATAAAACATCAGTGAACTGGCCCCATAAATAGCGTCTCTCGATTAGCTGATTCTCGTCTTCAGTAGTGTTATACAAGTAACTTGTGTTGTGGATTAAATGTTTGTCTTGGCGATGACACACTGACTTCAACTGTCTGGGTGCAATTTAGTTGATCACCTTTTTGTTCCTATATTATTCTTAATTACTGATGTTTTTCTTTCAAATTAATTCAGCAATAATTGGGCTGTATGACCTGGTGTGGACTTGGGACCACTAGAGTTTTGTGGTATTCTTTTGTTGTGTTTTATCAACTGATTTAGATGATTTTTCCCTTCCCAAGTGATCTGGCTCTTGAAAATTCAGTTGATGGAAGCTGATAACATCGATGACAGCTGCTCTGTCGGCATAACCTGAAACTTATTTCTCTGTAAATGGCAGAACATTTGTTGGATTGAGGAGCCTTGTAACCCCTATTCTTCTTTTGAAATTATGCTGTTACATTCCTTTCTTTTTGTGTGTGTAATTTTGAAGAAATCATCTGCACATAAGTTACTTTGTGAGACCCTGATTTTTTTCCCCAGCATGTGTGCAAATCAGCCTAGGCTGTCAACTCATCCACATACCAGACACTCAATCATGTTTTCTGTGGAAGCAAAAGAGAAATTACATTGCATAGAAGCAGGAGTTTACAAGCCTCCTCTCTCAAATGCCATTTACACAGAGTTGATTGCAAATATATATATATGTGTGCTACACAATCTCAGATACAGACCAGTATTTTACTATATGCCAAGGCAAAGTGACTTTTTTTTGGTACTTGTTTGGCTGGGGCACTGTGGGTTCTTACACAGCATGGCAGGCTGAGCCGTGCTGACTTACAACAAAATCTTACTTAGCAACTGGGGTTTCATTACTGTAAGTTAATACTAACATTCAAAAGCCAGCAGAAGGAGGCCTTATGGTCTGTCGAGTCTGCTCGATTGCACAGCTAGCCCATCTTAAATATATCAATCAAACAGAAACAAAACCTGAAAAATGACTAGAAACCAGGTTAATTATATACTTTCAGGTAAACCAGTGTCAGTGCACAATCACTATCAAATGGATAATTATTTCATTTAAATTCAATCTCGTCAGAGTCAGCCCTCCTACAATTGGTATGCTCAGACATTAATTCTTTACTGGTGAGACACTAATACGACAAACAAAAGAATTGACAGGCATGAGTGTGCATGTTTTGTGCCTCCTTCAACAAGTCCATAACCTGTTATGTTTCTCTAACATGAGAACTATTAATGGTGATAAATACACTACATTACAGTACATTTTCTGGCACTTATGTGAAATTATTAGAATAACAAGTGGAGAAAGAGATGCACTTGTAAATACCACTCACCCACCCCAACCACCATCTGGATTATTTGTGATGCCCATGGTGTTAACAAAACATGAAATAATAACTAACTAAAAGTGGCTAGATCTGAAAAAACTTTCAGGTTAAAATGTTTTCTATGGTTTTATATAGCCCAGTGCTTTATACAGTAAAAATGCATTTTCAGTTTTGCAATTATCTTCAGACTAATTATTATTTTGATGTCTACCTTACCAACAAGTCAACAGCATGATAAGGCAGGTCTGAAACAAAGTTTTACCTTGAAAAGTTTTTTTCTAGATCTAGCCACTTTAGGTTAGCCCAGATGTTTACTGAGTGTAAGTGTGAACCTTGAGTAATATTAATTTCATACGCTTTGATTCTGAGTTTGAGCCCAGACTAATGGAACCATGTACAATATGAAGGTGTCGGACAGAAAAGTTGAATTTGCCAGTCCTCCTACTAAATGTGTTGCTTTCTTTTAATGTGAAAGGTCCAGAGAAGCATACCACTTGCTGGAAACTGGGTTTTAACATACAGCAGATATCCTGTGTTAAAACTTTTATTACAGCCAGTATGCCTTGCACTTATTCTTGTACACTGGTAAATCAGGATGCAAACAAGTTAAAGTAAATGTTGTCGAGAGAGAGAGAGTGTGTGTGTGTGTGTGTGTGTGTGTGTGTGTGTGTGTTTGTTCCTTCTAGTATTTTCTTGTCACAAAGCACTGAAGACCAAACAGTGATACACATCACAAAGATTATAATACATGGATGGAACTCTTCTTTCTGGATGCAAAGTCGGTGCTTTCCAGTTTGTAACTTGCTCTTTCCTTTACAGGCATCTTTCAAATGACCTGTTATCGATACATTTTGCTGGCTATTTATTTATTTATGGATTTATTTATTTATTAAAAGTTCAGAGGTAATTTTCATCACAAGTGCTCATTTACAAAGGTTCAACATCAAACACCATACAGTCACAAAAAGCTCTGCCCCCAAAAATGTCATCCTTTAAACTAAGATCTATATACAGTACCTCTTGATTTTATTTACTGTACACTGATGGGTTCTATAAGTGAAATTCAAAAGTTGTCAGACAGTTAGCCAACATAAAAAAAAAACTTCCTCAACTACAGGGGGGTGAGTTTTCTGGTAGACACCATTCTCCATAAAAAAACATCTGTCTCACAACTGAACTGAGATAGTTGCGATATGCAGTTTTTTACAAAAAAATTCTGAAGAAATGACAGTCTCTGATCTTTCACCTCAACTAAGCACTGCACAATTTACAGAAGAGTGGTACTGTATTTTACTTATTATGGGGAAAAGAGAGAGACTGCCAGTATTTTCTTCCACCACTAAGCACATCACATTGTGATGGAGCATGCACCATGTCTGGTGAGAGAATTATTAGAAAATCATTAGAGAATTATTTTGCATTTAGCATAGTTCATTTTTTTATTTGTGTTTTTTCTGTTGTTGCTTTTGCAGTATATGATTTACACAAGTTATTCAACTCCATACAGAAATTGACTTTGACTTCTGAACTTCACTGTCTCATTGCACAGCATGTTAATAGCACTAAATAAATAATTTATTTTATTTCTGAGCTTGATATACTATCTTTTGTTTCATATGCCTTATACCGTGTCCAGAGAAAATCCTTCTTTTTCTTACATGAGCTGTCATTATCAAATTCATACAAAACGAGGAGTGAGTGGAGTTGAGCAACTGCTCCTTGTGAGGCACAATGTACAGTATGCGATCAGAAGCAGCTCCTGAACTCATTTCTGTACTTTGTTTACACATGTGCACTGTCTGCTTTCACCTGCTACATGATGAAGGTGAATCAAGCAACTATAGATAAAACAGATCACAGAAGTCACAAAGCAAAGTTGTGTCCCAATTCAGTTTTATGAAACATTTTAACTGGAACAGTGACATGACCGTACTGGAGACAGAAAGAGAGAGAGAGCCAGCACAAGTTATACTTGTGGATGAGTGGATACCAGTTTTCCCAACAGCTCAGATGCCCTTAGGATCACACTATCTGTGTTTTTAAGCAACAACTCCTTTTTAAGTACTGCAGGAAAATAACTTCAGACCTAAGCTCACTATCAATAAAATAGAAATACATGGTATCTGTCATCACAAGAAAGGTACCCTGATGTCACTATTTACCTGCGGGCTAGATTTTTTTAAGGTATGAAATAGCGGGCAACATTGGGGATGGTAAAAGTGAAATGAGACAAGTAACAATTAAGAATCACCACCTACTGATGCACCTGCACAAACATGATAAAAAGAAATAATCCAGCACTTCAGGACTTTGGATGCATTGCTGTCACCACCTGCTGGGTTAAAGAGGGATTACATATGATGCTTCTGTACTGTATGAAAGAATTGCAATACTGTGCCGCACAGTGCCGCACCAATCAGTATACCAAGCGATACAGTGCTGCACCAGATTGGCATACCGGTATCATTTAGCTTTTCTGTGAGCACCGCTTTACATTAGTCAACTGCTATACACTAATCGACTTACAACCACAATGTATTCCATGCTATGAAGTGCAAGCCTTGTTACCAAGCAGTTCTGAATCCATGGTACCTGAGGAGTTTCAGTGTCATTCCCTCTTCTGCTTTGTTACATTAAGTATTACAGCATCGTAAACTGCTGTAACATAGAAACATAGAAACATAGAATTTGATGGCAGATAGGACCGCTTGGCCCACCCAGTCTGCCCATTTCCTACCTGATGGATAAGCTGCAGGTCCTAGTTAACCAGCAGCCTACTTCTTCCTTCCCCACCCCTAGAATTGCCTTATGACTGTCCATGCATGCTTAGATTCCACCACTGTTTTTGACTCCACAACCTCCTCTGGAAGGCGTTCCATACATCCACAACCTCTCTGTGAAAAAATACTTCTTAAATTACCTCTGAGCCGCCCCCTTCTATCTTCAAATTGTGCCCCTTGTTCTTGCACCTCTTGTTTTGAAAGATGCTACCCTCTTGGACTTTGTTGATTCCTTGAGGTACTTGAAAGTTTCTATCATGTCTCTCTCTCCCTCCTTTCCTCGAGGCTATACATATTAAGCTCCTTAAGTCTCTCTTCATATGTCTTCCGTGCAGACCCTGCACCATTTAGTTGCCCTCCTCTGGACAGCTTCCATCCTGTCTATGTCTTTGGAGATTGGGTCTCCAGAACTGCACGAGTACTCCAGATGGGGTCTCACTAGCTGCCTGTACAGAGGGATAATAACTTCCTGTTTTCTACTGGTGATGCCTCTTTCTATGCATCCCAGTATCCCCAACCCTCCTTGCTGCCCTCTCACATTGCTTGCCCACTGTTAGGTCATCTGATATGACTACCCCAGGTCCCTTTCTATTTTTGTTGTTGTTAGTAGCTCACCCCCATTGTGTACTCTTCCCTGGGTTTTGTTTCCAGGTGCATTACCTTGCACTTCTAGCATTGAATCTAAGCTGCCATACATTTGACCATTCCTCTAACCTTGCCAAGTCCCTTCTCATCCTTTCCACTCCACCTTGTGCATCAACTCTGTTGCAGATCTTTGTGTCATCTGCAAAGAGACATACTTTCCTTCCAGTCCCTCTGCAATGTAAACATAAAGACATTGAAGAGGACTAGTCATCATACTGAACCCTCGGTACCCCACTACTAACCCCCTTTTTTCAGAGTGGACTCCATTTACTATTACTCTCTGTGACCTATTCTCCAGCCAATTCTTTACCCAGACTGTCATCTTGGGACCCTCCCAGGCTGGCTAACTTATATATTAATCTTTGTGTAGGACTGTGTCAAATGCCTTGCTAAAGTCTAGGTAGGCCATGTCCACAGCCCTCCTGATCAACTACTTTGGTCACCCAGTCAAAGAAATCTATCAGATTTGTCTGGCATGACCTTCCGCTGTGAATCCATGCTGCCTTGGGTCCTGTGCCTCTGGCCTCTAGATACTCAACAATTCTTTCCTTCAGAAGTGATTCCATCATTTTCCCTACCACTGAGGTTAAACTAACAGGTCTGTAGTTTCCTGCTTCTGCCTTGCTCCCACTTTTGTGAAGGGAATCACATCTGCCCTCCTCCAGTCCTCGGGTACCACCCCATCCTCCCATGATTTGTTAAAGAGGGTAGTCAGTGGTGTCACTAGTTCTACCCATAGTTCTTTTAGAATTCTGGGATGAATCCCATCAGGCCCCATTGCTTTGTCCACCTTCAGTTTAAGAGTTCTTTCAGAACCCTTTCTTCTGTAAATGGGCTGGTATCAACTTCTGTATCCAGAGTGTTTCTACTGTTTGTTTTAGGTACCTCCCCTCTTCCTTTGTAAATACTGAGCAAAAATATTTGTTTAGTATCTCTGCCTTTCACAGTCACCCTCTGCCCACCTCCCTCCCTTTTATTAAGCCTCACTATCCCTCCCTTGGTCTTCCCTTTGCTCCTGATGTACTTATACAAGGTTTTATCCCCTTCTTAACTGAGTTGGCTATCTTTTCCTTGGCTTGGGCCTTTGCTGTTCTGACTGCCTTCCCAGTTTCCTTTTGCTTTAACTGATACAGTTCTCTGTCCTGTTCCTTCTGTGATTCCTTGTACTTCCTGAATGCTTTCTTTTCTCTTGAACCTTCACTGCCACTTCCTTTGAGAACCATAGTGGTTTCTTACCTCGTTTCATTTTGTTTATTTGCTTTACACAAAGGCTTGTTACCTCTGTGATGGCAGTTTTTATTATTCCCCATTGTTCTTCCACCCTCCTTCCTGCCCATTTGCTAGTGCATTCCTTAGGCCGCACCATTTTGACAAAGTCAGCCCTCCTAAAATCCAGTACCTTTGTCTTTGTATGGCTTGACTGTATTGCTGTGTTTATTGAACAATACTGTTCGATGGTTGCTAGTTTCAGATGGCTACCACTTCTACATCTGTGATCCTCTCTTCATCTCCATTTGAGAGAACCAGGTCTAAGATTGTTCCCTCTCTAGTGGGCTCCAATACTAGTTGTCTAAGGCATGCCCTATAGGGCATCTAGAATAACCCACTCTAGAAGTGGCTGCTGCAACTGCACTCCAGTTAACATCTGGCATATTCAGATCACCCATCAGCAATATCTCCCCTTTTTCTGCCATATTAAGTATACTTTCTATCATTTCCTTGTCCATTTCCTCCCCTGAGAAAGTCTGTATACAACCTCTGCTGGGATTGTGGTGCCATTGCGGTCTCCAAATTTACCCACAGTGCTTCTTCTCCTCCTGTTTCCCTTTTGTTCTGTTGCTTTGATTCCTTCCCTTATGTAAAGAGCTACTCCTCCTCCTCTTTTACCCTCCCTGTCCCTCCTGTAGATAGTGTATCCTGGTATGTTTACATCCCAGTCATGGTTTATTGTATACCATGTTTCTGTGACTGCCATGATATCCAGATGTTCCTCCTCCATCAAGGCCACTAATTCAGGAAGCTTGTTACTCAGACTACGGGCATTGGTACTCATTGCTCTCCATTTTTGATGGCTTTACTTTCTGTTGCAGCATCCCCACTGACCTTTCTACCTCGGTCTTTTTCCCATTTAGTACCCTGTTTTGTAGGAGAGGCTGGGATTTTTATGCTGCTTATCAGTGCCTCCCCTTGACTAGTTTAAAAGCTTGCCAATGAAGCATTTAAACCGATTGCTCAAAAGACTTGTTCCTTCCTGGACAGATGCAGACCATCCTGCCAGTATAGGCTAGTGTCCTCCAGGTGGAACCCCAGTCCCCAATGAAGCCAAACCCTGTGCTCCACACCATTTTTTCAACCACTCATTAAACTGCATGGTGTAAAGTACCCTTGCCTCACTCATGCCATTTACAGGCAGCACCTCTGAGAAGGATACTGTGTGTGCTACTTGTCTTGAGGCCTCTCCCAGTTCTACAAAGTCCTTCTGCACTGTTCTTAGCTCATGTTGAGCCAAGTCATTTGTCCCTAGGTGGACAATGACATCCAGCTCGAACTCCTGTGCAGGTGTTCTCGTGATCCTGAGGATGCTTCCTGTCCCTACAAGCCATGGCACCAGACAGGCACTTTACTTCAGTTTTCCTGCTCCCCCAGTTCTATCCCCTAATAATTGAGTCCCCACCAGAGCTGCTTCCTTTCCTTGGCATCCTCTGCCTCCTTTCTGTGGGCCTCCCTTGTGACAGTGTCCTCAGCCTCCTTAATCTCCTCCGTGGGTGCATCCATGGGGGCTGTGCTCCCCAGAATGTTGTATGGATTGTGGAGTGGAATAACTGACTGGGTGTGCCTCTGTTCCACCCTCCTCACCCTCCTGAGCCCACTGTGGTCCAACTGCTGTGCTTTCTGCAACCTCTGAGGTAGTGGTGGTGGCTCTGGTGCTCCCTGGATGGGGGTTCCTTCCTACCATCCAGTATGGCCTGGGGAAGGTTTTCTTACTGCTGTCCAGTGTGGCCTGAAGATGGGCAACTTCCTCCCTCAGGGCAGAGAGTTGTCTGCAAATAGGGCAGCATCTCAGCCTCCAGAAAGACTCCTGAAGACTGCTGCCCCACAGCCATTACATTGCACTACTCCCACATGACTATGTACTTTTTGTTGTGTGTGTGTGCTTGTGTAAGTGATTGGTTTGTTATATAGAAATATATATATATATTATACAATGTGTATCGTATATTTTCAGTGCTGTGTGCTAGAGAGGATATGACATTGATATGCACCTTGCACTCTTGAGGAAATGATGTCAGAACCCCAGGTATAAAGGAACTATTTCCAGGGTGAGTGGGGTGAGGGTGGGAAGGGTTGGGCCTAAACTGTGCCCTCACAAAACAATCAGCTAAGAGCTCTGACCCACTGCTGCGATGAGTGCCTTCCCATCTGCAAGATACTATACACAACAATTTGACAGAGAAAATCCCTGCTAATCAAACAGAGAAAATCCAGACATCCAAGTCAGACACAGGTAAACCTCCCCAGCCCCAAAACAGCCTGGTGGTTTGTGCTCTGAAAGCAGTCAGCCCAAAATAAGTCAGCTGTGCTTTGAACTCTTCCTGCACTGAAAATCTTAAGAATTGTAACAAGACTGTCTTTTCCTGATAATTGTAAATTCCTTCTTTCACCTTTCAGTTAGAAGCAGCCTCCACCTGCAGTATATCTGCTACAAAGCAAAGACAATTCAAAGGTTCCCTCCCTCTGTTGTGAGCACAACTCGCTTTCTTGCAAATCCTATGTTCAGTATTGCAGCTCCCAACAAGAAATAGTTTGACTAGGAAAATATTAGCTGTACACAATAATGATATACCATGGGAGTGCAAATATATGTTATCCTTCTGACTGGCATTCTTATATATTTATTTATTATTCTTTGGTAACTGTAAGACCTACTGGGCACAAAGCTCATTTACAGGGGTGACCCTGGAGCACAGGGAAAGGAGTATGAATCAAAGTAAGTTAAAACAAATGAAAGGCACTTTATAAAACAAAACTTCTTTTCAATACAACACAAAACATTTAAAAACTAATAAGCATCCTAAAACAACAGTTGGCTGCAAAAAAAAAAAAAAAAAAAAAATTAAATGGCCAAAATACAAGGCAAAGGCTGAGGAAACAGAGCAAAAAACTTTAACTTTTTAAACTACTAAATAATTCTCCTAACAACCAAAACAGCTTTAGAAATACAATAAATCTCTTTCAGGACACTACAGGTCCTTGATTTGCTACTTTATAGCACATTTTAAATCACTTTTCAAAGCAACTGTAGCAACCTCATCTGCTCTGCTACACTGTCTCTTATGGCTTGCAGCCCAAGAGAAAGTGAAAGCAGACAGACCATGTGTTTGCACGCTTTTGTAAACACATGATGTCTGCTGCATCCAGACCACCAGAACCCCTAGGGGTCAAAGCTTATAAATTACACTGGGATCCGGTGCACAGAAGAGATTTATGTTCAGACATACTAAAATGCCTAGCAGAATAAGCCTAACGGTCTTTTGTGTCTGCTCATTTGGTCAGCCCCACCCTGGGGACCTTGCTGCCCTGCCTCTCTGGCTTCTCCTTCCCAGTCCTAGATATTCTCGCTGCACAGGACTTTGCTTCCAGAACCCTTCCCCTGTACCTGTCCCACCCCTCTTGAACCCCTCCACCATCTCTGCCTCAACCAGCCCCTGGGCAGCACATTCCATGGCTCCACCACCCTCTCAGTGAAGTAGCACCTCCTCCTTTCTCCCTGAATCTTCCCCTTCCAGCTTCCACCCATGCCTTCTAGTTGCTCCCCTTCCTTCAGAGCACCCTGACTGCTCATCCCTATTTATCCCCTTCATGTACCTGAAGACCTCTATCATGTCCCCCTGGTCCTTCTCTCTTCCAATGTGTACATATTAGCTCTTTGAGCCTCTCCCATAGGTCCTGTTCCTCAAGCCCCAGATCATTTTGGTTGCCCTCCTCTGGACCTTCTCCAGGAGTTCGCTGTCCCTCTTTAAGTGTGGCCTCCAAAACTGCATGCAGTACTCGGGGTGGACCTCACCAATCAGTTATACAGAGAGTATCACTTCCCTCCTTCTGGAGTGATCCCCTAGTGATGCATCCCAGCATCCTGTTGGCCTTGGTCCGCTGCCCTCCCACAAGTCTCAGAGTTGCTAATCTTGACATCCACCACCACCCAGAGGTCCTCTCAGCCATTGAGACTTGTAGCATTCCCCCCGGTGTACACTTGGCCTGGGTTTCTGGCTTCAGGTGCTGTACCTTGCATTTACCTGCATTGAACCTAAGCTTCCACTTTCTAGACCACCTTTCCAGAGCCTCCAGGTCCCCTGAAGGGCCACCCTCCCCTCCTCCCCATCCACCACCACTCCCAGTTTTGAGTCATCCACAAAGAGACTCATCTCACTCCTGATACCCTTCCTTATATGAGAGACATAGGCGTTGAACAGAGGTGCCCAAGGACTGATCCCTGAGGGACCCCACTAATGACCCTCCTTGGGGATGAGACTGTCCCACCAACCATGACCCTCTGGGTCTGGTCCTGGAACCAATTTCCTATCCATCTGATCATCTGGTTCCCACCCCATTTCTCCCAGCTTATCCAACAGGCCGCCATGAGGAACAGAGTCAAACACCTTGCTGAAGTCAAGAAAGAAACGTCCACCAGTCTACCAGGTCCAAGGCACTTGTCACCCAGTCATAGAACTCCACAAGTTTTGTCTGACACAATTCCCCAGGGACAAATCCATGCTGTCTATCATCCAGGCACCCTGACTTTTACAGGTCCCCCAGCCTCTCCTTTGCAATGCCTCCATCACCTTGCCCACCACCGATGTCCAGCTGACTGGCCTCTTGTTCCTGCCACCTCCTTGACCCACCTTGTGGATAGGCACTATATGCACCACCTTCCAGTCCTGGGGCACCCACCCTGTCCTAGAGAGATGCTGAAAAGCTCTGCCAGGAGTTTTCAGGACATCCACCAGTTCCTTCAGCACTCTGGGATGTAATTTATCCATCCCTGTTGCTTTCTCTGTCTTAAGGGACCTGAGGCTTCCCTCACACTCTCTGCCATGATTTCCACCTCCGCTACCTTGTCCCCTGCTTTGTCTTCCCCCTCCTGCCAGTGATGGATCCCTCCCCAGACCCACCGATTGGTAGGGTCCCTCTCAGTTTCACAGTCTCCTCCCATGAATGATGCATTTTCCTATGTGAAAACTGAGGCGAGTACTCTACCTCAGCCTGCTCCCCAAGTCTTGTGCCCATCCCTCCCTATTTTAATCCTGCTAATCTGCTCCTTCACCCTTCATTTTTCCTCAATGTATCTAAAGAACCCTTGTTCCCTCTCCTAATTTCCCTGGCCAGGTTCTGCTCCTTCCTTGCCTTAGCCACCCTCACCATCCTAGTGGCCCTTCTGGCCATCAGCTCATACTCCCCTCAATCCCTTTCACTCCTTGAGCACTTGAAATGCCTATAAGCTGCCTTCTTTCCCTCACCACCTCCTGAACCTTCCTGGTCCACCAGCAGGGTTTACGGACCTACTGCATTTTGTCTTACTCTTGTGCAGGTGCTGGTAGCATCCTGCACCCCCTTCCTGATGATTTCCCACCTACTGTCAGTGTCCATGTCTGGCCCAATCCCATCCAAATGCTTCTTAAGGATCCTTCCCATTTCCTTGAAATCTGCCCCCTGAAGTCAGTTACCTCCGTCTTTGTGCAGCCTTCTACCCTCCTAGGTCCAGGCAGAACCAGACCGTGGCATGGTCGCTCCCCACCAATGGGTCCGTTACCTCCTGGCCCCAATCTGGTCACTGTCTGCCAGGAACACATCCAGTATCCGCACCTCCCTGGTTGGTTCCCCACCTGCTGAGTTAAGGCAGCATCTTGAAAGACATCCAACAACCTCTGTTCCTGGCCACTGAGGATGCCATAGTCTCCCAGTCCATTCCTGACATGTTTAAGTTCCCCAACACCACCCTTCCCCACACAAACTGCAGTGTCTCCCAACATCTGCCACCAGACTCTCCTCCAGCTCCTCCGCCAGCATGGGTGGTCCATATACCGCTCCTATTTTACTCTCTTGCCCACCTTAATATCAAGGTGACCCAAATTGCTCCACAGTTCCCTCCTCCTCTACTCCTCCTATGCCAATACAGTTTTTGACTTTATTGCTAACCCTTCTCCCTTCCTCCCCTGTCCTTCCTGAACATGGTGTAACCCTTCAGGTTCAGGTCCCAGTCATGCCCTGTGGTGGCCCAGGTCTCAGTGACGCTGTCACATCACCTCTCCTCAGTTAGCACCACCTGGAGCTCAGGTATTTTAATGCCCAAGCTCCTGGCATTGCTGGGACTACCTTCCACTCTTTCTGTATACTTCCATTTCCCCTGCTCGTGTTCCCATGGGGATTCTGTCTTCCCCGGTCAGCACCTTACCAGTCAGCCTTTTCCGCATTCTTCCAGCTCCTCAGGGGTGGAGACAGATTCCTCTTTAACAGACCCCCTCGACAGCCTTTTCTCCCATCCCTCCCCTTTCAGAAGTTTAAACCCACCTTTCACTGATGAACCCCTCTATTGTCAACTTAAGTTTCCTTCCCTTCCAAATTGAGATGGAGCCTATCTCTAGCATATATCCCTTATTCTCCCAGGTCTCCCCAATCCCCTCAATCCATACCCTCTGGCCCCACACACTCCCTGAGCCACTGGTTTATCTCCCTAATCCTCTCTTGTGTTCCCCACTAGCCCTTGGCACCAGCAGGATTTCTGAGAAGGAAATTGTGCATCCTATGTCATGGCAGACCCTGGCAAGCTCCCTGAACCTTTCCTGTATTTCTAGCTCACTATTTCCCTCAATGTCATTGGTATCCAGGTGGACCAGTATGCCTGGGAACCTCCACAATCCTTGCCAGCTGATATACCTCATGCTTGGCCCTGTGCACCATTAGTCCAGGAAAGCATTTTGTTCTAACTGGGCAGGCTTCCCCTCCCTATCCCATTTGATACCCTGATCATGGAATCACCCAACAGGAGCACTCTGACCGACCCTTTTCTTCCATTCCCCCCTCCATGTTCCTAATCCTTTCTACCGGCCCTCCCCTCAGCCGGCTCCTTGCTCCTTCCTCTCTATCTGGGTGCCACCTGCACGCCCCTCCTTTTACCCTGGCCACCCCCTCCCCTCCCCTCTGATCCTATGCCTCTCTTCCTTCAGAGTATCCTTCTGTACCCTGCTACCTCCCGTCACTGCTTGCAACTGGTCCTTCCCCATCTGCTAAACTTACCTTCCTTCCCATCTCCATTCAGACCCTCCTTGCCTGTTGAGCTCCCCTGGCCTAAACCCTCAGCTCCCTTTACTGTATCCTTCTTGTACTTCTGGTCCCTCTCCTTGCCCTTTCTTCCAAACTGGTCCATCTCCTTGCGCTTCCCTCCCTCTCCCCCTCCTCCTGCTCCGATCCCCGTCCCCCATTTTCCCACATTCAAGTTCCCCTTGTTCTTCCTAATATCTGGCCCCTGCCTCCTACCCTCCACCTTTCCATCTCTAACTGCCCCTGTCATGGCTACATCACCCCCTCATCCTCAAGCAGAAGAAGAGAACTGAAGTGGTTACTGAGCTTAAGGTCCTATCCACCTCCTCCTTGCTTCCTTCTGTCCAGCCCCAGCTATCTGCCTACTTCACTAAGAATGTCTTCCCTTTGGCCCTCCTCTGTGAGGGTGCCCAGATACCTGCCTGCTTCATTGGTAGTGTCCTCCTTTGTGCCCCTTCTGTCAGGGTCCCTATGTGACCCCAGAGTACTCTCCTGCACTCCTTTCCCTATGCCCCCACCCCTAGTGCTTTGTGCAATGCCGTGGACAGCCCCTGCCCTATTCCCCAACCATACCTCCCCTCCCTCCAGCTGTCTCCTAATCCCTCAGCCTCCACCTAAGCTGTGCCAGCTGGTAACACACTGGGCAACCACTGAACTGCCAAGCCCAGTCCAGTATCATGGCCACCCACACCCTGTGCACCCCACCACCCTCCCAAAGATACCGGCCCTAATGATGTGGTCCCATCCCCCTCAAAGTAGGTTTCCTTGGGTGAACCACCAGGTTCCCCACTAGTCCAAGATACACCCTACCCACTAATCAGGTCACCCACTAATCCTAGATACAGTCCCACAGTAAACAGGTACCCCTATTACTAGATGCAGTACTACACAGTAAACTTATAGGGTAAGTGTACAACTTCCTAAGCTCCTCTCCCCAGCCTTTAAACCCAACCCCCAGTGGCTAGAACTACATGAGCTACACTGAAGCCTTTTCCTCCAATTGCAGGGCAGTTTCCCTATAAATGAGCGAGCTCTGGGAAGGGAGGGTGAGGGAGGGGTGGGATTAGGGCCTACACCCGACTCTCACAAGAGTGTATCAGCCCTGTGTCTGCCCCTCACTGAACCTCCAAGCACTACCAGCTAAGAAAATCTTTCAAGTCTGCTTACTCTCACAGCCTCAGCCAGAAGCTTCTTCCCCCTTCTCCTCAACTGAAGACTGACTGAGCTGGCAGTCACACTGCCCACATTCAAGCAGCACTAATACCCTGTAATATGATGCCTGCACTTATGTGCAGATAGCAACTTTAAACACACACAAACACCAAATTGTCTGCTAGAATCCCTCCTTCTGCCTAAAACTAAATGTAAAAGCACAATAAATGGCGGTTAAGACCAGCCCTCAAATACAATTACAAACACACAGAATGCCAGCTAAGAACATTTTTCAAGTCTGCTTACTCTCACAGACTCCAGCTAGAAGCTTCTTCCCCTTCTCCTCAAACTGAAGACTACAAGGTACATCTTTGTGGCCATGTGGAGCTGTGCCCTGTGATGTACACAGTATGACACAGGGCACTAAAGATGTTAAGGCAGCGGTGTTGTTAGTCTGCAGCAGTGCAAAAGAAAAAAGTGTTCTGCCAAAGAATGAGTTCTATACTCCTGGCATCAGGCTGTATATAGAACAAGGTCAAACTAGGGTACATAACATGATCTCAGCATGTAGGTACTTGGTTCTGGAATAAAAAATGGTTATTAGATGATTGCATAGTGCTATCTGTTGAGTTTATTATCTAATAAACATGTTTGCAGTACTACTGATGTAAGGCCCTGGGGAGCATTGGTGATGAACAGTGCCACCATGATAAGGTCCTCCAGATGGGAACTGGTCATAGTCAAAGGAAGACAGACATGCTGGGAAAAAGAAGCATCATCAGTGTCTCAGCAAGTTGCACATTTGCTTTGGGGCCAGATGATCAGAAGATTGTGGGTTCTATCCCACACTAGGAACTTGGTGTTAAATCCCAGTACTAACACTGCAGTGCAGCATGAGGTGGGTGATGCATTTCTGTGGTGCTGTCTTTCAGCTGAGACATTAACCCAAGCCCTGTGTGCCTGTTCTGGTGGTTGTTCAGGTGGACATTAAAAGTCCCATGGCACTTCTTGAAAAAGAGAATTTACAGTGTACAGGACAAATTTCCCAATTAAGCTAAATAATACCACCAACAGCTTAATTTGATTCAATTTGTCAATTTGCATCTGTATCCCTCCTCAGGACAAGGCAGAAAATAATCAAAATTGCCTAGCTCTCCTATACTGGTCAACAAAAGTAAAGAAAAAGAAATACTTGGCCTTGAGGTCAAATCAAAAGTCTACTGCAGTTAGGTTGGCAAAATAAATTCTGGTTTTGCTCATCCTGTTGTGTGGAGGAGGCTAAACACTTAATGATCACCCACACACCAGGCAGTTAATTACTTGAAAATTAGTAATGTAGGCAGTGATGCTGATAAATGGCATACTTTTTACTGGGGTATTTTTTTCCAGATTTGCATTTTGGTCCATTTAGTGCTGAACTTACTTAACATGTTTTTCTGGCATCAGCAAAAGTATTTTAAGCCTCAGTGGCATAAGTACTTGTTTACCTTTTACTTCTGGCTTTTGGACTCCTATCGGATGCTCAAGATTTAATGGTTGTCATGTCATACCTCACATGTTCTCCACACGTGTTGCATTGTATGTGTGAGGTATCAAAGATGTTCTCTACTAGGGGATATGATAGCGGTGCCAAGAAGAAAATTACAGCAGAAAATCTCTATAATAAGAAGCCAGCCTTCAAAAAAAAAGGTTGATTAACATCATATTTCAAACTTCCATGTATGTCTGCCAGTGCTGAAGATATTAGATCAACTGCCACACCTTGCAAGGAATCTACACCTGAATTAGATATGTTCACTTTACCAACTCATTCTACTAAAGGTTTGCCATACTCCATCTCTTACTGCAAAGAGATGAGAGAAACAAAATCCCACAATGACAGACTGTTACAAAGCACAGACCCAGCTCTTCTGGGACCCTAAATAAGTGCATGATACCATACTGGATAAGAAAGGGCCTTCTAACTGCCAGAATAAAGACACCAACTTCAGGGCTTCAGAATGGAGATGCAAAGGCATAAAGTGGTACTTATCAAAGAGCATCTTTATGTGAAAATTTCAGAATGGAGAGTTGATATCAAGAGACTGGCTACTGTGCCCCTTCCACTGGTTCTGTCATCTGCTTTGTAAGCCGTCTAGTCACAGACAGGTCACATTCACCAATGTTCAGTAAGCAAGGCTTTAGCGATTGAAAACATGCTGCAGAATATGTTACAGTAACAGAACCTGAAAGCAGTGCACATCAAAATGCAATGTTTACTTGGCTCACACGAACAAAAGCAAGTGGACATATTGATTTAGAAATGGAAAACTGGTTCAAAATGAGAGTGGCTACTGGAGAGAGTGCTAAAGTGAGTTGTTGCTGTCATAAAGTTCATTTCTGAAAGAGGTCTTGCTCTGTGTAGTGATAATGAACTAACTGGCTCACCTCACAATGGAAAGTTCCTTGAATCTTGGATTGTTGGGTCAGTTTGATCCCTTTTGGCTTTACCTGACCAACATACTGTCCAGTGTTATGGACTTGTTCCAAACCCAGGTTACCAGTAACGTATGGCTGTGCTGAGTGCAGACACTCAGTGTAAATGTACTTCAGCCATCCAACTTCAAACATTCTAACCTTCTATTTCCACCAAAACAATGTGCATTCAGAGTAGCTGGAAACCCTCCAAATGTATTTTAAGTCATAGAAAACTGTTCAGTTTTCAGGGGCAACCTAGGCCCCTGAACCCCTGGCCTATTGATTAAGTCAGCAGGGGACCCCATAATTAAAATTGTCCAGGGCCCCACAACTTGTTGATCTGGCCCTGATCCCATTGTTCACCTAAGTGGTTGGTAGGCAGAAAAACTCCACCATGGATGTGGAAGGCTTTGAATAAGCTGAAAGACAAATCTGCTAAGGCTTCAGATACACACCACTGTTCAGGGAAACATAAGGATTCATAGTCGAGGATTTCTACACATTTTAGGCCTCCTTAAAAGGAGACAAAGTAAGTCCACTAAGACTCGGGCAGTATCTATGACCTCATGTTTGGTACCCCTGACCATCCCTGAGGACTCCAAGGTTGGGGGTCTTGCTCTGCTATTGCTACTAGCAGCCAGTTCTGCTGTCTGGCTTTGGACCATAATTGAGATGGTCATTGACCCTCACGATGGGTGTTGTTAATACGCAGACTTTACTACAGTCTGTGTCAGCTCTGTTTACACAATTCCTGTCTTGGGCCCTGCTGTTGATGCTGGCTTTGGGTCCTGCACCTTTGATTTCTGTCTTTGGATATATTCCTCCTCCATCAGTGCCTCCACTATCAATACCAGCTCCCTGTTGGGATCCTCTGCAGCCTTTCTCTGCTGATGAGGAGGAGCAGGAATATAATTCTGACTTCCAGCATACAGAGAAGGATAATAAGGAAGAAGGCCCTTTCTACCTGATGGTAGGTGCCTTAGCTCCCCTGTGGTCCTGTAGTGAGGACAGTGTGGTTTATAACTTCCTCCCTGAAGATGCCTCATGTCAGGCTCATGGAGGATTCATTTGGCTTCATGATCAAGGAGGAAGATTTGTCCAAGAGGAACCTATCTGAGTGTGCATTAGAATATTGTTACTTAACCGCCGAGAGTCAGAACTTTATGTCTGTACAACAGCAGCATTCATTTCTCTCAGTTTTAATGTTTAAAGCTACAGTTTGTTATTTTTGTGTCAGTTTAGTGTATTTTGACATATTTGTCAGGTCTTCTCAGCCCTACAGCCCTGCACATGTCGTGAGGGGTCCTAGCACTCCTCAGCCTTGACTTCTTCCTCTTCCCACCAAAGGAAGAAGAAAAACATTGTTCAAGATCGCCCTCTGTATGGTGTGCCACTATGTCTTCAGTGTCTAGGAGTTGGAGGCCCTTGCTGTCACCTTCAGTGTCATTGAGGTTCTCTGGTTCTTAGGAGATTGGAATCTTGGGCTGAAGTCCCCCTCTGTCTGTAAGCTGGGACTCCAGTGAGCAGATCCACCACTGGTCAGACCTTTCAGAGCAGTAGGTGCAAGCATTGAGCCCATATACACACCACCAGTGGAGCTGGTCCCTGGTCCTTTGGGGTTGATGGAGCAAGTACTGCATGTGGGTCATTGGGCCAGATAGAGGTTTCTATCTGGCAACAGCCTCAGGGTCCTTGCGGTACTGCACCACCAATATCTGTCCCACTGGCTGCCCCCATCTCAGGCATGAATGGGTCCAGCCACGGTACTATCACTGGTCATTTTGATGCTGGCTTGGTCATCCACACCAGTTCCAGTGGTAGCTTTAGTGTCAGGTTTGGGCTATTTGGGGCCTGACCCATTTGCAGCACCAGCCTCCGCACCAGGGATTTCTATGGTGCTGGGTCCAGTTACAGTTAACTGTATACCCTTGGTGCTGGCTCCTTGTCCTTCATGGCCAGTGTCTCAGTATTGCTGCAGTTGTGTTCTGATTAAAGGCTTGCCACCTCAGACCCTGTATTACTCCTCTTCCAAAGGGGATGAGTCTGACCCGACTTCATTATTTCTGAAGGCAGTGACAATGACTCTTAGCTTAGGCTTCTCAGACCCAGTTTCGTGTCTGTGCCTCAGGAGGATTTATCTTTCAGACTATGCTCAGAAATATGGATTCTGCATTAAATTTCAAGCCTACAGCTATTGACCAGGGTAAATGACCCTGGCTGAAGTTCCTGAATGTTTCCAATATACCGGTCAACCTAGTTCCTGCTATTCCACCCGATTCAGACCTTGTCTGATGCAATCTGGAATAGGCCTGCTTCGTTGCAGATGTCTCCAAGCAGATGGACAAGAAATACATTGCCCTAATGACAAACCAGTGTCTGTTACTCACCTAATAGCTAATGCCATTGTCATCCTCATCGTGAATGACAAGGCCATTATTCCAAAGAGACTACTGTGCACCCCAGTAACTGGGAATCATGCAAAACTGACACTATGGGCAAACATGCTTATGTTTCAGCTGCCCTAGGCATGAGGATTGCCAATTACTAAGGGCATTTTTCTAAATGTGAGTATACCCTTTGGAGCAAGCTGAAGTTGCTGGCAGACTCGTCCAGAGTCAGAGGTTAAACAGGCTATTATGCTGACTGTTAAGCAAGACACTGAGTCTAACAGTCGCAGCTTTAAGTCTCCATGGACACCTTTGATACTGCATTATGCTATGCTGGCTGCAGGCATTTGCATCAGGTGGCACTTGACTGCAGACTTCTGGCTCTCCCAGGATGTCAAACAAATGGTTATGAATGTTCCCTTTGAAGGATCTTACCGGTTTGCACAGCAAGTGGAGCAGTCTCTTAAGGTATCTAATGAAACTAGAACAATGCTTAAGACTTCTAGACCAGCTCCCTTTAACCCTCAGAAGGCCAAGGAAGTGGATCCGTTGCCAGTCTTGTGGTCACCATGAGTGTATATCGGCATTATTTATTTTCGGCGATATACACTCACCAAATGGCGATTGCCTTTATGACATAGACCCCATTGGGAGTCCATCACAGTAAACAAGTGGGTCCTCAGAATCATCCAGGAGGGATACTCTCTAGACTTTGCAGAAATCTCCCCAGACAATCAGACAGAAGGCACTCCTCTTATCAGCTCATATGTCAAGGCTTCTGGCGAGGAGATTGAGAGCTTTCTGAGCAATAGGGCCACTGGAGTAGTGCCAGAGTCAGAACAAAACACAGAGTTCTACTCCGACTACTTCCTAGTTCAAAAGAAATCAGGAGCATATGCCCCATTCTCAACTTCAGAAATCTGAACAGATTCATGGATCAAGAAAATTCAAAATGATTTCCTGGTTTCTCTGCTACCCTTCCTGAAGCCTCAGGATTGGCTAGCATTTGTGGATATGTAGGATGCATACCCACACAATCTGGTGCACCCAGCCACCACAAGGTTCTTTATTTCATAGTGCTGGAACAGCATTACCAGTTCAGAGTCCAGCCCTTTGGGTTTTCCTTGGCACCATGAGTTTACAAAGTGCTTTGCAGTACTCATGGTACACCTGCAAAAATTAGGACTCCCAAGTCTTTCCGTACCTGCACGACTGGCTAATTTCCAGTCTGTCCAAACAGGAAATGGAACAGGCAGTGGCCACTACCTCTCAGTTCCTAACCTCAGTGGGGTCTTGTTGAACCTCAAAAATCTCAGCTACAAGCCTGCAGCAGCTGCTGTTTATAGGACCTCCTCTGAATACGACTTGGGCCTTCTTCCAGAGAGCAGGCTGCAAGCAATTCTGCAGATGGTATGCTACATCATGGGGAGCAAGCTGTACAAGCTCTAGGCCAGCCTGGTGGTGCTGAGGGTTGAGGTGCTAGGCGCCACACCTCCTCCAAACTGGCGACCCGGCCTCGGGAACGAGCCCAGGTTGTCGGGTGTTGGCTGGCGGAGAAAGGATTGAGCATCCAAGGACTGCTCTCCTTTCCCTGGGAGGGACCAGGGCATCCATTGCACGTACTGGCCCCAATGGAAATCAGAGGTGCTACAGGAGCAGGATATAAGTGGGAGAAGAGTGCAGCGGACGTCGGCACATTGTGCCTCGGCGTCATTGCATGTCTGCACTTCGGGGGAATACAAGGAGGAAAAATGGCAGACGACCAAGGCAGCTTAGTAGCGCACTTCAGCAACCAAGGGCCTGTCATGTGAATCACACTGCAGTAGTCGCTCCTGGCCTGCACGAGGGGGCATGGGGTCTCTTGTGGGTAGAGTACTGTGCCAGACGGTATGTGAGTGAGCCTGTGGGCTGGTTGGGGATGAAGAAAGTGACTGAGGTAGGCAGGTCGGGCTGCAGGAGCATGAATAATGATATGATAAAAAGACTGTGCAAGCCAACTCCATATGGCACATGCTGAGGCTAATAGCCTCCTTATTATTCACAGTGCCCCTGGCACAGTTGCACATGAAGATGACTCAGTGCATGCTCAGTACACTGTGGATGCAAGCATTGCACCCTCAGACTTAGTCCATTCAGGTGACTATGCCACTGGTTCAGTCTCTCACATGGTGTTCAGTAGAGGGAAACTATCTCCAGGGCTTCCCCTTCTCCCAACCAGTGCCTCAGGTGACTCTCACCACATCTCAACATCAGTGTACTGGAGATGCAAGCTGTTTTGTATGGCCTGAGAGCCCTGTTGGACCTAGTCAGACACAAAACACTCCTCCTTCAGACAGACAAGTCTGTCTGCATCAACAAACAAGACATAGACACACTCTTACCCTCTCTGTAGAGAGGCAATGATTGCATGGAATGGTGCCTGGAGCAGGTAATCCTGCTCAGGCATTCTGTCTGCCAGGAGTTCAGAAGACTCTGGCAGACAAGCTCATTCAAACAGAAGCTGATCCTCATGAGTGGTCACTAGCTCCAGACATCATGAGATCACTATTTGATGGAGTGAAATATCACCAGATCTGGACCTTTTTGCATCCCCACTCAACGGCAAACTGTATCAGTTCTGCTACAGAAATCCAGGATGTGGCATTTTATGTCAGAATGCATTCAGACTGCAATGGCAAAATCTGATCTTCACTGGGATATCTCATCAGGTCACACCTCTAGGACAATGAGCCATCAGGCTCTAGGACCACATAGAAACTTTGGTAGCAGTTTAGTAGGGGCCTCCCACAGTGACGTCTGACATCATCCCCATATAAGCGTAGGCGGCCCCGTCCCTCCTCAGTTCTTTTCCTGCCATCGACCAGTGCTCGTCGGACCTCTGCAGAAGCTTCACTATGTAGTCTTTATTTTTCTTCCAGTAATTTTCTGCTCTTTTGTAAAAGTGAAACATTAAATGCTTGGTAAAATGCCTCTGTCACCTGTCTCATTGACCTACTGTGGAGGGGCTTCGCTTTTACTACAGTGCCTGTGGTGGTGGCTGGGCTTGCTGGGCTTTGTCTGCAGCTGGGTGATCTTCACCTTCCACCTGGTGGGATAGAGCCTCCCTCTATTGTTGGATTCCAGATACACCTCAGGGAGTCCTGGGGATGAGGATCTTTGACCTGCTATGGCGCAGGCCACCCAAGCTTTCTGCAGGCCAATTAGTGCAGGATTAGGCCAGCTGAGAACTCCTCACCATGGAGAAGTGGTCTGGGCCTCCTCCCCAAACCAGCTTTACTTCTGCCTCCGGGCACACTTTCCTTCACTCCCAGCCCTTTGTTTCAGCAGGGCCCTTTCTCTCATCAATGGATACCCCCTATATCCCCAGGCTGGAGATCTGGGATAGGCCTCTGTCACTTGGCACATGAGCGACCCATGGGCAGTGATGCCCATGCTCTCCCATTCCCGACTGTTGCCATCATGGGTGGGTATTGGCCTGTGGGCTTTCCCTCTACTCTTCCCCAAGCCCATCTGCAGTGGCACCTTTGCCTCTCCTGCCATCATTTCTCCCCATTGTTCAGTGATAGCCAGAGTTTCTGCCCTGACAATGGCATCCAGTCACCTCCCCATCAGTTGTTTTCTACAGCCCATTGCTGGTATAGCCATCGATGTCTAGTGGCACGCGTTTCTCACCCAGATCCTCTTGCTAAACAGACCAGGTCCAGGCCACACTGTGCCAGTGCTACCTAGGGCATCTTGCCTGGCATTGCAGTATCCTGGGCCTCCGATAGCACCTTGAGCCCCTTTTTGCTCCTCAACTTGTGTTGCTGCTTGGGGTGTTGTCTTGCCTGGGCCCTTGTTCATCCCATCAATAGCGCCTTGAGTCAGCCTTCCCATCGATGTAATGCCCCCAGGCACCATTTCTTTAGATCCTGGTGTGCTGGGCAGCTTCCCATTGCTTCATGGGAGTCTCCAGGGTTTCAACCCTGATGGTCCCAGCAAAGGTATCGCTGTTTGGGGCCTGTTGGTCTCCCTCAGGCTGTGGCTACTCCCTGCTGACCATCCCTGCTTGGCTCTGAGATGCCAGTGGTGCACCTCCCTTATGGGCAAAGCATGGGGGTTAGATTCAGAAGCTCCTCTTCCAGTCTCCTGCTCAGTTCCATGGGTTGCGATATGCCCCCTTTTGATCAGGCACAGTGGGGTCTGTCGCTGTTGGGTTCTGCCCTTGCAATTTGGATGCCTCAGCCAGGATTGCTGCTGCTGGTTTTGCCTTACACCGTCCCTCATCTGGATGCCAGACCCACCCTCTGCCTGTCAACTGCTCAGATGTCAACGTTGCATGGTTCACTTCCCTGGTTCATCCTGCACGAGCCAGGCTTCCTGCCCTCCTCATTGATGGTCTCCTTTCACATTTCCACTGTCTATGTTTATCTGGGATGGCAAAATGTGCCAGACCTACACAACACAGGTGGAAGACATTCCTAGTCAGCTCCTTCCTCAGGCAATGATATCTGTCCTCTGGCAAAGGAAGAGGGTCAGTTTCTGTGGAGAGCTTATCTCTGCCTCATTGCTTCCACAAGTTCTCTGGGGCAAAGGGCTCTTGGTGGGCCCCTACCCCGATGAGTGTCAAGGGTGTTATATATCAGGGGTGCACTGGTCTCTTCTTACCTGGCCTCTCAGCAGGGGCCCCTTGGGAGTGTAAGAATAGCTATGTTCTCTGCCTCCCTCTTCATTTGTCCCTCCAAAACATGTTGGGTGGCAGTGATGGTTGGGGGCTGCTTCTCTCTCCATCTAGAATGTTGGGGAAGTCACTACAGACACCTGGGTCCTGACATTGACAGACCAGGACCATGCTCTAGAGATTCTGGGATTGACTCCAGATCTCCTAACCAGTGCACATATCAGTGCTTCTATAATATGCACGTACTCTGTTACAGAAGAGTACCATAGAATCAGTACCTTGGCATCTGAGCATCAAGGGTTCCTTATCTTTTGCCCTTATACCCACATTCATGGGGACCTCCGAGCCACTGTTGGATCTGAGGGATCAGACTTCTACATTCAGATGCTAACAGTTCAGAATGGTTTACAGCCACCCCTGGACATGAGTGGACTAGCTATGCCCCCTAGCTATGCAGTTCACCTTCTTACTTCTTAGGGTTTTCCCCATCGCAGGCTCAGGTTTCTGTTCCAGGGGAATGCTACCAGTCCAGGGTATTGCCCTTTGGCTTGTTCTCTGCACCATGGGTATTTCCACATGCTTGGCAGTAGTGGCAGCAGTTCCAGGATGAGAGAGTCTGTGCGTCCTCACTTACCTGGCTGACTGGTTGCACATAGTTCAGTCTGGTGCAACCAAATCACACTAGCATATACCAGAAGGCTGTTCCATGCTTTGGGATTCTGGTCAACCTGCCCCAGTCGGTCTTGAACTCCAGTCAGTGCCATCGGTACATAGGTGTTTTACTGGACACTGCCAGCGTGCAGCCTTCCTGCCGAAGACAGGGCCAGGCAAGCAAATTGTATTTTGTATAGTGCTCAATCCATAGATGCATAGAAACATAGACTTTAACAGCAGATAAGGACCACTTGGCCCACCCAGTTTGCCCAGTTCTCTACCTATTGGATAAGCTGCAGATCCTAGTTAACCAATGGCCTACAGTACTTCTTCCTGTCCTCCACCAGAATTGCCTTATGTCTGTCCCATGCATTCTTGAATCCGCCCACTGTTTTGGACCCCACGACCTCCTCAGGAAGGCGTTCCATGTATCCACCACCCTCTCCATGAAAATACTTCCTCCATTGCCTGTGAGCTGTCTCCCTCTATCTTCAAATTGTGCTCCCTCTATCTTCAAATTGTGCTCCCTTGTTCTTACACATCTCTTTTCTGAAAGATGCTACCCTCTTGGACTTTGTTGATTCCCTTGAAGTACTTGAAAGTTTCTATCCTGTCCCCCTCTCCTCCTTTCCTTGAGGGTATGCATATTAAGCTCCTTTAGTCTCTCTTCATATGGCTCCTGGTGCAGACCCTGCACCAGTTTAGTCACCCCTTCTGGACTGCCTCCAACCTGTCTATAAATCCATCAAATGCTCTGAGTGCTTATATACACAAACCAATATAAAACTATCCAGTATACCCATGGAATAAATCAGATTCCATTAAAAGCCTACTCAAATAAAAATGTTTGAAAAGAGGCTTTGAAAGCCTCCACTGAGTTGGCTGCATGGCGAGGCCCGGCTGCTTTACAGCAGTTGGTATGTCACAGCCAACATTTCTGTGGTTGCTGGGCCTGATGGCTGCAGCCATTGTCACAGTTCCTGATGAAGCTGCACAGGTGGATCCTCCATGGACTTTGAGTCCTGGTGGATCACCACACCGCCTCAGAACAGAAGGTTCTCGTCACTTCTCCAGTAAAGAAATGAAGGAACCCAACAATTTACTAACAGGGTTCCCTTCCTTATCGCCTCCCTCATCAGTTCCTCAACACCGACCCTTTGGGGATGAACATGAGGGGCTCTATGGAGCCTCACCAGACCCAGGGTGCTCGGCCCATAGTAGTGACTCCTCCACAACAGTATCCTAGAGATGAGGATCATCATATCATCCGCCAACAAGTCTTTCAGGCCTACCTGTCCCCAGGGCCTCTGTGAGTGCAGATGGCCAACATCAGTGTAGTGTACTACATCAACATGCAAGGAGGGATCCACTCTCAACCCCTGTGCAAAGAAGTGATGAGGGTTTGGTATTGGGCTCTAGAACCCAGTCTAGAACTATGGGAGGTTCAGGTTCCAGGTACCCAAAATGTCTTGGCAGACAGGCTAAGCAGGTCGCAGTCCAGGAGGCATGATTGGACCTGCTGACCTCATCCATAGAGGACCTGTTCAACAAGTGGGGCCATCCAGAGTTGGACCTTTTTCTGTCCCTACTCAACAAGACTGACACTTTTCTGTTCGATTGCTCCAGGGTCTGGAGCTTTGGCAAGATGCAGTGTTCCTCTCTTGGAAAGGAGATTTTACTCCCTTGCTGCTACTTCAGAGGTGCTGATCCAGCTTCAGATGGAGGAAGAGACTATGTTTCTCATTGCTCCTCTTCTGGCTTCATCAGATCTGGTCCCCTTACTGCAGCAGTTGGCGGTGGAAACTCCTGTGCAAAGGATTGCTCTCACAGGAGCAGGCACCCTAGTCGTTCTGGACCTCAAGTCCCTACACCTTCATGCCTGACTTCAGAAGACATAGCCTGGGGTAGGTTTAGAGTATCCCAAAGGTGGCTGCTGTCCTGGTGGCTGCTGGGAAGCCTTCCACCAGGACCAGTTATTCCATGCAATGGAAGTGCTTTCCTCTGTAGGTGGCTTCTCATCATCTGGATCCTTTCACCTGTCCAGTGAATCAGATTCTGGCCTGCATCGCCTCCATTATAATGCACTTGGCTGCTATTTCAGCCTTCCATGTTCCCGTTGAGGGCTGTACAGTGACACAGCTGGAGGTGTTCTGTACTATTTTGAGGCATTCTTCACCCAAAGCCTCCCATCCACAATCCAGTCCCACCTTGGGACTTCAATTTCGTGTTAGAGAAACTTACTTTAGCTCCTTTTGAGCTAGCCATGACATGTGAGCTACGCTTTCTGTCATGGAAGGCATTATTTTAGTTGCTGTTTGTTCTGCTTGATGGATTTCTGAGCTTCAGGCTGTGATGTGAGAGTCTCCTTGTTTGGTTTTCCACAAAGCCAGGGTGTCTTTGCGTACCAGTCCCAAGTTTTTACCTAAGGTGGTGTGTGAGTTTACTCTGAATTAAACCATCTACCCGCTGGTTTATTTTCGAAGCATTCCAATCCAGAGGAAGTGCTGCTTCATGCTTCAGATGTACATAGACTATTCAGATATTGTGTTCATCACACAAGGACTTCAGGAACAGGACGTCCTTGTGGCTGTTCATTATTTTGTCCCTGGGAAAGGGCGTATCTGTTTCTAAATAGTACCTGTCCAAATGATTGGCCAACTGCATTATTTTCTGTTATTGGAAGTGCAGTAAGGCACTTTATTTATTAATTGAAAAGTTTCACCAGGAAAGGCACACTGAGCAAATTCAATTGCTCGTCCTGATGTGTCCTGGGGGAGGGTACAGGAGTGGGAGGAACAGCAATATAGTGATTAACAGAGTAATATAAATGTACAGTACGAGAATATATAATAATAAATGAACGAGTACAATGACAGAGTTTGGCAGAAATGCACAAATGCTAAACAATGTAGAAAGTGCTGGCAAAAATGAACTGCTTAATCAGAAAGGAAGGACAGATTGGGTGAAGGAAGAGGAGGTTAGGACTTCCTAGGATTATACATGGCCACTTCACCAGAGGCATGGCCACTTCCGTTGCCTGTTACAGGAATGTGTCAGCCACTGCAATCTGTGCTGCTGCCCCTTGAAGTACTGTCCACACTTTCTCTAAACACTACAGTCTGGACATTGCCTATAGAAGGAGTGCAAGCTTCAGCCTGGCGCTGAGCTTCAAGGCCTCCTGTCTTAGGTCTATAGCCTCCAGCCACCCTGACTGTCTCTCTGTCAGTTCTGATTGGGACTCGTCCTAGAGGTGTGACGGATGAAAGAGATATCCCAGTGAAGAGTGCACAGTTACATAAGAACATGCTTATGTAATTGTACATGCTGACAGAGCCTTGTTTTCACTTTTACATTTTGTGTGCTACATTTGCTGGAACCACTATGCTTACTCTAAAATCTCTTCTGATGCTCCTTCATTTCATCTATTTCCTGAAGAAGACCTAAGGTCGAAACGTAGCTTTTAACTGTATTTTCTATTTTCAGTGTGCATTTAATATAACCATTTTGTTTTGCTTTCAGACCCATGCTGACGCAGCACCTTGTTTTACTTTTACATTTTGTGTGCTACATTTGTTGCAACCCACTTACTACTCTGAAATATCTTGTGACGCTCCTTCATTTCATCTATTTCCTGAAGAAGACCTGAGGTCAAAACGTAGCTTTTAACTCTATTTTCTATTTTCAGCGTGCATTTAATATAACCATTTTATTTTGCTTTCAGACCCCATGCTGACGTAGTGCCTTGTTTTACTTTTACATAAGAACTTACCATAACAATAGATCTTTGAGGAATCTCTTTCAGGTTATGCTGACCCACCCTCCATCCCATGTGGACGTAGTGTCTTGTTTAACTCTATTGGCTTCTACCTGGATATTTCTCTAATAGGGCCTTCTGACTGCTCCCAGCCAAGCATCATAGTTCAACTCTTTTGCCCTCTTCTGGGTTCCATGAGACAGCCCCGATGCATGCCCTTCTCGGGGTCTTCTGGCTATACGAGAGTTATCCCCTGTTTGTCCTGGGGGGGGCTTTCCTGTTCTCTGCCTTGTCTGATGGGTAACTTCTTGTTGGGCTCTTTCTCCAGGAGGTGTTGAGCCTTCCTATCCTGTAATGACCCTTGCCTGGCTCTTTCCCTGGGATGGTCTACCGCTGTCCCCAGCTGCTCTGTGTATTTGGGTCCCCTTCATCTCTCCTGACTCCTTAGTGGAAGGCCCTCACGTCCACTTCCCTCAGAACCTAAGGGCTATACTAAAGATTTCTGCTTGCCTTAAGAGCTTTTTATCTCTCCTTCTTTGCCAGTTGGGCAGACCCATTCACTGGTTCATGGTTCCTTATATGGAGATCCTCCGAGCATGGTCTCCAGTGAGGGATGGAGGAGGGACAGGGCTGCCCCCACTTATATGGGGATGTCAGCATCAGACGTTGCTGTGGGTTGCTCCTACTAAACTGCTAGCAAAAGTTTCTGTGTGGTCCTACAGCCTATGGCTCATTGTCCTAGAGGCGTGACCTGATGAAAGAGATTCCTGCGAAGATCTACTGTTACGGTAAGTTCTTCCATAACTGTTCTTTTTTGTATGCATTCACCTCAGTCCCTCTCATACAGAGGGATTTCATATTGGAGACGCAGGGACAGGATGATTCTGCTAGCCCCCTGTTGGCCTCGGACAGATTTGGTTCCTCTGTTAAAGTCAGCAAACCGAGGATTCTACCATTCAGGACAGACTTGAGTGAGTCAGGGTCACCAGGTCCATCCCAGTCTGTGCTCCTTCATGTTCAAACCTAGCTCCTGAAGAAATAAAGTGAACAGATAAAACATCTCGAGGGTCTCTGAAATACTTTTGACTGTGTGTAAACCTACCACTAGGAAGACATAAATAGCCAAATGGAAAGATTTTCCATGGACCCCATTCGGTGCCCACCAGGCAAGATTTTGAACTACCTGTCAGAATTTTCTGATGCTGGTCTACAGTAGACCCACCTCTGTGCTATATCTGCATACCACAAGCCCATCAGTACCCTCTACCTGGCACAGCTACCACTGTTCAAGAAGTTACTTTAGGGCTTTCTGCACACAAGGCCTCCCATCAGGAAGCGGTGGCTGTTTGGGATATCAATCTTTTGCTGGACGTGCTCACTCGCAAGCCATTTGAGCTCCTTCGCGATGTGTGACTTGGAGTTTTAACTTGAAAACAGCATTTCTAGTGGCCATTGTGATGCTTGCCAGCTGGTTATGATTATTGTATGATATTGGTATAAAAAAGGTCAGTGTATGAAATGTCAGCCTGTGATATTTGGCCTTTAAATTACAAGGTGTCAGCAGCTGAAAACCAGGATGTAATTAAATAGACTGAAGGAAACAGTTAATTGTAGCATCCTTCTAGAGAGAAGTTTATGTCCCTCATCACCTGCTGCTGCTTTGAAGTTAGAACTTAAATACAAATTTTATTACATCAGGAAAGGACGTCATTTAGCTGATTCCTGTTGGCTATCTCACACCTGGGTGATGGACTGCAGGGTTTTAAACCTCAAAGAAACTGGTTGATCAAAGGCTCATAATTTGGGAAATGGGTTTTGCTGATGTTCACATTATTTCTTTCTTTCTTTCTTTCTTTCTTTCACTTTTGTTGACCGGGTAAGTGCACTAGACAAATCCTGCCTATTTTCAGGCACGACCCGGGAGGGATACAGATGAATGCCAACTGGCCTTGAACCAGATTAAGCTGTTGGTGGTATTTTTAGTGAAATGAGGGAAATTTGGCCAGGACACCAGGAAATTCCCCTACTCTTTTCGATAAGTGCCATGGGATCTTTAACATCCACCTGAACTACCACCAATCTAGGCAGATGGGACCTCGGTTTAATGTCTCAACCGAAGACGGCACCTCAGAAGTGCAGCACCCTCTCATGCTGCATTACAGTGTCAGTACTGGGATATTAACCCAAGTGCCAGATGTGGGAACTGAACCCACAGCCCCTGATCTCTAGGCCTCAGAGGCGGTGTGCTACCTACTGAGCCACTGACACTGCTAACATACCTCCTGGCAGGAAATCATGTTTGTAATTTTATATTCTAAAATGAGGAGCTAGATGACTCACAGAAGGGTGTAGAGACACAGAGTTTAAACTGATACTTGTGTCTGAAATGTAGGTCATATTATTTTGGGACTCCGAGAGAAAACAATTCTCTGATCTAACTTAAGCACTTCCAGAGGTAATACCTTAGACAGCAAAGATCTAAATGTATTGTGGTAGGCGTTTTTGTTTTGTACTTTTCCTTGTTCTTTTATGTGATTGTGAGCTCTTTGATATATTGTTCAGTGTTTACATTTTTCATGTTTTTATCATCTTTAGTAGAGAACCTTTTCTTTGAAAGACTGCCTGGATGTCTGTCAGTTCCTTTTGCATGTGACGTCTAGATGGTTAAGTCTGACAACTGTTCAACAGCTTGATGGTGTTACTGAGCTTGAGTAAAAGGTAAGAATATACCTAAGGTCTCTTACAGAGTTTTAATGGTTCATTTTGGAGACCTGGCTTGGTGCTCCTGGTGAAAGATTGTACTGCAGTCCCGAAGAGGGTACATATCTAAGTCTGTAATTGGGGTATGCTAGCATAAGGTTCACAGTTTGTATCCCTCAGAACTTGAGACTAAAGGTGATTTGGACACAAAAAGCAGACAGGAGGGTTACCCTGTCTGTTACCTGTTCACACTAATACGCTCTGTGGTTGGCACTGTGGGAGCAGAGGCCTGACCTGCAGAGTGCATTTGTGACAGCCACAGAGTGTCTGAAATCCATGCCCTGGTCACAGATCCTCTGTATACTATTTTTCACAAGGACAAGGCAGTTCTACATACACCCCAGTTTTATACCAAAAGTGGTGTCAGAGTTCCATCTTAATCAGCCATTCTAGAGATGTGGTATCCACACTTCAGCAGAATCCTTTCCCTTTAAGAAGAGGCTGGAATCTGGCCCAGTGGTGCTGAGGTTGAGGCGCTGGACACCACACCTATGCCACATTGGTAACCTGGGTTCGGGACCGGAATTGGGCTGCTGGGGGTCGACAGGGAGGAGAGGATTGAGCATCTGAGGACTGCTCTCCTCTCCCAGAGTGAATAGCAGGGCTTGCATTACTCCTCAGCAGCCCCTAATGGAGATTGGGGCCCTGCAGGAAGTGTTGCAGTAACAGGGATGGGTGGTGGTGAACATCTGCACAGCAGTGTGCAGACATCATTGCATGTCTGCGCTCCGGGAAACAGCAAGAAAAAACCCCAGAGGACTAGGAGGCAGCGGTGACCCGGGAGCCAATGCCTACATCCCAACATTTGACCACCATTCCACTGGCTCTGCGAGCCCTCAACCCAGCCTGGGACTGTCCCTCTAATCTTAGAAGGGTTGCCAGGCAAGTGAGGTACCCTCCCAGGAGGGATGAACCAGGGGCTGGATGGATCCATGGATCTGGGAAGGGGTGCTCAGCAATTGTACTCCTGGTGGAAGGGATTTCAGACAGGTAGTAGAGGCTGAGACTGTGAGAGTAAACCTGAGAAATGCCCTGGTCCCCAGTGCTAGAAATAGTCTACAAAAAAAAAAGAAGAGGCTGGAAGGTCTTTAGTCAGGCTCCTCCCACCCTCCCAGGTGATATCCTCCTCGGCACTGCCTGTGATGTCACATCTTCCTTTCTTCTAGAAGCATCAGGTTCTCTCCATCGCAGCTCCATGCTTGGTGCAGGCCCCAAAATACTTTCGCTTTATTGCATCTTCAAGCTTTCACTTATTTTGCTTTATTTATGGAATTGTGAGATCCTAAGTTGGGCCCCAGCTTCAACTGTGCCATCGTGGCCAGAAAATGTTGAGCACTGATCCTCACACATCATGCATTTTTGCCTCAGGATGGACTACAACCTGTAGGCTTGTGGCCTATGTCATTCCCTCCATTCCACCACCCTGGAGGATCACTATGGGCTTGTTTCCAGCTTGGACACTTAGACAAATGGGACCCACCAGTTTGCTCCAAGGAAGCCTGTCATTTGGTATCTTTGTCCTCTGCTGAAGTGGGCTCAGCTGAACAACTCACCACCCTTGAGGAATATGTGGTTCAAGCCGCTGTAGAGTGTTGTCTGCATCCACCATCATTTCAGTGGTCATTGGACCATGTTCACCAGGGCATTTCGGGACCTTTGCCAGTCCCTTTCAACCCTTGTGGGAGGGCTCTTCCCATGGGTCTAAATCCTCCAAATCTTCTTTTTTTCTTTTCATAGAGCTTTTCTGATGGAGCTGGCAGATGGGGACTCATCTCTCCAGCCCCAATGTCCTGCACTGAGCCTCCCGGAAATCCCCTATGGGTTATCCCTGTGACAGAGCTGGGAGGCGAGGAACACTGGCTTTCTCTCCTTCCTGGATAACCAACATCCAGACCCCAAGGATCAGTGCAGGCATGGTGGGCCATCACGGAGCCTGCCAGCTCCATTTTCTCATTTACTTCCTTCCCCTCCTGTCCAATGGTGAATGTCATTGACGTGCCATCCAACCTGTATCCCCTTCAGCCATCGCTAGAGTGTGATACTCAGTCAGGATGACAATCCCCCTTCCCCCAAGAGAGGAGAGCAGTCCTCTGGATGCTCAATCCTCACTTACCCCTGCTGACCCCGGTGGCCCTGGCTGATTCCCAAACCTGGGACACCAGCATGGCACAAGGTGTGGCATCCAGTGCCTTAACCCTGAGCACCATTGGACCAGCCCAATCCTCCAAATCTTCTAAGAGGGACTCCAAGTCAAAAAGCCCCACTGTCAATTGTGGGACCATGAGTGCTCTTGGGCCTTGGGTTCCTGTGCTTCTATCAGCCCAACGGCTGTTGAGCTTACAGCTTTGGCCAACACTTCTGTCCCAGCAGCTGGCCCAATGATATCTTCATCATGCCCATTGGCTGAGATGTGGGTCAACCAGTTGGTCAAGATTCTTCTGGAGGAGGTTGACCCATTGTCACAGGATTAGAGGGAGTATTCCCTCTCAGAACCCTGGTCCTGCCCTGTCTCTCAAGGAGGGCCAAAGCAGCACACTAATCTGAATTGATGATCAAGGTCCAGGTTGCAGTCTTGTAGCTCATGGTCATGTGGTTCTTGACATCTTTAGTCTTGCTCTTGGCCCTCGGGCAAGCATCGCTCGACGTTTGTCCTCTTCCTCCTCTTCTGGGAGGATCGGCTCTGCCATAAGATGTGACGCTATAAGAGTTTGTCTGGCAACAGTTGCTGCTGGGCATGGGCAACAGGCCACTGTTAGTATCCCTGCCCTCTGTGGCACTCCATGGATGCTGCCACTTCAGCCCATGCCTCCACTTCCGGTTCAGCTGACACTGGCTTCTCCACCCATTTGGGTGGAGCCTCACCTCCATAGCTGAAGGATGGGGCCCCCCAAGTTGGCTCAACCGGCCACTGGGTTGCCCCATTGGCTGACAACTGTGTCTGAAACTGATGAAATCTGCCAATTCCTCAGGGATTGGGGGCCCACCCAGTGTTCAAAGAGTTTTCAGAATCTGAGACCTCTACAATGCACTCTTATTGGACTCCTGGCTTCCATCAGGAGTCTAGGAGAACTTTGGTGGCCCAATGGCCTGCTCCTACCCTCCTACTTCCTTTGGGGACTTGCTTCCTCTTATCTCCAAGTCTACGGGACCGCGCTGGAGCCAGTCCAGAAATTTGCTCAGTACCCCAACAGAGATCACTGACGGGGACGACTTCCTGGGGTTGCATTTCCAGTTGCTGAGGCCATCTTGGACCATGCTCTGGAGCTATGGCAGTGTCCAGCTTCTTGTACCACTCTGTCAGCATGTATGGTCTGCAAATGTGTGATCCCTACTGGGTTGCTGTCAGATTTACTGAACACCCTTTGGCAGAAGGTTTGGTCACCGACTCTGTTTTTCATTGCTTGGGCAACATCAGCAATGTTGATAAGCCTCCCAACAGGGAGTTTAGGAAGCAAGACCACATAGCCAAGAAAGTCTATCGGCTTCTTTCCTTGGCCTTTGGCAAGCTCGGCTCTCCAAATGGCCATCTTCAACATGGGACATTAAGCTAGATAAGATGGACACATTCATTTTTATGCATCTGTGTATTCATGTAAGGCTATCTATCTGTTGCTTTTTTGTACTAAGTGGACTAGGATACCCACCTTCAGTACTGCTTCTTTCTCCCCAGGTCACCCTCCCATGTTGTTTTATCTTTTTTTTTTTTTTTTTGTAATTTAAACAATAAGCATACAAGTTTCCACCTGGTACTGTTTCTCTTGCCCCTCCTGTCCAGGTGTCCCACACTGGAAACTGACTGTACAATTGCAGCATTAAACTATACAAGGCAAAAAAAAAAGCTCTCTGCATAACATATTTCTTAATACCAGCTGCCAAACCAATGGTTACAGCACCACATTCAAAGCTAGAGCTACAGCATCCACATTGGTTTCTTCTCCAGTCCTCCCAAACAGCTCCGTTGTGATCCTGCCAACATTAGAAAGACTGGAACCAGAGGAGAATGAGGATGAAACAAAACACTGTACAGTCCTATGAAGAACAACAAAACACTTTAAATAAAAGAAATACAGAAACAAAGAATAAAGAGCCACACTTTTTTTACTAAAACCGTATTCACAATAGTAAAAGCACAGAAAAAACATAATCTACTTGTTTCTCTACTTGATGCACTAAATGCAATAGAAATACTAACTTCTGTTTGTATGGACAGCTGTAAGGGGACTATCAGCTTTCCACAGGCTGTCCTGTTTTAGCATCTCTCACTCGTATCTGTCTGTCTGTCTATTTTACTGAATCTGTAAATGGGTAGGCCTCATTTTAAAACTCAGGCACACTCCTCTATGTAGTTTAATCCAAATACACACTGCAGTAAACATTTGGCAATTATAACTGAAATGAGCAGCTTCATTAAACACAGGGTTAAAATTTGTGAGGGAGCTTGGAATGAACTGCAGTTATGCCACACGCCACCATTATTGTACCTAGCTGGAGCTGTTGTCTGCACTCCTTTCATATGGCAAGGTGACTGACAGTAAACTGTTGAATAAAAGCTGAAGGGACCAGTTTACTGACTCCCATACTACCAGCCTGGCTCCAGATCAGCACCAATGATACCATTTTTATAAGTGTATCTGTCCTGTAGTACTACCCAACCTAGAATGGCCAGGCTGGTGATACATCTATCATATGGGTATTTTTAATGTGCGCATATGTTTGCAGGCTGGATATTTCACCTTGCCCCAGTTGGAACTGTTTTCAATACCTGTGTGGGTGCCTCAGACTAGAATGGTCTATTAAGAATGTGCAATGGTGCTTCTAAGTTTATAATATTTTTAAATGGGGTATAAAATACCGGGTGTGGATTACCTTGAAGTCAAAGAAGGGTTTCTACAATTATGTTTATCTGAGGCTTTCTGGAATGACCTTGGTATGAAAATCCTGGGTCAAGATTGTCTGAGACAGCCTGTGGCTTTGGAACATTGCTTCAAGGAAAATTGATATTTGTGGATTAGCGGTGCCTTTCTTTGACAGTTCAGTAATGCAAAATTTGAAAGTAATATAAACCAGGGAGAATTGTTAGGAGTAGGTGACTCAGTTTACAGAACTCTGATATGTTTCCTTGACTCCACGAGAAGCTATCTGGTATTTGAAGTCATGATAACATTGCCAAATATGGAATCAGAAATGATCAAAAGACATAATGTTACACACTTTGAAAATACTTCAATTGTCTGGAATGGGATGCAGAATCTAGATTCTCAGAAGTGGCGCTAGCAGTAGAAATGCAAGAGAAATACCAGTTACTTCCAATGGGACCTATGAAAGAGACTAAACTTACATTAAAGCAATTAAACAAACTAAGTAATATTTTTCACAAACCCATTCCTGAGGTCAGGCCTCTGCCACCACAGTGCCTAACCTCTAAGTGCAATTCGTGAACAGGGGACAAACAGGGACACCCTCCTGTTTGTTTTGGTTTGAGCAACTACCAGTCTCAAGTCCTGGGGTCAGATTGTGACCCCTTTTTAGCTAACACATGAGTAACTGGTCCAATATCACACTCTCTTTGGGGAAAGCAGCACAGTACTTGACCCAGCTGGCATACAACCAACCTGGTTCACACACACCCTTCTGACTCAATTGAGACATTGGTATTTTTCTTACCTTGCTGGATCTTTACACAGATCATTGTTAGCATGGCTGCATAAGGTGACACAATAAGCAGTTAACAGCTGTGTTAGAATATTAGGACTCACCATTCACACTCAAAATGAGAAAAGGTCTCAGGCAGGTTTTAAAGAAAATCAAATGTACTAAAACTAAAAATAGTAAATACAGTACATCAAACAGAACATATACATAATGATTACAGTCATAAAGAAATGGACAATTGCAAAACAAAGCACCTTGTAACTGAATTAACTAAGCCTACCCTAGTTCCAGTTGGTAAATAAGTAGGATGTAATTACCTATCTTGGCAGAAGTGCCTCTTTTGAGTCCAGGAAACAAAGTGTCTCTTAAAAGTCCAGAACACAAGTGTCCTTTCAGCCAAGCTTCACTAATATCAAAGAGGCCAGGATGTCCCTCCCTCCTTGTGATGTCACAATTCTCAGCTGCTAGTGTGAGGTCTCATTCAGTCCTGCATACTTAATTTGTAACATGCATCTATATAGGCAAAGCGGTCAGATTACATTTAGAATCTGTAAATATAGCAAATATTTTAATTATAACGAGACAATCTATCTTCATCAAAGCATCAGTTATGACAGCATTCCCTTTGATCTCTCAGTAGAACATTCTAAAAACACTTCTCTTAGCTGGGTGAATTTTCACAGGTATCTATCAGAACTTTCTTTCCTTCCTGATATGTCATAAAATGTAACCTTTGATGGCAGTCTTCCTAAGTTCAAAGCAGTTTTCTTTTACAACCTGGTTGTATAGCAGCTACACAGGCTCTGACAGGTAGGTGTCAAAAAGGAAGTTCTAACTAGTTTATCCTCTAGATCAGTGAGAGGGCAGACCATTTTTCTTCAATTTTAAAATCCAGTGTCTCATGAGGCTCTGCTGCTTGACCTGTTTCCCAAGCAGGACTCAAAAACATATATTTTATAGCAAAATATGATACAAATAACAAGCAGATGGCTATTGTCACAATATTAGTCATAAATATCACATTCATAGCAGTCTTATGCATCAACATGCAGTGCCAGCTATATTGCATGTTTGAAGAACTTATTGCAGAAAGCCTGTGTTATCTCCATTTTGTCTTTCAATTTTATTATATCAATAAACATATAGCATAATGGTTAAAAATGTGGGAGTTTTATGTCCTTTGACTAGCACAGTAGGTTATTCAGACAATATGTTTACTGTAGAAAACTGATTTTGATTAACATTTTTCATGCATCAAATAAATAAAACATTTATGGGATTTAGGAAGCCAGCTCCTTAATTAAAAGTCCATAATATAAATATGAAGAAATCTGAAATAAAAGAGTTCTCTAACTTGGATCTGAACTCAGGTCTGTTCAGAATTCTAAATAGACTTAAATTCAGACCTCATCAGGGTACATATATCTTTCAGTATTCTATGTAGCTGCATTTCTACACTGCTCCCCTCTTGCCTGCTTGATCTCTTCTCCCCCACCCTTGCTACTCCATGTTCAGTAGTAACACAGTAACTGTGACTTACAACAGCCCTAAAAGTGAAAGTTTTGAGAATGCTTGGGCCAATTAAATGATCACTATTCCAAGACTCAACTGAGACTTCCAGGAATTCATAATGCCAGGACCACTGTAATGAAATGTAATATGTGCATATTAATATCCTATCACTAGTCATTTCCAGACAGCATCTAGGGAGGATGGAAGTGCAGGGCCCTCTGGGCCCTACAGTGAATGAGGATATCATTATACTGTCTCACAAAATAAGGAAATTCTTTGCAAAAAACTTGGCTAAGTCACTGTAGGATTCAGATTAAACGACAAAAGTAATGAAATGTGGCATTGGGTTTCCCAACCCCAACACCCACCCACTCTGCAGGCAGCTAAAGGAAAAAACACTACAGTTTCACATTTCCTGAGTCTTTGCAAATCAGGCCTGGGGTCTTTCTTTGGGTTGTCAGCCCAACGCTCACCCTGTTCTCATATAGTCTGCACACCTGAGCTTTTTGGTGACAGAATGGGGTGAGCATTTGGGCTGACAACTAAGAAGACTATTATGCAAAGACTCAGAAGTGGTGAAACCATAATGGTTTTTCCTTTTGATGCCTGGGTAATGTGGAGGTGGGTGTTAGGGTTAGGAACCCTAACACCACATTTCTACTTTTGTCAGTTTAGTCTGAACCCTAACTGGTGCATTAACAAAGTTTTTTTTTTTTGCAAAGAATATAATTATTAAACCAGCAGACAAGGGTGAAGCTATGGTGATTATGAACAAAACAATTTGTACAGAGTCAGAGAGACAACTCCCAGACACTAAATTCTATGGTTTGCTAATGGAGGATCCAACCAAAGAATACAGCAAGGAACTTAAGAACCTTGTTATGATATATCCACCTGAAATAAAAAAACATCCTCAGAAAATCATGTTCCTCCCAGCTTCAAACCAGGAACATTCTATACACTTCAAAAATAAAGGAAGCAGGACACTCAGGGTGCCCCATATCATCAGGCATAGGCACCCTAACAGTGGATTTCTGGCTAAGTGGAGGTGATTCCAAAGCTAGAGATACATAACATCTGCAGTTTTCTCGAAGACACAACTGATTTCCTAAATAAATGACAGCAGATAGCACTACATAGCAATGCCATCCTAGTCACTATGAATGTGAAGCACTCTACAAACATACCTCATGCAGATGATCAGTTTTCAAAACATTTCTTGAAAAGAACTAGCAACCTATTACAGAACTAGCACTGGAACTTACTGAATTCATCCTAAACTATAACTGTTTCACATTTAATGACAATGTGTACTTACAAAAGATGGGCACTGCTATGGCAACTAGCATGGCACCTCAGTATGTCAACCTATTTATGGCAAACATAGAAACTAACTTCCTTTTGCAGTACTCCATCACACGCTTGCTACAATACAGGTACTTGATATTTTTCTCATCTGGGCCAACAGTGAAGAAGGACACCAGGCATTCTACTGAAGATTTAGCAACTCCCATTACCACCACCACCATTACTATAAACTAGAGTTTTCAGATGAAACAAATAACTACTTGGACACCACCATAACACTGAAACAATCGGTTTACAGAAATCCCACAGACCGCTTCAGCAAACTCCATTACTGTGGCTTCCACCCCATCAACGCAAAGAAGGGGTATCTATAGTCTGGCCCTATGGTACCAAAGGATCTGCTCTAAAGAGACAGCCCTTGATGATAACCAAGATAAACTACATGGTACCTCTGCAAAAACACAAATATCCTCCAGCACTATTGAAAAACAGATTGCATGGACCACCCAAGCACCATGACAGAATCTCGTGGCATACAGAGAAAAAACCCACACAATCAGTTACCACTTGTTGCAATGTATAACCTCTCCTAAGCATTATTCAGACTATCTTAGGAGACCTACAGCCCCTTCTGGGTGATGACCCCTACCTATCTGAAGTCTCCCTGGACCACCAGTTTTGGCATTCACTCTCCAGACCTACAGGATAACTGAAACTTGTCAACAGAAAGTTATGTAAAGCTAACAGTAGTGAACCAGGTACAAGATGATGCCACAGTCCAAGGTGCAAAACCTGCATGAACATATTGATGAATGCAACAGTGTATATTCATTATACTGGGAAAATATATAACAGAAAGGGTGTGCACAGCTGTGACTCCAAGAATCTGATATATTTGATCAGATGTAAAAAGTGCATAAATGCCTGGTATGTGGATGAAACCAACCAGACCCTAAGAGTCTGAATGAACTTACGTAGATTCACAATTCAACATGCAGACATGTAGTCACCAGTGGGAGAACATTTATCTTAGAAACCACACATGGCATGACTTGGCAGTCACAGTACTGAGGACACATTTAAAGACATTCAAGAAAGACTATGGGAAGTAAAATTCATAACAATGTTCAAAACTCAAGAATATGGACTGAACAGAGATGTCGGGTTTGTTACCCACTACAATCTGCACTTGTAATTTCTTCCAGGGTTAAGACATTTAAAATTTCCAGATTGTTTGAAGCCAGTGTTTATTAGCAAAAAAAATCATTCTATAGATTTCTGGCAAGAAGGTGTTTTGGCATCCTAAAATTCATTTTGGCATATTGTTGATGTTCTTGGTTATTTTTAAAACAGGTTTTATGACTAATTTTGTAATTAATAACTTAAGTCACAAAATATGGCTGCCATTCACAATTTTTTTAAGTCTTCCTTTAGGGTTACCTGTGGAATTAACATACTAGATTTGTGCTATAGAGGTATTGAGTGAGGAGCTTATACATGGTTCTAATGGTACACAGTATGGCACTGTACCAAGATGTTTAATTTTTGCATGGGAGTATGGCACAGGAGCAGGGACTTTTGGATCTTTCTATAGGAATAATGGGAAATGAGGGAAATATGGTTATATTGATATTTCATATTGATATTTTTGCCAGAAACATTGTTGCTGAAAAGACTACATATTGACTAACAAATACCGATGTTTTAAAAGTCTGTTTTCAGGAGGCTATTGTAATGTAAACACCTTAACAATTTATAGGCATCCTGCTGTCACATTCCATCCTGGGAAATATGTCTACATCTTCAAGCCAATTTGTAGCCTTGTGCAGCCTTTTGTCTGTGCATACATCTAATGGTAATTTTCTCACCTGGGAAAGGTGATTGTGCTAGTGTACTCTGTACATCCATAGCACTCCACATCCTTACATCAGTCAGCCTATCAGGTGAGCCTAACCTATTCTGTAAGGAAGTGGAGTGCCATGGATATACACACAACATAGTCCGAGGTCAAACAGCATGAGTGTAGATCAACAATTTATCTGACAGCTCACCATTGGAATATTTCATTTATGCAATAGGGATGCTTTCTGTCAGTGCAGGGACATTTGCTTTTGGTTGTTTATCTTTTTGCACATGTTTGTCAACAAAGTGAACAAAAATTGCATTTTCTGCTCTTCTTTGCTAATTATAAAAAACTCTATAAGGTATCTATAAATCAAATACCACTCATTTTGTAGATAATTTTATGCTGCATAACTTTCATGCTCACAGCACTATGCTATCTTTTTCATTTTAAAGTTATTTGCATTTGAATGTAGTTAGTACTGGTACTGAGGCTGAACATTCTAAATGAGTTCTGGAGTGATTGTAACATATCTACTATGTGTATAAATCTGTGATGATACATCTACTATGTGTATAAATGTCAAATTTTAATTTATCTCATAGTAGCTCAGATTTATCACATTGGATTTATTCCACTCCTATTGCATAAATATAGAATTATTTATATCTATATATAAAATGTGTGTGTGTGTGCAACCAGAACTTTACATACACATGAGGTGTGGGATGCTATATAAACCTTGACAGCTAAATTCGAGGGTTTATAAAAGCCTCCCACACTGAGGGTGTATGAAATTCTGGTTACACAGACCACCCATGTTTTATTTTATTTAATTACTGGTCCTCATTTTGTATAAGATTGGGAGCAGTTGCTTTAGCTCATGCTGTCTTAGTGCAAGCTTGATTGACAGGCACTGATTATAACCACTTGGTTGTAGCATAAAATATCAACTGGGCAGTTATAATGCTATTTAAAAGTCTTGTAACCCATGTATAAGAAATGAGGACCGGTAATTAAAGTTTAATTACACCTAACGATTTGAATTTATTGTTATAATTAACACTGGGTTTCTGTAGAAAATCTTCCCTATGTAGCTGTGTTATCACAGTGCATGATAAAGGTGCCTATTTGGATTTGAGAACCTGTATAAGGAGTTTCTCATAATCAAATAATAGATATTACATTTGCAGCGTTTACTTTGTTTTTCTTTTTCCTTGACTAGGAAGACTGGGTGGGCCAAGGGTCCCTTTCAGCTGGCAGTGTCTATATTCTATGTTTCTGTGTTTTCAGTCAGCTCTAAGTTTCATATCTTTATCTCTTTCTGGTTCTGATAGTCTAAGATATAAAGTTTAAAGCTGGGAAAAGTCAGCCTACCCTTTGGTATTCCTTGGTTGTTCCTCAATTTCCATCCAATTTATTTATTTGAAATTACTTCAAGTTGGTATAACCCTGTGAGATGCCATATCTCATTTTTTTGTGGATCCCAAGGAGTACAGCAGTGGTCAACAGGTTAAGTTAATCCAGCAGAAACAGTTATACAGGTTAAAATACACAACACAAAAGCAAGCTGCAAAAGTAAGTACTGTTCATCAAACAGTAATCAAAGCAAGCTAACAAAGTGGGGTTGCAGCAGATAAAGAGCAAGACCCTTTTATGCAAGATTGTCAGAGAGAGGGGTACTGGACCAAACATGGGGAATTCTAAGATGACTTAAACACTTGCTGAGCAGAAGGATTCCTCAACTAGAGCTGGAGCTTGTTCCAGGTGTCTGTGCAGCAAGTGTGAATGCCTTTCAATAAATTCACACTTCATCCCAGTTAAAGGGAAGTCTCCCATAGTTTCACACCCATATTTTCCCAACTCCTTATGTGTAACTGTTGTCTTCCTCCTCTAGTTGCCAGCAGTCATATTGCTGTCCAAATCTAGATTATAAATAAAATATACAGCCCCAGAAGTTATCAATGTGTTTGTCCTCCATTTTACCATCAATGCTGCTGGAGATGATGTCATCAGAGCAACAGATAATGGTGCTACACTAAATGCTGTTCCACCAGTAAACAGAACCCACAATGGTTGGTCCCCACTTGAGTAATGGAGGAACTCTTTAAGTGCTGTGCACATCCTGAAGTGCAGGTCTAATAGGGACTAGGACCATATGAGTGTGATTGAGCACTGATTTGACATGTATATACAGTGTGCCTATAAGGAAGTGCCTGTATGAGTTGTGTTAATGTTTCTGTTAGCAAACACAGTTTACCCAATGAATGACTCTAGGTACAACAAGAGTCTTAAGTGGCATTATAGTTTTATTATGTTCTGTGTGTGTAAGCATTCTCTGTTTTGATTGACACCAGCAGTGAGACACAATCTTGCAAAATGCCCTTTCCCTTTGTAACTAGGCAGTCAGTGATTGGATGGCTGATGTAAGGTAATAAAGAGTTCAGCTATAACAAGGAATAGATTACCAGGACATCAGCTGCAGCATATGGAAGAACAGTAATCTAGTGGTTAAAGCACAGGCACAAGAACTGGAAACTCTGGTTTAAATCCTACTAAAGTCCTTACTCTCTAACCCTTAACAAGTTCCCTAACCTCCTTGGGAACTGTGATGGCCCTCAGGTCCATGACTTTAACAGCCCCATTCCATTATAAATCATTAGCAGTGATGTGAGAGCTACAGCACTTCACTTTGAAGGTACTGAAAACAAGCTGTGGCAGCCCCTTTGTAATGCCAGATTTGAAGTAGGATGTTCCTCACAAATCAGATGCTACACTTCAGCTGTTGTAGGTAAACAAACTAATCAGTCTCAGTGTTTGTAGTACTCTGTATTTGCTTAGCTCATTCCTCCCATGTCATATGCATTCTGTATCTTGGTATTTCCAGTCAGAACCCAGATGTAAGGAGCATTTGAAATGTAAAACAGTACACTTTATAAAGTAAGTGATCTAGCTCTCCACTTTCAGGCTGCTGAAAGGGAGTGTATAATTATGCAAAGGAAGAATTCAGTCTTCTGTGATCCTTTGAAAAACTGCTCAAGCCTATCTTGTAAATGAATCCTCTCAAGGGTGTTCACCTGGTTCACTGCAGAGTGACTGATTGACTGCTCAATTGATTGATTGGTTGGTTGATTGGTTGATTAACTGATTCAGTCTACTGCTTTCCACAACATGTTACAACTGTCTCACAGAGAAATGATCAGTACACAGGAACAGCTTTTGTTTCCTGTGAATGCAACTTATTAGATGTATTATTTGCTTTACGCATGCAGTATTAAGGCTACAAGTACCACTCCCTGTGTGAGTTGCATGCCAGAACTGTCCTAAGCCATTGCAAACTTAAACTAAAATCAGGATAGACAGCATTGATACCCTTATGTTTTGTTCTGCACTATTGCTGCAGTGACATCAAGGAATGGGAGGCTGTATTACAAGCTCCTCATTTGCAGGTAAATGGAGGCTTGCTTGACATTTTACTACTTTGTGTCAGAGCCTCAAACTCTAGATACGTGTTGCAACAGAAGAAATGGCTGATCTCTTATTGACATATGTACAGTACTTGATGTAATGTATAATAAATACATCAGAACATATCCAAATCATACATATACAGGAGTCTTCTCCTTTAAATGAACTAAGTAGGAACTCCTTGACTGCATAAGGTCAGCTAGGACATAATCAGGTGTTTCGTGAGCACAGTTGTACAACAAGAAAGCCAGTAGTAGTCACACCTGCTTGAGGACTTGAACAGTTAAGCTGGTCATACAGCAGACAATGACAGGTAGACCATCCACAAGAGTAGATGAACCTGCATGACTTGTACAAACATCCAGGGCCAGCAAACACAGAACCATAGAATTTGATGGCAGATAAAGGCAACTGGCCCACCTAGTCTTCCCATTTTACTACCTAACAGATAAGTGCATAGCCTAGTTAATCTACAGCCTACTTCCTCCTACCCCCACTAGGACTGCCTTATGTCTGTCCTATGCATTATTAATTCCTCAACTGTTCTTGACTCCACGACTTCCTCAGAAAGGCTATTCCATGCATCCACAACCCTACATGAAAAATACTTCCTCACATTACTTCTGAGCCATCCCCTCTATCTTCAAATTGTGCCCCTTGTTCTTGCACATCTCTTTTCTGAAAGATACTACCCTCTTGGACTTTGCTGATTCCCTTGAGGTACTTGAAAGTTTCTGTCATGTCCCTCTCCTCCTTCTTTCCTCAAGGGTATACATATTAAGCTCCTTTAGTCTCTCTTACGTATGTCTTCTGGTGCAGACCTTGCACCATTTTGGTTACCCTCTCTAGACAGCCTCCACTCTATGTCTTTGTGGAGATGGGGTCTCCAGAACTGCACATAGTACTCCAGATGGGGTCTCACCAACTGTCTGTACAGAGGGATAACAACGTCCTGTTTTCTACTGTTGCTGCTTCTCCCTGTGCATCCCAGTATCCCCCCAGCCTTCCTTACTGCCTTCTCACTGCTTGTCCACCTTTGGGTCATCTGATATAATTACCCCCAGGTCCCTTTCCATTTTTATTGCTGTCAGTATCTCACCACCCCATTGTGTCTCTTCCCTGGGTTTTAGTTTCCCAGGTGCATTACCTTGCACTTCTTTGCATTGAATCTAAGCTGCTATACATTTGACCATTCCTCCAACCTTGCAAGTCCCTTCTCATCCTTTCCACTCCATCTTGTGTATCAACCCTGTTGCAGATCTTTGTGTCATCTGCAAAGAGACATACTTTTCCTTCCAGTTCCTCTGCAATGTCACTTATAAAAACATTAACAAGGACCAGTCCCAGTACTGAACCCTGTGGTACCCGCTAGTAACCCTCCTTTCTTCACTTTGGACTCTGTTTACTTCTACCCTTGCATCCTATTGTCCAGCAAATTTTTTATCCAGGCTACCACCTTGGGACCCACTCAAGGCTGGCTAACTTGTTTATTAATCTTTGTGGGACTGTATCAAATGCCTTGCTAAAATCTTGGTAGGCCATGTCCATAGCCCCCCTGGTCTACTACTTTGGTCACCCAGTCAAAGAAATCTATTAGATTCATCTGACATGACCTTCCCACTGTGAATCCATGCTGCCTTGGGTTCTGTGCCCCACTGGCCTCTAGGTACTCAACAATTCTTTCCTTCAGGAGTGATTCCATCATTTTCCTACCACTGAGGTCAAACTAACTGGTCTATAGTTTTCTGCCTCTGCTCTGCTCCCACTTTTGTGATGAGGAAACACAGCCACCCTCCTCCAGTCCTCAGGTACCACCCCATCCTCCCATGATTTGTTAAAGAGAGTAGACAGCGGTGTCACTAGTTCTACCCTTAGTTCTTTTAGAATTCTTGGGTGAATCCCATCAGGCCCCATTGCTTTGTCCACCTTCAATTTTATTAGTTTTTCAGAACCCTTTCTTCTGTAAATGGACTGGTATTGAGCCCTCTCCAGAGCGTTTCTCTTGTTTGGTTTAGCTTATCGCCCTCCTCTTCCTTTGTGAATACTGAGCAGAAATATTCATTCAGTATCCCTGCTTTTTCACTGTCACCTCTGCCCATATTCCCTCCTCTTTATTAAGCCTCAGTATCCCTCCCTTGGTCTTTCTTTTGCTTCCTAATGTACCTATAAAGGTCTTATCACCCTTCTTAACAGAGTTGGCTATCCTTTCCTTGGTTTGGGCCTTTGCTATTCTGACTGCCTTCCTGCCTCTTTCTGCTTTAACTGATAAAGTTCTCTGTCCTGCTCCTTCTGTGCTTCCTTATATTTCCTGAATGCTATCCTTTTCTCCTTAACCTTCCTGCCACCTCTTTTGAGAACCATAGCATTTTTTTTCCTTTGTTGCGTTTTGTTGATTTGCTTCACACAAAGGCTTGTTGCCTCTGTGATGGCTGTTTGATTACTCCCCATTGTTCCTTCACCCCTCCTTCTTGCCTGTTTGCTAGTGCTTTTCTGAGGCACTCTCATTTCAAAGTCAGCCCTCCTAAAGTCCAATACTCTTGCTTTTGTATAGCTTGACTCTATGGCTGTGTTTATCATGAACCACACTGTTTGGTGGTCGCTTGTTCCCAGATGGCTACCCACTTCTAAATCCGAGATTCTTTCTCTGTCCCTATTTGAGAGTACCAGGTATAAAATTGCAAAGTGGTTTTGTTTGTACAGCAGTACTGTATATGGTGTCTCCGTAATCGATGTAAAGGAGCAGAAATTAGGAACTACCTGTTTCCTAATGTGACCACTGAGAAGGTGCTTGGACCTGCAGAGAAAGTTGAGCTTGAGCCCTACAGTTGTTAAGATGTGAACAATATCCTACTGCGTGTGAGAGATACACCAAGCAAGATACCTAGATATCTGAATATGCTGACTCATTTCAATAGCATTTCCACCTGATGTTATGGTTATAAGTGGATAAGCTAAATGAGTTAAGTTCTGGGATCCAAAATATAGACTTAGTTTGGGTTGCATTAAGGATTAGGCAGATCTGCAAAGAATCAATCTTCACTGTTGATTCTCATGTATGAATCTGGGCAGAGGCGCTAGGACACTGCAGGAGCAAAACTTTTGCAAGAGGGCTAGCTACAGCTACTGGGCATGGCACCTGCACCCCAATGTACTGCTGTGGGCCAACCAATAACCATTGCTGGCTCCTCACTACCCTCAGTTCTGTTCTTCCCACCATTGAAAGTTTTCTCGGAGGTGACAGGAACTCACTTCTACCAACTGTTGGATCCTGACATTTGAGACCAGATCACCTCAATAACTAGTCACCTGGGAGTGCATTTAATGTAGATTGTTTGTAATTAGAAAGGCCATGTGAGGGACATACCTAGAAGGTGTGGGGACCCAGAGGGTTTCCCTTAAGGGGTTCCTAGCAGCTTTGTGGAACAGGAGGGATGCCACAGAAGAGAGGAATCACCTGGGGGCATTTGCAGTCCTGTGTCATAGTGATGTTTCCAGCAGTGCTGCTAAGGAGGAGAGACCTGGTAAGAGACAAGGACGACTGACTTAGGTGGGAGATATGCCTGCGTTATGCTTAAGGAATCCCTGAACTGAAATGTGCATTGGAGCTAATACTACTGGCAGAGGGTGGGAAAATGGTCTGGCATGCTCTGGTAGTAGAGCTGTGCAGAGAGGCACCGCAAAGGTGGTGACCTTCTAACTGCAGAAGAGAGACTGGCCAGGTGCAACACACACATATGCCTTCAGGAGCAGGGGACCAATGGATACTGTAACAGTGAACCAAAGTCTGAGAATAATGACCCCTACAGCAGGGGATACCTCCTGCTTCACTCACTCAACCATACTGTGGGTTTAACATGAGGAAAGGAGCTGAGGTGAGCCACATGAGAACAAGGATTCTGGACTTCAAGAGGGTGGATATTAAAAATGACAGACTGTCTCAGAAATTGTCTGAAAGGGGGATATTGCCAGGGTGGAGTAGAAACACAGTGGGAAAAATAAAGGCAGGGTATAATTACTAAAATACCACCAACAGCTTAATCTGGTTCAGGTCAGTTGGCATTCATCTGTATCCCTCTCCCAGGTCATGCCTGAAAATAGGCAGGATTTGTCTAGTGCACTTACCCGGTCAACAAAAACTAAATAAATAATAAATAAATAAATTAGGACAACAAACCTGAATAAAATGGGTAAGGAAAGGTAGACTTTTGGTTCTCCAGAAAAGTGGCAAGGGTGAAGCTGGCCCACCAGTGCAGTGGTAGGGCTACCACTCATGAAGCCGTGACCTGGGTTTGGGAATGAGCCTAGGTCACTGGAGTGCTATTAGGGAGGAGAATTGAGCAACCTAAGGGATGCCTCCTCCTCCAGAAAGGGTTGCCATACCTGCTGTATTACTGTCACCTGAGTTGCCATGGGTGGTAGGTACAGTTTGGGATGTCATGAGGGTGGGAAGACATCAGTTGGAGTCTGGAGTGGTGGCACCACTCTACGTGTGCATGCTTCTTGGGCTCCATTGCAGATTGTTGTCCTCAGGGAATGGAGGACTTTACAGAAAGATGAAAACTCCTTGTGCATTAGGACCTCCTGGATCGGTGGTCAACCCCAACTTCTGTCATGACCACTGCAGGATTGCTGTGGTATGATACTATTCCTTGGGATGGCCCCACCATGAGGGTGATCTTGTGAGGTTGATCTCCCATGGTTGAGATGTACTCTGATGTCGGCGGCGATCCTGTGGTGAAGTCATGGTCAGGGTGATAAAAAGTAAATAAAAAAGTGACAAGGGTGGTGAAGGAAAAAGAATGGTATTCAAGAGGTACAAGGAAATGCAGAGAGGAAGGACAGGGAGGTGTACCAAGCTAGGCATAAAGAACCAGGTGACGCAGTTAGGAAACAAAGGTGCAGTCAGAAGAAAGGATTCCTAGTGAGGTGACTAAAGGGATCGACTTTTTCAGATACATAAGCAAGAAGAGAAAAGCAAATAGAGGGATAGTGAAGATTAGAAAGGTGGATGGGGTTGACTGTGCAGAGGACCAAGAAAAGAAGACATTTTAGACAGTTACTTCTGCTCAGTCTTCACAGTAGGTGTGCAGGGCAGGGACCACAGAGAGAAACAAGATTAGGGGTAGGGTGATGAACCCAAGTCCATTGTCAGAGGCATGACTCCTGAAAAGACTCTCAGCCCTGAAGGTAGTTAAGGCTATGGGACCAGGTGTGATACACCCCAGAGTACTGAAAGAGCTCAGGGAGGTGCTAGATACCCCATTGACAGACTTGTTCAACAGCTCACTGGAATCAGGTGTGGCTCTGGAGGACTGGAGAAGGGCAGATGTGGTCCCTCTACATATGAGTGGTGAGGATGCTAGATATTATAGGCCAGTCAGTCTAAACTCAGTGGTGGGAAAATTAATGGAAACCTTACTGAAAGAAAAGCTGGTTGAACATCTAGAATCTAATGGGCTTCAAGATTACAGGCAGCACAGATTAATGGGGGAAAGGTCATGTCCAAGGCCCCTGTTTTCTGCAGTTCTGTGTCACACATTGATTGCCGCAGAAATTATGACCAGCTGAAGAATTTGGGGCCAGCCACAGAATTTGGGGTTTGACACAGAAATTGCTCCAGTAAAATAGACAGAAACTGACCCTTTCAAGCAATTCCCTGCCTACTTGTAGCTTTATAAGAACTAAAATTCACCTCCAACCCCTCAAACCATCCCCACCCAGCCGAGAGCCCCCAGAGTCACCTTTTTTTATATTGGCACCCCAGTTTTGGTCCAAGGCTGCATGATAATACTTTGCCTTTTCCTATCACTGCTAGTGGTCCAGAAAGCTTTTTCTTATCCCATTAGTGCTTTCTAGGCCCATACTGAGGCATGAATCTAGCATTTGGGTCCAGCAATAATAGGAAGAGTGGAGGATTGCCCTACCACTGTTGGACCAAAAAGGTGCCTATATAAAAAACAGATGACTCAGTGAGGTTCTGGGTGTTATGACTCTTGAGACTTAGATATGCAGGGTTGGTATTTCTTATTTTATGGTGGGGGCAGAGAAATTTCTAAGAGGAAACTTCATGATACTTTTGAGGCAGGAAGAGGATCACTGTACAGTGTTGGTCTGGATAATGACATACAGTACATTTAAATTGACAAGACCACTCAATGGCATTCTCAAGACTTGTTAGGAAAGTGGTTGGGTTGAGAGGGGTAGTGGTGAGGTTTACCTATTCTAAAACCATGAGAGGGCAAAGTGCTCTTTGGGGGCAATTTTTTTTCAATTGTTTAGCCAGGTGAGACACACTAAGCTGCAAGCTTGTTTACAGGTGCAACCTGGGAGCTCAGGAAGTTAAGTGACTTGCTCAGGGTCACACAGTATGCAAGTGGGGCTGTAGATTCAAACCAGGGTCTCTAGATTTGCAGCTCAGAGCCTTAAACCACTGCACTTTACTGCCTCCCTATTTGCTATCTTTATGGGTTTTAGAGCACAAGTGGTTGCTATGGATTGGGCTGTGAGGTTGCCAACCTGGTGCCTAGGAAGAAAAATGTAAATGATAAAAATGCAATCAAAGAGACAGCTAAGTAAATAAAAATTGTTCGAGCAGGAAAAGAATGACAGAATGCTGGATAGACTGAAGAAATTAAAAGATGAACCAAGGTAAAAAAGTGAAAAGCTAAGATTGTTTATGTAAAATGTGGAAACTAAATAAGGAAAAGAAAAACAAATTGAGAAAATAGATAAAATCATAATGACATTGCAGATGAACATTTTTTTAAATTTTAACATTTATATATTGATCCAGGACAATATGCAAGGGTGGGCAAGACAGATTTTAAGCTTACTGCACCATAATTAAAAATGTCATTGAGGCACAGGTAGATTTACTCAGAGTCTCAGTGCAGCTTCTAAGCTTTTTTAAGCAAAATAGCTTGCCTATTCAATACAGTAGTCAGTTTTTCCTGTTGTTTGGTAACCACATAGGTTACAAAGAATAAATTCAGAATAGCCCACCCCAATTTGAATAAATCAAATTGTAGCTCTGTTTAACTGGCAGGGTGGCAGCCCTATCTCTTCTACTTCCTAGTCTAGCCAGCCCCTGTGTTTTAACATTCTTTGATAAAACTGTTTGGAGAGCATTGAATACCATCCTTTTCCTTCCTGAGTAGGTAGTGGTGCTTAGATGGGTGGAGATGGGCTACACTGGATTTTAAAACTGGGATTAGCCAAAGCATTTTGGGGCAGGATCATGTTAGTTCAAATCAATTGTTTTAATTGTTCAATCTAAAAGATCTTTACAAAAAGGCAGATATAAAATAAACATATACATGATACTATCACAAACATCAGACATAAAAGTGTCCAAAATTCTTATTGTCCTTAGCTTCTATTGTTTCTATCATTTGTTTCCACTGCTCAGCATAAAATTCCTTTTTCAAGCTAATAATAAGTTCCTATATTCTTTTCATACCATCTTTAAGATATCATATGTCTCCTTTCTACCATTTTGTCTATATATTCTCAAACATTTCATAAGTCATTTTTCCTCAATCTACACTCCTTATCAAACCATCCCTGGCTTGCATATTATTTGTAACACCTCCTTCTTTATACAATTTAGTATGAATTTCTTGAAAAAATTTTTAATCCACCATAAAGTTCAATAATGTCCAGCTCATTTAATTTTAATTTAATCTCATTAAGAAATGACTCTAGTTGTCCTATAATTTGCATTTCTAAAGACACCATTCATCTTATCATTTCTTATATCTAATTTCCACTTGAGTTGGTTTTATTTTATTATTTTCTATTACCATGTCCTCCTCCAATTGATCAGTATAAACTATTACTGGGAGATGATCACTTTCAAGTCTTATAGGTATAGTTAATATCTGCCACCAGTCACTAGGACCTCTCCAACATACTAAGTCAAGTAATGTATTTCCATACTTTGAAATGTATGTTGTTACTCCTTCTTCATCCTCCTTCAATCTCCCATTTAAAATATAGAGTCCATTATTTTTCAGTATTTCACACAATTTTTTCCCATTTGAGTTATTTTTCATCCTTTGTTCTCCTCTTGGAATTTTCAGTAACTGAATATATCCACTGCATGACTAGATTGTCTGTTAGTCCATCAAACCTTCCAACTCTGGCATTATGGTCTTCAAGTAGCATTAGTAGGTCCTCAGGGTATTCATAGACACCCCTCAGGGATATTACTTTCAACCTTTGCCATACCAATGCTTTATAGTATTTAAACTTTACTGGTAGTATATAACAGCTAGCTAATATTATAGATATTTTATTTGTCCCTAGTCTAAGAATCATATAATGATAATTTTAATCAGTTCTTTGATGAACTTAAATATTCCATTTTTACATGCGTGATTAAACCACCCACTCTTCTCCTAATTTAGTGTCCTTGTAACTCAGGCATTGCATGGTTTGGAACCCATTTAAGTTGATAAGTGTTTTAATATCATGCCAAGTCTCTTGTAAACAAATCATTGCATTTTCTCTAATAAATGTCAGCCAATCTTGATTACATAATTTAGTACCATAACCTGCTATATTCCAAGTTATAAAACTAATAAGGATTTGTTCTTTCTTAATCTCATCATATCATTCAGTTGTTATATCATGATCATTTTAACAGTGTCATTATCTACAGATTTTCTTCTGGTCAACTTTCTACTTCTAATAATTGGTACCTATTATGGGTCTCAATTAATTCATCACAAAATGTTCACAACCACTCTTTACCTTTCTTTCTACCTCCTTACTTGATGCCTGCTCACTTTCTTTATAAAGAATATTCAAATCTACAACTTGGATTCCTATCTTATCTGGTTTACCATAACATTCCAATATTCTCTCGCTGCTTCTTCATTTTACATACTATATCCACCTGGCTATCTCTGATTAAGCTTTCATGCCTATAGGTACACATAATGCCCATTCTTCCCAATCTTATCTGAAAAACTTTGGAAATCAAATTACAAATGGACCATGTCAGCTTTCTTGATGTCTCATTATACATTCCTGGATAGCCAAACATTGTTATTATTATATGATATTCTTGCTTATTTACTATCACATCTCTTTTATGCATAGTTTCTGATTCCAATTGCAAGCTTAATTTCAAACAGTTCAGTAGATAACTATTTCTCCACAGATATTGAGCCATTCTCTTATGAGTAGCTCTTATCCGTACTATATCAACAAAGTCAGGATTTAATGGCCTAAGCACCTCAATTATATCTCCCTCAACAATTGCCAATTCAAATACTTCATTAAATATTTTCATCACCCAATCCTTCAAAATTGTCTCTGAGTCATCATCCAATCTCTTTAACCCATACAATTTTAAATAGTAGTCCTTATCCCACTTATCACCCCTTTCCCATTCTATCTGTTCTTTATTTATTACATTTTGATCCTTCTTAAATTTTCTTCCATAACTTTTTTCGTGTTTTTGGCCATTCATCTCCTCTTCCTGCTTTACAATACCTTCATCCATGATCTTTGACAACGGTTTAACACCTATCCTTTGAGTATCTTCATGCACCTCCATCTCTCATTCATCCATTTTACTGCCTTCTAAACAAGTACTAACATTCTTTAATTTTATATTACTTTGATCATTCCTCTTATTTTTTTTTTTCTCTGAGCTATCGGCCCATTATTTTTAATATCATCTGTTGATACCAAAGAGTAAAAATCTGGTCGATATTCTCTTTTCTTTATTTTTCCATCTTGTCATCTATTATAGTTGATGATGATTCCTTTGGAGGGTGTAATTTATTCAAAACACCCAGCATCTCATCCATTCTATATCCATTTATAGCTATATTCTCCTTAATGTATCAATTTCATTCCTCATTGCTATCAGTTGCTCCGTTAATATCAGATTCGCAGCATGTTGGTTTTTCATAATAGCAGTTATTTCTTCACTAATTAGTGTAAGATAATACATCATATACTCATCCATTATTTTTTTCTTCACCAGTTTTATCATCCTGGTCCCACTTTGGTGCCAGTCTCTCAATTATAACCTTTGTATCAGCACAACTGTTAAATTTTAGTTTTTGATAATCAGACATTGTATAGTGTTTTGCAGTTCCTGCAATTACTAGTTACAATCAGAGTATATAAAGTGACTTCTTCAGTTAGTTTCTCCCATTCATCCCCTCTATTACACTAAACTACTCACTCTGTGGAGTGATGGAGTCAGTTATCGTATTCATATCTTTTTCTATTCTAGGGGTAGACATTGAGAAACTCTGATAATTTTTTATTTATTTAATTTCTTCAGATGTTTGATCCATGCCACCTTTTTTCAAACACTTCTGACTTTGATGAAACCCTCTTGTTAGTATTTTTCTTAGTAATGAGGAAATCTTGGTTTGTAGTCACATCCTTGCTTTCCTTTTTTTCTTTCCTTTCATTCCTACATTTCATTTTTCCTTTCCCTTTTCTATTATTTCTATTAGCATTTTAATATCATTGTCTTCACTTCCTTCTTTTCCTTCTCTATCTTTCAATCCCTTACCTCCATTTTTTCATCTTTCTTTACCATTTCTTTCTCATACTCCATTCTTCTATCGTCTCAAATCCTTTCTGTTCTTTATCTATTGTATTACTGAATACCTCATCTGATATATCAATTATCTCACCATTAATACCATTAGCTCCCAATGACATATTGTTCAAGTACATATTCAACATTCCTGCTATACCCTTTTGTTTTTAGGAATACTAGATACATCCTGTATTCTTCTGTGTCATTTGCTTGAGCTCATGTAATAACCATGATTACTAATAACTAATAACCACAAAAAAATTAAAATAGAATAGGTATAGAGTAGTAAAGTAAGTGTCTTAATATACAAATTCATTGTTATTACTTGTTGTTATTAATCCTAACTCAATATGTACAACAGAACAAAATGTCAGTATTAAATTATCAGTATTAAAATTCAATACAAATGGTACTCAAATGGTGTTACTAGTTTCCAAGCTCTTAAAGTTCTTAGAATTTTCAGTACCTGATGTCCAATAGAAATTCAGTTCTTCAATGCAGAAAAAGAAAGGAAAAGACACTGCCAATTTCTTCTTAATGCAAAACTGAGCTAAACAATCTCTGCAAGCCCAGGAGTCAGTTCTTTCAAATCATGCAGTTTTACCAATAGAGGCCTTTCTGGTCACGCGCCAAGAGTTCCATAAAGTCCCAAAAGTTCCTAGAGTTCCAGAGATCTAAAATGATAATTCACTGTGTAAAATTTCACACCAACTTCTAGGTCCAATAGACTCTGTAAGAAAACACATATAAAATCCCAAAGCATCACTAAACAAAGTAAAAGAAAAGCCAGGCAATAACAAACAAACAAAAGCAAACCAAAGAAATATATATAACTAAAGCAGTAGCATGTAATCTTTAACTTTGTAATTTTGTAACTTTGTAACTTTATAACTAAACACTCTAAATTACTCTTAAAGGTCTATATATATATATATATATATATATATATATATATTTATTAAACAGCAAGAATTTTAGGTAATGTTTTAAATGGTTTAACAAAAGTATCCATTGATAGGACTCCAAAACTTATTGTAAACTTATGATAAAAGTTTATAAAAACCTAGCGAAAGCTTAGAAACTTTACTTTTAAAAGCTTACACAAAGACTTTACTTGCAAAATAAGCTATGGTCAAACACATTAAAAAGACGACTGCTCTCAGTAGTTCTAGATATTGCAGCATGCTCCAGTAAATAAATCAAAACGAGCTGAATGATGGATATAAATGTTGAGGTGAAGCTATACGAGTAGACGACTTCATCTTGTTTAAATAAATTGGATCAAGCCTTTAATACAAATTCCAAGCTTCTTATTCAACTTATTAGCTTACATAGGTACATTTAATCTTTTCATAAACAAATCAGATGAAAAAGACAAGACATAAGTACTGATTCCACACTTCTAGGTTAACTAGTTTAAATTTGTTAGCCTGCAAAACAGAGTGGAGACTGAGTGCAGAAAAACACATAGGACCACAGTGCAGCAGTGTAACAGAGTTAAAGCCCAACAACTAATACTTCTAAAATCAAACAGAAGTTGTTTAAATCACCTCACTGCTCTATACCAAAGGCAGCATACTCTTCCCGTATTTCTCATGTTTCTCTTGTTCCCGTGTTTATTCAGCACATTCAATTTAATTTAATCAGTCAGTAAATTAGTTCAATTGATCACTGGCTGTACACCTCACGTGCCTACACATGCTAAATATACAGAGTACTGAATTAATTAGTTAACTAATGGCCGCATGCTTTTTACGGCACTTTGCAGTCTGATAACAATAATTCAATTAAACCAATCAAACCTAGAAACAGGTAGCTATGTAGAGCTCAGGCGTTCAAGTGTTTTAAAAACCTCTTATATGGAAGTATATCTAAAATATATATCTAAAATCCTCTTTGCCTCTTAAATAACCAGAACAGTTAATAGGTGCTTTGAAGCACATCGCAAGTTAAACACCTAACATATCATAAAATCATCAGAAAAATATACTCTAAGTGATATAGATTAAAAAATGATAAAAATGCCAAGGCATAAAAGGCTCTTAGAGGCTTTTAGGAATCAATCCACCTATGCATTAAGATAGTTTTCAATAAAATAGTTATCAAGGTAGAAGAGCTAAAAAAACCAAAACATGTTTCATCACACAAATCCACTTTTTTTTTTTTTTTGGAAAGCCATTCCTTGCATCAGCAGCCTGAATACTTTCCACATGCCCCAGAGGGAGCGGGCTGCTCCATTGCCCAGAGCACCTCAGCCCTCTAAAGCAGTGAACAGCACAGACTGGGATCCTAATAGACAGGTACACAAGATCTTCTGGTAAAGAATGTGAGCGTAAATGTAAACTGCCACAGGTTTAACCCTAATGAGGCAATGGCGGTATACCTGTTATAGACAGCTACAGAGCCTTTTCACAATCCTGCTCTTCCGGCTCAACTCCACAACTGAGCAGCATGCAGCACCTTCGCCTCCTCCTCCAACAAGGTTAGAATGTGACTGCAAATCACAGATCATGTGAGGAGAGGAGAAAATATCTTGCTGCCATTAGATCTAGGGTGAGGGAGATTGCAAAGAGCATTACTGCCAGTAAGGGAAGGGGAGGAAAAAGCATTCTGCGATTAGGTCTGGGGAACACAGGAGAGGACAGATTATTGCAGCCATTATGTAGATTGAGGGAGGAGGTAGCATTACTGCCATTAGGTAGGTGGGGTGTGAGGAGGAGAAAGCTTTTCTTTACAAGGTTATGTAGTGGGAAGAAGAGAGCAGAGATCATTGCAGCATTTTTGTCTGGTCTGGAGTAGAGGTGGGAGCACTGCTGCCATTCTCTCCTCCAGGAGAAGGAGAACTTTGCCTGACTTAGAAACACAGACAATGAGAATACAGAGGCAGAAGAAAAAAGGAAAATACAAAAAGCCAGCTAAGTCCCCTGCTAGGCCCGTGTAGTGCATAGAGGTTCCATGAGGGCAACCCACGATTTGGTGCGATCCTGAGATTACCTGCTCTAGGGCAGCCCATGGTCAGAGGGCATTGCAGATGCCAGGGCTTTCAAGCTAGGAGAGTGAGGTACAGGAAAGACAATTAAAAAATGAAGCCAATGTAAGAAGAATGACATCAAAGCTAAAGATTAGTAATTCAAAATGTGACAACTAAACAAGGAAAGAGTGAAACAGAGAAAAATAGAAATAATAATGCTGACACTGTTGATGTTTAATGTTTTATATTTTAATATATCCCAGTTTTCAGGGTGGCAGTACAGAGAAGTCTCTGTATGCACCAATAGCCTGCCACGCCTAACTATGACTGTGTATAGGGCCCCTGATAGGTGTTCACAGAGGAGAGACTTGGGTGCTCCACGGCTAGTCTACTTCAAGCTGTCTCTTGAAGAACAACTATTCAGCTATTTGCTTTGTTGCCAGTATGTTGAGGCGATGCCTGCCAGTAGCTATTAATGTTGCATGACATAGCACTAAGCCCTAAATAGATTTAGATAAATATGGAGAGCAGGACAGCTTTGAAAAACAAAAGGATAAAACTGATGGTTTAAGGAAATTATGTAACTTACATTTATGTGGTGTAAGTTGAAGATCCTCCTTACAGGCCATCCTTGCTGTAGTCCCCCAAAACTGTAAAGCTGGCTCTGTTATTTATATATATAAATGAGCACATGAACTTTAAACCTTGCCGTGAATTTGACCTAACAGTGCTGTAGTACTTCAGAGTCTCTGCCACAGAATTTTCATCAGTTGCCATAGAGAACAGGGGTCCTTGACTATATGCCTACAGAGATGCAGGAAAATAGATGTGATTTCCTTTAGTATGGCAGCCTTATATTATGCAAGATCACAGTCAAGGCAGTCATTCAGTTCACAAAGTTGTTCAGTTTTTTCAACATATTACTGAAGGAGAAGGATCCCATTTGTAATTCTAGTTCTTTATGCCATATATAATGGAAAGGGCTACTAGTGCTAGTAACTCTCTACAGCATTTTAAAGCATGCTTAAAGGGACACTGTCAGCCCTTTGGTGAAATTTCTATAAGCGAGAAAGAAGGTGTCAGGAGCAAGGTTTCCTAATACCAAATGCAGAAATGATACTAAGATTCACAGAAGTGCTTAATGTGTATTAATTTCATAAAAATATATTTTCTGGTGGTCCATCCTATATTTACCAGAGCTGGTAATGCACATGCCTGGAAGTACAGCTTCATTTCTTTGCACACAAAATAAAACACTTTAGAGTGTTCGTTTGGTTATCGAATGTCTTAGCAGCACTCTGTGTTGGCAGCTGCAACAGCTAATACCTTTTCGCATATAGGACCAAAAACAATGGACTGGTCAAGAACGAGCAGCCCCTTCTGCACAGCCATTGTAGTTCATGGAACGCAATGCCGAAATATAGGACAGACCAGCAGAAAATATATTTTTATGAAATTGATACTATTAAGCACTACTGTAAGATCTTAGTATCCTTTTCTGCATTCAATATTAGGAAACCTTGCTGCTGACACCTTCTTTCTCACTTATCTAAATTTCACCGAAGGGCTGACAGTGTCCCTTTAACCACAGCTTGAGCAGCAATTCAGCTGACAGTATGTTACAGTATGTGAGCACACAGCCAGAGCAGCCATGTGGCTCACAGAGTTGGGGCATTTTACCAGCATGTTACCACTGGAGAAAGATCCCGCTTGTAATTCTAGGTCTATATGCCATTACCATTTGTTGGGAAGGGATTATTTGCTAGCAACTATCTACAGCATTATAAAGTATGCTTAACCCACAGCTTCAGCCGCTGTTTGGCTCAGAGTAATGAGTTTCTCATCATTTATTAACAAGTTACTGTAGAGAAGGATCCCGCTTATGATTCATCACCATTCCAAGTACACCAAAAAGGGCAAACAGCAGTTTACTAAACTATCAATGTCACAAGGATATGTACTATAGTATCCATCTATAATAATGAGGTTACTAAGGTCCTAGTCTAGACTAATTTTAACCTGTAAGACTGCTACCTTTTGAAATCTGGCTTACACCTGTTGTCAGTTGTAAAAATCAGCATACCCAGTGAAATACAATTCAGACTTCATATGCCTTCCTTTAGCACAATTTTTCAGCACAGGAAGTATAGAAAGTAGTAAATATAGAGGAGCATGTGTAAGCATGCAGTGCTGCTATTACCAATCATGCATAATTGACATGCTGACATGCGGTTTGGGGAAAGCACTGTTCTTTTCAGTATGCTATTTTAAACATGCTATTTTGACCACACTGTATTTACCACGCTTACTTGTATGTATAGATTTGATGTGATACCTTGTGACCCCCAAAAAAAAGCAGGACAGGGGAAAAATAAAAAACAATAAAACAAATAAAATATATATACACATACATACATATACAGGGTGTAGGGTACCACTAGACACCAGGGATTTTCCCATGGGAGTCACAATATAAAAAAAGACAACCCCCAAAACAAAAGCCATACAGATAAAGATCCTTTTCACCAGGTGGAATCCTTTTCCATCCGGTGAAATCCTTCCTGCCAATCCTTTCCTGTGGTGGCATAAAGGATTCTGTCTGGTGAAAAAGGATCCTTTCTGACCAGATGACTATGGTTTTTGTATCAGCCAGATGGCCCTGACAAAATCTTGTTTGCCACCAATTTCCTCTTTTGCCATCCATTTGTCATGACAAAAGAAATTGGCTGGTGAACAAGGATTCCCGGTCTGCAGCCATCTGGTTACGAAATTTTCACGATCAGATGGCTAGATCGGAATCCTTGATTGCTAGCCAATTTCCTTTTCACCATGATGAAAAAGGAAATTAGCGAGTGACAAAAATTATTTAAAATTATAAAAAAAAAATTATAGTGGCATATGGACATTGAAATCACAAAAACTGCTCATCAACTCCTGATGAGCAAGAAACATACTTGGATGTCTGAGACCGACATCCTGAGCAGAGTTATGACAGTTTTTGAGCAAATGAAAACAAAATGGTGGCTCATGGAAAAGGATTTTTGCAAACCAAGGATTGCCCCTGGTGAACAAGGATTGGAGCCTCACTAAAAAATATCCTTTTTCATTCCATTCTTCTATTCTGAAAATGAAAATCCCATTGAAAATAATGGGACCTTAAAATGCAATAACTTTGGAATGGATTAATATTTTCACCAAATAAATGCTGGTCTGTTCTGTCACTCAAGCTCTTTCTACCATAACATTTTTAGACCAAAGCTCAACACCATCTCTGCACAGTGTAATGGAAAAAAACCCTGCAAAAACAAGCACATTTTCAGTTGTTTTCACTATCCAGATAGCAGAATCCATAAATCCGATCAGAACGAAATTTGGCACATCCAGAGATCTACCACAGGAGACCATGCATGGAAACATTCTTGCAAATCTGATTAATGGTTGCAAAGTTATTAAAGTGCAAAATTTGAAGGTTTAACATTAAAGTGCCTCTTCACTCTAATATAGCAGTGCTACCGCCCGATAATATGCGCTATATACAGTGTGTGTATATATATATATATATATATATATATGTATATGCTTTGCAAAAACTTCATTAATGCAACAATTAGGGCGTAAGCTACAGTGACAAAAGTAGAGGACATGTGGCTTTGGGTTTCCAAACACTAAAAACCCACCAGCACCCTAAAACCACTCAGGGGTGCAGTCTTTCTTAGGATGGTCAGCCTAAAGCTCACCCCATTAGGTGTGTATGTTTCTGGAGTGTATAGAATGGGTGAGCTTTAGGTTGACAACCACAATGAAGACTGCACCCCTGATTTGTTTTAGGTGGCAGTGGGGTTTTAGGGTTGGAAATCCTAAAGTCACGCTTTAACTGCTTTTTTTGCTTTATCGTGACTCCTAAATGTTACAGTAATGGAGTTTTTTGCAAAATAATTTCCTTGCTTTTGAGATAGTATAATTGTACCCTTATTTGCTAGTGGGAGCGCATCCCATCCATCCATCCATCCATTCTTTTTCAGGTAGTGTAATCATATCCTTATTTGTCTTTACATCCGCAGCAATGCATCTGTGAAGGCAGTACCTTTCCATGTGTGATGGCTGTGGCATGGAACAGTTATGATGGGTAAAATGAGGAATGTCCCTGTTTATTTTGGGAGTTGAGAGTCATGCGATGTTATCCATTCTTGAGAGAATATATTGAATCGCTTTCCATTATACTTCAATTTTGTTGACATAAACTGGCAAAGGTTGTGTGCAAGCAAGATGTGAAGCCACTTGAGTTAGTTAAATTGGGTTATAATTAAAACTGAGAAAGCCATTATATTACCACCAGTGATGTTTTCATACAGTGTGTGGGGATGTAATTTATTGAGGCAAAATAGTCCTGGTACAGGAATGTCAAAAACCTGCACTAAACTTGAGGTATTATGGGAGTATTTATATTACAAAACAAAGCCTAAAATAAGTGAGCAAATGGTAAATCCAAATGCACAGGATTAGACAACTACTGTATTTAATCAAAGGAGCATGGTAAACTAACAAGATTGACACTGACCATAAAAATACAAATTGAAATGAGAGCATTTCTTTCACGTTCCTGGTTTAAGCACAATATTTTTTCAAAGAACTGTTTAGATGATAGTATTTTCATCTCCATGATTTCAAGTAGACGTATACCAATGGGCAGGCCAATAGTATTAATGGTTCAGAATTATGGTGATGGCATGAAGAGACAAGGATTCAGTTATTCAAAGAGCATATAAAAGTAGAATAAAACATTTGTTTTAAATCATGCTATAGTTATTCAGACTATGATAAGTGTGATAAGTACGACTATAAGTATGATATGGAAGTAGGCTGTTGGTTAACTAGGATCTGCAGCTTATCCATTAGGTAAATTGGCAGACTAGGTGGGCCAAGCGGTCCTTATCTGCCATCAAATTCTATGTTTCTATGTTTGATAAAAGGCTACATATGTAAATTACAAGCATCAGTTAACATTTCATAAACCAAAATTATTAAATGTGTCATGGCACTCCCGTATTTACTTCCCTGGTGTCTAGAACCCCCCACCTCTGATTTCCCTCCCCATAATATGTGTTTTGTATCCTTGGTATCTAGTGGTGGCCCCACCCTCCCATGCCAGACCCATAATACTGCAGTTTATCCCTGGTGTCTAGTGAGTGCCCCCCACCCTCCAATCTCCCTTGGTCATTGATCCCTGTGTCTAGTGGTACCCCCACCCTCTCATGTCCCTCACATCCTGAAAAGTAGAAAACATTCCCTCAATGTATTTTTAATCTGTAAATAAAGTCCATCGATGATGCAACCCATCCCTCCCCAGCTCGACTTCCCATTGTACACCCACCACCCCGCACCCCAGACCTCCCACCCTCACTACCTGAACAGGTCCCAATGTGGAGATCCACACTCCTATCAAAGACACATCTTGCTGCTGAAACCAGCAACTGCTACATGAGAAATTAGGTAAGTGTGGTTCAGTGTATTTCAGTGGGTTTTGAACAGCACTTACTGTACCTTATTTCTCATATAGCAGTCACTGGTTCCAGCAGCAAGACATGTCTTTGATGGGAGAGTGGATCTTGGAACCTGTTCAGGTGAGTGAAGTGTGTGTGTGTGTGTGTGTGTGTGTGTGTGTGTGTGTGTGTGTGCAGGTGGTGGGTGCACAGTGGAAGGTCAGGCTGGGGGTGGTTGCATCACCGATGGACTTTTTCTGTTACAGTTGTAAAAAAATACATAGAGGAACCAATTTCTTCTTTCAGGATGTGAAAGATTGGGAGTGCCACTAGACACCAGAGATTGATGACCAAAGGAGGCTGGAGGGTGGGGCACCACTAGATGCCAGGGATACACAACATATTTTTATGGAAGGGAATCTGAGGTTGAGGGTGATACTAGACAATAGGGAAGTAACTATTATGGAACTGCAATTGGAAGGTGGGGTACCACTGGACACCAGGGAAAATCTATAAAAAGCAATATATCTATATCTATATCTATATCTATATCAATGTCTCTGTTGCAAAAATCTTTGTTAATGCTCCAGTTAGGGTCAAGTGACAAAAGTTGGTGAAATTAGGTGTTTAGGTTTCCTAACACCCCACCCTCCCAAACCAGGCAGAAGAGCAGGTGTGGGTGTGACTTTGGCTTCTCAAGCCTAATGTTCACCCCATTCCATCTGTAAATATTATTTCTTATTTATTGAAATCTCAGATTAAACACCTATCAGCCAGAGCTCATTTACATAGATTCCACGTCAAAGGAATAATAGAGGTTTAGACAAACAACAGTTTGAACATGAGATAACAAAGACAAGTAAAACAAGTTAACCTGGCATTGAACAATTAATGCGGGGAGCAGCATAACAATTAGACAAATAAGTACATAATTAAGTATAACCAATGTTAATCAGCCAGAAAGGCCTTGTCAAGAGATGGTTGAGTAGAAGAGGAGAAAGTAGAGAGTGGGGATGAAAAGGAGGAAAGGTAGGGAGTAGGATGAAGAAGTGGGACATTTTAGGAGAGGGGCAGGCAAAGGAAAATAGGAGGAGAGGAAAAGTAGGGGTTCCACATATGAGGGAAGTCTAGTGCTCACAGAAGTGGAGCAGATTCTTAAGTGCAAGGAGATACAAGAAGTGGTGACCTCCTAGGCACATAGTGATTGTATTCACATCTATTTACGTCACTAGGTGTTGAAGGATTTTCAACATGGCTAAAAAGGCCATGTTGAACATTTAGTGAAAAAATTCCAAAATGGCAAAGTTATGAACATAAGTTCAAAACAACATTGAAATATATTATAAAAGCCAGCCTGGTGGCAATTCAGTTCAATTTCTTTATTTATAAAGGTGCCTTTCCAAAACCAAGGTGCCTGTACAATAAAACCAAACATAACAATCAAATATAAATAAAACAATTAATACAATAACAACTTAATAATTAGAAAATGCCAAGTTAAAAGATACATTTTCAAGGCAACTTTAAAACTTTGGATGGTCAGGCAATCTCACACCTGACGAGGTAGAGAATTCCACAGGGTTGGGGCCACAAGCTAAATGCCCTTGCCCCAGATGTTTGTAGAGAACCCTGGGAATCTCTAGCAACTCCCTCAGTGGTCTGAGAGGCGTAGGGGCAGTAGGGATGGTGGGCAGATCTTTCAGATAATTGGGTCTCTGATTGTGTAGGGCCTCAGTGGTTAGCAAAGCAATCTAGAAGGTGATCCACCACTGTATTGGCAGCCTGTGCAGTCTGCAGAGCACAGGCGTTATATGACTGGTCCTAGAGGTACCAGTCAATAGCCTGGCTGCCACATTCTGCACTAGCTGCAAGTGGCAGATATCAACCCCAGTAGTCCTAGGTAAAGGGCATTGCAGTAGTTAAGGCGGGAGGTAACAAAAACATAGACCAAAGTTTGAAGATCATTGGGAGGAACCAGGTGCTTTACCTGGGTGATATTCTCAGATGGTAAAGAGGTTTTGACAGCTGCTGACACCTGCAATTTTAGGGTCAGACAGTCGTCAAACATAATGCCCAGGTTCTGTACCCAGTCTGCAGTAGTTAGCTAGACACCCCAAGCCATAAACCTGAAGGAGAACCAGCCAACACACCCACCTCCACGATGACCTGGGTCCATGATCAACGCCTCAGTTTTCCTGGGTTAACCGCAGCCAGCTCACATTCATCCAGCCCTCGATCTCGGCAAGACAGCTGTTGAAGACTGAGACAGCATCACCCTGACCAGGCATAAAGGACATGCACAGCTGAGTATCATCTGCATAGCAGTGAAAACTCAAGCCATACCACCTAATAATCACTCCCAATGGCAGCATGTACATTGCAAACAACATGGGTACCATGATGGATCCCTACAACACCCAGCAGGATAGGGAGAATGGGGCTGAGGAAAAATAAAAGACACCACTCTCTGGTCCTACCCTTGAGGAATGATCAAAACCATCTGAGGACCAACCCTGAAAGTCTGCAGATGAACTGTAGGCAATCCAACAGCACATCATGGTCCACTGTATCAAATGCCGCAGAGAGATCAAGAAGGACCAAGATGAAACGGTCTTTCGATCTCTCGCTATTAGGAGGTCATTTAGTACCCAGACAAGGGCAGTCTTAGTACTGTGTCTCTTCCTAAATCCAGACTGGAAGAATCATAGATATTGTGGCTGGTCAAATGGTCATCCAGCTGCGACACCACCACCTTCTAAATAACTTTACCCACAAAGGAAGGTTGAGACAGGCCTGTAGTTAGCTAGACAGTCCAGGTCCAAGGAGGACTGCTTAAGAAGGGTCCGCCACAGCCTCTTCAGGGATCTGGAAAGATCCTCTCCAGGGACATCCAGACTATCTCAGCAAGGACCGGACCAATACTATCCACACAACCTACTAAGAGGTGCATGGGGCCGGATCCAAACTACAGTTGGTCAGACGCAGTGACTGGATCATCATCACAATATCATTGATTGTGGGCTGGCGAAGTCACACCACACAAACTGGGCTTCTGACATCTCCTGCTGACCACTGCTACTCCCTAGAGAGAGAGAGAGAGAGAGAGAGAGAGAGGATGGGCGGATGCCAGACCTGATTGTGCAACCTTATCTGTGAAGAATCGTGAATCTCTTCACAATGCTCTTGTGAAAAGAATTTCCAGGCTGGAGACAGAGTAGAAGAAGAAGAATCAACATTTAGTTAGCACTTTTCATACACAGTATCCCAAAAGCGCTTTACAAGCAGTGCTAGACTGGTAGTGAAGTGACTGAATGTGGTGGCAGCCATATGCGCGCATCAGCACCCACACATAGCCTGGATAATTGCAAGAACCGGTTTGTGGGAAGGGAATGTTGGCCAGGACACGGGAATGTTCCTGCTCTTTGCAAAGAGTGCACTGGGTTCTTTTACTTCCACCTGGACACCACCAGGACAATACCAGGATGGACAGAAGGGACCTTGGTTTAATGTCTCATCCAAGGGACAGCACACCCCAGCAGTACAGCACCCCAATACTGCACTTGGATGCCAGTGATATTTAGGTGCAAATCTAGTCCGTGTGGGGATGAGAACCCACGACCTTCTGGTCCAGAAGCGGATGTGCTACCAACTGAGCCACGCTGATAACTTGCAAGTGGATTGCACAATCTATCCACAGTCTGAAAAGCTGAGCTAGTCGATTCTGCACAGCAGCAATTTCCCTGGACAGAAATTCTACCTTCTTATGGGTAATTGCTGATTGATAGATTGATAGACCAAATAATGGTCCATCAAACAGTCTGTCACACACCAGGCCCGACCTCTGCCAGTGCATCTCTAACCTTCATCCCACTGTCCTCCAACTCCCTCAAGGCCTCGTCAAACCAAGAAGACCTGGGGCAAAGAGTGAGGAGGTGAACACGAATAGGAGCAATAGAATCCAAGGCCCTGTCACCACCTTATTATAAGCTAGTACCAGATCCCCCAGATCTGTACATTCACTGCATGCCCAAAAGATCCAGTACCGCCCATCAAGCATCTGGGTGACACACCCTCAGCGCAGTATCAGACCATCTCCATAGAGCAGGCCTACTGGGGGCCAGGAAACTGAACCCGATGGTATGATGGTCAGACCACCCGATGGCTCCACCACCAAGTCAGATATCACCATCCCCAGGAGAAACACCAAGTCCAAAGAATGACTACCAATGTGAGTTGAGGAGGAAAAAACCTGGGTGTGAAGCCCAGTGAACTCATCAACTGGAGGAAGTTCTGTCCAAACTGCTAGAGTTCATCGTCAACTCAAGGATTGAAATCCTGATGATCAGCCATCTATGGGATCCCAGTGTCAGGTTGACAATGAAGTCTGTGACTTCTCAGGAAAACATTCCCATTAACTAGTGGATGGTGAGCGAGAAGAATCCTGCAACCCACACCCTAACCCATGATACATTCAAAGGAGTTGGTGGCTCTACTCAGTACTTCCATCAGGTCCCGTTCTGATCTAAAACAGATGGCGCAGCCCCACCCTATGATCCATCCTCAGGCGGTGTATCACTGAGTACCCTAGGGTTGAGGTGCTGGATGCCACAGCTCACACCTTGCTGGTGACCAGGGTTCAGGAATGAGCCTGGGCTGCTGGGGGTCGGCAGGTGAGAGAGGATTGTGCATCCGGGGACTGCTCTCTTCTCTTGGGAGGATGGTGACTAGCCATCCCGCTTTGCTGATTGCTCTCTGGTAGTGGCTGGAGAGCAGCACAGGTTGGAGGCTTGAAGTCAATGTCCTTACTTCGGAAGGGATGGGGGCCAGGCAAAAAGAAAATGGCCTGGCAGGCTCGATGATGGCCCACTGTTCCCAGGAGCAGTCCCCTGATTCTGGATTGGGTCTCTAGGAGGGGAGAGCCAGCAACCTCCTCCTGGCCCCACCAATGTGAGACAGTCCACGGGGAACTACCAGGAGCCACCTAGCATGGGAGCGGTGGGACCAGAGAGAGAATTCCTCTGATCAGAGGGCTGTAGCCATCTGCCAGGGCTCAGTGGTAAAAGTACTTACCAAAAAGAAAAAAAATGATACAGCACTTGCCTTTATTCCTCAGTTCACGGTTCAGCTTTTAAGAGTGCAGATGTGTCCCAGTCCACAGAAGATGACAGTCTATGACCTCCAGTGGTAGGTATGGGGTAAGGGTGTGTGGAGTGGTGGAGTGCTCAGTAGGAGGGTAGGGATGGGGAGATGATGAGGACCATTTTCTTTTTCAGAATTAAACAAAAGGCATTGGCTGACTGGTTTCCTTTTACAGGTACATAGTAAAATAAATCTATTTGGGACACTGGGTGGACTCTCAGCGTCCCACTCTGCTTGGGAAGGATTCTTAATAACAACATGGAACTGGGCCCTCAATGTCAGCAAACATTATGGGGACAGCGATCAGGGGGTGACACAATCAGGGATCTCTCCCTTTTCTCCCTTGAGCTGAATGACAATAACACAGACACCCCTGACTCACCCTCTGCTGCTTAGCTCTAGTCCCTCCAGGTGTGGTGGCGGTCCTGCTCTCCCTAACTGCCTCGAGATCTGGGGTCCACAGTCTGATTCATTCGCTCATACTATTCACAGTCCCAGCTCTTCCTGAGCTCTGCATATCCCTCAGTCCAGTCCCAGCCAGAGTGCTGGTTTCCCTGCACTTGGTATCCTGTGCCCTGTCTGGTCAGTAGCACAATGTGCTGGGTGGTACAGCAGAAAATACAAATGAGGGTGGGGGTGCCACTAGACACCAGGGAAAGATAACTAACAGGGGCAGTGATTGGGGGCGAGGGTTCCACTAGACACCACAGGGAAAAAAATAAGACATCAGAGGGTTGGGTGCCACTAGATAGCAGGGAAACAAAGAAGAAAGGGGATGGGATCAGAGTGTGTGGGGGGTTCCACTAGACACCAGGAAATATAGGACAAGGATTCTTGAGTGACTAAAAGGATCCTTTTCATGACTTGTGATATGAAAAAGGGTTCTTAACAGAAAATAAAACACATTTCTGGGGCATATTTGTAACACTGAAGTGCAGATTGCATCTAAGAGGCCCCGATCAGCCAGCTAGGTGTGGTGGTCTCTCTCCAAGATGTCATTTTGTGACTTTTGATTTTTTTTATGGAAAACAAGATGGCAACTCACAAAAAGGATTTTCATTCATGAAAAATGTAAGTCTCACAAAGAATTGATCTTGCAAAAGCAATTCCTTTTCATGAGGTCAGTCCTTGGTTGAACTTTACACCTATAAAATCGACAGGAGATTTCCCATTGAAAACAATGAGAACTTAACAATTTAATAACTTTGCAACAGATCAACATGTTTACACCAAACTAAGCATGGTAGTTCTGTTATCCAAGCTGGTTGTACCATAAAAAAATCACACAAAATTCCACACCGTGTCGACACAAGACTTAGCACTATATGGATCTCAGAGTCCGTACATCAGACTAGAAAAAACTTGCCACATCAAGAGATCTACCCCACAGGACTGCACTTACCACATTTTGTGCAAATCCATTGATCAGTTGCAAAGTTATTAAAGTGCAAATTTGAAATTTAACATTAAACAGGCTACTCAACCTAACTATAGGCGCACAACCATGCCCCTATATTATTTAGCAGTTTAGCACAACTAATATGTCTTGTGTTGTTATATAATGATTAGACAATTGTAGTCTTTCATAATAAATGTTCCACATCTGAAAAATGCCTGAGTTAATACTGTGCTACTTAAGAGGGATCACGGTTAAGAAATCACTGAAAAAAATTTACTATGACCCTCATTTGCCCAGTAGCTTAGAGGGGTTCAAAGACTACATGGTGCTACAAAACAAGAGAAACATTTTACTCACAAGCAAGTATCACAGTGGTGGTCTTTACAAGATGCCTACACTATGCACAAGCTTGCAAGCCTGGAAAAGTACAAACAGATAAAAGGACAGAATTTCTTAATGCTAAATTTAAATTACTTTTAAAAGAACAAAATACACACCATTTTACAGTATTAAACAATGTTAAGGCTTGTATTGTGGAAAGATTTAACCACACAGTGGAAACAAAAATGTGGAGATATTTTGCAGTGTTTACGATGTATAGGTACATAGATGTACTACAATCTTTAACAAGGGCCTATAATAAAGTAGTTATCACTGGTCCATCAAAATGAGACCTGTCAATGTAACAACCCCCAATTCTTTACCTGTCTTTAAAATTGTATATAGTTGTCTTACACACAAAAGTAGAAAACATAGAAACTGATGGCAGATAAGGACCGCTAGTCCCATCCAGCCTGCCCATATTCCCTACCTGCATCAGTGGCCACTGACCCAACTTGGTCATCGGCTTTAGCCTGTCCTTCCTACCGCCACAGTTCCCTTATGCCTATCCCATGCATGTTTAAATCCTCCACTGTGCTAGCTCCCACCACCTCATGGGTAGGCTATTCCATGCATCCACCACCCTTTTCATGAAGAAAAACTTCCTCACATTCCCTTTATCCTACTCCTTCCAATCTCATATCATGCCCCCTCATCCTTGTACATTTCTTAAACTGTAAGATGTCACTCACCTGCCCTTTGTTTATGTCCTTATGATGCTTGGGGTTTCTATCACATCTGCCCATTCCCACCTCTCTTCCAGTGTGTACATATTGAGGTCTTTTAATCTCTCCTCATACCGTATGTCTACTGGTACAAGCCCTGCACCATCTTAGAATTGCCCTTCTCTGAACTGCCTTCACCCTGTCTATATCCTTATGAAGATGCGGCCTCCAGAACTGTACACTGTACTCCAGATGAGGTCTCACCAGTGTTTTGTACAGTGGTATCACCACCTCCCCTTTTCTGCTAGTGTTATCCCTTCCTATGCACCTCAACATGCCACTGGCCCTCCCTACTGCCTTTGAGTACTGTTTGGCCGCCTTTAGGTTACCTGAGATGATTATCTCTAAATTGTTTCTTCCTAGTGACCATCAGCAACTCCCACCCCCATCCTGTAACTCTCTGCAGAGTTTATGTGCCCCAGATGCATGATTTTGCAAGTTTTGTATTAATGAGCAACTTACACCACTCTGGCCAAAAGTGCTACATTGCAGAATTAAAATAAGCATACCCCAGTAAATCTCATACCAAAAACTAGATTTCTATGTTATTTCATTTTAAAGTTGTGAGCTGTTTTGTAACCCTGATTTCACTTTACCTGTTCAAAAAAAAAGCCTGTGTTAGTGAAGAGCTGCTGCTGATGTCATCTCAGGAACTCACAGTCTAGCACTCCCTGTCAGCAAGCTAATATGACATGTTTCTCCAAACTGTAATCATGAGCAATGGTTTTCATAAGTAAAACAGGCAGCACCATACAATAAACATTGCTGTAAAAAACTGTGTGTGTTTCAGTTTTGTAACAAAGCTGACCATTTTTGTGTGGTGCCATTTTGTTTTATTTATTTATTTTGTATTAGTAGTTCAGAATTACCTTTGAGCCAGGGATCATTTACAAAGGTTCCACGTCATTCAAAACAACTTGAGCACAGATAGAACAAAAGATAAATACGTATCAAACAATAAGATGTGTTACAGTGGGTATATACATGTGCAGGTAGTTAACAAATAGCTTGACAAAATTAAACAGGGTGAGTAAAATAGAAGAACATAGCAAGACATGTTTTAATAACAGATCTTTTGTTGAGGTACAATTATAGGAGAGAATAGCTAGGGGATGAGAGAGGAAGAGTGGAATGGACAGGGAGGGTAAGAGGGGTATAGGCGAGAGATGGAAGGGGTAAGAACTAGGCAGGAGCAGTGTAGAGGTGGTGGAAGAGGGAAAGCAGAGAGAGGGGAGAATATGATGGAGCAGAATAGAAGGATGGGGAGGGTGGAGGAGAGGGAGGGGTACAGGGATGTGGTAGAGGAAGTGGGGTGGCAGGAGATGGACAGGAACAAGGCAAGGAGGAAGTGGGGGACTGGGTAGAGGAGGGATGAAGGAACAGAGGAACATTACAGAGACGGGACACATAGGGGAGATCCCCAAACTAGGGAGCTAGATTCCACAATCACAGTTACTGGCAGAAGCTAGAAGCACATGTAGATTTGACTTAGAAGGTCCAAGCCTAGTTTTATTATGAAAGTATTCCTACAGAGAGTTAAGCTAGAGCAGCTCCTGGCACACAAATGATTGTTGGCCCTGAGAGGTATGGTGGAAAGGGATTTTAAGGGTATAGTTGTTTATGCCCCAGTGTTCCTGACTGTGTTGGGAGTGGTAAGGAGATAACGCACTCAAGGAGGGGTAATACCTAGGATGTCCTTTTAGCCAGCAGGCAAACTTGGTATTTTAGTCTGACCTCCTGATTAAGCCAGCCAGATTGGACGTACAAGGCACAAGTATGCATCGGTCTGCCTGCACCCAGCACAAGTCTACAGGCCTTGTTGAGTGTGGTCTTAATACTTTGGAGTGCAGTGGGTAGCAGCACTATATACTGCAAGGCCATAGTCAAGGATTGATAGCACTGAACTAGAGATGACGATTTTAATGCTTCATTGGTAAGGCAGTGCTTGTTATGGTACAGTAGACCCAGTTTGGCATTAGCCATATAAGCAACATTATCGATGTGGTATGTGTAAGAGAGAGTGTGTAAACTCCAAGAAGACAAAACTCATGATCTTCTCTGGCCCTTGTAAAGCCCCTGTTACAAACTTTTTCCTTTTGACAACTCAGGGATCTTGGTCTTTACTTGGACCCCCACCTCTGCCAATTTGCATATAAGCAACCTTATAAAGAAGATCAATTCTAGACTCGGTCTTCTCTACAGGATCAGAAAGTTCCTTATTCCTCCTCCAGACAACGTCCGGCCACCACTACTCCTGCCCCTAATCGATTATGGTTCCATCATTTTCTGCCTCCTTACTTTCTACACCAAACTAAGAACAGCATACAACAGTACAGCAGCCTTCATCATGGGACTCCCCTGGAAAAACACCACTGCATCCTGTATGCTCCCTCAGTTGGCCTACCCCTGAAGGGAGGTTTCACCTTAAAACTCTCCTTCCTACACAACATCTTCCTCAAACTGCTCCCTCAGTGTAGTCTCCCTCTTTTCACTCTCAGCCCATGGACAATAGACCAGAGGCTCCACTACCTCATTTTTGACACCCCATTCTACCGCATGCCAGCCAGGCAAAACTCTATCTCCCATGCCGGTACTAAATATTATAACAAGCTAGCCCACAATATCCAGACCTGTAATTCCATGAACTCCTTCAACTCTCCCTCAAGGCCCACCTCCTCAGTGCCTCCACCTGCCGATGCCCCTCCTAGTACCACAGCATAAAACAGCCGGGGAGTTTCTGTTCACTCAATGTTTCCTGATCGCTTCCCCCACCCAGTGGTTCACGCACTTCTTCTTCTTCTAGCACTTCTCTCTCACCCCATTTGTCTTCACGTACTTCCTTAAATATTGTAGTTATTCATTATTCTATTTGTAAATATACCATCATGTCATTTTTGTATTTTATTTCAGGTATGTCCTTGTGATTTCTTCAATTTGTAGTACACTATTTTTTGTATTGTTTATTCTACACTGGATGTTTGTGAAACTGGGCATTTTGCTCACATACCCTCCAGTATACAAATAAACTGATTGAATGATTGATGCAGTCTACTGTTACACTGAGATATTTGAAACTTTGTACCATTTCTAAAGGAGTACATATTGTGCAATTTGTAGATGATAAGATTTGTGTTTATTATGGCAGAAGCAAACAACATGGTTTTTGAGGAACCATTGCTCTACTTCAGAGAAATTAGACTGCACCTGCCATTTGAACTTCACGGGTCATGGTGGCTGGAGCGAGGACAGCATCATCGGCATAGAGCAAAACATCGCGTTCACTGCCAGGGGAGGTTGTCGATAAACAAACTGAAAAGAAGTGGGACAAGTATAGATCCCTGGAGTACTCTTGTAATAACAGACAAACTATCTGAGAGGACTGATTGTATTTTCACTCTTTGCACTCTTTCTGAGAGGTAGCTTCTGAACCACAATACTGAATCATGATATACCTATACTCAGGAGTCGGGCCAGGAGCAGTTCATGGCTAATGGTGTCGAAGGCCTGTGTGAGGTCTATATAGGTTGACCTACCAAGAGCCCTCAGTCAGTACATTATGGATATAAACCATACACTCAACAAGGGTGTTGACCTTTTTCCAGGGTTGCTGGATGCTGGGTCATAGCACACTGTTGTGAGTTTAACGAATAACTTGCTGATGTGGTGAAAGGCTGAGATCATTCCACCTATCTTTCAGATGGGGCAATTTGTAAGGATGGCACTTTACAACAATTATTCCATCTCCTTGTCAATGGGTGTGGGAGGCAATGCTGTTTGAAACCTTACTAGGGGTTTCTATTTTAGCCAGCCAATGTTTTCTCCCTGTCAGGCTGTTTTTGACCTACATTCAGTGACTCCAGGGTTGCTGGATGCTAAGTCAGCATGCCTCCAGACTGCTGATGCCATTTGGAGTACTACTCTACTGCACCTGTTAGGATGTTGTATTGCTGCTAGTATTGTAATGTTGGTAACTTCACTACTGTTTGTCAATGTCTGCTCACAATATGTTTTAATAGGGACCTCATATGTGTCAGTTCCTACTAGAGGTGGACATGGTAGCTCTGGTAAAATGATCAGTTTAATTTAGAGTAGAACATAGATGAGCCTGAATGTAGGTAAAAAAACAAACGAAAAATAAACCAGCCTGACAGGGAAAACTGGGCTGACTAATTAGAAACTCATAGTGGTTTCAAAACAGCATTACCTCCCCCCCCCATTGACAAGGAGATGGAATAATTGTTTTAAAGTGCTATCCTTAGAAATTGCCTCAACTGAATGATAGATGTGAATGATCTCAGCCTTTTACCACATCAGAAACTTATTAGTCTGAAACCTCACAACAGTGTGCTATGACCCAGCATCCAGCAACCCTGGAAAAGAACCCTTAACAAAAGGCACCCCTAAACATATTGTCAGCTTTTAAAAAACCTGAAATACACATAGTTTTAAAGCAATGTTTATTAAATGGTGCTGCCTGTTTTACTTGTGAAAACCATTGCACATGATCTTTAGAACTTTGGAGACACAGGTCCTATGAGCTTGCTGACAATGAGTACTAGACTGTGAGTTCCTGAGATGAAATCATCAGCAGCTCTTCACTGACACAGGCTTTTTGAACAGGCAGTGAAATCAGAGTTACAAAATAGCTCATACCTTTAAAATGAAGTAATGTAGAAACCTAGTTTTGGTAAGAGATTTCCTGGGGTACTGTACGCATATACTAATTCTGCAGTGTAGCAGAAGTGGTGTCAGTTGCTCTTTAAATTTTAGTTGCCACACTTTGGATAATTTTTCCAGCTTTCTAGGTCCTTCCTCATTTTCTCAACCTCATCTGGAGTGTCTACCCTGTTGCAGATCTTGGCATCTTCTGCAAATAGGCAACTCTTCCCTTACTGCCCTTTAGCAATGTCACTAACAAAAACATTAAAAAGGACTGGCCCCAGGACTGATCCTTGAGGCACCCACTGGTCACCCCACTTTCCTTGGATTGGATCCATTTACCACCACCCTCTGCTTTCTGTCCATCAACTAGTTTCTAAACCAGTTCCCACCTGTGACCCACATCCAGGCTACCCAAGTTGTTAGCCAGTTTTTATGTGGAACGGTGTTGAAGGCCTTGAGGAAATCGAGGTAGGTGACATCCACTACCCCTCCTGCTCCACCTCCTCGCCACCCAGTCACAAAAGTCTATCAGTTTTGTTTGGCATGACCATCCTGCTGTGAATCCATGCTGCCTTGGATCCTGTGCTCTGTTGGAGTCTAAGTGTTCCACAATCCTTTCTTAAGCAGCAGAAAATGCTTTTAAATTTCACATGGGTGATCATGTGCCGGTTTCTAGAGTTAAGAAAATATTTGAAAAAGGTTATGGACAAAACTTTACAAGCAGGATGTTCATTATTTCTGAATCTATTCCTAAGCCTATAGCAGTGTACAAATTAAAAGATTATGATGGTGAAGAAATAAGAGGTACATTTTATTAGCCAAAATTGGTAAATGTTTAAGACACTGCAAACTATGTATACAGGGTGGAGAAAACAGTCTCACAGAAAATACAAAGGAATAAGTCATTTTATGGCTGCAGTGGTGGGCCTGCAGATGTTTTGCATGTACAAAAGGAGTGATGTCATGTTTTCTGTCCATGGAACTAACTGAAGGTGTAAATAGTTGTCTCCGCCTTACCCTCCTCCAAGAAATGTTTTCCACCTCAAATAAATACATTTTCATATTAGTCAATGGTTGCAGGGCAATATTTTCTTTCTAAAATGGGAGGTACAAGAACTGGAACCTGAGTAGTGGGAAGCAGCATTAGTTTTTGGGAGGAGTAAGATCCACCCCACCTTTTACTTTGGTTCATGTGGGAGGGCATGAGGTGAATCTATCATGTTGGAACAACTGACTATCAGAACTGCCTGGGGAAATAAATAAGGAGTGCCTGAAACTGCATCTAGACATACCCCACACACACAGATATAGATGTCATAATTTTTTAACTCTAAGCATGTCAATATTTGGCTCTAACAGTATGAGCAAGTTGGGCATAAAAATAAAATAGAACAAATTGATCAAGCAGGTGCTTTTCCTCTATCAGATACATGCAGACAGAAGGTCACAAATCCTGTATGACAAGTTTATTATATGAATGTTTTCCACGTGAAACAGAAATTTTGTTAATGTCATGTCTGTAGCATCATTTGTAGCCAGTAAACTATTATTTATGTAGGTACTGTAAACAACAAGTTTTAATTCAGAAATCCAGTCTTGATAAATTTGTTTTTGCAGTTCTGTAAGATTTATGTCTCTCTGACGTAAGAGTGCATAGCACAGAAACTAAAGGGTTTCTGTAATTGATTGTTGTTTGCATGAGAAGTGGGCATGACAGTGGCATGCAAGAGTGAAGTCTAAATTGTTTCTTGGCCATTCTGGGATCTGAAGTTTAACAGTAATGCGTGAAGAGAATAAAGTCTTGTGTTTTGTGCATTTGAATAGGTTTAGTGCTTTGAAGTTAAAATATTTAAATATATATACATAGTGTCATGGGCACCTGAAAAGGAGGGAGATACTACTAAAATAAATGCTATTCTAATGATTTATTTATTTATGTGTAAGATTTTAAGTGTAGTTCTGCCTAGGTCACAGACACATAAGCAATAAAAGTACATTTAAGGATGGATGTATTATTCAAAGCTTGTAGTAGCAAAATAAAGCAAGAAAAATAATATATTGTGTGTTTTCCTTTCTATTGTTTAACCAGGAGCGGCACACTAAGCTGAAAGGTTGTTTACAGGGGCAACCTGGAAGCACATGGAAGTTAAGTGACTTGCTCAGGGTCATGCAGTATGCGACTAGAGGCTATGGAATTCAAACCCAGATCTCCAGATTTGCAGCTCAGAACCTTAAACCACTGTGCTATACTGCCTCCCTAGTTATGGCAGTCATCTGTTTTATGGTTTGTGATGTTGGTGTAGTAACAGCTGTAAGAGGTCTGAACCTCACTTTCAGGTTCTTGGCAATATTGGGATGCAAATAATCACAGACAAGTTGCATTCAAGTAATAAACAAGTTTATTACTACAGAAAGGATAAATCACAGTTGCCCTAAGCAGTTTCTTACCAATACTGAACCGGGGGCCAGTGCTAAGCATTCCCTACACCTCGAGGGTTTTCTTTGTAGTCTCTTGGGATCTCTCGGGTCTCGAGGTGTAAAGCCTGTGCATAACATTATATACCTATGATAATTACTATGGTTACTGAAAGATAGAAACATTTCTAGTTACAGAGATGAGCCCTATTGGCTAAATTAAAGGTGGCTCCACGGTCCAAGATAACATTATATAATTCTGTAAAGTCATCAGTTTTAGAACAAAGGCGTTCTTATACAAAGTCTTACATAACAAGGTGAAGTGGTGTCCATCACCAAAGATGGCAATGTTGCCTTACACATTATAATTACTTCAAGGACAGGTGTCTTGGCATCTGACAAGTAAGAAATAGACAGAAAATACATGGTATAATGTGTGTCATTAGCAAGCAAAGTGAGTTACAATAATATGTATTCATATCCTGACATCTACTCTTATCGGTAGATGCCCTAAGCCCTATGTATTAGTATAGCCTATGCCTGAACATTAGCTGTCTCTGACGTGTACCCTGAGGGTATCAATTAGGGTGCAGGGACCTCGTGTAATTCCCCCCTTGTTGCCTGTAAGGCAACACAGGTGAGATCAAGAGTGTGGACAGGAGCAGTGGGTCTTTACAATCTGGAGGCTGAGCCTTGTAAAGAAACTCAAGCTGCACGGTGTTGGCGAGAGTACGTCAGTAGACAGCAGAGCATAATAATCAAAGTAAATATCAAAAATGCTTGTATTATAACAAAACCTTTAAAAGTAATCTCTAACCAAGTGTTAGTCAAGGCATTATTCATATCTCCATCATTCATCAGGTCAAGAATGGCTTCATTGGCTTTGGTTATATTATTGCTGATGTGGATGAGGTGTGTGTCCTTTCTATCTAAAAGTGATTTCAGTGTAAGTGTTAGTGGATCTATGTGTACATTAAAGTAGGGTAGGTATTCTTCAAGTGTGAGTAAATAATCTGGATTACCATCAATAATATCTGCTTCCATAAGGGGACGGGGTAATGACAGTATGTCCAATAACAGTTTTCTGATGGGTAACAAAACAGAAGTTAGGGTAATCAATTGCACAAGTAACAGAACCATAAGAATACGTTTTCACATTAGTAACTATGCAATATTCACCGTCAAAGTTGTACTGTGATCGTACAGTAGGCAGTCTCCATTTTGCAACTGGACAGGGCATGTGTAGAGTCGTCTTGGAGATTCATGTTGACAGGCGATGAGCTTCCTCACGATAGGACTGGTAGAGCTGATCTGGTGACTGCGTTGATTCAAAAGCATTGGTGCCATTCTCAGTGATGTCAGCATCCATAGTGAAAGTCCAGTCAATGCTGTCTGGAGGTAACCACAAACAGGGCATATAACATCAAACACATCACATTGGCACAGGTAGATGTATTGCTTTTTACGCACAACAGTCCGTGTGCGGTCCCACCCAGGCATCAGGAAGGAATGGTAGACCAGTAGAGGTGGTAGATCCAGGCGTTCTCGGTAGATGTCATCATCCAAATGCCCTATTGAATGCGCCAGTGCCAGCTTGTCAAACAAAGCTGTAGTAGGATCAAAGCGTGGTAAGGAGACAGTAAAAGAGACAAACATGGTATCTGTTATAGAACATTTCTTAGCAGAAAACAAGGACCAGTATTCGGATGTCTGGTCACAAACCCCAAATTTTGAGCTGTGGAGAGAAATGGACAGAGTCTGTTGCATACATAGGAAATACAAGATGGAGATTTACATTTAGGACAATACCATTTAGATAGACGTCTGTCATGTATAATATCAGGAATCCTACCAGTTTCTAGGTCTCTGAAAAGGTTGTTAATGGTAGTGAGTATATGAACCATATGCAGAACAAAGTATTTCCCTACCAATGTATTGTCTATCAGCTACTCTATTGTTCTGTTGTATGAGTGCATTAATCTTATCTTTGGAATTAGTGAAGGCTTTTGCAATGTCGTGGTATGTTGTATACAGTGTATCTTTTCTTCCTGACTAAGACCATCCACACCATGCAATAAAAGGTGGTAAAACATCATTAACCAAACCAGTGGAGAACTTTGCAGAATGACTTTGATAGCAGCAATGTCTGCTTTGTTCCAAATGGACATAGCAGTACCAAAAGACCTGTGACAGTTCCCGTGGCTTTCGTGACATCAGAACTGTCAACTTCACGTTAGTGCATTTATGAGTAAGAGTACTAGGAGGAGGTTTCCTCCTAAAATTACCTCTGTGTTCAGTAGAATAAACCCCAGTAAAGGGATCTTTGGTACGTATCTGAAATGCAGCTAAACTATCAAGCAACAAAGTACTGTAAAATGCGGATGTATTGGTATTGTGACACATACCGAATTCTTTCATATTCAATAAGTAAGGTTAAATAAAACAAGTATATGCATAAACTGTAAATTGATAATCAAAGAACCTGGGAGGGCAGTGGCTGTGAGACCACTACAGGGACCAGGGGTATGTTTTGGACATTCAAAAGCTGTTTTTCAGTAGGAGGCAGAACAGATAGATACATGGCTGCAGAGGCCATGTGGTGTACAACACAAAATCTGTGGGCAGAATCCTGAGAAAGAGAGTTACAATAGGAAGGGTCAATTAAAGCAGTGATGTTATACAAACCAGAGTGTCTTAATGCAGTTTGTAACAAGGACAGTGAACCATTCGGGGACAGTTTAGCTTTAGGCCAACCCTGGAAAGTTCCTTAGAGAGTTTGGCCACAGGGAGAACTTGTCCTTGTGATGTGGTTTGCCACTCAATTTGAAGGGTGGATTTGTCAGGAGCAATAACGAGGCAGTGAGGTATGCATCGGAACCTTCCTGGACAGTAATCATAGTGTCTGGAATTTTGATGGAAACTCCCTCTGTAGGAGGTGCTGGAGGATCAAGGTGTTGAAGGAGGTCCGATACCGTGCCTTGGGCGAAAGGGATTACTCCTGCAAGGAGTAGAGATAGAAACAAGATAGCCATCTTGTCAATGTATCTGCAAAGGAAGATGAAAGATTAGTATATTAGTACAGTTCCACCCAATGGGGTTAGGAAGAGTAAGTTTAAGCTCCTTTGTACAGTTTCAATTGGTTTGCATGTATCCATTTGTCAGTCAGTTTATTGTTGTGGAGAAGTCTAACTTGATAGACTGCTGGACTGAGCTTGTTGACAATGGGGTAAGGACCTTCCACTTGTTGGAGAAGAGTGGGTGGGATGTGCAAATCAAGTACCATTACCTGATCTCCAACTTGCAATCCACTTCTTGTGCATGTTTGTCAAATTGCATTTGGACTGTTGCTGGGCTTTGCCCATGCAATTTGTAGCATACAAGTGTATGTGTATGAGGTCTTTCTCAGTTTTTCCACATACTGATCTACAGACACGTGATCTGCAGTGGGGTGTGCAGGTCAAAGAGCAAGTGTTCAGGTAATCTCATTTGTCTGCCAGTCATTACCTCAAAGGGTGTAAACTGGGTGGTGGCTGAGGGCGTACCTAATTGCCATAAGGAGTAAAGGCAGTAGGAATCCCAGGTCTTGGGATTGTCCTCAATGAATTTGGAAAGCATTTGCTTAATCCATCTGTTAGCTCTTTCTACTTGACCTGAGGATTGAGGGTGATAAGGTATGTGGAACTTTGCTGAACCCTAGGAGTTCAAGGACTCTTTCATCAACTCACCTGTAAAACTGGTTCCTTTATCGGAGTCTACCTTGAGGCAGGCCCCACCTGGAGAAAATCTGTTCTACCAGGATTTTGGCGGTTGTCTTTGCAGTGCAAGTCTTGGTGGGAAAGCCTCAACCCACTTAGAGAATAGATCGGTCACTACAAGGGCATACTTGTTGTTTCTACTGGTATTGGTCAAAGGGCCAATAAAATCAATTTGGATGGCATGCCAAGGGCCAGTATGTCTCTGTGGTAAAAGTTTGGCATTCTGTTTTGTAGGTATTGGATTGTTTTGTGCACAAACAAGGCAATTATCAATGTATTGTATAACATCCTTGGTAATCCCAGGCCACCAGGCGGTGGTTTTGAGGCGTTGAAGGGTATTTTCAGCCCTGTGTCCACCAGTGGGTGTGTCATGTACCTGGTGCAAAATTCAGATCTCAAATGTCTGGGGACTACCTACAATTTGGTGGTAGTATCCTCTGGCTGGAACCAAATGAGTTTATCATCAGGGGATAAGTGTAATTTACCTTCATGCCTACGGTAAGGTTATGTAGGAAGTCTTTCTTCAGTACCCTTGTCCAAGAATCTGAACACTTCTTTGAGTTCAGTGTCCAAATGCTGAGCTGCTGAGAGGTCCAAGGGAAAAAGATTCAGATTTCTTTTTAAGAGCTGCAACCTGTACAGCTGCGTTAGCCTCTGGATGTTCCATCACCTAGACATCTCCCCTCAGGCCCCTTCCTTAGCAAAGGGTGTCTGCTGTGTCATTGAATGCATGGTAGGGATCATGTAAGGAGTGAGCTTTAATCTTGTGTACATAGAGTTTGTGTGGGTATTTCTGACCTAAGGTGTGTAAGTAAATCACCAGTTCTTTGTATTTCACTGAGCTACCATCAGGAGAGGAAGGAGTTCTTGGCCAGAAGGGAGAAATTCTGTGAGACAACAAACCCAATTAGAGCCAGTAAAAATGATGGTGTCTTGAGTTCCATGTTGATAAACTCTAATGCACAGGCCACTGCTGCCAGCTCTGCATACTGTGATGAAGCTACAGTACAGCGTTAGATATCCTGACAGTGTTCCCATAAGGATACACCACCATGATACCCATCCCTACAATTTGTTCACCTTGATAGTATGATGCTGATCCATCGGTGAAAACGTGGCACAAAGGGTATTCTCTAATATCTCAGGGTGGCAGGGAAGAATGGACCCGGATCTGGGAGATCAGGTGACTGCAAAGCGCAGTCGTGAGGCTCCCCGGAAGAGGAGGCCATGTGCTAGTAGAGATGGAACTTTGGTTTGATGGACCTGAATATCCCTATCCTGGAGGAGGGTGACCAATGTGTCAGCCTAGTGTTAGAGACTGACCCATCCTTCACTCTGTCTGAGAGCAAAAGGTAGTAGGTGTATGATTGGTGTTAAGAATCAGCGGAGAGTACCCAATGATATACAGGAAGTGCTTGACACGCCCAATAAGCAGCCAGAAGATTCCTTTCACAAAGGCCATACTTCTGTTCTACTGGGGTCAAAAGCTGCGATGCATATGCAATAGGTCGCAAGGTGCCATGTACCTTTTGAGCTAACACTGCCGACATGGCAATGTCAGAGGTGGCACACTCTAGATGGAATGGTAATGCTGGATTGGGGTTTACCAGTGCTGGGGCGGAGGCCAAGGCCTGCTTCAGTGATGTCACAGCCTGGGTATGGACCGGGCCCCAATTCCATGGAACGTCCTTTTGAGTAAATCGTACAGTGGAGCTGCTTTCTGTGCAAAATCATGAATAAAATCTCTGGAGTAGTTTACCATACCTAGAAACCTCCCAAGAGTTGCCACACTGGTAGGTAATGGCAAGTCTTGTAACCCTTGAATCTTTTTCCAAGTAGGACTCTGACCTTGATCTGTTATCTTCAAACCCAGAAAGAGTACTTCTTTCTGACATAGTTGTGCTTTGCAGGATTACACTCTCAAGCCTCTCTGAATAAGAGTCAATAGTTCATCCAAGAGATCCAGATGTTGTTCCTGTGTGGCAGTAGCCAACAACAGGTCATCTACATATTGTAAGAGACATCGGGGTTGAGAAACCTTGTAGGGCATCCATCATATGGAGATGGAAGAGGGATGGGCTGTTATGGAACCCCTGTGGCAAGCAAGTCCACGTATATTGTCGCCTTCAAAAGTGAAGGCAAACTTATATTGACTCTTGAGGGCCAATGGTAATGACCAGAAACCATTGGAGATATCCAGACGCTGAACCATTTCTGATCTCTGGTGTTAAAAGTCAAAGCACATCCGTGCAGATGCCACAGTTGGGGAACAACTGGGAGTGACCTGATTCAGCTTCCTGTAGTCAATAGTAAGTCTCCAGGTACCTGTGGGTTTCTTCACAGGCCAAACAGGAGAGCTGGCAGTGGAGACACAGATTCTGATTACTCCTTGTTTAAGGAGTGACTTGATTGTTTCTCAAGAGAGGTAAGGCTTCAGAGGAACTGGGTATTGCCTTTGTCTCTCATGGCGCCGGCCTGGCACCTCAATAACGGTATGCATTCTGCCACAATTGTGTTTGTTGACTGCAAACGCTTCCAAGTGTCATTGCAGGATAGGTAGAAGTTTTGGGAAAAATTCATGATTCTTGAATAAATCTATGACGCCATACTCTTTGTTGTTAATGGATATCGTTGCCACAGCATGTGAGTCAGGAATTAAGACAGTATGGTATTGACCCTGGATCTGTATCAACAGCATGTTTGCTAGATCCACCACACAGCCGTGTGGTGCAAGGAAGTCAATCCTGATGATGCTAGGGTGATGGTGCAACACCATCAGTTGGAAAGCATGTGAGGCCTTCAGATGGCCTAGTTCTACTGGTAAAGGCAGAGAACGGTATGCAGGTAACCTAGCACCATCAACTCCTGACATATTGGTCTTTCGTCCTGCAGACCATGGAGACGATTCAGGTGGTCATCGTTAACACAGATACAGCTGCACCTGTATCTAACAAGACAAGTAATTGGTGGCCCCGACCTCGGCCTCAGTGCAGGGCCTTCCGCTTGTATCCAAGACCAGCTTGTTTACAATGCAGACTGGGGCCTGTAATTGTCAATCCGTATTGTTGGAGGCATGCAGAGGTTGGGCTTGGCTTGCATGAATGACTTCACCGTGTTGCACTGATGCAATGTAAGGTGGGGCTTCTGGTTCAGGCTGGTATGGGTCTGCGCACCCATACTTCCGTGTCTCCATGGCCAGTAGTGTCATGGGTGCCGGGTTGTACTGCTGCAAGTGTTTGTGGGAACAGCATCCACCACAGAACGCACTTGCCCCAGGAGCTCCAGAAATTTCTGGTTTTCTTCAGCTATCTCCTTTATATGAGGGACCCGATCTCTGTAGTGGCTTCCCTTCCTTTGTGCCTTCTGTTTTTAGGCCAATTCGGTTCCCACTCCACTGTTGTTGTTGTTGTTGAGGGTTTTGTTGGGTGCTAGCTGGAGGGCCGATGGAAGTTTGGGCTGTTGTTGCTGGGCCTGCCCTTCCACCGTGTGTGTCGTGGTCCCAGAAGCGGGTTCCACAGCGGCAACCTTTTGGAACCGGAACCCAAATTGCGGATGTACAATTGGTACACTCTCTCGGTTTTCCAAGAATATCGGCAAACCTATCCGATTCAGGTATGTGGTTGGCTCTACTTTCTCTCTCACGGCTGGGATCATGTTTCTAAGGAACAGGGTCTTATATTCAATAAGATCTACATCCGTGCTTCTTGTGCCAGATGTTTCCTGCTCGATAGGCCATCCAGAGTCTCTGGTGGTAAGTCGCTGGACTTTCTTTAGCATTTTGCTTCACGGGGTATGCTAGCATTACTCCAACCACACCAGGGCTGTGAATGGAAATGAGCTCAGCTGCGACTTTGTCAAAGGTAGCGTTCCCATCTTGGCGAACTACTTCAGGGAGTTTTGCCCATAAACCAGGATCGATGGTCGGCGTAGTATTTGGACCTGGTATTCTGCGGCGAGACTAAGCATCTCGCACTTGAGCGCACCTTTCCAAATGGCAGCTGAGGTTGTCGGACGGGTTCATCCGACCGATGCTGTCAGCAATTTGCTGAACAGAGTAGGCCATTTGCAGGATTAGTTGGTGGTCGATCAGGCAAGGGTAGTCGCCTCGTCACCATCCAATGCCGCGCGAGCTGCAGCTTCAGCCGCAGTCCAACAACACCTTCCTGAGTGCCAGCTTCTTGAAAATTTGTCGAATCTGACTTTTAATGGCTTCATACTTCTTTCAGGAAGAGGAACATTTCCCAATGCCCTATCAATCATGGTTTCAATCTCTTGCCTGTCTTCCACACTAATAACGCTACTGGAGGCGCGTTGGGACCACAGGCTTGCCTGCTCCCCCATCATGGGTGCCGCCATGATGGCATTTCCCATGATGAGCATCACAACGCCATCTAGTGTGTGACCTGGGAAGTGGTGGGCGGGACCCGCCATACTGTGGATGGCTGGTGGGGAATCTGGGCCATAGTAGGGCATGACTGGGCGTTGTATCAGAGATGTCAGCCGCCGGATGGCTCCCCTCTGACAACTAATGAAAGGCAGGGCTACGCCCACCATTGCCTTAACATGGCCAGTCAAAACCTCTCGCTGATGGCGCAGTTTATCCATCTTAGCTTTACATTCATCATGACTCACACTTGCAACATCCATATCAACCTGAACCTGTTTCTGTTTCTGCAAAACACGTGCAGCGCGCTCAATTCACGGTTGTCCCTATAAGCTGTTTCTAAATCATTACGTCACCTGATTGATCTCGTCCCTGCAATTCACCCATTTCATCACTCAATTGTGCATTCGCTGCACTCAACAAATCATTCATTTGTACCACCTGACTCTTATCCTGTCTTAAACTTTCACACTCATGCTTCAGAGTACACATTTCTTGTTCACCAGCCTGTGCAGAATGATGCAATAGTGAATCCTTTTCATTATGCAGAGATTGAGTTCTGACTCCAAGTTCTGCTGTATTCGAATACATTCTGTTTCCTGCAAACCCATCTCCTGCTTAAGAGATGCGATCTGCAGGTCAAGGGTTCGAAACCTCACCGGAGGCTTCCAAAGCAGCGTGAGAGCAGCGACCATCAACCCTTTAGCACAACGCTTATTGGTTGATTGTCGGCGCTTCTGCATACTGGGTTGAAATCCCAGTACAGGGTTTTCGGATTGACTTGCATCCCGCGAAGTCAGCCCATCCTCCATGGGAGGTAAGAAAGTTTGAGACATCAAGTCTCAGTTCTACGCGAGTAGATATCTGATACGGTGGCCATTTATGTGGGAGGGAATGAAAATTCAAACTGTGAAAAGACCATGCTATGATCGATCCACAACACTAGTACTTTAAACACAGCCGGGTTACTGTATAGTTGTAGGCTTGCAATTCAAGTCATGTGGAGTGGGTTGAGACGGCATCAACCACACCCAAAAAGTCAGCCAGACCTTGCAAGTAGCTACAAACTGGTAGAAAAGACGGAAAGGTGGTACTGGAATGTACACCTGCAGTCCCCTGGGAAAAGGGAAAATTATAGCAACAAGTGAAAACTTACAACACCCAATATCGCCTGCACGCTGTCAATTGTAAGAGGTCTGAACCTCACTTTCAGGTTCTTGGCAATATGGGGATGCAAATAATCACAGACAGTTGCATTCAAGTAATAAACAAGTTTATTACTACAGAAAGGATAAATCACAGTTGCCCTAAGCAGTTCTTACCATCACGAACGGGAGCCAGTGCTAAGCGTTCCCTACACCTCGAGGTTTCTTTGTAGTCTCTTGGGATCTCTCGGGTCTCTGAGGTGTAAAGCCTGTGCATAACATTATATACCTATGATAATTACTATGGTTACTGAAAGATGAAACATTTCTAGTTACAGAGATGAGCCCTATTGGCTAAATTAAAGGTGGCTCCACGGTCCAAGATAACATTATATAATTCTGTAAAGTCATCAGTTTTAGAACAAAGACGTTCTTATACAAAGTCTTACATAACAAGGTGAAGTGGTGTCCATCACCGAAAGATCCAATGTTGCCTTACACATTATAATTACTTCAAGGACAGGTGTCTTGGCATCTGACAATTAAGAAATAGACAGAAAATACATGGTATAATGTGTGTGCATTAGCAAGCAAAGTGAGTTACAATAATATGTATTCATATCCTGACATCTACTCTTATACGGTAGATGCCCTAAGCCCTACATATTAGTATAGCCTATGCCTGAACATTAGCTGTCTACGGTAAATTCCTGAGGGTATCAATTAGGTGCAGGGACCTCGTGTAACACAGCAATACATTGCATAGCTGTTGTAAATGTCAATAAGTCGGTCATGCAACAGATGTGCTGAGCAGTTACTGAAGCAAGAAATGTATTTAGGATAGTAAAATATTCCTGATAAATGTGTGACATTTGCATCTCAATTTCAAGGAGGTTCTTATGGGTTGTCAATGTACAATATAAAGTAGTTATAGTTTTCAAGTTGTCTGAGTAATTGCTTTGTACTACCACTGTTACTAATTTAAATTATTCTATGAAGGAAATTAAGTTTATGTAACTGTCTGTAAATGTATTAAAAACAGCTACTTGTCCTTATAATGTAATGCATTAAATGCTGTGCTAGGTTAAGAAGTCACATAACAGCAATAGAGATGAAAACAATGGGATGCATAGGAATTTGAAAAAAAGTATTCATTAGCATGAGCAGTGTCATGACTTCACCAATTTTTTTGTAGTTTCACTCTAGATTTTCAAGCATTACCATTATTTTACGCCTCATAAACAGTACAGCTGTCATTTTTACATCCTGTTCAAAATGTGTTTTGCACCTGTGGTGCCAAATGGCATGGTCACTGTGCAAAATCACCTTTTGGCTAATGAACTGATAGTGTCACTGTTCATGTGGCAGGGTCAAAAAGCCCATGCTGAAAACTTGGAGTGAAAATACCAAGAAATGCCCAGGGCATTAGGGTTTCTGACCATAACATCCTGCCCTGTAGGGACTGACAGGCATCAGGGTGTGACTTGGGATTGTCAACAGTAATGCTCATGCCATTCCACCCTCATCCCACCCTGCAGCCAGTGACAGGTATCGAGGTGTGTCTTTGACTCTTCAGCCCCAAAATTCACTCCATTCTCTTATACTGTACTCATTTCAGTATATTTCCTTATGGAATGGGGTGAGTATAAAGTTTGAACACCCCAAAGCACACCTCAACATTTGTCTGTGTCTGCAGGGTAGGGTGAGGTGAAATGGCATGTGCTTATGGGCACGACCCAAAGGCACACCCCAATGCCTGTCCACGTCTGTGGGAGTGGGATGGGGGTGGCATCACTTCAGTACTTCACTGCCATTACTATTCTGCCTGTCTGTCTCTATCTATATGTCTATGTAATTATCTATCTTTCTATCAATTGCATGTATTGCTATTTTTACCTGTTTCTATTTTTTTGTGTGTTATTTCTTTTTGCCCTTATGTGCTCCATGGCAGCCACTCCTTTGGGCTTACCAAGGCTGAACCCCCAACCCAGTCATCCTCCTGAGCATCTGCCTCAAGTGCAGCCAGCCCCCAGAGTGACCAGGCGTAACTCTTCACCCGAATGGGTCCCTGTCCTCTGAGGGGAAAGCACCAGCCAGGGGGCAGACCAGCACAACACTTAGCCCTGGGGTGCTGCTGAGATGGAGAGCTTGGTAGGACATAGATGGCCTCAGAGAACAGGGCAGCCATCATTTGGCTGCTGTGTAGTGGTATTTCCACTTTTCTAGCTGATCCCTCCTGCATGCATCGGCAGTGTTCCTGGTCTCCACCAGAGGCCGCTGCAGCACGACGACAGCCCACTACCCACCCTAAGAGAGGAAAGCAGTCCTACAGATGCTCAATCTTCTCCCACCCCTGCCAGCACCGACGTCCTGAATCCATTCCTGAACCTGGGTCGCTGGCGTGGGCCGAGGTAAAGGCGCCAGCTCCTCAACCCTCTGTGCCACGGGCTGGCATTTTTACCAGTTTCTGAAACAAACCTGCATATCACATTTGCCTGCACTATGAGCACATACTTTGAATTGACATTGTGATGATCATCCAGTCACTGCGTCTGACCAACTGTAGTTTGGACCTGGGCCCCACATGTCTCCTAGTGGGCTGTGTGGATAAAATCAGTCTGGTCCTTGCTGAGATAGTCTGGATGTCTTGGAGAAAGGGATCTTGCCTGACCCTCTGAAGGAGGTTGTGGTTCAGCCCCTTCTTAAAAATCTTCCTTGGACCCAGACTGTCAGGCTAACTACAGGCCTGTCTCTAACCTGCCCTTTTAGGGTAAGGTTATTGAGGAGGTGGTGCGCTGCAGCTGGATGATCATTTGCCCAGCCACAATGTGTATGATTCTCCAGTCCGGATTTAGGAAGAGACATAGAATACGAGACAGCCCTTGTCCGGCTACCTAATGACCTCCTAATAACAAGAGATCAAAGGACTGGTTCCATCTTGGTCCTTCTTGATCTCTCTGTGGCATTTGACACTGTAGACCATGGTGTGCTATTGGAGTGACCTGGCGGTTCATCTGTGGACTGTTTGCTACGGTCCTCAGATGGTTTTGATCTTTCCAACAGGGTTGGTCTCAGGTGGTGGTGTCTGGTATTTTTCCTTGGCATCACTCCCCTATCCTGTGGGGTGCTGCATGGTTCCATTTTGGCTCCCATGTTATTTGCGTGTACATGCTGCCATTGGGAGTGATTATTAGGTGGTATGGCTTGAGTTTTCACTAATATGCAGATGATACTCAGCTATACATGTCCTTTGTACCTGGTCAAGATGCTGCTGTTTCGGTTTTAACAACTGTCTCACTGAGATTCAGGACTGGATGGATGGAAGTTGGCTGTGGTTAAACCCAGAAAAACTGAGGTGCTGGTTGTGGACCCAGGTCATCGGGAGGCAGGTTTGTTGGTGGGATCACCTTCAAGTTTATGGCTTGGGGTGTGCAGCTAACTATCTCAGACCGGTGCAGAACCTGGATGTTATGTTTGAAGACTGTTTGACACTTAAATCGCAGGTGTTGGCAGTTGTCAAAACCTCTTTTACCATCTGAGGAATATGGCGAGGTGAAGCATCTGGTTCCTTTTGATGATCTTCCAACTCTGGTCCATGCCTTTGTTACCTCCCACCTTGACTATTGCAACTTCCTTCACCTTGGTTACTGGGGTTGATATCCATCGCCTGAAGCTCATGTAGAATGTGGCAGCCAGGTTACTGACTAGTTCATCTAGGGCCAGTCATATAACTCCTGTGCTTCATGGGCTGCACTAGCTGCTAGTACAGTGGTGGATCACCTTCAAGATCAGTTTGCTGACCTACAAGACCACATGACCAGGGACCTGGTTGCCCTTCATCTCTATTGTCCCTCCTGCACTCTCTGATCCACTGATGAGGGATTGCTAGAGATTCCCAGAGTTCATTTAAAGACATCTGGGCAAGGTCTTTCAGTTTTATAGCCTCAACCTTGTGGAATTCTCTATCTCATCAGGTGCGAGATTGCTCGACCATCCAAAGTTTTAAAACAGCTTTGAAGACATTTCTTTTAGTCTGGCATATACTGATTTTAATATTGCAGCAATGAGTCTTAACTTGTTTATTTTGGTTTTAATAAATAGTTTTGATTATTGTAATGCATTATGTACAAGTGCCTTGGTTTTGGAAAGGTGATTTTTATAAATAAAGTTGATTTGATTTGATTTGAAAATGTGCATATTTGTACTCCACTTCTGCATAGACCTCATACTTTCCTAATATTCCCATTATCACAAGCATAACTACCTTGCCCTTATCAAAAGTTCCCCCTCTGAAAGTTACTATCATATTTTCTCTGCTAACAGTCCATCATTACACCTGACTTACTGACATCAGCACATTGCTTAAATATAACTTACATCACCTGATGGACAAAAACATGTTTCTCTAAAACAAACAAACACAAAAAAAAACCTGTGTAAATAATCCCAAGGCTGAACATATACCAAGCCGTTACTTTTCTCATGCACTGCCACCTTTTTGTACCATCATGGGGATTTGCATTTGTTTCCCATGATGCTTTGCATTATTGGGATATGTGCAATTGTGTTTTCTTTAAAATGTGGCTGTCTGGCCAGTATCATCCGGGATAACATCATACATCAGTGGCATTTGCTCTGTGGTTCTTTTGTAAACCTATATTGCTTCCTATTCCTTCCATTAAAATGTACACCTCCATATATTTTCCTAATAATGTGTATGCCTTCCTTAGGACAGAAGCTCAAACAAATCTTAGTACTTACAAATCATTGTGTTGTTTCTCCTACCTCCTTAATAATTCCACAAAACTTCACTAACTTCATTATGCAGCCGTGGTTGATCTGACCAAAGTTGTTTTTAGTGAAATGTCTAGGCTGGCCATCATAAATTTAACAGCTGGATGGAATCCAAACAGCTGAGAGATTTTAAATTATAACAATTCAGCCATGTTTTACATGACATCAGTTGTGTGAAGACATTATTGGCAAAACAATGGCTAAGAACAGATTCTATGCCATTGCCCAGCAACACCTCTTTGAAATGTTCTCCAAAAACACAGTTTCAGATTATACTGTCTGACAAAACCTATCCATTTAGTGGGTTGTGGGAAGTTGACTTGTCAGAAGTACAGGATCCAAGGACATGAGACAATATTACACCACATGACACCACATGACAAGTTCAAGAAGTGAAATAGGCCATTATTTTATCATTATCAATTCTCAGAGGTTATTATCTAAATGTTGACAATGTCACAGTGGCCATCAATGAGACACTGGAAATACTCCGCTAGAAATTTGGTTAGAATATGATAGTTGGGAACAGAAAATAAAATTCCACAACATTAGTGGCAGATCATTCATAGCTCGCCATAGTCTGGCTCATATTTACGTAGGTACCACATGGTATCCCTAAGTGCAATCAATGCAGCTAAAATCTGGTTAGAAGATGACAGTCAGGAATGGAAGATAAAATTACACATTAGTGGCAGATCATTCATAGCTTGCCATAGTCTGGCTTGTATTTTGGGGGTACCGCATGGTATCCCACAAGTACAATCAACATAGTACCACATTATGGACATTAATAACATTTTTATGCACTGCACATACTGACATTGTGAACACCAAAGAGTTGGAGATAGCTGTGTCCCCTACTCCATTGTGTGGAAATATCTGGTAAGAATTACATCATAACCATCTGCTGAGATAAACCAGATGTTATACCAATCAGCAAACAACAGTGTGACACTACAACTATTGTGATAAAGAATGATCAAGACAAAATTTGTTATTCTTGTTTGGCAGTGATTATGAAGCTTCATTTCCAGCCTGTTAAAGGAACCTCTGAATGCCTACAATGTCACAGAAGTTTGCAGCGTGACCCCAGCCTTAACGTAGCCTATTACAAAGTGCAGACAGGTCGCAGCTTATCTGTTTTTCATGGTGCCCCTATTATGTATGGTTCTGGTACAGGCAGCAAATTTAGAGGTTTATTTACAGAAGCTGTGCTGATATGATAAAAGGTTTCCAGATAGTGAAACAACACCTTAAATCAACTGCTAAAATTATTGTTAAAATGTAGTAGGGAATGTTGTGAGTTTCTTTACAACACTGATATAGGGCAGCCGCAAGATGGACAGTAATGGTTGCTACAAGATCCAGTAAGAAAAGGAGGATGGCTCTTAGGACCCAAGGAAAGCATTATTAAAAGGTTACATGTTCAAAAGAAAAGAACAGTTCTGAAACATAAGTGAAAGGAGAGAAAACTTTAAAACCAACAGGCAAAGGGAATTATTTAAGCCATGTCTGATACACTGCATGTCACAAGGATGTGGCAAGTCAGAATTAGATCTCTTCACGTTACTGCCAACCCAAACCAGTATAGAGACAAACCTTATGCTGAAATCCCAACCTTGTCAGCTATGAGTGATAATGCACCCCTGGAGTTTTATGTGGTAGGTAATGGTGAAGACAACATCAATCTAAACAACACCTTATTGCACCTTTTGTGCAAGACCACTAAGGCTGATGGTAGTGTCATTGATGATATGGCAAGAATAAGTTTAATTTAGTAAGCGCCACATCAATTCATCACAGCAAATACCACGTGGTCAGAACGGCATGGTTAACACTGCACAAGTCAACACCGTGCCCAGTGAATATGGGCATGAATCAGTGGTGAGGTGTAGATTTACTATTACAACACCATGCCACCATGGACCACTACTCCAGTAAAATGTTTTAATTTACTTGTTTTGTTTTGAGCAGTATTCCCTGACGTGGTGCTGACTTGTGTAGTGTTGCCTGTGCTGTTTCTGACCATGCGGTATTGTCTGCCACAGACTTGATGTGCTACCAGTTTACTACCATTTACCCATCTTTAGCCAGGTGGATATAGTTGTGGGCAACCATCTAATTAGCCAAAGTAATAACTACTACCCCTACAGAGTAATGGAGTCACTGCTTAATTACAGTGATGACCCTCTGTCTACAGTTTTCATCTGGATTATTTTATAAGGACACATTGGGACAGCATGAAAACACAGTTCTTAATGGACCCTCAGAGGGTTTTAAAAACCATGCATCTTTTACAACAGGCAGCTGCACTGAAGAACTGGTTGGACCAATTCATGTGGACCTTTTCTTCCAGGAAAAATTGCTCTTGAATGGAGTGAATATTAAAATTAAACTTGTGTGTAACAAGAATGAATTTTGTTTAATAAGTGTGATGCAGCTGCAGATTATAAAGTACAAATAAAATCTGCATCTATTTATGTAAAAAGGTAAAATGTCACTGGCTGTATGTATTGGTCATGCTCAGGCTTTATAGGCTGCTTAATGCAAACTACCCTATTGACCGTGTTAGCATGAAAGTGTTCAGTGTAGCAGGAAGGAGCTATGTATATAATCAAGATACTGTAATCTGTTTCTGGGACAGATACCAAAATTATTGGTGATAGGCTTTGTAGATAATGTTGCTTTCATTGGTGTGTACAGTAAAATGGGCAATATGATAGAAAGGGCACTATAGAAGGGGTGATATGATAGAAACATTCAAATTCCTAAAAGGCATAAACAAAGTGCTAGACACTGAGGAGCTGTTCCATAGAGTCACTAACACAACTACTAGGGGACATGAATGGAAGCTGGGTGGGAGGGTTCAGGAGGGATCTCCAGAATACTGCTCCACTGAAAGAGTAGTGGAGCCATGGAATAGTCTGCTGGCAGGGGTGGCGGGCAAGGACTGTGACAAGTTTCCAAGCATAGGTGGGACAGAGCTAGAGCACAACTTCATGACATTGCAACAAGTGAATAGTAATTTAGGAGGGTAGCCCCTGGGACAATGCTAGGTCCTGGGCATCTCATGGGCAGACTAGATGGACCCTGGGTCTCCTTCTGCCATCGCTTTCTGTTTCTAAAACCCTTTCAGTTTTAAACATTTTAACATTGACTTTATAGTCTTCTATGTGGATAGTGAGCAAGTTCCTGCTAAACCACTTCTTCCTAATTTTCAGAGTGGTAATGCTCTCAGAGAATATATCATTCTGGATCATGCTAGTGGAAAACATATGAAGGATAGCTCACTGTTGATAGACCATGTAGGTTTTGTCTGGGATACACATTGTTTGCTTTTGACCTAACCCTAACCAAGACTGTAGTGACCATTATCTGTTAATCTGTTCAGTCAGTCTAAGGCGGAAATACAATTTGCTGACCCGCCACCAACCACAGTGAATATGGTGGTGTATGTGGTCTTTGATAATGTAGTGAATTAATCAAAGATGTTGTGTTTGACTTCAATTAAATATGAACACTCAACAACTGGACACCTTTCTCAGGCAGACCCTTTACCAGAGAACGCTTGCTGTTTATTTTGCAAGTGATCGACTACCTACCTAGAGACTTACAAACATGTGTGCCAGCTTCTTAGGTGTGAATACACATCCTTGGTCCATGTCTGGTGAACACTGGTTAGCTATTTCTCTACCTGACCATACCACTAGGAATTTTTATGTTTGCTTGCGCATGTGCAAGAACATAGTGCCATCATTTGAGTTTTCAGAGGTGTGTCACCCCTCTTCCAATTCAGTCAGTGTGTTGGCGCGGCCCTGTCCACAATGCATGCTGGAGCTGTCTATGACAAGCTCCAAATGCAGTGGCATACAGTTGAAAGGGGGCTAAGCTTCAGTGAGCAGCGATAAGATATCGCAGCTCATGCACAGCTCCCTCACACACACACACACAGAAACTTATGCACGCATGCGTGCTGCCCTCCCCCACACACGTATAGCCGACGGGGTGCCCAATCCCCTGTCAGCTTCTGCTGTGCCCCTCCCAAAGCCTTTCACATGCCATGCTGGGTGCCCACCCCAGCGAGGCAACTCATAGAATAGCGATGGGGGTGCCCACACCCGTCGGCTCCACTGTCCTCACACCCCGAGTACTGGGTGCCATGCTGGGAGCCCACTCCAGCATGGCAACTGATCATGCCGTAGGGGTGCCCAATCCCCGTCAGCTCACGGCCCTCCCAGCTGTCCTTGTGCACGCAGGAGCCCACCAACATGGCAAATATTCACTCATCTTTTTTTTTAAATCCTGTAAAGAAAAACGGTCCCACGCAGTCTTCCTGCCCACCTCCCCACAACCCGCACCCATCCACTGCGCACCCAGCTCCCCACCCCCACACCACATAACCTCCAGAGCTCAGCACCATAATCTCGGTGGACCGGGAACATGTCTGCACTCTTCAAAGCCGACCGAGAACTGAGAAATTCTGGTAAGCTGTATAATGGGCTAGATAGGGTTTTTCAACTTTGTTGCATATCTCAGGCATTTTTGGAATTTTGCACCAAATTTTCAACATGGGGTTTTGGGACCCTTCTCGCGAATGATGTCACTGTCATGGTGTTATTGGGGCCTGAAGGGTGATTTCGCAGTCACTACATGAAATCGCTTTTGGGCCTGAATAACGCCAACAATGTTCATCATTCATGGAAGAGTCTAACCTATGATGGTGATCTGCGTGAAAATGAATGATTTTATCGAGCGTGCATTGTGCGGTTCTCGCGGGCTCGTAAGTTCACAAATTTTCAATATTTTCACTCCAGATTTTCCAACATTGCCATTTTACCACCTTCTTATGAGTTGTACAGCTGTCATTTTCACCTCTCACCCAAAATGTGTTTCCGCCCATATAGTGCACAATGGCGCGAGTCGGTCTAAGGAAATCAATGTATGGGACACATTAAGAAAATCACAGTGACACTGTTCATGAGCAGAGGTCTTAAAATGGCTATGTTGAAAAATTGGTAATTAATTCCTAAAATGACTATTTACGAGCGTCGTTGTGCAGTTCCTATGCATGCGCACAAGTAAGTTCTTAATTTAATATTTTCCTCCAGATTTTCAACATTGCATTTTATTACACTTCCTTATGAACAGTACAGCTGACATTTTTCATATGTCACCAAAATGTGTTTTTGCACATGTGGCGCACAATGGTGCTGTTGGTGTCGCGAAAGCAATGTTTAGGACAGATTAAGAAAATCACAGTTACACTGTTCATGAGCAGAGGTCTTAAAATGGCTATGTTGAAAATTTGGTGACAAAAGTCCATAAAATGACTGTGTTACAAGTGAGCATTGCGCAGTTTCCACGCACCCTCGTAAGATCATGACTTTGTAATATTTTCAGTCCAGATTTTCACCAGTGTCATTTTTCCACACTTCCTTATGAACAGTACAGCTGTCATTTTCACAACATGGCTGAATTGTGTTTTCACACTTTCAGTGCGAGAGATGCGTGGTCGCTGTGGGAAATCATTGTTCGGCACAGATAAAGAAAATCACAGTGACACTGTTCATGATCGGAGGCACCAAAATGCCTGAGTTGACAATCTGCTGTAAAAATCCCCAACCTAATTATATTACGGGTGTGCATTGCACAGTTTCTATGTATGCTCGTGACTTCACTATTTTTAAATATTTTTACTGCAGATTTGCAACACTGCCATTTTTACACCTCTCCATGAACAGTACAGCTGTCATTTTTACATCCTGTTCGAATGTTTTTGCACCTGTGGTGCTAAATGCCGTAGTCGCTCTGTGCAGAAGTAGCTTTCGGCTAACAAACTGATATTCCCCTGTTCATGAGGTGGGGTCACAAAAAACATGTTGAAAATTTAGAGTGAAAATACCAACGAATGCCTGAGGTATTAGGTTTCCAGCCATAACTACCAACCCTGTAGAGAATGACAGGCATCAGGGGTGTGACTTGGGATTCTTGCCTGTAATGCTCATACCATTCCACACCCTGCAGCCAGTGAGAGGCATCGAGGTATGCCTTGGACTCTTTGGCCCCAAAGTTCACCCCATTCTCCTATATCGCACCCATCTCACTGTATTTTCTAATGAAATGGGGTGCACATAGGGCCAAAGACCCCAAGGAACACCGTGACACTTGTCAGTGTCTGCAGGGTGGGGTGTGAGAACTGTCGGCCGTTATGCCTGACGACCCAAAGGCACACCCCAATGCCTGTCACTCTCTGCAGGGTGGTGGTGGGTTGGCTTCAGTTCAATACTTCACTGCCATTCCTATTACGCGGCTCTGTAACTTCTACACTACCACTGCCAATGCCAGCAAGCAAACATTCGGCATTGACAAATGCTTGTTTTTTCTCTCATGGCTTTCCTCCAGACTTCACATTTCCCAATCAATTGCTAAGCATTTTCAGGAAAAATGTGAGCGAAACATTGTTTTATTTACATAGGTTCGAGATAAAATATCTAGGACCGGCAGCCATCATTGTATACTTTTCCTATATCATAGATGCAAACGCGGCAACCTTTAATGATGTGGTTAGGATGCATTCTGATAATTTAACAATGAATGATCAAAAGTTTATACATTTAGGTTGAAGTCTTCTTCTTCTTCTTTTAACCCACAGTCAGTAATTTAACGTTATGATTATAATCAGCTATATTGCTGCTGGTAGATATAGAAACAAGGCATGCTGTATTCTGCAACCAGCAATGTAGTTTACCTTTATAGCGTATAATTATTAAAGGTACTTTGTAAGGGGACAATAAAACACAGCCATTTGTGAATGACATCAGAATGTCTGTTTATTATTTATAGTATGACTGCAAAATCAAAGCCTGCATACGTATGCATTATTGAAATGTACAAAACACAAAATTAGCAAAAATGTGTAGAACATAGCCAAGGTGTGACACTATCAACCATGCTGTTTTTTAAGGGGGTCTTATTCTTGCCACACAGACACTTGTAGGTTTCAGATATTGGTGCTGCAGAAGTATCTGTTAGAACCTGTGACAACTTGTTCTTAGAATTCTGAATCAAATACATATTTTGTAAATCAGGCACCACAGATTCAGGAGCATTAATTTCTGCTAAAGTACTAATAAATTTGTCCCACCCATTGATTTTTAGAATCAGATGTGTATCTTTGTGAAGTAATAGCCTTGACTGGTCACTACGTGAGACCCTTTAATAGTGTACAATGCTGCTCACTAACAGCCTCCACCTTTAAATCTGAGGTGAAACAGTACCTCGGTGCTGCAGGTGCCTGCAATTGCAGGTAGACAGCTTACTACCGGTACCTGCCCTTTCCCATATCCCTGCACTGTCGGCTTGCTTCCTGATACAGCCCTTTCACTACAGCCTGTCTTTTATTTCTGCTTCTTCATCGTTGCTACCAAGACAACGCCTATACACCTTGGCTGCTGCTCCTCTTTTGTCTCTTTGTTTACTAAACACCCTTATCACTCATGTCTTGTTTCTAACCTGTAATTTTCCTTTGAATCAGTCTACCACTGCATCTATTCATAATTGTTTTATCGAATCCCTATGTATTTTGTTTTTGATGCTTATTGTTAAGCAGATCACTGTGGTGAAATTGAGCTGTTCTTGTTCTGCCTTTGTGCTTGTGAACCACTAATAATTGTTATTTTTTTATGTTTTGTCAATGCATTGTACCTGACATGGAACCTTTGGAAAAGAGCATTTTCTGCTCAAAGGTTATCTCTGAATATTTGAAATAAATAAAATATAAATTCACCACAATCATTCCAGTGTGTAACACCAGCAGACTTTTCAGTTTGTTTAACAGTATGCATGTGTGTTTTCTGGCATATACACATACACATGTATTATGTCATTGTAAATGTCATTAGTGCCAGGTAGCAGTGGTGTGTTATCTTTCTTTCTTTCTTAATTTTATTTATTTGTTCTAGGATTACAAATACCTTTGAGCGAGGCTCTTTTACAAAGTTCCACGTCATTGGTACAATTGAGACAATAGTAAGCAAAGATACCAGTTTATAAAATTAAAAAACATAGTCTTGTAGATGAAAAGAACAATAAGGTGAAACTTTGGGAGGGGGAAAGGAGGAGGGTGAAATCAGGAGTCTAAGTGGATGGGAGAGAAGGGAGGTAGGTGGGAGACAGAGAGGAGAGGTGGAAGGTGGATGAATAAGAGGTAGTGCAGCCAGGTGGCATTTGTCATGGGCCAGCAGGGAGGTGAAGATGGGGTGGTGCTGGCAAAGTACAGGAGTAGATGTGGATCCAAGGGCATCTTCAGCTATGGAACCAAAAGACATGTTTAGCCACAACAGTCACAGAGGTTGGAGGCAGTGAGTGTTAGGCAGAGATGAGTCTTAAAAGTGCTGAGCAATAGTGAGGATGAGATATCGCTGGGAAGACCATTGTACCAACTAGTGGCCCGGTAAGCAAAGGATCTTTGGCCTTGTGTTGTGCGGCAATCTTGAGTTGAGAAGCTGAGGTTTTGATCCCCTGGTATGTCGGGTGTGAATTTTCGGTTGTATGAGGGCACAGACTCCTGGGGCAAGTCCCAGCAAGATTTCTTCGTAGTAATACAAGTTTGGTGTTTTATTTGATTGGCAAGATTCAACCATCCAGTTTGAGAATAGAGGTCACAGGTGTGAGTTAGGCGTTGGGGAGCCAGTGACAAGTTGATAGGCCTTGTTGAGGGCGGTGGATACATGCTTGAGTCTCGGTGGTTGTAGCAGAGCTGTAAATGATAATGCCATAATCAATGATGGATATGATGGAGCTCTGGACAGTGACAACGAGGGCTGGGTGTCAGGTGTTTCCTATGACAGAATAGCAGGCCTAGCAGGAGTTAGTGGCTTTGGTGACATAGTCGATGTGGGCAGTGTAGGAGAGGTGAGGGTCAAGGGTCATCCTGAGGTATTTAAAGTTTTTGACCTGTTCCAGTGTGGCACCTTGTCTGGTGGTAACAGAGAGTTGAAAGTGCTTATGTTTATTACAGGAGCTGCTGAAGATCATGGCCTTTGTTTTTTGATTAAGGATCAGTTTGTGCTTTGTAACCAATTCTCAACCGAGGAGAAGCTGAGTTGGAGATTTTCTTGCAATTTCTTCGGGTCCAGGTGTGTGGCAAGGATTACTGCATCATCGGCATACAGGGTGATATGTTCAGTGCAGGAGTCCGTAGGCTGTTAAGGAACAGGCTGATGAGTACGGGGCCAGTATTGAACCCTGGGACTCCAGAGAGGACAGGTTTGGAATCAGAGTGCACATCTCCAATTTTTACGCTGGGAGTGGTTTTCAAGATAGCTTTTGAACCAAGAGGTTGAATCATTGGAGAGACCAGCATTTTTTAGTTGGCTCAGCAGGAGGGAGTGGTGGACAGTATCGACGGCTTTGGTCAGGTCGATGAAAATAGCACCAGTTAGTTGTCCATTGTCAAAGGAGCTGTGAATGGAGCCGGTGAATTTGAATACTAGAGGATGTACTATGACCTTTTCTAAAGCCATGTTGCTGTTTACAGAGAATATTATAATTGTCAGATGCTCGGTAAGTTGGTCCATACTATCGTCCCAGTGCCTTTGATAGGGAGGAAAGATGGAGATAAGGCTGGAAGTTTGCATGGTCAGTCTTATCACCACTTGTGTGAAGGGTAACTGTGGCCATTTTCCATTTGTCCGGAATTGGCTAGAGGAAAGAGAGGATTAAAGATCTTGGTGAGGGGCCCAAGTACCTCATCAGCGTTACAGCCAGTAGCTTGAGGTCAAGTGTGTCATTGTTTGTTCTAGATTTGCTGATGGCTTTGACAACGTAGTTTCGGACTTGATATTTCTTTAGTGATTTAAAGTAGAAAGGTGGGTGACAGGGTGGGTGGAGAGTTGGGGATGGGAGTTGATACATCTTAGAAGAGTCGGAGGAAGAACACTGCTAAGGTCAGTGAAAGCGATGTTAAAGTGTTCGCAATAGTTTTAGAGTCGAGTGTAGTGTGCCCATTTATGTTGAGTATGCTCGGTGAAGATTTTGACTGCTTCCCAGTGACATCTTTAATGTTTTTCAGAAATCCTCCCATTTCCCAGAGTCAGTGAGGACATTTTGTAGTAGTCAGATTTCTGTTGCCGAATGGATTTGGTGCAGTCGTTCGTGCCGCTTATAATTCTAGATGTCGAGTTGCTTACCGGTTTCTAGCCAGTTCCCAGAGGTGGTTCCTGGATTTAAGTTTTTGGAGGTCTCCTGACAGCCAAGGGTTACTGAGCGATTTAACTTGATGCTTTTTGAGGGGGGAATTTATTACAGGCTTCATTGAAAATGTGAATAAATTGTTCCAGTGCAGTATTAGTATCTGTTGCCTTGAAGATGGGGACCAGTCCTGCAGACTGAGGTGCAGTTTGAGGTGGGGTAGCTGACCACAGGGTAGGACTCTGCTGGTGATGATTTTGGAGGGGTTTATAGAATTTGTTTGACCAGGTACAGCTGATGGGAGAGGCGGTCATTGAGTGAGTCAGGAGGACTGAGGTTTTCGTGACCAGAGGGGTTGTATTAGCTCATGCGGTGTCAAAGATACTGACAAGTTTGCTCTATCTTTTTCTCCCTGGTGTACAGCTGTGATGTAGGGCTATAACACACTCCCTATACTTTAGCCATGTCATGTTCACAGAAGTCAGTCCTTTGAAGAAGATCCTGCATTTCAGCATCCAGCTGTCATTCTACACTCTTTCTCTGTGGGTCTTCAGGGATGGATGGATGGCCTCTTAGCAAATCCAACTGTTGTTGAGGTACCAAATATATTTTTGTACATAATCCATGTCTTTTCACCTACTTGATTGAAGACTGGTTGAAGGTTATTACCACACTGAACAAGGTGCTTATAAACCCCAGACTATGTTCAAAGATGCTTTTACATTTAACAGTTCTTTATTACATAATTTTTTGACAGTGTTACCTCATCTTCAGTATCTTAATCTGGTGAGCTGTGAGATGTATAGTCACTTTAGCACCGAGTTCCACCTCAGCAATTGCAGCTATTAAATCATCAGAGGCTGAACAGAGAATAACTTTTACTTGCTGTGGTGACCCTTCACAGCAGCTTAAGCGGTGCAAGGTTTCTTTTCAGAAGTACAGACATGTCACAGTACTATCATCAGTCAACTACAATGAACAATAGAGGCATCTCTTATTTTCATGGGACTCTTTTTATTTTTACAGTGTATGCAACAGGTGAATCAGGTGGAAACAAGCTGGACCTTAAGTGATAAGATTCAGGTTTGCAGCTTTTAAATCCACCAAAAGATAACCAGGTCTTGTGGGTTTCATCTTCAAAGGCTTCTAGAAAAATGTGGTCTTTCCAAGATATGTCTGGTTGGCCAGTGTACTAACCTGCAGCTTATCTACCATGCAATTTGCATTTAAGTTTATGGTCCCGTTTTTTCACCCTGGACAAACACATCTTGCATAACATACATTACACTAAGGTTTCGTTGCTGACATAATGAGTGAGACCTTTTCAGTTTCACAGTTTTCAGATGCTGTTTCCATTAAGCCATCTGTAATTAAAAGATTTTTTGGGGGTGTAATAGTTCATCATCTTATAGAGTGCTAGGACTACTCTCTATAAATTTCAGCTGAGAAATTTAACAATAATTCTGCACATAAAAGTTGCCAACAGCTATAACACCAGATAAAGCAGAGTCAGTGGCTCAGCAGGTTGCACACTCACCTCTGAGGCTGGAAGATCAGAAGGCTGTGGGTTCTATCCCATACCAGGCACTTGGGTTAAATCTCAATACTGAACTGCAGTGCAGCATGACAGGGTGCTGTACTCCTGAAGTGCCATCTTGGATGAGACGTTAAACCGAGGTCCCATCTCCTGTTCTGGTGGTAGGTCAGGTGGATGTGAAAGAGCCCATGGCACTTCTTGAATTTCTATTGAAAATTGCACTTCATGACCATAATAAAACAAAATATAAACATCAGAGAAACAGATGCCAGCATAAACAAGCCCAAGAAATTCAACTAAAAAGACATAATAACATATTGTTAATAAGTAAGAAAAAAAATTATTCTTTTAACAGTATACTTTCATCAATGGACATTCATATAGTGCAGCTATGTCCTATTACAGAGAAATACTATCTAATTATACAACATTAAAAATTCATTATAGTCATTTATCACAATGTATCCATAAATATCTAACTTTCTCCCAAGAGAAGTAGAGCTCTCTCTCTGCTTTTGAGGATTATTGAGTATAACCAAAGGGTATCAATTTTGCTGCATAACAAATATACATCTTGGTTGCCAAAGAAATATTTAAGGACTGTGAGGATAATATATAAATATATATATATATATATATACATATATATATACACTGTATATATTTCTTTTGTTGTATTTCCCCACTGACCTGCTACAAGTCATGTACATCAACTCTGCATTGGTAAGAGACCCAAATAATGGTTCTTCCCATTTGATAGCTATTAGAGACCAGAATAATGCAGCAAAGGGACATTCAAGGAACATATGTTCTCGTGTCTCTAATATCTGAGGACAAGAATACCAGGACAGTATCGCTCTGTTATCTGTTTATGTCTATTATTGCCACGAACACTAAGACTACCAAAGTTCCCAAGCCAGATCATGTCCCACATATAGGGGGCAGCCGTGAACTAGACAAATATGTAATAACTTCATGTATCTATAAACCTGACAGTTAGGAAAGGTAATGCTTTCAGTTTGTTCTGACACCAGGATGGCTGTGTATATGCAAACATATGAACCTGCCAGCAGGAACAGCCCTCATGGTCTATCAAATTCTGCTTGAATGTGCAGCTAGCACTCCTAGATTGCAGCTGCCCCAATCCCCTCCCCATCTTCAGGATGTTCGTAGCACTATTCCCCAGTTCTCAGCACTATTCACCCAGACTTCACTCGCTCCCTTTCCCATGCCTCTTTAAAACTTCCCACCATCTTACATGATATCACCCCTCTGGTAGGGTGTTCCACTTGACACCACAGTCTCCATGAATTAATGTCTCTTCATCTCTCCTAAATCTTCCACCCTCTAATATTAGCCGTGCCCCTTGTGTCCCTACCATTCCTCGCTTGAACAACCCATCAGCACCAGCTTTGTTTATCCCTTCAAATACTTGAATGTTTCAATCATATCCCCATCCCTCCTCTATTCCAGGGTGTATGTACATACCATATTCAGCTCATATAGCCTGTCCTCGAGGCTTTGCCTCCATCCCCCATCAACATTTTTTGTGCCCACTGCACCCCTCCAGCAGTTTAATGTCCTTCTGCAGATATAGATGCCAGTACTGCACAAGTGACCAATGACCTGTAGAGGGCAGGATCACTTCCTATGCCTGGATGAGAATCCTTACAATAAACCCCAGCATCTTGTTAGCTTTAGCTGTGGATTTCCTGCATTAAGCAGAGTTGTTCATGCTCCCTGTTATCAACACCCTGAGGTCCTTCTCTCCTCAGTGTCTCCAGCTCACCAACCCAACCAACAGTCCCTATTCTGGGTTGTTTTTTACCCTAAATTGAGGGTCCCAGTAGTAGAGTTCTAGTTCTTTGGTCCCAGTAGAGACTAAAGTAGAAGTGCATAACCTGCATTTCTTTGCATTGAAGCCCAGCTGCCACCTCTCCAACCACTCCTCCAGTTTGGTTAGGTCCCTTGTAGTTGTTTCCACCTGTCCACTTCATCAATTACCACCCCATTTTAGTATAATTTGTGAACAGACTAATTCTGTTCCCAACTCCATGTGAGATATCTGAAATGAATAGCCCAAACAGCACTGGACCCAGCACAGAGCCCTGAGGTACTCCATTCATCACTGGTGTGGGTGCTGAGAATTCCCCACCACCACCATCCATTGCTGCCTCCCCAGCCAGTTCCCTATCCAGTTGCCAGTTTCTCCCACCTCTACAGAAGTCAATTCCCCCAGCCACCTGTGAGGCACTGAACTGAAGACCTTGCTGAAGTCCAAGTGTAGCACATCTACAGCATAACCCTTATCCAGCTCTCTTGTAGCCCAGTCATAATATTCTACTAGATTGGCCTGATAAGACCTGCCTGAGACAAACCCATGCTGCGCCCATCCTGGAGTTCATTCCCTCCAGAAATGCCACCGGTCTCTCTTTCAGTATCGCCTTCATAAGTTTACCCACTTGGATGTGAGATTGACAGATTGGTAGTTTCTTGGTCCATCCTGTGGGCCATTCCTCTGAATGGGCACCACATGGGCCACCCTCTGAGTCCTGGGGCACATAACTAGTGTCCAGAGGGTGCTGAACAGATCTGCCAGTGCCTGGCCAACACCTCCGCCATCTCCCTCAGCACCCTGGGATGAATACCATCAGGACATGGTGCCTTGTCCCCCTTAGTGCTCTCAGACCCTCTAACACTCTATTCTCCTCAATCTGTCTGTCATCATCCTCTCCCCTGACCCCCCAACTTCCTGTCCATGGGTGGTGGACCACCCTTCTCCCTCTGCGTGAACATGGAGCAAGTATTCATTCAGTGCTTCTGCTTGTTCCTCCCTTTTCCACCCACCCACCCCTCTTTATCCTAACTATGTTATCTCTGCATTTCTTTTTCCCTCACATATCTAAAAAGTATTTTTCCTCTCCTTAATGCCTGAGCTAACCTTAGCTCTCTGGAGGCTTTGGCTGCCCTCACCTGCTTGGCAACTTCCTGACCAACTCTCATATGCCTCCCTGTTCTCTCCCTTCCCTGTCCTCCTGAATCTCTGAACACAGCTCTCTTTGCCTCACCCCTCCATCACTCTGCTGTTTCAGCCAGCTTGGCTTCTTGGCTCTGTTCTTCTTGCTTTGGGTCCTGGTGCAAGCCTCCATAGCCTTTGCTATCCCAATTTTAATAATATCCCACTTTTACAGTGCATCTATTTCTGGCCTAATTCATGTTAATCACCCATGCAGTATTTCTTGCATCTTCCAAGTCCACCCTCCTGAAGTCCACCACCCTTGTTACTGAGCCCCAATCTCCTTACTCAAACTGAGTGACAACCACATCGATTGGTGGTGCGCTCCAGCTAGTAGATCCTTCACCTTTATTTCCCTCATGGCCTCCCCATTCAACAATACCAGGTCCAGCGTGTTCCTAACCGGTTGGCCCGTGACCAGCTGTGTCAGGAGACCATCCTGGAATGTGTCCAGAGTACCTGCTCCCTGGCACTGGAGGTGGCAGGGTGCTCAATCTACACCCGGCAGATTGAAAATCCTCACAATCACCACACTTCCCTTTCTACATACCCTCCTAATCTGCTCCACTAACTCCTTGTCCAGGTCCATACACCATCCCCAGCCTCAGCTTTTTTACCCTTGGTGTCTAGGAGCTGCATCCACAGCACCTCAGCCTTCCCTTCTTCCCCTGCGTCTCTCAGTCCATCAGTCCCATCCCTCACATAGAGTGCCACTGCTCCCCTCAGTCCTTCCTGTTAATTCTATACCCTGGGATTGCCAGATCCCAATCCTGGTGATGGGTGGCCCAAGTCTCAGTTACAGCTGTGATGTCCACCCTCCCCTCAGCCAAGAGTGCCTGAAGTTCAGTAATTTTATTACCCATGCTCCTCGCATTTAGGCATACTGCCTCCACATGTCCCTATCCATTCCCCCATGGCCCCTTGGACTGCCCCTCCCTTCTGTGACCCCTCCCTTGCATTCACTGTTTTCTTGGAGGAACAGCTCATTCAGCTCTCCATTTGGCAACCCTGCATGCTGGTTGTGCACTTACTCCCTCCCATCTAGTTTAAATAAGAATATGGCTTTCCTCTCTAATGTCTGGGCTACTGTGATCCTCCATTTAATGATATTCTTAACCACTTCCAACCCATACATAGGTAATATTGGAACAGTATTCAGAAGCCTTGGTTTACTTTGTGTCTAATGAGGAAGGCAAGGGAAAAGCCAGCCCATACCAGATCCCCCATGGTTTATTACCTAGTTTTAAAGTCTGTCAAAGTTATAACTAATAAATAAACTAAAAAAATATATAGTGGGTGTACCATATTTACATGACCGTCTTTAATGCTTCTATGTGTGTTCCTCTTGACGATTCAGCTGGCTCCCCAGAAGGCCTGGAAAAACACACTATATAAGGAGGTAACTAAAGAGTGGGGTGGGGAAGACATAACTCAAATATAAAAAAAACAGGTATCAATGCTTGCTGTAATCAAAATCACCCTTTTCTTTTTGAATATTTCTTGCCCTTCCATGCAGACACTTACCTATTTACCTTGGCACATTTTTTCCCAGTTGTTTACTGCATTATCCCAGGGCCAAAATCTACACCCAGTATCGTGATCAGTTCAGGTGAAACCACTATCCCAGCAATGGTTCATGTAGAAGGCACGGAAGTATTCCTAAAGTCACACCTTTACTTTTGTTTATATTAATTTTGAAGCCTGACCATACAGAGAAAACATTCACAACACCCTGTAGTGACTTTTCACATGGTCTGGGGCTAGTGTAAGGACAACAGCATCTGCATAAGCTAAGACTTTGATGGGGGTCCCCCTACAGTTATGGATACCCCTCTGATGTTTGTGTTTTGTAAATAAACTCCATGTGACTATAAAGCATTTCACTATTTAGAAGCCATTGGCTTCTATTGCATTTTAGTTTTCATTCACGGCTTCTACAGCAGAGGGTGACTTCTATTAAGAAGCTACTTCTTATGCAGATTAATTTTTCAATTATGGTACTGGTACTCACACGTTTATAACCCTCATGCTCACAGCACATTTTGCATTTCTCACAGTAGTATGTTTTCTCTCCTTCTAGTTTAGAAGCTTTTAAAGTTTTTAAATAATTTACTGGTAATAGAAATGGGATAAAATCAGCATTGTATAAACTTACTATCTGTTACTGTTTACCATGTGTAGTGTCATTCTATCAGCATTTCTTTCTTGTTCCAACCCATTCAGTCTTTCCCTCCTTCCTCTTATGTGTTCACAGAACTTATTTGCCACAGTGCTGAAACACATCTCTTAAAAAACATTTTACTTTCTGAATTAATTTACTAGGAAAGGGCTAAAAGCAACACTAGCTTGAACTTACTGTCACTTCTCTTACTGTTTACCACACACAGCGTGTCTCTCCCATGCACAATCTCAGTGTGTTTCTCTCTTCTTTCAAGCAGACTTAATGCACAGTGCTTACTGCAAACTGTGGATATCAGCAATGAGTACAATCAATTTTGCATGTACTGTCATCTCACACTTTGAAGCTGTGGCTACAAAACAGAGCTGACTTCTAGTAACAACTTTTTGAGCATGACTTCTATTTGGGGCGTTTCAAAACAATGAAATACGTGTATCTTTTCCCGAACACGTGAAGAAGTGGACTGAGGGAACAGCCCTGCCTGACACCTCATTTGACCTTAATATGCTTACCTAGCCGACCATTAATGTTAGGGATGGGTAATGCATTCCTGTACATGAGTTTGATCCAATTTATAAAGACATAGGTATCCCAAATGCTTGTAATACCAGACACAGGAAGTAATGAGACAGCCTGTCAAAAGTCTTGTCTTGATCTAGACCTATCACATAGCCCTGGACCTGTTGTTGACATCCTCTGTAAAACAAAATGTCTCTTAAAATAATCAAGTTGTCATGCTGACATCTTTCAGGGATGGGACAAACTTGGGCTGAGCTAATCAAATGCTTGGAGACCTCGATAATCTGGCTAGTAAGATTTTACTTAGAATTTTAAAATCCATATTCAAAAGACTTAATGGTCTCCAAATCTCTAAAGATTCTTTAGTTCCTTTTTGTGTAATAACACAAGTACGGCTTCATGTATGGATGCAGCAAATTTCTCTTCCTGCAACATATGATTAAATAATATTTCTAGTACTGGAGCAAGTTCCTTACAAAAGGTCTTATAAAGGCCTGCCCCAAAACCATCTGTTCTGAAGCAGAATCAGATTTTAGCTTGCCAATCGCTACTTCCACTTCCTCCAAGGTAATGGGTCTTTGTAGCTCCTGTGTGTCTGTCTCAGATACCTGTGGAAGATCTAGAAACTGAAAGTCATTCAAAGTTACATGTGTCTGGGGTGGTGTTCCAAAATGTGAAATAACATGTTGTTCCACTACCTGCAGGATATGAGTTGGAGAGTAACCAAGCGGCCTGAATCAGTCCTGAGCTCTGATATGACTCTTTTGTCTACTCGTGACCTACATTCTTTGAAAGGGTCTAAGGATCCTTTCTGAACTTGGATCCCAAATCTAAGTTCTTGAGAGAGAGATTTAGCCCTGTCATACTGAGCAGCTTTCATTTGTTCTTTTAATATCATAATCTGACACTCATAGTCAGTAGCAGTAAGTTCAGTTTGAGAGATCAGGGTCCCTGTTCCAGAACAGATACACATGGTACAAAGTGTCCTGTGCCAAACCAAATAGCCCAAGTCGACGTTGCATGCCATGAGTTCTGACATTCAGTATTCAAAAGGCAGTCTGCGACATGTCGCAGGCTGATTACGCCTGAAGTGGCCTTACACTCCCATGTACTCCATAAACCCCATATGATGTGGCTAAAGGGGTTTACAGCAGCAGTTGCACCTATTCTGGGAGAGTGGCCACCGGAACAGCACAGTTGCTATTCCAGGAGACACCCAGAGGACATTGATCCAAGTACAGTTAGACCAACTAGTATGTGGTCTGACTGTATTCTACATCCACCGAGGTGCACCACTGTTCCATGTGCACCCAATGGCCACCCCATGAACCCACATATGTCCCACCCCTCCCTAATTGGGGACCTCACATGCCTGCCCTTTGCAGGCTGCTGGCTCCTCAGAGCCCTGATCCCCAAAATTGCCCCACAGGACAGATCATGTCACCCCCTGTACCCAAGAAGTGCCCTGCAAGGCAGATCATGTCTTCTCCCATGCCCAAGTACTGCCCCACAGGGCAGAATATATCTCCCCATACATGAGTAGTGTCCCTTGAGGTTGATCATCTCTTCCTGGTCCCAAAGCCCTGATCCTCAATCACCAGCTCATGGGTAATTGTAAATTTGCACATCCTGGTAGCCCTGGCAGTTAGTGACTTACCCCCCATCCGGCAGTGCCAGTCACACCACCCCACACCCATTTCCCAGTCAGTGACTGGCACATCCCACCTCTCACCTCCACAGCCAGCCACCAGCTAGCTCCCTCTGAGCATGTACTACTTTATACAGTATATGCGCTATGAATGACAGCTCATTCATTGGCGCATACTGTGTACAGTGAGCTGCGCTCAGAAGGGCTCAGTCATGGCTGGCCGTGAGTGAAAATGAGATGTGCCAGTCACTGACAGAAATGAGAGTGAAAGTGAAAATGGACACAACACTGGAAGTGAGGCCACTGAGCTACCGGGATGTGCAAATTTACAGTACCGATGACTGGCGTTGAGATGAACTTGAGGATGAGAGCATGATCAGTTCAGCGGGCACTACTCAGCTATGGGGGAGCAAACATGATCTGCCTGGGGGCAGTGCTGGGGATTGGGGCCTGGGGTGGTTTCAATAGTTCTGCTGGGCATCATGGTTGGCATCTGTGGGGATCAGGGATTGGGGGCTTGCACCCTGTCAGTGGGCATTTCAGTGGCTTGCAACACCTGTTCAGTGTGCCCTCCCTTTGGTGCAATGCTTGGGGTGCTGCAAGTCGAGGCGTAGTCACTGGAGACCCTGGCTGTACTGGACAGGCAGGTCCCCGCTGGGGACCTTGGCTGTTCTGGAATGGGTGCAGGGTCCCAGGCACATCGACATTTGGCGCAAGTCGCAATTGTCAGTGAGACTTGTGCCAAGCCTTCTGGAACTGGGGCCCGCAGTGTTGTAGCTGTTTTCTAAAAAGTATATTGTATATAATCTCTGTTAGCAGAGAATTTTGCCCTATTTTGGAATAAAGTATGCCAGGAGAGTTTTATTTCCTCTCACCCATCAGATAAGTCATCATAACATTCAACAACAGACAATCTGGTAGTCCATTGCCTTCTCCATGCTCTAAGTGAGACTGGGTCCTGCAATGCTGACTCATTCAGCCCTCAACTATTTTTCATACACCTAGGAGAGTTATTCCAGGTTAAAGAAAGTATGAGAACTGTAGGCTTGTGTTTCAGCTTGTAAAATATTAAGTACAGAAGATAAAACATATAATACATGAAGCTAGAGAACCCCTGAAGTAAGTGTTTCTCCTTGTGGGGTATTTACTTCTGTAAGCATCAACCAACACAGCTGTCAGAAGAATTTTTTAATAATGCTTAAGAGTCACAAAATAATTTGTCAGTTGCTAGCCGTTTGTCCGAATGATGTAATCCACAGTTAAAATCCCCTGCCCAAATAAGGAGACATGAGGTGTGGACAAATGGTTGTACTTCATTAAAGAGATACCCTCTGAGCTTTAGTTTGGGGCCATAAAGAACAATTAAACACCTTCTCTCATTCCAAATATTTATATCTAGCATAAGGGCCCTCCCGGGTGTATATCAACAAGGCGAGACACTGGTAGAGCAGGGTTGGAGAATAGAATTCCCACCCCATCACAGGTGTCCTCTCTTATAGACCAGAAGGAGGCTCCTGAGTCCAATTCTGGGAGGCCAAATGTAGTTCTTTAGTAGTTTTCAATCTTGTGTCCTGAAGACAATAAATACCACTCTGATGTTACTGTAAAGCATGTAAAATCCCTAGTCATTTTCTATCACTTTTGATACTATTCACATTGGCTGGAGGCGAGTATCCCACCCATGGAACTCCACACTGACAGCAGTCATGACCACCTGTTCATGGTCCCACCCCCTGGTGTGCAGGACATCGCCAGGCGGCCAGGGGTGGAGTCGCAGACCCATACCCAGGTACACGAGTGGATCACATCAGTCGGCGGGGCGAGCATTGGCAATATGCCCCATGGATGTCCTAGGACCAGTGGCTGTGGAAGTGAGGGAGAGCAATGCCACTGGCACCCCTGCGATGCAGCAACAGAGTGGAGCACTAGTGCGGGAGGGTTTTGGGTTCTGAGGTGGTGACCGAGGAATATACCTTCCATATCCCTGGAGGGAGTGGTGCTCAGTGGGGGTGCATCCTTCACCACATGCCCCAGTGTGGGTGTGTGTGCTGGATGGGGCACCAGGTGGGGCTGCCAACCTGGATGTGTGGGGGTAGGTGGTGCCAGGCAGCCATGGGGGTATGGCCGCAGTGGTCCCAGTGGGTGGGTAGGCTATTAGCCCTGTCCATATGGGTCCCTGCTGTGTGCAGGGGTGCATAGGGACTTACAGCAGGGTTCTCCCTGGAGTACCCTGTGCCCTTCTCTGCACCCCGTGGCCCAGCACTATGCGCTGTAGTACTTGGCTCGTAGTGATGGCAGCCCCCAGTGCATTGCGGTCTGCCGGCGGGGTAGTGGGTGTGTTGTGGCTGTGTGCCCTCCCTGGTGCATCCCATGTGGAGGTGCAATGCGTGAGTGGCTACGCGTCTCACATACGGGCGCAGACAGCCACTCCGCCCATCTATGCATAGGCCCATGATAGTAGTGAAAGTAAGGGAATGCATCAATAATAGGATAAATAAAGTAATAGACAGTAGAAAAACATTTAGGGGTTTTAGACATTTGTCTTTGCCTGGTACATTTTGCTATAGAGTCTTCACCTCCACCCTCTTCTGTATCAGAGGTGAAAGCTATTGAAGACGTGTCAGATTCCTCTTCCTCTGATTCACCTTCAAGGATTCTCTGGACAAAACTGCAAATTTGTTACTGGAGGTCAAGTGGGCGGGTTTACCTTTACCTGTCCCGACCCCTCCCTCCTGGCTGTAATAGAAGCTTCCTACCCTAGAGCATTTCTTTTGTACTACTATTTTGAAAGGCTTCTTCTGGCTTGGAGGGGCATATAAATGGTAACTGGGTCTCTTTGGCATGCTGTAGACTCCTTTATGTTTTACTCTGTACTTGTTTCTGGAGCAGAAGGTGTTATTACCATTTGTTCTTCATTAGACAATGCTGGGGAATTCGAGCCTTCTCTACCTGTACTGGTGGAGTAGTATGTGCTGAGAGGGTCTCTGAGCTGTCCTCAGACTTTGTTCAGCTACGATTTTTAGCCAGCAGTTGTGCATTATTTATCAGCCCTTCATGAGATGGACAGTCTTCTCTGTTGTGAGAAGCCCAGGGACACCGACCATAAGCATGTCCCATCTGCTCACACAGGTTGGACTTGAACAGATTCAAGCAATTAGCAGACACATGCTAATAGACCAAACAATGGCTGCATTTGGCAGTGTCAAGCAGAACTTAAGTGAGTGCATGATCTACATTTGAAGCAGGATCTAGGCTGCCCCACATAAAACAAAGTCCTCTGTCTTTACCAGGGTAGAAGCTGTTGGGGAGATGAGCTGGGCAATTATTTGTAGAGTGAAGCTTAACTCTAATCCTCCACCACTCCCAGATTTGTTCACTGTCTAGTGTGGGTGTGGGCCTACAACACCTCACACCATTGCCTCAACCAAAATAAAATGTCCTCAACATTTGCTACTTCATTTTTAAACATAATAGTTACATTCTTAACAGCTGGTTTTGTGAGGAGAATGGCTAGAAAGGGGATCCAAACTGGTGTATTTTTCAGAGTCTGATATAGTGACCAAAACATGTTTAAAACTCACATCATAATTAGAATGACCAAAGCTAATAAGAGCAAAGATCTCAGATAGAGAAGAGCTTTGTACAACCCTTCAACAGTAATTTAACAACATACAACCTGCTGGAGAAGATTCTAGTCCACTCCTTGTAAATTAGTGAACCACATTTCTACATGGGGCAGGTTCACCCTTATTCTGAAAGAGGTCAGATAGGTTTAAACATAGGGTCCAGTCTTGCTCTTTTATGTTGGATTCTGAAAACTGCCTCAGAGGCCCCATCATTAGATGCTCTTGCACAGGTTCAATATAGTTGCAGTTTGTAGAAGTACCGTCTCTACTGGAGCTATGACACTTAAATTAGACATGGTTGATTCTATTCAGGGCCGTAGTCCCTTCTGAAGTTATATATCACCCAGGGTATGTTGGAGCTCAGAACGTTGGTGGCCACTGAATATGCTGGAATAAAGTCAGATTCATATCTTTCTACAGTCTCATCTGAGGGGTTGGGAATCCAATGACCAGTCTCATCCTGTATCCAGCCTACATCTTCTAATGCAAGTTCTGGAAACCAGTTCCCTGTGCTAATCTCCATGTTCCTAGTGAAAGAAGCACTACCAGTTTGAGCTATACCAGGAAAGAGTTGTTGTGCAGCACTCCAAATTATGTAGCCCATCAATGTATGTGCAGGAAATCAAGAATGGGAAACTCCCTTTTCTGAAGCAGACCACTTGTATGGGCTTTCTAGAAGTGATTAACAAGAGCTAGGCTGCTGTGGACTAAACCTGTGACTATTCAATTTTGTTTCACTGGATTAAGGTCATTCTTTAAGTTCTGCGGTTCTAGGCACACAACCAGAAGGCTGTTTGTGACTGCCAGCCACTTTGTCATGTGTTTCAGCGCAGCATGATTGGGGATGAATTCAACACTTCTGCAATGGCGCTTCCTTTGATGCTTCTACGTCATCCAAGAGCTGACTCATCGTAACAGCTGAGTCCACCAGTTTGATGGGATTTACTGTTTCTTATCATGGACAATTCTGCTTCCAGTTCCTTTATTTTTGCAATGTAATGTATCGTTTCCATCATGCAGTTAAGTAACAGAGTTTCTGGACACTTACTTGTAGGAGCGGAAACAAAACAGGTCCGTGTGGCAAACTGTTGGCATGCTTGATGGAACAGGCAATTCTGTAGTAGAGACCGAAACGTCCATCATTTCATCCATGAACAAGTAGGCATCAACACCAGATTCTTCCTGCATGTCGGCCAAAGCGATCACATTTTCTACAGCCTCTTGAGTTGTGAGAACAGGAAGGAGGCTAACCTCTCTGCCTCAACAGCGTGCTCTCTCTCACAGATGGCACCAAAGTGGCCATCTTGGAAGGATGGTAAGGGTTCCCCTACCTGGAGTAGGGTGTTTATTAGGAGGGAAAAAAATCACACAAAGACACTATCACCATACAATAAACCAAATGTATACAGAAGGACAAAGAGCAAGGTAAATAATCAAAGTACAATACTCCAGTCTGAGAACCCCATAGATAAACAATAAATGTAACCTATGATCCAAAACCCAAATGGGGAGGAGGGCGAATGCTGGGGACTTTACAACCGTACTAACTTACTTATGGTGTGGACCAGCGAATACCTGCATCATTTCTGACAAGTAACATGCTTAATTCGAAATACATTAAAATCTATGCGAAAAAAGCAACATAACTGGAGCACCCATATCAGTAATCCAGGAAGATTTCTCCACTTAGGCCACATTGAATCATGCTGTGCAATCTCAATAACTAGACCTAATGTAATGCAAAAGTAATTTAAGCTACTAATTCTAGATGAGAAATTCTTTCTGTTGCAACATATAGCAGCACCTGGAATTCCAGATGGGCCATTTAAGCACAGTAAAAATGACATACAATGTACTAGTCTTCCATTTATTCCATCTATAGGGCAAAGGCCATATATTAATATAGAACTCCATCTTGGCAAAATGAGTTCCATGTCACAGATAGAAAATGCAAAATGAAAAATATAACATGGAAAGAAGAGATGATGCATTGACTCAAGTTGCTGAATGCAAGCAGACCCATTGCATCTGTTCTTACATCTGTTTATGCTTTTGGTTGTCCTTCACATTGAGCTTTTCATGACAGCATAACCAGTGTGTGTCCACACGAGGGAGGATTCTGGAATATATCAGGTGCTGTTTAAGGAAAATAAGTTATTTGGGGACAATGTGGAAAAGGTAGAGGGTCCATACAAAAGATATGTAAAACATAAGAGTAAAGCACTTTTCTGTGTTTTGTAAGAATCATGGTACTTGTTATATTCCATGATTTTAGTTTTAAAAAGATTCCATACAGAGGGGTGTACACCTATATGGGCACCAAGGCTTCTCAAGTGGCCTGCATCCACCTCTGAAACCACGGCTGACATGGGAGAAAAAATAAAGAAATCCAGGTTTTCCTGGTATTAAACAAAAGGGGTCTCAGGTTGGAATAAAATACACTGAATACAAAATGCCAATGGAGTAACCATATTAAGTCCTCCTTCTTTCAATTGGAGGTACAGAATATTCCTCTTGATCAGGTTCAGACAACTCCCCAAATGGTTTGAAAAAAAACACTATACAGGGCCATCTCACAAGCTTTGGGCAGGGAAAAGGGTAACTGATAAATAAAAAAGTGGAATCAAATAAGTTTTAGCCAAAACCACATGCTTCTTTTTACTCATTTTATGCTGATTCCATTTAGCAACTAGGGCTTTCTGTTGCTCTAGTTTGGGTGCCAGTTCAATGTATCCATTTGTTCCTTATCATGAAATATCCTAAAATTTTGATTGGGATCATCACGATCTGTATCCCTGCTATCAACTGCCTAGGGGAGGCCTTGGAACATATTGTTTTCCTACACACTTCTCTAAATTAAGTGATGCTCCAGAAAAGGAGCCAAAATTATTACATATGTTAATAGCCCGTAACACTGAGGAAACATTGAGACCATAAGGCTCAGGTCATCAGCATAAGCTACTGCCCTATAAGAAATGATCCCTTCTGGGCACTGTAATGGTCTCAAAGAGGGATGTGTTTAGTGATCTGAAAATGGGTCAATGCTAAAGACATACAATGGGGTTGAGCGTGTATCCCTGACATGCACCTTTTGCTATGGAGACCATTGGGCCCCACTACTCAATTACTAGGGAATCACCATGGCAGAACAATAAAGACAACTCAACCCACTAATAAATTTATGTGGGATTCCATAAGAGTGCAACACAGACCAGAGATTGTCATGATTAACTGAATCAAAGGCTTGGCACTGGTCAGAGGATACCTGAACCCATCCATATGCCCTTTTGAATCTCTTTCAAAAATCTCCCACAGAAGAAGGAGGTTATCCATGATGGAGCAATCCTGTGCGAAATGGGTCTGAGCAGTAGTAATGAAAGACTGCGCTGGTATGGCCTGTCTCTTAAGTAACTTGGCTAGTATTTTAAAATCACTATTTAAAAGACTAATCGGTCCCAGTTTTGCAAATTACATTTGTTGCCCTTTTATGTATGTAAATTAAGGGTCCCTGTGCCATGGATGGTATAATTTCCTCAGCATTCAGCAGGTACATGTATACTGCCACCAACTCTGTTTCAATGTCTGGTCCAATAAACTTAAAGATCTCATTCGTGAAACCATCAGGCCCTGGTGCAGTCCCTGATTTTATAGTTTGCATGGCCAAAGATACCTCTTCTGGGAAATATCTTGGGTAAGATGGAACATTTGCAGCAGGGCAGGTAGGAGAGGTAAAATTATCAAAAAATCTCTGAATATTAATATCAGATATCAGGGTTTTGAAATAAAAGAAATGGTATGTGTGTAACAACATTCATAAGTCCAGATGCCGTATTTTGTAAAATATTAGTTTCATCGAGCAAAGCATCAAAACCTTCTGGGAGGTTCTGGACTTGCAGGTGTCATAAGGACAAATGACTGCAGCCTTCCCTGTGTCCCAAACTGTTGTTGCCGCTTGAGTTCTGCAGCTTTCTGGTCATGAAAGGAGAGCATGGCATTCTTGATTTCTCAAATCTGGGATGTATAATCAAGACCAGTGCTGAAGTTAAGGAAATCATTTTGTAAGCTGCAGCCTATTGCACAAATAGTGGTGGGATTGTGCACTATAGTGCCTTTTGCATTCAGTGAGTAAAAGAACTCTCAAGTCCCGTTTAGTGTCTTCCCACCTTAAAGGGGTGTTACATGAAACAGAAAGACAGACTTCCTACCCGTGATAAAGACTTGAGTTCCTGGATCAAGGAGATGTGCTCAAGGTATGCTGCATTAAATCTCAGATTCAGGACCACCTTCAAGGTGTAGTTGTTCTTACTGCATTATCATGTCATGATCTGAAAATTCTACTGGCATGACATCAATAACTGTTACTGACATGTGTGGCTATAAAAAAGTCTATTTGAGTGGCAAGAGGCCATTATGAAACATTGGAATAGACCTAAGATAAAATGAATGGGGCATCCATTAATGAAGCAGTTCTAATCATATTAACTAAGCATGTGATATCACAAAACACTTTCTTCATCTTTGTTTACCTCTATCCTCTAGGGAAAGACCACAGTTAAAATCATCCCAAACACTATAAAATAAGCAGTGAATAAATAGGTTTGGATAAGCTGGAACAGAACAATCATGTCACTCTTCGTTTGAGCAACATAAAGAATAATAAATCTATGCAACCTGTTGTTGATACAAACATCTAAAATTAAAGCTCTCCTGGGTGTAAATCAATCAATTTTATCAAATGAATTTCAATACCATGAAACAAAATTCCCACCCCTGAACACAAATCTAGGCCCATAAACCAGTACGATGGACCATGCACTAGTCCTTAATATGTGTATATTGTAAAGTTTTGTTGCAGCTATTTGTTTGTTAGTCCAGTGTTATGCAATTTCATGTTTGTCTATATTTTATAAGCCACAGGACAGTGTTGCAAATGGGGTTACACCCTAAACAATGTGTGTCCTGTATGGGGCTGCTTCTGTTTACCCTTACATGTTTCACTTTCTTTTTTACAGTTTTCCCTGAAAGATGCAATAGCTGAAGCAGGGTCTACAGACTCCTCCATCAGCATTTCCTCTAAATCAGTGCTCTGGTCAGGAACAGAAGAACTAAGGGATGAGCCGTCTGAGTCATCTCCCAACATTTCAGACTTTGAGCTCAGGGCAGTATAACAGTTAGTTAAAGGCATCTGGGCCACTTCAGTTGTACGATGGGTGGCTTCAGACCATCACAATGCAGAGCACCATCCGATCCCGTCCTGGGGGAGGGCAAGAGGGGCATAACCTCTGTCACCTGTAATGTAGCAGCAGCCCTAGGCCCCTGCATCTGTGGGGATGTGGCCAATTCAATGGGAAGGTCAGAAACTGCGGGACAAGGCAGACTAGGGTGTGATGCAACACTGTCCATGGGAGCGGCCTGCACTAGCAATGCCCGGGTCTGATCCTGGAGTTCAGGATCCGTGACTACTGGAGAGGTCTCTTGGGCTGGGATGAACACAATTGTAGGTCTGCTAGCTTGGGGAGTGCTTCTAACCCTATTTCTCTGGGCAGGGCAATTAAGAGGCATTGTCTCAGACCCATCTGCCTGCTCATCTAAGTTGTGGGCTGCTTTGGGGCAGGCAGTATAAGAGTGCCCAGGTTCAGAACATAAACTGCAGATTTGTTGGTTTTACAATCCGTGCTGGTATGGCCCAGCTCATGCCAAAATGTACACCTTAGTTTGTCACAAAGGCTGCTCAAATGGATATGAGACTCACATCTGTAGCACGCCTTCAGTTGTCCAATATGGAATAGTACCCCATGATCTCAACCTAAAAAAAAACTGTTAGGAAGATGTTGGTACCCTCATCATCTGAGTAATAACACCCTGACCTTCCAACCTCCTGTCCAGATTTGTTCCGAATCAAAGATGGCCTCTGGATGCCCAGGACTGTATATCATTGTTTAAACCAAAATACCAGCTCAGTGACACTCACTCCCTAATTACGAAAGAGGACAGGATGGTTCAAAAGTTGGTTTGAACAGAGGAATTGTCTCAAAAGGTGACCACAAGGGAGTATCTTTCAGAGTCCTGAATTTGTGCCAAAATTTTCCAAGCCCTGTTGTAGTTTAAAGCTTATATCCAAAGGTCGTCTCTCCAGAGATGAGGATCAAGAGCTCGTTTCTGTTGCTAGAAATCCCATAGAACCCTTTAAAGGGTGCATGAAATGTATACTTTGGTTGGAAACCAAGAACCCTCTATAATGCAGACATACTGCATTATGTCTCTTAGCTGGAGAGACCGGTGCATGGAAAAGGGAGGCATAGGGTCTCGTTGTTGAAGGAAGGTCTAGGGTAGAATCAGAGGGACCTGTCATCATCAGGGCAGGGTCTGAAGTCTCTGTTATGGGCACTGTGAATGATCCACCAGCTGCACCTTCAGTGAAACCCCCAAGAACAGAGGGAGGAGGAATGGCCCATGTGGCATCACCCAGAGCAAGTACTGGGTTCTGGGTCAGCTGTAATTCAGAGGGTAAATAAAAGGGAATGAACCACAGTACTAAATCGACTCCATTTCAGAGTCAGGAGACTAGGTACAGATAATGCAGACTGTTTTGAAGAAGAAAATGAAGTACCTGTTGTCTTGCGGAAGAACCATCCACTTGTGTCATTTGCATAGGTCCAAAATTCATTTGACAGTGGTGCTGGCCAGTGCCACCCAGCATAACGGAGTTTTCTCAACTGTGGACACCACCTTAAATCCTGCAGGGACTTGTGATTCTAGCCTTCAACTTGGGCCTGCTTTCCCAGAAGCAGTATGTGCCCTTCTGGATGAAGACCCTTGCATCATAGAGGCATTCCCAAACACAAAAGTGAAGGATGCCAGTTCTCAGATGAGAAGGAGGTTCAACCTCCCTGAGAATGGTGCCATGGACTATGTCAAGCAGCTTCAGGTAGAGGATCATCTGTCACCTGCTGTACAGGATGGCTCTGTAGCACTCAGAGAAGCCAGCGGAACAGACTGTTGATCTGGGAGGCATTCTTGCGGCTACCAGCTCGTAAAAAGTTCTATTTTAGTTTAGCAAATCTGGATTATTCTGCAGCAAGTAAATCCCATGTATGCGACTCTGAATGCGATAACTGTTGATTAGCACCTTGTGCTGTAGAAATACTGGAAACATCTGTAGGTTGTATCACAGTCACATCCACTGTGACGTTCAATAGCTCTGTAATTGCGGACAAGAAAGCTCCGGTCGTTCTGCTTCAGATGTCGCAGCATCGTGAAAGCTTTGCTCTCTTGCACAGCAGCAGCTGGGAGAGACCTGCTCACCAGCTCCTTCATCCTGCTCCACCGGATGCATGCCAGGACTAGCCATCTTGCAGACCAGCGGTTCTCCCTACAGGAAGGTAGAGAATTTTTATTTGAAACATAAAACAAAATCATGACAAACAGTGTTACATCACGTAATCATATACAAAAAATATCATGAAAGAAAAATAGTTAGCAGACCATGTGGGGAAAAGAAAAAAAAAAAAACTGAAACACATCATGTCATGGGTAAATATTGGAATATAAAACAGAAAAAAAGAAACAGCAATACTATAAATAACCACTAAATGGCTGGCCAGCCGTAACATTTAAACTAACTTCTGCATCACCCAATCATAAATTTTTCCATAATGCATTCAATTTTGTTCTAGGAAGAAAGTTCTTTCTTGTACATACAAAGTGTGCAAAAAACCCAATACCTGTTAAACTACCCCTTTTGGGAAACTACTTTTGTTGTAGTAAAAACACAGGTTTGCCACATATAGTACTACAAGCAGCAAAAATAACCCTAAAGAGCGCTGTGGACGCAGTGAACTAGCAGCAGATTTGGAGAGCTCCTGCAAAAATTTGAAAATCTTGATAAAACTACAATTTAGAGTTAATTTACTCAACTTTGATACTAATCCTGAAAAGTATGCTCTAATTTATGTAAAATGGGTAGCAATAAAGGAAAACAGCAAGGAGAAGCAGATAAAGGCAAGGAGGGTGGGGCCTCGCGAGTTCTACCTATTCAGCAGGCGATGCAGACACCAGATCACTGGAAACTTTCACATCTCTGGGGCTAAAATTACAGAACTAAATTGCATTGGTTTCCACCCTTAACCAAAAGGTGGATGACTTCCATGGATGGGTCCTAGTAGTTGAAAATGCGGTAGATGGACTAAAAAGGAGATGCAGGAGGTCAGATGATAAATTGATGCCAATTCCACTACCAACGCCTCGTGGTGAAGAAGAATCATCATCTCCGGCCTGCTTGGAGGCCTTGAAGAATCAGGCCCGTTCCAGGAATATCAGGATTATTGGACTTCCGAGAGTACTGAGGAGATCATCCCTTGATGTATATTCAAGAATGGCTTATGGAAAAGCTTGTACACAGGGGATGATGTTTTGTGGGACATGTAAAAATCTTCCAGATCAACACTAAGGGTCAACCTCAGAATCTAGAAGAACCCATACAGTGATGGTAGTTTACCTCAATGTGGGAATCCGTGACCCGAATCCTTTTGACTTGCATGGAAAGCAAGTCCTATTTTACAGGACGACCATCTAATTAATATCTTCCCTGATATCAGCTACTCCACTCGGCAGCAAAGGAAGCACTTTGAGGAGGGTAAGAAGGTCACTAAGGGATGCTGGTGTAGCACACACCATGATTTTCCAGCAAGATTAGGATCACCTACCAGGAGAAAGTCTATTTGTTCTCGGACCCTGTTGACACCTGTAAATGAGCCACACATGTGACCACTGCCTCAGGAGACGAGAGAAGCAGATGCCAGTGATGATTCGGAGGAGGACACTTGGAGTGAGAAGCTGGAACATTAGGCCTTCTGTACTTTCCCTCGAGAGAGGCTAAGTGACTTCGGTTATATTAAGTTTTCTTCTTGGGTAGACCATATCTGGCAGTATAACCTAGAGGTTAGAGGAATGAGGTGTGAATAAACTTGATACATCCAGCAGACCAGACTTTGGCTTGATTCTCACAACCTCCACTTGCATACTGTGCGACTCTGAGCAAGTCACTTAACTGCCCAGTGCTCCGAGGTCGCCCCTGAAAACAGGCACTTGTGCCTAGTGGGCCTACCAGTTACCAAAGTCTAAAAGTAAATAAATAAAATGAGGTCGAGTTATTACAAATTACTGTGCTGTTCCCATAGAAGCTGTTTTGGATTAAAATACTCCAAGTCTCTTTTTCTCCTGATGTCAAAGGAGGTTTTAATACAGCTTAAAGCTTATAGAAGTAAATAACTGTTTTAGAAACTGGGAAAGCACTGTGGAGAGGATTTTTAAACCTCTGTTAAATATTTATTGAAGTTAATGGAACCAACTGTTACAGTTTGTTTCTTGTTTGAGATGTTTTATTACATTTAGGTGATATAATAACACCCTAAGTCCTATAGTGGGACTAGTTTCCTATATTAGGCTGGACAATGATGGACAATCCTAGTATATATAGTGAGCCATGTTGCTCTTTGGCTTAACCCACAGCACATAGAGGATTTTCACATGCTAAATGTTAATATTATGCTACCTCCTGTGTTGTAACAATATATAGTGGATGCAAATGTTTGTCAATCCTGTATCACAGGAATTAATCTTCCCAATGGTTGTACTACATACTTATGGTCTAGTCACTATATGAGTATATATTGTAATGATATATAATATAAAATAAAAATAACTCTAAGAGTACTCTTATGGTATTTCCAAAAACATGGAGATATATACCTAGGATCAAAATCTCATATGTTATCGAAGTCAGTCGTGGGTCTTTCCAAATATTTTGTAAAATAAGCCAAACTTGTTCAGCAAAGGGACATGTTACAAGAAAATGTTCTTAAAATCTCTAAAACCTGACAGCATGTAAGCATAGGACACCATCATTCTTCTAATGCCTTGTGTTTTAAGTTATTCCACCCTTGTCAAGTCCGGCAAGATAGCCAAACTATGTCCCACATCGGTTTAGGAATTCTTTTGTCTGTCAGCTGGAGGCAGACTTCTGTCATATTTATTTCTGAACACTCTGGGAATATTGGTTGTTCAAATAGGATGTCAGAAATAATATGGGTAAAAGCTTTCCGTGAAAAAGAGCCACGTAATGGCAAAGTAACCCTCCATTGGCGCAATTTTGTTAGACAAGGTTTAAGGAATCCAGGAATCTCTTTAGCATGAGTAAACATAGGGACATTTAAAGGCCTGAACCCCATTTGACCTGTAATGTCAAAAACCATGAAAAACAAAACTAAACCACTGTAACTTTTATCTGTAATAAGACTTGTCAAATTTCTATAAATAAAATACTATGGAAAAAACTATGGGTTAAGCATTCTAATCCCTTCCTAGAGTGTAATCAGATATACGTAAAAGCCAGCTAATGGGATTTAACTGCTACCCATAATCCTTGGAAATATATTTGCAGTACCCATGGTTCTAAGAAAAGGGAATAGGAAAACATTTGACACATGTAAAAGTTGTGCTGTTATTAAAGTTTTCACTAGATAAACCCTCTTTTTTGGAGATAGTTTTATTCTTCCATTGCTGAAGTAAACCTTAACATTTGTCCGTGCTTTTTCCCAGTTGTAAGAAGCATCATCTGTTGTGCCAAATGAGGTCCTAAAATAATAATGGGATCTGTCTGTACTGGTATGATAGACTGGGGGGCAGGGCAATGATTTCTAGATATTGGATTAATTTGAAAGCAACAGCTCTTATCAGTTTAATTTGGCTCCTGCCACGATTCATATGCCTGAAGTGTCTCTTCTATAATGGGAATAGCCTCTGCAGATTGTGTACTAAGACAGAGATCATCAGCATATGCACTTATGGTAGTCAGTTCAGGAAGTCCTGTAATTTTTATACCTAGGATAAGACTATGTATTTGAATCTTGCGAATTAGAGGGTCAATTGCAAAGGTACAAAATAGGACTTAAAGGACATCCTTGCGGACCCTCTTAGTATACAAAATGTTGTGCCTGCAGGTTTATTTATGAATGGTGTTATGGTAGCAGAATTATATAATAATTTTATCCCAGATGTAAATTTAGCAGAAATCTGATAGGCATGGAGTGTATTAAATAAGTAAACATGGTTGACCCTATCAAAGGCCTTCTGTTGGTCTAAAGATAAAATCCACCCTGACTGACCCTGTGTGGTACCCAAGTCCATCACATCACGTAAAAACTGTAAATTACAAAGATAGAGTGATTGAATGCTGCATGATTGCTGGAGAGATTACTTTATGGGCTATGTTTGACACAATATGGGTTAAAATAATGGAAAGAATTTTATAGTCCACATTTAATAAACTAATCCTTCTCCAGTTAGTTAAAATAGTATGGTCACCTTTTATGTAAAAGAATAACTAGTGTTTGGGAGAACCTAGTGGGAATATGTGAAGTTTGTAATAAGAGTTAAATAATATAGTAAGAATAGGACTCAGTTGTGCTTGAAAATTTTAAAAATTCAACAGTTAAACCATCTTGTCCTGGAGAAGTACCAGGTTTTAGTTTTGTGATGGCGTGTGTTACTTCCTGCAAGAAATATCAGTTACTAAAGAGGAAATATCAGTATCAGAAAGATGTGGTATGGATAGATTAGAGAAATAGTCCATGGTCCCAGTCGTTATCCAAAACTGGTTGTATAAGTAATCATGTACCACCCTCTGAATTCTATTTTATCTGTAATCAAGTCAGATTCATCAGGAAACAACAGGCTGTCCACTGTGGATGCTTTACTCTGGTTGCACAGCTGCAGAAAGTGTCTAGTGTAAATTGCCTTATGTCTGTCCCATGCATTCTTCAATTCTCCCACAGTTTTAGACCCCAAGCCTCCTCAGGAAGGCTGTTCCATGTGTTCACCACCCTCTCTGTGAAAATATTTCCTCACATTGCCCTGAGCCACCACCCCCATCTTCAAATTGTGTCCCTTGTTCTTGCACATCTCTTTTCTGAAAGATGCTACCCTCTTGGACTTTGTTGATTCCACTAAGGTACTTAAATGTTTCTATCATGTCCCCCCTCTCCTCCTTTCCTCAAGGGTATACATATTAAGCTGCTTTAGTCTCTACTCATATGGCTTCTCTTGCAGACCCTGCACCATTTTAGTTGCCCTCCTCTGGACTGCCTCTATTCTGTCTATGTCCTTGCAGAGATGGGGTCTCCAGAACTGGGCGCAGTACTCCAGATGGGGTCTCACCAACTGTCTGTACAGAGGGATAACAACTTTTGTTTCTGCTGGTGATGCCTCTCCTATACATCCCAGTATCCCCCAGCCCTCCCTACTGCCTTCCACATTGCTTGTTAACCTTAAGGTCATCTGATATGATTACCCCCCAGGTCTCTTTCCATTTTTGTTGTTGCTACCCCCATTGTGTAAGCTTCCCTGGGTTTTGTTTCCCAGGTGCATTATTTTGCACTTCTTTGCATTGAATCCAAGCTACCATACTTCTGACCATTCCACCAACCTTGCCAAGTCCTTCTCATCCTTTCCATGCCTCCTTGTATCAACCTTGTTGCAAATCTTTTTGTCATCTGCAAAGAGGCATACTTTTCCTTCCAGTCCTTCTGCAATGTCACTTATAAAGACATTAAAAAGACTGGACCAAGTACTGAATCTCAGGTACCCCACTAGTAACCCTCTTTCTTCAGCATGGACTCCATTTACAGTTATCTTCTGTGTCCTTTTGTCCAGCCAATGTTTTACCCAGGCTACCACCCTGGGACCCACTCCCAGGCTGGTTAATTTGACTAATAATATTTTGTGTGTGACTGTGTCAAATGCCTTGCTAAAGTCTAGGTAGGTCATGTCCAGCGCCTCCATGGTCTACTACTTTGGTCACCCAGTCAAAGAAATCAATTAAATTTGTCTGACATGACCTTCCTGCTGTGACCCATGCTGCCTTGGGTCCTGTGCCCCACTGGCCTCTAGGTACTCAACAATTCTTTCCTTCGAAGTGATTCCATCACTTTCCCTACCACAGAGGTCAAAATGACAGGTCTGTAGTTTCCTCGTCTGTCTTGGTCCCACTTTTGTGAAGGGAATCACATCTGCCTTCCTCCAGTCCTCAGGTACCACACTATCCTCCCATGATTTGTTAAAAGGGTAGTCAGTGGTTTCACTCAGTCTCTCCTTAATTCTTTTAGAATTCTGGGGTGAATTCCATCAGGCCCCATTGCTTTGTCCATCTTCAGTTTTAGGAGTTCTTTCAGAACCCTTTCTTCAGTGAAAGGACTGGGATCGACCCCTATCCAGAGTGCTTCTGTTAATTGGATTAGGCACCTCCTCCTCCTCCTCTTTTGTGAATACTGAGCAGAAATATTCATTCAGTATCCCTGCTTTTCACTGTCCCTCTCTGCCCACCCACCATCCATTCTATTCAGCCTCACTATCCTCCCTTTGTCATTCTACCCTCACTGATGTACCTATAAAGGTTTTATACCTCTTCTTAATCGAGGTTGGCGATCTTTTCCTCCAGTTTGGGCCTTTGCTATTCTGACTTCCCTCCCTGCTTCCTTCTGCCTTAACTGGTACAGTTCTCTGTCCTGCTCCTTCTGTGTTTCTTATACTTCCTGAATGCTATCTTTCCCCTGACCTTCCCACCACCTCTTTTGAGAACCATAGTAGCTTTTTTCATTTTGTTTTGCTTCACACAAAGGCTTGTTGCCTCTGTGATGGCAGTTTTGATGTTTCCCATTGTTGCTCCACCACTTCTTCTAGCCTGTTTGCTAGTGCTTTCTAAGGCACCTCCCATCTTGCCAAAGTCAGCCCTCCTGAAGTCCAGTATCCTCACTTTTGTGTGGCTTGACTCTGTAGTTGAGTTTATTGTGAACCACACTGTTTGGTGGTCACTTGTTCCCAGATGGCTACCCACTTCTAGATCTGAGATCCTCTCACTGTCCCCATTTGAGAGTCAAAGTCTAAGATTGCTCCCTCATGAGTGGGTTCCAAAACTAGCTGTCTGAGGCATGCCACCTGTAGGGCATCGAGAATGGCCCTGCTCTTGGATGTGGCTGCAGCAAATGTGCTCCATTTAACATATGGCATATTCAAGTCTCCATCAACAGTATCTCCTTTCTCTGCCATCCTAAGAATACCTTCCATCATATCCTTGTCCATTCCCTCCCTGACATGGGGGTCTGTATACAACCCTGTGCAGATTGTGGTGCTATTTCCAGTCTCTATAGTGACCCACAGTGCCTCCTCTCTCCCTGTTTACTCTTTTGTTCAGTTGCTTTTATCCCTTCCCTTACAGAGGAGCTACTCCTCCGCCTCTTCTACCCTCCCTGTCTCTCCTGTAGGTTGTGTACCCTGGTATGTTAACATCCCAGTCATGGTTCTCTGTGTACCATGTTTCTGTGACTGCTACAATATCCAGGCATCCCTCTTCCATCAAGGCCACCAGTTCAGGAGCTTGTTGCACAGACTATGGCATTGGTACTCATTACCCTCCATTTCCTGATGGCCTAACCCCTTTTGCCCCAACCCTGTCCTTATTGCCTTTGTCACTTTCTCCATTTACCCCTGCCCTTCTCCCTAATGACATCGGCTATCTTGGTGTTTACCTCACTTACTACCTAATTTTCTTTGGGGGCTAAGATTTCCTGCTCCTTTCCAGTGCCTCCCCTTGGCTAGTTTAAATGCTTGCCAATGAAGCATTTAAACCTATTACCTAGGATCCTGGTTCCCCACCTGAACAGATGCAGACCATTACGTCAGTATGGGTCTGCATGACTCAAGTGGACCCCGAGTCCCCAGTGAAGCCACATCCTGAGCTCTGCACCAGTTTTCAACCACTGATTGAATCCCATGGTGTGGAGCACCCTACTCACCTACGCCATAGACAGACAGCACCTCTGAGAAAGTTACGCGTGCAGCTACTGCTGTCAAGGCCCCTCCCCAACTCCACAAATTCTTCCTGCACTGCTCTGATCCTTTCTTAGCCAGGCCATTTGTCCCTAGGTGGACAATGACATCCAGCCTCCCCGTGCAGCTGCTCTGGCGATACTGAGGATTCGCTCCCTGTCCCTCCAAGCCATGGCGCCAAGCAGGCACCTTACCTCCCTTCCCTTCCTCCCCAGTTCTACTTTTCTAACAATGGAGTCCTCCACCATGAGTTGTTTTCTTCCCCTGCGAGGTTCCATGCCACCCTCCTGTGGGTCTCCTTTGTGGAGGTTCCCAGCATCCTCCTTGGTCTCCACTGTGGGTGCCTCCATAGAGGAACCACACTTTGCCAGAATGGCATATGAATTGTGGAGAGGTACAACTGGAGGGATGTGCTCTGCTCCACCACCCTCACCCTCTCTGAGCCCACTGTGGTTCAACCTCTCCTCTTCTTGGCAACCTCTGAGGCAACGGCAGTGGCCTGGTGGTCCCTGGATGGGAGAAGAGGTCCCAAAATCCTGACCAACTCAGCCTGGAGATGAGCAGCCTCCTACCTCAGCCCACAGAGGTGCCTGCAGATGGGACAACACTGCATCCTCCAGAACGCCTCCCGAGACTGCTGCTTCACAGCCACTGCACTGCACCACTCCCATCATGTCTTATTTCTGGCCCCTTCACTGTTGTTTGAAATACTACTCTTTCCTCTGTTTATTTATTTTTTTCTCCCTACTTACTTACAGCCTCTGTGCACTTTAAGCTTCTGATCTTCCTTTTCTGAGACAAGAATTAATTTGAAAAGAGACATTCTACCAGCGATGCTCTGTGGAGACACATACAAATAAGGCACGAGAATAAAATTATGCAAGAAAATCCACCAAAAGCTCTCCCAGGGTCTATATCTATGATTTTCTTTGGGTGAAATTCTGAGCTTTAAAATAGGATAGCAACCTCATCACAGAGGTCTTGTCTTTGGGACCAAAATGACAGACCCCTGGACCATATTTGTTTAGCTTGCTGTAGCTCATATGTAGTTTTGATGCTGTGTCCTGAAGAAAAGAATGTTATTTGGCAGCTGAGACAGTATGTAAAAAGTAGTATCCTGTTTTTAAAAGACTTAATGCTGCTAACATTGGCCTAGGATGTGATCCATAGCAAAAAACCCAGAAAGAAACAGCAGTATAGTATAAATGAATGTTTCATCCTCAGGTTTCTGTTGAACCTATGTTTCCTCTAGCTTTTTTGATTTGGAGAGTTCCTGCTGAGAATCAGGGACATCTTCTAAAATCCCCAAAGTACAGATGATGTATCAGATTCTGCCTCTTCCTCAACCATGTCACTCCATTGTTCACGTTTAGCTAAACATTAAATCTATTCTGTGTGACAATGGGGATTCAAGCAGTATGTGAATCAAGTTTTTCTGGGTTCGCCTAGCCTTGCTAGAGAGGTACTACTTCCATAGGAGTTTCCTTGGGAGGTAACATGGACCCAGTGGAGAGTTCACCAGATTTCTCAGGGCTATGGAAGTGCTAGCTATGTCTTCCCTCTTATCAGGAGAGGGATCAAGGCATGTAGAAGAGGCTGTATGTACTACATTGGGGTTTTCAGATTTTGGTCTGATTGTATGTGTGGGGTACCATCAGTACCAAGCCCTGCTTCCTGCCTAACTTGCAGTACTTTTGATTGTTGGGCAGAGAGTAAGGTATCATGGTCTTGCATGGCCCTGTCTAATCTGTTCCAAGCAGCCAGGGACAAGAGGCATAAGCGTGGCCTGATTCTCACACAGGTTACAATGAAGGGATTAGGATACCCAAGACTAACGTGCCATATTAAGGCATAAATTACACCTAGGTAAATTACAACTGCAACTCAGGTGGGTCCAAGCCCATACTTGTGACATGTCTTGGGCTGGCCTGGATAAAACAAATGCCCCTATCCCTGTCTATGTGAAAGCTACTAGGGAGCTGTAAGATCCCTGTGTCAGTGTGTTGTAATTTTACTTTGATTTGCCAGCTCCCTGTCACAGTAAATCTCGTCAAGAATGTGAATCGGACTTTGTAGAATTTCACATTTCTGCCTTAGCCAGTACTGAACATCCTCTATGTTAACACCCTCACTTCTAAATAACGGTAATAGTTTTAACAGTAGGTTTGGTCAAGGGGATAGGTAAGAAATCTTGCCATTCTGGTAAATGCCTAAGTGCCTCATGCTTTTGCCAAAACTTTTCTAAGGTAGCATTATTTCAAAAGCTAATATAATAAATATTTTCGCCCTTTGTGTGAATAAAGATGAATAAATCATGCACTGGTATACCCATAGAAGTTACTAAAGATGATGCAAAACATATTTCCTATTGGGAAAAATGTAATTAGTCCGCTATGTACTTTAGGCGGACCATGTTCCACTGTTGTGCAGGTTCACCTACTTGTTTGAAAATAACAGCCATATGAAAAGGAGTTTCTGTATTAGTGTTGGTAGGTGTATCATTTAAAGTATCCAGAGTCAAGAAGAGGAAGTCCTGTCGATTCTTCAGTGTGCACACCCTTGGTTGAGTGTGATGCCGAGGTATCCCAGAATGAGGCCGATAGTAGACTGCAGGAGACTCTAAGCTATAACAACACTGGGCCGAGAAGAGTTAGAATTTTCTTGGATTCTTATTTAGTAGACATTGCAGCAGGTACATTCAAAGTAGAGACTGAAGGTGTAGTAGACTGAGTAACATACACTCGTGTAGTTACGGGAGGATTGGAGTAGTTGTTGTAGCTGTTTTCTGTAAAGTAATTTGAGCAGACTGGATCATTTCTGCAGCCAAACGGGCCCAGGTGAAGTCCAGCTTTATCTGAATTAGGTAGCCATCCTGCAGCATGTAGCGCTGAGGCCAGAGCCCAGTTAGTATCAGTAACAGGAGGTCCAGAAGGGAAGACAGAAATATTATAATTTAAAGCATTCATAGTACATTATGACTAAGGTGCATTTAGAGAAGGTTCTGGGGAATTTAATGAAGAAGGTATTTCCTGTGAAGTTTGAAATGAAACAACTGAATTATGCATACCTGTAGCAGAGGCCATAGCAACCATAGGTTCGACTCCTGACACAGCTGAAGATGGAGTTTTTGCTGATTATACGTAATAGTTTTAACAGTAGAGCTTTATTATGCAAGATAGCATTTTGCAATAGATGTTCCTCCTGTTCAGGTGTTAAGGGATTTAAATCGGGCACATCAGACACCAACCTTGAAGGTGTACGTGGCTCTTGAAATGTTCTTTCCAGAAGTTTGAGCTTCGTAGGATCTTGAGTGTTTTCAGAAGCATCATCCAACAAAAAATCCACCACGTCTTCCATGTCTGAATAACTATGTTCCTTATCGACATCTTTAGAAACATTATCCATAGATGTACTAGGGAGAGCATCCCTGCCTTCCTCACCTCAGCGTTGTCACCAGCATACTCACTGTCCGCCATCTTGGAAAATGGCTGACAAGGGTCCCCTACAGTTCAGTAGGGAATTTCTCTGGTGTCCTGGCAAATTTCCCTATTCATGAAAAATACCACCAACAGCTTAATCTGGTTCAAAGTCAGTTGGCATCCATCTGTATCCCCATCCACCGGGATGAGGCTGAAAATAGGCAGAATTATCTACGCTTTTCCCTTACAACAAAAACTAAATAAAATAAAAAGATTTTCTGAAATTTAGTTAAAGCATTGAGACCCACATCCAGCATGCTTTTAATAAAAAGCTTCCTAGAGTTTGATGGTCAAGTAAATACAGGAAAAAGGGTGCTCTAAATGTATATCCATTCCAATGTCAGACACCATAAGGCATTGTTTTAGAATCTTCAGTCAACGTCTTCTTGTTGTAGACAACCATAAAGATTTTCTTTTCAGGCTTGTTGTGTTTTCTTAGCTTGCACTAAAACACCTTGGGACAATGTCGCGTTTGAGAGGTGTGTCAGGATGGGTCAATGCAGACCACTGTGCAGTGGGCTCGACCCTGTACACACCAATGACCATTGAAACCAAGTGTGATGCCCAACGGAATTTCACAGCAGGGAGTCGGCCGTGCCTTTGAGAGAAATTAACTGCACCAATTTACATAGCCAGCATTGCAACTCTGCGGAGCCTCCTGCTCCTCCCACTGCTGCAGTCTGCCCCACACCATCCATTTCCCCACCAGCCCAGCATCTTTCATTAAGCCCTCCCACTCCTCCCACTGCTGCTGTCCTCCCCGCCTCCTGCCCCAGCAACGGGCATCTAATCAAACCCTCCCACTCCCTCCCACGGTGTTCTGTCTGCCCTGCACCCTCAGTTCCTGTGCCGACATTGGGGTGCCTGATCCCCATGTTTGCATCATGTACCCCCAACTCATGTGCCACCTGGGAGCCCACCCAGTGTGCCCAAATTTATTTATTTTTGTACCTGTAATAAAGAAAAACTGTCCCCGACCTTTTCTTTACCTGTAAAAGAATGGTCCGTTGCCATCTCCTAGTCTCCCTCCCACCCTCCGGCTGAGCACCCACCTCCCGCCCCCTTATCCCATACTTTCACTCTAGAGGTTGGCGGTCATCTTCTGAGGACCAGAACATGTCTGTACTCTTCAAAGCCGACTGCAAACTGAAGAATCAAAGGTAAATGTCATATAATGGCAGTCAGTGGGTTTTCAACTTAGGTTGATATATCAACCAGTTTTAGGAATTTTGGCCTCAGATTTTCAACATGGGGTTCTTGGGACCCCACCTCATGAACACTGTCACTGTCATTTCATTACTCAGTCCCAAAAGGTGATTTCATGGTTGCTGCAAGAGAATCACCTTTCAGGACAGAGTAACAGAACGATAGTGCCACTGTTCATGAGGTGGGGTCCCAGAAAGCCTATGTTGCAAATTTGGTGAAAAATTCCAAAAATGACTGTGTTATGAGCATGCCTAGCAGTGTCTACATATGCTTCTAACTTTACCAATTTTTAATATTTTCACTCCAGATTTTCAACATTGCCATTTTTCACACCTCCTATGAACAGTACAGCTGTCATTTTTGTATCTGCCCAAAATGTGTTTCGCACCTGTGGAGGAGAATGGCACAGTCGCCCTGCTAAATCACCTTTTGGGATAAGTGAACGAAATGACAGTGGCACTCTTCATAAGGTGGGGTCCTAAAAGGCCATGTTAAAATCTGGTAAAACAACCCTAAAAATGTCTGGTGTTATACCCAGTCATTCAAAATTTTCTCTGCATACATGTAACTTTGGTCATTTTCAATATTTTCACTCCAAATTTTCAATATAGCCATTTTGTCACACCACCTATGACCAGTACAGCTGTCATTTTTCACATCCTGCCCATAATCTATTTTCACACCTGTGCATGGAATGCTGTTTTCCCACAGATTTGAACATTTTCACCTACAGGGTTTATGAGGTGGGGTGATAAGAAGACTACAGTATGTTCAACATTTAGGGTCAAAATATGAAAAAATGACAAAGTTATGCCCACTTTTGCAATTTTGGTATGCATGCTAGTAACTGAGGAAATCTTAAATATTTGCACCCACATTTTTTTTATTTGTACTCCTGCTCCACGGCCCTCTCTATCTGGAGGAGCTCCAGCCTCACCTTGGTCACCTTATACCCTTCTCTAAAGCCAGAGTTACCTCTTCAGAACACCATGTGCCCTCCAGAGATCGTTGATCATCTGAATGGGTACAAGGTGGTGACTGATTGAACTGTCTCAGCATGTGTGCAACACAGTGTAAAATTAGCCTGCTGTCTATCCTGCTGGGAAAAACAGACAAAAAAAGACAGTGGGTGGGTACTCTTTAGGTTTTATAAACCCCAAATATTATCCGAGATCCTTGACATTTTCATATATAACCACCGGTGCCCTATAGGATATGTCTTGATTGTGTTCATGTGCTGTAGGTGTCTGAACATGGTGGTGACTCTAATGGCCGAATGTAGCATAACTGTGGTTCAAAAGGGTTGCAACATTACCACAGTTGCGGCACTTTGGATGAAAACAAAGATGGAGTACCCCTTTAGGATTACCAGATCATTTGCATAATTTAGATAAATGACAACTGAAGTAAGCTAATTTATGCTGTCTGTAACATGCTGCTGAGTTACAGTATTTACTACAGTCAGATTACTGTACTCCTTTGTACTTTCCTACAGCCAAATGATATGGTTGCATGGCACATGTTACGGCATAGGTTTGAACCTTTGTGCACAAATAGGGTGTGACAATGCTCACAAACATTTATACCCCAAAAACTTTGAGCTTTTAATACTATAACAATGGTTTTCATGTAACAGAATAAAACAGAATTTGCCTGTTTATCAGGAGACCCTCAAACTTTTGCCATGCACGTGCTTTGTTCATAAAATAAACAAAGATGGCCACATTTAGTTCTGTCTCTGATAGGTGTATGTGACTGAAATTTACCATCGTGTGTTCTAATAAGATTACACCTCTTCTGTAAATGTCTAGCTTTAGCTATATATTGATCAACTGCTTGCTTGTTTAACAAGGCATTTAAGCTACTTGCAAAGCATAATGCATTCTTTTGATTCACAATATTGACTATATGTCTTGTCTCTGTTTGACAGTCTGGCTAGATAAAACACTTCTGACACCTCTGGAATCCCTCCCCATCCCACACATTTTGCACAATTGTGACTACCAGCATTAAAGTCTCATTAGCACACACCTCCATCTTGCTGTTTAATAAATTGGTTATATGCTCTAAAAATTCATCAGGGTTTCTGTGCAGTGAATACACCGGTCATTTACACTATCATAATTCAGGTATAGCTGAACAAAATCATTACTCCCCAAGGTGGGCCATATTCTGTCCAACAACTGTTGCACAGCTGTATGGATTACAGAATAGTATTGATCTATGGATGTTATATAGTCTAGACTGGCAAAGTAAAATTGCTGGTGATACTCAATACTGTTAAAATTGATTTATTTATTTGAATTTTGATGACGGGTAGGTCAACTGAGACAAAATGGGCTGGCAGTATAGCCTAGAGGTTAGCGTAATAAGCTGTGAATGAGCTTGGTACATCCAGCAGACCAGACCTTGGTTTGATTCTCACAACCTCCACTTGCATACTGTGTGACTCTGAGCACATAACTTAACCACCCAGTGCTCCCAGGTCACTACTGAAAACAGGCACTTGTGCCTAGTGGGCCTACCCGTTACCAAAGACTAAAAAAAAAAAAAAAATAAAATCCTTTTCAGTGATGACCAAGTAATAAAGCACTCTAGGAACAAACACAATACAATAATACACATAGAACAGTACATTGGATTACAATATACAGTTAAGCCATAGATAATTGATTACAGTACACAAGTAGGCAATATCCAAAGGATTCAGGATTACAGGCAGTGTGCAACTAGCCAAGAGAGGCAGGAGGCAGATAGCATTTTATACCATGTGCAGGAACATTTTGCCATTCTCATACCAGATGTCACAATTTAAATAGCAAGATAAATATAGATTATCAGATTCAACTGCATTTGGTTAGAGACATAGGGTTCAGGTTACAATCAGATGTTATTCTAGGTAAAGGAGGAGACAGAAGTGGGGAGAGCAGCTTGTCTTTGAGATAGAGAGGAAGGGAGGGTGTTTGTGACCAACTGTGGAGATTGAGAGAGACGTATAACATTAGTCACATGTGTCCTTTCTTTTAATAACAGTTGGCTCTGCATTGGGGGTTGAAGAACTCATCCTTGTAAAGTTTTTGAATTGATTGATAGTTTGCAGGAAAGTAGAGGGTGAGTCACGTTGTTCCAAATTCTGAGGCAGTAACAGCATAGGATCTTTAGCCTGGCCTTCGGAGCTCCAGTAATAGAAGACTAGAAGATTTTAGTATACAAGGAGTAGGTTTTAGGGATAGCAGGCTTGTCAGACTTGGGGGCTGATGAATTAACTTAAATGTGGTACAGTGCACGGGAAGTCAAATTTGTTGTCAAGGTTGGCCAGCTTAGTTGGTTGAGTACCAGGCAGTGGTGAATACGGGCAGGGGCCGAGGTTGCAAAGCAAGTGATCCTATGGTATGTCTTTTTAGTTTGTTCAGTAATGAGGCCTTAATTGAGTGGATGACAGGTGCCACACAGAATAGACCAGGGAGTAGGGCGGCAGAGGCAGTGATCACTTTGGCATGCTTTGAGAGGTAGGGTGCTGTACGGTGAGAGCAGCCCAAGTTTTTGATTGGTGGGTTTGATGGTATTGTTTATGTGTGCTTTGAGCACTAGGTTCTCATCAAGCATGAGTCCCAGATATTTGAATGATGAGACATTTTCTAGTGGAGTACCCATGGAGGTTTTAAGAGGAGGATGTGTCACAGGGGTTTTGAAGGAGGTGTGACGAAAAGCATAATTTTGTTTTCTCCTTGAGAACCAGTTGGTTATTTACAGTATGAACCAAGATTCTAGGGTGTGGAAGTCAAGCTCAAGATTAGGGGTTGGGGTGCAGATAGCTTGGAAGATCTGTAGCGTATTGCATCGCCCATGTAGAGTTGTACTGATGCACCACCACAGTTAAGAGGCAGGTCATTGATATATGGAAAATAGCAGGAACCAAATATGGACCCTTGCGGTACCCCATCAGTGATTGGTGCTAGAGGATAGTGTGTTTGACCATTTGACACACTGTGAACGATTAGCTAGGAAATTGGAAAACCATGCGAGGAGTTATTATTCAGGCTGATGTGCTGAAGTTTAGTGATAAGTAGGGGGTGATTAACAATGTCAAAGACCTTAGGCCTACAAAGACTGCACCAGTGGCTTGGCCCTGGTCCATGTTATTGAATATGTCAGAGGTGATGCGAAGGAGGGCAGAGTCAGTTCCATGGTATTTACAGAAACCATGCTGAAAGTCTGTGAGGATGTTTGTTTGTTCAATGAATGAGTATAATTGATCATAGAGGATTGGTCCTTGAATGTTTGCTATTGGGCAGAGAATAGAAATTGGTCTGTATCGACCAGGACAGATTTATGGACAGGTACCACTACCACTGTTTTCCATTTGTCAGAGATAGAGTGGGTGATGAAAGATCGATTGATCAGCATTGAGATGGACAGGCAAGCGCTGATGCCCTGATATGGAGGAATTAGTAGGCATGATGTCAAAGCCTGGAGAGCTATCACATTTGAGTCTCTTGAGCAACTTAGGACCTCAAAATTGAGGTGATTTTTATATGAAAGGAGGGATGGTTGGTCTCTTGTTAATGTTGATAGGTATTATAGTATGAACAAGTGGGTAGAAGGCCATGTTTGTAGGGAGTAAGGTCTATAAAGAAGTTGTTAATTCCAGTGGCAATGTCCAGAGGTGTTGTGAGTGGTTCCATTGGTGGTCATGGTTTGAGGAACAATGCGTTCTCTACCTTTAGCAGAGTATTCATCTGGCACCAGAAACTTTTAGGGTGGTAAGGTTTGTTTCTTGTAAAGATATAAGATAGTCCTTTTGACCACTTTTACTTTATTTTTGCATAGATTGCGGAGCCAATTATAAATAATCTAATCAGTCTGCATCCCAGATCTGTTAAAGGTCTTCCAGGCTTTATTACATGTGCATGAGACCCCTCAGGACATAAGTTAGCCAAGAGGAAGGAAGCCTTTTGATCTTGGGTTATATAACAAAACAAATAAAATAAATATATATGCAGAGGCAAGAGAATCAAGGGTGGATGTGAACATTGAGATGAGATAGTCAAGGGCCTGATTTATATATTAGGGAAGGTGTTAATTGGTGACCAGTTGATGGAGGCTAGGTAGCTGTTAAATTCTTCCTCGTTGAACTTGGTCAAATCCCTGGTTTTGATTATTTTGGGGTGCACGGGTGCAGAGTTGTTCCAGACACAATAGGTGGGTGAGTGATCACCAGGAGTCAGAAGATACCTGCAGCTTTGATGATAGTTGGCATGTTGGCTATGATCCAGTTGAGGAGTGTGTGTCTCCCAGACTTATATTCAGTCTAGTGGGTTGTTCTATGACCTGCCTGAAATTAATGTCCGCCAGAGCAGAGTGGTACTGTACGCTTTGTGGACCAAGCCAGTTAAGGTTAAAGTCAACACATACTACTGTGTCATGTTTGGGGATGTTGTTTAGGTTGATGATAACCTCCTCACAAGAGGACAAGTGTCTGGGAGGCAGATAGATGCAGCCTAGCACCATTTTCTTGGACCGACCAAGAGTGATGGTGATGAAGATATGCTCAGCCAGAGGGTGGATATCCAAGCCCTCCATTTCTTCAGCAGTCTGTTCAGTCCTGGAATAGATCACGACACCCCCACATTTTCCACGAGCCTGGTCCTTCCTAAACATGGTGAATTCAGGAAGGATGATCTCATGCAATTTAATGTCAGGTTTTAGCCAGGTTTCAGATATGCATAGGATATCGGGATTATGAAGCTGAGTCCATGCTTCAAGCTCGGGCATTTTACCTCTGATGCTTTGGAAATTTATGTGAGCTATTTTGAGACCTGGGGTGTTGATCCATGTTGGCAGCTGTCTCAGGGTGTTTGTACACTTTCATATGCTGGGTGCTAGTGTTGCACCCAAATTCGCCCAGGGTTTAGTCTAATGTCCCCAGATAGTAGCATAGTACAGAGGTGGCACTGCAGCAGGGAGGTTCACAAGAAGGTAATTTTTGCCACCATCTGATTTGAGGTGGAGTCAGGGTTGTTTTGCATCATAGGGCTAGTAATGGAGACACGGATGCTGTGAGGACCTCTAGACAGGGAGGGGTATGATGTTGGTTGGGGATAGGCATTGTTTGGAGGTCATTAGGGACCATGAAGTAGTAAAGGCTGGTGATGGCCAATAATGCAGCAAAAGTGCCAGACAGACTAGTACTACTCCTGTACCTTTTAGTGCAGCATGGTTGTGGTATGGAGTGGACTTCCTGGGAGCTAGTTGTCTAACCAGAGAGGGCCAGAGATGGTAGAGCTAAGGATTAGTTCAAGTGACCAGCCAATCGCAACATAGTTGTGAGGGGCTTAGGAGCATTTAATGGAGGTCTGGGGGTGGGGTGAGCTGAAAATTGAGTGTGTGGCTTTGCAAGGACCGTGCACTGCCCACTGGGAACCAGGGCTGCTTTTACCCGGTAGGGAGTTCCACGGAGCGGCTCAGCTGCAGTGTATAAGCTCCAAGCCTTGACCAATAGAGAAGAGGCAGCAGCATTTCTGGCCAATCCTGGTAGGGTAGTGCAGGGCCATGGGCTAATGAGTGCAAAAGCCATAGATCTAGCCAGAGAGCCGCACTACCACCAGAGAGAGCGGAGGGGTCTTGGCCTTCAGCCGTCATGGAGCTTCTGTTGGAGATGGCCTGCAGCACCACTCAGTCAGCGCTCGAGGAGTTGTGGAGCTGCCTAGGAGAAAGAGAGGGAGAGCCAAAGGTTAGAGGGGGTTTATATTAAGGGGAAACAATGGAGAATACAGGGTCTAGATAATTTGCGGCAGAGGTGAGAAGCTGTTTGGAGAGAATTAAATAGGAGCCAAGGTGAGGATGGGGTGGGGTAGCCAGAACGGCACCAAAGCTAGACAAAGAGAGGGAGAACTGTAGGTGGAAAAATAATTCAGAAATAAATCAAGAGGGAGCTGTGCTTTCACTTACAGAAGATAAATCAAAATTTCAGAATAAGAATAAGAGAGAGCTGTATGCAGGAAAAGTACACAAAATAATCCAAAGTAAATCAAGAGTGAGCTGTACATTCACTTACTGAAAAAACAAGTAAATCAATTAAATCAGGACTAAATCAAGAAAACTGCATTCACTTGCTAATAAAATGGCTAACCAATGTTACCCAGGGCAATTCAGTCCTAGCACAATTATCAGTATAAGTAAAGCTTGCAATCAGCCCAGCCTTGGGGTCGTCAGAAATCAAGTTCGGTACAAAATCCAGCTTTTAAAATTAATTCCAGAGGACGTTAAAATTTGGAAATTGAGTGCGCGGCATTGAAAGATTGGGTGCTGCCCACTGGGAACTAGGGCTGCTTTTACCCGTAGGGAGATCCACGGAGCCAGCTCAGCTGCAGTGTACAAGTTTGCTGAAGCCTCTGGTCAATAGAAGAGGCAGCAGCACTTCTGGCCAGTCCTGGTAGGGGCAGCACAGGGCCGTGGGCCAATGGAGAGCCATGCCAGAGGGAGCAGAGTTGTTTTCAGCCTTCAGCCAGGAATGGAGCTACTGTTTGGTGGACAGTCTGCAGTGCCGCTTGGTCAGTGCTTCGAGGAGGTGTGGAGCTACCTCAGTGTCAGAGAGAGTGGAGTGGGTCTCTGCCTTCAGCCCACGGCGGAGCTTCTGTTTTTGGGGACGGTCTATGCATCGCTCAGTCGGCACTTCGAGGAGGCATGGAGCTACCTAGGAGGAGATGATTTCTTAGTACTTCATTTTCATTTATTAATTCTAAATACACAGGTTCAGGCTCTGCTGTTTTACCTCATCTGCTCCCTCCTGACTACATATGTCTTCTTCATGGCTTGGTGTGTCACCACCCCTATCTGTATGTCTTCAGGTGTGCTATTTTGAGCATGTTTGATACAACCCTCATTAACTGTTAGATCCATGCAAGCATCAGAATTATCATATTGCCCTCATTTACAGTTTTCACTCATGCAACACACAGTGTCAGATTCACTACATTGTTAACACTCAGAGGATTGCTGGCTTGATAAACACACAAAGCAATCATACACAGAATGGTGTGGCAGGCCCGATGCACTTGGTTATGCAGTGGTGCCCAGTGCACTGGAGAGTCTGATGTTTGGCATTCTGATATAGGCGGCCAACATTTTTTAGCCCATCTAACTTTACTCTAATACAGTGGCTCACTATATTACACCTGGTATTTCTGATGCCCTGCCCACGTTGCATAATCCTGTTGATGATTTTATCGCACTCTGTTTAAATAGTACACACTGTAATGCTGTTCATGTTTTACTCTTTTTGTTTGTAGAGGTTGTTGGCTTGTCCTTAAAGAGTCACTGGGTGGGATTAAATACATTTTCTAAATGCCATCATTCCTTCTGTTTGCTGCTGTGGCTGTAGGCACTGGATGTAGCAGTGGTCCGATCTTGTTAGCAGGACTCTTTTATCTGTTTGGATAACCTTGAATATTTGTGATGGCTTCTTGCAGACTTTTGAAACTCAGCTTTCTACAGTATGTGCTTAAAATCTATATCACATAGGAAAGAAATAGAGAAATTAATATATGGCCCTGTACATCATACTGACTACACTCTGGATAAAATGTGCAGTACATCAGCATATTAAATCATTTGTTACAATGGATCATACAGAATTTACAATCCATAAAAACAGGTGCAACTATTTACTTCCCTCATCATTACAGAGCTTATTAATCTACAGTGCAGAAAAACATGTATTTTAAGATGTTGTACCATGCTGACAAACAAACCAGAAAATTGGGGAGGGGGTGCAGTTATTTAAAACCACAGTGGTGATGGACATTATAATTATACATCAGAGAACATATGCTTGTTCTAATGAACCATGCTGAAATTAAAACTATAAAATCAGGAAAGGGTGGGGTTTAGAAACATTGCCATACCCAAACTTCTTAACATATATTATAGAAAAATATGGCTATATATTGCAATTTTGGTTACAATGAAGCATGCTAAATTTACAAAACAGAAAAACAGAGCAGCTATTTTACAACCATCACATCTGTCCCTTATTAATCTGCAATGCAGAAAAAATCTGCAAACATTTTCTATTAATGCACAGTAATACTGTATTGGAAATTTTAACTACCACTTACCTGCTGTTTTGTTTTCATTAATTAACGTTATTATATTTTCAGATGTGGACCCCAGTTGTTGAGTTTCTATGAAAGATCAAAACAGTGAACGATTTATAAGTAATCACTAACCAAAGAGTGGTTTGCAAAGCATATAAACTTTAGGCAGTCAAATTGCTGTTACTTCTTTACATATTTACGAACTATAGTTGCCTTTTTTTTTAACTTTATTTGTCAGATGTTTTCATCTCTCCATAAGGTATAGATGGCAATCAATCGCTCAGTTTTCTAGAGGTTTTAGAATGCAGCTTATATAGTGATAGGTATGTGTGAGCAAATTGTGAATCAGAAAATCTTTATCTTAATGCTAGCCCTGTACCTATCTGTGAATTATATTAACTATGGTTCTCTGCATTTTAAGTGGTAAAACATTTTAAATGAATAACTGTACAGCAAGCAACATAGGCAAAAAAACTCACCTATGTAAATTTTCTTATACCCACAATTATAACATGGCAAGACAGTGGGCACCATAACCTTGTTTGGACTTGTTCACACACAAATCAAAAGTTTGGTACATTTAATTTGACATACTGTATGATGAAGTATGAGGCCCTGCAGAACGGTCACTTAGCATACACAAGGTCGGCAAGCCTAAATTATAAAACTTAAGTTATAATACTATAAGCGTGATCTTAAGCAAGCAAATTATTGAAGACAATAAAATAAAGTGCACTGCCTTCATCTCCTTGTGCACGCTTGCTTCTGGAACAAGATGGTGGAAGCCACACTGAGAAAAGGGTTCCTTAACAAAAATTGTCATTTTGAAATCTAGGCCACAACAGCACTTAACAAGCTGAAACTAAGCAAAACTTAGCAAAGCCGATTTAGAAGTGGAAGAGATTAGTGTGGTCTAATATGTTTTCGTTCATGAGGTAGAGGGACTGGGACACATATCAAAGCAGGGTACAGACTGAGAACCTGTAACATGTACCAGTGATGACAAAGAAGACTCAATGATTAGTAATCAGTGCACTTAAATACACTGGGGCTTTTGGCCAAAAGAAACAAAATATTTTTAGCTAAAATGTTTTAAAGCACAATTTTAACCTAACATAAAAAATAAAAATGTTATGGAAATAGCACCTACATTTCCTTCTAACCATTTTTAACATGTAGAACAGGAACAGTTAAAGTATAACAAGATGCAGTTAAAGGAGAAGTCCACCCAAAACTTGAGAAAATATATGTTGTGCAGAGTGTTTTAATTTGTATGTGAAGTTCTAGTGTTTCCTTCCCTCCCTCTGACTGGTATTAGGAGTTTTCCTAAATTAGCCTGCTAGCTTTAGGGCAGTTTACGACACCGGAGATCTCCATATGAAACAGCTTAATTGTATTCCTTTGTCCTACAATGCACCTTGTTTCATGTGATGGTGATGTAGCAGAGACCATAAATCCAGAAGAAAGTATTGTTTTACAATCAGTTCACAACAGCAGAGATGGCTATTTTTAAATCTGTAGAATTCAGCTTGGTGACCACCCTCATCGTAAAGGTCTTACTGTCCTGAAAAACTTTGCTGCTGGTAATTTTTATGCAGCTTGTAAAGCTTCCAAGATATTTAGTTTGTTTGGCATGTGTGCTGAATGTTGGGTCTCTCACATCACTGTCACATGAGACAAGATGCACTCTGGGAACAAGAAATACAATTAAGCTGTCAGGGATGAAGATCCCCAGGGTCATAAAACTAGTATAAAGCTAGCAGGCTAATTTAGGAAAAACTAATACCAGTTAGAGGGAAGGAAACACTAAAACTTCACATGCAAATGAAAACAGTCTGCACAGCATATATTTTTCAAGTTTTGGGTGGAGTTCTCCTTTAAAACTATTCACCTCTGAATTGAATAGAAGTCAGGCCTGACAAAATTAAAGTGCCCCTAGGTATGGGGGGCTTAGCAGGTATAAGCTTTCAAGTTTGAATGTTATTTTCTATGGCTTCAAAACCTTATTTCACATTTAACATAATTTTGTTTCAGTTTCAGCCTTCTTATATTGTAATGGTTATAGTGTACCACACATACTACCTTTAGACTGACTATAACAGCTAATTGTTGTCGAGCTGTTTAACTAAAGAACCATTTCATGATAGAATGTTAATACTTACGCTTCAGCTAAATAGAGTTAGAGTTAGTTACCACCACATATTTAAACCTAATGGATTGCTGAGATGTTGACAGTTCAGTTTATCACAGTATTTCAGGCATATTTAAGCATAGTAAAATTGTGTGTGTGGGTGGATGGGTGGGTTGGTGTATACGGTATGTGTGTACCATTACAGCAGGAGTTCATTGTATAACATCCTTTCCTATTGTTTAAAAGCCAAAGAAAAATATGGCTAGTTTTAAGGGTCTACAGCCATAAAAAGCAATTGTACTTACAACTGATTTTGTATATGTGATAACTCTTTAATGTTTTATGGCACAGTAGCTCTAGCTGTTGTAACAAGTTGTAGTCAGAGGTGATATGGCTGTGGCAAGCTGCCAAATGATCAAAGTTACATGTGTACATAGAAAATTTTGAACAACCGGTTGTAACAGCCATTTTTAGAGTTGTTTCTCAAATTTTCAGCATTTTTGGGACCCACCTCATGAAGAGTGCCACTGTTATTTCGTTCAGTTGTCCTGAAAGGTGATTTCGAAAGCGACCCGTGCCATTCTGTGCCACAGGTGCGAGAAACATGTTTTGGGCAAATGTGAAAATGACAGCTGCACTGTTAATAAGGAGGTGTGCAAAATTGCAATGTTGAAAATCTGAAGTGAAGATATTAAATATTGGCGAAGTAAGGAGTGTGCATGAAACTTCACAGCACACTTGTAACATAGTCATTTTGGGAATTCTTTCACCAAATTTGCAACATGGGCTTTCTGGGACCCCACCTCATGAACAGTGGCACTGTTGTTTTGTTAATTAGTCCCAAAGGTGGTTCTGTGCAGCAACCATAAATCACCTTTAAGGACTGAGTAATGGAATGACAGTGACAGTGTTCATAGGTGAAGACCAAACTCCATGTTGAAACTTTGGGGCCAAAATTCCTGAAAATGGCTGATATATCAACATAAGTTGAAAACCCCACTGACTGCCATTATACCACACTTACCTTTGATTCTTCAGTTAGCAGATCGGCTTTGAAGAGTGCAGGCGTGTCTCGGTCCAGAAGATGACAGCACCAACCTAGGAGAGGTAAGTATGGGGTAAGAGGAGGCGGGGAGGTGGGTGCTCAGTGGGAGGGTGGGGATGGGGGAGGGACTGAGGACGACAAGGACTGTTTCTTTTTACAGGTAAAAAATAAATAAAAGTTGGGGACAATTTTCTTTATTTACAGGAGAAAAAGAAAAGACATACAGTACATTTGGGCATACTGGGGTGGGCTCCCAGTGTGCTATATGAGTTGAGGAGGTTACATGATGCTGACACGAGGGATTGGGCACCCCAATGTCGGCGTGGGGATGGGGAATGGAGGAGTGGGGAGGACAGCAGCAGTGGGAGGAGGCGGAGGGTTTTATATTGCTGCGGTGCTGGGAGGGAACAGAGAGTGGGGAGGACAGGGACAGTGGGAAGGTGTGGTAGGAGTGCCATCTGCAAGATAATGGCAGCGATACAACAACTGCGCATGCATGGGATTCGTGTATGCGTAGTTGCAGCGAGTGGCATTCTGCCATTCAGAAGATGGTGGCACCAACAGAACTGCATATGCATGTGAGGTGCACATGCACAATTCATGTCCTGGAATCTGGAAGTAACAGCTAAAATAATGTAGCTGTAACTCTGTAGTAACCCGATCGTGGTGGAATGTTACATGCTCCATTGGTCTTTGGAAGATGCCTCAAAGTCCAATGGAAAAGTCTCCGATTGGCCATTTAGATTATGATCACGAAATGGATGTATGCTCCGCCACTGCCATAACAAATGTGAGTTCTTTAAAATAAATAGCATTCTTTTTTGTTTCGTTTTAAAATAGTTAAGGCATAAACATTGTGGTTCTCACTCACATACAAATTATAGTAAATCAGATTGCTAAAAGAAATTACGACTAGGAGCCTGCATCTCTTTTTGTGCTGGAAAATATAACTAGCATTTTCTGAGGGTTTCCAGTGTTATCAAGCAACTGGGGACTTTTAAAGTTAAAACCACTCTTATTTTGGGTGGGGATGAGAACTGTGGTTCTCACACAGCTTTAAGGACAACACATCCTAGCTAAGAAAAAGTTAAACATTGAGGTATGCTTCTATTGTGCTAGAAAAATATTACTAGCATTTTACTGCAGGGATCTCAGGGTTATCAACCAACTGTGTGACTTTTGAGGCTATAAAAGAGCCCACAATGGATAGCAGGGGTGGACATTTGTCTTTGAGGATTTCCACCTGAGTGACATCTGGCAGGCAGGGGAGGAAGCAATAGGTAAGGCACCACCCAATAGGGGTGGGGGGTAGGCTAGAGGCAGGTGTTCTTAGGGGCATGGGCAGAGGCTGAGGAGGGAAGCAGCACCCTATGTAAGGCTGGTACCAGAGGGACATTCCTTTTGCTCCCTCTCTCCTCTGAAGAAACCTACCTCAACCCACCCTCATAAAAGCGGGGGAATGGTAGGCAGAGGATCTCACTGTCCCATTGGGGATCACCTTAGGGGTCACAAGGAATTTTCCAGTTTTCCCACAGGTTTTCCAGGTTTTTGCCTTCTCCAACGAGATCAGGCTAGGGTAAATTGAAGTTAGAATGTCACAGTCATGAACTGAAAGCCATGGTGGTCTTGGAAGGCACTAAATTTATTAATATTGGTTGGTTGATACGGGGGGTAACAGGGGTTATGGTCTCATGCAGACAGATCACCTGGAGGCTGATGGGAGTGCTGGGCTGTCCGTCTGGAGCACACCACTTTGTGAATATGGTGGCAGTCGGGCAGCAGCCTCTCAGGCAGGACCTGTGGATTGGGGCATCCCTGAATGGGGAAACCATAGCAACCAGTCAAGAGCCAGTCCTCATGCCCCAGAGGCTGGAATCCCTTGAGTGGGCTTGCAGTATTTGGCAGCTTCCCTCAGGCTAAGGGAGGCCAGTGTTTGGCTTTAGAATATACCAGCTAAGACCACATGGCAGCGCCCATCTAGCAGACTGCACTAATGATTGGTTGAGTAATAAATACATGGCACTGGCCATTTTGTTTTCTCTCCATTGCTTGGTGTGTGTCTCAGTTTGTTCAGGTGGCATGGTGGGGGGACTGTGCCCTGTAAGACAAAAACACTCTTTTTTTTTTAGGTAGAGTACTGTGGCTCTCACACAGCTTTTAAAGACAACACATTGTAGCCAACAAAATGTTAAAATCAAGATATGCATCTAGTGTGCTGGAATAAGATAATTAGCATTTTATTGCAGGGTTCACATGCATACCCTCTGTGAGATTTTAAGGTGAAACTCCAGGCACTGTTACCTTTGCACTGAGCCTATGTATGTACCCTCGCATTATGTTAAAGTGCACTTGGTCTTGGGAGTCTAAAACTGAAATGACAGGATTTGCTAATCAGCTGCTATCAATGCAGTTTGTGTGTATTTCAGGCGGAACGAAATATCTTTCTGTAGTTTTGGATAAAATTAAGCTTTTAATTACATGCACAAAATACCATTTAATATAGGTATATATCTTTTGATAATCTGTGAGCATTTGTAGTAGGCCAGAACATTTTGTAAATCAGAATAGCTGGAATGATAACAGAAGACAGTATGTTGTTTTATGATGCATGCTACCAAACACTTTAGAAGCATTGTGCATGTGGGGAAAGAGTGGTCGGTTATAGAAAGAAGGATCTCTCCATTTACAAAAAGAACCAAAATAAGCAGGGCAAAACTGAAACACTACAGGCACATTAGAGTGTGTGAAATAAATAAATAAAATCATTAAACCAGTGAGTGAAAACCAGCTATTTGAATCCAGTGTTGTTATAAGCAGTGTAAATGTGCAAAGCAGTATTTTAAAAATATATAATGTTACTACACATTCTTTTTTAAACATTGTGAAGTAATCACTTGATCAGAGGGTTTACCTGTTTATTTATTCATGGAAAATGTATAATCAAGTCTGATTTGACTTCATCTGATGTGTCATGGTAAGCCCGAGCAAGTCAGGATCTACCCAATCTATACCTGCATCATATGGGGGCTGCATCACATCTGGGTGGGGGTACTACATCACATCTGGCACAGCCAGAATAAGAAGGGTGGAGGCAGCATGCCATATACGGAAGAGTTATTACAAAATTTTATAATTTTGTCACTTAGTATGTAGGTATATTACTTGTTTCTAAACTGTATAGAAAAGACCCATGCTCAGAGCAGAAGTCAATACCTTTCAATAGATGCAAACATACACCAGGCTTTAATATAACAGTATGTGATATTCAAACTAAACTAGTTTAAAATTGGATTTAAAATGCTTATTATAAATTACTTTACTCTAAGCATATAAATATCAAGCTTTGAATGGCAGTGTAACCTTTATCACTGTGACCCTTGTTTACATCATGGAACTAAATGGCTGAACTTGTATGTGTCAGACATTAGGCCTGTTTACATGACCTGATCTGCACATTGCAAGCGGGTGCAAAATGAGTTGCACCTCGCAGATCAGATCATGTAAAATGACTTGAGAAGCACTGTAGGTCGCCCCACTGTGGCAAATCATAATCCCTGCTTTGGTGGGATTGTGTACTGGTACAGGTATTTTTGCAAGCATGTGAACATTCTGCTCCACCTGCAGTGGTGCAGCCCCTCACACCTCACACCGTGTACAATGTGTAGCTGCATTCCATGCTGCTGAATCTACGTGTTGCATGTTACATGAATTGAATCCGAGAGTGGGGTTCAGTGCTTGTTCCTGAGATGTTGGTGGGTGACTTGAGGTAGACAGATTGGATTTTGTGAGTTTAGTAAGCTGGAATCAGAACTGGGTCAGAACTACCAAAATAAACTGTCAGTGCTGCTGGTCTGCCTCTAAGTAAAATTCAGCTGTAATGCCAGAAATTCTCTCACTCTGATGGGTGGGGTTACATGTAAACCCAGAAACCCAGATGCACTGCTGCAGCTTGAATGTCTCAGCCTGCATCACAATACAAACACAATCTGGTATGCAGTGTAAACACACCTGTTATTGTTATGCACTGCCTGATACTGGCACTAATTCCAGCCTAGCACTTGGTGGCTGCTGCATCGCCTCATATCCCAAGGACTCCTCTTGAAGTGAACTGATTGCTGCAGGCAGCCTACCCTCGGTTATGCAGGGGTTACCTTGGATGGTGAGGTTCTCCGAATAAAGGGTAAGTTCGCATACATTTAGCCCTAGCTATAGAGTTCCTGTGGGCATAGTTTCAGGGAAAGACTGGATGCACACTGACACCCTCAGGGAAGATGACCTTCTTCCAACTCTCTCAATCATCAACTCCAGAGAATCCTGCCTCCTAACTAGATTTACTCTTGACAAAGCATCATATGGTAATTCACCAGTGGGGTGTTATTTCCTTGCCTTTGTTCACTTGACGAGGGTATAAATATTCATATCTTGCATAGTCATCATTAAATTATTTCAAATGAAATGGCACATAAAGAGCAGCTGCTCTGTTATTTACAGCCTTTGTGGGCCATACACATAGCCTCTGTTCTCTGTTTTCCATTGCTAACTAATCCCATACTGAGAGAGGGATTCAGCGCTTCTGATCATTAAGTCTACAAGGAACTTCTCATCTTCTACTACAAACCTCCTGCAAGGAAGATGGGCAGTGATGATGTGATGTCACAGCTTAGGACTTGGGTCAGCCTCTCAGTACAGTGTGAGTTTAATATTTATAAACACAATCCACTGCCTACCCCTTGAGAAGAGCCCAACTCTCAGGAGTACATTACTAAAAACACATCAGTCTATGAAAATGCAGAATGGAGAGAGACTGAAGCTAAGAAATAGTCCTGCCTTTAATAGCTCCCCTGGACTGCTGCTGCAAAAATCAATATGTGATGGCTGAGTGGCCAGGAGTAAACACAGTGGGCATTCACTGCTGGATTTATAGAGCACTAAGAAAAGCTTTGCCCATTAGATCGATTATTGTCTCTTCCTTGAGCCACACTCTGCTAGATGAAATGTTCCGCATCTGGATTTGAGATGTATATCTAGCTCTTACACTGATGCTATGGTTACATTATTGTTTTGAATTCACTAGAAATTAATAAATGGCACAGCCTTGTAAATATTTGATTTCCCGGATTTAGTAGAGAAACACATAATCTGTTATAAGAAATAAAGGCAGGATGTTGCCATATAATGATCAAAATACTTATTCCTACTTGATTATAAATACAAATCGGACTGCAACTGATTTACAACAACCCTTGTGAGGCTGTATCATATAGTTTCCATTCCATTAACCCATTCTCAGCAATAGATTGAGACCAATTGTATAGAGTGGACACCTTGGGCTCGATTCAGAAAGAGCCCTTACATTGATGCAAGGTGCATCAAAAACACCTTTGTGTCAAAGTCCAGTGCAGCAAATACTGTACAATGTATTCAGATAGAAGGCAGTCTCTCTGGCTAAGTCTGTCACACTGATGCAAGATGTTCACTGCATTAAAACTATGATGCATTTGGAGGGAATGCTGCAAGCTGAGGCACAACAGCAGGAATGAGGCCTCCAGGTGAGCCACAAAGGCTATGCAGGAGGGCAATAATCGCACACTGAGGCACCACAATGATGCGGGGCGGAAATGCCCCAAGGTGGGTGAAAACTGAGGAGGGAGGCATTGAGAGGGAAGTGACACAAGCTGCATCAAAAGACAATGCAATGTGAAAACTGATGCAAGCTGCAGAAAAAAACACTCCGCGTGAGGCAAGACCTTTGAAAAGCCATACTGCGAATGAAATGGCCATGGCAATGATATGTGCAGCCCCATACCATCCTGCAGAGGTGTCAGGCTGTCTCATCCTCCCTGTCTGCAGCTGGATCTGCTCCATTCTTTGCACCACTGTCAGTTAGACCAGCTGGTCTAACAGATGCCTGTCATCATCGGCACTGTGTCAGGGCTTCCACCTTTATGAATCCCAGAAAAGGCATGTTGCATCATTTTTGCGATGCAAGTCCTGTTGCATCATAGCCCAACCAGGTTTTGGACACAAGCATGGTGCAAGCCACTTGGGCACAGACTGCACTGGTTTTGACACAAGTCACTTTCTCGAATCACGTTTGATGCAAATTTTGTCACAAACTGCATTTTGCATCAGATTGTTTACGTATGCCACCTGCACCATTCCCAGAGCTTTCTGTATTGAGCCCTTCATTTCTGTGGCTATAATACATCTAACTTTCTCTTCCTCTGTGCAGCTGTTGGCATGTTTACCACGGCCGCCTTTGCAATGCATCAACCCGAACACGTTGGTTGCTGCGCAGCCAAAAGCCTTGAAACTGTATCACTCACAAAGTAGCCCTACTACCTGCACCAACAAATGACATGAATGCAATTCAGTGGTTTGATCACAATGTACATGCTTAGAGTTTTCAGGGATCAGAATATGCATCTATCGGTGCATGTTATAGTGGTATTGGGCTCCAGCTAGTCAATGTATATTGATCATACTTTAAACTATAGTGTATGGTTAGCCCCTATAGGCTGGATTTCCATGCACTCAATAACACTGTTGCAGTACAGTTCAAAGGTCATGAAAAGTTTTTGTGATATCTGCATTGATGTCACATCAATACCACAACAACTTTTGCCTTTGAACAGCATGGTTTCACTGCCCCTTATGTCTCACTTGCCCAAAAGTGTCCTTTTAGTGCTATTTCCCATTCTGCTTCACTGAAGCACTGAAGAGTCGCTGTAATAGAAGATGACTCATCTGACATTAACTGAGAACTTAGTTAGTTTTTTTTTATTTAAACTATCTTCAAAACTTAAAACTGCCAGTGTGGCTCAGCCTGATCTCACATATACAGAACAACTGTCCTATGATGTGCTGTGGGGTGGGGGAACTCTGAAAATTGCCGATGTAAATGGCAGTTCACTTTTGATTTTTATTTCTGTAGGTGAAATGACAAGATTCAAGACCTCAGTGATCCTATGCTTCAAACATATCCTTCTACATTTTATTCTTGTGACTGTTACCGTTTTCAGACTTTTTCTTCTGTAATGTGATCAATTCTAACAATACAGAGTTGAAAATGAAAATGGCTCTTGTAGCCTTTGTGTAGTAAACCATCTGCTCACTTTGTTTTAAAACCATACACTATACAAAACAGAGTATGGGTGACCATACAAAACCAAGGTTGTGTTTCAATCTCAGACATGTGATGACATCATAGAGACCTCTCGGCGTCACTCTCGAGGTCTGTATAATGTCATCATATCCTCTAATGGAAACACAGCCTTGTTGTGTATAGGCCACCCATACTATTCTATATATTGTGCATGGGTGTTTAGATCTGAACACATCCGGGAATTGATTAGTAAATCACCTCAGAACAGACATGTAGTTTGTCAAAAGTAAATGGTGACATAAACATCAGTTATTAAAAAATAATGTAAATGGTGATAACGGCACTGGAGTGATGCTTCACTATATAGAGACCCACAACTACACAATTTTGTACTGACAAATTCCTTTTTTGTGTGTGTAGTTAAACTATTCATTCACAACTGGACAACAATCAATCAGTGCGTTAACAGAATCAATCAAATAAATATACAGAAAACACAAAGCATTAAGAAATCAAGGGGTTGTGGGCTGAAGGGGTGTGTGGGAAGGAAGGACTCAAGGGAGGTAACTGGGTAGCGAAGGGGACAGCAACAGCAACTGGCTCTCTGCTTTTAAAATCTCAGTACAATGGTGTTCAGAAGTGTTAGACTATGAATGTGATAAAAGTTGTTTGTCATCTTCATACAATGCCATACAGTTGTATACATTAGGTTCTCCAATGTACTGTCTTACACAAGTTGGTTTGCTGGACCTATCTTACTCTTAGAGGTCCAGTTGGGCAATCTGTTCAAGTATCCCAGTACCCTCAGAGTTTTCAGTATAAGAAAACAAGCCATTATTAATGCCAAATGTTTGCCTGCTTGTATTTGCTATGCGGTTGTTTGGCATTGATGTTACAGAAGGGTAAATGAAGAAAGGATGTCAGCATATGAGAGGAGTTGGCCAGAGCTTGTGTGCCATTTCAGTGGTAGTGAGTGACCACTGTAGGAGGCTGGGGTCCAGAATGTCATGAAGCTGCTCAGCTGCTCAGTGGCCGACTTTATGAAAATAAAGGACTGAGGTGCTCCTCAGTGGAGTGCTTCAGTCCTTTCAACTTCTATAACATTTCTACCCATCAAACTGTGACCACTATCATACTCCTGACCTGCACTGCACAACACTGACCCGCCTCTGAAATGCCATTCATTGTAACAAAATGTTTCTTGTGCACAAGCAAGCAAACATAACAAATACCTTACCGTTACCTTTTCTTACCTTCCATTGCAGAAAATAAATGACCTTTCTTAACTCAATAGGTTAGAAATAAGACTTAAAACTGTACCTCTGAATGTACTGTACTTTCTTTTGATTAACAGTTCTTATTCATGGGTTGTAGGTTTTATATATGTTTCAGTGCATCATTAGACTTTTTTAACTAGGGTGTAGTGCAGTACAAACTGAATATTTCCACAGAGACCTAAAATAAAACAAAAACCGTATGGAAAGTATGGCTGCTGCTGTAATAGTATAGGACCCTTTGAAGCTAAGTTAATTTGAATTTGTAAGAAAGTGACTGGTAGTCCCATGTCCTCAATGTGAATTTCATGTTGTTTCTGGCACCATACTTCATTTTTATTGTGTGTTTGTTCATGAGAGTAAAAGTATAACTGCTTTACTTGGAAGTTAGATGGTGAAATAATCTGGATCAATCACTGCAATGCTAAAATCATACAAAACTATAGTATGTAATTCTTCACTGGCCAAAAATTCTAAGCGTGTCCTTTAAGGGGTCTGTCACAACTGAGACCCAAATGTCATTCACTTTTAATCTTCAGCTGCAACAGTGTGTGTGCCCATTGTTGCCCTTTGTTCATAATTTAGGTTGGAAGTTGCACTCTGCTGACACTGAGACCCAAATGTCATCAACTTTTAATCTTTAGCTGCGACAGTGTGTGCCCATTGTTGCCCTTTGTTCCAATTTAGGTTGGAAGTTGCACTGTGCTGACACTGAGACCCAAAGTCATTCACTTTTAATCTTTAGCTGCAACAGTGTGTGTGCCCATTGTTGCCCTTTGTTCAATTTAGGTTGGAAGTTGCACCATGCTGACTGGTCAGTGCCTTTCCTGAGGTGCTTTTATCTAAACTGCATATTGACCCTGCTCTTTGTTAGTTAATAACTGTTGACATGATTTTGAGAGCCACCCTGCATCCTGAAACTAAGTTACTTTGGTCTGGTGTTTGCATTGCCTTTATTTTGTTCATTAATGCAGCCCTATTTCAGATGAAAAGGGAGAGGTTTAAGTCATCATTGCAAAGTATGACTTGTTACTGGAAGAGAAGAAGTACAGCGCTTGTTCAGTTGATCTGCATTGGGCATGACACTGACACACCTCTGAAATGTCATTCATTGTAACAAAATGTTTCTTGTGCACAAACAAGAAAACATGAACAGGACATCCATCTGGTTTTATTTTTCTACAGTGTTTCACAAATATCTACCTACTGCCCTTTTGTTGGAGGGATGACCTGCAATCATTTCTGGGTAATGGCTAAACTGATGAATTTCATCACACACACACACACACACACACCACACACAATCTCTTTGTACAAATAGTTTAGTTTTAATTTAGTTTTATTTAAAATCTGATAAGACCTTGGGCAAAGACCCATTTTCAAGAGCAACCAGAACATTTAACAGATGTACAAAATGTAAACAGAAAAATGATAAGAACAATATAAAATATAGAATAATATATAGGGTAGTGTGTAATGAGAATTTGACACACACCTGAGGTGTTGGATGCAACATAAACCCTGATGTTCAAACTCGAGGGTTTATCATGGTATCCAACACTGAGGAATATATAAAATCAGTTACACTCACTCCCATTTTATTTTATATAATTGCTCTCGTTGCATTTTTCACCCGTAGCAATTACATAAAATGCAGCAGCATTTACAGTCACTACAATCAGATGCTTATGGCGAATTGTCACCTGGGAAAATTCAAAGTTTGTGCCCAAGAGCATTGCAGCAGTGAACAAGTTATACCAGCATGAAAACAACAGCGCTTCAAAGTTTAACTAATTCAGCAGAATCTAAGAAAGTTAAAAGAAATCTGTTACCATGACAGCCGTGTTGTCCGTGGAGCAGCTTAGTGCATGACCAGTGGTGGGATCAGGAAGAAAATACAAAGAAATGGATGCTGGAAAACTAACAACATACTAATGTTTACGTCCTAACACTACAGAACCACTGATAGAAACTGAAGTAATATAAATAAAAAGTCTTTTTCTTGGGAGAGGTGGTATCCGTGGAACAGTACCCATGTGACCTGCAGAGGAGGGCGAGAGAGGGAGAGATAGAGGAAGAGGGAGTGACAGAAAAGACAGAGGTAAGGGATCAGCTGCAAAGACTTTCCTGAACAATTCTTTTCAACTAACATTTAACATTTTTCACGGTCCTGATTAAGTATTTTTTTAAATCACTGTGTACTCACTCTAATCAGACTCATCTGATCGTACAGCACTTGTACTCATCTTCTTTTCTCTGGTGCCGGGCAGTTGTGCAAGTTGACATTTACATCCAGATAGAAAATACAGCCTGTTCAAAGCTGACCTGTGGAATTTACTGTATCCAGTTGATCTCTCGATGGTGTTGCTCGTGCTTGGCTCTGAATAAACAGCATGGCTTCTTGACTCTGTGAGGATTTCCTTACTACAGGAATAGGTCAGGATCTCACCTGTTCATTTTGCTTACTTTCAGACAAAACAGAATAATTGTTGATGGACTATGCGTTTCTATACAGAAATCTGTTGAACTTCAGTTGGTGGGATGTTTGAGTCAATTAACAGCTGGAAGCTGGTCTTTCTTATTAGTGGTTTGTTATAGATTTGGATTCTGGCAGGCCAGAGTTCAACAATTTGATCATCATTTTGTTAGCTTATTTAGCCCTGTATTCATGTTCCTGTACCAAAGGGAGTCATTCCTTTTGTTGGTTTTAGGCGATATAGAATGGTGCATCAGGGTGTATCATTTGAGGAGGCCTTTGAGATTTGTAAACATGGTAGCCTGCAATAGTGTCTCTGTGAGGGTCTTACGGTATCTATTTTGATAGATTCTGGGCTTGACAGGTTTAACATCTCTGGGATTATCGCCAGTCCTGGTCTTCATCTGCCATTCATTGTATTCCAGGTGAGTGTTACCCTCACAATCTCGCCTTCAGCTATATCACCCCACAGCAGATCATGATGTTCCTTTGTCCTTAATGCACATTGAACTCCTATTTTGAAGAAAATGAAATATAATAATCCCATTGGTGTCCCCATATTCAGTGTGCCTGAAGTGTAGAGCAGGTCAATGTCTTGTTCTGACAGGGGCAGAGTATTTTGCAGTCGGTTGCCTTTGCCTAGCTTTTTAGGTGTTTTGCTTAGCAGCTAGTGTGCACTTTGTTTCTAAAAATCCATTTGTTGGCCTTTAAATATTGAATTGGAATACTTGCTCTGAACCAGGAAACAATCTATACCCCACGATACATGGCAGTTCCTGGTTTATACTCTGTACCATCATGCCATTTAGAGAATACAAAATCTGCAATCTTACTGCCTAACTCATGTAGAAGCAAATGTTGAAAACTGATGTCACTTCCTGTCTCTGTGAGAAAGGTTTTAAATAATCTGAGGTCACTTTCTGTTTTATTGTTGTGTGTTTCTGTTCTCCTAATCTTCCACAAATGATTCCCTGCCATCAATGCTGCCAATATTGAAATGGGTTGCCATTCTGATTTTGTTCTTTTCTTTCTCTTTAGGTGTGGTGCTAGGATTGTGATGAGTAGCTAGACATGTTCCTTGGTGAAGCAGTTGTGTGTTTGCAGGTACAGTAGGTGTGTTTACAATTGTGGAGGAGCATAAACATTACAGAGTGAGGAAAGTGTGCATCTCGAGCTTTCAGCTCACTGATGGCAGGACATGTTTGGCATTATTACCAGATGGTTATAATAGCAAATTACAACCTGACTTTTATTAGGGAACCCAGTTATTATTATACAGTTACACAAACTGGCAAATCTATCCAGAAATCATTTACACTGGTTGGTGGTAAGAAGGTAGTTTTTTAGTGTGTGTCTCAAACAGGTTACAGAGTTGTTAATACTAGAAAAATATAACAGATAATGAATTAAAAAGGATGGAAAATTGTAAAGCATGTTTTTTGACCAGTGGAAGTTCTCAACCTATGAACAGAAAATTGAAAATGCAGGAAGACCAAGTAGAGACAGTACTAAGGTGTTTTCAAAGATGGAATGAAACAAAGTGGAAACAGAATCCCTGATCACCTATTTTGCAAGGGTATCTATTTGTAATAAATAGCTCTGTTCTAACAGAAGCCATCCCATTTGTTTATATAAATCACAGTGGTGAGTGCGATATAGCAGTTGTATTGCAAATCTTGCTACCTGGGTTAGGAGGGTCCTCACCTGACCAGCAACCCCTCACCAGTTGAATAATAAAACAGAATACCATAATCAATTACCAGGAGAAGAAAACTCTAAGACATGAGAAGTATCCTTGTTGAAGGTATGAGTAGTGAATTTAATCTACATAGTGAGCCTACTCTTCAATGGACTATTTTACCATGGAATTTATATGCTGTTCATAGAAGTGGAAGCTGTCCAGGGTGAGGCCAAGATATTTAAATTCCTAACCTGTTCAGTTTTCAACCTTTAAAGAACATAGGGAAGAGCTGGGTCAGAGGCAACTTCTTTCAATGACTGTAGAATACTACTTTTTGCATTCAAAACCAATTTGTTTAAAAGAAACCATTTTTAAGTCAACAAAGTCAGATGTTAATTGTTCACATATGTCGAGGAAACTGGGGCCACATGTGAGGATCACTGCATCATCACCATAAAGGAACATCTTAGTGTTAATACAAATAGAAGGTAATGTGTTCAAAAAAATAAACTGAATAAAAGGGGACCCAGGATAGAACCATGGGAGACCATTAAAATAGGCAATGGGGGAGGGGCAGGGAGGTGAGGTGACCTTTAATTTTGTAGTTTGTGTTCGTCCATGTAGGTAGTTCTGGCACCAGCTAACAGCATACATGGGCGTGTCCAAGTTATGAAGGGCAGCAAGTAAATTATGATTCATGACATCAATGGTCTTGGTGAGGTCCACAAAAATGGCCACTGTAAAATGACCCTTGTCTACATCCTTGTGTATCACATGTGTGAACCTCACCAATGCTGTCACTGTGCTGGGTCCAGGTCAAAATCCATGCTGAGCTGATGTCAGAACCACATAATTGAGCAGATGCTCAGTCAATTGATCAAAGGTTATTTGCTGTAATACCTTAGACAGAGGGACCGACAACGAACAAGGATAATAGTTTGTTCATTAGATGCATCACTGGATTTGTATATAGGAACAACAGCAGCACCTTCCAAATTTCTGGGAATTGACTTGTGCAAAATGACCAATTAAAATTGTTGTTAAAGGGTAACATAATGTCCTAGTGATCTCCATGAGCCTAAAGTCCACCCCATCAATGCCTACTGAAAGTCAAGGGTGAAGTTTTGTAAGATAAGTCACAAGCTCCCAGGAGCAAGTACCCTAAAAACTTAGGGTGAGTAGGCAATGAAAGTGTATTTGTGTCGTTATCATTGTTCTTTGAAAAGTCTGCATCATCACTAGGGATATAATTTGTTAAATCAGAAAAAAATTAAATTCTGTGGCTATGGTTGAAGGCTCATTAGTATCCCAGATGGTGTGTTTAGCATCTGCGGAACATGATTACATTTTTACCTAACAGATCATTTATTAGGTCCCAGGTGGCCACAACATTTCTTCCAACAAACTGCTTTTGTTTATCAATAATAAAATGCTGTTGTAATTTTTAATCAAGGACTTACATTTATTTTGGGCTTGTTTGTAAGCCAAAAAGCCACATCCAAGGTCTCTATATACCTTCCATTTTTTTATCCTTGTCTCTCATGTTTTGAAACAACTGAGTGGTGACACACTATTGTTTGTTTCCCTAATTCTTGGTCTTTCAAAGGAACAACAGATGGTGTTGAGAGCAAAATGCTTTTAGTGCAACATTCACATCTGTTGAGTGGTCTAGAAAGGATCAATCAATAGAGACACAGCCTCATGAAATTTTGTAGCATCTAGTTTTTGACATTTCTAGAATCATTATAAACTGGAGGGACAGGTTTATTTTTGACACTTCAACAACGGTATACTGGGCTGTGGTCACTGACACGTCAGATAAAACACTGATTGTATTATTTTGTGGTGCCAGAGACCAGAATCCAGTCTATTGCTGTTGAGGTGCCTGTCTTGTAATGGACCCTTGTAGGACTTATAGGATCTGTGTAAGCCTATGATTGACTAAATCACCTTTGTACTTTGTAACATTTTTCCCAAACCAGTTTAGAGTTCAGGCTCCCCAAATAATTAATTCTCGGTTTGTGAGATGACTTTTCTATAGGCTCGAATTGGATCTAAACCTTCCTCCCTGATGATGGATGGGGCATAAACAAATGCTAGCAATAAGAATTTATTTTGGCCCAGGACCAGAGTTAAGGACAGAAGTTCATAAGACAGAGTGCCATCAAGTGGCTCATCCTGAATCACAGAGAGATGGTCCTTTACATAAAACATGCAACCTTACCCCTGCATCCAGCTGTATCACAGTGAAAAATATTATTATTTGGTACCTTGTTGGATAACTACGTTTCAGAGAGTGCAATTAGGTCAAATTAGTAATGGAGTTTCAGGCCATGAAATCATCCCATTTAGCCAGTAGACTCTGCACATTTAAGTGTGCAAAATGTAATGATTGCCTAGGAACTGGCCAGAGTGTTTGAAGTTGGAAATGGGTCTGAGGTTGTGGTGTTTTGAACCAGAGTAAGTAATAATAAAGAGAATCAGATTTCTTTTTTAATATAAAGGGACATTAGTTAAGCTTGTTAAGTTGGTTATGCTTGTTAGCAATACCTATATTTTCCTATAGCATGTATGGTTGACATGATAAAGTGATTTATTTTTGCCACAGAAGGTTTGATGGCTTGAAACATGCGCTATCTCCAAAGAAACAATGAAATGAAAATATCTGAACAGAAATACAGTTTAATTGCATATAATTATGTCACGGCCCTTGTTAATAACAATACAGTGTAGATACAGAAATACAAAACCTCAGTGGTCTGTGTGTATTGGATCACGTTTTCCAGGAGAAACATACATTGTGTACTAGTTTGAGGCAATTCTTTAACCCATTTAATAGTTGTAGTATCTTTGTTATTATAATACTTCCAATGGATCACCATGTAAGTAAAAGGATTAAGAACATCTGAACTAAAACTGTCATAACCATGACTGAGCTAATGATGTATGTTATTCAGTATTTTATAACCACCAACATGTGGGAAGACTCTCTGTAGTATGTTCTAATTTGCTCAGAAGTTGCCAGGAAGAAAATGCTCATTTATATCACTTGGGATTTAAGCACTTCATACAAAACATTCATTCAGTAAGAGGATTATAGATGGATATCCCCAAGTAAATTAACTGGTAACTATGATTGAGAATCATGTTTAATGGTTTAAAGGCTATACTTAAACATGATTTAAACTGAGAAATATTAAAACCTCAGCATACACAAACATAGTAAAAGACCCATGTGGAAAATTGGCATAATTATCACTGATTAAATGGAAATGCCCTTTCACCTTGTCATTTTAACCTGCCACTTAATCTGTTCTTGTTTGGAAGGCCTTCCGACAGTGGGTCCTGGAGGAGGCAGAAGTTACTTTGTATTAATGACACTGCAGGCGTATCAAGTGCCACCCTGTGGGAAGTCTTTAAGGCCACTGTCAGTGGGTAGCTCATGCAATGTGCAGCCAAACAATGGTGGGGAGGAAGCTAAGGTGGCAGATTTGAAGCATAGTATGAACCTTTGCAGTGGCCTATAAGGCAGTAAAATTCCAAACAGGTGGAACTGGCAGAGTGTCAGGCTGCAGCTTAACTTGCTTCTTGCTTCGTCACACAAGAACTGATGCTGCTTCAGTCTAAGCACAGGTTTTGGGAGGAGGTGAGAAACCAACAAAACTGCTGTCATTCCACCTTAGGAAAAAGAAGCAGAGTGGCATATAGCTGCCCTTAGAAACCCCAGGGAGGTTCATAATTTGGCTCAGGCTGTCAAGCGGAGACATGAAGGCCTTTGTTGGTTATTATACACCTCTGGTGGTCCTATGGACCAGGAGAAGTTATGATCCTTCCTAGACAATGTTCCCTCCCTCATCTAGCCATGGAGCAATGGGAATAATTGGAAGCCCTCCTCATGGAGGCCAAATCAAGGGCCCAATCTCATCCATGAATATATACAAGGGTCTAGGGTGATAGTTTTCACTAGACTTTTATTCCAATCATTCTTATCTGATCAGCCTGATTCTGTGTTGGGTGTTTACAGAGGCCCATGCCTGGAAGGCATTCCCACTTTCACTAAATGAGGCTGTAATCACTGTTTTGCCAAAGGAGGGCAAAAACCTAATCCCTGGGCAGTTATCACCCCATTTCACTTATAAATACAGACACAAAGATTTTGGCAAAGCACTGGCCACTAGATTGGAACATATTCTCCTGACCAGGTCCATCCATCCCAGATGGGCTTTGTGAAGGTCACCTCAGCCCTGATCACCTTAGGTCCTTCATTAATATTTTTCACTCTGTGAGCTATACCCTCACTACAGCTATAGCAATTTGCCATAGATTTTGAGAAACTTTTGATTCAGTGGACTTGGGTACCTCACTGGAGATGTCAGGGATGGATTTGGCTTCCAGTTCATCTCTTGGATACATACCCTGTACACTAGGCCCACTGCAAAAGTGCCGACCAACAGCTCCATGTTAGAGCCTTTCCCTTTGTTTAAGGGCACTACGCAGGGGTATCCCTTCCCTCCTTGCTTTTGTGTTGGCTGTTGAGCTGTTGGCTACAGTAATCAGCATGGCACCTGGTCTGTCTGGGATTAGAGTGGGGGGCAATATGTATTTCACAAAATTGTACACTGATGACTTTCTAGTCTTCATGAAACCTGCTGCCACAGGGATACAGGCACTTCTTGACTTACTAAAGGAATTTTATAGGCTATCTGGCATAAAGCTAACCCTGTGAAGATGGAGGTACTGCTTTTGACTATCCCATTTGTATGGTTAGGGCTGCAATGGTCCCCTCAGACCATTAGGTATTTGGGGATATAGTTGACTTCAGATTTGTCACAGCTGGTTAAACTTAATATCACCCCTCTGTTGACAGGCCTTCAAGCTTACATGGACAGATTGTCTAAGCTCCAATTATCATTGATGGGTAAGATGCTGACAGTTAAAATGATAGCTGCTCCCAAATTATTGCATGAGACTGGCCCACCTCCGCCTCAACATCCTGTCCTTCTGGTTCCAGAAAATAGATGCTCTGGTGGGGCGGTTTGTATGGGATAATAACCCCCATTATAGCAGAGCTAAGCTCAGGGCTCACTGGTGACATGGAAGGTATAATCTGCCATGGTTGTTTGCTCACTATGTGTCCTTTTGCGTGCCCAGGCACTACAATGGTTTCACCCCTTGATACAGTACTCACTCCCCCTGTGGCACACTATATAGAATGGGAGCTTCATGGGACACTTCCCTGGCCTTTTGTTTTATGTTCCACCAAAGGTGCATACCCACTTTATCCTACAACTTGAGCCTCTCTGTATGCTTGGAGGCAACTAGGTAAGCTCACTAAACTTCCCTCACTCCACCAAAGTGGATCCTCTTGTGGGGTAACAGACCTATATGCATTGATAATCAGCCAATCTGCTGGTAGGAGTGGAGAGATAAGGGCATACAGGTGGTCAAGTTTATTCAAACCGTAACCACATACCTGGCATCTTTTGAGAGTATTCAGCATAGATATGACCTACATAAAGAGGACTTTTGGAAGTTTCTCCAATTACCAGTGCTCTGCACCGATGTTATCTCAGCACAGAGATCAGGGCAGTGGGGTATGTCCCAATTAACTCCTAGTTTATAGCAAGGAAGGAGAGCTACCAGGCTGTACCAGCAATTCAAGAGGCGAAGCCAGAGCAGACCCATATGGCCTGCCAACACTTGGAAATAGCATTAGGGGACCCTAATAATGATGATTTGTGGAATGCTGCTGGCAGATCACCCTCAGGGCATGTCTGACAGCTGTAGCTTCTTGATCCAGAACATAATATTGCATGACTGGTACAGGGACCCCAGACAAGCTTCATGCGATGACTACTGACTGATGGCAAAGGCTGGAGGTGCTCAGCAGCTGGGAATCTCTCTTCCATATATTTTGGGACTGCTCCCTTATCAAAGATTACTGGAAAAAGGTACATTTGGATTGTCAGAAGGTAGTGGGTATGACACACTGCTGCTCACCATCCTATTTTTCTGGAGCCCCCTCAAAGTCTCCAGGGCAGATACAGACCCACAAAACAAATCCAAGGTCCCCTGTGAGCACAGAAAAAGGGAGGGTGCAGGAAGAAGGGTCAGCCAGCCCAAACAATACACTGTTTCAATTTTCTTGAACTGCACTCCAACAAGGACAGACAACAATATTCAATGCAAAATAGCAATTTTTATTGATAAGATACCAAAGCGTGCTCATTGGCTACTTAATAGCCCCAGTGCTTGAGTTTAAACAACCCCCTGAAGAAATGTTGCCTGTCCTTGTTGGAGTGCAGTTGGAGGGCAGTTCAAGAAAATTGGAGCAGATGCAGACCCACACCTTTTATGGCTGGTGGCTGTGTATGTAAAGGCAGAATGACTCCTGCTATGGTAATGGAGGTCCACAGATGTCCCCACTGTGTTTGAATGGAGGTAGGTGGTCTGTCCTCTAGTTATACTCGCATAGATGTCCCATAAGGCCAAGGACTCCCTGGATAAATATTACGCCTGCTGGTCAGCCTATGTGTGGTCACCCTCTGTATTATAAATCACTGTTTCCCTCTACAGGAATATAAGGACTTATTTAAACCTCTATGATTTGAGAGTTATACTCCCATTGGTCATTCTGACTCCCCTTGGGTTCCTAGTCACTGCTCGAACATAGTTGGCTACATGTTTCAGTAGGTTCTACCCCTCACTGTTTTTTGCTATGTCTTTCTCCCCTCTAAGCTCAAGCCTTTGAAATTCAGCCTATAGGATGGTGTTCTTTGGTCACTGTACTGAATACTATATGCATGTCCTCATAGCAGGGAGGTAATATATTGGTGTATGTAGACTGACCGTACACTATGTTTTGGTAACACCTATCAGATAGTATTGCTGTTTTCACTGTCAGCGGTTTTGTGTTAGGTACTATTATTATAATTTTTTTTGCTTTTATAATAACGATTATTAACTGCAAAAAAAAAGAAAAGAATTATATTGGTCAAAGCACAGGATGCATTTAGAAAGCACTGCATTTCTTTGGAGCAGTAAACTGAGTCCTTTATGTTTCAAAGCAGTGTTCATGACCCTTGCCACTTAAACCATATTTTCAAACACACGTTTTCCAAAACAGAAAGTGCATGCATGATATTTCTTTGGTAACACGTATTCCTAAATTCTAAGAGGGCCATGTTTATTAGATACAAGCTTGAATTCCACAGTCCTTAGAGGCAAATGTACTTAAGTAGCATACAAGTTATGAATGAACACCAAAGTAAGCAGTTATTCAGAGCCCTTAAGTATAAATACTCTGTTAAGGAAAGAATTTGCAAGGACACTTTTCATAACATTTACTAACAGAATATTATTCTACAGTAGTTGACACAAAGTGGACCATACTATCTAAACACCTATGCTGCAGCAGCCTTGGTTAATTAATGAAAAAACCTGCTAATTGCTACTTGGGTTACTGTAATATGGAGAAAGGCGGAGAGCATTTGAAGGAAGGTGAGTCCTCTGGTTTATGATACACACTTTTTCGTTTGGAACTTTTTGTCAGTGTATCCTAGAAATGTGTTCCTATTGTCTGCTATTACATCACAGGCATCATTTTCAAGTGTTTAAGATGAGCTTTAATTAATGATACTATATAGTTAGAGATCTTTGGGTTGGGGCAGACTGATGGAGATGTCTTGTTTTATTCAGTGCAGCTGGCACTGTTTAATAAACACAGGAAAAAGTGAATAATGTAGTTTTTGTAAAGAGAAATAAATGCAAAATAGTATATAATTATACACCTCATGGAAATAATAGGAGAATGCATTTTAAATGACTGTGCTTTGTTAAATATTAATGAACCGTGAACATTTTCATTCCATATGTTCTTCATGCACTGTATTTTGGGAAGTAATACATACAAGCATTATATATTTTCAATATTATGAATAATAAGTCAACTTGGTTTGGTAATACAAAGTGCTCTTGTAAACTATTCACAACTGCAGGAATGTTTACATTTGGATCAGATATGATGACTTTCAGAAAATATTGCTGGCACATGAACAATTATTCATTAGCTGAATAACTTGATTTCTTCTACACAACCATATCAAGTTTACAGCTGCATCCATATGCACTTCACCAGTTTAAGAAATAATATGTTGACTGCCTAGCTCACATCAAGGAGTTTCACAAAGGTCCTTGGAAGAACACTACAGACACCCTGTGCCTTCCTGACCTGTGTGTGCCTGTTTTAGGTAGCAGAACAATCATTCAGATCTGGACTCTGCAATAAGCCCCAACTGAACTGAGAAGCAAGGAAGAACAATAGAGCCTTGAGCACAGGGACTGGATGCTCAGTTCTGATTGGTTAACAGATTATCCAGAATCAACGTTAACCCATCTCATATAGGAGAAATGCTACTGCAGTCTTTAAAAACACAAGCCATTGAACACTTGCAATTCTGATCTAGGGGTGATAATGACCTCAAAGTCATGTTTATCTTACTCTTTCACACCTGACATTACTGTAGTCTTTTGTTCCCATTGGGACCAAAGCCACACTGGGCCAAATTCCATGATAAACACTTCTCAGTTCACTACCACAGCAGCATTCAGTATTTAAAGAGTCTATTACAAAATATCAGGAAGCCGAGAAAGGCTGAAAGAAACAAACCTGTAAGTGTTCAGTAGTCCAGAAAGTCCAGTTTGGGCCATAAGCTTGCCCTGTATTAGGATACTGTTGTGAACTGTTGAAGGAATGCAGATGTGAGGGATTCCAACAGCACTTCTGTCTCAAACAAAATTTCTACTGTAGATAGATTTCCACAGATGACCCTCTTGACTTCTTAACTACACCTATAAAATCCCAAATGCTTCCTGTCCCTTCTAATAAAGCAAAAAGTGGACTTTCTTTACATTAAATGAGTAAAATATTTTCATTGGGAATCTGGAGCTCCTTCTGATGGGGCAAGAGCAAGATGAAATCCTGCTCTAAAATTAAATACTTCCCAGAAAGTCTTCCCAGGTCGCATCTGGAAGGAACCTTGGCTCAGGGTGCCTTTCCTGGTTACCGAAGTTTAAATTAATTAAATAAATAAAAGATAGTAAGTAAATAGCAGTAGCAAGGATAAAGAAACTGCAGATAACTAGTTATTGGTACCTGAAAATAGTGAAGATGTTGCTAGAGACTGAGAAGCAATGGGGACATATAAACAGTTCTTTTAAGTAAAACTGAAAGGGAACTTCTTGCAAAACAGTTCTTTTTAAGTAAAAACTAAAGGAACTTCTTGCACTGTCAAAGAATTTAGATACTGCTATTATGAAACTCCTGCCAGCCCTTCAAGAAATGTTAGTACAACACGCAAGTGTTTCAATTGCAGGAACTTTGTGATTGGTAAATGTTAAGTGAAATGAAATATAGTATTGTGTATTTACTTACTTTGTACTGATTTTTGGGATGCTCAGTTAATCTGGAAGTTAGTTAGGGTCTGCAGGACTATGTAATGGGAATAGTGGGGAGGGACTGGCTTTTGTCTAATTTGTGATCCCTAGATGCTCTTGGAGGTAACACAGTAATTTAAGGTCGGAAGGAGCTCTGGGTCCATCACGTCAAGGGTACTCAACTGAGCAAAAATGTTAAAGCAAGCCCCTTAAAAGAGATACAGCAATTTGGGTTAAATGATACTGGATTAATTACATGTATTTTAACTAACAGGAAATGAAATTATGAAATTGAGTTTATTATTATGTATTTATTATTATTTTATACTTGTCCTGCTTGTCAACCTGGGGGCTACCACTACCTTTCCTGGTATTCCGCTGGGTCCTGGTGTACCAGAGTCACCAGCTGCTCACTGCTGGGTCCGTGCATTCTGGGATCCTGGCATCATTGTGCTTGGCCAGGGACTTTTCTGTTTTTTTTCCCTGTTTTGGGTCCCAGCCCTAGAGGCCACCAGCATGAAGGACATTCATCCAGACTGACAACATGCTGATGCACCGTCGTACTCAAGCGACTAACAGCATCCTCTCCTCCCGTCTCTGAGGGCCATTTGCCTTACCGCCTGGGCTTCCACCGGCAGAAGGACGTAGGGCGAGAGTGCAGCCCAAACTGTCCCTCCCTCTGGAGGAGGAGAGCATCCATTAGGACAATCTATCCTCCTCCCCAACCGGCTCCCAACCCTGGATTGTCAGTGTGGTAGGAGGTAAGATACCAGTGCCTCAGCCCTCCACACCACTGGCTGGCTGAAGAAATAGAGTTCATTTTAAATTAAACCCCTGAAGTACTATAACTGATAGTCTGTAAGATAAAAATGCAAAATATCTTCTTCACAGTTGCAACACTAATAATTTGTTTACTTTTAACAAGCAACCATAAAAGTGAATTCTTTGCCACAATATCTCAGACACTCTAGGATTATTGTTTGTCTTCATGAATATTGTATACTGTCTTAGCAACCCTGTATGATCCATATGACTCTGTGATACCTGTCTGTATGTTCAAACCTTATGTACCAATCCCTAGGTCACCCCTGAAAAGGGATCTTTGGAGCCCAGCAGGCCTACCAGTTAACAAAATTTAATAAATAAATAAATAAAATCCCATAAAGAAATATTTTAAGGAGGAATGAACCCTTACCCTGCAGAGACCCACCATCACTAAGAAAACAAATTGTAGCCAGAGATTATATGGCTGTGGTGAGCTGCCGAGCTCTGAAGTATGAGCAGCATGAGAGCTGCGAATGCCATCCCAAGATGGCGATGGCACTGCACATGCATGGCACTCGCGCAGTGCAGTTGCATGGAATGGTGTAATGCCATTCCCAAGGTGGTGGTGCTAGTGGAATGCGCATGCACAGTTCTTGTGCCAACATGTGGAAGTAGTGGCTGAAATAGTACCACTACAGCTCTGAAAGCGGCGACCATGGCAGTCTGTTTTCAGCTTTGTTGGAGTTCCGAAAGATACTTCCGAAACTCCAACATGGGCGTTCCACGATTGCACATTTTCAGAGCGAGTGAGCTCAGCATAGCTGCAGGTCTCCCACAGCCATAAAATGGCACAAATCTACAGCTTGCCAATGTGTTGCCAAAGTAAAATGTAAAATGTGTAAGTTAATACTTTATTCCTTTATTGATTCATAGAGAACATTTTGTCATCACTTTGGAAAAGTGTGTCAAACACCTTAAAACACATGTCACATGTCAGCCTCAGTTCTCTGTATACAACAGGGAATTGATACATCTGGAATCATAATCACAGATAAAAACCTTGACAAAACTGTATACAAGTAGATTCTCTCAGCGTCTGTCTGTTCATAAAATTATATAAATAATACACCCAGAAATGATTCCCAGCCTTTTAAAATGTAGCATGTTCTCAACATTCCGAAATCATTTATTTCAGAAGTCCTGCATTCCTTTTTAAAATAAATATCTCTGTTCCTTCAAGCATAAACAGTGTAGCTAATTTTATAGTGCAATACTTTCTGATCTTATTTATCAATGATTGACAAGTTTTCAAATCAGAATAAAGCCCATTCTTTGCTGATCATCCTCTTAAACGTATGCTGTTTCATACTGTTGAGGAATTTAACCCTTAAGTGATAACGTTACCGGACAAACAAAGGCCTCCTGTTTGCAAACGGGTTGACAGAATGAATACAGATTTGTCATTGTCCTAAAGGTATAGAATTTGTATACTGGATAACAGGGAAGACTACCCAAATAACACATTTGCAATCACATGGGTGCGGTGTACATATTTCTGGAACACATACAAACAGAGGAGAGAAAGAAGCAAGTGCCTCAGCTGGGACTTGAACTCAGGCTGCCCAGAATACTTTTTCAATCACATGGGTGCCATGTGCTCTGGGGTGGACCAGGTTCCAGTTGCCTTGGTGGTGCAGCTGGTTAGAGCGACCAGTATGGTATTCTGGGCAGCCTGGGTTCAAGTCCCAGCTGAGGCACTTACTACTTTCTCTCCTCTGTATATGTTCCATAAATAGGCATACAGCACCCATGTGATTGAAAATGTAGTAATTATTTGTGTAGCACCAGGTTGTGCATTGGCAAAAGAGCAATGTGTGCTCTAGGACTGGCCCAGGTTCCAGTTGCCTTGGTGGCACAGCTGGTTAGCATGACCAGAATAGTATTCCGGGTGGCCTGGGTTCAAGTTCCAGTTGAGGCACTTATTCTTTCTCTCCTCTGTTTGTATACCCAAATAACAAGTTAATACTAATGGTGTGTGTGTGTGTGTGTGTACAAAATGTATGCTGAATACAAAAATTTAAATGCTCATAGTGTAAGATCATATATAGTAGGCAGTGTCACCATATATTTTATTATTACCGCCTTATGTTCACTTTCTTTTAACGTGTTCACTAACATTTGAAGAAATTTGTGAAACAACAGAGTAAAAGTATATCATGCCTGATCACAGTAATAAGTAAAACAGTTAAACCAATAATTTAGGGACATGAAATCTATTCTTTAAAAAGACTGTAGGGTGATTCACGATGGTACCATGCTCTTCATTCATTGTTGTATGTTATCAGAGATTATACAATGGCAAGAAAGAATCCGGCTTCTGATTGGTCAGTTGGCTGTCACAGCCGGATGTTATCCTAGCATAACATCCCTGCTGATTGTTTGTAGGAGTTGAATTGTTTTATCATCTTCTCTTAAGAAACAAAAATACTTTTACACACTAACAAAAACATTCCTTAAAATTATTCTTTTTTTATAAAACAACAAGCTGTTGTATAGTAGGAATAATGCCCTTCAGGGTGGTATTATGCTGGGATAACATCCCTTCTCGGGTGTTGGGCGCCCTCGACCGGTAGCCTTGGGATTCAACCACCTGAGGTGGATGTTATCCCAGTATAACACCCACCCTGGAGGGCATTATTCTCGACAGACTAGTGCAGAGGTTTCAACATGCTTTAGCTTTCTCAAGAATAACATTGAGCTGCATGGGAAAACATAACATCTTAAGAGACAAACATCCATTCAGCATAACCCACCTTAAAAATTTTTCTTGTTAAGTGTGGTATACGTTTTAGGAATTAATTGCTAGCTGGTAAGCAGGGTTTTATTGATTGTCATAGCATCTGTCTCTTAAAGATGTATTTATGTAAGTATAGGTGGAATTTCTCATATACTTTTATACTTTGTCTTAAAAATAGACTTGCCTCAGATGGACTTCAAGGGCTTTAGATATCTGGGAGTGCACATTACCTCGGAGCTAAATCAGCTTTTCCCAAGTAAATTATTACAAATTACGAGATGAGATTTGCGGACTGTGAGAGATGGGCTAAAGTACCATTATCACTGATAGGCCACACAGAGATGATCAGAATGAATATCCTCCTGTGCCTGCTCTTTCTCTTTGGAGCTCTGCCCATATGTCACTCAAATTATTTTGGAAGGCAGTGCAAAAATGCTTTCAAAATTTGTTTGGGGAGCGAAGAAGAAAGGTTGAAGTGCAAGCCCAACTTCAAGATGATTCTCCATCTGTCAGGCAGCCATTGCAGGTGATGCAGGACCAGGGTCACATGACTAGATCTAGGAAGATCTGTCAGCAACCTGGCTGCTGTGTTCTGCACCAGCTGCAGTTGATGGAGGTTCCCTCCATTAACCAAAAGTAAAAGAGCATTACAATAGTCCAGCTGTGATGTGACAAAGGCGTGTACCAGTGCAGGCAGGTCACCAGGTGGAACTAAGGGTTTAATCCGGGCAACATTACGTGAAGTGGTAAAAACTATACTAGACAATGGCCAACACCAGACACTCGAGGTCAAACCGTTGTCAAGAATAAGGCCCAGATTTCTCACCCTGGAAGCAGCTACTAATGGAGAGGGACCAAGGAACAACCCAGTACCCAGACCTCTGGCAGCCATATCACATGGAGACCAGGCCCGACTACCAGTACCTCTGTCTTGTCAGGGTTCAGACACAGCCAGTTAGAGGACATCCAGTCTTGGATCTCTGCCAGGGATTTATTTAGCACTTCCACAGCATTCTTTGTCCTGGGGAGCAAAAACATCTACAGCTAGGTATCATCAGCATAGAAGTGAAAACCCAGACTGTAATATCTAATGATCTCACCCAGGGTAGCATGTACACTGTGAACAACGTCAGCGACAAGATCGAACCTTGAGGAACCACACAGGGCAGGGATTTCAAGCAGGAGGAGAAATTCCCAACACTACCTGTAGCATCCTGAGATAGGACTCAAACCAGTCGATGACAGTACCAGTAAGTCCACAATACTCTCTAAGGTGATCAAGAAGCACATTGTGGTCCATAGTGTCAAATGCTGAGGACAGATTGAGGATGGAGTGTTATGATGCTAGAGAAAGGAAAAGGGGTCTTGGGATACCAGATCTTAAAATCTACTATCAGGAGGCTAACTCCAACATATTATGACTCATCTGCGATCAGAACAAGCAATGACTTGGTGGCAATGGAACAGGTGAGTCTAGGACAAAAGGTTAAGGACTATTTGTTCAACAAATTAGAGATAAAGGAAATAAAATCTATACTGAATCCTTGGGTTGCAGCTCTTCTTTATATGAAAGGAAACATTAAAGAAACTAGGGATTCACAATGACATCAGTAAATTAACTAGGATCAGGACCTGTAAAGTCTTTACCCCAGGTAGAACAAATACAGTTTTCAGTAGGTGGGAGCGGAGGGGTTATCTAATTTGGGGAACCTATTAATAGGAGACAGAGTAAAAAGTTATGAGCAATTACAAGCAGAATTTGGGTTCCCCATAAGATTTTACTGCTACCTTTAAGTGAGCTATTACTTGAAAATGGAACCCAGAAAGACATTATTAAGGGATGTTACTGAACATCCACTCATATCCTTTCATGCGGGGCAACAGTAAGTGAAATTGAAGGAAGTTAATCTCCAAATTATGCAAGATTTGCAAGGAAATAATTTCCAACCAAGGTTAGACAGACATTCAAATTAAATGGGAAACTGAGATGGGCACAGCATTCATTGACAATGCTTGGATTCAGATTTAGGAAAAAAATAAGACAACAACCTCAACATCTTGGCAGGAAAGGAATTTAGATGGCAGGTGATTTCAAGGTTTATCAAATCACCTGTGATTATCAAACATTATGGTACTCACCCAACAGATGTTTGTTGAACAGAGTGTGGTCTAGTGGGCACCCATGAGCATATTTTTTGGAGTGCCGGAAATCAAGACCTTTTGGGATGCTGTCTGCCAGATAATGACAACTATATTACACACCCAAATCCCTGATAGCTTTGATACCTTAGTGTTAGACTGATTCTCAGCAGGACTCCATAGCCCCAGAAGGCAGTACCTGTTTAATATACTAACAACAGCAGCAGTCAAAACCCTCACAGAAACTGGCTCTCCAGCAGCCTTCCAGATGAGCTGCAATGACTAGCCTGCTGCTCGCAGATTAAAGAAATGGAGGATAACAACACACCTTTGCTTGCAAAAGAAAATTCACAGCAAGGTGGCTGCCCTTTAATGAATTTTGGAGTGACAGAGACATATACGCTTTGAGAACTCTGGCAGGAGATGCCTAATCTGATTCACAGTTGGCGAGTCGGCCCAGCCGAATGGAATGAGAAAAGCACATAAAATGGCTTACAGATCAATAAAATGCAATGTACCACAAGTGTCTAAGGAATCTGAAAAGAGATAAAATGTAATTTCTCTCCTCCTCTTCATACAAACAATACACCTAACCCATCCCACATCACCATAATGTGGGTGAGAATATATAGCTTTAAGGAGATGTCTCTCTCTCCCCCTCCTTTTTCTCTCCCTCTCTCTTTCTCTCTCTCTCTCCCACAGACACACACACACACACACACACACACACACTCTCCTAGTGAACCTTTATTCACTTCAGTCACTGCAATTGTTCCCCAAAGGAATTCAACTTGTCATTAAATCCTGAGTAAAAGGGCTTATGTCTCCTAATACCCACAGAGCAAAAATGTGACACTATTTAACCACTCCTATCTGCATAGTAACATTTCCAAGGATTCTGGATAGAACTACCATGAAATAAACCTGCCACCCTCCTCAGGATAAGGTAGCTAGAAGTAAATATAAAGTATGTGTGTAAGACCAGAGGTCTAACATACCTACATATCCACAAATTACTACAGTATTAGCCTAATGTAAAAAGATCTGTGCGGACCCCATGCAAATGAGATCACACACCCCAATATGTACAGAGTTACAAAATTATATGTGACAGTATATGATAACACTCCTGTATGTACAGTAGCAGGCAAGGTAATCTGAAGAAGGTGCAATGGAATCAATCCACCCCAGGCAAAGATAAAAAGTAAGGAGGAATTAATATTCATTATGTGTGTGAAGTAGAATAGTAACACATTATAACTCCATATATCTAAATAGAGACCTGCCTCAATGTGACAGCAAGCTCCACATCTGTTATATCACATACCTCACAACATACCCACACACATACATACATACGCACCCACATCCCACATGCTGAAGTCCTATAATATGTCAGTCTGAAGAAGAAGAGGTCTGTGGATGTTAGTTTCTGTAGTGTCCCATAAAACCAAGATCAACGTTCATCCCATCTGCTACCATATTGAGATGAAAATAAGTTTAATCTCAAAAGCTCATCTGTTGTGTGTTTTGAGATTTCCTTTTAAGACCATTACTGACATATCTGAGATTGAGTGGTCAGGCTGGGAGAAGGGCGCCCACTGGTTTTTCTGTCTTCTGTGCTGTAATAGTATGTCTGTGCGAGTTCATCCTAGTGTGGAGCTGTTGGCGGTCTCTCCAACATAACCTGTTTGTGGACATCTCTTGCACTGAATGAAATAAACAACATGTCGTGACATGCATGTATAACTCCCATGCACCTGGAATTGTCTGTTTTGTGATGTAACCACACAGTCCGAGGTGAAATGAGCCCACAAGTCTTGCAGGGGCGTTGATTGCAGGGTCGTGTGCCATTGTGTGACATGGTATTCTGTTCTGGTGAAAGTTTGCTCCTAATAATTAGGCTGGATAAATTTGGTGGTTGTTTAAAAGATAGTAGTGGGAGTTCCTTAAAAATACAATTAAGGGTTTCATCCTCACTAAATATTGGGTGGAGGTCTTTAATAATCTTACATGAGCGTTCAAGTTCTGGATGATATGTGACTACCAAGGGTATTCTGTCTGTAGCTGTCTTTTCTTTATATTGAAGCAGTTGTTGTCTTGGTACTTGCGTTGCCGTTCTGTTATCCTGTCAATTTCCCTGAAAGAGTGTCCCTGCTCAATAAAGGTGTTTTTCAACATAGCCAAATGTGTATCTCTGTCATCCTCATTTAAACAAATACGGTGACATCGGGTGCTTGACTGTATATGACAGATTTTTGTATGGTTTGGGTGATTACTCTTCTTGTGCAGGTATCTCTGTCTGTCTGTTGGCTTCCTGTAAATACATGTATGTAAGGTTCCATCCTTAATGGTGACTGTGGTGTCTAGAAAGTTAACCTTGGTGGTAGAGTACTCCAGGGTAAGCCTTATGGTAGGGTGGAGATTATTAAGTTTGTGATGAAAGTCTTTGAGTGCATCTGTGTCCTCCGTCCAGATGATAAACAAATCATCAATTATTAATAATTATATTCTGTATATTATTATAATCAATGTATTAGTTACAGTAATGTATCAGTTCCCAGGACCAGATTCCACGTTATTAGTTTTATAGAATGTTGCTGTAATTTGTCTTGTGTTTTATGTCATGGACATCTATGATTACATAACAGTCTGTGTTGTTACTGTACTGTGTTTGCGCTTATGTGCTGAAATAAATAAAAATACAATAAAAAAAGACTTGCCTAATTTACAAAGACCATACATATCACTGACAAGTTGTTTATACAACAGAAGGAATTGAGTTATTTAATGGAATAATCTGATATTACATTCAGAGATTGCAGTGCAAGTAATGAGTTGCTGTTTGTTTTTGCTCTCTCTCTCAGTGGTGCTGGTATTCTTTGAGTGACATTCAGTGGTTAGCAATGAGGTTTGAAATGTTAGATTTTCTAAGCTGAAAAAGCCCACTGTTATCTACAAAAGTGACAGTCATATGTCATCAATAACACTAAAGCAAAGCATGACAGATTGGTTCTTAATGCACAAGTAATTAAATGCACTTTCTCAAGCTGTCATATACACCTCTGCCATAAAATTGTATTTAATTCAGCATCAACTTTGATGGCTAGTATTTGTAACATCCAGCCAAGTCTTTAAACTTGTATTTACAACTGCAGTAATGATGATTAATTATACCTTGTCAGGCCTTCTCTATGAAGATATAACACTAGCAGTACCCAACATACTGTAGTAGACTCCTGGAGCCACATTTCAATGTTTGAATTCCAATATAGTTTTAAATTTCTATCCTATTAATGAGACCCATAAAACATTATAATTTGCTCTTGGGTCTGTCTGTCTGTCTGACTTTTTACCTTTCTATCACACCAGTGGTGTTGAACTACTTATTGCAGAATGGCATGGTTAAGCCAAACCCAGTCACCCCCACCTGACACCTGACAATTAGCAGCATGAACACAGCAGCCTCGGGTCCTTTAGCTGAGGGAAGTGTACATGGCCTTCTTTTATTGGGGTTTAGTCATGGGTGCTTGCTGGATGCTGGCACCTGATTATGTGGTTAGTCTCTGTTTATCTGTTGGAGTCTAGCAGATGGTACAGGAGCTGGTGATGTGACCATGGAGGCTAGAAAGACTGAGGGATCTGTGATTTGTTCACCTGTCAACTATACATAATACAAATGCCATGTTAAGAGCACCCTTTTATTGTCTCGTACTTTGGGGCCAATGCATTTTAGGAAATGTTTTTCTAAGAATATATATATCTCAAAAACTCCATTTAATGCATCAGTTGAGGTTGTTCCACAATGAAAAAGGGTGGAAATTGATGCTGGGGTTGAAACCCCCTTGCCCACCTCACCCTGCCCCCCAGCCGGCAGCGGGGTGTGCGTTGGGGTCATATTCTAACTATCACCCCATCACATATGTAAAGCTGGTGGTGAACTATAGGAGAATGAGGTGAGAGTTAGGACCGATGACTCAACGCATACCCCGATGCGGCTAGGGCAGGGTGGGGTGGGTAAGGGCTTTCTGGCCCCAACATCGAATTTCTCGCTTTTGTTGCTGTAGAACAACCCTAACTGATGCATTAAATGGATTTTTGCCTCTAATTTCCCTTCTTTTGAGAATGTGCAGTAGAAGTAGTAAATGGAATGTGGTGGTGGGGCATAGGGCAATTTGGGCCCTGCGCCTCCCTGCGTGATGTTTTCTGACATAGTAATGGTAAGTGCAAGGGAAACGCAAGTGCTAACGGTTGTGCACATGGTGACAGAAGCGTAAATGGTAAAACAAATGTTAATAGAAATGCAAAGCGCAAAGTGAGCCAAACCGAACAGTGACGCCAAAAGGGAGATGCAACCACGTAAGAAATGCAAACCGTGATGCACACAGTCACAGTACGGCAATTAAAATGCAAATGGTAATGTTAACAGCATAAATAATGCTAAAGGAACCGAACGGAAATATGAACTCAAGACACGGAAAGCGCAAACCGTAACACGACGGTCACGGTACCGGAATTGTAAATGCAAATGGTAATGGTAACAGCAACAATAATGCCAAAGGAAAAGAAATGCAAAAGCAAATGGAAGCGTGGATGGAAATGCAAACCATAATGAGACAGGCACATGCTTGTAACTGGAAGCATAAATGGTAACAGTAACAGTAACAACGAAGACGCCAAACTGAAAGAAACACAAATGCAAACAAAAGGAGTGGAAACACAAACAGAAATGCAAACAGAAACAGTGGTGGAAACACAAATGGTAACAATAACGCAACCCATAAAGCATAAGCGAAGAACATGAAAGTACGCGCGCACAGGCGTGCAGGGAATGGGAATACAAGCAGATGCGGAAACACAAGTGGAAATGCTAAGCGTTACAGTAATGGAAGTGCACACCATGTTTTGCCCAACAGCTGCATAGAAACACGGGGGCCCAGATATTCAAACTGCGGCGGTTTGTGAAGCAAGCCTGCGCCCGCTCAAATCGTTGTGCGGGGGTGTGGCCAGGCAATATTCAGCGGGCGCAACTGCTTTGAATATTGCCCCTGGCCCACCCACTGTGCATGGTGCAGTGGAACTGCGCCAGCGCAAGTGGTCAGAGTGGAGCATTGAGATGCGGTGGCGCAAGTTCCATTGCGCCATGCACAGCACCTGCAATATTCAAGGGTGACATGCAAATGGGGCCATAATTTATGCAAAGGCGCATGAGGCCATTGCATCTGATTACGCCCCATTTGCATGCCATTAGCATGCAGAGTGCGCCCGATCGTGACTTAAGCCTGGCCTGCCAGGCAACGGCCGTCGAGGCTGACACCTACGGCCCAATCGCGGGACATCCCGTAAGGGACAATGAATGTCTCCTATCCCTGGTGGTCAGTGGACCGTGATTAGCCGATCGCGGGCATAACTGTAACCCCAGTAGCCCGATCGCGGGCATCAGTATCCACCCCAAAGTCCAGTATCCCTGGTGGTCCAGTGGACCACACAGAGCCTGATAGTGGGCGGCATTCCTCACCCTCCCAAGTCGAAATCCCTGGTGTCCCACCCCACCCCACCCGCCCACTGAGCCCCACCCTGCTCCCCCGTCAGTCGGCGGGCGGCAGCACCCCACCTGCTGCCGCCGCCGCCCGCCGACTGACAGCTCGGTATGGCTGCACGCCCATTGGTTCAGAGCATGAGCCACTGGTGTAGTTGACAGAGCTGAATGTCCAGATATGTGAATGTTCATTCTACATATCTGACCGACTAGTACGGTATGGGCTGCATGCCCATTGGCTCATGCTCTGAACAGCATGGGGACAAGACAGAGCCTTGGGGAACTCCACAGGGCAGGTCCGCTGAGGCTGAGGAATAATTCCCCAGTATCACCCTCTGAGACTTGCCCCAGAGAAAGGACTCAAACCAGCTGATGGCGTTGCTGGTGAGTCCTACATACTCTGTCAGCCAGTCCAACAACACCCCATGGTCCACAGTGTGAACACTGATGTGAGATCAAGAGGATGAGAATCGATTGCTCTCCTCTGTCCCTTGCCCTGAGCAAGTCATTCAGCACCCTAACCAGTGCAGACTCTGTCCTGTGCAAGGCCCTAAAGTTGGACTGGAGCAGTTCATAGATTTGGAAATCTGTGAGCGACCGTTGAGCCATTCCGTGACCACCTTCTCAAGGACCTTCCCAGAAAGCGTAGGTTCAAGATAGGCCAGTAATTTGCCAAGACATCAGAGCCCAGAGATGTTTTTTTCAGCAGGGGAAACCAGAGCTTGTTTAAGGGACTCGGAAAAACCACCGTTGACAAGGAACTCCCAACAATCTTGGCAAAAACGGACCCAGGACCTCCGCGCAGCCAACTAGTAGTCATCTCGGCCCGGGTCAAGGTGCTAGAATGTTGGTTTAAGCCCAGAGATCACCCCACAGACCTCCACCATTGTCACAGGCCAGAACTCTCCCCAGGGTGACTGAGGTGCAACCATCCACTCTGGGACCACCACTGTTGGAGAATGGTATTCCACTTGGAGAGATTACAGCCCTCACAGAGGACACTCTGTCTGAGAAGAACCGAGCAAAGTCCTCACACTTGGATGTAATAGCCTGTCTACAACCTGAAGAGCTGGAGCTGGTTGGTTTTCCAAGCTACAATCTTCCTAGACATAAAAGCTGCCTGTTTTGGATGATTGCATTCTGATACTCATCATAATGAACAATCAGAACCAGCCTGTCCTCCAGAGACCTGGTCTTCCTCCAATGCCTCTGCAACCTCTACCCCTGGTTTTCAACATTCTCAGCTCACCATCAAACCATGGTGAGCCAAGGCATGATACCAGTAGGTGTACATGGATTGGTACCAGGCAGTCCAGGGTCTCACGACAGCCCTGTTATAAACCATCACGGCATTCCCTGGACCGTCAGCGCAATCTTCAAGCACAGACAAAATGTCCAATTCCGCCATCAGTCCCTCTGGTTGTAAGTCTTTCAAAGGGCAGAACTAAACCATTTTCACAGGGAAGGGACAGTCAGGGGCTTTGAAGCTGAACCTGATGGTGCAGTGATCTGATCAAATGATTGGATCAGTCTCGATGGTATCAATCTGGAGCCTCAGGAGGACACGGGTGACGCGTGGCCAGAGTGGTGGGTCCTGGGCGTGGTCTCCAGGGTGAAGCCCAGAGCCTCCATATTTGAAAGGAAGTCTCTGGCCCCAGATGATGCCTTGTCATCCACCAAGGTGTTGAAGTTGCCTAGGACCAAGCCATCTCAGTGACTTCAACACCCTCTACGTGACAAGGCCAATATTTCCTGCAGAGCAACTCGGTCCCAGCCAGGTGAACAGTAGACCAGGAGAATCCTGAACTCCATCCGGGACCCCCTCAGACCACCCACACACTCAAAAGAACTGGTGTCCCCACTGGGTGCAAAGTCAGGCCCAGCTCCGACTTGAAACAGATGGCCAAAACCCCTCCTCTGCATTCCTTCCTCAGGCAGTGAATCACAGTAAACCTGGCTGGGATGGATGCTTCTAACACAGGGCTCAAAGTATCTCCCAGCCAGGTCTCTGTAATGCATGCTAGGTCAACAGATGCAACAAGCTCTGCTATTATAGCAGTCTTGTTCACCATTGATCTGGCATTGTATAACACTGCCGAAGAGGACAAAGACTGAGGCTGGTCCCTAGGCTACCTGCCCTCTCAGTCTGGAGGGCTCCCTGGGCAAAGAGACAAGGCATGGAGGATCCCACTCCAATTGTCTCCTCAACCCAGGGCATCTTCTGGTCCCCACCACATGAATCATTTCCCACCAGCTACATCCTTCTTCCTGTCTCCCCTCAGTATCCCACCTTACAATACCCAACTTCCTGCACCTCCAAAAACTGTGGTTGCAAGGGGTGGGTCACAGAAGGACGTAAAGCTCTTAACATGGAGGGTAGTAACATAGCCCTGGGACCTGAGTCGAAAACCCATCTCCAGTATATAAATCCACTACTCTTCAAATTCTACTACTACAATACTTAAAACAGCAGTACAGCATACCATGCGATGAGTCTAAATGAGGACGAAACACTGTTTGTGTCTGCTGTTGCTTTGCATTATTGGGGTATGTGCAATTTGTGTGTAAAGCATATGTCCATTTTGTAACATGGATATACATATGCTATCTACAGGGTTAATGGAAGGATGAGATTACCTGGCACAAGAGACCTAGGTTTGGCTACTCTGCACAGGGGCACCCAAGTAAATCCAACTACAGGAAGCAATAACTGTAATGTCCAGAACCAGAATTGGGATTTTCAGTGTGGCTTTATTTATTAACTCACTGAACATAAACAAAGCACTGCATGGTCCCCCACAGTGCTCGTAACTGTAATGCAGTTTAGAGGTTAAACACAGCGGTCCATTTGAGGAATGAACACAATACAACAGTTGTCTGGCTTTGGACCCACCAGGCACTCAACCCGGACTTTGCATGTGCATAGGATACACAGCCCGACTGGCCCGGCTCCCTGCAGCCCACTGAGTGGCCAGTGTCACTTGGCGAACACCAAACTCTACTTGAAAGACATCCCATCAAACAAGGAGGCTCCCAAACTGTGGCTCCCCACACACTTGAAGTCTGCGACTCCTAGAGAGATTTTGTTTTCGTACTTCCAAATCGAAACTCCCATCAAACAAGGAGTACTCCCATCCAACAAGGAGTAATTTTCCCATCCTGTGGCTCCCACACCACTTAGAGTCTGTGATTCCTAGAGAGATTTTCAAATTGCGACCCACGTCTGGGTACCCACCCCATCACTGGCCAAGCACATGAGGCAAGTAGCAAAAACACAGAAGAAATCCATAGAGGTGGACCTGGTTACTAAAGATGGGGGTTTTCCACCTCCAGCTCCCACAGCCATACCGGCCATTTCTCTGGACACACAGAACTTTAGACTTTAAAATGTAGATTGACGGTGGATGACCTGAAGCACCCTCTACAGTGAACTTTAAATCCATTAACACTTTAAACAGATGACTGCTCTATTTGTTTGTCCTAGTTGACATAGTCCTCCCAATTAGCAGTCCCCAATACTTGAAATCCAACTGAAGAAAAGAAGTTGTTTGCCCTTCCAGTGGGGCCAAACACTCACCCGTTCGTTGCAGGTGCCCCACAGCCGAAAACTGTAACCTTTGCTGTTATACATGAACAGACTGAACTTAAATTAAAACAGGCAGCTTTCTTCCCAAGGTGGGAGAGAGGATTGCCCTAGAACCCACAAAGAACTTTCCTCACCCCCAAAAGAGGGAGGGTAAACAGACACTACTGGTGTCCTTCTTGTTTGCTTAAGGACAAACTGAAGACTGACTTTGAATTCCCAAGGTTCTAAACTTACTCTGAGCTGAAGATTCCAAATGTGGCTCATGCAGCTGTGACAGTTCTATTATGATGTCATCTCTCAAGTCTCAGCTGTGACTGAGGACAAAGTGAGACAGTGTGAAACCCATTTAACTGGAGTTTCACAAGCTGCCTCCCTGCCTACCACTAGGTCTTACTGGGATTCTAGTAACCCCAGGTAACAAAGGGTTACACTCGCCCTTGACCAGGAAAATGACTGTCCCCAGTCATTATGCACCGACCTTAGGCCATCCCACCCTATGTGCTACCTGCGAGAGGGTGATCAGGCCCCCTCCTACCATGTGAAGCACAGGTAGGCAACACTAAGGGCCCTGAGGCCCTATAGCTGACATATCAGCCTCTACTCTATCCACTGACTATGGACACCTAGTGGCTCTGGGAGAACCGTCCAGAGCATAGCCCTGATAGATCAGCTGCTGAATTCCTCACGCCAGGATCACAGCCTGTCTATCCCCCTAACCCTCTGGGAAAACCTATCTGCCTCTAACATAATATTCCCAAACAAAACAAACCGGGGACCTCCCGACCTTGGGCACCCTGCAACTACAACTATTAGCAATAATAACACAGTACATTTAAATTCTACACCATAAGCACTGAGGAGGGACTCCGATGAGCCCTCCTCCTCTTCTTGTCTTCTCTTCTATCTTCCAGGAACACCTGTAAGAAAGACAAAAACAAAACAAAAAAAAAACCACATCCTAATCTGCATGTACAGTCTATCTAAACAACAACAATGACAAAAACAACCCTTACCACACAGAAAAGCACTGAACAATCCCAAAAGAAAAGATTTTTTTTTTTGAAAAGGTGAAAACAGTATTTACATTAAAGTACAATGACATTGGTAACAATACACATTTGGGGGAGGATGGAATGCCCTAAATGTCCCACTAGTGACTACAAGGCGAAGGCCAGTCCATTAAAGAGTCTCTCCTGGGCGGGCCCGTGAAGCATAGTTCTTTAAGGCAATAACTGAAGAGGAGTCTTCTTGGACAGTTCACACACTGTTTGAAGTCTGTAGTGTAAGGTGTGTATTGCAATGTCATAAAGATAGAATAAAATAATTTTCTGACTCACCAGCCTCTTGAAGTATTAGAATGTCACAAACCTGGTCCCTGCCGAAGACTCTCCCTGGCAGCATTTCTTCTGATACAGCTGGGCGGACATCTTCCGGGAACCCACAGGAGTGCACATCTGGAAACAGCTGGGCTGATGTCATAACTGGAGAAGGAACCTTAGAACAGGAACAAAAGAGAAACAGCTGGTCCAGCGTCATCCGATTACCAGGCGATGAACAGAAAACAGCTGGGCTGGTGTCCTCTCTGGATCTGAAGTCATCTGGTGGTACCAGTAGATGGTTGCTGAATAAGGCGAGTACACTGTGGGCTGAAGAATATGGGGCACCTGAGTTCTTGTTTATTCATATTGGCAGTTCAATAAGGTTACTTCACAATGTAGATGTGGCAGTATTGACTACCACTGCTCGGCTCTCCATTTTGTAGGCACGGGCTTAATTACTGGGAGGTCCTTGCACTGAGGCCAATAGTAGAGGGGTCAGGGCTTGAATTATTACTCCATCTGGACGCACATAATTCACACAGTGGGAGACTTCGTGTCCCTCTCCGTCCACTATTCTCACTCTGTCCATAAACAGTGTCCTGCCTCTCTTCCACTGTGTATACTTTTCATGGAACAGTCTATTCTTTACATGCTGGTTAGCCCCAGAATGCACATGTTTCATTGCTTCATCCCAGATCCAGGATTTCCTGCAGTTCTCAATCTCCTCCCAGACTCTCCGAGGAAAGGTAGGAAAGGTCATACCAAAGATTTCATTGGCCTTTCTAGAACCAGTCTCTCCTCTTTACTTGCTTTGGTCAATCTGAGACCGCTGGCCTGGCTTGGGGTGGCCAGTCCTGGTTCTGCCAGCTCGCATCCTCAATGAAATTAAAAACGGATCCCTGACTTCTTTTTCTTCTGGTGAAGCCAGGGCAGTGGCATCACCACCATCCTGAACACATTCCTCGAGGCAAGATCTTGAGGCTGTGTACCTGTTCCTTTCTCACAAGGCCACATAGGTTCCCCTCATCTTCCTCTTCACTGAGGATCTGAGCCCAGGAGTGAGCAGTCGTTCTCACCCCGAGACTATCCATTCATCACTGGGAGCGGAGTCGACACCTCCCATTCAAGGCCTCCTGCATCTCATCTTCACCTTGAGACTTGGGCTAGGCCCCCCACCCAGGGGCTATTGATGCTTTATCTGAACTTGCCTTCTGAGATCCAGCATCCAATGCTTCAATTTCAGATTCAGTCTCTAATTCTGCACTCTCTAACTTTGTGCTACACTCCCCGGGGACCTTCCTCCAGAGCTCCGCCTGATGCTGTGTGCTGCCAACTGCAGATTCTTGAAGTTGTGTCCATGTGGAGCCAAACAAATTTGAGGTGCTTTATACAAGCCATATTTTTGTAGACAACCAGCACAGTGAGGAATCATGAAGAAATCCCTTCCAGCACTAAAGCACATCTGGCATACCGCACTGGATAATTAGGAATTGCCACATCAGGAGGGTTGCCCTCTAGCACCAATTTTCAATATCTCTCAGTCTATTTACTGCTGCTGTACTGCAACCGGGCATGATCCGGATACGAGCTGGTCCTGAGGCCATAACTGCAGAAAACAAACAAAATTCACTGTAACTGAAAGTCCCACTTTAAATGAACACACTCTGTAGCTTTAAAATGGCTCCTCTGCTGCTGTGTTTACTTTACTACCCCACCCTGTAATGGCGGCGGCACTCACCTGCTGCATCAACATTCAGACTCTGGGTCAAGCCACTGCGCCGATTTACATCAACTACTAATAACTTTTATTCAAACTGCACAACTTGCTCTGTTCTGGCTGTTCACACATTTACAGGATTTTCCTTGGACTTTTCACATGCTGGCAACATTCATTTAATTACAGTTCGTTTTAAAACTTCAGGTTTCAGCACAGGTTTGCCTGCTTTTACTAGTGTTGCACTTATTTTACAACCACAGTCTCTCTCTGGCTGCAAACTTTAAACTGAGGCTACTTTCATTACTATGACACATTTAATGGCTTTACAGACTTGCACTTGCCAGCAGGACATCACACAATCGCTACTTGCAAAGAACTATACAGCTGCACACACATTTTATATGGCATTATCTGAAAATCACTGATTGGAGCAGTTTAATTTGTTTACTCACTGTTATTGAAGCAGGTTGCTGCGATGGGGTAAAAGCGGCCTGCAGCCAGATTTTGAAGGCCTCAGATTGCCAAGCAGGCGGGCAGTCTCAGCGATCGTGTATTAACCACACAATTCACTGATCCCACGATCGATAAGCGGGTTGAGCCTGATTTTAACTGGAAAGTCACTTTTCTACTGTTTACAGCGCTTTGAACACTTCATGAGCGGCTCCTTCACTGCCAGTACCGCTTTACTCTCTGTCTCCTCTCGAATGCTGAAGCAGACTCTGAAGAGCTGGCTGAGGGGCGGACTAATGGCAAACTGACCAACCACACTACGCCATGCAAATAAGCCTCGTCTTCCTCATGAGGGCTCCTCTCCTCACGGCGATCGTCGAGCAGACAAATTTAAACTGAAAAGATGCACTTTTTTTCAAACTGACTCCAGCGGAGCCCATTTCAACCATGTAACATTGCCATTAACTCTGCAGTCTCTAGTATTGCACAGAAAGCATTTTCAACGTCCAGGGCATAATTTCTCTGTTGCTACTAGTTTTCCACACTTTCCTTCACAGAACTTTATTTAAAACTGACAAACGCTGTAAACTATGTTGATGCAGGACAAGGACACACACTTTGGCTTTACAGCTCCTTGGTAAACAGTTGGCATTTTTAAACAGCAGCACAAGATTCACAGCACACAGCACACACTAGGGAAATTGCTTCAACTTTTTGGGCTACCGACTGCCAGATAGTCAAACGCTAGCCTACTTGCCCAAAGCACCTTCCTTCCCAAACAAATCCAAAGCGGTGCCTCCATTTTTATGAGGCATATGTCCATTTTGTAACATGGATATACATATGCTATCTACGGGTTCGAGGAGGATGAGGTTACCTGGCACAAGAGACCGAGGTTTGGCTACTCTGCAAGGGGCACCCAAGTAAATCCAACTACAGGAAGCAATAACTGTAATGTCCAGAACCAGAATTGGGATTTTTCAGTGTGGCTTTATTTATTAACTCACTGAACATAAACAAAGCACTGCATGGTCCCCACAGGACTACGTAACTGTAATGCAGATTAGAGGTTAAACACAGTGGTCCATTTGAGGAATGAACACAGTACAACAGTTGTCTGACTTTGGACCCACCAGGCACTCAGCCCGGACTTTGCATGCGCATTGGATACACAGTCCGACTGGCCCGGCTCCCCTGCCGTCCACTCGGTGACGGTCCATGGCGAATAGAACCAAACTCTACTTGGAAAGACATCCCATCAAACAAGGAGGCTCCCAAACTGTGGCTCCCACACCACTGAGTCTCGACTCCTGAGAGATTTTGTTTCGTATTTCCAAATCGAAACTCCCATCAAACAAGGAGTACTCCCATCCAACAAGAGTAATTTTCCCATCCTGTGGCTCCCCACACCACTTAGAGTCTGCGACTCCTAGAGATTTTCAAGTGCGACCCACGTCTGGGTACCCACCCATCACTGGCCAAGCACATGAGGCAAGTAGCAAAACACAGAAGAAATCCGTGAGAGGTGGACCTGGTTACTAAAGATGGGGGTTTTCCCACCTCCAGCTCCCACAGCCCATACCCGGCCATTTCTTTGGACACACAGAACTTTAGACTTTAAAATGTAGATTGATGTGGATGACCTGAAGCACCTCTCTACAGTGAACTTTAAATCCATTAACACTTTAAACAGATGACTGCTCTATTTGTTTGTCCTAGTTGACATAGTCCCCAAATAGCAGTCCCCAATACTGAAATCCAACTGAAGAAAGAAGTTGTTTGCCCTTCCAATGGGGCCAAACACTCACCCATTCGTTGCAGGTGCCCCACAGGCGAAAAACTGTAACCTTTGCTGTTATACATGAACAGACTGAACTTAAATTAAAACAGGCAGCTTTCTTCCCAAGGTGGGAGAAGGGGATTGCCCTAGAACCCACAAAGAACTTTCCTCACCCCAAGAGGAGGGCTAAACAGACACTACTGGTGTCCTTCTTGTTTGCTTAAGGACAAACTGAAGACTGACTTTGAATTCCCAAGGTTCTAAACTTACTCTGAGCTGAAGATTCCAATGTGGCTCATGCAGCTACGACAGTTCTATTATGATGTCATCTCTCAAGTCTCAGCTGTGACTGAGGACAGAGTGAGACAGTGTGAAACCCATTTAACTGGAGTTTCACAAGCTGCCTTCCCTGCCTACCACTAGGTCTTACTGGGATTCTAGTAACCCCGGGTAACAAAGGGTTACATGTGTTTTCTCACATATACAATATACACATTCGTTCTAGTTTCCATGTCAAACATGAACACCTCTCTCCATCTGAAATGAAAAAAAAGTTTTAATTTGAAACCAAAACCTTTTTGAGCATTTTTAAAAGCCTTCTCCCCAAGCTAATTCACATGGACACTCTTTCTATAAAAATGCAGCCATTCAATATTGGGGACTTTAAAATCAAGATTTTCTGAAATGGAGAAACTGTGGAAAATTGCACATTTCAGTAGTCTCGAAAGTTTAGGGAACTTTTTACTATTTATTTAATGCAGCACTGCATACATTCTGGGTGGGATAGTCAGAGTGTGCCAGGCAGGCGCCAAGCCTGGGTACAGTGCAACTGGGATGCACCAGGGCATGGTCCTGGCGATATTCATCGGTAGCTGCACCATGGTTCAGCACCATTGAATATGGCACTGGGGGCACCACTTTTCACGAATGACACAGTGGCACTGTGCCAGCGCAAGTGGCAGGTGAGAGCAGAGTGTGGTAATGGTCTTGGTCTTGATTTTATAACCCGCGATATTCAAGTGCTGGGCATGCAATGAGGCCATTATGTATGCAAGGTGCAAATGGGGCCATTTGCATGTCATTGTGGCCCCATTTCATGGTGAGCCGCTCTGGGGACTTGGCGCCTGGAGCCCTGCCAGGTTGCAGCTATCAGGGACCGATGCCCCTGCCCTCGGTGGGCAACGCACTCCATCGCCCGATCGTGGGCGTAATAAATTATATCTCTGGTTGTCCAGTGGACCTGTCCCCTGCCCGATCGTGGGCATATGAATAATTTAATTCCTTGGTGGTCCCGTGGACCCAATCCCCAACCAATCGTCTGCATATGTGTTAAATGATAACCTTGGTGGTCTAAGCGGTACCCCCACCCCAACCTGCCCACTGAGACCCACCACCCTGCCCCCGGTCAGCGGCGGGTGGCAGCTCCCCACCCACAAACCCCCGCCAACTGACAGCATACAGTATGGCTGTCGCCTATTGGTCCCAGCGTGGGCCAATGGGCGTCAGACCATACTATACTCACAGTCCCAAAATGAGAATGAACATTCAGTCACAGATTGCTAATGTATCCTAGGAGGACATTATTTTGGTGATCAAGATGCAGACTGAATAACACCTTCCCAAACAGCGGGCAAAAAGCAACATTTATGCTCTGTTGGAAGGACAGCACAATTCCATAGGCACAACCAGTTAAACAGGGGTTTTAGATGTAACAAGGATGAGCTGCAATAAGAATAATTTGTTTGAAACTGAATAACATTATAAAATAGGTTCAAGTTGCATGCCCCCATGTCCAGGCGCTGGTAACCCTGTGCAATTCTTCTAAAACCAGGCCACAGCCATTGCTTTCCTTTGGCATAGGCTCTGGATCGAGCCCACAGGCACCAGATTAGACTCCTTTACACTCCCTAATGAAAGGTTTTTGTGCTTTATAATTAAATCTCTCATTGTGAGAAATGTTGAGAAGACTAGTACATCCACTTCTCTCTGCTGGATAAAATGTGTCAATGCAGAAAGAAAATTAAAACTGGGAATGCCTTTTAGGAATGTATTGTATGCACACATGAAACTATTACAACATTTGTTATGGATTTAAATCTGCGTCTCAGTTACAGGCCTGACAACATCTCTACGGGCCTTCTTGCATTATTCACTTTTGCCGTGATTTTGGCTGGTCTTTACAGGTGAAAGTTATCAATTACATCTCTTACGGGTTTCTTTAAAAAGCTTCAGTATCTACATACATGTATACAGTCCCTAAAATGTTCATCTGCTGTAGTTGCAAATGAGGCGGCAAGCGATTCTTGACATACTCCGTCTTAGTGTTGAGTCAAATAATATATTGACTTATTTAAGCTTGGTTAATGAATAAATAGACAATAAATTATCAAGAACAGTTACAACAAAGTTACAATTTAAATATTTAATTATTTCAGAGCACATTTTAAAATATTATTTTGTTTGCCTTTTATATATTATATCCCTAGGAAAAGGCAGAAGCATTTTAAACTCCTTTATATAAAGACTGTCTAGCCTGGATAATAATTATGTATCTTTTATAATGATAGCCCATGTGATTTGTTTCTAGGTTGGATAATAACTTGAAACATATTTGTATTCATAACAGTTAAGTTTGATATAAATTGAGCAGTAATTAGCTTGTATTTGCAGACAGGCCTATTCTGTACGACAGGCTGAGTGGTGCTGGTTCATTTTAGCATTGTATTTATTGTAATTCATGAAGGCTGGATTTGTTTCCTCATTTGAATAGCCTTTGTGTGTGTGTGTGGAGCTGCTGGTCAATGCTGCAGGAGGGCTGCTTGAGTGAAGGTTGGATCAGAAACTCCCCTAGAGGCTGTTTGAGTGGTGGCGTTAGTGACATCGAGATATTAACAAAGAAATTAACCTGGACTACTGCAGTAAATCAGAGTAAGAGAAAGGGATGTTTACCTTCTGGGTTTAAATGGGGTTAAGGAAAAGAAAATTGTCTAAACAGCCAGATCCAGCTAGCTGAAAGTGGGCGCCAGTGGGCAGTTTATTAGACTCACCCTGGCAGCTCAGGGATACCGCCACCATCTGCTTCAGAGATTTTGCAAACCAGGTAAAGAAATGTGTTGTTCAGATCCAAATAGTCTTTGCCATTCCTACTATATAAAATGCAATTGGTGAGGTTTCTTAAGGGCTGCAAAGGATCACAACATAAATGCTTTACAATTCTTGTCTATGTGGGAGCTATAGGTGAGCAAGTCCTGTTCTGATTTTACATTCTTTTTTTTTAAATCTCAGCTTTATTGAGGCATTCAGAATTGGACATGCAGAATCATCAGCACCATATGAGCATAATACATTCAGAAAATGACATATACATTCGAGCAAGAGATGAAAAATAAAATCTTACATTGTCATAAAGAAATCAATTCCCTTGCCTGAGATATGCGCATAACACTAAGCCTGAGATATTCTCAGCTGAATATCTGACATGGCATTATTTTAGCATAATATCACTTCTCTTCTTATGACTCAACATTCAAAAATCCTTGAAGAAAGAAAAAAAGAAAAGTCAAAGCATGTCCTTATCATGGGTCTTACCAACATGGCCCCTAGTTAGACTCGTGAACTCCTTACCCTCCCCCATGTTTTCTAAAACTCATTTTATAATGTATTGGCTCTATTTATTTCTCCCTTTATTTTTACAAAAGGTATCTCCATCTAACATAAGAAGAATCAGTTCCTCCACATAAACCAAAAGGTAACCCATTTATCAAATAAAGTATCTCCTCCCAGCTAGTACCATCAATTTCCATCTTTAAAACTATACAACCATGTCTCCCAGCTCCTCCATCTTTCTATGTTTCTTTGTCAGTGTCAGTGGCTCAGTGGGTAGTACACTCACCTCTGAGGCCAGGAAATCAGAGGGCTGTGGGTTCAGTTCCCACATCTGGCACTTGGTTAATATCGTAGTACTGACACTGTAATGCAGTAAGAGGGTGCTGAACTCTGAGATGCCGCTCTTTCAGATAAGACGTTAAACCGAGGTCCTATCTGCCTGGATTGGTGGTAGTTCAGGTGGATGTAAAGATCCCATGTCACTTATCAAAAGTGTAAGGAATTTCCCGGTGTCTGGCAAATTTCCCTCATTCACTAAAAATACTACCAACAGCTTAATGTAGTTCAAGGTCAGTTGGCATTCATCTATATTCCCTCCTGGGTCGTGCCTGAAAATAGGCAGGATTTGTCTAGTGCACTTACCCGTCAACAAAACTAACTAAACTAAACTATATTTTCTCAGTGATAAGTCTGAGTTTGGCTGTAAGCTGCTCCATCTGAACTACATCTTTTACCCATTTGACCCATTCTCCCAGCTCCAGGGGGACACGACAACCAATGTCCCATGATGCATTTCAGAGCAACTGCCAGGAAAATCAGAAACTATCCTGGTCTCCCCTTTCAAATGTGTCTCTGTCAGAATTCCCAGTATCCACTCTCTTCCAGAGAAGGGATATCAATTCCAGCTATTTGGGTTACTACTCGCCAATTTCACCCCAAAATCTACAAAGCTTGAGCACTCCCAGAAAATGTGCCAATGACTGCCTGTTTGTCCACATCTCCTCCAGCATGTGTCACTTCCTCCTGATTTATAGTGTTCGTTATTGTGGGAACTCTGAAAACCTAATTAAAACTTTCCTAACAAACTCCCGCCAAAGAGGAGAAGAAGTTACTCTCCAGCCCCACTTCAGTCTATGCTGCCAATGGAGATCCAAAATTTGAATATTAGCCTCTTTCTCCCATGCATTCTTGCACTGTCTGAGGATCGTTTGGATGCTGTGAGATGAGTTTGTATATAGAAGAAATATATCTGGAGGGGCCCACTATGGTTACTATCCCATAAAGAAAGTCTTCCTAACTGGAATATGGGCATGACAGTCTGAAAAAGTTACCTTCTGAGTTAATAAAATGCCTAACCTGCATGAATCTAAAAATTCTGCATTTGTCCATTGAAAGTTCTCTTTAGCCCTCTGAAAAGAAATACAACTGCCATTCTCAATGAACTGTGTAAATCTGGTGAGCCCTAGAAGCCCAACTGGTGTAACCAGGTCTAATTTTGGTGGCATAAAGTTGGTTTGAATCTTATTAATGATAAAGGCCACAATCCCTCAGGAGTCCCCAGAATTTTATTAATTTCCCTTAGGATGGAAAGGCCATGCTGTACCCATCTATTTTTATGTGATATCTATCTCTTGCAGAGCAGGCCATAAGTGCTACAGTAAATAGCAGTCTGTCTGCTAGGGATGCCTCTTCTAATTCATACCATTGGGACGATAATCTCTGCCTAGCCCAAGTCATGAGGCCTGCCCCTGGGCTGCCAAGTAATATAAGTATAAGCTAGGTAGGGACAAACCTCCTGCCTCTTTGGGCAGGTGTAAAATTGCTTTAGAAATTCTAGGTTTTTATGGCTCCATATGAACTGAGAGATCACCTTATTAACCCTGTTCCAAGATTCCTTTGGGATTGAGAGTGGGAGATTTTGGAACAGAAATAAAAGGCAGGCAAAATGTTCATCTTTATTGTTTCTATTTGACCTACTAATGATAAAGGAAGAAGATGCCACCTCCAAGTCCCGCTCAATCACCCTCACAACATTTCATAGTTTATTGCAAGAGCTTTCTAAGATTAGTGGAATCTGGATGCCTAAATATCGATTTGATTATGGGGGCCCATTTAAAAGAAATTGTTTCTAAAATTCATTGTAGGAGAGACGCTCACCAGCAGAGCCTCCGACTTAGACAAGTTAATTTTATAGCCTGAGATGTCACTGAATGAATGCAACAACTCCATGGGGAAGACTCTGGAGAAGACAAATAGAATATAGCATCATCCACATATAGGGATAGTTTTGTTGAATCCTCCCATCATTATACCTCTTATTTCCAGGGTTTGGCACTCTGGCTGCCAATGACTTCAAACTAATTACAAATAAAAGTGGTGACAGGGGCAGCCTTGCGAGTTCCCCGAAAAATGGCAAAAGGAGCTGAACTGATGCAGTAGTTCTCACCATCGCCTTAGGACTGGAATAAAGTCTGGTAATTATCTATAAGAATTTGGGGCCAAAATTCATTTTTCCATTGACTTTTTAGAAAATGCCAATTAACCCTATCAAATGCTTTTCAGCATCCATGGATATTGCCAGTTGGAACCGCTGACCAGACTCTTGAGAGGAGATTATATTCAACAGCCTCCGGATATTATCCATGCGGTATCTACCAGAAATAAATCCAGCCTGATCCTCATGAATGATATAAGAAATTTCTTTCTGAAGGCATCTAGCCAGCAGGCCTGTAAATATCTTGAGATCTACATTAAGTAGTGATATAGGCCTCTCCGATCCACATAAAAGTGGATCTTTACCTTCTTTATATAAGACTGAGATAAGGGCTGTTTCCCAGGAGCTAGGTGATGTCCCTCCCCTTCCTCAGTGATCTCTCTATACTTGCAAAAGAAGTGAAGTAACATGTCTCCAAATTCATAAAAATTCTGAGGGGACCCGTCCACTCCTGGGGACTTGTGGCTTTTAAGCAATTGGACTTGTTCCTAAATTCATCTAATGTAATCTCCACTTCGGGTTATTTCTTGAAGTTTCTGGGAGAGATTGGAGAACTGTCTGATGCAGAAAGATTCCATATGTTCTATCATGTGTGGGTTTGTTCTTGTGTGTACAGATCTTTATAATATTGTGCAAAAGTCTCAGTAATCATTTCTGGTTGGCTATAAAAATATCCTCTTTCTTATAATCCTGTATTTTAAGGATTAAGTGGCTGGCCTGCTGAGACCGTAAGGTTGGTGCTAACAGCTTCCCTGTGATTGCCTTCCTCATAATAATGTTGAATTCTGTCTATAGGAGCCTTCTAACTGTTGAGTCAAAACCTTATCCAGTTCTAATCTATTCTCCTCAAGCTGTTTCTTGGTATCAGGATGCAATGAAATTTTGTGCTGAAAATCTAACTCTGCAATTTCAGCCTGGAGATTTTGTATTCTTAGGAGTGTCTTTTCTGCTCCTAGAAGCATATTTGATAATTACACTGTGGAGCCAAGCCTTAAGGGCATCCCATCTAATAGAGTAGTGAGTCTGCCCTTCCGGGTTTGACTCCAGGAACTCTTGAAAGGACTCCCTAAAATATATCTTAAAATTGGGGTTGTTTAGAAGGCCAACATTAAAACACCAGTGGGAGTTCCTTAATGTGGGGTTGAGGCCAAGGTCAGTCGTGCTGGGGCATGATCCGACACTGACCTTGAGAGATATAGCTACGTTGCAGTGTGTGCCCATTCCTCTGATATAAACTGCATATCAATCCGGGAGTAACTCCGTGCCTATCTGAATAGTGTGAATAATTTTATATTGACCATTTACCCATCTCCATGTGTCAACCAAGCCCCACATCTGGATTACTCTGTTCAGTGTTTTACCAGCTAGTCCCAGCCGTGGTTTTGTGCACCCCTCGTCTATCCAGCATGGCTGAGATCACAGTATTGAAGTCTCCACCTACTATTAACACATGGTCTGTGTCTAGATATAACAGGTCAGCCAGGGTGTGTTTAAAAATCTAACAGTTTCTTTCTTATCATTGGTAGCATAGATATTAATAGAGCTGTATTGTTGGGCTCCCAGTGAAGCACTGATCTTTATAAACTGACCCTCTGGGTCTGTCAGACTCTCGCACCTGTAGGGGCACATTTTGTGAACCAAAATTGCTATCCTCATCTATGTGGGTGTTCCACATAGGTGGATGCATATACTATTCCCACCATGTACGTTGTAAGTTATTGTGTTCCGCCTCCTTGATATAGAGTCTTCTGCAAAGAAGACTATGTAAACCTGTAAATTAGCTAGTTCTTGTAACATTTTTGATCTTTTAACAGGATGGTTCATATCCCGGATGTTATAAGATACAATATTAGTTACCTCCATAATGCAAAGTCCGGATATCCCCCAGATCGAGGGCAAGATCAGCCCGACAAGTTTCGGGTCTGGTAGAAAGGGGGGCGGGTACGCAGTCTCTTAAACATAATTAAAAAATGAAGAATTAAAACATCCAACCATAACATTCAACTTGTACATCAACCATCTCCCAGCTGGGGAGGATAACCTTACTTTTTCATCTATAAGAACTTGCTTCCAAGGTGCCACAAGTACCCCACCACCATCAGGTTTTGTGATAGTGGTGGGAAGTATCGACAAACTTGGCACAGAGCTGCTCAGCCCAAAATGCTTCAGGCAGACACAACAACAGTGGGGTCACTCGGTCCAGTGTAGACTATTACCTTCTTACCTTCTCCCCGACTATCCGATATGAAACCCCAAACAAGGAGTCAGCAGTATTGGTAACCCTTTCCCCCTCCCTCCTATAAACAAATATTGCATCCTTATCCTCCTAAGTAAGATCTTTAACCCTCTGATTAAGCGCATATTCCCTGGATGAAACTACATTAACCCCAGCTGCTCTGAACAAGGCAGCAGGGTGTATCTTTGCAGAAAGAGAGAGCGAATAATAAGGAAAGTTTGTCAGAAATTTTCTAAACAATAAGTTAACATTTAACATCCTCCGTGATTTCCAAGGAATGTGCTTCTCCATCAACCACACTTCAGAGTCACTGGAACATATGGCCCGGTTTGATCTCCCAAGGGCAGCACTTTCTTGTGGTCTCATATTTTCTTCCATGCACTAGCATTCCCATTCATGTCCACTGCATCGCCCTCATATTTCTCCTCCTGGGGCCACCTACTGTAGACCACTGCCTCTTCTCAATCTCCCTCTGCCTCCGGATTAAGCAGTTAATCCAAAATGACATCGAGAGATGCCAAGAACTTTTAGCTTCAGTAGGTGAATCAAATATTTTGGTACTTGTGTCAGAAGTTATACGTAAACGTGCTGGAAAGTTCACTCTAGCTGCCAGGCCTTTAGCGCGTAGAGCCTTCACAATTGGAAATAAAATCTTCGTCTTGCCATGGTGGTGGGGCATAGTCTGGTTCGAGTACAACCTAGTATCACTGAAAATAACCTCCTTTTTATCCAGACCTTCCTCAGAATCGCTTCCTGGTTCTGAAATCTAAGAAGGTGACAATCATGGAATGGGGCCTTGCTTTGGGGTCCTTTGGAGGAGTTGAGAGAGCTCTGTGGGCCCGAATAATATTTAATGAAATGTCTTTATCGAGGTCCAATAACTCTTTAATAAGCTCTTCTATGTATTCTGGAACGTTACTGGATTTAGATTGCTCGGGCAAGCCATGAATTCTCAGGTTTGCTCTCGAGATCTATTCTCAAGATCTTCAGTCTTATTCATAAGCAGTTGTGAGCAATCATGGAGTTGTAAAATAGCTCCATTATGCAGATCCAAAGTCTCTGTGTTACTGGTAAGGCTCTATTTGGGTAATCTTTTAGTATCCTGTATTATATTGGACTTATTCTCCTTAATATCCACCTTGATCGAGTCCATTGTATTAGTCAGGCACCTCAATTCTCAACATAACTGGCGACAGGTTATGATAAAATCCTCCTTCTTCTTCCGATTCACTGTCCATCTCGCCTCCATTTCTGTGTTTGCTGCTGGCTTGCGGCCTCCGCTCCTGTTGCCGATTGTTTAGGGGAAGATTCAGCTTTTGTTGTTTTAAGCCTCCTCCGTGAGTTGCTCATGACTTATTTCTAGGTCGCCATCGATTTGTCTTTCAAAACCTGTGAAAATTAAGTCTGTTCTCTGGAGAAGATGTGATTTAATTTGTAATTATCGAAGTCGGCAGAGCGATCGTGTTCCTTGTCTACATGGAATGGTGAGCGTCACGGAAGTCCTGATTTTATGCATTCTTCTGACCCATGTTGTACAGATACCATGTTGTTTAGAACAGCTCACAGGTTTTTAACACCCCATTGAAGATCCTTTAGACTTGACCTATTGTATTTCTTTTTCGTGACATTTGAAATGCACTTTTAAAGTAGCCGGGAAGCCCAGTGAGAAGCGAAGGGGTGCTCTGTGCTTTCTCTTTCTCCCTGTCTTTACCACAATCAGCCCTGATCCTCATCTCATAGATCTCACAGAATTGAACAAGCAAAAGGCTTTCTGACCTATATGATGCTTGCCCTTTACACAGGGGAACTCATAGTGTTCCTTGCAAAATAATTATCTACTTTGTCCTTAAATGTCGCTACGTTCTTACTACCCACGACTTCATGTGTAAACTATTCCAATTAGAATCACCCTCTGATTGAACCATGTGGTCCTATGAACAGTGTTGCATATTTCACCTTTTATCTGTAAACTGTCTGCTCTTGTACTGTAATTGTGTTCCTACAATTCAAGGCCTAAACTGTCCCAGAGATCATTTTTGTAAATGAGCCAAAGAGTAGGCAACGATCACCCTTAGTCTTCTGTATTCCAATGTATACAGACCCAAGGTTCTTAATCTATCTTCGTAGCTCAATCCCTTAGTGGACTGATCTCCTCCTGACATCTTATAAACAACACTACTAGTCACATGCCCCACAACATCCTTTGCAACATTTTTAGTAGCTGTTTCTATATGTGGTTTGACAATTTCAAATCCTTTTATGACTGCGGGTGGAGCTCTACAGATGTCTTTCTATCACTTGAGAAAAAGGGCATATCAGACTCCTTCAAAGCACAATTCTGGAGTTGAACCACAATCCTTCCACTACCTGAAATCACTGTGCTGGGGGTAGAAACAATTTTTTTCTACATGTAGCATTCTCCTACCAGCTCAAATTACAATCAGTGGAGTGTAAACAGCACAGGCAGCTTGTTTTAGTCTGAAATAACACCTAAACCCTCTTTTTACACATCTCTATCTAAACAATGCCTTTTGGCATGGGTGTAGTGCTCCCATACTTCTTAAAGTCTTCAATCATGTTTCTTTTATGTAATTCTCCAGGTAGCAGTCTTAAATCAGCAACTGAACAGTCTTGAAGCACAGCTGTAAGGAAATTTTATTTTATCTCTCTGCTGAATTCCTTCACAGAGGAGCACAAGGTGATTTGAGATCAGGTTTTGGCTTTTGGCAGTGGGGTCACTGGGCTGGGACAGGCAGAGAGTCATTGTGATGAGCCTCCAATTGAGTAAAACAGGCAGTCTCATTTTTAATAAATCTGTTTGTTTACTAAGTTAAAGTTACTTTCCTACTAAGGTAAGTAAAGATCATGTAACCCTCTGTCCAGGTTTTGTATTGACAATCATGTGGGATAATTTGAATGGTTACACTTTATTTACATTTGTAAGGAGTTTATTTGGAAATACTGCTTGACTGATAATAAAGTGACAGTTTTACTGGTGCCTGTGTCTAACGGCTATCTTCCCTCTTAGACTTTGCAAGGTACTGTAATCAAGAGTCTCTCTATTTAGTACTATAACCAAATATGTTAACAGTAAGATAGAGTAACTATGATATTAAACTGGGATTACACTTAGCTGATATTTGCCCTATGGTTGTGCCTAATTATGCACTTGTGATACACGGACCCTGGAGTTGTAAAGCACTGCTCTAGTTTGACTTGTCATATTGTTTCCTATCTACTTGTGTGATATTTTTCTGTTTGTATTAAATGAAGCATTTGGCTGATGTGGTAATGCTAGGTGTGTTTTGCTGTCCAAACAAACAAGCATAAGTCAGTGCCAAACATGTTTTCTTTCATGCTGTTAGAAGTTAGAACAACAGTATCTTGAGGCTATAAGCAAGCCTTTCTTACCCCCATAAGCCATTGCTTCATGGACTTTGGGTTCCACTGGGCTAAGGAGTATAGGCCCCTGTATTCATAGCTGGCAATGTGCGGTCTGTGGCAGTTTGCGCACAGCCTGCCTGGGGGCAATATTCAGACAATTAGCTCACTGCAACTGGAGTGTGCAAACTGTCTAAATATGGGGCCATGTTGGTACAGTGCATAGTGACTTTGCACTATGCTAACACAGGCCATGACTGAATATGGCTGACAGGAGCACAATGGGTAACACAGATCGAATAGGACTGCGACAGGGCTCCTGTGGGTCATATTTAGCCCTACATGCTAATGACCCCTTTGGGCATGGAAGGTGCTATGGCCCATTTGTATGCCCATTAAGGGCCCATTAACATGCGTGTGTGCCCCTCCATTCTGTAGCTGTCTTACATATTCCTTGTGGTCTAGTGGTTCCCCACCCCTATTCACCTGTCCTGTAGCTGTCTCAAATATTCCTGGTGATGTAGTGGTTCCTGTACTCCTGATTGACTGTCCTGTAGCTGTCTTGAATATTCCTGGTAGTCTAGTGGTCTCCCACTCCTGATCAGCTGTCCTGTTACTGTCTTGAATATTTCTGGTGGTGTAGTGGTTCATTCACCCCAACTGACTATCTTGTAGCTGTCTTGAATATTTCTGGTAGTCTAGTGGTCTCCCCACCCCCATAAGGGCATCTGATCCTATGTCAACCTACCTGCTCAGGACCCTCCTCCCCACAACCCCTCTCACCTGCTCAAGTCACCTGAGGCGAAGTATGGCAATAGTAACAGTGACCTACACAGCCCTCTGCTCACCACCTTGGCTGGCCACTGTCTGATTGCCAGTGAATAATCATGAGTACAGTAGACACAGGTATTTGTACAATACTTGCGATTGCTCAGAGACTGTCAGATTGAAACCAGGTGAGGTGGTGAGCAGAGGGCTGTGCCAGTCATCACTATTGCTGCAATTTGTATTATGTGACCAGGGATGGGGTGGTGCCTGAGAGGGTGAGTCGGGAGGGGTTAGATGCCCTTATGGGGGACCACTAGACCACCAGGAATATACCTGACAGCTACAAGATGGGCGATCTGGATTCTTTTACAATGTATTTTCCCAGGACAGATCAGCTTACATGCAACATCTGGTTTTCAGTGGGGTTTTGCTGTAGGGTCCTGCTTTTACGGTTTTACAATATATTTACACAGGATAGCCCAGATGAGTTGTGACATATTGTTTGCAGTGGTTATGTTTGACACTTTTTATATTGTATTTACCTAGGATAGTACAGCAGAGATGCAAGAACCTTATTTTCAGTGGGGTCCTCATTTTACCCATTTTATAATGTACTGTATTTCGAGGACAGCACAAGTGAGGCAATTTCTCATTATCAGTGGGGTACAGCTTTTACTATGTATTTTTCCAGGATAGAGCAGTATAGTGGACTTATTTATTTAGTTAACATATTTAATGGAGCAAAGCAGTAGTGCATGTTTAAATGTTTTCTCCATGAAGGGTTAGTAACTTAATAACCTGACAGTGATAACTTTGTTCTTGTCTTGAAGTTGGTACTTTTTGTTCATGTGAAGGATAGATCTGAAATCTGGGGAATGTCCTGCAGAAATCCTCTAACCCAGCAAGTGGCTGGCTGTACCTGTGTGACTGGAGGTGCGGCTGGTACTATGCAGTGCAAGCAGGAAGCAGTCGACTAGTCATACTGTATGAGCCTGAGAGGGACTAATTCTCATAAGTCAGGAGTTGGGACTTGGCTGGGACCAAGTGAGTTAGGACGGTCGGTGCCAACAAAACAATATGAATTAATAACCAGCCTGGCTTTATCATAAAGGGAACAGTGAGGTAAGTGTGCTGTTTTGTATTAATAATTTTGTTTGTATTGAATGGCCTTATCTAACGTGAGGAGCTGGGCTGTGTCCAGTGACTTGAGTGATCTCTCTTCCCCAGGCCCCCTTGCCACCAGCCTCCCATCCCTCTGCTGTGGGCGAGCATGGAACCCATGAAATGAAGTCCTCATGCATCTAATGGTGGATGGGAATTCTTCAGCATTAAAGCGGTGCTGCATTCAGATGAGGCATTAGGTCATGTGTGTTTTTGGCTTTGGTGTCTGGGATGACTTTTGAATGGTGTTTAGGGTGTGATGACCTACTGGCATTTCTCCTGCCCTTGTCATGTGACTGGACTGTGTACATGCCACAGGACATGCTTGGCATTAGGTCATCATCTGTTACAGTTGCCTGTGCACTCCTGCAGGTTGGCTGTCATGTGTGGGTTATGCTGGAGTGCTTGATGGTGTTGTGGTTCTGGTGCATGACATATAGGGATTTGGAGGTTGACTGACATGTACTGGATATGAATGGGAAACATCTTCCTGCTGTAGAGCAGTGATAATTATAGTCATGCCATTGTCTGAGGTCTCACACAGGTTGTGGAAGCCTTGCTGCATGTCAAGTCTGTGGGCTGAGATGTCACTGTATATGTCTTGTATTTCATGCAGCTGTCCCTGCTGAGCCTTACCCTCCTGCCTCAACTGTCTCAGTTCAGGTACATGCAGATAAAGCATTTATGATCTGGTATACATCCTATGTCAATGTTGGCCTTGAGGGACCCTCCAGTGGGTCCTGTGTATCAGTTCCATTCTCTGGCATGGATGGTCTGTGTACGTGTTAACATGCACCTCCAGGCTGGTGTTTTGTGTGCTCTTTTCACTGCCTTGTATGTCTGACTGTGTTGTGCACTGTTGGGGGACAGACTCTTCTGTTCAGGTTGCAAGGTAACAAGTGCAATGCCTGCTGCAGTGGTAGCTGACTGTACTCAAGAGAAGTGGTATATAGTCGGATGTTTGAAGGTTGGCTGGAGTGGGATTTTTGCTTTAGTTTTGACAATTTTTTAAAGAAAATAAAAAGTAGTTATTTTGATAGTGATAATGGACCCTGTTCACAAAGGGTGTGGATGGGGAATGCACTCCGTAACCCAGGCGCATAGCCCACCCGCACCTGTCCGTGCACCTTGGCCTCATCTGTGTGATGCACAAGCAGGGCTGCCCCACATATCACACAATCCCCAGCCATGCACGCAGCTCCACACCAGGGTGGGCAGGGCAGGAGCCGTGGCAGCACTCCGTCCGTGCATGAAACCGAGAGTGCTGTGCATGGCATCTGGTGGCTATGCATTTGGAAGGTAGCCATAAAACTGGGCAGCAGGTTACACCCCAGGGATGGAGCTGCCGGCTGCAGCAGACACAGCAGGGGCATCGGTACCCCAGTAGGGATCTCCAGCCTTTGGGGCACTCTGGGTGGGCTGGGGACTGTTTGCTGATGACTTTGACCCCAACATCTTGCCTGGCGCTCTGCTTGCTGGGGCAAATATGGCACCCTGTGGGTGCAAGGGATCACTCCAGGACCTGGTCTGGGCAGCTGATTGGCTGCGGCCGGGACTGCAGCCCCTACGGACCGCCCCGCAAACCTGCGCACCGGGGCCACATAAGGGAGCTGGGCAGGGACCGCTGTTTGTGAATACAGTCCTCACATGGATCTCCTACTAGTGCAGAGCTGCACAGGGGATACGTACATTCAAGGCCATACTCTACTCACTGGTGAATAGGGCCTATTGTTTGTTTGTAACAAGACAAATAAGGTTTTAAAAGCAGCCAATTAGTCTCAAATGGCCCTCAAAATGTACCAGAATGCATCTAAAACCTGATAGCTTCTGGGGTCCTAGCGGATCCCAGACCTCTGGCCTGTGGGGTTGGAGACATCGTAGTTCATGGGGATCCTACACATCTAAATTTAGCACTATGCCACTGCCTGTTGGTCAAAACTGAGTTTGTAATGACACTGCATTACTCCAGCAGAGATTCAGATTACACTCTCTCTGTCTCTCAACTGTGTATGTGTGTGTCTGGCAGTGTACTATGATTTATTGCTGTGTGTAGGGTTTGTTAACACTTTCAAGACCGATCTAAGACTAAATGATAAACAGAGCTCCACCATTCCTCCTCTCCCCTCCTCCCGCTCTCTCTCTCTCTGTCTCTCTCTCGTTCGCTGTCTCTCTGAACCAGACTTATACAGGGAAATGTTGAAAGGTGAATCTGACCAAATGTGATAACTTTCTTGACTTTTCTGCAAACTTAAACTTTTAAATGATTTCCTAGCCTTTTACAAATAAAGCTTACAATATGCACTGAATGGAGGCTGATGGCATGGATAAACAAGCTTTGTCAATGCTGAATGTTTGCTTGCTAGCATTAGCAGTGGAAGTGCAGGAGTTAGACAGATGCAGTATAGGAATGGCAGTGAAGTATTGAACTGATGCCAACTCCACCCCCACCCTGCAGAGATGGACAGGCATCGGGGTGTGCCTTTGGGTCATCACCCATAACGATCACAACATTTCACCTCACCCTACCCTGCAGACATTTACAAGTGTTGAGGTGTGCTTTGGAGTGTTCGAACTTTACACTCACCTCATTCCACATGAAATCACGCTGAAATGGGTGCAATATAGGAGAATGGGGTGAACTCTGGGGCCAAGGGTCCAAGGTGCACCTCGATGCCTGTCACTGGCTGCAGGGTGGGGGTAGGGGTGGAATGGCATAGCATAACTGTCGACAATCCCAAGTCACACCCCGATGCCTGTCAGTCCCTACAGGGTAGGGTGTTTATGGTCAAAACCCCAATGCCCATGCTTTCTTGGTATTTTTACTCCAAGTTTTCAACATGGGCTTTTGTGACCCCACTGCATGAACAGTGACACTATCAATTCGTTAGCTGAAAGGTAATTTTGTACAGTGACTGTGCCATTTGGCACCACATGTATGAAAACACATTTTGAACAGGATGTGAAAATGACAGCTGTATGGTTCATGAGGAGGTGTGAAAACGCAATGTTGAAAATCTGGAGTGAAAATATAAAAAATCGGTGAAATCATGAGCATGAAGGTGAGCAACGCAATCTATACCCGTAATGTAATTAGTTTGGGATTTACTGCAGATTTTCAACATAGCCATTTTGGGACCTCCACCCTGAACAGAGTCACTGTGATTTTCTTAATCTGTCCCGAACACTGATTTCCCGCAGCAACCACGCTATTCTGGCGCCAGAAGTGCAAAAACACATTTTGGCCAGGGTGTGAAAATGACAGCTGTACTGTTCATAGGAGGTGTTGAAAATGCCAATGTTGAAAATCTGGACTGAAAGTATTATGAATACGTGAATTTACGAGGTGCGTGGAATTGCACAATGCACGCCATAACACAGTCATTTATGGACTTTGTCACCAAATTTTCAACAGCCAGTTTAAGTCCTCTGCTCATGAACAGTGTCACTGTGATTTTCTTAATCTGTCCTGAACATTGATTTTGCACACCGACGCGCCATTGTGCGCTACGTGCAGAAACAATTTTGGGTGAGATGTGAAAATGACAGCTGTACTGTTCATAAGGAGGTGTGGTAAAATGGCAATGTTGAAAATCTGGAGTGAAATATTACAAATTTGTGAAGTTACGTAGCGCATGGAAATTGAGCAACACACGCTCATAGCACAGTCATTTAATGGACTTTCATCACCAGATTTTCAACATAGGCATTTTAGGACCTCTGCTCATGAACAGTGTCACTGTGATTTTCTTAATCTGTCCTGAATACTGATTTCCAACAGAGACTGTGCTATTCTGCACTGGAAGTGCGAAAACACATTTCGCCAGGACATGAAAGCTATACTGTTCATAAGGAGGTGTGGAAAATGCCAATGTTGAAAATCTTGAGTGAAAATATTACATATTCGCGAAGTTATGAGTATGCATGTAAACTGCACAATGCATGCTCATAAACGGTTATTTTTGATTTTTCATCACTTTTGCAACATAGCTTTTGAGAGCCCACCTCAAGAACAGTGGCACTGTCATTTTCTTAATTGGGCCTGAAAAGTGATTCCACTTAGTGACCACAAAATCATCTTTCGGGACTGAATAACGCCATGAGAGTTGCTGAATTCACGGAGTGATCCCAATAACCCCATGTTGAAAATTTGGTTGCAGAATTCTCAAAATGACTGAGATATGCACCAAAGTTGAAAAACCCTGTCTGGTGCAGAGGGCCATAAAATGAGGATTGTTAAATGATTTTATTGTTAAATGATTTTATTAAAATATTTTAATGACTGCCTTACACAGCATCAGTACTGTAAGGTAGGGAAGTCATTACTACATAAACAGGATCACAGTGTACTTTTAATATAAGTTTCAAGTTCAAGTTTCCAGTTTATTTGCAGGAAAACACCATTGAACACACTCATTTACAAAGAGGTCCTCCTAATATAATAAGGTGATACAAGCCCTTATATGATTTACTTTGACATCTGAAATCTCAAGATGTAGCCAATATGTGATTGTGTCAGATGTAGTATTACCAGGGTTAACTCTTCTGCCTGTGTTTCTAAGAAACAATTACTTAAAAGCATTGCATATTACAACACATTTACATTTTCACAATTCCAGTAGGGCAGTACCTGTACTGATCAATGCCTCATATGACTTTTCCCAATTTATAGAGGATCATTTTCAATTTCCCACTGCAGAGGTAACAGTAAAATAAATCCAGACTACTGTTAACTTTTCCACCAGCTGACTGCATATAGAGCTATCTTTTAAGTACAACTTCTCTGTCAAGTCACTAGGTGGGAATTAAAAAAACATTCCTGAAGCGATAATGATCTGTACTGACTGGTCCAGCTGATCAACTGTCCACTACCTGCATGTGAGAACTTAGTAATTAAATGAGCATTGTAAATCTCTGGCTCTGTCAGTTCAGATGGAGCTCACTGTCACAGTCCTGACCCCCTGCTATCTTTACAACATACAGCTGTTATACATCTCATCTACCTGCTTCTCTTTGAATCAGCATGGAAGATTAACCCCATCAAACCTAAATTATTTCAGCCTGAAAGACACATACATGGCTCCTTTTCAAATTACTTCTATATAATTCTGGTGAGAAGGGTTAAAAGGGCAATTTACTTTGGCCAAAAAAAACTGGGTCTGCCTGTTACACAGTCAGATGCTGTTGGTGCAGTGCCCATTCTTACTTTTATTGTAGAGATTTGGGAGCTGCTGTCATAGGCGGACTTAGAGGGAGGGCTAAGGGTGCTATAGCTCCCCATCATGGAGCTCCTCTATTAGTAACACACTGTGATGCGTTCTTAATCAGTATGCACTAATGCCTCCATGAAAGCTGCCTGAGCCACACGGGTCTCATCTGTCCTCCAGGAGAGCTGGCCTTAACTAGGTGCAAACTGTGCCCCTGCACCTTGGGGAGCCCATGCTTTTCTCTTGAGGAAAAAAAATATAATTTAAAACATTTAAAAATGCCTAAATGTTGTTAGAGATGAAAATGTTTATCAGCAAATGAAAGTGGAAGACAGCTGGCTCTCTGTTACTGTTACAAAAGGTGGGGCAACTTTGCTGCACTGGGAAAGATTAGGTTAAGTAAGTGCTAATGGTGTTAATGGCCATGCTTTACACCTCTCAGGTTGACTATTTTCACAAACAAAGGCTATTGACAAGAGAACTTGTTTGCAACCTGGACATGTAGGTGAAACAATGAATGATATGAAAACATATGTTTCAAAAGTATGTGAGCACTCAAAATAGCTCAAAAACCTGACCTGCACAGAGCAAAAACCAGATTTCCTGACAGGAACCCTGAAAACTTGATCACCAAAAAAAAACTGACAGGTGGCAACCTTACTGGTGTCCCATGATAATCTCTCTCTGTTCTCTCTCACTCACACCTCCAGAAAATTTAAGCTGTTTAACTTGTTTGCAGATCAGAGTATCTGAGGTGTGAGTGTCCAGCGAATGATGTCCTCTGTCCTTACAGAAATGAATACGACAGCAGTACCATACTTACTTAAGTTCTTGCTCCAGGCTCAGTCAGATTCATTTCCAATGGTGGTAAAATAATGCAATGCAGTCAATGGCACTAATTAAAAGATGCTGGTTAAACTAGTAGACCTGGTACTGATTTAGTAATTCAGGACAGGAGGGTTAGTTAGGTGTAAATGTTGGATGTGGGGGCCCCAGTGAATGGAGTGGTGGGGGCCTGCACAAGGACCCAAGAATGGTTAGGTTGGCCCTGTCCTCCAGTGTCCTGGTAGTGCAGTAAACAATCACCCCCACCTGCATTATAGTTGATCCCCAGAAATTCCGGTCTCCAGCACGAATTTCTACCAACGCTGATCCTGCGCCATGTGGTCTGGTCCCAGCACTGTGGCAGCAGCTGGTCTTGCCTTGATAAGCCTGAGCATTCATTCTCCACTTTTGCAGGCTTGGTGCAGCTCCTTTGTTCATGTGTAGATGGGGGTACAGCTGCAGAAAGTGGAGTGGACCTTAACAATACAGATCTCAACCTGGTGCTCACTGCTCTTGATTTGCTGTTGCATCCAGTAGTGGATGTGGCTAGTAAGGGTGCCTTCTTTAAATGTCTGGGCTGCTGAAACAAGAGTGAGCTGTAATTCATTAACTCAGAAGATTAATGTTGGAGCAAGACAGGAGCGAGTGTACTGCTGAGGAGGAGACAGAGTGGAGCCCACAGGTGAAGCAAAGCCCAAGGCTTCAGGCGGCAACAGTCCAGTAGCGGGGTAAGTGTGGCCTGGGTAAATTGGCGCAAGGAGCTGGAGTGAGGTTCAGGTCATCTTTAGGTAGCTGAAGCAAGCTGTAGCTGAGAGCTCTGCTCATTAGGAGTCATGGGGTCAGTGTGTGCTGTCTAGAGAGAAAGTTTGGCGACCAGGTGACCGGAGGCGGTACTCAACTAGGGGCACATAGACTTCAGCCTGCTGAAAATGGAACAAGTCTTCATTTAATCAGGTACTTCTTGATTTAAAAAAGACTTTCACAGTCATAAACTATGGTGGTGGGGGCAGCTGCTGGGATGGGACAGGACATTAGTGTTCCATCAAACTGGGTGTGTAATAAATGCAGTACTAGCGTTATTAATTTCTAGTATGGGGAGCTTAAATTCATGACATTAAAACTGTTTAAGGTCACTGCTAGTTTTGTCCAATATGGCAAATTGATTCTGGTGTGGATTTGCAGGAGAGGGAGTTGGAGGGTAGTGCCCGCTGGTAGCATGCTAGAAATGGTACAAAACTAATGCTGGAGCAAGTCTGGTCTCGCGACAGCATGAACCAGGAGAGGCAGAAACTGGTCGAGACCTTTGAACTGAGCTTAAAACTTCCAGCATGTACTGTATGTCTAATCAGTGTGGTTTTCAGTCATGGTAGTACAGTATGAATGAGCACAGAGGAATTAATAGACATAGGGTTTTAAGGTATTCTGCTGTATATTATGGCACGTGCAGGAGTTTCTGCATGCTTGGAAGCAAAATGGCACAGAAGTCATAAGACCTTGTTTGGCACATTGACACATGCAGTTACAAAACCGGGAAAAAGTGATAGAATCAAATATTTAGTTTATATAGTTCTATGTGTTGAATGGGGAGGGTGCAAGTTGTGATGCAGCCAAGCAAGTGCCAATCATTAATAAAAAATGCATTTTTATATTTGTTTAAAACTGTTTTTCTGTCTGCTTACTGACTTCTTGGGCCTACCATAAAAATGAGATGCCTTATACCATGGGGTTATCCCAGTAAAGGACATTTAAAACAATAAAAATATTTTATTTAAAAATGTATTTTCTTTGGAATAAATTGTTCTATAGAATAAAATATGTTTTGCAAAAACAGCAAGCATACTTGAAATGATATTTTCAGAAACTAGATAGCAAAGTGACTTTATTCCATATTTCTATAGTTATTGTATTTATTTTTTACTGAGATAAGGTTGAGGGATACATTACTCCGTACTGCAGGACAAACTGCAATGGGTTGGCTATATGGTAATGTTATAATGTGCTTGAGTGAGTGACATTTGTGAACTTGTTTACTTGGATTGTCATTGAATTTGTCTGCAATTTGTCTTTATCACTAAGTCTCTTTCAATTGTTCTCATTTATATGTGTTTAGGATGTGCTGCTGCCTAGCTGCAGTCTTTGGTGTTTCGCTTTGGGGTGGGAGGGTATTTTGGGCAACATACTGTCATGTGGACTATGGGGACTCTGGGGATGGTGCTAGAGTGCAACTAACAAAGCATGGGGAGGGAGGAAATCAATATAAATTGCATTAGAAATCCTCCAAATGCACCAGAATGCACCAAGATGTAAAACTTGCCTGAGCGGCCCACCAGACCCGCAGCCTATTATTTTTATTTTTATCTGACTTGAGCACCCCCATCTATAGGACTCCTGATCCGCCCTGGCTGTACCTCCAGTAAAAATGGCTAAGGTCCCTCTATGCATGCCTCTGTGTGTGAGTGAGAGAGAGATATATGTGTGTGGGTGGGGTGGGGGCACAATGGGACATAACTGCTGCAGACAAATGTTTTTGCAGAACACAGTTGATTTGCGACTTGAGTTTCTTTGAGCATAGTGGCATCTCATTAACTGGCACCACTGAAGCAATGTGTTTCTTGCACATGCATGCAAGCAACACAAAAACATGTATTTCTGAAATCACTAACTGAAACCTACAGAGCAGGTATGTAATGTTCATCACTGCTGCTCTTAATGGGAGTGCATAGTATTATACACCACAGGTATTTAATTTGTTTTAGTTTTGTTTAATTCTTAAGCTCTCATCTCCTTACCCTCCTCCCAACAAACACCACACACATTTGTATCTAAACTTGCTTCTGTAAACCAACTGCACAAGTGCAAACTGTAACAGCTGTGTGCCTTATCCATTTTAATCACATAATCTGCCATACATGGAATAGCCTTCTCTTCCCTGTCTAGGGGTATGGGTGGAATATGTTCCTGGAGAGAGCACCCACAGCAGCAGAAACACTTCCAGTGGCCACGCTACCTAGGCCCAGATGTCACACACAGGGTCCCTTCTCCTTGCTGGTACTGGATGAAAACAACAGGTTAATTCATATTAAACAGTTCCTTTCAATAATGGAATGTCCACATGGAACTTGAAGGAACAACAGGGATCCAAAGATTCATTACATATTCAAACATAGCCCTGGGTAACATCAGTTAATTTGTGGGGAACACATCCAGCTTTCACACAGTGGGTATGACCATAATAGGAGCTTTTACCTGGACCAAGGAGGTCGCAGAGAATTTAGGGCAGCATTAACTGAGGACCGCTATGGTCACAAATGTTTGAAGGCAGCACAAGTCCCAAAACAGCTCACTGTACTAACAGCCCATTGTTCGTCACAGGCACCTAAACTCTCAATGATACCCATCTCTCTCTCTCTTCTCTCTCTCTCTCCTCAAGACTGGCTGAGCGGGTCCCTCAAACATGCAATCCCTCATGGCTTTGGGATTTGTGGGTTCCTCATGACCCCATGCCTTTTCCTAGAACTGGCAGCAACTGTCCCTGAACTGAGAAGGGGACACATCCTGTGGAGCTCCAAGACAACTCGCACTCTGGGCACTATACTTCCTGCTGCATTCTTGCCCACTGGATCCCTAAACAAATCAGCATAGGCTGCCAGGGCACTCTGTGACTTGTGACTGCTGGCTCCTCTTGACTTTAGCTGCCCTCCAAGATACTTTGCAGCTTGTGGCTACTGGCTCCCACTTCTTCCTCTGTGTCCCCCTAGTGTCACTGGCACTGCCATGGGCCAGAATGGGCAATCACCCCGTCCGCTCCAACTCACTCTCACTCCCCACCACTCACTCTTCTGACTGGAACTCCCTCCCACCTAAACTGCTTGGCTTTATCCCCATGCACCCGCGAGACCTCCCGACCCACAGGAAGCTCCACCTGAGTGCTGAGAAGAATTAACTTTTCCCTACTGGGCCGATTAAGCCACAGAAATTCAGGGAGGCGAATACACTAATAATCTTCCAAAGTGGGAGGTTACATAAACATAGAAACTGAAAGCAGATAATGACTAATGAGCTCATCTAGTCTGCCCATTTTAGTTATGAGCACTGTTACTGCAGACCCAACTTGCCCTACAGCACTGTCTCTTCCACCTTCCACCCCTTCCTTCCTCATAGGATTCCTTTGTGCCTGTCCCAGGCATTTTGAAACCACCCCTGGTTTCACCCTCCACTGCCTCCCATGGAAGGTTGTTCCAGGAATCCACCACCCTTCTGTGAATAACTACTTTCTCACATCTCTACTGAATCTACCTCCTTCCAGCTTCATATCATGATCCCTTGTTCTGCAGCATCTTTTCGCTAAAACATACCTCCTTCTTGTACCTTATCAACCCCAAGAGGTATTCAAAGGTCTCCATAACATCACCACTCTCCTTCTCTCTCTAGGGTGTACATATTGAACTCTTTCAGTCTCTCTCATAGGGCATCTGATGCAGACTTTGCACCATTTTGACAGCCCTCACCTCTTCTTGCCACTTTCTCCTTTTTCCAATTATACCCCCGCCCACATCTTTCACCTTTTTCCCCTTCTTCCTTTGCTAACCTTGCTTCCTTGAATAACTTGCATCCTGGTGGGACTCTCTCCTCTGCTATCTCCCTACTCTCATCTCAGCTTATAGTGGCCCACTTTGTGCCTCCCTATTTCTTCCATCACCCCGCTACTTTATATGTCTATTGAAGTAATATTTCAGTTATCCACAAAGGACTGTGGTTGCCTCCAGGATGAAAGCAGGTCATCACCACAGTATAGGTTCTTATCTTTCTATGTTGGCCCACAGTCCCCAATGTAGACACTGAGGCCCTTGACTCGATCGCACCAGTCCGTGTTCGCCTCTCACTTCACACCAGGGTTCCCTTGATTTGATGGGAGTCTCAGGGAGTTGAAGATGATGGGTCAAAGGTTGGAGCACCATTGGCAAAGGTCCCAGTCTGATGACGACTAAGCTTATTTTGATGTCTCATTATAGAGACTATAAATCAACAATCTCCTGTAAGAAGGCAGAGTTCCTGTCCAGGGAGATTGCTGCAGCAATAAACAGACTAGCTCAGCTCTTTGCACTGACGATAGGCTGTGTAATCCAGCCTGTCTTCAGTCTGTGAGAGCATTTTCACAATTAAAGTGTGATGAGTTTGTTCTGTTTTTGCTGATAAGATTGCCTCCATCAGATCTGGGATCCAGTCGATGCCCTATATGGGGCATGCAGTGGTGAGCTGGAGGTCATGGGCACCACTTGTTCGGTCTGACTTTGATCAGTTGACAGACGAAGATGTCATGAAGATCATCTGGGATGTCCACCTGCTGTAGTTTGGACCTGGGCCAAACACGTCTTCTTGTGGGGTGTGTTGATTCCATCAGCCCAGTCTTGGCTGGTATAGTCCGGTGTTCTTAGAGGGGTGGTCTTTTCTGGACCTCTGAAGGATGCAGTGGTGAGACCCTCTTAAAAGAAACCATCCCTAGACCTGGACTGCTTAGCTAACTACAGACCTGTCTCTAACCTTCCCTTTCTGGGAAAGGTTATTGAGAAGGTGGTGGCTATTCAACTGGAGGCTATCTGTCAACTCATGACATCTACAACCCTCTCAGTTGGGTTTTAGGAAAATGCACAGCACTGAGACTACCCTGGTTCGGGTGCTTAATGATCTCCTGGTGAGGGATCGAGAAAAGTGTTCCATCTTAATATTCCCATCTCTCAGCTGCATTCAATACCATGGACCATGGGGTGCTGTCGAATTCCTGCAGGTTTGTTGTGGGCTGACTGGTGCAGTCCTCAACTGGTTCCACTCATCCTCACAGGCAGGATGCAGAAAGTGATATTAGAGCTTTTTCTCTGTACCACTGCCCCTGCCATGTGGGGTCCCGCAAGGTTCCATTTAGTGCCCATGTTGTTTGTGGTGTATTTGCTACCACTAGGGACATTATAAGGTGGTATGGGCTGAGTTTTCACTGCTATGTTGATGATGCTCCGCTATACTTGTCTTTCGTGGCCCGAACAGCAGGATGCTGTCTCAGGTTCAATCAGTGTCTTGCTGAGATCCAAGACTGGATGAGTGTTAACTGGCTGAGATTAAATCCAGACAAGATGGAGGTACTAGTGGTGGAATCTGGTTGTCCAAGGGTTGGTGTGCAATCTGGTCAAGTCTCTGGGCTTAAGCTTGGGACTCCCAATTGCCCACCTCAGTTAAGGTGAGGAGTCTTGGCGTGGTGCTGGACTGCGGCCTGATGCTTAAGTCTCAGGTGTCGATCATAGTACAGAGTGCATTTACCATCTTTGCAACATTGCCAGGATTAAACACCTGATTCCCCGGACAATCTGCCATCACTGGTCCATGCTTTTGTGATGTCTCGACTTGACTACTGCAATGCCCTTTTCCTGGGGCTATTGGGACTGAGCTCTGCCATTTGCAGCTGGTGCAGAACGTGTCAGCCAGGTTGTTGACTAGCCTTTTGAGGTTCTGTCACATTGCACCTGTACTCCACTCTCTGGACTGGTTGCCTGTTAGGTGGCAGATCACCGTCAAGGTCTTTTGCTGACCTATAAGGCCCAGCACAGACTGGGGCCTGGATACTTGCAAGACCTTCACAGCCTTACTGCCCACTCTGTCCCTCCAGTCAGCTGATGAGGACCTTCTGTGATTCCTAGGGTACTTTTAAATCTTCTGGTGCCTGAGCATTTTCATTCCTGGCACCAACCCTAAGGAACTCACTGTTCTATCAGAGAGGTCCCATCAGTAAATGCCTTCAAAGGAGCTGAAGACATTTTTCTTTAGGGAAGCTTTTCTCTCATATTAATTAACCTGAATTGTTGTTATTTTATGGGTATTGTCTCTGTTTTTACATTTTTTAATGAATTTGCTCATGTGCACAATGCCTTGAATCACAATTGAAAAAGTGTGCTATAAGTAAACAAACCAACTAAACTAGACATACCTCCTCCCTGCACCATTCCTTCTACCATTACTTGAAGGCCCCAGTGCAGAGTTCCTCTCCTTCCATATATAGTACAACACACACTCGCCACTCGATTTTAAACACATGGGAAACACAGGATCAACCAGATAAATGATCTACCTTTACCAAAAATGAAATTTACATATGGAGCTGACTACAGCAATTCATATTTACATTTAAGGCCATGAAACACCCTTATCAAGTTAATGTATTAGCAGCTGTAGTAGCTCTAACCAGAGTTTGTTTAAAATGGAACTACTTTTCTAAACAGACTACAAAATATCCCCGATACCGGAACAATACATAGTAGTAAGTCTCTGAAAGCCCAGAAGATCATATCTGGCCTGTGCCTTGTAAGGTTCCACTAGTCGCATCAACAACAAAGTTGTTGACACGCAGCATGACAAAATCTCTGATGCTGACAGGGCAATTTCTCCCATCAGTATCTGCTAGTGTTTTTGCTGGGTGCCAGCCCCTGCACCCCATCTGAGGGCTCTGCCCCTGCAACTCCATTATTAATATAATCAACTCTGAGTCAGAGTTGATTTTGAAGGTGGGAACACCGTGAAACCAGCGCGTGTGCAGCAGGACCCTTACAGCGACAACTTAGAATCTCTTTGAAAGTGTCGCTGTAATGTGTTTCACTGTTTGGCTTTCACTGTTCTAATGTGATAAGGCCTTGTAATAGATTCTGTACAATGCCGGGTCCCCATAATGTCAAACAACCACCACCCTTTGTTAAATTTTAAAGTAGTCTTTGTGCGGAAAAGTACAACTTCACAACCACCTTTCTGAACTGAAATGGCACAGGTTAATTTTGATCATTCTTTATTTCAATGCTAACTGCATCAGTTTGATGTTTACTGACTGCTCAGTAGTAGGGTTAATCATAGGTCACAGTTACAATCTCATTGTCTTAGCCCTCCCTGATACACATCTCAGCAAAGGCACTTGACTATCATCCACCATTTCATGCTTAATAATGTCAGTGTAGATATAGAATGTAAAATCCCCATTAATATTTGTAGGGTTCTTTGCAATAGTCTTTCCTATATTTACATTGAGTCTGTTAAAATCCAAAAGGTGGTGTAATTTCCCTTTCATGTACAAAATGCATTTGATGTTGCTTTCAAAGCTTATTTCTCTGCCAGTGACTTTTTGTTTCAAATACCACAGGCAGTTCATTTCTTAGAAATATGGTTTTATTGATCTGGCTGATGAGACTTGTAATGCTAGGACATTAGTCTTTTGAATTTCAGACTCTTCTTCCTCAGTAATGGAGTTTTGTAGTCCTATATTGGGGTTGAAGTTCTGAGATGACACTGGATAGAGAACATGTTTTTGTTTGCAGACACATTGTCCCAGGTATGGGGGTACTGAATTTCTGCTAGTCCCACTTCTCATTCATCATTTAGTTCAAGAGTTTTGGCAACTTTACTGTAAAAGAGGATATGGTATTATTTGGGAACACATCAGCTGAGGTGTTGTTGGGCAAGGTAATAGAGAACCCTTTTTGAACATCTTGAATGTTATCTACTTCTACATAGAAACATAGAATTTGACGGCAGATAAGGACCACTTGGCCCACTCAGTCTGCCCATTTCCTACCTAATGGATAACCTGCAGATCCTAGCTAACCAGCAGCCTACTTCTTCCTACCCCCACCCCCTAGAATTACCTTTATGACTGTCCCATGCATGCTTGAATTCCACCACTGTTTTTGACTCCACAACCTCCTCCGATGGCTGCTCCATGCATCCACAACCTCTCTGTGAAAAATACTTCCTTAAATTACCTCTGAGCCACCCCCATCTTCAAATTGTGCCCCTTGTTCTTGCACAACTCTTTTGAAAGATGCTACCTCTTGGACTTTGTTGATTCCCTTTGAGGTACTGGAAAGTTTCATCATGTCCCCTCCTCCTTTCCTCGAGGCTATACATAAGCTCCTTAAGTCTCTCCTCATATGTCTTCCAGTGCAGACCCTGCACCATTTTAGTTGCCCTCCTCTGGACAGCTTCCATCCTGTCTATGTCTTTGCAGAGATTGGGCCTCCAGAACTGCATGCAGTACTCCAGATGGGGTTTGACCAGCTGTCTGTACAGAGGCATAATAACTCCTGTTTTCTACTGGTGATGCCTCTCCCTATGCATCCCAGTATCCCCCAGCCCTCCTTGCTGCCCTCTCACATTGCTTTCCCACCTTTAGGTCATCTGATATGACTACCCCCAGGTCCCTTTCCATTTGTTGTTGTTAGTATCTCACCCCCATTGTGTACTCTTCCCTGGGATTTTGTTTCCCAGGTGCATTACCTTGCACTTCTTAGCATTGAATCTAAGATGCAATACATTTGACCATTCCTCTAACCTTGCCAAGTCCCTTCTCATCCTTTCCACCCCACCTTGCAGTATTAACTCTGTTGCAGATCTTTGTGTCATCTGCAAAGAGACATATTTTTCTTCCAGTCCCTCTGCAATGTCGCTTATAAAGACATTGAAGAGGACCGTCCTAATACTGAAACCCTGTGGTACCCCACTTGTAACCCCCTCTTCAGAGTGGACTCCATTTACTATTACTTCTGTGTCCTATTCTCCAGCCAATTCTTTACCCAGGCTGTCATCTTGGGACCTACTCCCAGGCTAATGTTCTGCACCTGTGTTGCCTCAACCCAGATATTAAATTTATCAGGCCAACCCTGCCACTTTACCAGATACCAAGTTTTGCTTCCATATTTTTCAGTGTTAGGACTTTCTGTACCCGATACACTCTCTACTACTCTAGTTCAAGTTTTACAACTCTTCTGCATGAAAAGTTCCTTTGATGTCTTCTACTGATGGTCTTTTAGCTTATAGGTTGGTTTCAGTGTGTTTTAAGACCCTGCCACAATTAATATCTCATATGTGTATGTCTGTTCACATCCCTTTCCAAAACCCCCATTCAGCTTAAATACTGTACTCTTGGAAACACCTTTCTGAAGGGTACTTTTTGCTTTTTGCAAGAACAGCATCGCCATTGATGCTCTTTGCATACACCCAGTACATTGGAAGGTTAACATCTACTGGCTTATATTTAATGCTTGTGTGATAAGTGTGATTATAGCTGTGCACCAGGTTAGGCAACACATCAATATATTTCTATGCATTCTGAGCTGTAAAGTAACGCCACTTTTATGTCTTTAAAGTTTTGTTAAATCTTTCTATAATGCTGGCTTTAACTTCATTATTTGCCACAAAATGGTGTATTTTGATTTGTTTCAATAATGTATTTAAGGAGGCATTTAAAATATTTATCCTCATCAGTCTGCAACTTCTGAGTGTGTGTCCACTTTTAAAATTAGTTTTAAAGGCCTGTGTCACTGCCTTGCCTGATTTGTCTTTTAAAGCCACTACCCAGGGTATTTGGATAGCACATTGATGTATGTTGGTATGTATTTAAAGTCTTTATGGTACTTTTAATATTTATTCATATCCACTGTGATACAAATGGGAAGGAAGGATTTAATGGCTTGGATTTTAGGCTGGTATTTTTAGCAGTCTGGAAAAATACACACTGGGATTCCACTGCCCACCAGTATCTAGATAAGGGCTGAGTAATAAATTCTAATACAGTGACTAAGAAAGGGAGTGTACATATACACACAAACTCAGTTTTTTCACATTTATTATGCTTTATTAAGATTTTACATCATAAGACACAAAATAAAATCACACACTAGACAATAAATAATAATAATAATACATCCCACAACAGATAAAAATAAACAAAGGATGACATCGTATAGAATAAACACTGACATAACTCCTCCCTTTGGCATGTTTATCAGTTCTACTCATCCGTAGAGCTTAGACAGTATTTACAAGGGATATACCAGTTATAAACTGTATAAAGTGTACATCAATTCCCACCTCTCCTTATATAATGTTATACGATTGTGCATACTAGCCACCATTTCTCTACTCTAAGGTTTGACAGAAATTCCTGGAGCCATTCAGTATAAGATAAGACCTTAGAGTCCTTCCAGTGCCAGAGAATGAGAACCTTGAGGGAGAGAGCAATCATGGACATGTGGAATTCGCGTTGCTTTTACCCTACTCCAGTAAAGTTACCCAGTAGGCATATTTCCGTAAATAAATTATCTAGGCCTCAAAGGATCTTACTTTTTGCTTGATAGTCTTCCATAATGATGCAATAAATGGACAGTCCCAGAAAATATGGAACAAGGAGCCATCTGTTTGGTTGCATCTCCCACAAATTGGGGAGGGAGCTTTCCATCTTATGTAACTTTACCGTGTTAAGTACAGGTTCTAGAGAATCGAGAACTGCATAATATGAAGTTGAAGACTCACAGTTTAAAGGGATTGATCACTCAAATATAAACTTAAGGTTAAAAACGATTATAATTAGACACTGATAGGTGTTTAATCTGATTGGGACAATTAAATACATACATGGTAAATGGTTGGCATTCAAAGGGGAACAAGAATCACCTATTCTCGAGACAGAATGTAAGAGGCTGGAAGACAGTTATTACAGTTGTTGTTGCTCTTGGAGTGGCTGGGGGAGCACATCCGAGAGGCCAAGATTGAGCCTACCCTTCCAGCTATGTCTGTGGGAGCTGGCAGATAGCATAGGGTCCAGTTTCTCTTGATGGATAGAGAAGGGTAAGAACAATAATAGCATATCTCAGTAATAGCCTTTTTCTTTTGTCATCTGTTATTTAAAAACATTTGTTTACTTTTTCTGTAACAGTGTTATTCTCTTATGTTAAACATATATATCCTGTTATGCAACCTTTGACCTTCTGTTAAGTAAAGAGCTATTTACTCAACAGTTGTGGCTGTGAGTTGAATTATTTCTAAGGTATTGTAGGGTTTTCCACTGGCTGAGGCAAACTGTTTAGCATCCGCAACCCGAGAGACACACTACCAGGCTTTGATCTTGCAATTGCAGGCTTGACCTCCCAGTTCTGTGCAAGTGGGAGTCCGTGTTAAGCAACCCAGCCGTGGCAGTGAATACCCAAAGACAGATGCCTCTCTGAAAGCTGTTACACCCAGAGAGAGGGCACAGGTGGGTTGTTACAAACTGGTTGGCAGTGGTGGGGTGACTTTGGACTTTTAGCACACTGAAAACTGGCAAACTTTGTATTTCAGTGTGCTAAAAAGTCTGCAGCCACCCACCATTGCCAACCAATTCTGTGACAACCCACCTCTCCTCACTAGCAATCTAAGGTACAAGATGTGAATCCAAACCCCACTAAACATGAGTTGTTACCCAGTGACAGTAACTTCTGGGCAGCATGTTTCACATAGGCATGGGCTTCATCTGCTCTCCCACTGGACATGAGATAGGGTACAAAGCATAATCATATATCGATACACCAGACAAACAGGTGTTGTTTAAGGTCAATGTCAATATTTTCCACAGAACATGTGGCAGTGTTTTTTTTTTTTTGCTTCAATTAAATCAATATACATATGCCACAAAATGGGGGTATACTGTTAATCAGAACAATTGTTCTTTCTGCCAGTGAAGGTTCATAGGATACATTTAATGTATGGCCTTTAATACATCCTTTATCACACCTTTATACATCCTTTATACATTTATACACGTCCTTTATAACATGGGTTGGAAAAAGGAGGCAACCTAATTGGTCAAAGAGCATCAGGTGACCGTTGATTAAATCTCCTATTTAATCAACAGTTATTGTGCCAGAACTACTTTAATGAGAAAATCCCTTGTTAATGTCCCTTAAGCATCTCTCACAGAGACACAGAACAAAGAGAAACCCCAGGCATGGTCATATCAAGGAAAAAGCAGCCAAGGTTTCACATCTATAAGCAGGAAACAAAACAGCAGTGCTATAATGGAGATCAGTTTTTGTCTTTTGGCAAAGTTGCTATCAATCAGTGGCTAAATTACAGTTTTCCAGATAGTGAACCTCCAAGAAAGAAAAGAAGACACACAATAGCAGAGTGCAGCAGTATGGTCCTTTTGCATGCAGCAGTAGTGTTGTTGGTTTCCATAGTTAGTGGCATATTAAACACCTAGGGTGGGATATTCAGACTGCACCAAAAGATGCATATAGCAGGAGCAGGCACAAAGAGCAGTGTGCCATTATACAGCAGGTGCAATATTCAAATAAGCACAGGCCAAGGTGTGCCTGCGCAACACAGCTGAATATTGCACCAGGCGACATGGAGCAACTAGGGATGCGCAGTGGAGCAGGGCTGTGCAGTAGCACACCCAGGGATAGCGAGACAAGGACAGGAAGCAGGAGTGCACTAGCATGGATGCGCCCATGCATGGACGAACATGCAGCAGGCCAGACGATCAACCCCCAGGGCAAGGCCCCCATGAGCTGCACAACCAGAGGTGAGCTAAACGGACCACCAGCCCATGTACCCCAGCACCGATCCAACAGCAGACGTGGACCAGCAGTCCACACCTGCAGGGAAAGGTGCCCCAGCACTGTCCCCCGCAAACAGTGACTGCAACACAAGGAGGGCTAGGACCCTCCATGCCACAGCACCACACCAATGCTGACCACCCCTGTACAGCGATCCTGAGATACCCAGCCCAGAAGACAACCAAACAGTGCATAGCACTGAAGGTATGCCACCACCACCACCATGACAATGCAACCTGGTGCCCCATGGCACCATGCACGACAGCCCCACTGTGACCCTCCCGCAGCAGGCGACACCAGCCACTGACACCACCACAGCATACAAGGCCCCTGTATGGCTCCCACAGAGGCACAGCAAGGAGGTCGACCTGGCATCAGTACCGAGGGACCCTGCATGTGACAAGGACTGCCCTGGATGCCACCACCAGCAGAACAGTACCCGACACCCTCCCATGCACACACCCTGTCCCAGCACTGGCCCCACCAGACAGCACAGCAGCTCACTGTGGTCATGGAGGCATGCACCACACAGCAGGCAACACAGGGCACAAATAAACCCCTGGTCCCAAGGGTACCCTGTCAAATAGTCACACATAGTGGGGCAACAGATGCTGCTGTCGCAAGTCCAATGGTGCCATGTACCACGGCCTGCACACCACCATGGTGCTGGTGAGCCAGCCACCTGGTGTGTGCACCACGAACCAGGCCCCTGCCAGCATGCAGCTGGGGCCCATGTGACAGTCACCAGACCACAGGCACCGCCCCAGACACCATAGACAGCATAGAGGGGAAACAACAGCACCGCCCACAGTGTCACCAGAGGCAGATGTGCAAAGAGCAGGAGTCAGGACCAGCTGCCAGGACGCTGTGCCCAGAGGGTGGCTGGCATGGACTGCCACCAATGTCATGTCAGCAGCCATGCATGCGGTGGTGGGGTCAGGCATGAATGCACACAGACACACAAGAGGCACAGACGCATGGGCCAGGACACACTGCCAGGGGTGACTGGGACATAGCACATACACCAGAGACCGCTGCACACAGGCAAACAGTGCACAGAGCACAAAACACATACCTCAGACAGTGACCATGGCTCCCACCCACACCAGTGGAGGATCCCTGCAGACACACCCATAGCCAGGCCAACACCACCCCTCAGTCACCATACACACCACTGCAGCAGGCCCCAGACGCCTGCTGCAAATCAGAGACTAACACAGTCGTAGTATGAAAAGCATGTATATTGGAACAGGTAACATGAGCAACAGGAACTATTTACAATGCTATATACAAAGTGGGGAGGGGAAGCACAGGCTACAACTTGGGGGGATAGGCAGGGGCAAAGGGAATAGCAAGGAGGGCGCACAAAAGGGTGTGAGGTACAGTCCAAGGAGGAAAGGAACAGTGGGTGCCGCAGGCCCTACTGGTGGCCCCTCTCATCCCTGCACTCCCTGTGGCGCCTTCTGTGTGCCGCCATTCACTCCTCTCCATAACCTGCAGCAGTTCCAGCATGGCCCAGGTGATGTGCAGGATCTCCTGTACATGATCTCCAGGGTTGACCAGCACTGTCCACCCAGGACAAGGGAGCAGAATCAGTACATGTGACTGGCCAGACCACCACAGCCCACGCAATGTGCATGGCATACAGCTGTGGCCTGCACTCCTGTGATGGCATGTGACCACCCACAGTGGTTGCGCCCACATGACCCGCCTACCCAGGCACCCAAAGCCATGCCACCACTGCACACCCCACCACCCATGCACTGCACAGCATCATTGTGGCCATACGGCATTATGGCTATGCAGTGTGATGGCAGTGGCACAGCCAGGTGCCCAGTGCACGCACAGCCCATCTGTGACACCCACCCACATGTGAAGACCCACAGGACAGTGCAGAGGGCACCATGGGACATGCACAGAAGTGAGGGCTATGTGCAGAGGGCCATGCCCCACCACCACCCCTGCAACCCACCATGTACAGATGTAAGGGGAAACACGGCACTCACTCTGCTCCCGGTCAGCAGGGCACTCTGACCCCTGGCACCACCACTGTGCCCTGCCTGCAAGGCCACACCTCCATTGCCAACTTTCCATCCTTGCTCCCGGCCAACTGGACTCTACAGCAATTCTCTGGGCCTAGAGTGCAAACATGGAGAGAGTCCCATCAGTACACATCGGAACCATAGCCCCTTGCTGTGTGCGTGACCGCACAGCCCAGCTGTGATGCAGTGGTGCAGGGTGTACATGAAGCACCCCTAACACCAGCAACAGAGGTTCGCCCCCATGGTATGGCCTGCTGACCACCGTGATACCAGGACAGACGGATACTACTAGTGTTGTGAAGGAGCACCTACCTGGCCATGGCATGGCGCCCACTGGGAACATGCCTGCAGTCATCTAGGCAGTTGGGGTCCTGCTGCTGGAAGTCCCCATGCTGGTGGCGACACTGCTCAGTGGTCCTGCTGCTCCCATGGCCTCCCTCAAGGCCCTCTGCCACCTCCTGCCACACCACTGTCCGTGGCCTCAGGAGGGGTACCTGGCCAAAGAGGCACTTGCATGGGGCTCCACTAGTGCCACCAGGTTAGCCAGTTCCTGCTGTCCACACTGGTGCTCTGGTGCGCGGCATGGTGCTGTCACTGGCGAGCACAAAATGGCACCCTGTGTCGGACGTGCCCCACATATGGAAGCAGTGTGGTACTGCACTGCCAGTTACAATCACACTGGCACAGACTGTGCAATGGGGGCAGCCATGCATAGTGGTGCCTATAGGGCAAGGGTCAGCCACAGGGTCAAGGGTCTGTCCACACATGGAGCACCACAGCACTATTGGGAAGCCTTGCATGAAGTGGTAGGGTGCATGTGTGTCACCATGCAGTGGACTACCGTGCTGTGGCACCATGGTGCCCACGGCGCACCATGGCATGAGCGCCCTCTGGGCATATAGCACACGTGTGCCATGGGCACAGTAGTGGCTGTGCCCTGTAACCATGCACAGCATGTCAGCAGCGCTGCTAGTGTTGCATCAGCACCATGGGCATGCATTGTGTGGTGCCGATTGTGCGTCACAGTGGGGTGCCACAGCCTCAGCATGCTCAACACCATTGTGCAAGGCTTTGCATGCATTGTGCTATAAAATGCGACCTGAGGTGCATGGGCCATGGATCAGTATTGCAGTCCTTTGAGGTTGGTGGCATGCTGTTGGGATGTGGGGACAGTGGTCTGGGAGGGCTGTATGGGACTGCACAGTCCAGGTGACACCTGTCCATCCCCAGGCATGAGCATGACTGAGCGAGAGGATGAAGAGGAGAAGGGAAGGGTGCAAAGGAGGAGGCCCAACTTTACCAGGGAAGAATCCAATGCCCTGTTTGAGGCATACCTGACAGGAGCCACTGCTCAGTGGACAGAGGGAACACCACAGGCCAGTGCAGTGGCTTGGGGTGAGGTGGCACGTGCCGTCAACCAGCAGGGCAGCCACCAGTGGTCAGTGCAGGAGTGCAAGAAAAAGGTTGTCATGGACAGTAGGTGGATAAAAGATAAGGTGGCCACCATCAGGTGGCACATGCTGCCACCAGTGGGGGGCCAGCAGGACGACTCCACCTGATGCCACGGGAGGAGCAGGTGGCTGGCAGCATGCAGTGTAGTGCTGTCGAGGGTGTTGCTGGTGGCCTCCAGATGGGCAGCAGCCCATCACTACATGGTAGGTCCAGCGCTGGCAGTGTGTGGGTGGAAGGGGGCTGGCCCCAGGGCCAGGCAGAACCACTAACTGTACTGTGTTCCTTTACAGCTCTTGAGCCGCCTGAATGGGGGGTGGTGGTGGTGGGTGTGTCTGCCGTGGGGAGGCCCTGACATGGTGGATCACCCATCCACCTCCACAGGTGTCTGAGGCACCGACCATCTGCAGCCTGCATGTCTGCCCAGACTGATGCCAGTGGTGAGGGTGTGCACTTGGCCCTGGCTGTGTCCCAGCATGACACCACCCTCGATGTCCAGTGTACTGAGACATGGATCGGGGCTGGCTCCAGCACTGATGATGATGTGATGCATGTCCCAGACAGTGATGTATGTGTGACACAGGATGGTCCCATGGATGGCATCCGCTCAGGCGGTTCCACGATTAGTGCTGGCATGGCTGCCTGCACAACAGACCATTCCCAGGCTGTGTCTGCAGGCTCCAGTAGAGCAGCACTGGCGTGCGGCCAGGGTGGTGGGGCTACTGTCCTGCTGCGGCTGCGCCATGTTGCCTGGCGATTAGGCAGCTGGAGGGCGTGGCAGCAGCTGGCCAGTGTCAATGCGGGAGACAGGGTGGGGGTGGTGGTGCACTGCGTGGTGGATGTACTCAGAATGGCAGTGCTTATGGCACCCACCGCCGAGGGGCACTATGCAGCAGGGCCAGGAACACCATGGGGACAACATGCTGGACATGCAGATGACCCTTGACGACCACAGCCATCTTCTCCAGGCCTCAGTGGATCAGCAGATGTGGCTCGTGGTGGCAGTGGATGCGCTCTGGCGGCGCTGCCTCAGGCAGAGGAGTGGCGCAGCAGGGACCATGCCCTGCTCCTGGCAGAGTTGGCTCAGCAGCGGTGGTATGTGACTGCTGCCATTGACAGGCAGACCACTGCAATGGTGACTGTCGTGACTACACTGGCCAACCGGATGGGTGCCCAGCTGTGGCACACCCGCGGAGTGCTATGTCCACCGACGTTCCCGGACGTCATGTGACCCCTGCTATGCGACACTGGGTTTGGCTGTGGGCATACCTAGCATGCCTGGTGCGGGCATGTTTCATGGCTCACAGACCCCTGCGTGGACATGGTCGAGTTCACGCAGCATCACCCCTGGGGCTATTCAGTGCCACCCCATGAGGCCACTGGTCAGCCTGGCATGGCTGGCAGGTCTCAGCAGGGCCACCCATGTGGATCCGTGGCGCCAGGGTACTGTGCCGCATGACTGACCCATCCCCTCCACAGCCACTGTCTGCCACTGCCCTGTGTGCACTGTGGTGGTATTTGTGCATTGCATGGGTGAGGAGTCCAGCCCTGCACACACATGGTCCCTGTGCACTCCCTCCCAGCTGCTGGCTACTGTGGCATGTGCATGATGATGCCTGCGTAGCGCTGTCTGCCACTGTGCAATGGTGCTCAGCATCTGAGGCATGCAGAGTGCCAGCCACTGGGCGTGGTAGTGTGTGGTCCTCTGTGGGTGCGGGGGTGCCTGTTGGGGTGGGCATGCCTTTGCCCCATGGACATGGGTTGTGTGTGTGTGCATGTGTATGCATGTGTGCAGCCCTGCTCATCCCTGCCTTTGTGTGTGGTCCCCACCCATTCCATGCCCTGGCCGTCCTTCCACAGTGTCCACCCCTGCCTGTCTGTGGGCTGTGCCTTGCTCTTGGTGGTTGCATGTGGCCCTGTTGACCTTCCTGTGTTGTCCAAAGTGCTCCTCTGTGATGGTGTCCTGGTGCTGTTGTGCCATCCGGCCAGCCAGGGTCCCTTCGCCAGGGTGGCTGCCCAACACCAGCTGGACCGTGTCCCTTCATCCCTACTGCTGTCCCTCCTCGACCTCAACCACTAACCCACAGTTGTTGGCCATGTTGTGCAGGATACAGCAGGCCAGGAATAGCCACAGGCCTTTGAGGGGCTGTACTGTAGGGCACCGCCTGACATGTGCAGGTAACAGAACTGTGCCTTCAGCAGCCCGTGACACCCGCTCAATGACATTCCATGTTGTGACGTGTGCCTCATTGTACTGTTGCTGCGCTGGGGTCGTGGGGTGCAGTATGGTGTGAGCAGCCAGGGCCATAGTGGGTAACAACTGTCACCTGTGTGTAGAGGGTAGCTGTTAGCATGGTGGTCTGCGACACTGTGCCATAGGCCATCATGGCCATTCCTCATGGCACCCTGCCAATGCCCCCACCCCACCACGCCTGCACCCATTGTCCAGTGTGCCATGCACACCACCTACCAGATGGCCAGTGGGGATGTCCCCACTCTCAAACCTATGGCACAGTGCAGACTGGTGCCAGATGAAGGCATTGTGTACTCCTCCAGGGTGCGTGGCACAGACATTGATTATACGCCCCTGGCATTGCACACCTGGCAGTTGACACTCAGGTAGTCCTTGTGGTTGATGCACGCCACCCTCCAGGCCAGATGGCATGCAGATGCCTCACATGGGTGCAGACTATGGCCCCGAGCATGCCAGGCAACCATGCTACCTGTGGAACTCCTGTATGTGTGCTGTGTGCCACCTGTGTGTGCTGGGGAAACAGATGTACTCCGCAGCATGTGGCAGCAGTGTGCTGAGGAATTGTGTGAGTAGGCATGACACGCCAACTGGGTTATGCCTGTCATGTCCCCTGTTGGTCTCTGGAAGGTGCCTGCAGTGAGCAGGCACATGACGGCAGTGACCTTAGTCTCCACAGACATAGCATGGCTCTGTCGGTGAGTGCCTGCATCTCATCACTGCACATCTCACAGAGCTGCCTCAGAATTGCCTGGTTCAGGTGGTACCGCCCACAATCTCAGTGTCACTGTACTGTTCGAAGGTGGTGCAGGCTCGGTACAGCCTGTTCTGGGCATACCACCAATGGGCCCTTCCACAGCCGTGCCTACCTGCTGCCTGCCTTCTCACATCCCTCATTACTGCCTCCATCTGGAAGGTGGCACTGGCCATGTTCTTGGCTGGTGTTCCCCCATGGGCTGTCTACCTGGCCCCCCTGCTGTGTGTTGCTGATGCTGCCTCTGCACTGGTACACCTCTGGCATGCCCAGGCCCCTACACACACATACACACACACTCCTTCTCTCACTCACACACACCCATTGGGCCCCTGTCCACCTCCTGGCCACACCTGCCTCCTACTTCCTGTCTTGCCTTCCTGCCACTCTGTCTCTGGTTCCCCGCTATGGCTCCTCTGTGGTGCATTCATCCTCTCCTCCTTGCTCCCTTTATTTTTGGCTCATTTCGCTGTTGTAACTTCCGCTTGCTCTGCTACTGTGCATCACCTATTGATGAATATGCTTTCACGCACATTATTCCTGGTTCCATGTGAAGTTGTGCATGCATGCATTTCTGTTGCACTGTGTCGCATTGCGTGTTGTGCACGCTGCCACTCCCACTGCATATCGCACTATGGTACATTTCTCGCCTCTTGAGCGCGGGCACATCCCTTATTATGCATGGCACAGCTGCCTGAATATCCCACCCTAGAGCACTGTTTGTTACCTGATGTGAAATGTTTTCTTGTTACTTTAAGCAATGTTTATGTTACCTGAATGTGAACTTTTCTTAGTTACTTGCATACTACAGTTGTAGAGCAGATTATGTGAAGGTTAGAGCCTGAAATGATTTCTGACATTTGTATGTTCATAAAATAAATAACATGCATGAGTTACTTTACTGTGAAGTTCCAGTACAGTGAGCTTCTGTCTGTCTGTCTTCCTCCCTCCCTCCCTCCATCTCTGTCTCTGTCTTAGTTTATTTGTGTTTGTTTGTTGGGGTGGAGAGTGAGATATAAAGAGACAGAAGAGAGAAAAGAGAGAGAGAGACTCACTGTGCTGGAACTTCACAACAAAGTGACCATGATATGTTATTTATTTTATGAACATACACATGTCAGAAATTATTTCAGGATTCTATTTCTGGCAGTTGTATGTTCATAAACTACATAACATATGCATGAGTTCTGGGACTACTTTTCAAGTCAGCAGGATACATTCACATTTTCTTATTCAAAGAGCAAAAAAAAAAACACCTTTGTGGATTTTTTTTAAACAAAACCATGTTATAAGAGCAATAACCCACTCCAGGTATAGGGTTATAGGGATTTAATCCATGCCCTGGTGCTGTAAGTGTACTCAGCCTGTGGTCTTGCACAAGTTGCACCTCACAATGCACCCGGGCATGTATTAAACCCTATAACCCCATACCCTGCCAGGGATTATTGCTTACTTATCTCATGGAACAAGGTACACTGCAAGACTGTTCGTTATATTGCGAACATGTCATTATCCATACCACATAACATTTACAAGTACATCATAATACATGTTATGCAAAATAATCACATGATCTGTCAGATAACAAATAGCCACAACAGTGCATTTATTAGCACAGCATAACAGTATATTCAGTGGCTTGTATTCTGACAGACTCACTACCCCTGTTCTGCAGATTAACCATATAAAAATCAGCAACTGCTAAAATAAAACCAAAACTGTGTAGCACATCATAAGGACTACTGAGGAAATGTATAGCAACTGATTTAATTGCTTCCTGAAGGTAGCACCCTGTTCCTTAAGTAGTCCTTGGCTTCGTTCAAGGGCCCGTCTGGGATATTTTCAAACAATTATTTACCTGTTTGTAAAAGTAGAAATGGTGCTTCTTCTTTAGGCAGATTTAAATCAGTAAAAAACAACAAAAAATCATGGTACTGTCTTCACGCTAACTTACAGATAACGCTTGCACTAATATAGCTTTGTGTCCACAACTTTTATTCCATTAAAAGCCATCATCACAATAAAACAGGACCCAGCTGCCACCTCAACCTTTCGTATGACTACTACTTTGTCAGGAGGTTACTGTGGCTCCTATTGACATCCATTAAATACTACAATCTTAAAGAGACAGTAACATGATAATACAAAGGTACCACCATGTAATGCATTCATCAGTGCTCAACTACATAAATATAAACACATGAAATACAAAACAATAAAATAGTATTAAGTTAATACTATAGAGATACTATAACTTGTTTTAAAGATGTACCATGTTTCACTTAAGAAATGGCAAGACTTCAACTCTATCATTCAAGTCAGCTGAATGGTTGCACATAATTTAAAGATCCAAAAGGCTTCCTGCCTGGCTAACATTGCATCAGTGTCACTCCCCCAATGGACCTACTCTGATTTTTTCTATACACACAAATTTCCAGCTGTGTTGTGATGCATCCCTTGAACAAATCACATGCTGCTGTAGCATAATTCAAATTTATATTAGTAATTGCCCTTATATGCTCCTCCACTCTCTATTTTAATTTCCTTTGGTTCATCCTACATAATGGGCTCCTCAAGTACATGTACCCAAATAGATGACATATGCTGAGTCACAATTAATAAATCTGCAAATACTGTACTGCTCGCCATTATGTGGATTAACAAACTCTTTATTCTCAGTACTAACTGTACAGAATTTGCAACAATGGTAATTATGACATCCTGGTGGTAGTGTCGGTACATATATACTGTAGCATACTGGCTAATGTAATTAAAAATATAATCAGAAAAATGGCATGTACTGCAGACAGAACCAAACTGAATGCAGTAAGTTCTGCTTCCCCATGTATGGTGTATCGACACCCTAAATTTAGGCAACAGTCTTACACGCAGTTTACAGCCATGTAGGACTCAAAAATCTGGCTGGTTACATTTTACCACCAGGATGTCACAAATGCCATTGTTGTAAATTTCTGTACATTTATTACTGAGACTGAAGCGCTTGTTAATCCACATAATGGCGAGTAGCATATTGAGGGGAGGCTGTATCAGTTGTTAAGGTAAAATAGTCTTTTGTTGTAAACCTCTTTTCCTCCTAGGGTCTGCCACCCTTACAATGCTGTATCCTGGGGTTCCTACCACCTGTGTCTCTTAAAACATGCATTTCTGTTCACCTGCCACGTGGAGTAGGTACTAAGACTCAGCAACCCAAAACAGTGGATCAACAAGTGAATGCATAAGTTTGGAATGAGGCATCTGAATTTTAGAATGTTGAACACTATTTCTCACTGTCAAGGCTCTGCCATAGTGGTTCTTGGGCCCTTCTGATTGCTTTTCAGAATCCTTGTCAGCCTGTTTATCTGTCAGGTTGTGGGGTGTCTCAAATAGGCCGGAAACACTTCTGAGAGATCTACTGCTGCTTCTTTCACTGAGGCATATTGCTTGTTGCCAGTGTTTGTCATGACAATCAGTTTGTCTGGGTAATTCATCCTAAAATGGATGCAGGCTGCATTCAGCTTTGATTTAATGTCCCTGTATTTGTTTAGAAGTGTTCTTGTTTGTGGACCGAGGTTGTTAAAAATGTAAATTCTCTTGTCTCCCAGCATAAGGGTACCTTCCAGCATAAAGTACCTTGTTCCCTTGCCTTCTTTCACAGGTACGCTTTGTTAGGATGTTCAATAAATGCATTATGATGGGGTGAGGCGCTTCAGGTGCAGGCATGGGCTACTGTGCACAGTGGCGGTCTTGATTATATAGTGTGAGCCATGAGGCAATGGACCGCCACATCTGTGCAGAGCTGTTGGACAAATTTGAGCATGCCCTGTCCTTTTTTTTCCCCAGAAAGTCAGAAATCACTATATTGTTCCAGCAACTCTATTCCTCCTGATCCTCAATGTGGGCTTTCAATTTACAACCTTGCAAATCTGAAAGTGGACAAAGCAATAGTGCTGGACGGGTGCATCCAAAGATATTGAGGAGCTCTGGGAGCTACTGGCTGCATCTGTACAGTCCTTTTAACACCTCATTAGAAACAGGAATGGCTCCAGAGGACTGGAGGAGAGCCGATGTAGTCCCACTTCACAAAATGGTAGCAGGAAGGAGGCTGGCAACTATAGGCCAGTCAGCCTGACATTGGGTTTTGGGAAAGTTAATGGAATCACTGCTGCAGGAAAGGATTGTGGTATATGTTGAATCCAGTGGTTACAACACCGAGGCAGCATGGATTCTTGGGGGTCTGTAAATTAATTGAGTAGATTTATTTGACTGTGTGACCAAGGAATTAGATCTGGGTGGAGCAGTGGTCATGGCTTACCTAGATTTCAGCAAGGCATTCAGCACTATTCCACATAGGAGACTTGTGAATAAGCTGAGCAGCCTAGGAGTGGGTCCAAAGGTGGTAAACTGGGTAATAAAGTGGTTGGGGGACAGGAGACAGAGGATGGTGGTACATGGAGTTCACTCTGGAGAAGGAGGGTGACCAGCAGGGTGCTGCAGTGATCAATACTGGGGCGGTGCGGTTTAATATCTTTATGAGTGACATTACAGAAGAGCTGGAAGGGAGGTCTGTCTCTCTGCAGATGACACTAAAATCTGCAATAGGGTGGACATTCCAGTGGTGTGGTGGTGAAAGGATGAGCAGAGACCTGAGAAACCAGAGGAGTGCTCAAGAGTATGGTAGCTGGGTTTCACGTGAAAAGTGCAAAATTATGCACTTAGGGTACAGAAACCCAGGATGGAGTACAATATGAGGTAATGATAACCACTAAACAGTGATGAGACCTGGGGTTAATCATATGACCTAAAGGTGGCCAAGCAGTGTGGCAAGGCAGCTGAGAGGGTTACTGCTATGTTGGGATGCATAGAGAGGGGTATCATCAGCAGAAAGAAGGAGGTGGTGTTGTTACTGTATAGCCTCTGGTGAGCCCCACCTGAGTGCTGTGTCCAGTTTTGATACCACATCTCCAGAGGGACATAAACAGAGTGAGACTGTCCAGGGAGGGCAACTAAATGGTACAGGGTCTTCATCTTAAGTCCTACAAGAGAGAGTAAAGGATCTCAATATTTGCACCTTGCTACAGAGGAGAGAGAGGGGATATGATAGAGACCTTTAAATACCTCCCTGGAGTAAATAAGGTACAGGAGGGGGTTTTCAGAAAAAGATACTTGGGAATAAGGGGATATGCAATGAAGCTGGAGAGGAGAACATTCAAGAAAGATGTAAGGAAGTACTTTTCACAGAAAGAGTGGTGGGTGCCTGGAATAGTCTTCCAGCAGAAGTGGTGGGGTTTAATAATGCATGGGATAGGCATAAGGAAATCTTTGTGGAAAGGAAGGGGAGAAAGAGCTGATGATCAAGTAGGGTCTGTGATGACACTGTAGGTAGAGAAAATGGGCAGACTTGGTGGACCAACAACCTGTCTCAATTCAAAGCAGGCCTCAGCAACACCTAATGTCTAGCTCAAAATGCACCTGCTTCTCAGGCCCTACTTGATAGACAGGCTTTACCCCAAGGTAGCACCAAAGCAGGCTACCTAGAGAACCCTGCCGCCATTCCAGTCTAGCAAGGGCTTAAGTAAGCTATCAGTCCTCTTTAAACGCTTTGGTACTGCCCTCCCTAACCCCCTTCCCACACACACACACCCTACTCGACAAATCCCTCTGGGCTGCTCCTCCCATCACAGCCCCCATTTCACTATCCCCACCTCTCACTCACTCTCTGCGGTAGGGTCAAACCCAACTCTTGTTTCACTGTCACCAAGCCTCTTGCAATCTGGGATAACGTTAAACCCTACGCAGTTACTTCTGCCATAGTCTATAAAGGAGTTGGAGGTTTCCAGGGTGTGCTACCTAGGGCAACCAATTAGAAAAGCTTAGTAGTCTATTACAACTGCTCTGTTTTTCACCTATTAGCCTAATTCGCATGTAATCGCTCTTTAATGCATAATGATCAGGCCTCTGTAACCACTGATTATGTGTATTGTCTTATTGTCCACCCTGATGTGGAACTCTTGTAAAAGAGCTCACCTCAAAGGTCTTTCTGAAATACTAATTAATTAATTAATTAATTAAATAATCAGTCCTTATCTGCCATCAAACTCTATGTTTCCTTATTTTTGGTTGTACTTCCTGTTACATTTTTATTCCTGTGTATATTTTAGCCTACGTGTAACTATTCCTGCTGGACTGTGTTAACCTGTTGACTGCTTATCCTCTTTAGGACCCTCATGAAAACGAGATGCTGTGTCTCATGGGGTTATCCCAGTTGGAGTTATTTCCATAAACAAACACCTCTTCCCCTCTTTCTCTACACAGGTGTGCACCTGTAACTCAAACACTGCTCTGCTCCACCCTGTTCCCTGCTTTACCCTCCTTTCCTTCCCTCACCCTCTCCCCAAGCCGCTTACTTCCTCCTTCTCTGAGGTTCACCCTGCTACCACTGGTACCTCTCCCAGTTTTCTAGTAACTTTGAGTTACAGTTGTTTGTAATTTTATTTTATTAGGTAAGAACACTAAGATACTACAGCTTGTTTTCAGGTGCCCTGGGGTAGTTTGCAAAGACCTGTTTTGTTGACAAGAGGAATGCTGGTCATGACACCATGAAAACTCCTTGCTCTTCTTCAATAAGTGCCATGGGATCTTTTAGTTCCACCTGGACAGTGACCAGAGATGGGTAGAAAGGACCTCGTTTAACATTTGATTAGAAAGGCGGTACTCACCAGTGCAGCACTCCTTCATACTGCACTACCGTATCAGTTTATGGTTCAATGGGCATAAACAGCTTAGTGAGGAGTTATGTTAGTGCAACCCTGTTGATAGTCTGAAGGTATTCAAATGAATGTGTTGTTGACTGTCATTCGTGGATACTTTGTCTGTTCACACGCTCTGTCCCATGGGGAACTACCTCACCGCTGGGGTACCATGAGGCAAAGGAACCCTCTTGAGGAGGGTTCCACCCCAGAAGTGCTGTGAGAACATAATTCCTTTACGCTAATGGTGCCTTACAAAGCAGTCCCATGAGAGAGGTATGCCACTAGGAGGATGGGAGGATGGCAGGGCAAAGAAACAATGCTTCCTGTGGAGGGCTGAGAAAACTGGCAACCTGTTGCAGCCTGCATCTTGAGTGTGGGCAGGTTGTGAGAATCCCTTGAGGTACTTCAGTGTTTCTGTAAGGGCTGGGCACACCCCCTGCATCTAAAGGTATATAGTGGCATGTCCCATCCAGAGGAGCCCCACCTTACACCTTGAAACACAAGTACCTCTTTAATTTCACCTTTGTCACCATGGGTCAGATTGAAGGAAGTCCAGGAGTAACTAATACACATTTTGGGGTACTCACACAGGAGACTGCTCACAAACCACTGTCCACACTGGGAACTGGGATCAAGCAGGATGTATGTTTATTTAGCTGTCAGTTGGCACACATCAAGTAAGGGCATTAGTGTCACTTTCTTCAGGTCTTTAATGTTCTGATGTCATTTATTTATTTATTGAAATGTTTCACCAGGAAGGCACACTGAGCAACAGGTTGCACGTCTCCTGGTGCGACCTGAGGAAGGGGTACAATAGGGATGAGACATTTTGCATTCAAGTTACAAAGATCAACATAGCATACAATTAATTAAGGCAGTTGTTATAAACAGTGTTACATACATACCAATTTGTGAGAACAGCTAATAAGTGAAATGGTAATAAGTGAACAAGTGCTATCATGAAATAGGGATAAAAGAGAGAAAGGATGAGATGACAGTGCAGAGTCGTGTCCTGAGAGACCCTTCAGGATGCAGGGAACCCTGCGAGGGGACAGGGGACAAGGGTCATGTCCTACCACAGCCAAGCATTTCCTAGCCCACTATACTACACTTGCGAGTAACTTGTTTTATTACCAAGCTTTCTTCCCTTTGTTCAAGAAAGGTTCTGTTGCTGCTCTCTCAGTTACCATAACATATCTCCCATTTTCAGTATCCCTAGAGCCCTGGCACTCCTAAATGAATGATGTGGTGGCCCTTCCCAGGCAGGGTGACCACTACTGGGGGTAAATGTGCCTGTGCTCAGCTCACATACCAGCAGGTGGCATTCACATGGACTTTAGTACATCAGCATTACGATCTACTCCTAAAATGTGGGTAGTTGGTCTGGCTCTGTGTGCCTCCTGCTGACTCCACACTGGTAGCCCTAGTGGCTCACAGATACAGACTCCCATGCCTGGCCCCATCGTATGGACTTAGCAACCCCAGCTCTTATCAGGCCCCTCCACTTGATGACCATTCATTCAGGTTACCTATCTGGGGTTACTTAACTAATGCTTAAGCCTTCCATTTCCAGGTCCCTCAACTTCTTCATAAGCCTCCTGTGTGGCACCGAGTCAAAGGCCTTGCTGAAGAACAGGTAAAGGATATCCACAGTTTGGCTTTTGCTCACAGCCTGCAACACCGTGTTGAAGAATTCAGTGGGGTCATCTGGCACATCCTCCACTGAAGAATGCCTTGCTGCCCTTTATCATGTAGGTCATTAGCTGCAAGGAATTCCACTATCTGATCTTTGATGGTAGACTTGAGCAACTTCTCCATGATAGAGGTCAAACTACCTGACTTGTAGTTTTCAGGTCCCACTTATCCCCACCCTAGTGAAGAAGGACTACATCTGCCACTCTCCACTGTTTCAAACCCACCTCTGTTATTAGAAAGCAGTGAAGCAGATCTACCAATGGCTCTGCCAGTACCTCCCACACACAATTCTCCCAGTATCTTGGGAGGAGTCCTGCAGCTTACCTTAACCCCTCAGCCCTGAAGTTCCCTGTCTGCTGTAATTTTTTCCATTCTCAACTTCTGCCTACTCCTTTCACTCAGTTTTGTTGAGCACTTCATAAGAGGACCCTTGTTCCAGCAGTGAAACCTGAGCTGCATTCACCAGTTGGTTCACCTTCCCCCATGCTTAACCACCTGCACCCTTTCTTTCTGTAGACTTTCACGTCCTCTTTAGCCTTCCTCTTCTCCTCAAATACCTAAATAAGAAATGTAGAAGCACCATGTGCACAAGGAAGCTCCAGCTGATGCAAACATGAATAAGGGTAAAAAACAACAACACAGGATTGCACTCGGTCCCACTCGGAGCTAGGTTTTCTGGTTTGAATAAACTGTGAGTTTTTTCACATTTTTGCAAGCCTTCATATGTGGACTCATCTACTGCAATCCTTGTTTTTTGTTTATTTCTGAATGAGGCCTTATCATTCTCATTTACTCCCACTGCTATCCAGAGCTCTGCCTTAGCCTTGCTTCTTTATACTAATACTCCCACTGCCCTAAGCCTGTTTTGATAAATGTCCCCACTGTCTGCTGTCTGTCTTCAGTTGTAATTTCTGAAGGCGTCCTCTTAACCCTTTCAGCCTCCTCACCTCCTGGAGAACCTTATAGGCCTTCTGTGCTTTTTGTCTTTCCCAAACGTTTCATGCAACATTTTGAAACCTCCAATATTACACTTTTAGTGGCCTCTCAGTTTGCTTCTTCACCATTCACTTGCCCTACCCTCAAGGATAACCTGTTGTAGTGTCTGCATCCTCCCAAAATCCAGCCTCCGAAGTCTGGCACTAGCATCTTGGTCCAGGGATACCAGGCCCAAAGGATTATGTCAATTCACATGGTGCTGTGACTGCTTGTCCACAGGGGTGCCTCAACCTGAGCTGTGTTAGTACCACATTCCTGTCTTGAATGCTTTCCTAGTTTCCCTTCCAACAACCTGTCACCTGCCTCAGTCTGGTCTGGGGCCTGTAGGTCATTATCAACCTGATTTTCCTACCCACCTTCTCCACCTCTAGTTGTACCCACAGCAATTCTACTCCCTTGCCCCTGACAGTTTTTACACCATTTGCTCTTATACCATCCTTTGTGTGAACACAGTCCCCTCCCCACAACGTTTCTCCATCTCACCAGAGAAGTCTCAGTCATTTATTTATTTATGTCAAAAGTTTTACCAGGAAAGACATACTGAGCCTGACCCATTGGTATAGTGGCAGCGCTTATCACATGCGGTACTGACGATCTGTATTCAGGAGCGAACTCAGGATGTCAGAGGGTAGGCCAGAGGGAGTAGGATTGAGCAGCTGATAGACTGCCTTTCTCCCATGGAAGGAGGGGTGCGAGTGCCTGGTTCATGCCTGATTGTGCATCGGGTAGGGTATCCCAGGGACTGCAACACTGGGGTGGAGAAGCGATGGCTGCTGATGTCCTATGTGCCAGAACATGCATAGGACGATCTAGGCAGCATTGCATGTCTGCCCTCCCAGGGATCAAAATACACAGGAGGGAGAAAACAGGGCTGGCTAGCATGATGGAACCTACCTCCACAGGCTCTGCAGTCGGTAACAGAGTGTGCCTCCCAGCCAAGGATTCATTGTAGCCTTTGGCCCACCCCACCAAGTTGGGGGAGCTGTGGGAAGGTGGGAGTTGATAGTAAGTCAATGTGGAGTTGGGGTGATGAGGTGGGTGGGAAGTTGGTACCTGATGATGGGGCCAGCCTGCAGGTGAAATTATAGAATGAACTATGAAAAAGGAAAGACATACTGAGCTGCTAGCAGCTAATTTCCAGATGCATCCTGGGAGGTAAGTTACGATGAAATAAAGTGCTGATTGAGAACACATGACATAGTGTAATATGCGGTATAGGATTTACAGTGGACATAGGGAATGCAATTGAGAAGGGTGGAAGAAGGAACTGCACTAATGAGGGTTCAGGGCAAGGGGATAGGAATATGGAGGGTGGCAGGCAGCAGCCTGGGGCCCAGTATTAGGGGCAGCTGCAGGTGTGAGTGGAGAAGTCCCAGAGAAGGGATCTGAGTGAGTGAAAGGAGGCAGCAGAGTGGATGGTAAGGGAAGAGAGCCCCATAGTTTAGGGAAATGGAAGGAGAAGGCAGCTTGACCAGCAGAGGATTTGGCAGAGGATTTATTTGGAGGGTGAGAAAGCAGGAGTGTTGTGAAGGGACATGGAGGTGGTTGGGGGCAAGTGAGGAGGGAAGCAAGGTAAGAGGCGAGTGTGCCAAACCAGAATTTTGAGTCAAAGGAGACATACAGTAATAAGCAAAGCATCTGACCTCAAGGGACGGGAAGGATAGGGAGGAGCACAACAAAAATGGAGGATGCGGGTGAGGGAAAGTACAGGGCACAGTGACAGAAGGAATGAAAAGAGGATCTAGTCTGGTCAGGGTAGACTTGAACAGCACTGTAAACAATGTCACTATAGTTAAAGATGGGAGAATCATCTTTGACGCGATCTCGTGCCAGACAGTAAGTGGATACTCTTTATTCCTGTAGAGTGTACCATGTTTTGGTGAAGCTTGATGGATAGCATTTACATGAACAGAAATTGAGGTGACGATCCAATCAGACCCCAGGGTACTTAAATGGATGTAGCCCATGTTTCTGTTATGGCTATGATGTCTACTTGCCCCTCCATAGCCAACGTTGGTAGGGCCCCATTTTGTTCCCAAGGCTTCTGGCATTTAAGCTACACCCTCCATGCTTTTCCACTGTTTCTGCCCGGATCCCTCCCCTTCTAGTTTGTTATTCCTCCTGCCTCTTTGCTTGCTTCATACTATTTCTCCTAATTTGCTTCACCTCCTGGTTGGGAGTGCTAGCTAAGCCCTATCCTTGCCACCATGCCCTGCAGTCCCCTAAAACCAGCCCACCCTGCTCTTACTTTAAATGCCTAGCAATGAAGGCAACAAATGCCTGCCCCAGAGCATTTGCCCTCTTCACTGTGTTGAAGACCATCCTCCTCAAGAGCCTCTGATCCCTGGGGTGTTCCTAATCCATTTTGATTCTGAACCCTCTTCTCTGTACCACTCCTCAGCCAGGAGTTGAACTAATCCATCTTCAACCTTGAAGACACTGCTTATTTGTCATCCCTGTAGTCAACAGCTGGTGCGTTAGAAAGCTCCCTTCACCATCTGCCAAAGACAGCCCTTGTAGACAATGCAATGCAGGTTTTGAATAAGCAGGGTGATCCCATCTGTCAAAATGGGAGGGGCAGGTTTGGTGAGTGAGTGCAGGTTCCCAGGTTATAGTGGGCCAACAGGGCTTCAGTTTACTGTGACAGCAGTGTTCATTCTCAGTCTCTTATGAGTACAAGGTACACAACACCCCTGCCAGCTGACCACAGAGTAGCACTGGCATCAGTTGTAGAGGCAGTTACTTGTTTTAGCCAAGTCAGGAAAATCAGTGTAGTCTAGAATCCACCACAAGCTGGGAGGGAAAGCCCAAGTCTGACTCTGAACAGAAGTCACTTGAGATGCATGTGTTTTCATTTTATCCCATGCACCCCAAATAAAAGCAGTGTGTGTGTGTGTGTGTGTGTGTGTGTGTGTGTGTGTGTGTGTGTGTGTGTGTGTGTGTGTGTGTGTTGCGTGGGCAGTTCACTTTGGGTGTCCTTGTTTTCAGTGAGCCACATGACTTAGCTATCATTTATTTGCTGGCACAGTGACACAGATTCTGCTACCCTTGGTTGTAATTGCATGCACTCACAGACCTGGCAACTGTTCACTCCATCATGCCTATGAGATCATTTTGTGAAGCTCAGCAGAAGCAGCAGGATATGTATGATCTGGTTTTGGAGCGAGGCATGCTAAAGCCACAGAACACCAGAGTAAGGATCTGGCAATGGGATCTTCTGCCTGCTGCTGTTCATTAGTGTACATAACCTCTTCAGAGAACAGCAGGGTAGGGCCACTGACATGAAGGATCTCATTACCAAGTGGGTGTCCTGTTGATAGTGTCAGGTTATTGCAACACACATACATACTACACACACACACACACACACACACACACACACACACACACACACACACACACACACACACACTATCATGCAGGCATTCACATGCTTTATGTGCAGGTAGCAGCTCAGGTGGATGCAATATTTTGCTGCAGTTTGCACCTCATGCACATATTACCTGGGCTTGATTAGGCAACGTAACATGTATATCAGGACTGCAACAGTAGCTCTAGACAAGAAAGAAGGGCTTGAGTTTAAACTGGCAGGGGATTGGTTGGTTTTTCAGCTGCCCCTTCTGCATACACACAATTTGCCTTTTTTCACCTGTCTCCATTGCACACATCACAATAGAAGAACTGCACCTCTGAGGTTAGTAATGCCTAAATGCAGAGCAGCTATCAGTCTCTTGCCCTCTGAAGTTCATCATATTAGTGCTGTAACACTGCGCACCATTGCCAATCATGGCAGAGGTCCAAGGGACAAACAGCAAACACGGATCTTCAGTGCCTCATGACAGTTCTCAATTGGGCTGGTCAAGCTCTCTTTCTCTGTCTTCCTCACTGTCTCCACTCTCTCCTAGTAATTTATACTATTGATTATATTATGGATAAGATAACACTAAGAGGCGTAATCTCATAAATACTGTCTGCCCACTTTTCTGTGGGAATAGCCAGATAGACTCATTACCATTACTGTCATGTATTTGTCTAGCTTAATTGTGAATTCTAACTTATTCTTGCTGTTGATTTGGATTTGTCTTAAAGGCATTCAGATCTTCTGTTTTATGTTTGCTTGCACACATGTGCAAGAAACATAGTGCCACCATATGAGTTTTTCGTAGGTGTGCTACCCCCGCTTCCAGTGCCCTGCTCCTTTTGCAGGCATGGCCGCACTACACTAATAAATGTCCAAGCTGTCTATGATAGCAGTTCAGATACAGTGGTGTACAGTTCAAAGTAAAAGACCGCTACAATCAGCGGTGGTAGTATGTGAGCAATTTGCATACTGCCGTCGGCCGGTAGCAATTTACATACTGCCGCTAAGCAGTATGCAAACTGCCTGCACTTCAGCACTGCATCTGAACTGTTGTCACAGACAGCTCCATTCTTTCTTGGATCCCCCAAAAACACCTAAGTAACACCTGGGAGCCCACCCCAGTAGGCTCATGTGCTGCTCCCCACCCCACATACTGTTTGGCCAACGGGTGCCAATCCCCTGTCAACTCCACTGCCCCCAAACAGACTTCCAGGTGCCATATTGGGAGTCCACCCCAGCATGGCAAAAGTCCATATGGCCAACAGGGGTGCCCAATCCGCTGGCTCCACTGCCCCCCAAAAGACATTCAGGTGTCATGCTGGGAGCCCACCCCAGCATGGCAAAGTCCGTATGGCTGACAGGGGTGCCCAATCCCCATCAGCTCCACTGCCCCCCAAACAGATTGCAGGTGCCACACTGGGAGCCCACACCAGCGTGGCAAAAGTCCTGTGTCGTCTTTGTAAGAAATAAAAAAACACCTATAAGAAAAAATGGTCCCTCGTTGACTCTCTTGCTCCCCAACCCACATCCAACCTCTGCATACCCCACCTCCCCACACCTCCGCCTTATCCCATACTTACCTCAGGAGGCTGGTCAATGATCTTGGTGGATGGGAACACGCCTGCACTCTTCAAAACCAACTGCGAACCAAAGAAATGCCAGTAAGCTGTATAATGGCATAAATGTTTTCTTTTAACGTTGGTGATATCTTGGTATTTTGGATGTTAACTACCCACATGGTTCTAGATCTCCTCATGAATCTCAGTCACTGTCATTTTAGTTATTTGGCCCCAAAAGGTGATTTCGCGTGTCACTGTGCGGAACCACCTTTCGGGACCAATTAACAAAAATGACAGTGTCACAGTTCATGAGGTAGGCTCCCAAAAACCCCTATGTTGAAAATTTGGTGAAAAAATTTCAAAATGACTGTTTTAGGAGAGTGCATTGCACAGCTCCTTTGCACGCCAGAATTTTGAGAACTTTTATTTTCACTCCAAATTTTCCACATTGCCATTTTACCACACCTCCTTATGAACGGTACAGCTGTCATTTTTCACATCTCACCCAAATGTGTTTTTGCAAATGTAGCGCACAATGGCACGGTTGGTGCGAAATCAGTGTTCTGGACAGATTAAGAAAATCACAGTGACACTGTTCATGAGCAGAGGTGTTAAAATGGCTATGTTGAAAATTTGGTGACAAAAGTCCATAAAATGACTGTGTTACGAGCGTGTTTATGCACTTCTATTTTTACCTGACCATAGCCTGTTTGGCTTGGTAGGATCCATCAATGAACCTTGTTCTATACCATGGAAATCTACCTATGGATAACTATGTATAGGCCTTGCCTGCATGACCAGCTAGGTCCTACCTATGATTTTGTCTTGTACCACCAGAAGCTACCCATGTTTAGGCAATGTATAATGTATGTATTTGCACCTGTTTTGTCTCACCCTGTCATACCACACTGCTGTTGTTACCTCCCTTGTGACGAGGTGCCTTTGTAAATGAGTCTATGACTCAAAGGTTGTAAATCCGATTCTTGAACTAAATAAATAATAAATTTCCATTCACCTTCGTTAGTTCATGAATTTGTAGTATTTTCAGTCCAGATTTTCAACATTGACATTTTCAACACCTCTTTATGAACAGTACAGCTGTCATTTTCACACCCCATTTAAATGTGTTTCGCACTTATGGCTTAGAATAGTGCACCGCTGTGGGAAATCATTGTTCGACAGATTAAGAAAATCACAATGACACTGTTCATGAGCAAAATGCCTATGTTGATAATCTGCAAAAAATCCCCAAACTAATTACATTACGGGGTACATTGGCGCAGTTTTCATGCGACGCCATGGTTTTCACCTGTTTTTTTATTTTCACCGATTTTCAGCAATGCCATTTTTAGAACTCCTCATGAGCAGTACAGCTGTCATTTTTCACATCCTGTTCAAAATGTGTTTTTGCACCTGTTGCGCAAAATGGCGCAGTCACTGTGCAAAATCACCTCTTGCCTAACAAACTGATAGTGTCACTGTTCATGTGGTGGGGTCACAAAAGCCGATGTTGAAAACTTGGAGTAAAATACCAAGAAACACCCAGGGCATTAGGGTTTTACTTAGACGCCTACCCTGTAGGGACTGACAGGCATCAGGAATATGACTTGGGATTGTCGAAGTAATGCTTATGCCATTCCACCCCCACCCCACCCTGCAGCCAGTGACAGGCATCAAGTGCTGTGGATTCTTTTGCTCTCAGAGTTCACCCCATTCTCCTATACTGCACCAATTTCAGCGTATTTAATTATGGAATGAGGTGAATGTAAAGCCCAAATGCCCTAGCACACCTTTGACACTTGTCAGTGTCTGAAGGGTAGGGTGAGGTGAAATGTCGGACCATCATGGGTGACGACCCAAAGGCACACCTCAATGCCTGTCCATCTCTGCAAGGTGAGGGTGGAGTTGGTGTCTGTTTAATACTTCAGTGCCATTCCTATACCTGCATCTGTCTAACTCCTGCACTTCCACTGCTACTGCCAGCAAGCAAACATTTGGCATTGACAAATGCTTGTTATAGTTCTAGTATTAATCTAACTCACCATTTGACTACTGTATAGTCAGTCATTTTATTGGGACCTCTGAAATTGCACAGAACTCTCAGTATTGTGTTGCCTGCCTCTCCCCTCCCTCCTCCCATTTTTATTTTTGGGAGTAATCAAACAGAACTAGTAGCACTCCCCAAGAAATAAAAGATTGAACCATAGCCCAGCCATTATGATCTTTAAACCTCGCCTCTGATTCTGGGGAAAATAACTGAGGAGATGGATGATCTGAACAAACTCTGTTTCAGCCACTATGCCAGATGCTGTACTGAGAAGCCATCTGGTGGTTACCCAAGGTTTTGTTCAAGGAAGACCTCCTCTTAACCTCCTCAGTTATTTACCAGGCACCTCAGGAAGGGTGGACTTTTGGATGATGGCTGGGCTGGGGTTGATTTTCTTATCTCTTGGTTGGGAATCATGGTTTGGTATTTTGCTGATCTGGGATCAGGATAAAGCAGTGGCTGGCTAGTTGGGGCAACCTAACATCAGGCATATGGTCAGTGGTGGGTTTGACTGTAGTGGACTCCTTACTCCATTGGACATCGGAGCCAGACCTCAGTAGCTTCCACCAGTGCCACTTGCACCAGCGCATCAGTTCTTCTCTGACCCAGACAGCACCACACCCCAGTTCACAGCACACCTAGAAAATGGAGGGAACTGCCAGCTTTCAGCAGCAGCAGCAGCCTTAAGGTATATGGGTGCCTGGGCGGGAAGACATAAGGGTGGAGATGGGGAGGTCTTTCTTTTCAGCTTGTGGGGTCCATTTTTACTGTGTACCAGGTAGTGAGAGGTTTTAACATGTAATTTGATGTGGAATTGGATTCCTAGTCTGATTCCTAATCTGACCTTTTTTCAGAACTAGAATTTCTTGCCTCAATTCCGAAAATCCTAACTCTAAAAGAAGCTTGTAATCTGAGGTATCCGACTCAATCATCTCTAATTCATGTCTACATTTACAAAGAGACAATGTCAATACATAATTTATATAAAGTACAGCACAGTCTGTGAAAGAACTACAGAGCTGAGCATTATAAGAGAGAATGACACCCCTCTCCCCAACCTTATAGGGCTCCCACCTAACCACTGAAAAATTCAAATGGACCCATGCAGGTCGATTTAGAGTTCAGGAGCATGGGGTGTGGTCAGAAAATTCCCCATGATGTACTTCACTTGAGAGCTGATTTACAAAAGTAATACATCAGATAAGGCACAGCCAAAATATACATTCTGATCTAACACCACAAAAGCCTCCAATGTGGCAGGAGGTACAGAAAATAAAGGAATGTCTTTAGAAGGGATATGTCCTTATACCCCCATTAAATAACAACAAAGGTGACCTGTCCCATCCCATGGGGGCATTAATCTGTATTCTGTTTGCAACGTCCACATTGTTGTAATGCCTGTCTTGATGTTCCCCATAATTTGTATTTCTCTGACATGGAACCTTTGTAAAAGAGCCATGGCTCAAAGGTATTTGTAATCCTAGACTTGATAAATAAATAAAAAATGAAGATTACAAGGTACAAAATGTTACAAGTTAAAACATGAAAATCTTACAATAAAACACTACAACAACAGAATAAGAACAGTACCCCCACACACACAAACAATGTTTAGCCAGCTGGCAGATACAAAACTGCAGTAAACAGTGCATGAAGAGTCTATGTAATTGTAGATTCCACTAATGAACCTAAGTCCACGCCTGTATTGGAGAAAAAGAAATCTGTCTCTAGTCCTTCCTCGGTAGTTCGATTTCTGTTTACATGCCTCCACAAATGGACAGCTGCTTCAGAGTTAGTGAAAAGATAGATTGTACTTCAAGAGTCAGTGCTTGCAGCAGGTAACACATGTAGGAGTTCTTTCCTGCAATCGACTTCATTTCATCGGCTCCACAGATTGCATCTTATTAGTTCCGACCGCTTTGCCAAGTCTTCAGCTGGATTCTTTTATTTTGCAATCAAAAAGTTTGCTTCTTCTGCCATTATTGTTTCTGCATGTTGTCTTCTCCAACATCCTCCATCGAACAACACCCTCCAAATATGCCTGTGGCAAACAAATCCCATCCAAGGATGGGCACTTGCCTGCTTGCCATGCCTAGGCCCCACCATGACACCCAGGTCTCGCAGCACTGCCAAAAGTTCAATAGCAGGACTAGAATCTCCATCAAAAGGCTCATAGGCTTTCCTTACAGAGCACCTTCGGCTGCCATGCAGAGAGAGTCCTCTTGGGAGGGGTTCTTCCCAGCATACATCTTCAGAGAAACATAAGGAGAAGTGAAAGGAGAGAGAAAGGAGAGATCTTCCCCAGATCCAGATCCAGATCTTCAGGCTCCCACTGTCTCCAGGGCAGTTCCGACTCCACCTCCCAGGTGATCCACTCCTGCTAGGCTAATGGTTGTAAAAACCCCGCCTAAGTCCTGGCATTGGGAGCCAAGGACCATGGCTCCTGGTCTTTGGGCCCCATGCTGCAGCTGCTCAAGGTCTTGCCACCTGATCAAGTCTCAGGCCGGCACTCTGACCTCAGTAAGGACCAACATTAGCTCACCTGGTCGACCTCTGTCTCTAGTGCTGACTCCCGGATAGACGCAAGGCCTCAGGGCACTCCTCCAGGAGATCTGCTCTCATCTGCTCAGGCCTGCCAAGCCATCATCGACAAGTGTCTGGCGACACAGCATTCATTGGGTGGTGACTCCCACTGAAGACAAGCGACTGATGTCACTGCTTCAGCAGCTCAGCCATCAGCACCGCTGACCCAGTCTCTGATGGCACTGGTTTCTTCCCTGACACCAGCTGACGACTGGTCTGGACGCAGTCCTTCCGAGGACTGCCAGCTGCTGGCCTTGGACCAGGCATTGGGCACCAATGTCAGGCCTATTACTATAGCCTTGACATCTCCTCCTGTTCACCTGCCATCACCAGATCACAGCTCTAGTCTGGACCATGGCCCTGGGCCAGCATTGGGTCTGATGACCGATCTGGAGCCTAAGCGCCACCTGTCTCAGGTCGAGGACTTTTAGTTACTGGTGGGAGACCATTCAGACTGATCTCCTACCACCAAACATTCCGCAGACAGAGGAACCTCCGCTGACACAGGGTCCCTCTTCTGACAGAGTCCACCCTACCTCAGGGCAAGGACAAGGGCACGGAGCCTGCCCCTCCTTCGGCAAAGACAAGGGCAAGGCTCTCACAAGTGTTCCTCCAGGTCCCGATCCAGTGATCCATGGAGCCAATGAAAGCGAGGTAACGATGGAAAAGAACTCCTACATGTGTTACCTGTTGCAAGAGCCTCTCTCAAAGATCTACTGTTATGGTAAGTTCTTATGTAACTGTACTTTCTCACCTTGATAAGAGAGACATAGTTAAGGGGAACAAACAGGTATGCCAAATGTTTAATCTAGTAAAAGTTAAGTAAGTAAAAGTTTATTTTATACAGGTAGAGATAGTTTACATCATTGGGTCATAGACCCGTTTTCAAGATGGACCTGTTTTCTTCAATCTCTGTTAAGAGTGCTTTACAAACCAAAACAATCTTACACTCACTGATTATGCAGAACATCAGGAACAGAGTACATTTTTGTAGAATATCTTTGTCAGACTAATTGAAGTATTTTTACGAAGCTTTTGAGTCCTTCTTGTTCCTTCATCAGGTGCAGCTGATGAAGAGAGGTCTGAGCTTATGTAAAATTCTTCAGTTGGTCTAAAAAGTTAGACATCTAAAACTGTTCTAGATTGCCCTGAGACTAATACGGCACAGCTGACCTGCAACATAGAATGGAGGAAACAGCCGGAGTTTTTTTTCCCCAAACAGTGCTTTTTATGGTTCTATATGGCCAACAACAGCAACTATTCCTCTGACTTTCTTAACTGTGTCACCAGCATGGTTACTGATCCACCACCATCCTTCCTTCATTGTTTCACTGGCAACCTGAAAGCTCAACATACTGAAACCTGAGTTTCAAACAGGTGTTGTGATATTGCTTTCTAGTACTAGAGGGTGTAGTAGCATTGACAAGGAAAGTGAAGGAAAAGCCATTGTTGGAGTGAACTTTAGAGTTACAGAATAAAGCTGTTGTGTATCACCCTTTGTCATCCCTTGATATTCATGGACCTGATTTTAGAAGGTTGATGCAGAGTTTGCATCAAGCTCTGTGTCAACTGCAGTGTTTGACGAGCTGTGTCAAACCCATTTGATGCAATGCAACACAGTTTTACAAGGGTTAGCGCAGATGCAATATTTTCCTCACTTTACGGCAGCTTGCGCCAAAGCTTTGGCACAAGCCTCGTAAAATGGGTCCTCCAATGGTGCAAAGTTAGACTTGGGGAGCTGGTCTAACATGCTGCGTTTGGCACAAGGGATTTGCGTTGGGGTTTGCGGCAAGCTTCGCTAAAATCGCACTTCCGCAAGAAGTTTGATGCAAGTTGTCCCTTTCTAAACCTCCAACGCAAAGTCATCTTATGTCGTTTAAAGCCCTTCTAAAATTGGGCCTCTTATCTCCAGCTCAGTACATAACAAATTGATGACATGGATGGTAACTACTTCTGTTCCACCTCTGATTTAAATACTGGAGTGCCCAGGACAGCCATAACTTACTTTTAAACTTGGCACCACATGACTGAAAAACTGCTTGCTTGCAGTTGGTGGTGGTGATACCTTTTCTGAGGCAAGAAAATGAGCATTATTGATCCACAGCTTAGGTTCAGACAGACAAAGGCTCTACTGCATGTTAAAATTGCCAAATGATACTTAAAAACTAGCGGTTACTGCACTGGTGGCATGCTTCACCCAAATGTTAATGTGGCTGCTGAATGGGCTGGCCCAGTGGTGAGGAGGGCTGAGGCATCATGCCTTACCTCCTGCCATGCTGGTGACCTGTGTTCATGGTGCGAGTGGGTCATCAGGGTTGGCTGGGGTAGGAGAGGATCGAGCATCCAGGGGACAGCTCTCTCTCCCAGGGAGGGTGGGGAACAAAGACCGCACCTGCCTGACACCTAGTAGAGGCTAGGTGTTGGCACGCCATGTCCTGCACATGGAGCTTGAGGTGGAGAAGCCGACTGGTGTGCTGCATGCGAAGTGTGCGAGCTCGGCCATTGTTGGCATTGCATGCTCCACTCTGCAGAAAAGTGGAAACTGGTCCCGGTCAAGTGGTATGAAGGCTGTCCTCAGCAGGCACTGCCCCAAGAAAGCACCTTCCTGAACTGAACCGGTCATGGCGGGTAGAGTTGGGGGCTCCTGCCACCCTGCTACAGAGGGTAAGCCATGTGGAAAGAAAGGAAGGTAAGCCTGAAGGTTGGGAATGGGCTGAGAGAGTGGCAGGATAGTGGGCTAACTGGGATGAAGGGAGAAAAATAGTAGCAAAAAAAATGTGGCTGCTGAACGACATTGCTTCGGACAATGAGCACATCATATGGGTGAGTCAACTGATCATTCAATGTCTACTTTGAGGAATTAGCTACTTCCTGTGAATTTGGAGGTTTCAGTGAGGACATGATTAAGGATCAGCTGGTTGAAAACCATGCCCTTAAGCATTAAACATGACTGTTGATTGAGACAGATCTCACACGACAAAGCTGTAAATAATTGCTCACTAAATTGAATCTGCAGTCAGTAATGCTAAAACCATTGCAGAAGGGGGCACACACCAAGTGCATGTGTAACCCCTAGGTGGTGCTATCCCAAGGGCTACTACCCCTGCTCATGGACTAAGCACAGGTTGAGAGGCCTGAGCTCGTTGAACGGGTGCCTCCACCCGGATGAATGGTTCTCGGTAGCATAACTGCTGTTGGTATAGCCTCCAGGATGCTATAACCCCCACCAACCCCTCTAGTGACCTAAACAGTATAGCAGCAAACCTTCACATGTACCATATGGCAGTAATGGCTTGCTCACACCCTTTGCACGTACCACCAGGGCTGAATCTCTGCAGCTGCCCTGAAACCCCTGTAATGTAAGACCTATAATGCAACAGTTCAATGGCAGTACAATACCCCCACCAAAAGGTACACACTAGCCAGGTTAAATGCAAAAACAACACAATCTGATATTTTCAAGGAAATGTGAACAGGGGGGGTATGGATCTAGCAGATGATTAACAGATCTGATTATTTCAGGCTGAATAGGCATGCACAATGAGTCCCTTGTATACAGTCACACCAACTTCGGGTACCCAGTTGTTAAACAGGCTAGCCTGAAGCGCTGTTCGGTAGGCCAGCATTGCAGCTGTTGTTGGGACCCTAAGAAAGAAAAACAATTACATGCACATCAACGCAGAATTTGTAATCAGAGCTGGGTGGCTCAGTTCATCATAATAAACCCAAACAAGTAAATTAGATGACACATAATGATTGCAGCTTTGTTGCAGGAGCTACCCTGTTTAGTACTCACACTACCCAGACCAGGAAGCAGGACTGATGAGATGAAGACCTCTGGATGTTGTTCTTAGTTTGCTAGGGGAAGTAGGTCCACATGACTCACCATGGTGGTCGTTACCTGTTTGATGGTGTTGAGCAGGGAGTCAATCCCCGAGCTGGTCTTCATAGGAAATGTCTCTGCAATGGGAGCGGCAGTCTAAGCCGAGATGGCAGGGACCAGACCAGAGCAGGCAGTTCGGATTTAGTCCATGACGAAACTGGAGCAGCTTCCAGCTAGCATAACACACTTGAAGGTGGGGAACCAAATCGTGACCCACACAGCACATTCAGCACATTTATGAACAACACAACTCTAAGCCACAGTTTGGAAAAGTCCATTTGCAATTTACCAGGATTCTGCACAAACCTCTCAATCCATGACTCACTTCGTACCTGGCAGGCTGTTTGCTTCTGGAGCAAGTCTTCAGTCCAAATTCAGGCAACGATTACAAACCTATGCTTCAGACTTCAGGTCTCAACAAAGGAATCAGATTTAAGTCCAACTTTCACATTCACAGGCTTTCTTCTCACTGGAAGATGTGACAGGCAGGCCAGCACAGCCTTCCGCTTGATTCTCCAGTGCTCCTCTGCAGGAGCAGCTGCTCAATGGCTCGAGTGGTTCACTCTCCAAACTCCAGCTCACAACTAACTCTGCTGCAGGCAGTTCTGGAGATTTCTCTGAGATCCAAAAGGTTCTGGCTGGCTGAGGGAACTGTCTGTCACAGCAAGGCCCTCCAGGTCCATTTAGGTGCCAAACCTAAAAACTGCAATTCCTACAGAAATTCAATCCCACAAGACCTCTGGGGACAGTCTCCATTTTAAGGCCCCTGAGGTTCAATTGGTCCAACTCTGGCAGTCCAGAACCAAAATGGTGGCTCTGATGCAAAAGCTCAAACTGCAATGGAAAGCAGGTTAGACAAACTCCTATATTAAAGCAGATAAACAACAAATAATCACAGCTCCTAAAAGGGCCCCTCTGCACATATAGCGACTGCAGAATGGAGCAGAAATACTATTTGTCTGGCTGGTCACGAGCCTTAAACTACTCAACCCAGCCCAGGCTAATTTCTAACAAATCATAATAATTCTCTGAAAGAGACAGGGATGGAGGCTTTCTATAGCACTCTCATGCAGACACATACAGCTAGCTACTGCAGACACAGGACTCTCCTCACAGTGGGCATTAGGCAGCCCAGGAAGACATCTTAGTAAACCCCAATTTGTAGGGGGTTATACATGCAATACAAGACAAATCAGGTCCTGCCTCTGTAATGAAACAGCAACATACAAACAAGGGTAAGCCTAAACCTTTCCATAAAAACAAAAAAAAAACAGGAAAAGTAATCACTGTTTCTGTTATGGTTCTCATGAACACTTGAAAATTTCCTACTTGCCCTGCCAAGGCAGCTAAATGTCGTATGTGGTAAATCGGACATTTTGCTAAAGTCTGTGACTCTACACATCCTGTATGTGCAGTTACTGTTCCAGAACTCAGAGCCCTAGGCTTAGGTACGATACTCCTCTACATGAAGAGAAGCTGCAGTACAGCCAACCTCGAAATAAAGATTTCAGGTGGGAGTAACCAGTTCCAGTCAAGGCAACATAACAGACCAGACAGATTGGAAATAAAAGGTCCACTCACCAAGTGTTGTATAGAAAAATTATTTCACATTTATAAATGAACATAAATAACCAGGTGCAAATTCATGCTATTACCAACATTTCGAATATTACTTTATCAGAGTACACTGGTTTTATGTTTAGAAAATATTTTAAAAAATGAATAGTATATAATAACTGGTTAGTGATGATTATCAACTGTGGGCAGAAGCTGTCAAACTCCATTATACACGGGTGATTATCATGTGCATGTTTAATGGGGTTTGATTATACACATGTGTATAATCACCCATGTATAATGGAGTTTGATCATACACCTATGTATATAATCACCATGCATAACAGGGTTTGATTAAACACCTTTGCAAAAATTCTAAAATCACTGTCATGCTGGCGCTACTGGCTCCTCACGCTGTCAACTTGATTGTGCTAACCTCACTGAAACTGCTGAACGGGAATCTAACTTAAGTGTGGCTGAATAAAGACACATTTCCTCAGAAAAAAAAATAACCCATGGTCAACTAATGTCTGTCTACCCACCTAAAGAATGGCACATTCATCACCATTTCTGCAATGCAGTGACCTCGAAAGACAATAATTCATAAAGCAGCAAGATAAAGGAAAAACACTCTAAGAAAACCAGGACCGATGTTAAACTGTTCAACAAGCACCTGTCTGACAAAAATGAAAGGAACCACTTATTATAAAAATAAAACATGGGAAAGTGTGTGTCAGCTCAGATTTTATGCACCCCTTGGTCTACGATGCTTTGTAAACCCCTCAAGCTTCGCTTTTGGGGTTTATGAGGCATCTCACACCTCTGGTGTGCATACAGTCCTCATTAAACACGTTTCCCATGCATTATTCTATACATAACTACTGAATGAATGCAATAATGCAACAGATTGGTTCCCCATGCTTACTGCCCTGATGTAGATATCACCCTCTCCTCTTCCATTCAATCTTAACTTCTGTCTGGGACAAACATGTCCCTATCTGAAGTCCAGGGTTAAGTCTTCTCACCACGCTTGGATCATCCCTGACCCCATCGATGTTTGCAAGACATGTGATCAAGCTCTGGGCCCAGTTCAAATTCTCTGACTCACTGTTCAACCTATACCCCTACAGAGCACTTAGAAACTCATGCACAAAGGCCATTTGCACCACTAAAACACTATATTTCAAAGCCAACCTCCAGAACAATTTCAACTGCCCTGCCATGTTCTGGAAGTTGATCCACTCTCTATTTGATTCCCTGTCCCAGTCTGCTCCTCCAGTCCTTATGGTAAGTGGCATACCAATCTCTAACCCTTCCTCTATTGCTACTCACCTCCATGAGTTTTTACCACTTGTACTCTTTCTTCACCTTCTCCCAGCTCTTCCCTCCCCCTTTGTCTTCACATGCCACTCCGCCTACCTCCTCCATAGGGTTTCATCTCCTGCTGCATCTACACAGGAAACCATGCTTGCTCTCCTTTTACTCAACCAGTTCAAATCTAGCCCTGATGACCTGGACCTCAAACTCTTCCATCTATCAGCTCCTGCTAATGCCTCTCCCTCACTCACCTTCTGAACCACTCCTTCTCCTTAAGCACTGTCTCTTCGGCTTGGAACTGGCCAAAGTTCTCCCTCTACAAAGGAGGCAACTTATCTTCCCATAGAAACTACTGTCCTAGCTCCCTCCTCCCTCTCTTGCAAAGTTTCAAGAGAAATTGGTCAACTCATGGCTGTCTGACTTCCTACTCTCCTCCAACTTCTTTCTCACCTTTACAGTCTGGTTTTCACAAGCACTGTTCCACCATCCTCACCCTCATATGTGTCACTGACTCCACCCTCTCTGAGATAGATCAGAGGTACATCATGTTGACCATCTCTTCATTGATCTGGCCAAAGTCTTTGATTCAGTCACCCATTTGCTTCCCTGGATAAGTTGAGTTCTGCTGGTCTCTCAGACTCCGCTGCTGAGTGGTTCTGTTCCTACCTCTCAGGCCATCAGCAGTTGGTACAGGTAGATGGTATCCTGTCTCCTCCATTCCCAATTCAGTCTGGGGTCCCACAGGGCTCAATCCTGGGTCCCATCCTCTTCTCCATTTCTCTCAGTGACCTCTCCTCTGCCTGTGTCAACTTGCATATTCACATGTATGCAGGCAACACAGTTCTCTGCACCTCAGGCCCATCAACTGAGGCTGCTGAAGTGTTGCTCCAGCAAGATTTCCATAATGTCCTGCATTGGTTTCACACCAAGCAACTTCAGGTCAACACAAAGAAACCAGTGTCCATGACCATTGATCCAGTCAGAAACTAGCCAGGCTTGCCTCCCTTCCTTCGCCACCATGGATGGTATGCCTCTTGGACGTGGTTCATTCCTCTAAGTATCTCAGTGTGTGGCTTGACAGCAGGCTTGACTTACAAAGTAACATAGTAGTTGATGGCAGATAATGACAGCTAGTCCCACCTAATCTGCTCATATTCCTGCTTGCATCAGCGTCGCTGACCCTACTTGGTCATTGGCTTTTGCTTCTTTTCCCACATCTAGGGTTCCTTTATGTCTATCCCATGCATGTTTGAACCATTGATGATTTATTTTTATATGGAAAGGGATACTGGAAGAACCGAAAGAATTTTGCAATATTTACACAGTACAAATGAACATTTACAAGTTCTCTGTGAGTTCAAATAGGGAGAAATTATGTTATCTCAATATGGAACTGGAACAAAATGTTCAAGGGGGTTGAATGTGGATTTGTACAGAAAAAGTAGACATAAATTCCATTTTGGAGGCATCTAGTATGCATCCAAAACATACAATAGAAAATATTCTCCATAGTCAGTTTCTGAGGCTGTGACAGAATTGCAGCCTTGAGAAACAATATGACATGAGAGCTGGAGAGATGCAAGAGAGATTTGTATGCCCTATGTAATATGTATACCCTTGAGGAAAAAAGGAGAGGGGGACATGATAGATTGATATGTATACCCTTGAGGAAAGAAGGGAGAGGGGGACATGATAGACACTTTTAAGTACCTCAGTGGAATCAACAAAGTCCAAGAGGGTAGCATCTTTCAGAAAAAGAGACTTGCAAGAACAAGGGAACACAATTTAAAGATAGAAGGAGGGCGGTTCGGGGCAATGTGAGGAAGTATTATTTCACAGAGAGGTAGTGGATGCATGGAACAGCCTTCCTGAGGAGGTTGTGGGGTCTAAAACTGTGGAGAATTCAAGAATGCATGGGACAGACATAAGGCAATTCTGTTGGGGGTAGGAAGAAATAGCTGTTGGTTAACTAGGATCTCGGCCTATCCTGTAGTAGGGAAATGGGCAGACTAGATGGGCCAAGAGGTCCTTATCTGCTGTCAAAGTCTATGTTTCTATGTTTCAGAGGGATATAAAAACAAATTGTGGAATCTGCAGCTGGGTGGGCTGACACAGGGCAGACTTGCACTTCTAGACCCTAGTAAAGATACAGATTTCAGTCAAAACTTAGTCAGTGACACTCTGAACTATATGATGAAATATGGTACATAATCTAAAAATATTAGTCCAATCATTGCTAAAAACTAGGGAATAATAGAAGCAGACCCTGTCATTGGCTCCAAATATAGGCACAACCCCAGATAGTGTTCCAGAGGTCACAAAATATAAAGGACACATTGGTACATTCACACCAGCCAGAGGAAAAACAAAACCATGGTGTTTGGACCCCCTCCATAGGTTGCACATATTGTGGAAAATGTAAATTTTGTAAATTTATAAAGAAAGGAAAGCTTTTCAACATCCAACCAAATCTTTGAGATAAATGACTTTATTTCTTGTGATACAACAGCCATGATATATATGTGCTATAGTACTTGTGGTTGCTTTTATATTGGAAAAGCAACCAGGATGTTAAGTTAAGAATAAGGGGAACATCTGTGACATTGCAAATGAAGACACTGCTAATATATTAGCAGTGCATGTGAAATTTGCAAATACCACTGAAAATTATACCTGGTCCTATAGTACATGGGGATAGAAAAGTACAACTTGGTCCCAGGGTGGAGATTTAGATAATATGACATTGCAAATGGAAGCAAAGTGGATATGTAAACTTAATGCACTTAGAAGGCCTGGGCTGAATGGCCGATTTGAGACTAAACTGTTTCTGAACAAATAACATGTATATAGGAATAAAGACTGTGTTATCTGTCCCATGTGTATTATATCTAACTGTCTGTATGTTTGTATTTTTTAACAAGATTCATTGGAGCTTTTATAAAAAACTGATGAACTGACTAGATGTTCCCCATGAGAGATTTCGACTGAACATTATCGCCATGGTGTTGTCCAAACACAATGAACTTAAGAAGATGAAAAGATTAAAAGTTCAAGGACTAAACCTGATGATGATTGATGTAGCTTAATTAATATATAACAAGCTCATGGATGATGAAATGTAAAATTGTTTAATTGCTAAGCCATAAGGGCAATGTAAATAAAATATGTGATATGCTGTTCTTTGAATATGGGGCACATTGTTTGAAGTACTGTATTAAATGGTTAAACCATCACAATTAAAATAGCCTATGACCGTTTCTCTTAACTCCAGTTTAGGAATGGCTTTGGCTAGTAAAGAAACAAAATTTTTCATTTATAATCCTACTGCATATTTTTTATAAAAGAAATAAAGCGCTAAGAAAATTTTTTTACAAATGAACTTTCAATACCTTTCAAGGTTTGCCAGGTCATAAAATTCTTGTGTATCTACTCCTAATATTATAAATTTCTGTATGGAAAAAACCATTCGAAACCAGAGTTAAGAGAAATGATCATAGAATATTTTGTTTCCAGTTTTATCAGGTATGTTCCTCTGAATACTTACATGTTTCAAACATAATTTGGCTTTATAAATATAGCTAAGCTTATAACTGTCCTATGTTAATTATATATTATTTGATTATGTTTTAAATACAGCACTTATATTTGGTCTGAAGAAGGACAGGCTAGTCCTGAAAACGTTTACCATTTGAAAGCACAAGTTTATAAGTGGCTGGATATTATCTGCTTACCTGAATCTGGTTTTGATGAAATACAAAGAATGCAAACTTTATTTATGGATTTACAAAGATTTAAGTAAAGAAGAAAAAATATATTTATGAATGGGTTGAGAGTCTCCTTCATTCATTTGTACACAAATTTCCATTTCACCAACTGGAGGACACTCCCAATTTTAAGGACATTTTTATAAAGGGACAGAGGAATACCCATTACACTGTCACTGACAGTTACTCTTGCCATTGATTGAGGAAGAGGCGCTATAATGAACTCTATACTGACCTGAAAATGTTTATTACCAGTTCTTACTACATGACAATAGTAGAGATCTGACGGTATTTATTACTCAAGAGAGACTGTTTTATTTCTGTCAAGTACCCTATGGTCTTAGCTCAGCACCATCAGCATTTCAAAGGATGATGTCTGAGATATTAGCAGGAATGCCTGGTGTCCAATGCTATCTTGAATTTTTGGTCATCCATGAGAAATCCATAGAGAAACATGAGAATAATCTTCATACTATCTTAATGTAGATTGATAAGTACGGGGTAAAGTTGAATATGGAAACGTGTCACTTTGGCAGTCTAGATTGTGTTTCCTGGGATAAATTCTTTCCTCAGAGGCTTGACCAGGAAAATATTGTAGCAGTTGTCCATACTCAAGCTCCAAAAAGATGCCACTAGCTTATGCTGTTTTTTGTGACTTACCACATGGTACCACAAATTCATACCCAGGTATGCTACAGTAGTTGAACCAAAGCGAGCCTTCTGTGGGAAACTACATCATTTCAGTGGACTGCTGCTGCACAGGATATCTTTGAAAAGCCAGAATCTTTAATTGTTGGAAGTGCTTGATTAATCCTCTTTGACCCCTCTCTGCAGACTGTTGTTACTACAAATGCTTCAGACTATGGAATAGGTGCTCTCCTTACTCAGATTCATCCAGATGGGTCTGAAAACACAGTTGCCTTTGCTTCTCATACAGTTACTGATACGGAGAGAAAATACTCCATAGAGAAAAAGAAGCTCTTGCATGCATTTGAGCTGTAGAAAATGGAGTAACTGGTTATGGGAAGTACATTTACATTATGTACTGATTATCAGACCCTAACAACACTTCTGACAATGGAAGGTAATAATCATGCATGGATGTCAATCACCAGATGGTCTGCTCACTTACTAGATTTTAACTTTGATGCACAGCACAAAATGAATCTCAAACTGTGTTTTTGGCAGCTTATCCAGATTGCCTCTTCCTGCTACTGACACTACCCTGTAGGAGGAGGCTGAAACTGTGGCTGGACATGCATGCTGTTTCTGATGAAGATTTTAAAGCGCTTGCATTTCCTTCCTGTACTTGTCAAATTACAATGGTAACTGGCCCATAGAAGGCCAGAGACTTCAAAGAAAGTGAACCCTGAACTTCTACCATACCACCATGTTAGGCATGAACTACTGTGGCATCAAAAGGAATTACATTCTCTGTGGACCACACTGTTTAATTGTTCTTGCCTCTTTACAAAAGAAGTTGATCAACTTAGTCAAGAGAGTCACCAAGGTATTGTGAGAACTAAACAAAGGCTGCGGAGTTATTCTGGTGGCCAGCATGGATTCTCTGGTGGAAGCAGCCATTCGAGAGTATACCGCTTCAAGGCAGAGTGATAAGACTGAAACCACAAACCCTGCTCCACTTCATCCAGTTCCTTGGCCTGTGGTGTTTTTGGACAATGTTGCAATGATATTGTGGGACCATTTGAACATGCTCCTGTTGCTTACTGATATGCAACACCCTAGTAGAGTATTACAGAAAATGGACTTACATTTCTTTTGCTTCCTGAGTAAAACATTTTTGTCATCTGTCTTTTTGCCGTCAACATTTTTTTGGTATTTTCCTGTATAACAAACAGTGTACAACAGCAAGTACATCACATAACGAGGGTTGTGTCCAACCTCAATACATGGATTCAATACTACAGTTCAAACAACAATATCGTTTGCATCAATACAGCTATATTCAAATTCCTGAGCCAGAAATTGTTATGGTTGTAGGATCGACTGTTAAAGAATTGATAGATTAAACATTTAGCCTTAATACCCTAGACAGTTTAGATTGGGGGCTTGTTCTAGTCACAGTTACTAAAACAAATTCTTACATTGAAGGATACTTGTCAGTTAACTGGGGATCCATATTTATAATAATAATAATAATAAAATTTATTTAATTAAGCCCTTTCAAAATTCCAAGCGCTGTACAGTACTAGTACAGATCAAAACATATACAAATACATGTAATATAAAATCACAATAAAACTAAATGCCTTTCCCATAAAAAGTCTTTAGTGCCTGTAAAACTCCCCACCATCCTGCACTCCCAGAGCTGATGAGGTCCAGTCTACTTGGGAGGGAAATATGGTGTACCCTGAGTGAAGTACTAAGGGGTGTATATGGATCAAATAGTCTTATTCGTAGCACCCACTCTATATCACTCCAGGCTCATATGGCTATATTATCCTGGAGCATAGGGTCCATGATGTAGGTTTCTGATGTCTATGGGTAGGAGACAAGTAATAGTAAAATAAAGTGGACGGGTGGAAGGACTGAAAATCCATTACAGGTGAGCTATAACAGAGAGGAGCCTGGAGGTAGAGATTGGGGTGTTACAAGGAAAGAGGGAAGGGGGAATGGAGGGGAGTGTGGAAGGAGAGGTGAGCCCCATAGGTTAGGAAGCCCTAAAAGGCAGTCAGCTGAGACAGCAGAGCCAAGTCTAGCTAAGACTTGGTTGTGTAGTTATTAGAATCCAGTACATGGAAAGTAGAAGATAAGGGCCACTGAGGTGGCTGAGGTTACCATACAATCAAGTCACCTTGCAGGGTGAGCTCTACCCCTGTATGTGACTCCTGTCAAGGTATGGAGCCTAGATTTAAAAGTAGGTCAGTAAGGTGCCAGCTGCCACATGTGCTGTTTTCTCATATTTTGCAGAGCTCCATTCCTTCACGGGTGGGGGCAGGATCTCTGCATAGCACAAAGAACTTGTTTTGGCCAGTACCAGTGCACAAGTAAGCTATAGAGCCTGTGGCTTGATCTGGTGTGTATGTACTCCCAGGAGTGCCAAGGAGGGATCCTGAGGGAGGAAGGGGGACTGGTATTATTGGATTCCAGCCATTCCAAACCCCTGTATGTGTCTAGAGTTGGGCAGGCCCAGAGGATGTGCATAAGGTATACTCAGGGTGAAGAGCATCATCAGCAGTCGCTGCTGTCCTTCAAGCCTGTTTTGTAAAGTCAGAGAGGGTTCAGTAGGCCCAGTAGAGGATTTTATATTGCAGGATTTTGGCTTGCAGCTCTCTGGATGCCTTGTATTCCATAAACCATACTCAGTCCCATTCTGAAGTGTCAGATATTGAGACCCAGTTCCTGTTCCCACTTAGGATTTTGGGGTTGATTTTACCAGGTGGGGGTGCTCCTTTTCTATCAGGGATTCAAATTTGGCTTATAGATGTTGCAGCATGGTAAGTTTCCATCCAAGCTTCTAGTGTCCCCTGTGTAGGCAAAGTGTAGGAGTGTGACCCTTGACTCAAAAGGAGCTCACAGAGCTGAGATATCTCCAGAATTGAGCTCGGGGATCCCATACCTGGAGGTGAGTTCTTCAAAGCAGTAGAATACCACTGTGGATGGATGGTAGAGGTTCTATGACATATGGATGCCACTGTCTGCAGGAGGCCCAGTGTGCAGGTTTACGGACATTGGGAAGCTGGGGCTTATTCCATCATCGGTCTGTGGTGTGCTGCCCTAGAGTCCCATTTTAAAGTTGCTGTTTTCACACTTCATGTTTATTGGATTTACAATAGACATACAGTTACAGGTTGAAGTAGATATTCGTACTGTTTCAATTAGATACATCTCTGGGGGGTACTCAGTAAATTCAACTAAACTGAAAATGAAACAGAGTTAGACATCAATTGCTGTTCTCTAGTGAGCCCATGAACAGCATGATATTCAGAGTCCATTAATACTGTATGTCCGTAAAGGAAAAATGACAATCTCTTTTTCCTTATAAGGGAAGAGAGTTAATCACGCCTATCTGATGCAACAGGTACCCTTACGGTAACATTTCATGAATGGTCTAAAGTATCGTATTTTTTTACTTTCATACACTTGGCAGTTTGGCATTAAACATTTAACTCTAAACTCTTAATTAAACAATCCCTGGGGTGGAGGATACAACCCCACCACTACCCTCTACAATATAATTGTCAAGTACTGAGCCTTGCAAACTTGGAACACAACATGGATTGTAAACACTTTTCCTGTTAAAACCATCAACAAAACTGTCTCCAAGAGCAAAAGGTTATAAACAGGAACCCATCCTGTTTCACATGTCCAGAAAAGTGTTATCTCAAGCCTTGCTATTTTACTAACACACTAGTGTTTGTTGCAGGTTCAGGGAAGAGTAGCAAACTTGATACCTGGCTGTTATCCGGACAATTCACTTTTCTGCTGCGACTGCCTAATCATGATCGGACTGGTCTGATGCATCCCTCCTTTCTCGACAGTGGAGCATGTCGCTGGGCCCACTTCAAAGCTTTGGCTGGGTCCAAGAAAATATCCACCTTCTCTTTGTGAAGGATCCTGAGGCAGGCAGGAAAAGTGTATTGTGGGAGATGTCTGCCTCCCGTAGAAGAACCCGGACCCCATCAACCCGCTTCTTTTGCCTCGTTGAGTATCTCAATATTTTTTGACAAGATGGCAGCCACGCTGGGCCAGACATTAAGAGTTGCAGCTAGAGTTTAGAGGAAATGCTTTAAAGAGCTTTTAAAGCATTTTAAAATGTAATTTTCAGTTTTATCGTTTTACTTTGTGAACATGTTTTAAGTGTTTTTTCATTCTTTGTTCGAGTGAATTTCGAGTGAATTTGAGGCTGTCCACCCTGCCTCAGCCCAGATGATCATTATGACAATTTTCTTGTTTTGCCCAGTTACGGTGTGTTGCACTGGTTTATTTTAATATTGGATGCCAGCATTTTTATTTATCTCTGGGGCGTCTGTGGGTTACGCAATGCAATTGGCGCCTGTTTTCTGTGGAAGATCAGTAATTTGGGGGCAGTGTGTTGGAGTGTGTTTGCCCAGGATTGCTGCGTTAGATCCAGAGGAGAAAGGAGTGGTGATTTTGAGAGAAGACTCCTGGACTTGTGGCAGTTGAATGGGAGTTGTGAAAGGGACTCTCTGGAGTAGTAGCCAATGTTCGACTCAAGAAAGATCTGGCTGGCGGTTTGACTGGTAGATCGATAGACTTGGCGGAGGTGAGTCCCAGACCTGGGTTTTTCCCTGGGGTAACCAGGAAGTGTCGACTGGAGGGCCGATGGCTTTCTGGGTTTGCCTGATGGTCTTGGTGGGTTGCCTGGCAAGATGGGGTGTACCTCTGAGGTCTAAGTGGGGGATTGACTGGGTTCTGGATACACACTTCCAGGCTGGGTCATTCTGGGTGGATATTCACTTGAGGATATTATTCATCATGCATCCGATTTTTTTTGGATCTATAGATGTGGCTTCAGGTGCTGGGACACAAGAATATTGAAGATCTCCTGCATTAACGCACAAAGATGGACACTGAGCTCAGGACCTCACAAGCCATAAGTATTTTAAGATCTCAGTTGGGTTAATATCATTGTTTGCTTGGTAAGGGAGCAGTAGAGAGCTCCATTTGGGTTCTGTTGATTACTCTAGTGTCTGAAAACTGCAGCAGTGAGAGTGCTGCATAAACTGGCTGACTATTTTGGGGAAGGAGGTGGTGAGAGTCCTCCTCTACTTCAGATCATCAAGAAGCTGTGGCAAGTTTTCTTTTCTGGAAAACTGGACACTGTGAAGATTTTGGACAGTGCAATCATTTAAGACAATAATGAATCATATGTCTGGTTTGCATTCTTACTGGATTTAAAATGGGTTTGCTGCTATTTTGATACTGTGCACTGACTAGGATTGACAATAGTCTAGTGGGGTTTTGCTGAGTTTTTGGGTTGAGTTTTGGGAGTGAGTGAATGAGTGTCAGGCCTAATTGTTATAGGGGGTTAAATTATTGTTTTGGGGAGAGTGAAGAGTAAGAGTGAGTGTGTGATTGATTGATTAAGTGAACATTTGACTTAAACTTTTAGCTGCTAGCTAGTGGTTGCAGCAGGATGTGTTGGCAGGGGCCTCTAGGGGTGGGTACTATTCTTCTGCCAAGCTTCATGTCCTCTGCCCTTCGATTGTCCCCTTCTACCAGCAGAGGTTTATCGGCATTGTTGAGCTCTGAGTATAGTAAGGGGCATTGGGGAGAGAAACTCTGTGGGGAGTGAGCAGAGGGCAAATTGGGGTGGGAGGTCAAGGAGACGCCTGAGGTGAAATGGGCCCAGGAAGGGGCCTTCCCGTCTGGTGCCCATATCCAAGGGCTCCACTTTGTGTGGGCAGGTATCACAGTCAGCATCGACTACCCATGCAACCCGGGAGGTGTTATGCAATGCCAGGTTGATAAGAAACAGGATGGATGTAATAGCTGATCTTGTTGGGTCATCTGACTGGCATGCATCACCGAGACCTGGCTGAACAAGAATGCTGGTCCCATTTTAGAGTCAGCTGTTCCAGACGGGTACTCGTGATACACCACCTGAGACTGGATCATAGGGGTGGGGGTAGCCATCTATTTCAGGACAGAACTGGGCCTTATAGATGTGCCAGTTGGGGTCACTAGATCCTTCAAATGTTTTGTGAGTGCAGTGTGGGCTGTAGGATACTTCATCTACCATCCACCCAGGGTGAGAAGGATTTCCTTCAGGAAGTCGTGGACTTCATCATCGAGATGGTGTTGGAGTCCCCAGGTGGCTTGGTATTGGAGGACTTCAATGCCTGTATTGATGATGAACTCTCACAGTGACTTCCTCCAACTGATGGTTTCGTTGGGACTTACAGAGGTGATTACCGCCATGCACCCACATACAAGGTCATTTGTTGGATCTAGTGTTTCTGCCTGGGATGGAGATCTCTGATGTGATGGTGGAATTCGTCGGGTGGTCCGATCATCACACTATAAGTTTCAGGTTCATGGCCCCCAATAGACCTGCCCTATGGAGATGGTCTGGTACCAGTGCTGGATCTATCGGGAGTCTGAGTGCTAGCATGGATCCAGAGAATCTTGTGCTAGCCTACAATTAAGGCTCTGGAGGCTGCTCTGGATTCCATAGCTCCTGTCCACATTCGCCCCCTCACCCATTGCCCTCGGTCCCCTTGGTTTGATGGGACGTTGAGGTAGTTGAGGAGAGTGGGAAGAAGGTTGGAATGTTGCTGGTGGAAATCAGGCCAGAGTGGTGACAAACTTAGATTGATGTCCCACTGTAAGGACTACTAATCTGTGGTCTCCCATAAGAAGGCAGAGTTCCGTCCAGGAGATTACAGCTGTATGAAATTGACCAGCTCAGCTTTTCTGGACTGTGGACAGGCTGTGCAATCCAGCCTGTCTCCAGAACTGGGAGTCTTTTCACAGAAGAAATGTGATGATTTCGCTCAATTTTTCACGGATAAGGTTGCTACAATCAGGTCTGAGATCTGCACAGCCCGTCAAATGGGCAGAGCGAAAGATCGTGCAAGATCACAAGCACCTGGTTTGTCTAGACAGACTTTGGCCAGTTGGTGAACGAGGATGTCATGAAGTTGATCCAGGGTTTGTGGCCGACTTACTGTAGTTTGGACCCTGGTCCAACACACCTCCTGGTGGGGCTGTGGAGATAATCGGACTAGTCCTGGTGGACATAGGTGTTCATTAGAGTCCAGGGTGTTTCCAGACATCCTGAAGCAGGTGGTAGTATGCCCCTCTTCTGAAAAAGCCTTCTCTCGACCCTGACTGTCTCACAAACTACAGATTTGTCTCTAACCTACCCTTTGTGGGTAAGGTTATTGAGAAGGTAGTCGGTCACAGCTCGATGAGCATCTGACCACCCACAATATCTCCAGTCCTTCCAGTCCAGTTTCAGGAAGAGGTATATTACTGAAACTGCGTTGGTTCGGTATTTAATGCTCTCCTGACAGTGAGAGATTGGAGGAGCCATTCCATCTTGGTCCTCCTTGATCTCTCCACAGCATTTGACACCGTAGACCATGGAGTATTACTGAGTGCCTGAGGTTGATCTGCAGACTGTCTGGTACAGTCCTCAGATGGTTTCACTCTTTCCTCATGGGCAGGACACAGAGAGTGGAGTCTGGGGTGTTTTCCTCAGTTCCTCTCCTCTGCCCTATGGGGTGCTGAAGGGCTCTGTGCTTTCTCCCTTGTTGTTTGCAGTGGATATGCTGCCTTTGGGAGACATTATTAGATGGTATGAGTTGAGTTTTCACTGCTATGCAGATGATACTCAACTATACATGTCCTTTGTGCCCGAACAAAATAACACTGTCTTGGACTTTAAACACTACCTCTCTGAGATTAAGGACTGGATGAGTGCCAACTGGCTTAGGCTGAATCCTGATAAGACTGAGGTGTTGGTTGTGGATCCAGGTCATTGAGGAGTGGGATCACTGGCTGGGCAGTCATCTGGGCTTTGGCTAGGAGGCAACCAGCTAGTGTCGCTTGACCTGCGCGGAATCTGGGCATGCTATGTTTGCTAGCTGAGCTGATACTTAAATCTCAGGTGTCGGGCGTTATCAAAACCTCATTTTACCATCTGAGGAATATCACCCGGTAAAACACCTGGTCCCCTTTGAGGATCTTCTGACTCTGGTCCACGCCTTTGTGATCACGCACCTTGATTACTGCAATGCCCTATACCTAGGGCCACCAGTGGTGGACCTTGCTGTCTACAGCTGGTGCAGAATGTGGCTGCCAGGTTGTTGACTGACTCATTGAGATTTTGCCATATCACACCTGTGATTCATGGCCTGCACTTGCTGCCGTGTGGTGGAGGATCACCTTCAAGGTCAGGTTACTGACCTATAAAGCCCTACATGAACTATGGCATCTGCACGATCTCCTCTGTCCCTACTGCCCCTTCGCCTCTCTGTTCCACTGATGAGGGATTGTTGGAGATTCTCAGGGTCCATTCAACAACTTCTGGAGCTAGATCCTTCGCTTTGTAGCTCCAACCCAGTGAAATTTCTACCTCATCGGGATTAGGAGTGCCCATCCATTGAGGCCTTTAAAGCTGCCTTAAAATCTTATTTATTTGATTTAGATTTTTAAGATGTATAGTCCTGCTGTCTATAATGTGTTTTATTGATAATATGACTAATACATATTCTGTACAATGCTATGATCTGCTGGAATAGCATTTTATAAATAAACAACTGATTGATTGAACTCAGGTTTGTGTAAGTCAGACCTGAGAGCTGTCTTGAAGTAGGGCTTGTTTCTGCTGTGACAAAGTGAGGACAAAGTCTCTAGAACTGACTCCATCCAGGACAGCTACAATGGGTCTGGGGCCTTGAGGTTGCCAGACACCCCTTGATGCCATCTGATAAGTTTTCTGGATAGTAATGTGGCAGTCAGTGAAGGCTTGTCCCAGCTGTTGCTCCAACCTTTCTGTTACAAACAAGCCCAGATGGCCCCTCATACCATTCAGACATACCCACAATCCTGAGGTTCACAGCCCCTGATTTTCCAGTGTCTCAAGCCGGGACCTCAGGTGAGAGTTTTCTTTAACAAGCAAGGTGATAGTACCCATGGCTGCCTCTGAACATTTGCGAGACTCTGTTAGCTCTGTTTTCATTGTCCTTATATCCGCTTTCAAGAATGCTGACTCTATTTGTCAAGAGTCAAACTTGTCAACAAGTTCAGACATCATAAATATTAATCAATTCATTTTATTCCTAAAGTCTGTGAAGTTTCTTTTCTGGCACTGGTATCTTCTGGCACAGAGAGGCCCTGGTGGACCTCGTGCAGGGGGTCCAGCAAACATTTTAGCTTTTGCTCCTTCCTGCTGTACCTTATCCTTTTAGGATTGCCCATTTTGATTCTGCCAGGTTTCGGATTGCCAGAGATAGTGAAATGATCTGCTTAAGTATGGAGCAGTATATCAGAAATAAACTTATTTAAGCTTCAAGATCGAGAGCTTAATCTATAGAAAGCCATCTTGCTCAGGCTGAACAGCCCCCACCCCCATTTTAAAGTTTTGATGTACTTCAGCCAGATTCACCTGGTATGCTTGGCACAGGATGACAACTTGGCATGAGGCTCCAGTCTGAAACAGCAGGGGGTTGGTACCTGTACCTGCTCCAGGGGAATCCTTCTGGGGGGCAGGGGAGAGGTCAGGTTTGTAGCAGGTGGCTGCCTGTTACATGAGCACATGTTTGTGTACAAGTCTCAGGTTGGGTAGGCCAAAGACCCTGACTCCAATGTGCTTGTAGGAATTGAGGTTTGATTTTGGAGGCCTTCCCACACCAGATAAAGGATGCCATCTTGGAGTTCAGGGACTTAAAACAGAAGCAGGGGATTCATAGAAGGAGATTAGCCAGTATATACTGCACTTTGGGCAATACTATAAGTTTAAGAGTTTGACCTTGCCCCAAATTGAAAGCATTACATACCCCTATCTGGCAATGTCCTTGTTCTAGTTCTTCCAGCATAGTATGAGCATTGACTGTAATTGTGGCAGCAATAGTGGGTAAGAGCTGGATTTCTAGCTATGTTAGAGCAGTGGATGACCACTGGAAGGGGTATTTTGGAACAATGCCTAGGTGCACACCAAATTAAGAGGCATAATCTGGTACATTGCTTCAATCCTGTCCTGGTGGTCATTTTGTCTCAGGTCAAGCAATGGATTGTTCGACTTCATATGAAGTCTATCAGAAGTAATGAGCTAATAACCAGACAAGGCAGAGTACTCCGCGATAATCTTGGAGAGTGTGTCAAGGATTTGAGGGCATCTACTAAGAATAAAGTGATCTCATTTGCAAATAATGATGGCTTATGTGAATTGTCACTGATAGAGATACATGGGAAGTTAGGAATGCCTAGATGTAGCTGGCAAGGGTTCCATGGCTAGCAAGAAAAGGAATGAGGAGAGGGGTCTAGTTCCCATCTAAGACTGAATGACAAGGAGATGACTGTCTTGGCTAGCACAGAGCCCATGGAGTTATGGTATAATGACTAGGAAAGAAACCTGTCAGGGAAATCAAACCTGGCCATGGCATCAAACAAGTGCACCCACTTCTATGAAGAGCATTTTCAGTGTCTAAAGTGAGGGTACTTGTAGGTGTCCTACTCATTCTATCTGTCCATAGTAGGCCAAGGACCCTATAGCTACTGTCTGTGCCTAATGTCTTGGGCACAAAGCTGACTTGGTCAGAGTGGATCAAGTCTTCCATCAGTCCCTCCAACCCTCTGGTCAATAGTTTGGCAAACATTTTTGCATCAGTGTTTATCAGGAGATAGGATGGAATAACGAACATCGTGTACTATCTTTCCCTTTTTCAGAATCATAATTATCAAGGGATTCCAAAAGGATGATGGAGAGTACCTATGTGCCATGCATCACTGAAGACTCATTCAAACTTGGGTGCAAGTGTGCCCCCTCCCTGTGTCTAGGGGTCCTGATGGAAAAAATTGGGAGGGGGCCCAAATCAGACACTTTCCAGGAAACACGGCCTTGAAATTGAATAAGATGGTCTTACCTCACCTGCAGGAACTCATGTAGCGGGGAGAATTGTTCTTCTTGGTCCGCTGGATAAACAGAGGCAGAATGGAGCACTTTAAGGCCAGGACCAGGTAGACAGATGCTATTTTCTTTTTCTTCTTTGAAGGAGCAAGCATAGTTATGCAGCAGAAGTAATCTCAGACACACCAGAGTGGAACTCATAAAATGAATTTAATTAATCAGTAAAATTAATACATAAAGTGCACAGCTCCATGAAGTAGAGGTCAGACAAGTCAAAAGCCTAAACTGGAAACCAGGACCCCAATCCCACCCAGATACATGAAGTGGAGAGTACTCTCCTTTTCTCCGGTCCATGACCGGAATAAACCCTCTCCCACTGTCACATTGCTCCTAACTCCCCAAGGACCCAGCCACGCAACCAATGCTGAAACAAAGATGACCGCATCTCCTGGGCTGGGTTCTGAGACCCGCCCACTTGCTCTAGCTAGAAACCCACTGACCTCTCTTCAAACCACTCCAGAGATCCCATGGGTATAAAGACACACTCCTAGGGGTCAGACCCAGGCTGCCATAAAACACGGAACTGACCAGAGGGAGAGAGAGGTAACTTTAGTAAACCTCCTGAGAGGGGTGGCTTACACAAGTGTCTCATAGAAGGCCATGCAGAAATTGCTAGGGTACCCATCCAGTTCAGGGATTTCCCAGAGGCATACTGCAGATGGTGTCTGTGACTTCCTACAGTTATGGGGCTCTGGAGGAGAGCCACTAAGTTGTTGTTTGATAGAAAGACCTCCGAGGAGTATAGGGTCAGATAGTATTTTTGAAATTTCTGATTGATAAGTGCAGGAGTTGTTACAACATTTCCTGAGTCAGTGATTATGGTGGGATACATTTTTCTGTCTCTTTGGCATGGAAGCATTGAGCCAGGAGTTTACCTGGCTGTTCTCCTGCCTCACAATATTTTGTTGGAGACGATAAAGAGCATGTTCAGTGGAATGTTAGAAGGAGTCCTCAATATCCCACTTAATGGTGGTAATACATGGAGAGAGGCTTTTGCTTGCTTGGGTGGTCAAATAGGTGTAGTTTTTTTCTTTGGTAACAAGGCCAGGCCCACTAGGAACAAGTGCCTGTTTTCAGAGGTGACCTGGGAGCTGGAGTGGTTAAATGACTTGCTCAGAGTCACACAGTATGCAAGTGGAGGTTGTGGGAATCAAATCTAGGTCTGCTGGATATATACTAAGCTCATTCATAGCTCGTCATTCTAACCTCAAGGGTATAGTGCTTGCCATTAGCTATTCCTAGTATCTTTAATTCTTTTCTCCTTCTGGTGGAGTACCTGATCCCTGTATTTCTTCAGTTTGGAAGTATGTCCAATCAGCTGCCCCAGAGAACTGCCTTCATGGCATTCCACTCGGCCAGGCTTGAGGTCTCTCCCATCTCAGTGAGTGTAAAATAGACCTGGATTTCCTGTTGGAGCCAGGTTTTAAAGGAGGGTTCTGGAGGAGGGCTGTATTCAGGTGCCACTGTTTCTGGGACCAGCAGCTTCCTCTAGGCCAGGGACATGCATACAGAGGCATGGTCTGAAATGAGGATGCTACCGTGGGAAACCCCAGACCAAGGGTAGAAGGTGGTCAGAGACAAATATTACATCCAGGCTAATATGTGAGTCATGCACTGGAGAGTAGCATGTGAAGTCCTGGTCCAAGGTATGAGTCGCCTCCAACTATCTCATAGACTTGCTCAGTGCATATGTGTTGCAGCCATGGGTTGCAACTAGGGCTTCCGCCTTGAGCTCACCTCCATTCTACCTAGGACTGGGTAAAGTGCAAGGTTAAGGTAAGGGAAACTGGGAGTTCTTAGGAGCATATATACTTCCCAAAGTTATGGGGATCTTGTAGGTGCTCTCGGCTATCACTCATCTGCTCTCTATCATTGGAGGTGTTGTGTATACCTAACTGAAGACCTTTTCACAGAGTGATGCCACCTCTGCTGTCGGTGGAGTGAGTACTGTAATATGTATTTCTGATTCAGGAGCAAGTTAGCTGGGAAGCCTCTTTTTCTGATAGATGTGTCTTCTGTGTAAAGGTGACATCACAGTGTATTTGTTTCAATTTTAAGAGCCTTCCTCTGTTTAATTGGACAATTGAGGCTCTTGTGTCCCATGAAATTATTTTAAACATCTCAAAGGATGCCATTTTGGCTTTGCTGAGAAACGAGTCCGATTTTGAAAGTGTAAGCCGCCCACCCTGACACCAAACACCAGCCACCAACCCCACTCAAGAAACAAACAGCCCAAACCTGAAAAATGTACATATAACTAACAAAACCAGAAACACTTCAACACTAGCTCCCTGAAACTAGGGAGTGATAAATACTGCAAACAGAGCAACATTGAAGCATGCCCAGAACGATAGAGCAATTTAGCAAAAGTAAAGATACCAGATGAGTGTTCCTCCTGGTTGAGGTATGCCAGCTGCTGATTAATCATGTAAGGAAGGCACTTATGCCTATGCTCACACGGGAACCTTGAATGGATCAGAGATGTGATTATGACCACTGGCGTCCCCACCGCACTCTTCAGACATTGATAGGAATAGTGGTGGCTGGCTGTGGTTAATGCCTCAGCCCTGTCAGGCAAGGAGAAGAGCAAAAGTGATATTTGTGAGCTAGTGGGGAGGGAAGATGGTGCCAATACAAATAGTGCCAAAAGTTTACAGTGTCCCTTTCCATCGTAAGATCCTAAACAGGATGTGAGGTACGACGTTAGTATTGTGTGTACAGGGCAGAGCCTTGCATTTAGCCATGGAGACCTATTAAGTATGATTGTAGTAAAGATAACTTTATATTGTACTGAGAACTTTTTGTCTTAGTACATTTGTCTAGGTTGCGATGTGTAAGTAGTCTCGCCATGTGGACAGAAGGCACGCCTTAAAGTTGTAACAAGTAAAAGTAATAATATTGCTCATTGCAAACAAGTCTTGTATGAGGATATGGTAGAATCAAAGTTCAGCCTGGGGTGTATAAAATTAAACTGCTCACTCGCAGCCACCCACAAGTCAGTAATGCTCAACATGGGGGCATGTCAGCTGGTTGTAAGCAAAAGTTGCACCATACCCAAGCCAGCAACAGGGATATAACAGTCAGATTGCAGATGTTCAGCTATCATATCTGTACTGTTCAAGCTCAATATCGATGGCCTCCTGAGAGGTGCTGACCTACTCACATCATCTCCAGCTGCACATACATGGTTCACTGCCCATGCCAACTTAATTGCTCCCAGTGTAGCACTGGATTACCTGGCTGAAAAGATGATGATTTTATCATGATGTATCACAAAGTATCATTTTCAATTATGTGCACAGATCATGTTCAGTTTTAAAATCATCATTGATCATGACTAACAATGATTAAGTATGATTGTTAAATGGCTGTCAGTCAAAATCACAATGTTTCAGAAATGTTTAGTGTGATTAATGATGATCTCATATAATCATGATTTTTCATGCATGCCCATAGTCAGGATAACTACAATAAATTTAAAATACATTTTAATTTATCTTTTTTGTATTTTAATTATGTGTTTTACCTCCTTGGCTGGGGTGATTCTATGGTGCACTTTATCCTCCCATCCCATGGTGCCCCACCTGATGCAGCACCCATGTTCTACCACCTTCTTCACTCACTTTCAAGTCACATCGCAATGGTATTTACCCCACATGCTGTGGAGACCTGAAGGGCCAGACTTGGTGGGAGCAGCCTGGGTGCTTCTGGTGTGCCGCAGGAGGGGGTAGGGCTTCATGCGCATTGATGATTAGTTTTCTCCTGTACTTCCCCACAGTGCAGGCATGCATTGATGCCAGGGATGGTGCCGAGCATGCTCACACACTGAACAACCTACATCTGCCCATGCTGACCCCATGTCTTGACCTCTGCTTATGCACCAGCCCGCAGCTGCCACCAGGAGCCGGTAGTGCAGCGGTCTTCCCTCCCTCCCTCCCGAGGAGGTGAACAGTCCCTAGAATGCTCTATCCTCCTCTCCCAGCTGACCTCTAGTTCACGGGTCGCCTTGACCCTGGGTCACTGGTGCTGTAAACGGTAGTGCTACTGTTGTGCTGGTGGGCCAGCCAATCTTTTGTATGTTGACTTTATCTTGTCTTCTCTTGCACATGTTTGTTAGAATTATCAATTATGCATATTCTACCCAGAAACACTGGTTTTATTTATAATTACTCTTACACCTCACTTCTTATCTTTGTTATAATGATTGGTTTTCATAACTCTATTTAGTGGTTCCATTTACAGTTGTGGTGAGCTCCTAAAAATACTTGGTCTGTGTTCAAAACCTTTCCTTACAACCTGCAAACTAATATTGTGAAGTCAGAATTCTTTTAAAAGTAGAAATGATCATTGTTTTGGTCCATAATATGTGCTTTTACAACATTTAAATTACTTATGCAAATATATGTACTAGCCCTGACTTCTCATGTACTTTTCCTAAAGTGAAAAACAATTGACTTCACATGATTTGTATTATAACTCATTGTTTGGTGAACGTGTAAGTGGTTGTACATACTTTAAACTTTGACCTTTCTCTATTCCTATCCTTGGTAGAGGAGCCGGGTGGCATTACAGAAATAGGAGGCCCAAAACAGAGACAGACATACCTCCTCCAACTCACAGAGAGTGTGAACAGTAGCATGCAGGAATGGGGAAAAGGCTTGAGAAGGAAACCTCTGAGGAACCATGGCTAATGAACTACCCTTCCTATGTGTATACTAGAGGAGATAATCCCAAAAGCGTGTCTGATTTCTTCTTCTGAATTGAGGATGTATGTTTTGAAGCATGGAGGTCCCTCTTCAAAGTCTCTTGAGGATGTAAGCAGTGATGCTGTTATTGGATGCAGAAGATGTTACTCTGATCCGAAAAGAATGACATGTGAAAACAAAAAGATTAAGTCTGAGTCATTGTAATAGAATTTCACATGCTCCATAAACCATTTAGTTGTTATTTCTGTATGGCTGTCGGTAGAGAGGAGAGGGTGAGAGGATTTGAGCAAACGCGATGGTGCACGAAGTTGATTCAAAAAGGCTACTGCACCAGTTGTTCTGAGTAGAGTAATATGTGATCTAAACTCCTTTGTGGAATCTATCGGTTTTTCAGTTTAGAAGTAAGAGAATATAATGATCTCCTTATTTTATTAAATTGGTGATGTGAGGAATTTAGTGAAGAGGCTGAAGATGTAGTAAACTCTCCAGGGCATAGGAAGCAATAGAAAGCTAAGCAAATGGCTGATGAGATCAAGATTTTGTGGTAGGATCAAAAGGACTGGCACAGCAAATCCAACAATTTTGAAATCTAGATCTGTTGATAGGCAGTCATTTAGGAGCTTTTGTTAGGGTCCCCTAAGGACTCTGAGTAGGAGCAGTTTAACTGAGACATTGGATAGAGCTGAAGTCATGGATGGATTTAGCTTATATAGAAAGAACTGGATTTTGGATAAGTATTGCTTTATGGTCTCAAATGATAATTTTAAAGTTTGATGGCAGAAGGTTATGAATGCCAGTACATGATCGATGGAGGAGGAACCTGTATGAATTGATTTAAAGGCACAAGATGAGGAACATTTCTTCCAAGTGGTGGTATAAGTTGCTTGGAGTAGTAGGCACTAGGGCTGACCACATGATGGCTTCAACTTGTTGACAGCAGGATGCTAAGCCATGATGAGATCGGCAAATCAAGGAGGAGAAGTTATGGCTGAATCTGATGAGGGACAGATGTGATGGAATTCCTGGAATTGAAATTGGGATAGATAATCAGCAGTTTCATTGATGTAGTCAGAAATAAGAAAACATTTCATGGTGAATTTATGGTACAGTGATAACCAAGTCAGCCTCCGTATGAACAACATGATGGAATGGGACAAATACCAAAAGTTGGCAATCAAATACAGCTCGAGTGTGATCCTGGACCAGATGCAGACTTTCAAATACCTTGGTATAACCCTGGACCCCACTCTGTCCTTCTCTAGCCATATCGATTCAGTTGGAAACCGTAATTATCCGTGATAGGCCTTCTATAAACACAGACACTGCCTGACCCCAGATGCCCTTAAGCTAGCAATACACAGCTCTATTGTCTCCATCATTGATTATGGGCTTGTTATCTATGGAGCAGCCACAGCTACAGCACTACAGCGGATCTTTACAGTGCTGAATAGGGCCTGCAGACTCCTTACTGGTGCTCACCACCTGCATACTTGCAACCTCTACGAACAGTCAAATTGGCTACAACTTCAGGAAGGATTACTTTCCAAACCTGCCACTAGCAAAAGTCATTGATGGGACTCATGCCCCTGGGGTTCAGTCTTCTTAAGCCCAGCCAACCACCCCCATTACACAAGAAGCTCTGACAACTATTCTCTGTCTGTTCCCCGCTGTCGCACCACCCAAGGCCAGCGGTCTTTTGCAAGGTACAGCCCTAAGATGTTTAATTCCTGGGCAGTGAACTTACCAACTTAGGCACCCTCTATCATTCAAACACAAGCTACGCCAAACGCCAAGTCCAGAGCCACCTGTGACTGTTTCTCCTAACCTCCCAGGTAGTTGCTTCTGTTCTTCACACCTCTCTACTATCACCATCTCTGCCTGCCACCATCCTCCCATATCTACCCCTGCTTCTCTTAGCCCTGGTTCACCATCTTCCCTCATACCTTCCTTCAACTCCCTTCTCTCTCCTTTCTAATCTGCTCATCCTACCCAATGTTGCACCTTTCCCACCCACCTCTCCTTCTACCTCCCTCCTTCCAGTTACCCTCTACACCCACTCTCTCCACTTTCCTATGCTACCTGACAGAATTGGCAGCAACTCAGTTTTTCCACTTTACCTTTCCCTTTGACAGTGCTCTTCTGGCAGCTTTAATTCATGTAAATATCATTTGTTGTGACTCATCATTCTTAAATGTATGCCTGTTTATGTTGTTCTAACTGTTATTTATATCACCTATAGCTTTTAGACCATGTATACCCTGTACTGAATTTTGTATTCGAACTGCTTGCCTGCTAATCTCACACAAAATGTGCTTCTGTTCTTTGTATACTGACATGGAACCTTGTAAAGAGCCATTGGCTCAAAGGTATTTATCCAAAATTCTAATAAATAAAAAATAAACAAATACATACTTGCCCTTATTAATAATGTCCACAGTGGGTTGATTGTCAGAGAAGACTGATATGGTCTGCAAAGACCAAAGATGGCCCCGTATGAGTGCAACAGCAATGATAGGCAAATTTTTGAACAGAGGAGATGTCTTTGAAAAATCTCAAGAGTGTATATATTGGGGAGCTAGGGAGCAGTAAAACAGGAATGTTTGAAGACAGCAGCAAAGCATAATTTGGAGTCACAGCAGTGTATATCCTGGGATAAAACTCAGGAGATGGGTCTTTGTAGAACATGGAACATCCATTCCAGTAAGCTAGAAAATGGGGCACATTGTTATATCAGATTTGACTGCAGCAGTCATGGTGATGTGATGGTGCAGTTCAGAGACAGAAGAGACCAATGTCAGAAGGTAGGAAATAATGAATGGCCTTATGGAATAATTTGCATTGCAAAATTAAGATATCCCTGGAATGAGAGAAGTTTGTGTTTGGTACAGGAGGAATGAACAAAAAAGATTCCACAAGAGCTTGAATCCTGTGCAGTTTATCAGGAGGCAATCTGGCTTCCATGCATTTCATGTCCAATTCGATACTTAGAAATTCAAGAGATGTAGATGGTCCTAACATTCTCTCCTCAGATAGAGGCACTGCTAATTACCGGAAGAGATGGACCGTGAAGAAATGCCAACAGCAGAAGGTGAATCAGGAGGATTGATTAAAAGGAAATCATCTAGAAGATGGATAATGGCTGGACGTTGACAGACATTGAGCAACAGCCAACAAAGCATGTTGGAAAAATGTTGAATAATGTTAGGCTACTTTTACAACTGAAGGTCAGGGCAAACAGTGAAGTAATGACAATCTTCTCATTTAATGCTATATACAGTAGATGCCACAGAAATGGATTAATGGATATCAATTTAAATGCATCTGAAATGTCTGCTTTGAGAGCCAGCAGCAGGGCCAAATCATTTAATAATTTTAATTGCAACATCGATGTGAACATAGGAGGAGAAACTCATCAGATAGAATTAATGAATTGATACTAGAATGGGCATCAATCAGGGTGCCCATAAGTCAACGATTAGTTGCTTCTTGCCAGGAACTTTTCTGGTGGCAACACCAATAGGACTAATCCAATAGGTGGGAAACAGAGAATGCAGAAAAGGTTCAATGAGAAATCCTTTTGTACTTTTTTTGTAACAGTTGCTGAATGACTTTGGGTTCTTCTAAAGCAGACTAGAAATTATGACTTATGAAGGTGTCAGAGGAAGTACTGCAATGCCCATATGGAAACCTTCAGAAAAGCCAGACAGGAAATGTTGCTTGAATGAGCAAGAAGAATGAGAGGCTAGTGCTTGAGCTAATGCTTGTAAATTGATGGAAAGTAGAGGGATTCAATAATTGTCATTGTTTAGACTGTGTCACTTTTGGACAAATGAATCAGTGTGAGCATCACCACAGAAACTGCAGATGTGGAGAAACTGGCAGCCAGAACCAGAGCAGCCTTTGTCATTAAAGTTATTTCAAATTGGTTTGCTCCTACATATTTAATTTGTCTGCCTCGTCATCCAAGTTGGGGTGGACAAAAGCGTTAGGATAGTAATCGGCAGGTCAATCATGAAGAACAAAAGAAGGTCAAACTGATCCAGCAGATGAATCCCTTCTAGCTGGCATAGAAGATGAGGAGACATCAGATACTATCAAAAGGCAGAGGAGGCACAATGGGCAATAACTGCACAGCAGGCAGGAATATACTTACTGCCTGCAGTGATGACAGAATGGCCTGCAGTGATGACAGAAGAGCTTGCTGTCCAGGATGGCCTAATTCAGTTTTGTATTAAATGAGCCAATACTGTTGCTTTTGTAGAGAAGGACCAATGATAATCATAGAAATGTGTCCCTCCATATTGAATGGCTAGATCGACCAACAGATATATCAATGCAAGTCCAGTTCTTCGATCTAGAAAGAAATGCAGAGCAAATGACATCTTTATATAAGCTGAAAACTAGACAAATTTAGGTATAGTCAATTTATTCATGAGTCTGGGATCTTTTGACTTCAGTACGATGGAAATGTCTCCACAGGATACTATTCTGTCTTCTATTGTATCTTGGGACAAGATGAGGAGATATCAAGTTCGTCCTTCCCATCTACATATCCTTGTGGAGGTGACCTGGGTTAAGGTGAACTGAAGATATAAATAGTGGAGGAGAGACTGAAGAGGAAGAAATGCCTAAATCTTGATGAGTTGGCAGATCTGAAGTAAATGGAATGCTTATAGATGGAGTAGCACTTGTCGGAGTAGCATCATATTGGATATGGCTGGAGGATGAAGGGATAGCAAGTATTGCCAAGTTTGACGCTGAAGTAGGTTGCAAGGGAAGGCAGGCTTTGAGGAAAGAGATGCAGGATTGTAATTCTGATACTGAGGTAGCAATCTGAACCATGAATTCTTGAATTTCAGAAAAAATAGAAGCTGGTTGTAGGATGGGCTGGCTAGGAGCAGGATCCCTGGCAGGCTGAGATTTATCTCCTATGAATAAATCAAATAATTCCTGTTTTGGATTGGGTGCTGAATGAGAAATACCAAAGTATCTGCAATTCAGAAATCAGTGCTGAGACAGACCGGTCCTTTGTAGAGTATTTTGACTTTGAATATCTTTTGTAAGGTGATTGCATGTTTGAAGTCAGAGAAACCCTGAAGGGCCTTCTTTGTCATCAGGAGATGACACGCTAGTAGAGTGGAGGCCATGATACAGTGCTTTAGATAGCTATTATTAAAGTGCTTGATGAATGAAAGACACAGACTCCCACCTCTGGTGGATGAAGTTAAACACTACCTACATTCGTAGACCTCCAAAGATACGAGTTAAGGAGACAGAGTCGGGTAGTGCTGCTGGTGAGGGCTTTTGAGAAAGAGAGGTAGTGAACTGTTGTTAAAGGTTTATAGAGAGGCTGAATATGAAAAAATGGGACTGGGGTGGACTGGAGGCATAGTAGGAATAAATAGGACTGGGCTGAAAGGTAGGAACTAAAGCAGGAGGACTGATGCAGAATGAGACCAGGAAACTTCAGACATGTAACTAGAAGGAAGTGTCAAGAAACAAACATCAGGGAAGAAAAGAAGAGCTGCAGCTTTAAACTGAGTGGTGATATTACCATGTGTCACAGACCTGGAAGAATGGAGGTTCAGCAACAGGGAAGTGCTCCGAGAACAGAGCGAGAACTAGAAGAAACCCCCAAAGAAAACAGAAGCCAACAACAGGAGTGGAGACTCAAGGGAAACCAAGCAGAAAAAGGAGGTACGGGGAGAACCACCGACCAAAGCTGCAAGGGCGGCAAACTGAGAGAAGCAGGAGAGGGAGAACACAGGTAAACAAGAGAGAGAGAGAGGAGAGAGAGAGAAAGCACACAAGGCAGGTAGACAAAAGGCAACAGGGACCGGGGGCCAGCGAGAACCACTGAGGAGAGCAGCATAACAGAAAAACACAGAGCAGGCAAAGCTCAAGAGAAATGAACTAGGGAGAAAACAAACAGACAAAAGCAGCACCGCCACATGGACTATGCAGCAGCTCAGCGTTTAGCACATGCTAAAGCGTACGATGTTGGGAGAGGCTGGCTTATATTTGGATAGTGGGAGGAGTTATTCCCCACTTAAATCTCGGACAAACCCACCCATTAATTTTATAAACATTTGACACATTCATAGTTCCATATTAGTAACAAATACAACTTTGTTTACTATTTCTCATGTGACTTAAAACTTATATCATGGAACTGATATAATCATCAATGATCATCATTTACTCATTTACAAATCATCAATCAAAGTACCAATAATACTAAAAACACCAGACTTGGTTGGATTTTGGTTGTTCTATTCTATTGACAACATATTGTTCTTTGGTTGACAAAGATATACCTTTACCAAGGCAACACGTCATGGAATAAAATAGGAAGTCCAAAAGTGTACCATTATTTTCCACTTTATACATGACTTCTTAATTTTAATAGCTAATCTTCAGTCTAGATACTGCTATTAAGCGGCATACTTGTATCAACAGTCACTGTGTCTCATCCATGACCTCAAGACTGATCCGGTCATTTGGTTGGATCATAGCACGGTGTGATTCACATTTAGGTACCCTGAGGGTCCATCCTCTGTGGAGATGGTCCTTTAACTGGCCTTTGTGGGGTTGTCCCAACCAGACTCCAGGCAGTGCTGGACCTATCAAGTGTGGAAACTGCGGCATGACCAGGTCTGGAGGAGGCAGTGACAGTCCATAATAGGGCTGTCACTGCAGCCTTTGAGTCTGTCATGCCCATTCATGTCTGGCCCTTATCTACTTACCGAGGCCCCTTGGTTTTATGGGGAACCCAGGAGTTAAAGATAAAGGGTCAGAGGTTAGAGCGTGCTGGAGGAAGGTCTGGACTGATGGAGGACAAAGTGGCCTGGAATTGAATTTCGGTGATGTGGGTTGCGATAAGGGCTTCAGCATGCCGAATTTGCTCTTATCACATAGAACCATTTCTCACCTCTTTTACCACCTTAGGACCACTCCTAGGCTTCCCAACATGTTTACAAGTCTCATATGTGGTACAGTGTTGAGTGCCTCACTGAAATCTAGGTAGGCCACATCCACCGCCTCCACCCTAATTTAATTCCCTGGTCACCCAGTCAAAGAAATCTGTCAAATTTGTTTGACATGATCTCCCCAGTGAATCCATGCTGCCTCAGATCCTGAAGGCCACTGGATTTCAGATATTCTACAATCCTCTCCTTCAGTAGTGATTCCATTACTTTCCCCACCACTGAAGTCAGTCTGTCTGGCCTGTAGTTGCCAGCCTCCTCTTGCTTCCACTTTGTGAAATGCGACTATTGGGACTACATCTGCTCTTCAGTCCTCTGGAACCATTCCTGCCTCCAGTGAGTGGTTGAACAGGGCTGTCAGAGGTGTGCTGGGGTTAAAGTGTTCTGTTGTTTTTAGGGTCTGTGCACCTTTATTAAAGCTTTTCCTGCATCAATTTGATATTTTCTGTTTGGTTCTCTTTGCGCACCATTCCTTTTTGAAAAGCTGTCAGAGGTGCAGCCAGCACCTCCTGAGCTCCCTCAATATCCTAGGATGTACCCTGTCTAGTCCCATTGCCTTGTGCACTTTCAGACTTGTGAGTTCCTCAGAACCCTCTCCTCTGTAAATGGCTAGTGTCCACCTCCCTTCCTTCAATGCTCCTGGCCCTTATCTGTGGTACCTCTCCTTCCCTTTCCTCTGTTAACACTAAACAAAAGTGCTTGTTCAAGATGTCTGCTTTTGTTTGTCCCCCTCCACACACTCCTCTCCTTCCTTCCTAAGCCTTACTATCCCTCCCTGGTTTTCTCTTTTGCTTACATACCTGAAAAATACCTCGCCCCTTTAGGCACTGCCTCATGTTATTTTCTCCTCTGTCTGCAACTTACTCCTAATTGCTTTCCTACCCCCTCTCTTTCTCCTGATATACCTCTCTATCTTCTCTCTCTGTGTCTCCTTATACCTTTATATCAGTTATACCAATTATTTGAATTAAAAATCCTGAATTGCGAGAAGTGTATTATGGATCAATGGGGCACTCCTGAGTCCTGGCCAATTGAGCACTCCATTTCTCTGCATGTAATGCACTTTTATTCTGTGAAGAGTGTCTCTTGCATAGCTGTCCTGGAAATGGGCACATTTAGGGCAGTTTGTTTTTCAGTTTTTATTATTGATTAATCTCAATCAATACTATATTAATACTGCCATAAAGATTACTCTGATGGTGAAAGAGTGATCTCATTTACATCCTTTGGGTATCGGAACCACTGTCCTTCAGTTTGCAGTTCTAATACCCTAAGAATGCACACAAGACCACTCTTTCACCTGTAAGAGTCATCTCGGCAGCAGAATTAACATTTAAATGTTTTTTTATTTGGAGGCATCTGATTGGCTAGTGCCCCTTCAACAGGGGTACATTAACTTTCAATAGATGCCCACCAAATAAAAGCACCAGTCCAAACATATGCCAAAGCCATGTATCCTTGTGCCCAGCCTGCTACTTCATTGGCTGAAGCACTAGGCAAAATATCAAACTGCCGCCATTTCTTTGCCAGTTAGCAAGACAGAATAAGCCCCACCAGAACACACACAAACAAGTTTAAAAAAACACTTGGCTGCACAGCACCGCAAAATGTATTTATTTTTTTCAAATCTACCAGTATTGCAGCTTCTAGAGTAACGCTTTCACCGCCGCTTCCTCAATGCCATCTCTCAATCACGACTTTCTTTTCATCTCCCGTCCCACCCCATTTCTGCCTAGTACTGCAACCCCCAAATGTCTCTATTCCATGCTGGGAGCCCACCCCAGCATGGCAGAAATGTCATTTTCTGAGGGCTGCCCAATCCCCATCGGTTTCACTGCCCCCAAATGTCTGAATGCCATGCTGGAGCCCACCCCAGTGTGGCAAAAGTACCCGTGAGTCAAAAGAAAGCAAAATACCTGAAAAACTAAATACCTTCCCTCGTAGATTCTTTACCCCTCCCCAGCCCTCGCCCACCTCTGCATACCCCACCTCCCACCCCCACCTCAACCCATACTTACCTCGGAGCCCCGCACGACAATCTTCAGTGGACGGAACATGTCTCCACTCTTCAAAGCCGACCGCGAACTGAAGAAATGCCGGTAAGCTGTATAATGGCATAAATGGATAATTTACAACTTTAGTGCATATCTCAGTCATTTTTGGGAATTTTTACCAAATTTTCAACATGTTTTTTGCGGCCCACCTCATGAACTGTGACAGTGAAATTTTGTTATTCGGTCCCAAAAGGTGATTCGCAGTCACTGTGCAGAACCACCTTTTTCGACTGATAAATGAAATAACAGTGTCACAGTTCATGAGGTAGGCCCCAAAACCTACATTGAAAATTTGGTGAAGAAATCCCAAAATGTACTCTTCTGAGCGTCGTTGTAGCAGTTCCTATGCACGCTGGTAACTTCGAGAATTTTCAATATTTTCACTCCAGATTTTCAGCATGCCATGCCCTTATGAACAGTACAACTGTCATTTCTCATCTAACCCAAACATGTTTTCTCACATGCAGCGCATAATGGCGCAGTCATTGTGCTAAATCAGTGTCTTGACAGATTAAGAAAATCACAGTTCATGAGCAGAGGTCTTAAAATGGCTATGTTTAAAATTTGGTGAAAAATTAATAAAATGACAGTTTTGATGAGCGTATGCTATGTAGTTCTTACGCATCATAGGTTTGTGAATTTTATATTTGCAGTCCAGATTTTCAACATTGCCATTTTACCACACCTCCTTATGAGCAGTACAGCTGTCATGTGTAAAATCTATGAACATCTGTATTGTCATGTAACAGAAAGGGACTATATTTTTCTCTCCTGTCAATAAATATACTGTTAAATGTAAAACTTTATGGCTCAGAGTAATTATTTATTATATATTGTTACTCAACTAATTGCCCATTTTCTAAGTGCAATAATACCCTCCAGGGTGGGCAGTATTGTGCTATACTGGACCTTCAGGGGCTATAAGGCCCTCCGGCTGTATGCTATTCTTCATTATTTCTGGTGGTCCGTATAGCACAATATCACCACCCTGTTGGGTATTATTGCTTACACAGACAAATACCACAAAGTATGGACCCTGGCACACAGAGACACACTTGACACTAACAAAAATATGGATCCTAACAAACCTAGGCACACTTGAAAATATTAACACAAAGTGCAGACCTTGACACACTGAGTCACACTTGATTCGAACAACACAAAGTGTAGACACTGATGCAGAGACTTACCTGACACTAGCAACTAACAACACAATGTGCAGACCATGTCAGAGACAAATGACTTACACTAACACTGATGACAGTAACAACACCAACTACAGAATGTGACACAAAGAAACACACCTGACACAAAACATCATGAACTGTGGACCCTGAAACAGAATAATACACTTGAGACCAACAACACAAAGAATGGACACAAACACAGAGACGCCAACATTTATTGATTTTTATTTTGCAGAAACAAATAATTCAATGGGTCTGGAAAGAGAATATTTGCAGGGATAATCATCGATCCACAAAGCCCCTGCCAGCTAAGGGCAGCAGCTCAGCTTATCCAGCCCTGAGACTCGCAGATAGCTCTAAGGCCAAAATGAGAACCTTCCCACCAGGCCCAGGGATGTCAATGGCATTGCAGCTGTAAAGAAAAGTTCCTTCAGGCCCAAGAACATCAGCAAATACTGCACCACCTACATTTCCACCTAAGAATATCATCTCAGTTTTCTGGGCCCAGGGATAGCAATGGCTTTGATGCTAAAAAATTAAAGTCTGTTACATGGAGCAGCAGTTCAAAATTGTAAAAGGGCTATAGGGTGTGTGCAAACAGTTGCAGACTCATAGCGCTCTCCTTGCCTTGGTGTGCCACAAAAAAGTATTACCATATTAAGCAAAAATACTAAATGTTTTACTGAAGAAAATAAACTGGTTAGGAGCACATAGTTGCCCTAACCCAGTGTACAAACAAGCCCCAGCTTCGGGCAAAAGCCTCTTGGGGATACGCTCCAATTTTCATAGGCTGTCAAATTCTGACATCACACCTTTGATTGACACACAAGGGATTCACATAATTTAAAGCCATATTCCTTGAAATCAGAGATGTCCTTAAAAAAGTGTCAAAGTGATCAAAAAACTCATGTGAAAACAGCAAAAACATATAAAAGATTAATGTAATTTGTGTAGGGACAAAGTGTCCCAAAATTAAACTGAGTTTCTGAACAACAAAGATGGAGTTATTGTTTGCAGAAAAATGCAAATAGAATAACAAATAAGCTCGAGAGGTTCCCTTGCCCCAGAGCCTCGAGATGGAATTATCCAAGTAATGCACACTAAGCTATTTGTTATTTTTTAATATATGGATCTAATTTTTTTATCATTTTGTGATGGGCTGTCGGATGCTTCAGTGAAGGACTCTCTTGGTCCTGGCCGACTGCCACACTGTCTCGCTCCATTTTGCCCCCCATATGCATGGTATACCACAATTGGTAGGCAGTCCTACCTTTTCTTTCTGGGACTGCAGAATCTACCAGATAATTCCACTTTTTGCAGAAGAATAAAAAAGGGAGAAATGTAGTGAACACCCAAGGATCGAGTACAGTCTTGCTAAGTGAGAAAGTAAGCCACCATGTTTTCAGCGTTGTTCTGCCCCACCCACACAGGGAAAAGTGGCTAATCAGAAGGCATGCTTTGGAAGACATCGGAGCAGACTTGCAATATGCTAGTTGACTTTTGGTGCTAATACTATCATTCAGGTCCTGAACGATACTATTACGCACCTGAACAATGGTATTATCACTCATGAATGGTGGTATAATTGCTCCGAGAGCAATGGTATTACCAGGAAGTTTTTGTATGCTTTACGCATGTATTATTTTGAAAAATCCATATATTTAAAAAGTGAATAATATAGTCGCTTGTTTGACAGTGCTAACCACCTATAGTCAGACACTGGTAGGTTGCTAGATAGCAACATAAGCATTACAGGAGCATCTAACAAAAAACTGGAAATAAAGACCCTAAAATTTAGATGTGATCACCTTAACTGCACTGTTGTCTTAGGGATCTAACATCAAATATATCAATACAATTTATGTGGTTCCGTATTTGGTATATTGCTAATACATATAATATACTACTCACTATACCCTTTTTAGGAAAACTAAAGTAAAGATAGATGGACGCAAGGTATAAAGAAGTCCTGAATCATAATAATGAATCATGTAACTGCCACCCTTAACTGTCCAGTAACTCGATCAGTACAACTTACATAGCCTGGCTACTAAACCTGCATGAAGTTTACTTAATCCTTTTCTTCATTCACCTTCTATGAAACCCACCGGCCTTTCATTACCCCCTCTCCTCCCTTTGCAACCTCTATTCACTGCTAAGCCTATTTTTTCTGCCCTCGTCCTTCCCACCTCTCCTTTTCCCCATCCTCATCCCCTCCTTCCTTCCCCCATCCTTTTCTTTCTCCTATCTACATCCCTAAAACCCTTACTTTTAATTACCTAAAGCTCTTACTCTTAACAGTCTAGAATACCCCCAGGGTGTTCCAGATAAGGTTGAGTGTAGTCAATGATGTCTTATGTATTTTATGTTTGTTCATTTTTTTTGTCTCTGTCATTGTATTTTAATTCATATTGTGTTAACAATGTTTACTAATTTGTATTTCTTCATTGTTTATTGTACTTGTTCCTTTTTTTTTTTTTTTTTTTTTTTTTTTTTTTATCCTCCTACTGCCTCGGTGCCCCTCCTTCCGTCCGCTCATGTCCCCGGTGCCTACCTTAGGGATCTGCCCCTAGAGTGCCCATCCTCCTCTCCTCACATTGGGGTCTGTCCTGTAGGTGGTCCGGGTGGACTTAGGCGAGACTTCATCTAGAGGCTGCCGGAGGGTATTCGATTTCTCCCCTGGCGTCCCCACTCCCCCAGGCGCCTTGCGCTGAGGCATCCGTCCCGAGTGATGGCGTGCTACGCCGCAGACCCTCATCTTGCCGAGCGTCCACCCCCGGCTCCGACGAGGCGAAGCCGCCTCACCCCTTCCCTCTGCCGGTGCTTCCACCGGCTATGGGAAGAATGCAGCGCCAATGCTCTTGGTAACACCCTGAGGAGGAGAGCATCCGTTGGGGCGCCTGATCCCTCCCCTCCCCGCCGACCCCGGCCACCCGAGTCGTCTCGAACCCGGTCGCCGCGCAGCGCGAGGTGTGGCGCCTAGCCCTCAACCTCAGCGCCACCGGGCCGGCTTGTACTTGTTCCTTAACTGTCCACACAGGACCATCTTGTAAATGAACTTGCTCAAGGATGTTCTGCCTGGTTAAATAAAAATTGAATTGAACTGAATAATAAGATATTCAGGTCTTCTGGTCAACCATCTCTCAGGAATACAAAGGTAGAAAGATGCCAAATTCACTAAAAACACAGAAACCACAAGAATTGATAAACTGTTAGCTGTCTAAACCATGTAAATCTATAACCACAGATACAAAGCAGAAATCTCCTGGGGGGAGAGAAGGAGGGAGGGAGGGGTTAATATTTTCCATCCCGTTCTCAAAAAGGCTGGAGGTCCCAAGTATCATTTATGCCTTTCAGTTTCCCTGTATTCAATCCCAAAATCCAGTAACTTTCTCTTTTGAGCAACATATTTGGTCTATCTCCTCTTCTTGTTGGCTGTTGTACACAGTCTAGCCCTATAATTTCAATGTACTAGGTCTGAGTTATGAACTTGCAAGAAATGTCTGCCTACTGAGCATCTATTCTCTGGTGTGTGATTGAGCATATGTGCTCCTGAATTCTCTCTCTCTTAACATCCTAGCAGTCTTGCCTACATAGCGCAAATTACAGCTAGACCACAATATGTATACAACAAATGATGTACAGTAGTAGTTATATAAAGTTGACAGCAGTACTGCAGTATTGCCATAACTATGGAAAAATACCATGAATTTACTGCTACCACGGAAAAAACTGCAATGTTATTCAATGAGTCTTTTACTGCAGTAGCAGCAAACTGAGTATTTTCTTCCACAGTTGCAGCAAATACCATGGTACCAATCAATTACATAATTACCACTGTACATTATATGTACTCTGTAATGATTATTCTTTCTCCAGTGAAAGGAGACAAATTCCTTCTTAATTTTGTCATATTGGCAGATATTACGGCTCTGACATTTACATACCCCTGCTGGTCTAATGGGAAGCCAGGTATTGTTAATTCTTTTGTTGATCCAAAACTGGTTATGTACAAGCTTATCTTTTAAACTTGCTGTTTTCCTAAATGTAGCCCTTGGTGTTTCTCCCACTAATTCTCTGAGAGTTACATCACTCTTTAGAATAGTCAGTTCATGCCAGACTATATTGCCAGCCTGTTCTGAGATTTGATTATGCTCAGTAGAAAACGTTACAGAACCCCTTACATTCAATTCTTTACAAGAGTCTCTACCTGTTCTGTATAAATGTCAGAACTGCAGAATCTGCCAAAATGCCAAGGAATGTGCCTCCCTATCACTGGAGAACCAATAACCATTAGAGAGTTCATATCATGTACAACAACATGAATAGATACTATCCAAGAGTTATGCTCACTCTTAAAGAATCTGTACTTTTTACTTTTTAACATGTATAATGCTTCCTGTGGATTTAAAGAGACAGTAACACAACAGATTGTGTTTTGAAAATTGAATTTATTATTTAACTGAAAATGAATGATGATGTTAAAATTTGTTTTATGTAAGGGGACTGACAAAAACAATAAAGATCTATGGCAGTTAGTGGAAGCTAGAGCACAGTTCTGAAGCAGGTAGCAGCTTGGCACATTTGACTACTAGTAATGGCTAGTTTATGCCAGATAGCTATATCAGTAACTTATGAGGTACACTGTTTAAATTGTTAATTGGTGATGCTTAGTCTTGAACCTTCAAAGACACAGATAATTATTACCAGAAAAAATTAATCAAATAAAAACATTTATTTACATAAAAGATGATGTATATAAATATTAAAAATATGTTTGTTACTTATTTGACAGTTCCCAGAAGAAGCCACCTCATGGTGAAATGTTGGGGCCGACTTCAAACTTATGATTGAATAAAGAATATAAGAAACTACAACTAAGTGGACTTTTGTGTATGGCATTATTTTGTGCCAGAGTGGCTGCACCTTCCTTTCTTGATGTGATTTCACTGCCAGCAGCCAAGCTCCACACCAAAGAACTCTATGAAAATGGACTAGATTACCCTGGGGACCTTTCTCTTTACTAGTTTGCCTTTTTGATCAAGTGTGGATCAATACACCCAAAACGTTCTACAGTTTGAGCTTTTGGAGACCCATTTTGGGCCTCACAGTTGTGTCTACACTTTGGGCACATGTAAGCAGATGAACATTCTATAATTTCATATAAATACGATTTGTACATGTAACTGGTTTGAATTGTTTAGCTTCTGATCATAATAAACAATTGTTTTCAGTATCAGGATGACTAATTTTGCTGATGTAGGAGACAGTGCTCAAGCTGCTTATACCTTTGTAGTTAGCTGATGCAGAGGGCCACCTGTTACTGGATATTTAGATTGAATACATGGGAACCGAAGGTTTAAATAATACTTGAGACCTCAAGCCTTTTTGAGAACAGGAATAGAAAATATTAATGACTTGTCAGCCTTCTCCTCCCACCACAACCCCCAACCTCCACCTCCCCCCAAAGGAGATTTCTGCTTTGTATCTGTGGTTATAGATTTATATGATTTAGATGGCTAACAGTTTATTAATTCTTGTTTTTCTGGAATTTTCATCTTTCTACCTTTGAATTCCTGAGAGATGGCCAAACATAAAACTTGCATAACTTATTATTATTCAGGATTCTTTATACCTTGCTGTCCATCAATCTTTACTTAGTTTTTTTCCTAATAAGGGTATAGCGGGTAGTACATTATATGTATTAGCAATATATCAAATATGGAACCACATAAATTGTATTTATATATTTGATGTTAGATCCCTAAGACAACAGTGCAGTTAAAGTGATCACATCTAATTTTTAGGCTCTTTGATATCCAGTTTTTGTTAGATGCTCTTGTATTGCTTATGTTCAAACAACATGAAGTCTTGCTATATTATGACAATTGCAGTATGACCGCAGGTTAGAACTGCTCGAGGTGAAATAGTTAACTTTCCATGCAGGCATGGAACTTAGAAGCCTGAGCTCGGTTGAAAACTCTGTCTGTTGTGCTTCAAGCGCAAACTGTCAGATTCTTTACTCCGCCCTCACTGAACAGTTGCTCCGGAGATTTCTCCTTCTGCTCGGTTCATTTTGTCAGTTTAAAAGTATTATTTTCGTTTTTAGCCGAAATTAAACTGCAAACCGGGTCGGTTCAAGCTCTGTCTGTGGTAATGTAAGTAATAGATAGGTTTTACATTTATTTTTCTGTGTGGAACTTGTAATTCTTTATCGGTTCGGTTTGAACCGATCAGGTTATATTAAAATCTTCTAGTCCTTTTTAAGTCGGTTCCCGGTTCTTATCGGTTCTAAAAAATGGATTTCATTACGGTTTTCCACAACCCGTGACACGGTTAGGAACCGATAAGGGTGTCTTGTTTGGTGTATTGCCATAAACGGGCAAGTTGGTTAGGCTGGCATTATGTCTGAGAAACCCAAAAGAAAAACGGACCCACTGGGTTTCAACACTGTAGTATTTGTGGGGAAGCTTTTGCTAAGGCTGACCCACACAACACATGTCTATTGTCTGGGGTTTGACCACCTCAATTCAGACTGCCAGATTTGTCACAATTTCCTGCTGCCACCATAGATAAGAGTTGGTAGGCTCAGGAAAAGGGAGAATAAGAATCTGCTGACCCGGATGGCCAGCCCGGTTTGGTGCCAACGAACCGGAGGGATGCCTCTGACCAGGCGATATTTCCTCGGGCAAACGAAGAGCCAGTTCTGAGGAGCTGGTTCCAGCAAAAAGGACTAGAAAGTCAGCAGTCTAAGGCCATGGATTTTCCTGTTGTGGGAAATTCTCTATTTGGGGAGCAAACAGAGAATTACATGAAGAAAATGGATGAATATAGGACCACCTATAGGAGTGCACAGGCCAAGGAAAGGCAGGCCACTCCTCAAAAGCAGCTTCCTAGAGGCAGGGGCAGGCCTTTTCATAGGCCTTTTACTCAAGCCCAAGCTTCCTCCTCCGCCTATGCTCAGAGGGGTTCTTTAGAGGAGAGGCAGGCAGGGGTACAAGCAGGTCTGCTTCCACCCTCAGCCCAAAGTCCCTGCCAAGCAGGTGCCCTGATGGGATTGCCAGGGCCGATTCTCCTCTACCTGTAGGGGCAGGCTGGCTTACTTTGTCCAGGACTGGAAGTCTTAACATCAGACAAGTGGGTCCTGGAAGTAGTAAGCCAGGGACTGGTTCTCAGCTTCAAAAATTTCCAAAGCTGAGAACCAGATCTTTCCACCTGCAACTCCATCAGAGGCACTCATCCCTAGAGGCAGAGGTCTCTACCCTCCTGCGCTCTCAGAGCTGTGAAAGGGTTCCTCCCTACACCAGGGCAAAGGTTTGTACTCCAGGTACTTCCTTACCCAAAAAGACAGGAGAATGGCGGCCCATCCTGGATCTCAGATATTTAAACAAGCACCTTTTAAAGCCAAAGTTCAAAATGGTGACTCTGGGAATTATCCTACCCTCTCTAAGGCCAGGGGACTGGCTAGCTTCCCTGGACCTCAGGATGCCTACTTCCATATTCCCATCACAAGCTCCCATCGAAAGTACCTCAGGTTCGAGCTGCCCTCAGGCCACTACCAGTTCAGAGCAATGCCCTCGCCTCACTTCTGCCCCAAGGGTATTCACCAAATGCCTGGCTGTAGCAGTTGCCTACCTAAGAGGCAAAATTGCCATCTTTCCTTACCTGACGATTGGCTCTTAGTAGGCCAGTCCCCGACCAGGTCAATTTACACCTTCAGATAATGCAGCAACTGCTTACCTCTCTAGGTTTCCTTCTGAATCTCTCAAAGTCAGTTCTAGAGCCAGTCCAGCTTCTTTCCTTCATAGGCGCAGAACTGAACACACAGGAAGCCAGGGCCTTCCTCCCCTGGACAGAGGCAAAGACCCTAGTCTCCTGGCCTCCTCATTTACCCTGCAGGTCTCCCGGCCAGCAAGGCATTTTCTGCAGCTCCTAGAACACATGGCTGCTTCACAGCAGTTGTGCAAGGAGCAAGATTTCAGATGAGGGACATCCAGTTCCATTTGAGAGCTTTTGGTCTCAAAGAAAAGATCCTCTTACCAAGCTGATCCCAGTAACTCGAACCCTGATCCAAGCCCTACAGTGGTGGCAGGATCAGAGCAACCTGAGACAAGGGGTTCCTTTTGTCACTCAGTCTCATTCTCTAATCCTTACTACAGATCGTCCTCTTGGGCTGGGGAGCTCACATGGGCAACCTCACCACCCAGGGTCTGTGGTCTCCCCAGGAATCTCTGCTCCACATCAATCTGTTGGAGCTCAGGGCAGTTTTCTAGCACTTCAAGCTTTTTCCAAATCTGTTCAGAACAAGAGTATTCAGGTCAAATCAGACAACACCACTACAATGTGGTACATCAACAAGCAAGGGGCACCTCGGTCTATGGCCTTGTGCACCGAAACGATGAAGTTGTGGTCTCTGGCTTACTCCCTGAACACCTCCCTTATGGCAGTTCACCGCCCAGGCAAGGACAATGTCCTGGCAGATGCTCTCAGCAGGATTTCCCAGGCCACCACGAATGGTCACTGGATCCCCTGGTCTTGGGAGTAGTATTTGCCTGATGGGGCACCATGCAGATAGATCTTTTGCAGCCACAGAAAATTATCAATTTCCTCTTTTTGCTGCAGGCCCCCAGTGTTGGGCTCACTCCCACTGGATGCCTTATCCCTCAGTTGGGAGGGAAGTTTCTCTATGCCTTCCCTCCTTTCCTCTCCTGTTCAAAGTGCTAGTCAAAATCAGATCCCAATCATGCAAAGTCATTCTGATAGCTCGGATTGGGTCAGACAGCCCTGGTATCCACTCCTGCTGTCCTTAGCAGTCCATCCTCCCTGTCCCTTCCCAGGAATCACAATCTGTTAACCTGTGCCCAGGGAAGGTCTAGTACCCGAATCTCAAATCTCTCAATCTCAAGGCTTGGTTCTTGAAGAGTTAGAGTTTGCTGATTTACACCTTTCCCAAGGTGTAATGGATATATTGAGGCCGCATAGCCTTCCACCAGGCTACTACAATTCCAAATGGAAAAGGTTTTCCATATGGTGCTCAGAAAGCATATTTCCCCAGTCTCTGCTGATCTACCCACAGTCCTGGATTATATGGTCCACTAGATTCTTTGGGGCTGAGACCAGCTACCCTGAAGGTGCACTTGGCAGCTGTGTCTGCTTTTATTTCAGCAGGTAAATCCTCTTCCCTTTCAGCTCATCCTGTATTTTCCAAGTTTTTAAGGGGTTGTTTCACACCAACCGTCCATTCAGGGATCCTGCCCTGCCTGGGATCTTAATATTTGCATTGCTCAGCTTATGCAACCCCTTTGAGCCCTTGTCTTCAGCTGAGCTCAAGTACTTGACTTGAAAACTGTGTTTTGGTAGCCATCACCTCTGCCAGATGCATAAGTGAATTACAAGCGTTGTCAGTGGAGCAGGAGTTTATCTCTTTTCACAGAGATAAGGTGGTCCTTCAGACTAACAGAAAGTTCCTGCCTAAGGTGGTTTCAGATTTCCACCTTAATCAATCTATTTCACTTCCAGTGTACTTCTGACCACTCCTCCTCTGGGAGAGGATGCTGCACAGCCTAGATGAAGAAGAGGGCCCTTAGTTACTACATAGAAGCGTATCAAGGGTCATAGGTTTGACTCCCTTCAACTGTTCCTCACCTATGGCGAAGTTGGTAAAGGAAGCCAGCCACTAAAGATCCATTGCCAGGTGGATTGTCTCTTGTATCCAATTCTGCTGAGAAGTTGGGTGAGTTCCCCTCAGGCCTGAGGGCTCACTCTACCAGAGGTGCAGCTGCTTCTCTGGCTGCTGCCAGAGACATTCCTATTCTAGAAATATGTCAAGCAGCTACCTGGAAAACAGTTCACACTTTTACCAAGCATTACTCCCTGGACATCCAGGCTAGGAGTGATGCTCGGTTCTAACACAACCGTGCTTCAAGTCTATTCCTAGGTAGGTTCTGTCCCTCCTCCATGGGGGTGCTGCTGTGTAGTCTGCAATTGTCATAATACAGCAAGACTTCATGTTGTTTGAAGAAAAATTACTCACCTTAGTAATGTTGTTTCTTCTAATGGAGTCTTGCTATATTATGACCTCCTCCCTGCCTGCCCCTCTCAGAACCTCTGTTTTGGGGATGTGGGTGGGCAGTACAGGGTTGGCACTTTTTGATGCCCACCTTGTTGTTTTCACCTACCTTTTGGGTGAATTGGTGTTGTGTTTTGCATTTTTGGGTCTCCTGACTTGAGTCTTTGTTTCAGGCCAAAAGCAGTGTTTATGTTAGTAGCCAGTTGGCTAGTGTAGGTTTACAGCTTCCACACAGAACCTTAGTGAGTTTTAGCTCGTAAAGATTTGACAGTTTGCGTTTGAAGCACAACAGACAGAGTTTTCAACCGACTCGCTCTAAGTTCCATGCCTGCATGGAAAGTTAACTATTTCACCTCGAACAGTTCTAACCTCGCGGTCATACTGCATTTGTCATAATATAGCAAGACTCCATTAGAAGAAACAACATTACTAAGGTGAGTAATTTTTCTTGCTACCTAGCAACCTACCAGTGTTTGACTATAGGTAGTTAGCACTGTCTAACAAGCAAAGATATTTAAGCAATAAGGCATGACCAGGGGTTATGTTAATGGTCTATTAATCACCCTCTAGGGGTGTAATGTGGCATGAGGCACAGCTGAGTGCTACATGCCCCTAGAGGGTGATTAACTGATCATTAACATAACCCTGGGAGTGCCTTATTGCTATTATAATAAAAATGTTTTTAAATAGTGTTAAACCTTGTTTAGCATCTGATTAGGTTGTACATGTATGTTAATCAAAGATTAACATAGGGCTATAGAATGTTTGCAACCAATCAGAAAGCTCTATTTCTCAGACCCTTTTATAGTATTCATTTGTATTTTTCTGCAAACTATAACTCAATCTTTGTTGTTAAGAAACTCTTAAGTTTAATTCTGAGACACTTTCCTCCTACACAAATGACACTAATATTTTATATGTTTTTTATGTTTTCTAAAGTTTTTGATCACTTTGAGACTTTTAAGGATATCTCTCACTTCAAGGAATATGGCTTTAAAGCATGTGAATCCTTTGTATCAATCAAATGTGTGATGTTAGAATTTGACAGCCTATAAAAATAGAGAAGTATTCTGCAAGGGTTATGCCCTGAGGAAGGCTTTTGCCAAAGCTGTGGGGCTTGTTTGTACACTGGTGAGGCAACTGTGTACTCTAATCGGTTTATTTTCTTCAATAAAGCATTTCATATTTTTGCTTAATATAAAAGTCGCCTTTTTCCCTGGCTTCAGTGTGGCTGTGGGTACAGGGCAGGGAAGCCTGGCAAAATAAATCTTTCACTTGTGACATCCAGAGGGTGTGTGCGTGAGGGGGGAGAGAGAGAGAAAGAGACATTGTGGGTGGGGGGCAAGGACATCTAACAGTCCCAGAAATCCCATATAAAAGTTTATTTTTCCTGACCTCAGTCTGGCTGTGTGTACAGGGAAGGGCAGACTAGTAAAATACATTTTTGACATGTGTCATCCAGAGGGAGAGAGACAGACTGGGGAGGCACAAGAAATTTAACAGTCCCAGAAAGCTGAAATAAAGTTCCCTTTTTCCCCTGGCTTCATTGTGGGTTGGTGATTGCTTGGAATGGTGAACTATATCATCCATATATTTGTTAAAAAGCTGGAAATGTTGTCAGGGCCAAGCAGTTGTATGCAAAGAAGGAACCCTGACAGCTAGTAAAAGCGGAGCCACACTCACAGTATGCCCAGAGAGAGTGGAACCCAAAATCTCAGGTACTGTTTGTATGACCCGTAAAGCATGAAATCAGTGCTGAAAAGTAATTGAAAGCTTCAAAATGCAATCTGGCAAGTTATATAGTTTAGTTAGATAATAGAGACTGGACAGAAGCAGTGACGATTTGATTTACTATATAATCCTGCTTTGAATTATACTTATACTTTGCCAGGTAATACATTTCAAGATTGTATTCAGAAGGTCTTAATTAGGTTTTATCTAAGTTTCAGTGCTTTATGTTTAATACAGAAAGTACCTGAGACATCAAGTTTGAATCTCAGTAGGGCCAGACCTTAGGATTTGGGTATGCATGTTTGTAAATTGTCACAGTAAAATCAAAATATTGCATCTCATAATTTCATACAAGAATATTATCTCCCCTTGGCTTTCCTGACCTCCCATCTGTAATATGTGGCATGTTTGGGAAATATGTAACTCAATGTAAGACATAGATATGGGTGAAAAGTATGAGCAGCGAAATGGTGAAGTAAGCTCGATTACATAGGGTTTCACTACAGTATGTGAAATAAGCATTTGTCAATGCTGAAAGTTACGCGTTGGTATTGCAGTTGTACATGCTGGCTAAGATATTCAAATGTGCCTGATGCGATATTCAAAGGGAAAAGTGCGCAGCACAAATCGATGCTGGGCGCATCAGTAATGTACAGGCACAGGTAGGGGCGTGCCCATGCATAACCTGCACAGCCGATATTCAGCCGGGATGTGCAGAGCCGTACATCTTTACCAGCCTACCTGCGCCAACACAAGATTAAGCCAAAAAAGGAACAACTAGTGGCCACCCACAGGTGAGCTGCCACATTGCAGGGTGCAACATGGCAGCTACCACCTGGTGGCCACCAATTCGGCTGCATCTGTGGTGCCCCACAATGCCTGATTGCGGGCATATGTTTTAAAATAAATTCCCGTCCTATATCCCTGGTGGTCCAGTGGACCCACTCTGCTATCGCGGGCATCTGTTGTAATAAAAGAACCCCTCCATCAATATCCGCTTTCTGCCTGATCGCGGGCATCTATTGTAATAAAGAACCCCTGTCCAATATCCCACTTTCTGCCCCATCGCGGGCATCTGTTATATCAAAGAACCCCCGTCCAATATCCCTGGTGGTCTAGTGGTACTCCCTTCCCCACCGCCCACTGGCTCCACCACCCTCTCCCCTGGCCAGCCTGCAGCACCCACCACCTGCCACCCCACCGTCCACTGACTGACAGCTCGGTAGGGCTGCATGCCCAGTAGTTCACAGTGTGAGCTAATGGGCATGCAGCCCACTCCTATACACATTCAGATATGTGAATGAATTATTCACATATCTGGAATATATGTCTGATAAGGACTGCTTGCCCATTGGCTCACACGTGAACCAGTAGGGGCAGCCCCATCGAGCTGTCAGTTGGCAGGTTGCGGGGTGGCAGGTGGGTGGGTGCTGCCGCTGACTAGGGGAGCAGGAGGTGGGGCCAGTGGGCAGGTGGGGAGGGGAATACCACTAGACCACCAGGGATATTGGATGGAGGTTTCTTTTATTACAACAGCTGCCTGCGTTGGGCAGGCGGGGATATTGGACCGGTGGGTGTTTCTTTGATTACAACAGATGCCTGAGATCGGGCAGAAAGCAGTCCACTGGACCACCAGGGATATAGGATGGGGAATTTATTTTTAAACATGTGCCCTTGATCAGGCTGCAGGGGCATCGTTGCCAGATGGCTGCTGCCTGGCAGGGTGCCAGGTGCAAGTTGTCGGGATCGCCGCACCTGCATGCAAATGGGATGCAAATGGGGCCATAATGACATGTAAATGGTCCCATATTGCACCTTCTGCATAAATTACGGCCCCATTTGCATGTCACCTTTTGAATATTGCGGGTGCTGTGAATGGCGCAATGGCGCTTGCGCTAGCACATCTCCATACTCCACTCTGGCCACTTGCACTGGTGCAGTGCCGCACCATGTACACAGGGGGGGTAGCCAGGGGTGTGATATTCAAAGCTGCTGAGCCATGGTGCAGCTCCTTTGAATATCGTCCAGGCCCACACCCTCGCAGCCAAGTTGAGCTACGCCTGCACTCACCCACAGCCTGGTGAAGTTTGAATATCTGGGCGCTGTGTTTTGCTGTTGTACATGCAGTGTTTATTATGTTCTCCCAGCACTGGTTACTGTCATCAGGATTCTGAATCCCACAACCACGTTGGACCCCAAGCAAGGCCTGTTCTACTACATCACTGTTTAGCCGGACCATATCCTTACTCTACAACACTGCTCAGTCCTCACCACACATAATAATACCAGCACAACTGACAGCTAACCTAACTGACAGATTGAGCTAGAGAAAGAAGGAGTGAGGGTTAATGTTAAAAAGTAGATGAGACAGTATTCCTCTCCTGTTGTGCTACTCTCTCTTACACACAAGCTGTGAAAATATAATGAATCAACTGTTAGCAGTAGCGCCTCCCGGCATCTCTCTCTGTCTCTCTGTCCCCTGGATGCAGAAGTCAAAGATTTATTTTGCCAGCCTGGTGCTTCGTGTGTTACACAATGGGCACAGCAGATTCAAAATAGATATTTTCTGTTACTCAAGGAGATAAGAACGTTTAAGGGCTCAAATAAACAATCAGGAACTCTGTTCCCAATGATCCACCACTGAAATCCCTATGAATATTCTCATCAAAACATGGACTACCAGTAGTAACTAGGCTAGCTGTGGAAGGACCATATCTGGAAAAATAGAAAACTACAGCAATATGTTAAAAATCAATCCAAAAGTTAAAAACATACACAAGGGCTAAGTAATTATTACTCATGAAAAATAGTTCCATATAATTATAGAGGCATTCAAAGCATGACAGAACCCTAACTCCATCCCATGGAACAACTATTATAAAGCCAGAGAATCACTGAAATATTTAACAATACAGTCTATTTACTTCAAAATGGGGAATTATTTCTAAAGAAGCAAAATTTATAGAAATCAACTGAATTCCAACTTGTCATTCAACCCTGGTGGGTCTGTAGCTTCCATGAAAAAATCTAATACTGTTCCCTTTTGGAAAAAACAAACCTTGTCAGTAATCACGGTTGCCACATTTGTAGCGCAATAGTTTCTCAATTATAACCACATTCTTGGTCTCTCTGGTAATGGCTGTACTTAGTGTACAACCATATCCTGAATGTTTTTACCCCTTCTATACACAAATCTAGGTTGTGTGTCTCTCAGATCTTGTGAACCAGGATCTAGACTGACCAAGTGTCAATGTTTTTAATTATTTCCCCAGTTTCTTTTGATTGGGCACTGTACATGGAAACAAAATTCATCTTTTGGTCCTTCCTTTCCCTAGAACCATTTTCTATTAATAAATAACTTCTCTCATATTATCCACTTTAGTTCTGGCCTTGGATATAATAGTCTCAGAATATCCCTTTCATACAATCTGTGTTCCATTTCATCTGCTGTTTCTTGATAGTTTTGATTATCCCCACAATTTATTTTAACTCTAATAAATGGCCCCTTAGGGATGCCTGCTACTGTGTGGAATGGATGACTACTACTGGCATGTAGAAGGGTATTTCAATCACTGGGTTTACAGAATAAATCCTGCAACCCCACCCTTCCATCCTTAGAAATAGTAAGATCCAAAAGTTTGTGAACAGCTAAAGGACAATGAAAATGTTAAATTGTTACTACCTTCCAAAAAATTTACAAATTCAAACAATTCCTCTTCTGTGCCAGTTCACACAATAACAATGTCATCAATAAAACATGTCCACAAATTAAACTTGTCCAGAAAAGATTAACATTGGGATTTCTAACCCGTCCTCTTCCCACTTGCCTAAAGAGATTTGCATAATTGGGGCAAAGCTTGCCCCATTGCAATCCTTTTCTCTTGCAAATAAAACTGTCTTGATAGAAAAGTGTTAAATTCAAGCACAAATTTAGAAGTTGTATTAATTCTTCTCTGGTAAGGTCCAGTACATATCTTTTCCAGAAAGTATGACTAAGCTGCCAGGCCTGTTGATGTGGAATATTGGAGTAGAGGGCTTCAACATTCAGAGTTGCCAGCAAACTATCATCTTCTATTGCCAAATCATCAAGCACCTGAGAATATCCCCATGTCCTTAATGTAAGATGGTAATTGATGGGCAAAATCACTAATGAAATGGTCCACAAGTTTAGCTAATGGTTCTTTAAGACAATCATTGCCAGAAACAATGGGTCTTCCTGGAGGATTCACTAGGCATTTATGTAGCTTTAGCAAGCAGTAAAGGAAGCTATGTAATTTACTCCAACTCAGACATGCAATTTGTTTGATACCATTATTGACTGTAAAAAGTCTGTAAGGACTTTGGGTGTAAAATACTTTTGCAAGACAAAATTTGGATACACAGGACTCAGGGGCAAGTGGGGTATCCACTGACTGTATCTGCTGACCTACTAGAAAGTTTAGTACCAACTGAGGGAGTCTGGAAAATTTAAACCCAAATCTCGTTTGCCACCCCACCCCATTACACCAGCCCTTAATACTTTCTTAAAGTGCTGTGAGACTGATTTATTAAAACAGGATAGACTAATACACACTTTTTTACAACATAAGTAATGAGGAGATAAAAGCACTAAAAGATTTGGGAGAAAATAAATCTATAACCATAAAGCCAGTTGATAAAGGGAGGCTTGGTGGTTATACTTGATACTCATAAATATGTAGCTGAAGTTTGCAGGCAATTAGGTGATGTTCAGTATTATGAAAACTCTCTGAGGCTCCCACCATGCATTTTGCAAAAAAATCATTGCTGATTATTTAGATCTGGTGAAACAAAACAATTGGTTCCCATCCCAAATTATAGAGATTTTGACTCTTAAAGTCGTGGTTAGAGCCTCCTTTTACTGCTTGCAAAGACATAGATGTCTAGTGAATCCTCTAGGAAGACCCATTGTTTCTAGCAATGATTCTCTTACAGAATCATTAGCTAAACTTGTGGACCATTTCATTAGTGATTTTGGGCATCAATTACTGTCTTCACGTTAAGGACATGGCTGATATCCTTAGGGTGCTTGATGATTTGGCAATAGAAGATGATAGTTTGCTGGCATCCTTGAATATTGAAGCCCTCTACTCCAATATTCCACACCAACTGCCTGGCAGCTAAGTCATACTTTCTGAAAAGATATGTACTGGACCCACGCACAGAACTATTAATACAACTTCTAAATGTGTGCTTGAATTTAACACTCTTTTCTATCAAGACAGTTTTATTTGCAACAGAAAGGGACTGCAATGGGGCAGGTTTTGCCCCAATCATGCAAACCTCTTTCTAGGCAAGTGAAGAGGACATGGTCAGAAATCCCCAATTGTTTAACCAGGTGAGACACACTAAGCTGAAAGCTTGTTTACAGGTGCAACCTGGGAGCACAGAGGAAGTTAAGTGACTTGCTCAGGGTCACACAGTATGCAGGTGGGGGCTGTGGATTCAAAACCCAGGTCTCCAAATTTGCAGCTCAGAGCCTTAAACCACTGCACTATACTGCCTCCCAAATGCTAATCTTTTCTGGACAAGCTTAATTTGTGGACATGTTCTATTGATGACAGTGTTATTGTGTGAACTGGCACAGAAGAGGAATTGTTTGAATCTGTATGGTTTTTGGAAGGTAGTAACAAGAATTAAACAATTTCTTTCTCCTTTAGCCATTCACAAATAAACTTTTGGATCTTACTATTTCTAAGGATGGAAGAGATGAGGTTACAACCGATTTATTCTGTAAACCCAGTGATAAAATACCCTTCTACATGCCAGTAATAGTCATCCATTCCACAAATTGCAAGCATCCCAAAGGGCAGCTTATTAGAATTAAACTATGGGATAATCAAAATAGCAAGAAAGAGCAGATGGAAGGCGTTGGATTTGGAATTTATTATATCAGAAATATTTTATAGTTACCAATGAGAGTCTTGCAACAGTATAAAATGTAACAAAATCAAATTTATTATACAGGGTTTAGAACAGAAAGGTACAGACATCTACTATGACATTTCCAATTCCTTGGACCATCACAATACACAGAATATAAAATACATTTTAAATTTGCATTGTAAACTATCTTGTCACCTTTGGCTAACTGCTGCTATGTATAAATATTATATACTCACATATGCAACAGGATCACGAGAGGAAAGCTCGAGGATTGCACCAAACTGTGTAACTATCAACTGATAAAAGCTTGTCTCTATATAACTGTTTTGGGTCCAGGCTGTTCATAAGTTTCACTGACTTCACATATTTTAAGAATAAGATACATGTTTTCACTTGGGGTAAATGACCTCATATTAGCCTACATGGCTAATATTGCATGTCTCTTTCTGGTACTGAAAAACAGAGCTCTTCCTAGAAGGCAAGGCACCTGGAATTTTATCTCAATAAGACAGTTTTGTCAGCAGAACTTTATGATACAGTAAAATGATGCATGGCAAGATATAAACAAGATATAAACACATGCCTAAGTTCTCAAAACAGTCTTTCCTAGAGCTTTTTCAAGGCCATGCAATTAGAGTGTATTTTCCTCTAATTTCTAACTATCTGTGTTTTAACTCCTTGGTGTGTAAACTAAAATGTGCCTGACCTGTCTTTAAAAGTAATGTGTTTCAACTAATGTATTGCCATGCTTGTTTGTGTTTTTAAGGCCTACTGCCATATAAAGATGCCCTGATGTATTAATAATATGCTTATAGAAATGTACGAACTAATATGCATCACTAAAATCATTTGTATATAAATGTGAAACCTGTCACAGAATTTATAGCTATACTGTGCTCATAAAATCTAACTAATATGTACACAATGATGATGTGTTCTCCAGCAGAATGGAAAGCAGATTGTATGAAAGGGGATAGTCTGAGACTATTATATCCAAGGCCAGAACTAATATGGATAAATATGAGAGAAGGATTTATTAATAGAAAAGGGTCCTAGGAAAAGAAGGACCAAAGGATGAATTTTGTTTCCACGACAGTACCCAATCAAAAGAAACTGGGGAAATCGTTAGAAAACATTGACACTTGGTCAGTCTAGACCCTGGTTTACAAGACATGTGAGACACACAACGTAGATCTGTGTATAGAAGGGGTAAAACATTCAGGATATGGTTGTACATTCAGTACAACCACCAGAGAAACCACGAATGTGGTTACCAGCTAGAAATGATGGGTGCTACAAATGTGGCAGCTGTAAACACTGTCCCACAGTTGTGTCCTCCAAAATGTTTTTGAATTCAAAAACAGGAAAAATACTAGAAGTGAAAGGATACATAACATGTGCATCTGAAGGGTTATATATCGACCTCTGCTGCTGAGGGACTTTTTATACTGGCAAAACTAAATGCCTGTCTAAGACCCAAACTGGAGAGTATATAGAGCTGTTGAATATAATGACCTGAGCTATGCATTGGCAGCACACTTGAATAATGCCAGAGATAGGAGTACACATAAAATGTTGTTTATTGGGATAGAAAAACAATCAGACATCAAAGTGAGTGGCGGTTTGAATTACAAGCTGGAATTCAGTTGATTTCTATAAATTTAGTTTCTTAAGAAATAATCCCTGCCCCATTTTGAAGTAAACAGACTGTACTGTTGAATATTTCAATGGTTCTCTGGCTTTATAATAGTTGTTCCATGGGATGGAGTTAGGGTTCTGTCATGCTTTGGAATGCCTCTATAATTACATGGAACTATTTTTCATAGGGCACTCTGCTCTTGACCTAGGAAACCCCACCGGGCTGTGTTCCTTGAACTCTCCAAGGCCTTTGACACGGTTTGCCATCCCTCCTGCTTGACTCCCTCAGATGCCTGGGTTTCTCACCTGGTCCCTTGCATGGTTCATCTGCTATCTCTCTGACAGAGCACAATGTGTAAATATCAACAGCACCTTATCTGACACACAACCTGTCCTCTCTGGTGATCCTCAGGGCTCTATTTTAGGCCCTCTTTTTTCAGCCTCTATCTTAACTCATTCCCTTCTGCCTGCTCTAGTAAGATCCTCCTCTATGCAGATGACGCAGTGCTCTTCACCTCTGATCCCAGCCCCACCACACTCCAGACCACCCTCCAACATGCATTTCATAGAGGCTGAGCATTGGTTGAGGCACAAGGATTGGTTCTGAGCCTAAAAAGACCAAGGCTATGCTCTTCTCACATTGCTACTGCAAAACCAGTGGTGCCCCCCTCGTGATATTACCTAACACACTACACCCATCAAGCAACAAAGCCTGCAGGCTTCTGACTGGTGCCCCAAGGCAAACCCACACATGTCTGCTATACTCCTCCACCAACTTGCACAATCTAGAAGAAAGGCTCTGCTTCCAAACCTGCCTTCTTGTAAAAAGACCATACTAGGGCTCTCCCCGAAGTCTCACCTCCCTCAATGGGCCTCCCTCTCAGTATCCACCACGCAGCACTTCAAGACTTCTCTTACTGTCCCTAGGGTAAGGGACCTCTAGTGGTCTAGAAGGTCCTTCAGCTGTAGAGCTCCTACCAGGTTCAATTCCTCCCAGCCAACATAGCTGACTCTACCAAGCTAGGTCCTTTCAAGACTGCCCTCAGAAGCCACCTGACTAGCTCCCATTGCTGCAACTGCACATAACATCCCCCCAGGACAATTTCTACCTTCAGCCAGGCCATGGTCACCCTGACTACAGCCTTCTCAGGAACAATGTATTGGGCCTCGCCAGAGGCCTGTGGTTAATTGCCTCATCTACTGACAACTGTAATAAAACTGTCTCTCTGCTGTTCACCTGACATGGTACTTGTGCACCTACAATATGTGTACTGTGTCCTAACTGTTGCAACCTTTGTACCACCAGTGAATGTCTGTAACACTGGTTGCTCTTTTAAGCCATTTCTGTATGAACTGTACCATTGTATTGTTTTGTGCTTGTTTTAATGATTTAGATGTCTTTGTAAATGAGTCCTTGACTCAAAGGTCTGTAAAAGCGATACTCTAATAAATAACTAAAAATAAATAAATAAGTAATAATTGCCCAGCCCTTGTATATATTTTTATCTTTGGATTGGCTTTCTTAACTTTTTGCTCTAGTTTTCTATTTTTTCCAGATAAGGCTCTTCCATGACTAGCCCAGTTACTATGGGGAGTCCATGCTTTAATGAGAATATTCATTGGGATTTCAAGTGGCGGATCATCGGAACAGAGTTCCCAATTGTTATGTTGAGCCCTTAAATGTTCTTATATTCTTGGGTAACAAACAATATCTGTTTTAGAACCTGTTGAGCCCATTGTATAACACAAGAAGCACCAGGATTTTATAGGATTGAGTGATCAATAGCATCTTTGTGACACACTGACACTTAGCTTTGCCTCTAACCTTGAGACTGAGTAACAGTTTAAAATATGGAAATGTTTTAAGTGTCAGTTCAGTGCCATATAAGCATAAGTGTGAGCTAATCAGACTTGGAAGTTTTTCCACCTCTTGTGTTTTACGTCTTTGTAATTTGTAACATTTAGGATCTGATTAAGCTGTTCTTTTGTGGCACAGCAAATACAGTATGCACTTTTAAGCTTTTATTCTTATTTATTTCTATGTCTTTTATTCTGTCATGGTATTTATGGTATGTTTAAGAGCAGACAGTATAAAAAGGGCAGTGCTATCACCACTTCAGCCTTTGACAAAAGCGATTAGCGTGGAACCACATCAGGTGATCTGGTGACGTGATGAGTGGGGGTGACAGGAAGGCAGACGTAGCCCTTGTTTGTGGATGTTATGCCTGTTTGCTGGTCTGTCTATGAAGCACGTTTTCAAGCATGGATTCAATAAAATAAAAAGCACTTTTGGGAAGTACACAAGGTATGCTTGTTTCTTCATTTTGCAAGTACAAGCAGTTCCCAGTTTACTGGCGTCATTGCAGGTGCAGGTACCAGCTACCCTATTGTTCTTATGTGACTGTTTCAAATAGCATGGCACTGTGATCCCAGCTGCAGCTGCAAGCGCTTTCCTTGTTTACTTCCTGGAAGGCAGATACGTAGGAAAATAAATACCTCTCACGGTAACTGTGCCTAACAGTACCACTGTCAGAACATACTTGGGAGAGTTCAGGACAACTAAAGAGAGAACAATTCCTACAGACAGATGTAGAGACACCAAATATCCTGCTAGCAATGTGGTGACATGGTTTGAGTTTGGAAGTCTTGGGAAATTAAGAAAGGAGAATCTAGATACACAGAACTGAGGCATGTCAATCATTAAGCAAAAGGGGCCTTGTTCCTGTGAGTGGGATGATGGCAGAACATGGAATGTAGCACATTTGTTAGCACTACCAGAGATTTCTAATTCTGCTGATGGAGGTGACTTACCTGAAGCAACCACTGAGGACCCAGGTGAAGGTGATGCAGCCCTACCATGGTCATTTATTTATTTATTTGAAAATTGGAAATCAGAGAGGCACACTGCGCTAAGCTTGTTTCAGGTGAAACCCTGGGGAATGGAAGGGAGGAAGCAGAAGTACAATACACAATAACAGTCAATTGAATAGAATATTGGTAAATATGTTGGTGCAAAAATGTGCTGATACATAAAATGTTGGTACAAAAATGAAGTGCAGTCACAGCACAAATAGGGCCGCCTGTTTAAGTGCAAACTAAACAGCAGCAGTTTGCAGCATGCAAAATATCTATATTAGAAACAGGTGAGAGACCATGCAGCATGGAAAATATCTACATTGAAACAGGAGAGAGACCATGCATCATGCAAAATATTTATACTGAAACAGGTGAGAGACCATGCAGCTTACAAAATATCTATATTGAAACAGGTGAGAGACAATGCAGCATGCAAAATATCTACATTGAAACAGGCGAGAGACCTGTAGGATGAAGTATGCCTAGCCACATGGATGAGGGAGTGCAGAGGTAAGGGAAGTGAGACCAGCAGCTAGGGTAGAGGTGATCCAGCCAGATGCCCTAACAAGGGCGGTTGGAGGCTCAGGCCAGGGATGTGTCAGCAGGAAGCCCAATAGGAGCAGGTGAGGTGGGGCTGGAATTTCAACTGGTGCCTGAGGAGCCAGGGATGAGGTGAGGTGAAGGGTGGGGGAATAGATTCCAGAATGAGGAAAGCAACAGGAGAGGCAAATTGCACAGCTGAGGGTGAGGGGTGAGGTGGCGAAGGTGTGATGGTCCCTGGAAAGGAGGGAACAAGAGGCAGGAGGGATGTGGGAGAAGAGGGAGGAAGGTAGGAGGAAGGGAACTAAACCAGTATCTGGATATTAAGGAGTACAATGAGCCTGGCAGCGTGAGGGCAGAGGGAGGATGGATAGAAAGGAATAGAGGGCAGTGGTGAGTGCAAGGGGGATCATAGCAAGAGGAAAAAATGGCATTACAGAAGGTGTCAAGTCTGGCAAGGGAATTGGCGGGGCAGTGCCATTGACTACATCCACACAGTTGAAGAATGGGAGCACCGTTTTGGTAATAAGCTCCCTGCATACATATAATAAGCAGGGCTTTGTTGTGGTCTACAGGGCACCAAGCATGGGATAAAGTTTTGCATGGATGGCATCAATGCAGGCTGAGAAGTCAAGCTTATTGTCTAACACATGCCACAGAACTTCAAGAACTGCACTGCTTCAAAGAGGGTGCCATCAGTATGGAGAAAACAAGGGGGCACCATGAGTCTGGCCAGTTTCTTACTAGTACCAAAGGTGACGGAGACCATTTTTTCAGTTGACCTGGAATTGTTTGGATTGCAACCAGTGCATAATGCTGTAGAAGTACTGCTGGAGCAGGTCTTCAACAGCTGTGGGAGAAGGGACCATAGGTGAAAGTGACTGTATCATCAGCATACATTTGACTATACTAGTTGGGCAGAGCAGAGGGACATTATTTAGGAAAATGGAGAAGAGGCTGGGACCCAGACAGGAGCCATTTGGGACCCAGCCTTGATGGGTAGTGGAGGTGGCAGGATGCCTCCTATGTGTGTAAGCCACCTCTCTTTTGAGATAGTCTTATATTCCCTTTAGGGACCCTTCCATTGCTAATTGCCCCGAAAGTCAGGACCTGTTTTAGTGTTTGGGGCACAATTTGACTGACCGTCATGTGGTGGCAGCAGAGAGTAGCTTTTGGGGGTATAAATAGAGCAGAGACAGGAAGTTAAGGAGGCTGGGAGGAGAGTGGAATGAGAGGTAGGCAAGGTAGGAGCTCAGCGGTCTGGGTTTGGCCATGAAAGGGCTCCCCAACTGAGTAGATAGGATCGAGTTGGTGCAGTGGCGCCTTTTGGTAATTTTAGGGATGCTCCAAGGGAGGAGGCTAGATAGTCTTGTGGCATCATGGGAATATGGGATCCCTGGGGCAAAAGTGGTGAGAGCGCCCAGTAGGAGAGGGAGATGTAGGGTCTTAGGGAGGATCACAACCTTTTTTGTTCCCGTGTTTTGTAGGATTTCTGGGTCACCAGGACTGTGGGAGTAGTGTGGGGCTCTCACAGGGGATGGGGCAGTGGCAGTGGTCTCTCTCCCTTACCCAGCATGGCAGGGTGATTCAGGCTGTCGAGGGGCTCAGGGAGGCATACACCCATTTAAAGGGCCTGCTTGGAGGGGCAGGTCCCAGGGCACTTTCATATGGTTTGGGTGGGTTGCATGTCATTTTGGACAGGCTCTGGATGACTCTCCTGGTCTGATGCTTAAATCAAGCTCCAGAGTTGGTAGAATGGGATGCATATAGCCTTGTATTGGCCACCCCTTCTGTCTATCTGAGGGGCATCCAGAGTTGAGCCAGAGTTCTATAGGTAAACATCAGGTTTTCTCAAGCTGTTTAGGGGTTCCTGAGTTTATGGCAGGGCCTGGGCTCTCCTGGTGGCAGGACAGCCTCCTGGTGGCAGGACGGCTTGAGGTAGTGGGTGGCCTGGAATGGGGGTGCAGCCTGGGTACACTGTGGATCTGCCATGCCCGGTGTCTGGGGCAGGCCCTGGGGCCTCCATTTATGAGCAGGTCTTTAGGCCCATTAGGTCATGGTCCTTCTTTTCCAAGTGAGCCATTTTGGGGCTGCACAAGCGGTATGGGTCTAAAGGATTTCAGGCCGAAGTTCCAGTGGTCTGGTCAGAGGAGGTTCTGGGGTCCCTATTAGGGTGTCGATTGGTCACAGGGACTGGGTTCAGGAGGCTGCTCACTTCTGACCAAGGAATAAAGGAGAAAACTTTATTAGTGTGAGAGGTTTCTGGAGCCTTTTGCTCCTGGGAATGTGAAGTCCATGTCCCAGGCATATCATCCCAGTTTTGAAACTTTTGAACAAAGAGCCTGAGTGTACTGTCTAGAAAATCTATCTCCTTCTTTTGAATTGCTAGCCTCTCATAACATAGTTAATGCCCCACAGAGCAGGTTTCTAAGTGATTAACCCTGGGCCCTCTAAATCATTTGGGCCAAGGAGAAATAAAATGATTTTATTAAAGGACATACTGGAGTGGATCTCGTATGTATATAGCTCTAATGAATCAGAATAGCCCACTAACTTTCCTCTTTCGAGAGTTATTTTTCCTAGTGTACCTATTTTCCATCATTGCATCTTGGTCCCTGGGATGGGTGAGCTCCATGGCCCATGAGAAGAAGTTAGTATTGCCATGGACTGAGCTGAAGATGGGGGTGCCTCTGTAAGGTGTATCACTTCAGAAGACAGCTCAAGGTAGGCCCATTTTGTTTTCTGTATATCTAGTGGCTGGGCCTGGAAATGTTTCTGTGTAATTTTCTTGTGTGCCACTGTACTCCTCCTTAAAGTAACATCTGAAGCCCCTAGACAGAACGAGGGGTGCAAGGGAGTTACTGTGGGGCTTGTCCAGGATTTTCCCTGACCCCTAATAACTCACCAACCCTGCCTTTGTATTGGTACTGAGGTGCTGGCAGGCCTCTGCCATGTGCAGGCCAAGGGCACAGTTTAAAATCCCTCATGGTGGTGGTGTGGAAGTAGGCCTTGAGCCTCGCTGCGTTGCACATGACAGGCTGGTCATGTGGCATCTTTAAGCGGTGCCTGATTGGTAGACAACCACAGGAGATGAAATCTGGTGGGAGCCCGGTGCCATTTTCTCTAGTAGTGCCGAGAGGAGATTGGAGGTGTGGAGACTTAGCCTAGAGGAGTAAAACAAAAGGCAACAGACACCTTGAAGAACAAGTATCATCAAGTTCCTTTCTGTTTATTAGATAGCAAGGAGAAGGGCTGAGGACTGTTAGGAGATTGTGTGGGGTGGTTGCATGAACTGGCATTGAAGAATGGCGGGCAGAGGTTTCAAATCGATCAAGTTTTCCCCAGAGGAGCTGTTGGTGACCATTCTGGCTTCATTGCTAACTTGGCTCCAGCAAGTGAGAGAAAAGGACCAATCCACTGATCAATGCCTCAGGTGTGCGTTCTGGGAGGAAGGAATAGTAAGACTGCCAGTGTGTGGAATCTGTCTAGGCTCTGCCCCTGGAGGCATTTTTGATCGCGCCAAACAATTTCCTTTGGGGCCCTTCCAGTGCCTTGGAGGGATCCATGGCAGGGTCTTTAACATTGTGGTCACTGGGCAGCAGGGACTTAGGAGCTTTGGAGAGACTATCATTAGCAGAAAGTACTGAGGGCACCTCCTTGGGGACTCACTCTTGATATAATAGTCAAAGTGGAGGAGGAAGAAGGTGCAGCCACCGATGTGAGATCCGGAGGCAACAGGAGCCTAGACATCTGCCCTGCTCTCCAGAGCCGGCTATCAACTATCCCCATGGCAGGGAGGGAAGCAGGGATTTTAGACAACCAGCGGAGGATCTCCTAGGGCTCAGGGGTCTCCGCCACCATCCCTACCTGGCGATAGCCCTACATCCCAACTGGATAAGACCAGAACCCCAGCAGTAGCAAAATCCACAGCTCCAAACACAGTGGTTCTTCTAGTCCACCATCTGCCACAGGCAAGAGGTGAAAGCAAAGGAAAGTTATGGAGCAATGGACTGAGGATGCAGATGAAGAGAAGTTTCTGGGCAGCAAATTTCAGTTCTCAGACTATCAGGTTTACAGTCATTACTACGCCCATTTCATACGCCTGGTGGTCACCTTTGATGACTGCAGCCCATGACTGTTGCGCAAGCTAGGTCCCTTCGGACCTGGATGGATGACTGAATTGGAATGATACTTTCAACCTTCAGTACCAAGGAGGTATATGGTTGCCACCCAGTCAAGCATACAGGACTAGCGTTCGGACCTTCTGGAATGCAGCTAGGCTGAGAGATGGGTCAGAGGAGGATTTGTGTGGAATACATGACCCTGGATTATCCTTATGTGCCTGAAAAAGTGTAGGACATCATAGAGGAGATGCAGGAGGAATGGATATACCGGGAGCAGCTGGAAAGGTTGAAGTGTCTCGTCCGGGAGGAGGGTATGCCATCTCAGCAACTGTTTCAGAAACAAGCACCATGTCACACACAGCCCCTGGTCTGGACTGACACTTTGCTTTGTGCAGGACTCTGAGGGACTCTGCACCCAGTATTATGTGGTGAGAAGGATTCGCTTCGGGGATATCGACACCAAGCCAGGCCCAGAATTCTATTTCCACCTGGTGAGGGGCCTGCTACTTAAGCCACTGAGATAACTCTTCGAACTGTGCTAGGAAACTTGCTCCTTGGAGCAGTGAGTGACTGATTTGAACTGTAAAAAGATTATATAATTAAAGTGAAAATAGACCTTTGTTATTCTGATGTTCAATAATACCGAATCATTTTGTCTTACAATTAAAATGTATGCAGTGTGTGAAAGATATGTGTGTGTGTGTGTGTGAATGCAGAGTAATACTTGTTTGTTATAAAGTAACTCATTTTATTTGGTGGCGATGTATAATGCAAAGGTAAGGGAATGGCATTTCTAAAACTACCTCAAAATGTTTCTGTTGTTGCTACTTATTATGAAGTTAAATGATAAATGCTTTACCATTTAAATTACTGTTTTAAATTATTTTCAAATTCAGAAACCTCCTGGCATAGGTAAGTTAAACTGAGTTAGTTTTCTAAGGTGAAAATGTGATAGTGTAGAGAGTGTGGAGAGAATTAGTCTTTGGGTCTTCCAGATGGTTTCATGTGTGGTGGGTGAGGAGATGCATATTACTGAGCTTAGGTGTCTTGACCTTCAGGGCCCTTGCCATAATTCCAGGAGGGAATGATTCCCTAGTGTGGGGAAGTATAAGCCACCTGTCTTTTGAGAGAGCTTATATTCCTTAAGGGACCTTCCATTGCTAATTGCCCTGAAAGTCAGGATCTATTTTAGTGTTTGGGGTACAATTTCAGCTGACCTCCATGTGGTGGCAGCAGAGTAGTAGTTATTGGGGAGGGTATAAATAGAGCAGAGGCAGGATGTTAAGGAGGCTGGGGAGGAGTGGAAGAGGCAGGCAGGGTAGGGGCTCGGCAGTCCGGGTTTGGGCCTAAAGGTCCCCAAGTGAGTAGATAGGATTGGTGGGTGCAGCAATGTGGCGCCAGTAATTTTAGGGGTGCTCGAGAGAGGAGGGCTAGATAATCTGGTGGCGCCATGGGAATATGGGTTCCCGAGGGCAGAGTGGTGAGAGTGCCCAGTAGGAGGGATATATGTAGGGTCTTAGGGAGGATCCCAACATTTGTTTCCTGTGTTTTGTAGGATTTCTGGGTTGCCAGGGCTGTGGGAGTAGTGGCAGGGCTCCTACAGAGGGATGCGACAGTGGCAGTGCTCTCTCCCTTACCCGCATGGTAGGGTGATTCAGGCTGTCGAGGCGGTTCAAGAGGGTGTCCACCCATTTAAGGGGCATGCTTGGAGGGGCAGGTCCTGGGGTGCTGCCTCATATGGTTCGGCAGGCTGCAGGTCGATTTGGACAGGCTCTGGATGACTTCTCCTGTCCTGATGCTTAAATTAAGCTTTGGAGTTGGTAGAATGGGATGCGAATGTGCCTGTATTGGCCATCCCTCTCTGTCCATCTGAGGGGCATCCAGAGTGGAGCCAGAGTTCTATAGGTAAGCATCAGGTTTTCTCGAGCTGTTGGAGGTCCTGGAATGTGGCAGGGCCTAGGCTCTCCTGGTGGCAGGACAACCTCGAGGTAGTTGTAGCCTGGAATGGGGGTGTGGCCTGGTTATGCTGTTGGTCTGCCATGCCCATGTCTGGGGCAGGCCCAGGGCCTCCATTTATGAGCAGGTCTTCAGGCCATTTAGGTTGTGGTCCTTCTTTTCCAGGTGAACCATTCTGGGACTGCACAAAGCAGTATGAGTCTAAAAGGATTTCAGGCCCGAAGTTCCAGTGGTCTGATCAGGGGCGGTTCTGGGGTCCCTGTTGGGTGTTGATTGGTCATTGGGGACCAGGTCTGGGAGGCTGCTCCTTCCCGCTAGAAGGGTAGACCTGACCAAGGAGTAAAGGAGAAGAATGTTATCAGTGCCAGAGGTTCCTGGAGCCTTTTGCTCCTGGGATGTGAAGTTCATGTCCCGGCACATCGTCCGAGTTTTGAAACTTTTGAACAAAGAGCCTTGAGTGTACTGTCTAGAAATTTGTCTCCTTTCTTTTGAATTGCCAGCCTTTGTAACACAGTTAATGCCCCATGGAGCAGGTGTCTTAGTGATGAACCCATGGGCCCTCTAAATCATTTGGGCCAGGAGAAATAAAGTGATTTTATTAAGGGACATACTGGAATGGATCTTGTTTGTATATAGCTCTAATGAATTAGAATAGCCACAAATTTTTCCTCTTTAGAGTTTTTTTTCCTAGTGTGCCTACTTTCCATCGTTACATCTTGGTCCCCGGGGATGGGCGAATCGCTGCTCATGAGAAGAAGTTGGTATTGCCATGGACCTGAACTGAAGATGGGGTGCCTCTGTAAGGTGTGTTTTGACTTCAGAAGAAAGCTCAAGGTATGCCCATTTCGCTTTCTGTATATCTAGCGGCTGGGCCTGGAAATGTTTCTGTATGAGTTTCTTGTGTGCCACTGAATTGCTTCCTTAAGGTAACATCTGGAAGCCCCTAGACAGAAGGAGGCTGTACAAGGGGATTACATGTGTACCAACTGTAGATGGCCAGTGAGGTAGGAATACAACCATTCAACAGCCGGAGTTGAGAGGCCAGCACAGCTCAGCTTGTCCAGCAGAAGGAATGGGACTTCAGATTGAAGGCTTTGAACAGATCAAAGTGAATGTCTGAAAAAATCCCCAATATGGACTAAAGACTATGCATTTGGACTCTGATATAATTCACTTGTAAATGCTGCTGTTCACTGTTTTCCAAAACAAGTGGCAAAATGTTGTGATATTGCTTTCTGCCACTAGAGGTGCAGTAGCACTGTTAAGGAAGTGAAGGAGCAACCATTGTTGGAGTGAACTTCAGAGTTAAAGACAAGCTGCTATGTGTCAGACGTTTGACATCCCTTTGATATTCTTATGTCTGGCCTCAGTACATAGCACCAGAGGTAACCTATCCCACAGAAATGTCTCTATTGCATTTTCAGGTCTGACTTATGAAACAAGTCAGGCAAACTAAGTTATTGCATTTTCTTGTGGCCAGAATTTTTGGAAGAGTTTCAGTTTGGTTTGCAGTCATCTTAGCCCTTTTCCATCAATGCCTTCAGCTGACTTTGCTGCTCTATTACAGTGTTTAAATCAGCAGTGACATGCTACTGTATCCTGACCTCTGCCTCCTTTCTTTGGCCATCAAGTGCAGTGCATCTAAGTTGAAGCCTGCTACCTTCTCTTCAGTGCTCTGTAAAATAGCTAGGATTCTTTGTGTCACAGATTTGAGGGCAGCCAATGGGATTGGTAGTGCACCTCTGGGCTTGGGTTGCAGTAAATCCTCAAGTGATTAAGATAGCTTATCTTTTTGGACCCACCGTGATCTCCAGTCACACATACCACACTGCAGTGCATACCATAGAGTTAAAATGTATACTAGAGAGGGCTAGATGGGTGGACTTCAATGGCTCCAGTTGAAGCCACGCATCTGCCATATTCTAGAAGGGTTGAGGTGCGGCGCAGATAACAGGAACCTTCTGGAAACTTAAGATAGTGGCACTGGCACACTGTTTTGGCAGAAATCTGCTGATCCAGTTGGGTAACAAGCACTATTGACAGCAGGGAAGTGAAAAAACAGGCCCATTGGTGGCGATAAAACAAGGTATGCTCATTTGTCCTTTGCTTGTATAAGCAGGTGTGTTACTCATTTTTGACAAAACAGTGTGCTGGTGCCGCTACCGTAAATTTAGAAGGATTCCTGTTATTTGCTGGCACCTCAACCCTCCTCTAATATGGCAGATGTGCGGCTTCAACTGAGCCTTTGGAGTCCACCCTCTAGCCTTCTCTAGCATATATTTGAACTCTATGGTGCATACAGAATCAGTAACAGATGCAGAGTGCCATCTGGTGGAGAAAGTGAACACTGCAGTACAGAAGAACAAAACAAGGATCTGCAACTTATCTGTTAGGTAGGAAAATGGGCAGACTGGGTGGCAAAGCGGTCTTTATCTGCCGTCAAATTCTATGTTTCTATGTTTCTATGCTATTCACTGTCCAAGAAAAGGCTAAAAACAAATTTTAAGGCAAAAGCACCTATAGAGTTCCAGATAAACATGTCCTCTGCTCCTCAGCTGGCCCTGCAAAGTAAAGTAGTTCTGCTGATGCCAACTGGGAGTTTTTTTTTTACCTGAAACCAAAATAAAATCACTTTAAGTCTTATGCTGGTCCTTAGTCAAGATTATATTTATTTGATTTGCTTTTTGTTAACCATGTAAGCTCACTAGACAGAAGTGCCTATTTTAAGGTGCGACTTGGGAGGATTACAAAGGTACATACATGAGCATCAGGCAGACAGGCACATACAAGAGCAACAGGCACATGGTTTACATCAAGAGGTAGACAGCAGCATAGTACAGTCATTGGAGATAACAAGGTACAGTACATCAGACATCGAGCAAGTCAGTTACAAACAAGAGCATCAGGCACATGGATCTCATCAAGAGGTAGATAACAGCGTGGTACAGGCATGGACGACATATGCCTACAGTTGAGGGTCAGACATACCCTCAGGTGGGCATGAGGAAGCCAGTCGGGGGGACTGAAAATGTTGTTATGCAGGCATCCTTTTCAGGGTCAGGTGGGGCAGGGAAGGGACCCAGATTCTTTGGTAAGTCAGGTGGCAACGAAGCGTGCCAGGTGGACAAATGGCAGATCACTTGGCCTTGGGTTCCAAGATATTTCCAGCACTGGGGTGGGTGGGGTGGGGGTTCTCTCCATAGTATGTCCATCAAATGGTATCATACCTCTCAACTGTTCCTGATTACGAGGGACATCCTCATTTTCCCACTCAAAATTTCTGAAGTCCTTCATCTATTCATCATAGAAAAGGCACTGCCCACACGGAGAATGTCTAAAAATTCTAACTTTATAGCAGCAATTCATTATCTTCTAAGATGCTAAATCCAAAATAAACTTTGTATTGGTAAACACAATGATTGATTGCCAGTGTTCTGAGCTTGTATTTCCCTGTTTGAGGATGTGTCCCTCATTATGAGGTCAGTATCCCTCATTGTCTCCTCATTTTGAGTGCCTGTGTCCCTCAGTTTAGTAACAAAGGGTTGAGAGGTATGACTGATACTGGTAGGACACTTCCCATTTCACAGGATTCTAAATGCTGCAGCTCATGGATGGCAGGTAGAGACATGATGGTCACGTGGTCTTTTTTTATTTAGAATGTCCTGTGTTTCTATGTAATCAGCAATTATCAAGTTAAGGACTCGCTGAAGAAGTAAAGGGCCTAAAGCAAAGCTAAAGGCAGCTAAAAGTTCAACTCATTATGTAACAGAGGTAAAGGACCAGAATGGAAGCTATTATATACCATCAACTTTAAAATAAAACATTAAAAACACATTTTGTTCATTTAAATTAAAAATAAAAATATTTAGTTCATTTAAATTTAAAAGATAAAAATATTTTCTGAGATGGACATTGGGGCCCAGATATTCAGAAATGCTCCAAAGGCGCGCAAGTCTGGCGCACATTCGTCTGATGCACCATGGTGCAACAGGAGCCATATTCACAGGTTGCACTGGCCACTGCGCCAGCACAACCCGGCTGAATAAGGCAAGAAGTTGCGCCCATGGCGCAACCAGAGATGCACCATGGTGCAAACACAGTTGCGCCATGGTGCAGAAAGAGATGCTCCAGCACAACTGTGGGAGCAGAGCAACAAAGGGGGCACGGCACAGAAGACACCCAGGGACAGAGCCAGGGAGCACAGTGACAGGCCACAGGAGGCCACCACCAGCAGGGGCACAGCAGGGCGCACACAGGCACGCAGGACACCGCAGAACACAAAAGTGGCACAGATAGTTGGCAACAGGAGGTGCCAATGGCCAATGGAGGGCCACCAAGGGAACCCCTGCAGACTGCAGGCTGTGTCCCCCACACCCAGACTAGAGCAGGCCACACCCAGGACCACGCAGCCAAGCACACACACACACACACACGCCACACAGGCGGCACACACAATGGGCATGGAATGCCAGGAGGCATGTAGCATGGCTGACCACATGGGGCAGGCCACACAGTGCCAAACAGGGGCCCCAACACAGCTGCGGAGCAGTACCCGACCAAAGACCATGGCCGTGTGCCATCACCATGCACACACCTGCCACACACCCCTGACAGCCGCCCCATGGGCACCCCAAGGCACAGCCACCGACCGAGGGAGGACACCACCACAGTGGGACACACCACAGCACACAGCAGTGAACCACAGAAGCACAACACCCACCCCAACACATGCACACCACACGGACAAGCACTGGGTCACTGCAGCATGGCTCTCACGCCTACCTGCAAAGCAGACACTGACACAGGCAGGTAAGTAAAAAATATATAATTCAAAACAAAACTATATACAACAACAAGAGGGTGGGAAAGAGTAGGAAAGCAAGGGAAGGGACGAGAACAGGGACTATACAGTGGGATGGGGGACTGTGGGGGGCACAGCAGGAAACAGGGAATGCTGTGGCATTCTACTGGTGGCCACGGCCTGCCGTCCCTTGGACCCCTCGCTGCCTCCGTTCCTCCAGCAGCAGGCAGAAAACCTGCAGGACAGCCTCCATCGTGGTGGATGTAATAAGGATAAGCTGCTGGAGCATCCTGCAGTAGATGGGCCTCCATCGTCTTTGCTGGACACCTATGACAAGGGACAGGACACGTGATCAGTGCAGTGTCCCAAGGAACCATGCCCACCCACAGTGCACAATGGGCGGTGAGAACACACATCCCGGAGGGGCCTGTACTGTGCCACCCGTGGAAGTGAGCCCAGCATACTGCACCAGCAACGGCACCCGACAGTGCACAAAGGTGGTCCCCACTGCACAATGGCCACTTGACCGCGAATGACAGTCACATGGCACAGTGCACTGGCAGCACCACAGCAAATGTCAGTGGCAGCCGGGCGCAAACCCACCCCACCAAGTAGCTGCGCACGTGTGCAATGGATGTGCCACAGTGGTAAGCACCCCAGACGGTGCGACACACACAGCAGGCATGGTACATGGCACAGGTGGCTATGCCCACACTCATGCCCCCTTCACCCCCATGTAATTGCGAGAAGGATCATGACAGTGCCTGCCCTCGCTGGTGCTGGAGCCGCTCCTGCCCGCCTCTGTGGCGGTTGTGGCCTGTTGTTCTGCTGCTGCTGCTGCTGCCACCGCCGCCTGCACCTCCGGTGATTCTCAGGCCCTGAGAATAGAACATAGAACAAGTACACATCAGTAAACATCCACAGTATCTGCCCACCACCCCATCCCTGTGCACATAGTGAGCCCCTGCCCAACACGTCCTGCACAGCTGCATCTAACACAAGTGGTGGCTGGCAGCCACCCCGCGACACGCACGATGATAGTGCACCACTCAGCAGGGCATGCCAGGCAGCCTAGCCAACACCACAGTACAGCACCAGGGTACACATGCAATATGGGCCTCACTTCTACCTGGCAGTGGCACAGCTTCATACGCCTGACACGTGCCTCAAGCTTCCTCAGGCACTCTGGGTCCCTCCACACTAGGCCGCCATATCGGTGACTGCACTGCTCCTGTCCTGGCCACCCTGGTCCTCTGCCACACTGTGACCCTGGAGGCTGCTGCAGGGGCACCTGGCCAAAAGTTGGGGTGTGTGGGGCTGGACACAGGCAATCAGGGTTGACCAGCTTGACCTGTGTCCAGTTCTGCGCTCTCAGTACAATCGCTGCTCCATGCTGTGAAGCAAGCCGGTGACAAAATGGCGGCAGTAAGCGCATGTGGCAAATGCCATGCGCCAGATGACCGATTTGAGGGAACATGCGCTGTGTCTGCCCATCACGCAATCTTGGAGATGTGTGGCATGGGTGGGGCTGCAGGGTCACCAGGTGAGGAGTGACCTAGGGGTTGGGGGTCACAGCAGGGGCTCAGGGTCACACCGCCTCCCTTGGCTTGCGCACATGTCGCGATGATGAGCCTGGCGCATCATGTGTATACCCCCCATCATGCTGTCAGCGCACAGTGCATGACTGACACCATGATACCACTTGGCGCATCGCACTGCGGGCCTGCGCTGCCGCATGCCATGAGCATTGCGCTGCGACTTGCTCAGGAGCAATCTCATTGTGCATGGAGCAAAATCACGATATTCAGATACCACATGCAAATGGGCTCATCAGCCAATGCATGGCGACTGGGAGCAGTAGCATGTCATTACTGCTGTGCCAAACCTCATTTGCATGTATTGCACTATATATGTGACACGGAACAGCACAGGCCATGGACCGATATTGCATCCTTTCTGGGTAAGTTGCGCGATACGGCTGCAGCTCACTGGGGCAGCCAGAGCAGTAGGTAGAGATGGAACAGGGTGCTGCTGCCACTGACACACTGTGCTGTCCATGTCCACAGGAAGCGACATCGTCGAACATGAGGAGGGTGAGTAGTGTAGGCCTGCTTGCAAGAGCAGGCCCAATTTCTAAAGGCGGAGACAGAGGCCCTGTTCAATGCCTACCTCGACAAAGGAGCCCCTGTTGAGTGGTGCCATGGGCACACCATAGCCAGGGCTGGGGCCTGGGAGGAGGTGGTGGCATCGTTAACCAGCATGGCAGCAACCAGCGGTCAGTGCAGGAGTGCCGAAGAAGGTGAGCACGGACAAAGAGGCGCATCAAGGAGAAGGTGGCGGCTATCCATGCATCCTGGAATGCCACCAGAGGGGCCTGCAGATGCGCCACCACTCACAGCGCAGTAGAAGCGGTGGAAGCCACCATGTGCCACAGCATGGTGGAGAGTGTGCCTGGTGGCAGATTACAGATGGGTGGCAGGCCATCACTGCATGGTAGAGTATATCCAGCCACCATAAGCTAGGGGGGTGTGGAGGATGCGTACACGGCCATGCGGCAGAATACATGTCATGTGTATGTGTGCCACCCATGCACATGCTATGCTGCAGGACACATGCAGTGGCAGTGTGGGGGGCACATGTGGGCAATGCATCACTAACATGCATCTCTTTCTCTTGCAGCACCATGCACGCCCATGCAGATGATGGGGCACCGGTGTGCAGCAGCCGTGGATGCTGGAATGGCCCTGGAGGACCAGCCTTCCACCTCCACTGGCATCCGGGGCCCAACAGGCTGCAGCTCACCGCCACTGTGCAGGTGGATGTCCTGGACCTGGGGTTGGACAAGGCCTAGGATGTGTTTCTGCACGATGCCAGCCTTGGTGTCCTCTCGCCAGAGACACAGATGAGGCGGGGTCCGACACTGATGATGATGTCACGCTCATCCTGGACAGCATGGCCAGCATTGTAGTGAGACACCTGCTGGCCACTGACACAGGCGCACACCCAGCACTCTGCCAGCGGCAGAACAGCTACCTGCCACCACTGTGGGTGCAGCGGTGTCGCTGCCCTGGCTGTGCCCTGTGGTGGAGGTGGTACAGCCAGCAGGCGCTGGGTGGCGTACAGTGGCCAGGCGGGTGACAGCAGCGAAGTCGCGGATGCCCAGACAGCCCTATGCAGGGTCCACCACTGGTGCACCAGCCATGCCCATTCCCCTGCAGACCCACTGTACAGCATCACCCAGAGAGGGGAGGCTGTGCAGCGTGGCGATCACCACATGAGGATCGGCGTCCATTCAGGAGACTCAGGACACCAACCACTGGCTGAGCACACCTGTTTGCTGTGGCGGACGCTCAGCAACAGGTGCTGCTAGCCACTGGGGTATCCGCAGCAGCGCGCAGAGGTGCACCAGTTAGCTGAGCAGCGGAGAGGGCACTGTGCAGATCCTGGCAGGGATGCAGCACAAGCAGAGCCATGACTACATCCCGGATCGCATTGCCACCTGTGATCTTGGATGGCTTGTGCTGCTGGCTGCCTAAGGCGTGGCGGGCATAGATGACCCCCGCGAGTACGATGTCCACCCTGAGAACCGGCGTTGGGTGACCCAGCACAAGTCGACGCGGGCTCTGATGTTAGCATGCCTGGCAAGCCCGGGCTGGCCTGTTTGGGCACTTTGACACCCCCACGCAGTCGCGTCCTGTGGTTCAACCCCTGAGGGCTATTGCACACACCCCATGGCTGATGCACAGCCTGTGGCTGCCGAACGGCTCCAGGTGCAGCCACCCACGTGGGTCGTGGTGGCCATGGTTCCGAGCAGCGGACCTGATATGTGGGCTGCCCGCGCCGATCTGCAGCTGCTGCCCAGTATGCACATGGGCAGTGTGTGTGCCTACCACTGGTGTGGCTTTTGTTGTTGCACCACGCTGCCTGTGTGCATGCTTGCCGGCTGCTGGGCCATGTGGCATGGGCGTGATGACAACAGTCTTGCACGGTTGTGCCTGTGCACCAGTGCACTGCATCTAATCCATGCCACCCACCACGCCTGTGTGTGTGGGTGCGTGTGTGTGTTTGGGGGCTGAGAGGTGCTGCGTGTGGTTGTGTGCCCGCCTCCCCTACCCCTGCTTCACACCTCTGTGTGTGCATGCCCACTGCCATGCATGCCCCTGCATGTGTGCTGTACCTGTTTGTGCAGTCCATGCATGTGTATTGCACCACCTACCTGTGTGCACCATAGTGCTCCTGTACAATGGTGTCCTAGTGTCGATCTCACCTGCTGTTGCAGCCGGGGATCCCTCTGCTCAGGGATGGCTGTCCACCTCCCCTGGCCCATTGCCTCTGTCATCCCACTACTGTCGCCCTTATCAGCCTCGACAGCTATCCTATGGTCAATGGCCATGTTGCAGTATGCAGCAGGCCAGGAATAGGCCACAGACTTTTGAGGGCTGTACTGTGAGGCACCGCCTGACCTGTCTAGACAATGGAACTGTGCTTTAGCATACCAAAGACTCGCCCGATGATGTTGCGTGCTGGCATGTGCCTTGTGCTAGCGTTCCTCTGCTGAGGGACAATGGGTGCCAGTAGGGAGTGAGCAGCCAGGGCTGCAGTAGATAGGCTCTGTTCACTGTGTGGATAATGACATGGTTTGCCCTCTGCTATTCTATGTTGCGCTCCTTGCCTCCCTGGTGCCCACACAACATGCATACCCTGCCTCCCCATCCCAAGGTATGCTCTGTCCATCACCTCTTGCCCATGCCATCTCACCCACTAGGTGGCCCATGGGGCTATCCCACATTCAAACCTGTGGCGCAGTGCAGAACTGTGCCATATGAATGCATCATGTGCACGCCAGGGTGTGTGGCATTGACATTGGTTATGTGCCCATGGCATCACACACCACCTGGCAGTTGACAGTTGGGCTCCCCTTCCTGTTGATGTATGCACACCCTCAGGGGCCAGGTGGCATGCGGATGCCCATGTGGGTGCAGTCAATGGCCCTAATCAAACCAGGCATACGTGCTACCCTGTGGAAGTCCTACATGGTTGCTGTACGGTCTGCCCGTGTGCTGGGAAATGGATGTATTCGTCCGTGGTTCTTCTTTTAGGCAGGAAGGGGCCAGCCACCCACCCCCATCCCCAACCACCCCACGCCACACTTCTTTTATAGGTACCACAGTTGTGACATTTCCTGTGGCAGAGCAGGAAGGGCGGATCAGTGGGGCCTTCACAAGTGATCTCATTTACAGGGCACTAGTAATTTAACTTGTTATAACAAGTTAAACAAAGCACAATTAAACCATTACTTGCATTTTTTTCCTTTTTTTCCTTCTATTACTCTGACTAGGTTACAAACCCAGCAACTTATTTGGAATGGATTTCATTAACTGCAGGTACTGTGGAACAATTTTCAGAAGGACAGTCTTACAGGATTTAGGACACTGTCCCACATGCTGGGCCTTTGAGATCTTAGGCTCAGCTCCGGCAGCATGGGCAGAGATTGCATGCCTCAAATTTCATATTGAAGAGGAAATACATTATAAGAACCACCCACCATTTCCCAGCATCCAACAGAAAACCTCGACCGCCAGGGGTAGTTTGGTCCAGGAGGTTGGCAGGTGGTTAGAAGGAGCAAATCAGGTGCCCCATCACCTCTGCTGTCCAACACATTACCTCCAAAACCATATAAACACCATAAACAGGTATCTGCCCTCTATCTCTGAAATCAAATAAAGAGGGCAGAAGACACTGCAGAGCAGGACACTGCGGCACAGGAGCCAGCACAACAAAACTCACCCAAACTAGGAACCAAAACAAAACAAGCACAAAGGAAATTCAAAAACTTCGATCATAGGAGACTTCATGATTCGGGAGTTGATACCCATCTCCAGCCAAGGGTGATGGTCAGATGTCTCCAGGTACATCAGCATGGAGACACTGACCCGCATTACTAAAATTGTTCACAAAGCAGGAGAAAACATTGATGTCCTAGTACACATAGGGACTAATCGATCTCAGCCAGCCGGTCAGTTGTGGAGACCAAGAACACCTGACTAGGCTGGGTGACAAACTATCATCTATTTCGTCAAGCATCTCCTTCTCTGAGATCCTGCCAGTCTGGGAGAGGGTACAGGTGGACGGAAGGTCAGAGAAGGGGAGTTAGGGGAGCTAAACACGTGGCTCAAGGGCTGGTGCCAGGAAAAGGACACAGATTTGTAGGGAACTGGCAACAGTTCTGGGGCAGAAAGTTCTTTAAATTTGATGGACTGCATCTGACTAAAGAGGGAGTCAGTGCATTGGGGCAGAAGTTTGACGTCTTTGCAGAATATTTAAACTAGCAAATGGGAAGAGGGTGCAGCACCCATGACATCAAATGGGAAGAACACCTCCCCCCTCAGCTGAGTGGTCAAACAGGAATTCAGCATGTTTGCGTTCATTTGCATCACCAGGTAAGAAAAAAGGTTTGTCTCCCCATTGACGCGCAGGGGTAATGCCAAACTTCACCCAACAACTAACACACAAAATCTGGCCAATGGAAAATCATGTACACAAATGCTCACAGCCTGGGAAATAAGATCCCAGACCTGCAGGCAATAATGTCAGAGGCTAAACCTGGACATAGTAGAATTAGTGAGACGTGGTTTACCAGTAACCACACTTGGGAGACTTCAGTACCTGGCTATGTATTGTTCAGAAGAGACCGAGGTGCAAAAGGGGGAGGAGTGGCCCTGTATGTTAATGAAAATATCAAAGCTACAGAAATCAGAATACACATAAGGAGCCAGAAGAACTGTGGGTCACCCTGGAAACAGGAAATGGGACAGCCATAAGAACTGGGGTTGTCTACAGGCCCCAGACCAGAGGGAGGACATAGACACATTACTGTTAGAAGATATACAAAACATGACAGCTAAAGGGAGGTTCTGATAATGGGAGACTTCAACATGCGGATACAGATTGGTCAATACCAGCAGGAACATCTGCCAGAACTAGACTCATAGTGGATTCCTGCAGGGGAGGCCTCAAACAACTGGTACAGCAACCCACAAGAGACAGGGCTATCCTAGATCTAGTACTGACTAACAAAGAAGGGATCACAGATCTCCAGGTAGAAGGTCACCTGGGGCCAGTGACCATCACATGGTATGGTTCAATTTGGCTACTACATCTAAATCATCCCATTCCAAGGCAAAAATATGGGACTTCAGAGGAGCTGACTTTGATAAGATGGCCAACAGAGGTTAACTCACCCTGGCAAAAAGAAACACAGGTGAGGGGGTACAGGCAAAGTGGGCAAGCACTAAGGATGCAATACTTGAAGCAACATCCCATTGTGTCAGACAGAAAAGGAAGTGCAAAGAAGAAGGAAACCACTTTGTTCTCAAATACAGTAGCAGAAAAGGTCAGAGCCAAAAAGGCTGGCCTTCAGGAAATATAAGGAACACAGCAGGATGAAGATAGGGAGGCATACCAGACTGCCCTAAGGGAAGCAGGTAAGGCAGTAAGGCAGGCAAAGTCCCAAACTGAGGAAACACTAGCACGAACAGTAAAAGAAGGTGACAAGACTTTCTATAGATACATTAGTGAAAGGAGAAAGTCCAGAGGGGTATTGTTAAGCAATGGAGAAAAGGGAGCATGTGAGGAGGAGGACCTGTAAAGGCATCTATTCTAAAGAGATACTTTTAGCAGTATTTACTGAAGAGAAGGTAGGGCAGGGCCCACAGCTCAGCATCATGGACACAGGGGAGGGAGGTGAGCACCACTCTTCACAAAAGAAAGGGTCCTACAAGAGCTTGCTAAGCCCAGGGTGGATAAGGCAATGGGACCTGATGGCATACATCCCAGGGTACTTAAGGAGCAAAGGAGGAACTAGCAGAGCCATTAGCAGAATTGTTTAGTGAGTCTCTGAGCACAGGAGAGGTCCCAGAAGACTGGAGAAGGGCTTATGTGATCCCGCTCCACAAGAGTGGTAGCAGGGAGGAGGCGGGAACTACAGACCGGTCAGTCTTATCTCAGTAGTGGGCAAGATTATGGAGGCACTCCTTAAGGAAAGGATAGTGCAACACCTGGAATCCATGGGGCACAGGATCCAAGACAGCAGGGTTTACAAAGGAAGGTCCTGTCAAACTAATCTCATAGATTTCTTTGACTGGGTAACCAGATTAGTGGTAGACCAAGGGAGCAGTTGATGTAGCCTACCTTGACTTCAGCAAAGCTTTGACACTGTTCCACATAGAAGATTGATAAATAAGCTGGGTAGGCTCGAGTGGTCTGAAGTTGGTCAACTGGGTGGCAAACTGGTTGACGGACAGAAACAGAGAGTGGTGGTAAATGGTATATAGTCAGAAGAGATGCAAGTCACAAGTGGGGTACCTCAGGGATCAGTCCTGGGGCCAGTCCTCTTCAACATCTTCATTAGTGACCTTGCAGATGGACTAGAGGGTAAGGCTTGTCTGTTTGCAGATGACACCAAGATCTGCAACAGAGCAGATGATCCAGATGGGGTGGGCAGAATGAGAAGAGATCTGGATAAACTAGCAGAATGGTCAGAAGAGTGGCAACTGGGATTTAATGCAAAGAAGTGCAAAATCATGCACATAGGAAGAGAACCCTGAAGCCACCTATAGGCTGGGAGGGAGTTGCTAGCAGTCACAAAGGAAGAAAGAGACTTGGGCATCATCATCACTGATGACCTAAAATCATCCAAGCAGACCCCAAAGCAGTAGGTAAGGCTAGGGGTGTTAGGGCGTATTAGTGGTGGGTATCACAAGTCGTGAGAGAGGAGCAATAATCCTCTGTACAAGACACTGGTTAGGCCCCATCTGGAGTACCTGCGGCAGTATTGGAGGCCACACCTTCACAAGGACATTAACCAAATTGAGGCAGTCCAGAGAAGGGCAACCAAAATGGTGCAGGGACTGCATCAGAAGACATATGAGGACAGATTAACGGAGCTCAATATGTATACCTTGAGCAAAGGAGGAAGGAGAGGTGATATGATCGAGGCATTCAAACACCTTAAGGGCATAAACAAGGTGAAAGAGTCTAACATGTTTAAATATAAGAAAAATAGCAGGACAAGAGGACACAGCATGAGATTAGAGGAGGCCGATTAAGGGGAATGTGAGAATTTTTTCACAGAAAGGGTGGTGGATGCATGGAATGGCTTACCACAAGAAGTGGTGGTTATGAATACAGTGCAGGGCTTCAAACAGGCATGGGATAGGCATAAGGAGCAATACAAATGACTATGAATAGATAGGCACTGACAGAGCAAAGGCCGATGGCACATTTATAAGGTAGAAAAGAAATGGGCAGACTGGATGGGCCTTGGTCCTTATCTACTGTCAACTTCTATGTTTCTATGTAATGCACCGTGGCAGCAGAGCATTGAGGAACTGTGTGAGGAGGCGGGATGTGGCCGACTGGGTTATGCCTGTCGTGTCCCTGTTGGTCTCTGGAAGGTGCCCGTGAGCGACCAGGCACATGATGATTGTCACCTGCCTCCATGGACATGACGTGGCTCCGCCTGGTGGGTGCCTGCATCTCCTCACTGCACAGCTCATAGAGTTGCCTCAGAATGGCCCTGTTCAGGCAGTACAGGCCCACAATCTCCATGTCACTGTACTGCTCGAAGGTGATGTGGGAGTGCGTACCATCTGTGTCAGGCATACCACCGATGGGCCCTTCCATGGCCACGTCGCTGTTCCTCCTGCTTCCTCACACCCCTCATTACAGCCTCCATCATGAAGAGTGCACTATCCATGGCCCTCGCTGTCCAATATCCCCTGGGTGGTTAGCTGCTGCTGGCTGTGTGCCACCCTGGTGCACTGCATGGTAGTGTGTCTGTCTGTCTCTCACTCTCTCACACTCTCTGCCCTGTCTCCTCTTCAATGCCACCTCTGACCCTCTCCTTCTGTGTCTGCCTTGGTCTGTCTGTCTGTCTGTGTCTCTCATTTTCTTTTCTTTCTTTCTTTCTCTCTCTCTATCACTCCCTCTCTTAGCTTAAGTGCTGTCTGTGTGCTTGCACCCTGTATTTATAGGAACAAGTCTGCTTGGCATCTTTGATTTGCTCTGCACTTGCACCATGGTTTCACAGTTGAATATCCCACTGTGCTGGATATTCATGGGAGCATCCTTGACTTACCTGCATTCATTATAGTTCGCATTGGCGCAATGAGATTTCACGCTGTGCACTGGCTCCGCTGAATACGGCTCCTTGGCTCAAGTCCACACTTGCACTGGTGCAAGAATATCCGCCTAAGACTGTCTATTCATGTATTTTTGTTAGACAGTCAAGAACTATTAGTAAACCAATCAGAACATTATTTATCTAAAGCAGTGGTCCATTAATTTTTTAAAGACTTTACTAATCTAATTTAGAACACATTTTGGAACACTTGCAGGAATTAGTTTCATGCTCTGGGTTGGAAATAAAAGAATGTCCTGGTTCCTAGATCTGGTTTGAGCCTATATATCAGTTTTAACATTTTGTTATATTTGTTGGGCATGTTCCCAGAGGCTGTCAGGGGACCAAAGAGCAACAAATGTTAACGGCAAGCATGTAGGATGTGACTGTGCTGCAGTCTTTAAAAGATCAATGAATGACAAGACCAAGAGTGCTCTAAACCAGCTACTAATGGGTGTCACTAATTACATACATATGAAAAATGGCAACCCTAGACATTCTTTTCCAGATCATCTTTTACTGCATTAAGCTAATCCTTTCTTCTTCTTCCCATCATTTTTAGCATCTTATTAGTCATAGTTCTCTATTCTGCTGTTTGTAAACTTTGCCATCAGCAGGTTTCTCAGCTGTTGATTATTATGTTGGTGGAAAAATTTTCATTAACAGCCCTCATTTTCCTCAGACACTTCAACACAATTATAGTCTGGCTTGCTGTATTGGTAAATATTATGCTTTGTAGTCCCAAACAGATAGAACAGACAGAGTATACATAGAAACATACAGTTGTTGGCAGATAAGGACCTCTTGGCCCACCTAGTCTGCCCTAAATTCCCTACCTACTGCGCTACCGAGATCCTACTCGATCTCCAGCCTGACACCTGCCCTGTTACTATGGTCCCCTTGTGTCTGTCCTATGCATGCTTGACTCCTGCTCCCATTTTAGTACCCACCACCTTGCTGAGAGGCTGCTCCAGGTGTCCACCACCCTTTCTGTGAAGAAGTATTTCCTCACATCTCTTCTGAGTTCCCCCAGCTTCATGTCATGACCTCTTGTCCTTGAGCATCTCTTTCTATGTAAAATGCCACCCTTCTGTATCTTATTGATACCTTTGAGGTATTTGAATGTTTTATCATGTGTCATATACTGGCATATTAACCTCTTTAAATTAGTGCATGTTTGCACAGCGTGTTTATTTATATCTACTTATAAAGCAGTGGGAGCACATGACAGGCCTTGAATCACTTCAGTCTCAAATTACTGTGTTACTGAACCACCGTGGGACTACTATACCTTTAAGACTCCTTTGCACTTGCACTTCAGAGTTGTCAATTACTGCTAAGGAATGAAACAGTATTAGTGATAGGACCGTAAATTACTTGATTACTGCACTGACTGGACCTGGCCTGAGAATGCCCCATGCAGGACTGATTCAGGATGTGGTACTATGTTTAAACTGCAGTGTTGTGTAAATATGGAGTTTTATGGAAAGCTACAGTACCTCTGGTCTACAAAATGGCAGCCACTTTTGTCACCTGTGCTCACAGAAGGGCATCACAGCAGGGTCACTGGGTGAGCCTAACTTGATTGACAGCTTGAACTAGCCATCTGAGCTGCTGATTCCCCAGTGACCAGCAAAGTTATTCTGAACCCTATTCAGTCAGTGTGTTGGCTGAACAAATTGGGAGTGGGAGCAGTGCTATAAGACAAAGCGGGATGCAGCATTGTAGTGTCACAGACAGTGGGTCAGCCAGAAGGAAGCATGAAATAGAATTCCTGTTCAGAAACAGACAATTTTTCATGTTGCAGAATTTCAGAGCTGAAAACTGCAGCTTGATAGAGACTTTTGCTTGTGGTGTTGTTGCAGTCAGAGACTGAGGAACGAAACTGTCTGATCAGTACCGTTGCCAGCTAGTGGTTTGTTCCACCCTGTGGGACTGGATTCCAGGTGTGCTGGGTGGGGCAGATTGCAGAGACTGCCATAGGAGATATTGCCTGTGAAATGGAAGATCTTCCTAGAATCAATCTTCTTCACTGGAGTCCCACAAATGAGCCTGGGCCAGAGGCACTAGGACCGCATAAGAACAAATCTTTGGCCAGTGGCCAACAACGGCAACTGGCTACAGCACCTGTGTGCCCGACATGGTGACATGCACTGCCAATAACTGTTGCTGGCTCCTTTACCAACCTCAGTTTTGTTCTTCCTGCTGTTGAGTGTGCACTTGAGGCCAGTCACCTCAGTTCGAATTTTCAAAGTTTGTCACCTACATTTTTGTCACTGACATTGTTCCTCCTTCTTTTCTTTCTTTATTTCTGAGATACTGAAGTTGAAAATCAACAGGGCCGTGGTAAAGAATCCACCTATTATGCATCATTGCCCTTGTGGAATAAATGGCTTTGAATGACTGGCATCTTCTCTGCTTTAGCTGCCTTTGACCATCGTGACTACATGGATATCTGTAGTGCCTGATTCTCCATGGACAATCATACACTGGAGAACCGTTTGGCTCTTCTTTCCCTAACTTTTGAGGCAGGCAATGTACAAGGAAGTCGAAGAAGATTTATTTGGACCTTCTCCTGGCCACTTCCAGGACACTCTGGGTCATCAGAAGTGCAGGGTCCTCGGCCTCACTATGTTAGGGGATTGGATGCCCTGGTGATTGGGTCTGGTGGACAGTTGATTCCATCTAGGCAGTTAACTGAAAACCAGCCACAGTCTAATCACTGTCAATGACAGATGTCCCTGGTGTTGGGACGTGGCTATATACTGGTCCCCACTGGAGAACCTTCGATGCATCCTCTGGCACTGTCCACGCTGTTGTCACGATTCCCAGTGACAACTCTGCAGGTGGGGCCATAGATGGTGTTGGCCCTCCCCACATTGTTCATAGTGTTGGGGAGAGCCTGGCACTGAGGCCAATGTCAATGTTGGAACCGTCTTAGAGTCTGTCCTCAACCAGGATGTCACTAGTAATGCCAGGAGAGGAACAGCTCAAGTCTGCAATGGTATCAACAGTGGTTATGATCTCTGGCCTGGGCCCTGCACCAGTCATGGTGCTGACAAAGATGTCAGGCTGGTGCCTATTCTAGACCCTGGTGCTGTCTGCATCATCAAGCAAGGGGACAGTGCCTGGCCCAATGTAGATGATGTGGAGCTTGGTTATCGAGTATGATTTTGAGGAAGACAGTGATGGGAGGAATCCGGTCTGCATTTTATTGTCAGACTTAAGTCCAGTAAGCAGCACCAACCTGAAAGCACGATGATGGCAGTGAGACTGTTTTCTCCCTGAAGCTATCTCCGATGTTTATTTATTTATTTAAATCTCGGATTACAAATACCTCTTTGAGCTAAGGGCAGCTCATTTTAAAGGTTCACGTCAAGGAAGGGTTACAATAAGGTTGGGAGGTATAGACCTTCATGTTATCAACGGATGTACAACAACATTCATGGTATCATCGAGCACAGCAGTCAACTGGTAATTAAGTGAACAGTGCTACACACTCAAGATTATAAGCAAGAATAGAAAACCATCAGGTACATTTGAAGCAACATTGCTAATCAGAGGTGGGGAAATGGAAGAGTAAGGAAGGGGTAGGGAGATGAGAGGGCAGAGTCCAGATAGAGAAGGAAAAGAATATATGGCAGCCAGAGGCCCTGTCGTAAGGTGAGAGGAGGGGAGGCTAAGGTGGAGAAGGGTAAAGAGGGAAAAGGAGGCGAATGAAGGTGAAGAAGATAAGGAGGTGGGGACAGAGGGCCTGGACAGGTCCAGGAAGAGGGGTCAGTAGGATAAGAGCAAGGAGGGGTGAGGTAAGGGAGGAGGTGGCAGGGGAAAGGGAAATTGTTCTGTCAGGAGAAGTGAAACAAAACAGGAAGCCAAGTAAGAGCCTCAGGGGAGTGAAAAAGTGGTATAAGGGTGTCTGCAGAAGTGGGAAGCTAGGTCATAACAATCACCAAGTGCTGTTATAATGAAAAATAAATGTTGGTTCTGGTGAGGACTGGGATCTCTCCGTGTGACCTTTCAGACTCTGGTCTTCTCACCTGAGATTCCCCTATGGGCACCAGTCTGGCCACCTCTCAGATATAGGTAGACCACAATCAGATGACTCTGGTCAACCCTCCACTAGAGAATCAGTCCTGCCTTAGTTCCATAGCCCAGCCAGGCAGAGGCCTCACAAGGCAAGGATCCCTCAGTTTCACTCCAGAGGCCTTGGCATATATTTGAAGGTTGTCCTCCTTCTATGCTCCTTTGGGGCTGTTAATGTGGGATCAACACTGGGCATGGGTCAGTGCCATAGATGAGTGATGCAGGGAATCAGACTGGGTCTAGAACAGGGACCTTCCCTGGCACAGACCCTTTCTGACTCGCCTCCTCTCCATCAACATCATTCTCTCTTTTTTTCTCTTTTAATTACTGTCCTTTTTAGCTGGGTCCTGGCAGGTGGCTCTGACCCCTCTGACAGAGAGCACTCTCCGGTGCCGCTGGCCAGCTTCTGCCAGCCCGGAAATTCCTGCAACTTGCCTCCAATGGTGGGATTAGGGAGGAGGTTGTCGGCTTCTCCCCTGCAGACCCAATCCAGGAGCTGGGATGGCCCTCGGGACACTGCAGACCATCACGGAGCCTGCCAGGCACTTTTTAGAAACACAGAAACATAGACTTTGATGGCAGATAAGGATCGCTTGGCCCACCTAGTCTGTCCATTTCTCACCTATAGGAAAAGCTGCAGATCCTAGTTAACCAACAGCTTATTTCTTCCTCCCCACAAGAATTGCCTTATGTCTATCCCATGCATTCTTGAATTCTCCCAGTTTTAGACCCCACAACCTCCTGGAAGGCTGTTCCATACGTCCACCACCCTCTCTGTGAAAAATACTTCCTCACATTGCCCTAGAGTCGTTCCCCTCTATCTTCAAATTCGTCCCTTGTTCTTGCACATCTCTTTTCTGAAAGATGCTACCTGTTGGACTTTGTTGATTCCACTGAGGTACTTAAAGTTTCTGTCATGCCCTCCTTTCCTCAAGGATATACATATTAAGCTCTTTAGTCTCTCCTTGTATGGCTTCTCTTGCAGACCCTGCACCATTTTAGTTGCCCTCCTCTGGACTGCCTCCATCCTGTCTATGTCCTTGAGGAGATGGGGTCTCTAGAACTGGATGCAGTACTCCAGATGGGGTCTCACCAACTGTCTGTACAGAGGATAATAACTTCCTGTTTTCTGCTGGTGATGCCTCTCCCATACATCTCAGTATCCCCCAGCCTCATTTTCCACCATAGATACATACATAGATACATAGACAGTGTCGGCAGATAAGGCCTATGGCCCACGCAGTCTGCCATTTGAGCTTGTAAGTTCAGTTTGTTTTCCTAGAAGTCTGTTGCCCTTACACCTGACCTCCAGAATTCCTTTATGTCTATCCATGCATTCTAAATCCTGTGATTGTTTAGCCCCTCACTTCCTCTGGTAGGTGTTCCACTTGTCCACCACCTGTTCTGTGAAGAAATTCTTTCTCATGTTTCCTCTGAATCGTCCTCCCTCCAACTTCATCCCATGCCCTCTAGTCCTGGAACATCTTTTCGCTTAAAATAGTGTTTTCCTGCACCCTGTTCCTCCCTGTAAGATACTTGTATGTCTCTATCATATCCCTCTCTCCTCCTCTCCTCCAGGGAGTACATGTTCAGTTCCTTCAACCTGTCTTCATAGAACTTGTGATGCAATCCATGCACCATCTTTGTTGCCCTCCTCTGAACCTTCTCTACCCTGTCTATGTCCTTACGTAGGTATGGTCTCCAGAACTGTACACTGTACTCCAGGTGGGGCCTCACTAGTGTCTTGTATAGCGGAATTATGACCTCCCTTTTCCTGCTGGTGATGCCTGCCTATACATCCCAGCATCCTATTTGCTTTACCTGCTGTCTTGTCACACTGTTTCCTCTACCTTGAGGTCATCAGAGATGATAACCCCAAGATCCTTTCCTGCTTGGTGCATGCTATATCCTCACCCCCAACTGATATATTGTGCCAGGGTTTTGTGTCCCATATGCATTATCTTGCACTTCTTTGCATTGAATTTCAACTGCCAAACCCTGACCATTCTTCAAGTTTCTGCAGGTCGCTTCTCATTCTGTCTACACCCTCTGGTGTATCTACTCTTACAGAGCTCTGTGTCATCAGTGAACAGTGAAATTCTGCCTTCTAGGTCCTGCTCATGTCACTGATGAAGATGTTGAATAGGACTGTCCCAGCACTGATCCCTGGTACCCACTGGTCACTCTTCCTCTGTGGAGTGACAGCCATTTACCACCACCCTCTGTGTCCTGCCACCCAGCCAGTTACCTACCCACCACACTACTGTCCTGCCCACACCCATATTCCCAGTTTGTGTAATAGTCTTCTATGTGGCACAGTGTCAAAGGCCTTGCTGAAGTCCAGATAGGCCATGTCCACTGCCTCCCTGATCCACCTCCCTAGTCACCCAGTCAAAAATTCAACGAGGTTGGTCTGACATGACCTCCCCTGGTGAAACCATGCTGCCTTGGGTCCTGTAGTCCATTGACAACCAGATGTTCCACCAATCTCTCCTTCAGTAGTGCTTCCATGATCTTCCCACTACCGAGGTGAGGCTGACTGGTCTGTAGTTCCCTGCTTCCTCTTTGTTCCCACTTTTGTATAAGGGACTACATCTGCTGTCCTCCAGTCTTTGGGTACCTCCCTGTTTCCAGTGATCGGCTAAACAGGATAGCCAGAGGTTCAGCCACCACTCTCTTAGTTCTTTAAGGACCCTGGGTGCACCCCATCTGGCCCCATTGCTTTATCAACTCTTATTACTTCCAGTTCCTTCAGGACCCTTTCTCGTGTAAAGGGACTTGTGTCCATTTCTGCACCATTCTCACCCTTTTACTCCCTTCAGACCCATTACCCTCCTCTTCCTCAGTAAAGACTGAGCAGAAATACCTGTTCAATATGTCAGCTTTACTGTTGTCATCCTCCACGTGGCCCCATCCTCCCCTTCAGTCTCACTATCCCTCCTTTGTCTTTCTTTTTCACTTATGTACCTGTAAAGGTTTTGTCCCCTCTTCCCACTGATTTTGCAATGTGCTCTTCTGTCTGAGCTTTGGCTTCCCTTACTGACCTCCCTGCCTCCCTTGCTTCTCCTGGTACTTCTTCCTATCCCTTCTGCCTGTGTCTTTTGTATTGCCTGAATGCAATCTTTTATGGCTTTCACTTTCTTTGCTACCTCTTTGGAAACCATAATGGTCTCCTCTTCCTTTTCCTCTTGCTAACCTGCTTAATGCATAATTCTGTTGTTCTTGTAATCCCCATTTTAAATACTGCCCACTGTTCCTCAACCCTGATTCCTGTCCCATTTCTTAATGCCTCTTTCAAGTATCTCCCCTTTTCCCAAAGTCTGCCCCCTAAAATCCAGGATCGTGTTTTGTGTGGTTTGGTTCTGCTCTTTCTGTGATTTCAAACCACAATGACTGGTGGTCACTGTTTCCCAGGTGCTCCCCACTGTTACCCCATCACACTGTCCCTGTTTGTGAGCACAAGGTCCAGTATTGCCTTCTGCTGAGTTGGTTCCATGACCAGTTGCTTGAGGAACGACCTGAAGGGAGTTCAGGATAAATCTACTCTAGTTGATGCTGCTGCTGGGATGCTCCAGTCCACGTCCTGGAATATTGAAGTCTCCAACCAGTACTACCTCACTCCTTATCTGCCATCCTTTGGATGGCTAGCATCAACTCCCTATCTGTTTCTTCCTCCTGGGCTGGTGGTCTATAGACCACACCTGTGCAGATGGCTGTCCCATTTTCCTTTCCAGCTTAACCCACAGTATCTCTCCCCATTTGTTCCTCTTGGATCTCTGTGGCCCTTATGTCATTTTCACATACAGTGCCCTCCTCCTCCTCCTTCCTGCCTGCTCTGTCTCTTCTGAATATAGTTGTAGCCAGGTATGGCCATCTCCCAGTCGTGTTGTCATTACACCAGGTTTCAGTGATGCTACAATGTCCAGGTTCTGACTGCACCATGACAGCCTCCAGATCTTCCATCTTGTTGCTAAGGCTCCTGGCATTTGCACACATGGCTTTCCATGATTTGACTGTTTCACTGTTCTCTCCAGCCCCTTCCTTGGTTGTCATTTATCCTAGTTCTCCTTGCTGTCTGCCCTTCTGCTGAATTTTGCCCTTTCTGCTTATCCACCTCTTGGACACTAATCTCCATCTTTTTGCACACTGCTTTGCAGAGATAGCCCTCCTCTGATTCACTGGTTCACTGCTAGCTGTGGGGGGGTGAGCAAGTGAAATTGCCCTCCTTAACTGTTACTGCCACCCCCCTTTGCTAGTTTAAATGCTGTCAATGTAGCATTTAAACTTATCATTGAAGTGCTTGGATTTCCCCTCAGGATGGATGCAGGCCGTCAGGCAGAAAAAACCTCCATCCCTCCAGGTGGTCCCCAGTCACCAATGGTCCAAACCCATCCTCACTGCACCAGTTCTTCAACCATGAGTTAAAGTTCCTGGTGCATGCACTCTATGCTCTCCTTGCCTCTCACAGGTAGTACTTCTGAGAAAGTGACAGAAGTAGCTGCTTGCTTGAGACCCCTCCCCAGTTTCCTAAACTCTTCCTGAACTTCCTTTGGCTCCCCATTTGCCAGGTCATTAGTACCTAGGTGGATAAGACATCCAGCTCACCCTCCCATCTTGCCTTCCCAGTGATCCCCAGGATCTTCCTTCCATCCTCCATGCCGTGGCACCTGGTGAGGCACCTCACCTCCCTGTCCTCCGCCCTCCTGTGTTCCTAGCTGGATCCCTCTTATGATGGAGTCCCCACCAGGATTCGCTTCCTCCTCCTCCTCTGGGGTCCACTGCTTTCCCGCTGAGGTCACCTCCTTGGCTAACCTCCACATCCTTTCCTTCCACTTCTCTGGGTACCTTATTTGGTTGTCCTCATTTGCCAGTGTGGCATATGAGTTCTTGAGTGGAATAGGATCTGGGATGTGCCTCTGCCTGACCGCTTAACCCTCCTGAGCCACTGTCATCCAAGTGCTCCTCGTTCTCGGCATCCTTTGAGGCAGTTGCATTGGACTGGGTGGTCCCTGGATAGGGGTGATGGTACTCCTGACCCAGTTTGCTTCCGCTCTGAGTCTGGCTACCTCCTCCCGCAGTCCAGAGAGATGCATGCAGATAGGGCAGCACCTCAGTGTCCAGAAGGTCTGCCTGAATATGGCTGCCCCACAGAAACTGCATTGCACCACTCCCCACATTATACTGCAATTCCACTACTTGTCTGCTACTGAAGCTCTTCTAGTTCCCTTTTATTAATTTACTGTCCTAAAATCCTGCCACTGATCCTCAGATAATTTTTTTTTAAAGAAAAAGAAACCAATAAATAAATAAATGAATCAAAACACTTGTCGTGCTGAGGGTGGGCTTCTTCCCCCTTATGCCTCTACTTCCACCCTTACTATACCCTGTGATAAGCTCCTGTCAATCAGATTTAACAGGGCATATAATTAAGAGTTAGGGGAAGGGAGGAGGGGGGTTGAAAATTTGCAGCAATTAAAGACAGCACATAATTACACCAGCACTATGTTTTAAATTTTCAACAGCCCAAAACAATTATAAGTAAAGACAACAAAGAAAGTATAGTGTCACTAAAAGCCCACAATCTAAGTTTAAAGAAAATAGCAATTACCAGTTACTCTAAAGCACTGAATTGAATATGTTTCCTTCCTTCCCCTTCTGGCTTCTTCTGAGAAAATAAACCTACTTGCTACTTCAACTCTGACTAAGCCCCACCTCCAGTTATCACGTGGCTGGGTCAGAGCCAGACAATTAACACCCTTCACCCAACTACAGGGCAGTCAGACAAGCCAAGATAAATTTGCAGCAATTAAAGACAGCACAGAATTACACCACCACTATGTTTTAAATTTTCAACAGCCCAAAACAATTATAAGTAAAGACAACAAAGAAAGTATAGTGTCACTAAAAGCCCACAATCTAAGTTTAAAAGAAAAATAGCAATTACCAGTTACTCTAAAGCACTGAATTGAATATGTTTCCTTCCTTCCCTTCTGGCTTCTTCTGAGAAAATAAACTCTACTTGCTACTTCAACTCTGACTAAGCCCCACCTCCAGTTATCACGTAGCTGAGGTCAGAGGCCAGACATTAACGCCTTCACCCAACTACAGGGCAGTCAGACAAGCCAAGATAAAATTTGCAGCAATTAAAGACAGCACAGAATTACACCACCACATGTTTTAAATTTTCAACAGCCCAAAAACAATTATAAGTAAAGACAACAAAGAAAGTATAGTGTCACTAAAAGCCCACAATCTAAGTTTAAAAGAAAAATAGCAATTACCAGTTACTCTAAAGCACTGAATTGAATATGTTTCCTTCCTTCTCCTTCTGTCTTCTTCTGAGAAAATAAACTCTACTTGCTACTTCAACTCTGACTAAGCACCACCTCCAGTTATCACGTAGCTGAGGTCAGAGGCCAGACAATTAACATCCTTCACCCAACTACAGGGCAGTCAGACAAGCCAAGATAAAATTTGCAGCAATTAAAGACAGCACAGAATTACACCACCACTATGTTTTAAATTTTCAACAGCCCAAAACAATTATAAGTAAAGACAACAAAGAAAGTATAGTGTCACTAAAAGCCCACAATCTAAGTTTGAAAGAAAAATAGCAATTACCAGTTACTCTAAAGCACTGAATTGAATATGTTTCCTTCCTTCCCTTCTGGCTTCTTCTGAGCTGTTTCCTCCTTCCCTTCTGGCTTCTCCCTTTCTCCAATCCCCTCCCTACTGATGTAAGGATGTCTGCACGTGCCTCCCAACCTGTACTGCCCTCCAGCCACCACCAGAGGGCAGTTAACGAGCAGGATGACAAGTCTCCCTCCCCAAGAGAGGAGAGCAGTCCTCTGGACACTCTGATCCTCTCTCCCTCCCTCCCCACTGACCCCTGGCAGCCCGGGCTCATTCCTGAACCCAGGTCGCGTGTGCCGTGAGGTATAGCAACCAGCACCTCAACCTCCAGCACCACCAGGCTGGCCTCCTCAACATCATTCTCAAAAACAATGAATCCACCATATACCTGGCCTCATCTGCAGAGTACGTCTAGTACCAGTAATTTTTGGTGGAGATTTGATGTTGATTTTTATTTTAAGATTTTTTACCAGAAAGTGAACTGGGCACAGCCATTTTTCAGTCATGTCTGACATATAACAATAGACAATACAACTTTAATAAATACATCATATACAAGACAATATTAAAACAAGCATTTGTCAATGCGAATGTTGTCTTGCTGGCATTGGCATTGGTAGTGCAGGAGTTAGAGAGATGCATAATAGGAATGGCAGTGAAGTATTGAACTGATGCCAACCCATGCCCACCCTGCAGAGACTAACAGGCATTGGGGTGTCCCTTGGGTGTTGGCCATAGTGCTCATGGCATTTCACCTCTCCTTATCCTGCAGACACCGACAAGTGGCACGGTGTGCATTGGGGTCTTGGGCTTTACGCTCACCCCATTCCATAAGAAAATACACTGAGATGGGTGCAGTATAGGACAGTGGGTGAATTTTGGAGCCAGAGCATCCAAGGCACATCTTGATGATTGTCACTGGCTGCAGGGTAGGTGGAATGGCATGAGCATTACGTCCAACAATCCTAAGTCACACCCCTGACACCTGTCAGTCTCTACATATGGGTGTGCAGCACCAAATTTCAACATAGGCATTTTAGCACCTCTGCTCATGTACAGTGTCACTGTTATTTCCTCAAAGTGTCCCAAGAAGTGATTTCGCTGGCGAGCACGCTATTCTGCGCCAGAAGTGCGAAAACACATTTTGGGCAGGATATGTGAAATGATGGCTGTACTGTTCATCAAGGGTGTGGAAAATGGCAATGGTGAAAATCCAGAGTGAAAATATCACAATGCATTAACGGTGACGAAGCAAGTATGCAATCTGCCAACGCACGCCGTAACTCCAGTCATTTTATGGAGTATCATCACCAAACTTTCAACATAGGCATTTTAGGACCTCTGTTCATGAACTGTGTCACTGTCATTTTCATAATCTGGCCCAAACACTGATTTCCCACAGCGATCGCGCTATTGTGCGCTTGGTGCGGAAACACATTTTGGGCAGGAGGGTACAAAGATGACAATGCTGAAAATCCAGCGTTAAAATATTGTGAATCGCGAAGTTACGAGCCCTTTGCAACTGTGCAATGCAGCTCATAAACAGGCATTTGTTGGATTTTCCACTAAATTTGGAACATCACGCTTTTTGAGAGGCCACCTCATGAACACTGGCACTGTCATTTTGTTAATGGGTCCCGAAGGTGATTTCGCGCAGTGACTGCGAAATCACCTTCGAGGCCAATTAACTCCATGACAGTGATAGAGCTCATGAGGAGGGGCCCCAAACCCCAGGTTGAAAACTTGGTGCCAAAATTCCAACAAATGCCTGAGATATGCACCAAAGTTGAAAAACCCTAATCATTCCATTATACAGCTTACGGCATTTCCTCAGTTCATGTCGGCTTTAAAGAGTGCAGATGTGTTCCGGTCCAGTGAAGATCCTCGCACCAGACTCGGAGGTAAGTGTGGGGTGAGGGGTGAGGGTGTGTGGGGAGGCAGGGGCGCAGTGGGTGGGTGTGGCTGGGGGCAGGAGACTCGAGGACCTTTTTGTTACAGGGAAGAAAAAATTACATCACAGGACAGTTTTTTATTTCAGGGGACATGGCACGCTGGGGTGGGCTCCCAGCATGCCACCTAACTATTTTTGAGGGGGTGCTGCAGCCGATGGGGGATTTGGCACCCTGCGTCCAGCTGAAAATTGTGGGGAGGTGAATTTATGCCGTCCAGATTGGGCATGCCCCTAGCCGGCACACAATGAAAGCGAGGGAGGCAAGAGCCAAGGGGATTGGGCACCCCCTCGGCATATAAGAAATAATGAGGGGTGGCTAATTTTATGCCCGATGGGAGTGGGCTCCCTGTCGGCACACAATGAAAGCGGGCGGACACAAGAACTGAGGGGGATTGGGCACCCCCGCATATAGGAAATGGGGCTGCTTGTGCGCGGCCACAGTAAGCCTCTGGGGATTGGGCACCAAGTCGCCATTGGGCGGGCGGCCACTGCCATGCTGCTCATGTGAGGAGCAGGCAGGAATAGTCCGCTGCATCTGATGAGCTTTGCTCAGATTGCAGCGGACCTTTCCTAAATAATGCTTGCCACATTAGCATGCATGGGGCATGCAGGCTGATTAGGGGAATGAGGGGCAGCCTTACTGATGCGTGCCTGCATTAGATCCAACAGTGTGGCCGCGCCTCAAATCTGCACCACCAGAAGGTCATTAGCTTCTTGGCATAGAAGTGCAGCCGTAACATAACATGAACATTGGACATTTAACATTCATCCTGTACAACTTTGTTAACAAGTGTTTAAAGTGCATTTCATTGTGTGCCGATTTAACAGTGCCAGACAAGTCATTTAAAATATTTGGACCAAACGAGGAAAAGGATTTTTCCATAATGTTAACTTTGTAGGGTTAGTAGAAAAGAGCTTGGATACATTACTCCTGGTGCTGTAGGGATTAGACAACAGGTTAAAAGAGGAGGAATTGTATATCCGGCCTTGAGTTTTAAATATTCAGTAAGCAAATACTGCCACATTATACTCAATCCTGAGATTGATCTTAATACTGAGATGCTGCAGGCATTAGAACTTCAGGCCTAAACAAGTTGCGATCTGGTCATTCTGCCATTGGGACTCTTAGGAGTACCTAATTCCTACACTGCTGTTGCTACTCCATTGCCTAGAGCTATGGAAGAGGTGTCCAGGCCTTACTGGAGCTTTCCCTTGCCACCTCTGCCATCTACAGGGACCTCCATATGTTCACCCCACAGTGGAGCATCAGGTACTGCAGACCCCATCTGGACCACAGAGCCTATGAAGCAGCCAACCTCCAGATGTTGGTCCTACTCAGACAGGTGCTTTCAGGAAGAAAGTTTTCACCTCCGCTCCTTATGTGCATCTCAACACATCAGGTCTATATGGTGACCTACAACTGTCGCCTATGGTTACAGCTACATAGCCTCTTAGCTGCACTGCCTCAGAGTGAGACAGCCATGCAGGCCATCAACCTTTCTACCCATGGTGTAGAAGTAACACGGCAACAATTGAGGACATCTTATCTGCTGACACTGGTAGGAACTTAAGTCTGTCTTTGATTGATGGCTTGACTTTGCCTAACATGACTAGCACTTTTGGCCTGGCAAAGGTGCTCAATTCACATTTTCAGGGGTTCACTTCTCCCTTTGGGTCAGGCAGGAACTTTTGGGACCCTCCTGCTCCTGTGCCACAGGAGGCGCCTGTGTAGCTCTGACCAGTCCCAGGTCTCACCAGACCTGGCTGAGTTCACTCCCTCAGGCAATCTCCCTACTCAGAGTGCTGAGGGTATCCTGTACCCTCAGGGTAAGCCATCTCCTCCTCACTGAGGGCCAGCCTAAGGATAGGAAACTAGCGGCCTCTAGGGCATCCATCAATAGGGTGCTGCCAGATTCCGCCAAATACATTTCTGTTTTAGAATTTTTTATTTTGCAGTTGGTGTGACTCAAATAACTACATATCCTGTTTTATCTGTGTGTTTATGTATATGTGTGTGTGTGCGTGGTGCATGTGTGTTTGCAGTCGGTGTTACTTAAATAACTACACATCCTGTTTTATCTGTGTGTGTGTGTAGGGTGTGGAGGACAGCTGAAATTGCCTGTCCTGTGCCTGCCCTGCCCCTGCCCATGACTAAACCCTGGAAGACTGCAACTGGTGCTTTGTTGACTATTGTAGTTTTTCTCACAAAAAGATGGAGACTACATTTGGCTTAGAAATAACATTGGCAACTAGGTAAGGGTTAGTACTGAGAAAATGACAAAAACTCATGGTGCACAACATAAGAACTACCTAGAAATATAGATTTGACAGGTATGCTAATATTTTTATAGTAGTAGCTGAAACTAGCCTTTTAAAAAGCATTTTTCATTGCACTGCTGCTTTTAGCGTAACAGAGAAGGATTTATTCTTATAAATTGCTTGAACCATGTGTTTTCTTAGTTTTTTCAAATTATTCATATTGTTCAGACTTGCTGTGTAGATACAAATTGTCTAAGTATATTGTATCACAGCATGTTCTCACTTCTTATACTGCTACCATGAACAAATGAGATTGGGAAAACCATTGAATGGAGGCATCACCACTAGGTATAATTAATAGTAAAGGAAGCAGACTTCCAGTGATCTCATCCATGGGTCCAGATACTTGAGCTGGAGCACTGGTCCCCTGCCATGAAATCCACCTCAGTCCTCTGCAAACTTAAAAGAAAATTTACAAATCGCCATACCTGTGGTATGAGGAATATGGGGCTATTGAGGAAGAAGGTGGAACAGCTGTTGACAAAGCATAATCCACTCGAGACAGCACCAGATGCCACAGCCCAACTCTCTCTCTCTTGAAGGCCTCTGACACTATGCTGTGTTTGGAGGTGGAGGAGGAAGACAGACACCCGAGCTCACAAGCCTCCTAAAGACTAAATGTAGACAATATTATGAAAAATCTACAAAGAATAGACACTAACATGTCAGAGATTCTAAAGACTTTAAAGAACAGCTTCCTACTGCTGTCCCCAAACATATAACAAAGCTTACTTGGACTCAAGTGGACTTCAATACAAATTTTCATTTATTTCTGCCAGTTTTAAAAAATCTAAAGGATTGTATTTTCCTCCACGAGCCCAAAGCCAAAATGCTGCCACTTTCCTATTGTTGAGACATGCCCCGCCAGCATGTTTTGTGATGTCAGTAAATGGAGGTGTGGGGACGTGTTCATAGAGTTGCCTAGGGCCATTTCTTAAATACATTTTATTACAATTTAGAGTTCTAATGATAACAAATCAAGGCCACTGCCCAACTAGCAAGGACCTTGTCAGTCGGTGGTGGCCTCGATTTGTTATAATTTAATTCTAAATTGTAATAAAATGCATTTAAAACGTCCCTATGCTACTCTGTGAGCATGCCCCTGCACTTCCATTTACTGACATCACAAAACATGCAAAAACTGGGGGGGCGTCTCAACAATAGGGAAGTATGCACATTTTGGCTTTGGGTTCACTGATGGAAATATGATCCTTTGGATTTTTAAACTGGCAGAAATTAATGAAAATTTGTATTGCTGTCCACTTGGGGCCTTGTTATATGCTTGGGAGGGGGACAGCACTAGGAAAGCAAGAAGATGCTCTTTAAACAACTGAAGCAGCGAACCACTCTGGTCGAGCTAGCAGTCAGTGAGCTGCGGGAGGAGACTAAGTGCATTGGCCACACTCTCATGTTTGCTTGCCAAGGCAGCAGGATCTGACACACTGGGCTGAGGATACAGAAGTCAGAAGTGGAGGAGAAATATCCAGATATATGGTACCCTAAAATGAGGAGGGACCCAACTTAAATGCCTTCCCACCTCATGGGTTGCAGAGGAGCTGAGCCTGGGGAAACAGGAATTGATTTCACACACCCCCGTCATTCTAATTATTACTAAGACATGGCTCAAAAAAGCATCACTGACAGTGCCATTGCTATTCCTGGGTATTTCATCTCCAGACAAGATTGATCGGGTCGTGGATGGGGAGTGGCCTTGTATATCCTGTCCTCACTGCAGTTTACTACCACCCTATCTACCTCCGTCCCAGCTACCTATGAAGCCCTTGTCACCTGCATTACCCTTCCTTTCTCAATCCCAATCTTTGTGGCTGGCATCTGTTGCCGTCAAGCATTCAACCCTCGGTCACGACTGAACTCTCAGCCAATATCACCTCCCTCACGCAATCTGGTGAACTTTTCATAATGGGTGACGTGAATCTAAATTGGTTGTCTCCCAAGTTAAACAAGCTATGCAATTACATTGTTGCTGTAAACCTCACTCAACTTAAACCTGAGCCCACATGTCCTAATCCCAAAACACAAAAGCCACACCCTGCTTGACTGGACACTCACAATCTACCGCACCGCATCATTAAATCTGGTCTCCTCCCCAATGTCCTTAGTGGCCACAACCCCATTTTCATTGTATGTAAGGTTCATTGCCCCAGACCTCCCCTAAAATCATGCAGCTCTGGTCCTTTAAATCCTTAGACCTTACCCCAATCAGTTCTGCACTTGCTTCCACCGACTGGGCCCCCTCCACTGCCATTTCTGTCGACTAAGCACTTGACTATTTTAAGGATAAATTCATTGCCACCTGAATGCTCTTGTTCTTTTCAGATGGACCAGAGTCCGTGGGCTTCACCTCCCTGGATCACCCCGAACTACTGGCCTGCTTCAGGGGCATGATCGGACCTGGAGAAAACTTACGCAATTCATGTACTAAAGCTACTAGACTGGCTAAGTTTGATTATTTCAACTCCTCATTCCTGACTAACACTAACTCTCCATCTAAATTCTGGAGGGTAGTTCATGCCCTATTCTCTCCCACCTCTCCCCTCCAGTTCTCAAAATAAATAACTCCCTAGTTTCCAACCCTGGCTCCGTGGCCAATGAATTTAATGCCTGCTGCACCTCGCTCGCCACATCTCTTCTAAATTCTCTCCATTGCCACCTACTAACTCTCAGCCCTTCATCTCAGCCAGTGCCTACCCCTCCCCATTTTCCTTTTCTACTATCTCCTCTGACAAAGCTCTTAATGCCTCTTATCCCTCAACCCCTCTAAAGGCTCCCCATCAGATGAACTCGAACCCAAACTTCTCCACCTTTCTGCTCCTGCAATTACTTATCCTATCTCCCTAATCCTTAACCTGTCCGTTATTTCTGCCCAAGTACCTCATCCTGGAAACATGCTGTAGTCCTTCCTCTCCCCAAGGGTGGTGACACATCCACTCCTGGCAACTATCGCCCATTTCCTCTTTTCTACCCTTGCCACACTTCAAGAACATTTAGTTCTCTCAACTATCACCCTTCCTCTCTGATTCCTCCTTCTTCTTCACCCCTTCCAATCTGGTTTTCGGAAGGACCACTCAACTACCTCTCTCCTCAGGCTTACTGACTCCATTCTTTCAGGGATGGATGATGACCTGATCACCTCAGCCATCTTTGTTGACCTAGCCAAATCCTTCAACACTGTTTCCCATCCCCTGCTTCTTGATTCACTGTTCTCAACTGGCCTTGCTCCATCAGCTACCAACTGGTTTAAATCCTACCTCATTGGCAGGACCCAGTCAGTGAAATCCTTGATTCCAAACCCCCTCCACTCCCCATCAACACTGGTGTCCCTCAGGGCTCAGTGCTTGGTCCCCTACTCTTCTCCATTTTCCTTAATGATCTTCCGACAGCCTGCTCATCCTTTTCTATCCACAAGTGCGCTGACGATACTATTTTGTACAGTTCCGCAAAACCCTGCTGCTGTGCAAACCAGCTTACAGCATGACTTCAACCAGGTTCAGCTCTGATTTGCTTCTCACCAGCTTTTCTAAATGCCAAGAAGACAGTCTCAATGAACTTTGGCACCAGGCAGAGACTTTCTAGGCTCCCAGCCCTACCCACCTTCCACACCCTTGATGGGACCATTTTGAGGACACCTCCTCATTTAGATATCTGGGAGTTTGGCTGGACCAGCACCTCAACTTCTCTGTGCATATCGATGCTATCCTGAAGAAACTGCACCCCAAGCTTAGTGCTCTGTACAGGAATTGTAGTTGCATCCTGCTGACTGCGGCGCAAAATTCTCCAGAAGGTGATACTCCCATCTTTGACTACTGTGGCGTAATCTATGGTGCTGCTCCCAAATCTTCCCTGACCAAGTTGGACACTCTCTTTAACTCCTTCTGCCGCTTTGCTATCGACTCCCTTCCCGCTCCCACCACTGTGAACTCTATCGCTCTCTAACCTTCCTTCCACTGTCTCTGAGACGCATCTCTCACTGTGTAAACTAACTCAAATTCTGGTTCAGGGCTCTCCTCCTACCTCTCATCCTCTCTCTTTCTCCACTCCACCTCCCTCACCCACTCTTTCAGATAAAATTATGCCTGCACCTTGCGGTCCCTCGCCCTCCACCCTTATCGGTCAGACTGGTTTTGCCCATCGTTTCCTAAAATCTAGAATTCCCTCCCGAATATGCCACTCTCCTCCAACTACTCCCTTACCTCTGCCCTACACAATTACCTTTCCCTCAGCTGTTCCTGCTTTAACCCACCTTGATACCTATCCCCAGTTTCTGCTTTCCTACCATGACCCCCCGCAGGGTTCTCAACATCCTGAAGGGAAATCAAGAAATGGCTACCCCTCTCCTCATATTCAGTTCTTGCTCTCCCCTCTCTCTCTCCACCTGCCCTTCTGGGTCCCCAGTGTACAACCTAACCCCATCCTTTTTACTCCAACAGCACTTGCTTACTACCTGAGCCTGCTTCTGGTACACTCATGCACTATAAATGGTTCTATCGCATTATTACTGTTTTATACGTTTATATGTTCTTTTGTATGATTTTGGACATGTATTGTAATTTACCCAATGTTCCACTACTGTTTATTGTACAATACCTTGTGTTCCAATTGTTGCACAATCTTACAATGTTGTATTGTTTGTACTACCCACAAACTATTGTAACTGATTATCCTTCACAACCTATGTAACCCTTCCTCCCAGGTCACACCGTGAGACGAGCAACTTGTTGTTCAGTGTGCCCTCCTGGTGAAATGTTTCAATAAATAAATACAAAATTGAGATAGAAAGGTGAAAAGGGCCTCGGACAGCCCCTGGCTGATAAACCCCAAGATCCATTGTCCCAGTTACTTAAGTCCCCGAATAATTTCAAAAGCTGCCTGAGGGAAAAAAAGCTCAAACTACAATAGGAAAAGGGTCTATGTGGATCACGATTACTCCACGGAGGTACTCAACAAAAGAAAAATTTATTTATTCATTTATTTATTGAAAAGTTTCACTAGGAAAGGCATGCTGAACAATATAAAATTGCTCATCTCACTGGAGCATCCTGGGGAAGGGAAACATGGTCCATAGCATCATTAAACAATTAAAGGGCAAACAAATAAAAGCAAAGGTGCAATTTTCTGCTAAGCTGGTAATACACCTAGAGTCTGGGGTAAAGGGTATAAAATCTCTAACAAGCACACAAGACTCTTCTGAAGCTGGGCATAATGTTACCAGAGCTGCCGTTAGAGGAATATGAGAAGGAACTACAACATATGGTTGGCAGGTCGCCAGGAACCAGAAGGAGAAGCAGCATACTCAAACACACGCACCATCAAAGCAACTCTTAGCTGACATCAAAAAGTATTTGGGAGCATTTCAGTGGAAAAGGGTGGCCTGAGGGACCACTGGAGATCGTCAGGAACACAATTTTACTGCTTGAGTGACTCAGTGGCTATATGGTGGTGAGACAATTTTGAGCACTCCTTGGGGGTTCTCTGGTGCTCAGGAATCAAGACTGCAACTGCAGGTAAAAGGGTTGGTACGCCTCCCGCAGACCCAATTACTGTACATATTTCCAATGACTTGCTTTAGCTGCTTATTGTGAGTGGATGGGAGGGAAGGTTTTCTGAGCTGCCAGGGATAGTTATGCTGCAGAGAATGGTTTACTGAATTCCTGCCATTTTCTTGCCTACCTTGAGGAAGTCACGCATCTTCCTGGCTCAGTGCTGAATTTTGAAGTAACTGCTGAACACAGGCTGTTTAGACCCTGCTCTGTGGACAGAGACTGTTTTTATCTTGCACCTAGGAGCACTACTGACAGTTTAATCGGTGTGATTCCTACTCACCAGACACAGACAAAGGGACTGGGAAAGTCTCTGTCTCTCCACCTCTCACTGCCGATGGGGAGGAGGCACTGATTTGGCACCCTCATGTGCTGTTCAGTTCATCAGTTCAAAGTTTTGTTATGTAACCCCTCCAAGTGTCTAGGGTCCTGATGTTAAAATTGGAGGGGTACAAGCCAAATAAGAACCAGACATAGATGCAGGTATACCCATAAAATTTCCAGCCTACCTTATACAGAGCTTCACCTGGACAGAGATGGATGCCAGCAGTCCTCCTCCAGAGAGCAGCACAGGCAAGGGGCAGGCTTCACACTCAATGGCACGGAGTAGGCAGGCTAGAGAAGGTAAAACTTGATGGGGCAGAATAGGTTTAAACAGGCAGCCCCAAAACAATTCATGACAGGCACACACCTGGTAAAAGAATAAAATAAATAATTTTAAATAAATAGAACAGTTATAGCTGTATGAGCCTGGAGGCTCAAACGGACAGGACACTAGCAGCAGATGAATCAGCAGCACAGCTGCGGCACAGACTTGGGCCTCAGCAGGCTTGAGAAAATGGGCTCCACCAGCTAATCGAGCCCAGAGAAAAAGGGTGAAAACAGAACTCAGGTCTTCCAATTCACCAGGGCTCACTGTAAACACACCCCTGGGCACACTCTAGCCCATTGCCCTACTGCTGTGCACCCTTCCTGACACAAAGCCACAAAGGACACAAGGAGCTCTACTCTGCAACTGGCTCCCTCTGTCTCTGCTGTTTCACTCCTGCTGCTACGGCCTCGGCCGGCACCCCAACCACTCCCCACCCAGAGTCACCCCTGGGACATGTGGGGCCCAGCGCTCGCCCCAGCAGGCTGCCAACAACCCAGGCAGCATGCCACATGGGTACAGCCACCCAAGCTGCCACCAAGGGTAGGCCACACTGTGTCCTGCCATCATAGCAACACCCCACTGCTTCCTCACATACCTGAAATGGGTCTCAGCTATGGAGCACAAGGTGGGCCTCACTCTCACTACTCCAGGCCATGGTTCCTCCCATATTCCGAGCTCCCATCCCACCGCCGCTTCCTGCAGTCCTCCCCATGTCCAAAGTGCCGTACCAGCACCGTAGTACTAGGATGCAAACTCGGCTGCAGTTTGAACTCCAGCCCACTCTCAAGTCCTGCAATTCCCATTGGCCTCTTAAGCTCCCCTGATTTATACTGCACCACGGACAGCCACTTGCAAAAGGTGGACGCCACAAAGCCCTCAACTACTACAGTGCCAACCCAGGGGTGAGGAAAAGGGTAATTAATAGTAAGCCCCAGGACATGGGGGCTTACAGTTATAAATGTTCAAATTTTCTCCGGGAACTAGCCCTGATTGGGGTTACACTGGATTAATCCAGGTTATGCTGTTCATTTTGTTGGGGTTGGGGTGAAGGGCCAGAAACAGTGTCCACAGGGGAAGCCCTACCTATCTGCACGTTAATAATGGTACATATCAGTGGAGGGGTGCTGGAAGGGGGGATTGGGCTCCTGGACCCTGCCTCAGCACCGCATCCCCGACTGATCAATGACCAGCTGGAGAGAAAATCTCTCCTTATCACCCTGTAGGAGTGTGTTTGCATGCTAGTGCACCTCTTGAGAGGTACTGTATGTTGGGCCTGTTGCCTCCTAGTTTGTTGTTTTGTTTTTTGGTGTTTCTGTTATGTCTGTTGTTGCCACACTTGATCAATGTGCAAACTATTTGTAACCCCTAGGTGGTGCTATCCCAAGGGCTACTACCCCTGCCAGCTTGGCTAGTAGCAGGTTAAGGGGCCTGAGTTCTGAAACAGGTGCCTCCACCTGGAGGTCAGGGTTGGTAGTGGTCAAGCTAACCTGGGCACAGCCCTCCGGGACACTGTAACCCCCCTCTTTCCTTACTAGTGGCCGGAACTATACATAATAATCACTTTCACAATACCCCTGATACACCACACAAGTACCCACACTGTTTGCACTTCCCACCAGGGCTTTCCTCTGGCCCAGCCCTGGGGACTCCTGTAAAACAAGTTATACACAACAAATAACAGCAGTACAGTACTCTTGCACAAACTGGAACCACAGTCAGGGTAAATGCAAAACAGAGTTAGATCTGATTTATTTAAGGGACTTGAACAAGGGAGGGACGAATCAGGTTCATTTGCTTAAAGGCTCTATCAAACAGTTATGCATGCACTTCAGGGTCCATAAACAGTTACACACTTGGGTACCCAGATGGAGAATGGTTGGCTAGCCAGGAATGTTGCAGCTGGTTGGGGCCCTGTGATGGAAGAAAACAACATGCACAGCACACATTATTTGTAACCGGAGCCGAAGGCTCAGTTAATGAAAAGAAAACAACAAGACAATCAGATGACACACTTTTAGATTAGGCTGTTGTTGCAGAGAGCTACCCTGATGATTACTTACAATACCAAGATTGGACACAGGCTGGACGAAATCGAGACAGCAGGTGATTAATCTGGAGTGCCAGGAGAAGCAGGGCTTCATATGATTCGCCGAGGCGCTGCTCCTGTTCAAGCGTGGAGCAGGGGCTGATTCCCCAGGCAGGTCTCGTTGGTGGCTTTCTCTGTGCAGTGGGTAATCTGGCAGGGCCAGCGTGGCATGGCCCAGGCTGAATGGAGATGAATGTGATTCAGTCCGATTAGGCTGGATAAAGCTACCAGCAGGCAGAACACAGTTCATACAGTGGGAACCAAATCATGACCCACTTTCAATACACAGGACATTTACATATAAAGGATTCTATGGCACCAGCAAGCAGAACACAGTTCACACAGTGGGGAACCAAATCACAACCCACTTTCAATACACAGGACATTTACATGTAAAAGATTCTATGGTACCAGCAAGCAGAACACAGTTCACACAGTGGGAACCAAATCACGACCACTTTCAATACACAGCACATTTACTTGTAAGGAAATTCTACTGTACCAGGTAAACCACTCTCCGGTCATGATCGCAAAGTCTCTGCACAAACCGGGATTCAAAAGCAGCTGGAAATCCTGACAGGCTGATCACATTCAGCAAAATCTTGGTCTTCTTCAGGTATGAGCCTGGTAAAAATCAGTGGCTTACTTGTTCTCACAAACTTGGATTTAGTCCGAAATAATTCTCTTCTCTTCCTCTCAGGGGCAGCAGGCAGACATGCAGGCCACAACTCATGCCTTTCCACAGTTCTCCCATGCAAAACTACCCAGATGGCTGCTTGACTGTCTCAAGCTTTTGCTTCTTCAGCTCCCAACCAAGATCTGACTCAACTGCCAGCAAGTCAGGGACTTTCCCCAGAATCCAAAAGGTTTGGTTGGCTGATCTGTCTGTCAGTCACAACAAAGGCCCCTTCAGGTGCAAAAAGGCACCAAAAGCCCAAACTACAATTCCTACAGATTTTGACTCTGACAGCTCCTGTAGTCCGGCTCCATTTTAGGTCCCACCAGAACTGATTGGTCCAATTCGGCAGTCCAGGACCAAGATAGTGGAGATAAACAAAACAGTCCTTGCTGCAAAGAAGGCAGGTTAGACAAACTACATTATCATTATCACTCTAAATGATTTTCAGCAAATAGTTACATCTTTCAACAGAGCTCCCTCTCAGATTACTTATGACTGCAATCCAGGCAGCTCTTAAAGAGACAGTGCACAGAGGCTATACACGCACTCTCTGGCAATTACATTTAAACTGCTAAAATATAGGACACTAGCCTGGAAGTGAGCATTTAGGCAAGCTCAAGGAAGACTTTTCGGGAACCTCCATTTGTGGGGGTTACATATTTAATTCAGGTTGGGGGTCATACTTACAGCTAACAAAGGCTTGATTTCCCAGAGCAGCTAAGCATGCCAAATGAAGGTCTAGACACCCTACTTATTGGGGGCATATTTATAATTGTCTTTACATTTTGATATGTGGGGTCTGAATGTGATATGTTATAATGTTTAGGTGTAACCCTCGGTGCACTGTCCCAAGGGCTACTACCCCTGCCTGCTCCGATTTTAGCAGGCTGAGAGGCCCAGATCCGATGGCAGGTGCCTCCACCCAGAGGTCGGGGTTAAGACAGTTGAGTATGACTTGGTCACAGTCCTCTGGGTTGCTGCAACCCCTTTCTTCCCACTAGTGGCCCTCACAGATCAATCACTATGCTTTTACCATATACACTTATTCCTCCGGCTTGAACCAATCAGCTTGCTCTGGGGACCCCTGAAAAGTAAGTTGCTGTTACACAATAATCGTTGTACAGTATTTCACCATAAACACACAAGCTAGCCAGTATACCTTTGCAAAACAATCAATCTGCTTTATTTAGGGGAATAACAAGGACTGGGGTGATCAGATTGATTAGCTTACCACTCTAATATAGGAGTATCTATCTATGGCACTGTGCACAGGCCTAACCTATAAGTCGCTGTCTCTGGGTACCCGGCCCCAAAGGCTAGTCCCTCGATGCAGCTGGTTGGGGCCCTGACATAGAAACAAGTAAGAGGATTCTACGGGAGTAATTAGAGCCAGAAGGCTCAGTTAGTATGGCAGCAAGCAACCAAGAAATCGTGCCTCGCTTGGGAACAGTTGACAGGGAGCTACCCTGATTTACTACTCACGACTCCAGAAAGAAGAGTGCTCTCACACCACGCACGGGACCGAAACTGGGCTTCAACACTTCTCCACACATTTATAGAAAAACAGAGGGATACCATACCAGGCAGCTGCTGTATTTCCCAAACGCAAGCACTTCCACACATCGGGCTAACTGACAGCTCTTACTGGATCCTGACAGACTGAGCGCCGATTCAAGCAGATTCTCCAGTCTTCTACAGGGTGAGCCTGGTAGGTAGCCGTGCCCCTGCACAGCCTCCTCTGACCGCTGCCCAGCAGTTTAGTCCGAATGGCTGCTAGCGATTCAAACCGCCACCTCTGGCCGTTACCACGCGCTTTCCGCGTGAAAACTCAAACGGCACAGAAGCCCAGAGCTCCTTCCTAGCTCTCAGCCATACAATTCTGCTCTCTGGCAGTTCAGGCAGGAAAACCCATTTAGGCGCCACCGATCCCATTGGAGGCCGCAGATGCCAATCACTACAGCCTTCTGGTGCAAAAGGTGCCATGGTCCAGAACTCAACTTCCCAGAATCACTAGCTGTATCCCCATTGGTCAGCTGGCTTCAGTTAGAGTCCGGATTCTGGTTGGTCACTATTTACATCATTTTAGCTGTCTCCTGGCTGCTATTGGACCCCTTTAGAACAGTCCTGGTCCGAGATGGAGGAGCACAGCACTAAGTCCCAGCTGCAACAAAGGCAGGTTAAACAAACTGCAATTTCACTCAAACTCTACATGTTTCCAAGGCAATAATTACATCTTTCAGATGGGCTCCCTCTGCGCTCCCAGCGACTACAGAAGCAGAGCAACCAGACAGCAGCCCTGGCAGGACTCGAGCAAAACCCCAGTCCTTCCCATTCAAACCACTCAAACCTGCAAGCAGGCAGCTTTAAAGAGACAGTACAGGAGGCTCTAAAGGCACTCACAACACCTGCATTTAGTGGCCTCCAAGCGAACACCAGTTAGGCAGGGAGCCTTCTAGGCAGGCTCAAGGAAAGCTTTCAGGAACCCCATTTGTGGGGGTTACATAGGGTATTTCATTGTTGGTGAAGAGGTCCAGGATTCTCTGGGAGCTGGCCTGACATAACTGTGATTTAGCCCTCATACAAGAATCACACTTATCCAATTTAGGACATCAGTTATGTGGGGATGGAGGTGACAGGTCTTTGCTTCTTTGCACCTTCTAGTAAAAAGCAGGGTAGTAATTTTGGTCAGATGGGAACTCCATCTGAGAATTCTGGATCCTTACTCTGTGGAGGGATGGAGAATTTTGGTGGTATCATTTGAGTGAAATGGTTTGCTGGTACACCTTGGTTATGTTTACACCCCACCCCTCCCACAGCAAATATTTTCACCCATGTATTTCACAAGCTTATGGACCTGTTCCTGGGATCATCCTGGTAGGGGGAGACTGGAACATGGTAGAGGACCCGGTTAGACCGCACTACCAGATACATAGCCCCCATGTGCAAGGCAGTATGCACCATGATAAACCTTAGGTGTAGGAAGGGGCCTGGTGGATCCATTGAGGGTGGTGAACCTGTAGGCAAAAGATTACATGTTCTTTCCTCCCAATAACAGCTATTCTAGGATGGACCTCTTCTAAATTTCCAGACCTCCTTTACACCTGATATTGGAGACAGAAATCTTCCCTGAAACAATTTCTGATCATGCCCCATACAATTAAATGTACAGGTAGGACAAAAACACCATGGACTGAGATTCTCAAAGCTCCCAGCATGGCACAGGGCTTGCGCCACAAAGAATGGTGCAAAGTGCCCCTTGTGCTAAAAGATGCACTGGGAGGCGATTCTCAAAACAGCCTGTGTCAACCGCAGGCTGCCTGTGCACCACAAACTGGGCTGCGGTAGATGGTGCTGGGGCTTCTACGGCAGACACAAGCTTCCATAGCCCCTAATGTGGGATTCACAAAACCCTTGCAGAGGGCAAAATTCTAAGTACCCTCAGACTAGTCATGGCTGGTCTAAGGGTACTTAGAAATGTCCTCTGGGAGGGCTGAGAAGGCTGTGCCAATGTGCCTTGCCCCCACCCAGATCCCGGTTTACACTGTGGTTGATCACCCTGGTGGTCTAGTGGACCCCCTTCCCGATCCCGATGTTGCCCATATATAATAATAAAGTATTTCCAGGTGGTCTAGGACCCTCCTCCCCGATGCCAGACCCCTGTTGTATAATTTCAATAATTCCTGGTGGTCTAGTGGCCCCCACCCCATCTCCTGGGTGTAGTCCCACCATCTCCCCTCATCCAGAAAATCATGACTGAGCGATTGGCACAGCCCACCATTCACACCTCCGTCCAGCCACCGACTGAGCTCTCAGTGAGCACCTACTGTACTCAGTACAGGCTCACTGACTGACAGCTTAATCAATGGGTGCATACTGAGTACAGTAGGTGCTCATTGAGACCTCTGTCGGTGGCTGGTTGAATGGTAAGTGGTGGGCTGTGCCAGTTGCCAGCCTGTTTTCAGGATGGGGGTGGGGTAGTGGGACAATTGTCTGCTGGGGCAGGGGGCCACTAGACCACCAGGGAATTATTGAAATGACGAACAGGGTTCGGAATCGGGAAGGGGTCTACTAGACCACCAGGGACTACGCTCTAATATATACGGGCAACATCGGGATTGGGAAGAGGGATCTGCTGAACCACCAGGAAATTATTTATTATTATATACAGGCAACATCGGGGATCGGGGTGGTCCCTAGACCACCAGGACATACTTTAATAATATATGCGTGCGACATTGGGGATCGGAGTTCACTAGACCACCAGGGAAATATTACACTGACATAACGGGGATCGGGCTTGTGCCTGCCATGGGACTTCTGCCACCAGGACCCCTGCCTGACAGGGAATCAGGGTCCCTGGCACACTGAGACATTGATGCAAGCTGCCTTTGCAGCAGCTTGCATCAGTCTAAGTGCTCTCTGATAATACAACCCCATGACTCTGTAGGGCCTCCAAATGCTAACTGGTTAGCAGATGAAACACCAGTGGCTCACCTCAAGGACAAGATAGGACATTAACTGAGAATAAATAGAGAAGAGGACACAAAAGTAAAATACATTTGGGATGGACTGAAGGCAGTCCTCCTGGGCAGTTAATAGCCTACATCTCATATCAGAAAAACTACACCTTCTCACTCAGAATAGGCTCATAGCAGAACTGTCAGCTGTAGAAGTTGAAAGTAAATGGTCTAGCGACATCGAGACCCTAAATAAAATAAAAGAAACTAGGCAGAAGCTGGAAAAGTCACGATGAGGGTGGTACACAGTCAGCTGCATTTTATGAAGCAGAAATATTATAAGCATGGCAGCAAGGCAAGTGACCTGTTTGCCTATAGGCTGCACAAGCAAGCAGCAGAATGTTTTATTCCTAAAATTAGAAAGGTAGCAAACCAGCAAATGTGACACTCCACACCCAGGGCAGCGGAGAATTTTTGCAAATTTTGCTCAGCTCTACACCAAAAGGGACTAAGCGGAGCGGTGACTATCAGTGCATTCCTAGATATGGTCACACCCATAGCCTAGATCAAGACCAGCTGGCCCAGTTAGAGCAACCTTTTCAGCTGATGAGATAATTGAAGTAATTAAAACACCAAATGAGTCTCTGAGGCCAGATGAGTTTCTAACAAATTATACAAGACTTGTAGGGAGGAGTAGCACCAGTCCTGCGCCTCTTCAATAAAATTCAGGAGGGAGATGTCGGACTCATGGCACTCTGCCATGATTACAGTACTCCCAAAAGGGGTGAAGAACCACTCCATGTGGGCATTCCAGCCTATATCCCATCTGAATCAAGACACAAAAATGTTTGCTAAGACTATAGCTAATAGGCTTCAGCAGATTGTAGGGACTTGGTACGTCAGGATGAGACAGGGTTCATCCCTCAGAGGCATATCCAGGACAATATTAGAAAATTATTGAGTGTAATCTTGAACACTAGCAGCAGAAGAGACACTAACATGGTCATCATGGTTGACATGTCCTCTACAGTATCAGAAACCCGACACCCCCGACACCGTAACGTCCCCACAATGACTGGCAACACAGCAACTTTTTAATGCAGAGGTGGGGTGTGCCCCCCGATACCCATACTTTAGATATCTAACTCCAGGTCGCAGAACGGTGGAGTTAGATATATACCATTGCTGCAAAGCCCATTGCAGTGAAATCCTGTCAGCTGCCAATATAGGCGGCGGGGGTTTCGCTGTGGGTTCTACAGTGCCGGTCTCGCTATAGAAACGGCATACCGACTGCTTGACTGGCGCTTCCTGGAAGCAGTGCTGACCAAAATGGAAATGGGAAGCATATTTCTGAAGTGGCACTTGCCCTAGGTAGTCATCCGAGGCAAGAGTTCTGGTGAATGGAGTTTTGTCCACAGAGTCTCGAATCGAAAGAGGCACCAGACAGGGTACTCCGTCACCCTCTTGTTTGCCCTGATCATACAGCCTCTTGCAGAAGCCCTGAGGAGAGACAAGACATTCAGGTATTGAGGTAGAAGGAGGAAATAAAGACTTGCTTTTGTGGACAATTTTTATTAAATGTCCATGATCCAGAATCCAATTTGCCCAAGCTGTTGAACTCCTACTTAGTTTTGGCACAGCATCAGGGTTCAGAATGAATACTGATAAAACAGAACTCTACTGCTCAGTGGCACCAAACACCACTCTTGCGAGCTTATGCCCCTTCAAATGGTTGGGCAGCTGTTTCAGATACCACGGGTGCAAATCACCACAGAACCTCGATAGATTATGTAGTTACAACTATGGACCCCTAGTCCAGGCTATCCAAAATGCCACTGACAGGTGGTCAGAACCATCCCTCACCTTGGTGGGAAGAGTAGAGGTTATTTGAATGAATGTCCTGTCCAGATTACTTTTCTGTTCTCCAGTCTGCCAACAGAACCACCCAAAATTCTTTGGGCCACATTGACAAAGGCAGTTTCAAACTTATCTGGGCTGACGCAAACCAAGGCTGAGATGGAATTTACTAAACTTAAGTTGAGTAGTGTGTCTGGGGTTTACTTGTTAAGCTTTCGCCTTCTCACATGGGGTGGGGGGTAGCCAAACTGGGTTGCACTGGAGAAAGGAGGTTCTACCTTATGTAAAGTGGGGGATTTTCCATTCTCCATGATGAACAGAGGGCTGATTAGCCATACTTCTAATCCATGGCCCAAAGTTTCATGAGGGCATCACTATAGGCAGTAGATCTGATAAATGTGAACAAAGGCATCAGTGAACTTACACCCATTAGAGCATGGTCAGATTTCACCCCAGGAGGCTAGATCCAACATTTCAAAGGTGGGTGTGGAAGGAGATCATCAGGATGGGTCATGTATTAGCACAGGAGAAAAAAACCTTTTACAACTCTCACAAGAATTTAACCTCCCACTGAAGGATTTTTACTGTTTCCTGCAGCTAAGGAACTTCCTGCTGTCTCCCATAGGAGAACTCAGTGGCAGAAACCCATGGATGGGCTACAACGGGTCATGGCATTACACCAAGCCACCTCTGACTTAGGTCACTGGATATCACACCTCTCAAGGTGACAAGGGCTCAAGATGAGACACCACAACAGATGGTACAAGAGAAATGGGAAGAGGAATCAGGAACAGCTCTTAATGACCGAGAGTGGAAGGAAGTTTGAGAGGAACTGCTAGAGTGTCAGCCTCATATGTTTGGAGAGAACACAGATGATAAATGACAACCTGTTTCTTTAGATCCCGTGATAACAAAACATTTGAGAACCTCCTTTACTGATCTCTGTAGGTGGACTGTGATACAAGGGCCCACCACATTCGCTTCTTTTGGGAGTGTTCCAAGTTGGGACAGTACTGGGAGCTGGTTTTATGGCCCTAAATGAAATTTTTGAGACTGCAATCTCTAGATCATTTAAGTATCTGTAACCCCAACCCCTTTTGTAAGGGCACCCTTTTATACTCGGACAAGGCAACAACCACAACTGGCAGAAAAGGTATCACCCTGGCATTAGGGTGACACCTGGCTCAGGCATCTCAGAGGTCAGGGAAGGCACAAAACAACATTTCTATTTTTATTCAGGTCAGGGAGAGAGGTGCCAGGTCTATGGTGTGTCTCCCATCTGCGGTGGCCCCAAACTTCACACAGGTCACTCTTAGTGATGGATTGTCTGCAACCAGAAATTTGGGATTTTACTGTATGGCTTTTATTCCTGACAAAGTGTTAACAGAAAGAAAAATTACTCACCTTAGTAATGTTGTTTCTTCTAATGGAGTCTTGCTATATTATGACAATTGCAGTATGACCGCAGGTTAGAACTACTCTGGAGGTGAAATAGTTAACTTTCCATGCAGGCATGGAACTTAGAGCTTGAGCTCGGTTGAAAACTCTGTCTGTTGTGCTTCAAACGCAAACTGTCAGATCTTTACGTAAGCTAAAACTCACTAAGGTTCTGTGTGAAGCTGTAAACCTACACTAGCCAACTGGCTACTAACATAAACACTCATTTTTGGCCTAAAACAAAGACTCAAGTCAGGAGACCCAAAATGCAAAAACACAACACCAATTCACCCAAAAGGTAGGTGAAAACAACAAGGTGGGCATCAAAAAGTGCCATCCTGTACTGCCCACCCACGTCCCCAAAACAGAGGTTCTGAGAGGGGCAGGCGAGGAGGAGGTCATAATATAGCAAGACTCCATTAGAAGAAACAACATTACTAAGGTGAGTAATTTTTTCTTCAAACAACATGAAGTCTTGCTATTATGACAATTGCAGACTACACAGCAGTACCCCCATGGAGGAGGGACAGAACCTCACCTAGGAAATAGGCTCTGAAGCACTGTTAAGAACCGAGCATCACTCCTAGCCTGGATGTCCAGGGAGTAATGCTTGGTAAGTGTGTGAACTGTTTTCCAGGTAGCTGCTTGACATATTTCTGAATAGGAATGTCTCTGGCAGCAGCCAGAGAAACAGCTGTACCTCTGGTAGAGTGAGCCCTCAGGCCTGAGGAGGGAACTTACCCAACTTCTAATAGCAGAATTGGACAAGAGACAATCCACCTGGCAATGGATCTTTTAGTGGCTGGCTTCCTTTACCAACTTCGCCATAGGTGAGGACGGTTGAAGGAGTCAAACCTATGACCCTTGGCACGCTTATGTAGTAACTCATGGCCTCTTCACATCTAGGCTGTGCAGCATCCTCTCCCCAGAGGAGGAGTGGTCAGTGAAGTACACTGGAAGTGAAATAGATTGATTAAGGTGGAAATCTGAAACCACCTTAGGCAGGAACTTTCTGTTAGTCCAAAGGACCACCTTATCTCTGTGAAAAGAAATAAACTCCTGCTCCACTGACAACGCTTGTAATTCACTTATGCGCCTGGCAGAGGTGATGGCTACCAAAAACACAGTTTTCCAAGTCAAGTACTTGAGCTCAGCTGAAGACAAGGGCTCAAAGGGGGTTGCATAAGCTGAGCAATGCAAACATTAAGATCCCAGGCAGGGCAAGATCCTTGAATGGAGGAATGGTGTGAAACAGCCCCTTAAAAAACTTGGAAATACAGGATGAGCTGAAAGGGAAGAGGATTTACCTGCTGAAATAAAAGCAGACACAGCTGCCAAGTGCACCTTCAGGGTAGCTGGTCTCAGCCCCAAAGAATTCAGGTGGACCATATAATCCAGGACTGTGGGTAGATCAGCAGAGACTGGGTAAATATGCTTTTCCGAGCACCATATGGAAAACCTTTTCCATTTGGATTGTAAGTAGCCCTGGTGGAAGGCTTCCTTCCGGCCTTCAATATATCCATTACACCTTGGGAAAGGTGTAAATCAGCAAACTCTAACTCTTCAAGAACCAAGCCTTGAGATTGAGAGATTTGAGATTAGTACCAGACCCTTCCCTGGGCACAGGTTAACAGATTGTGATTCCTGGGAAGGGACAGGGAGGATGAACTGCTAAGGACAGCAGGAGTGGATACCAGGGCTGTCTGGCCCAATCCGAGCTATCAGAATGACTTTGCATGATTGGGATCTGATTTTGATTAGCAGTTTGAACAGGAGAGGAAAGGGAGGAAGGCATAGAGAAACTTCCTCCCAACTGAGGGCTAAGGCATCCAGTGGGAGTGAGCTCAACACTGGGGCCTGCAACAAAGAGGAAGTTGGTGATAGTCTGGGGCTGCAAAAGATCTATCTGCGGGGTGCCCCATCTGGCAAATACTACTCCCAAGACCAGGGATCCAGTGACCATTCATGGTGGCCCTGGGAAATCCTGCTGAGAGCATCTGCCAGGACATTGTCCTTGCCTGGGAGGTGAACTGCCGTAAGGAGGTGTTCAGGGAGTAAGCCAGAGACCACAACTTCATCGCTTTGGTGCACAAGGCCATAAACAGAGTGCCCTCTTGCTTGTTGATGTACCACATTGTAGTGGTGTTGTCTGTTCTGACCTGAATACTCTTGTTCTGAACAGATTTGGAAAAAGCTTGAAGTGCTAGAAAAACTGCTCTGAGCTCCAACAGGTTGATGTGGAGCAGAGATTCCGGGGAGACCACAGACCCTGGGTGGTGAGGTCGCCCATGTGAGCTCCCCAGCCCAAGAGGGACGCATCTGTAGTAAGGATTAGAGAATGAGACTGAGTGACAGAAGGAACCCCTTGTCTTAGGTTGCTCTGATCCTGCCACCACTGTAGGGCTTGGATCAGGGTTCAAGTTACTGGGATCAGCTTGGTAGAGGATCCTTTCTTTGAGACCAAAAGCTCTCAAATGGAACTGGATGTCCCTCATCTGAAATCTTGCTCCTTGCACAACTGCTGTGGAAGCAGTCATGTGTCCGAGGAGCTGCAGAAAATGCCTTGCTGGCCGGAGACCTGCAGGGTAAATGAGGAGGCCAGGAGACTAGGGTCTTTGCCCTGTCCAGGGGAGGAAGGCCTGGCTTCCTGTGTGTTCAGTTCTGCGCCTATGAAGGTAAGAAGCGGGACCAGCTCTAGAACTGACTTTGAGAGGTTCAGAAGAAAACCTAGAGAGGCAAGCAGTTGCTGTGTTATCTGAAGGTGTAAATTGACCTGGTCTGGGGACTGGCCTACTAAAAGTCAATCGTCCAGGTAAGGAAAGATGGCAATCTTTTGCCTTCTTAGGTAGGCAACTGCTACAGCCAGGCATTTGGTGAATACCTTGGGGCAGAAGTGAGGCCAAAGGCATTGCTCTGAACTGGTAGTGGCCTGAGGGCAGCTCGAACCTGAGGTACTTTCGATGGAAGCTTGTGATGGGAATATGGAAGTAGGCATCCTTGAGGTCCAGGGAAGCTAGCCAGTCCCTGGCCTTAGAGAGGATAGGATAATTCCCAGAGTCACCATTTTGAACTTTGGCTTTAAAAGGTGCTTGTTTAAATATCTGAGATCCAGGATGGGCCACCATTCTCCTGTCTTTTGGGGTAAGGAAGTACCTGGAGTACAAACCTTTGCCCTGGTGTGAGGGCAGGAACCCTTTCCACAGCTCTGTGAGCCAGGAGGGTAGAGACCTCTGCCTCTAGGGCAAGTGCCTCTGATGGAGTTGCAGGTGGAAAGATCTGGTTCTCAGCTTTGGAAATTTTTGAAGCTGAGAACCAGTCCCTGGCTACCTTCCAGGACCCACTTGTCTGATGTTAAAGACTTCCAGTCCTGGACAAAGCCAGCCTGCCCCTACAGGTAGAGGAGAATCGGCCCTGGCAATCCCATCAGGGTGCCTGCTTGGCAGGGGCTTTGGGCTGAGGGGTGGAAGCAGACCTGCTTGTACCCGTCTGCCTCCCTCTAAAGAACCTCCTCTGAGCATAGGCGGAGGAGGAAGCTGGCTTGGTAAAAGGCCTATGAAAAGGCCTGCCCTGCCTCTAGGAAGCTGCTTTTGAAGAGTGGCCTGCCTTTCCTTGGCCTGTGCACTCCTATAGGTGGTCCTATATTCATCCAGTTTCTTCATGTAATTCTGTTTGCTCCCAAATAGGGAATTTCCACAACAGGAAAATCCATGGCCTTAGACTGGGTATCCTGAGACAGGGTAGTACATCTGAGCCAAGCCATCCTGCAGTGCCACAGATGTAGCCATGACTCTTGATGAAACATCATTAGAGTCCACTGCAGCATGAAATTGCACCTTGGATGCCTCAATATCATCCATAGCCACCTGTTCCAGCTCCCTGGCAAGCTGGTCAGGGACTTGTTTCGCTAGGGCCAGCACAGTATCCCATCTGGATTTCTGGTACCTAGAGCATAAGCATATAATTTGCTTGTCTGAGTCCCAAAGATGCTGCCATGTACTGTTTCTTTGCCATAGCATCAATCTTCCTGGAGTCCTTCTCAGGGATGTGTGAAGCTAGGGAAATATTAGCCTTGTCACAGGCTGCAGCCTGCACTACCCCACATGGCTGCATTGTTGAGTGAGGAAATCAGTGTCAGACCTGATAAGGTATACCTCTTGTCCATCCTTTTATCCACAGGAGGTATCGTGTGAGGAGTTTTAAAACTTTTACTGTCTGTTTCGAAAAGATTTATGCAAAGGAATAGACAGTCTCCTAGACTCTAGAATATCCCCAATAAAAAATTACAAGTTCCACACAGAAAAAATAAATGTAAAACCTATCTATTACTTACATTACCACAGACAGAGCTTGAACCGACGGTTGGTTAATTTTGGCTAAAACGAAAAATAATACTTTTAAACTGACAAAATGAACCGAGCAGAAGGAGAAATCTCCGGGCGACTGTTCAGTGACGGAGTAAAGAATCTGACAGTTTGTGTTTGAAGCACAACAGACAGAGTTTTCAACCGAGCTCGTGCTCTAAGTTCCATGCCTGCATGGAAAGTTAACTATTTCACCTCCGAGCAGTTCTAACTCGCGGTCATACTGCAATTGTCATAATATAGCAAGACTTAATGTTGTTTGAATGGTGGTGCCCCAGGGCTTGTAGCTGTACAACACAGATGACACATTGGTAGCAGGCAAAAACATTTCCCAACTCTTTCAGGCAGTACTGACTTCTTACAAAACATTTCCCACGAATGTCCAGCCCTATTTCAGGGTACCTGGACTTACCAGTACCTGTGTTAAGTGGACCTTGCACAGCACTATTTCCAGTCCCACAAGGTGACTTAAGTTGACACTTAGACCATTCCTCTTGTAACCAGTTAGGTCTCCTTGAAACCAAAAGTGAGTGGTTAGTTCACTATGGCCAAAGCTGGACTCTCTCTGCCATTACCTTTAAGGGGAAAAAAACAGGATTCATTAGCCACACAGAGGCTACAAGAGACATCCTTAATGCACGCTCTTTGTGCCAGGGTCCTGTGTACCTGTATCCTAGTCATCTTGGGCTCCTTACAAGGCACCAGCCGACTACATATGAACCTTTGTAATTTCTGCAACAGCTTGTGCCTCAAGACACTTGTAAAGAACACTTGAAATCCGCAGATCTCACACAAAATCCATCTCTTTTTTTTGAAATTTTATATACTTTATTCAGATTTCACATTACCATACAATGCAGTACATATCCCAGGAGGAAAACGATATGATATTGATAGTACACAAAACAGCAGATAAGTACACAGTCTTTCTCCCAGCAGCAGATAAGTACACAGTCTTTCTCCCACAAAATCCATATCTCTTGAGTTCTATACACAGTCTCTACATTCTGGGCAGTTCTGATAGCTCTTAAAGTCTTTTGGGGTTGCCCCAAAGTACTCACTGAACCTTCAGTCCCATTCTCCTTTCTGTGAAAATCTTCACCCCATCTGGCTTCACAGGATCTGGTAGCCACCACTTTCCAGGAAACCAGCCACTGGTTACTGTACTAAGGCAGAAAATGACAAACTGAGGGTCCTTCCATCTAACAAGTGATCTCTGGGCAGAGCTCCTCTTACTCTTAGAACTCTCCACATGAATTGACTCACTGAAGTCAAAAGACAGTACAGCACTGTGGCTTATGCTGCTGCAAGGGTTCTAAATTCCATGACATCCTCTCCGGACCCAGCAGAGCTGAGCAGGTGGTGATGTAATGTTTTATGGAGAGTTTTAAACCCTATGAAACTGCCCAGGCTATCTGCCTAATCTAAAACTGATGGGATCCTAGTAACCCCAGGCACAGACTGGTTACATATTTAATCCTAGGAGCCACCCCTCCAAGGCTGAAAGGAAAAACTCAAAATATTTTTTCAAATTCTGATCAGTTGTGTAACCAAGGCAGTGACAAAAAATGGCTGCAGGATGAATCCCTGACATGAGGGTGTGGCTGACAGTTTGCAAACAGGTTCAGGTAGTGGAGCACATCACAGCACATTTCCACTTTAGGAAGGACAAACATACAGTATGGCAAGGTTGTTGCCCTTCATGCATTTCCTAGAGCACCTCTGGGCCACTCAGTGGTGGACCAAATGGCAGAGCTTAAGTCCTGTTTACATGGTCACTTCTGCTCTGGAGTAACTCGATCACTCGGGTTGCTCCAGTACAAAAGCATCCGTGTGGATCTTACCGATCGAGGTAATCCCTCAGTAAGGCAGCTCCCACAGTCTCTGCAAAACTGTGGACACCGAGCAGAACAAACAACTTACAGCAGATCAAACTGCTATATGGACAGTCTGCACCGTAACAACCTGTCCACTGTCGTGATGCACTGTCAATGTGACATGGACTCGTGCATGACGAGTCTCCATTTTGGTGAATGCACTGAGCAGAATACTGTCCCCACAAAGGAGACTCTCCTGTGTGCAGCAAAGTAGCTGCCATTTAAAATCGAGGCTGTAACAGCTGGAAATCTCCAGCTGAAATTTACAACTGTGAGTTCAAGCATGCGCATTTAAATGCGGCGTTTACATCACTGCTTATGTGGTTGGGCAAATGTCCAACTCCTCAACACTGACCCCTCACCAGCACAGATAGTAGCGGTGTGGAAAGAGACAATGTGGACAGAGTGATGATCCGTGAGAGAATGTCGAGACCGCACTGCTGTGGTCCCAAGTCCGCTACTGCCATGAAACATGGCTTTAGAGCATTCCCCATAGGAAGTCTAGGTGCTAGCACATCTCTGGATGCCACAGAACTCAGTACGCAGATAAGGCTTGTCAATTATGTATGAGGCAGGTTGATAGACCACCAGTCAATTAATGGACACATGTGGATCAAGTGGTTTTACTTCTGTTGCCTTTATTTTCTCTTTATTCAGTCCTTTTATTCTTTATACTGTATGTTCTTCAGGTTGATGTCTGTAAGTGGTGTTTTTCCTTTATTTTCCCTTTTTGTTAAATGGATGCCTATGTAATCAATATTTTTGCTATCTGAAAAATCTGTCAAGTAGTAATGTGCCAGTTACAAAGGAAATGGGAATTGTGTTATATGTTGTTTGTAGTTCAAATATTTTCCAATAAACTTTTATTGCAAAAACAAAAAAAAGTAAAGGTAATAAAAAAATCTTTAAATCACTAATGGCTGCCCATCAGTTGGTGCAGCGGTGAGTGCTAACATGCATGGCTATCATCGACCCAGTTTCAAGAATGTTGCCTGGTAGTTAAAGGACCAGCAGAGAGAGAGCATCGAGTGTCCCACGGGTCACATTCCTTCCTGGTGAGGTGGGGGTTGGTTGTGGTCCCTGCTATCAGAATAACACCTGGGTGACCAGAGTGGTAGTACAGTAAGCCATAAGAGGCGGGGCAGTTGCTAGCCAAGTGTTTGTACGCGGTATGCAGTGGTTGTCTCGCTACTTGATACTCCTCACGTGTTGGCTTCCATGAGGGAGGGAGCCAGACATCACTAACTGCTACAGAAATGGGGAGCAGACCGATAACAAGGAAAGATAACATTTACAGTATATAAAGCTGTAGTTCTAAGTAGAGAGATTTTCAAGAAAACGTTTTTAGATATCTTTTCTTGCCGTACCTGCAGCATTTTAACAACTGTGGAAGTAATTCTGTTGCAAGAGATCACAATGAATTCCATATGGTCACCTAGATGGCAGCTGTGAAACCTTGTGATTGTTTGGGCTGGATCACCAGGGCTCCTGCTTTGGCCAGTTGGGTCACTTTTGGCTGTGTGAAAAGTTGATGTTTGGCAAGTGACCGATTACATCGTGATCCTAAGTGGGCAGCAACTAAACTGTTCTTTCTGTACTCCATTTGGGGCGTGCTGCCATGGGGCATGTCTACTTCCTGGATTTAGCTCCTGTTTCCAGCAGTCCTTGGCTGCAGTCCTCCAGCTGAAGGGCTGCAGCTAAAGAGCATCATGGAGTCTACCAGGGAGTGAGCCAGTAGAGACAGGCGGTAGACAGGGACCAGAACATGACACCCTGGTAAAGCTACATCTAAGATAAGTACCTACAGTAGTTTTCTTGAAATTGTTTAAACTAGATCTGAGCAGCGCCCTATCTTGGTGAGCACTACAAATCAATTTAGCAGCATGTTGTGCTCAAGTGCTGCCTATTGCTTCTACTACTACTGCCAGTTCAATTTAAAAATCTGTGCTAAAGTTGATGCTTACTGGCTTCACCCTATCTGATCTGGGAAGCAGTAAAAGTTAGTAGTCTGTTTTGTAGAGGCACTTACTGCCACTAATATTTTGGTTTAATTTAGTAGTCTGTGCTCAAGTTGAAGCGTGTTGCCACACCCTATCTGGGTGAGCACTAATAGTGAAATTAGTAGTCTGTTTTGTGGTGACACTTCTGCCTACATATACAGTACTTCCAGTTTAAATTACAGTCTGTGCTAAATTTGAAGCTTATTGCTACACCCTATCTGGATGAGCACTACAAGTTCATTCGCGTCTGTTTCAGTACTAAAGTTGTTTATCGGTATGGGACTCAGAGGAGACAGTTGTGATGGCTGTGGGGTACACTTTTCTAGGGATATATGCTGGATGAGGGGCACTGTCCATCTGCAGGACCTTCCGAACATACAATTTGCCAGCAGATAAAGGCCTAGAGGTCTATCAAGTCTGCTCGAATGTGCAACTAGCACCCTTATTCTGCAGCTGCCCTCCCTTCCACCCATACCTTTCATTAACCCTCCCCTTGTCCTGTCCCATCCTCTTTGAAGCAATCCACTGTTCTACTGGATACCACTTCTGCAGGTAACGCATTCCACCCAGCCACCACCCTCTCTGTAAAGAGTGTCTCCTCATCTCCATCCTGAACCTTGCTCCCTCCTGTCTCATATCATGGCTCCTGGTGTCCTTCCCTTCCTTACTTTGAACAGCCCTCTGTACCTGTCTTGTTTATTCATTTCATGTACTTAAAGGTTTCATTCATGTCCCCCGTCCCACCTCTCCTCCAGTTAGTACATGTTCAACTCCCTCAACCTCCTCTCATATGATAAGTCCCCCAGCCCCTTGATCATCTTTGCTGCCCTGCGCTGCACCCCTTCAGTAACAATGTTCCTCTTCAGATATGGGCGCCAGTACTGCACGCAGTACTCCAGGTGTGATCTAACTAATTACCTATACAGTGGCAGAATCACGTCTTCCCTCCTTGGGAGATACCCTTGCAATACAACCCAGCATTCTGTTGGCCTTTGCAGCTGCCTTCCTACATTGTGCCGAGTTGTTCATTGACCCTGTACTGAGCACCCCAGATCTTTCTCCTCCTCTGTCTGGGCTAGCTGCACTCCCCAGCTGGTAACTCCTCCTTGGGTTCTTCATCCCAAAATGCAGCACCTTGCACTTTTTGGCATAAAACCCCAGTTGCCAGGTGTCTGACCAGGTTTCAAGCTTTGCCAGATCATCCTGCAACCCCTGCCATCCCCTAGGTCATCCACCAATGCTCCTACCTTGGTATCATCAGCAAACAGACCGATCTTGCTCTTGATGTCCCATGATATGTCTGCAATGAATATCCCAAACAACACTGGTCCCAACACTGAGCCCCATGGAACACACTCGTCCATTACCCTTGGGTGTTAAGCTCCCACCCACTACCATCACCCTCTGTTGTCTTTCCTGAAGCCAGTTTCCTACCCATCTCACCAGCTTTGCACCTGCCCCTGTGCCTACTAACTTGCTTCCCAGCCTTCCATGCGGCATCGAGTCGAATGCCTTACTGAAGTCCAGATACAGGACATACACTGCATGGCTCCTGTCCAGTTGCCTAGTTACCCAGTCATAGAACTCCACCAGGTTGGTTTGGCAGGATCTGCCACATATAAACCATGCTATCTGCTGTCCTGTAGTCCTTTGGCCTCTAGGAGGGTCACCAGCCTCTCCTTCAGGATAGTCTCCATTAGCTTACCCATGATGGATGTGAGGCTCACTGGTCTGTAGTTTCCCGGTTCATCCCTTGGGGCCACTTTTGTGGAGGGCACCACATGAGCCATCCTCCAATCCTGAGGTACACACCCAATGTAGAGTGGCAGCAAAGGTAGAAATATCTCAGCTACATCATCAACTCAACTGGAGACCACTCCCATTCCTCCCCTTCCCCAGAGGACCATGGAATGCTGTGGGGAGGGAGGGAGAAACAGTTAGCCACAGAGTGGTTGTTCAGCCCAACACCATCCAGACAACAAATTGTTTTGCATCCCTACTCCTGGGGGACTCTGAGTCAGTCAGTACTGAGGGGCAGGTCAGCACAACAGCATCCAAGGGAAGAGCAAGAGCAAATCTACCAGGAGTCTTGCTGGTTGGGGATTCAATGATTAGAGATGTGGAGAGGATGATGGGAGGGATGATTAGATGCCTTCCTGGTGCATCAGCCATCTGTGATTTAGACAGGATAAGGAGGATGGCAGAGAGGAGCAGAAGCTGCAGGTGCTGATGCACCTGGGTAACGATGATGTGACGAACCAGTCTGTGGAGATGGTGAAGTGGAATGTTTGTAGATTGGGGACAGATTTGCAGCACACTTGATCTTCCTAGCCTTTCTGAGGTCCTTCCTGTGTGATGCAGGGAGGAAGAATAATAGAATTAGGAGGGATGAGATAGAGGAGTTTAATGGCTGGCTTAAGGATGATGTCAGGAGAGGGGTACCACCTTTGGGTGACTTGGTGAACTTCTGGGACAGGAGGTTCTTCAAGGGTGATGAAATCCATCTGACAAGAGAAGGGGTCTGTGCACTGGGGGCAGAAGTTTGATACATCTATATCGCATGTTTAAACTGACTGCAGAGAGACTGGGGCTAAGGGAACCATGGTGACAGGTGAGAAGAAGGGGATCCTAGTCAGTACTCACCTACATCTGGTCTGTTGCCCATAGTCCAGAGTGTTTTTATCATCTTAGAAACATCACCAGGATTAAACACCTGATTCCTTGGTGATCTGCCATCACTAGTCCATGCCTTTGTGATATCGTGACAGTTACTGCAATGCCCTTTACCTAGGGCTATTGGGGCTGATCTCGCCACTCCAGCTAGTGCAGAATGCAGCAGCCAGGCTGTTGACTGGCCTTTGAGGTCATGTCATATTATACCTGTGCTGCACTATCTGCACTGACTTCCTATTAGGTGGTGGATCACCTTTAAAGTGGGTTTACTGACCTATAAAGCCCTACATCGTCATGGCGATTACCTGCAAGACCTCCTATAGCCCTACTACCACCCGTCCCCTCTGGTCAGCAGAGGAGGGCCTCTTAGTGATTCCGAGGGTCCATTTGAAGTCATCAGGTGCCCAAGCTTTTCTGTTGTGGCACCCACCCTGTGAATTCACTGCCTCGGTTGCTCAGAGAGCCCCCTCAGTTAGTGCCTTCAAGAGGATCTAAAGACCTTCTTATTTAATAAAGCCTTTCCCTCCTTTTAAATAATTTTAACCTATTGTGTTAGTTATGTTTATGTATATTTTAATTTTGTGCTTATATTGTACAGGTATCTGTAAAGCTCCTAGAGTCTGCAATGAGTTAGAGTGCTCTAACAAATTAATAAACTAAATTACATCTGGGGCTAGTAGCAACTCAGCGGGTATAGAGAGGATGAGGTACATATGGACCAGGTGAAGGACTTGAGAGAGAGAGTGCAATCACCAAGAAAACAAGAGGTTAAGAGAACATGGGAACCACAAGGGTCATAGGCAGGGATGTGTCAAGTGTGTCTGTTACGTACCTACTTGAGCACTGAATAAACTGCATTTCTACTGATTTTGGCACAGCAACATCATTTTTTACTTCAGAGGGGTGAGTGCCTGATCTTCTCTGTTTAGTCAGACAGGGAATAGCAAAGTGGGTACAGGGGTCAGAAGGAAGTGTGTATGCTTCAGTGCTAGAAGCCTTGGTAATAACATCAGTGAGCTGATGGTGCTGATGCTGAACACTGAAGTAGACCCTTGTAGCCATCACGAAACATGGGCTACAGAAAATAATGACTGAGACCTGACCGTTCTGGGATACTCATTATCAATGAGGATAGAGAAAAGATAGAGGGAGAGTAGCCCTCTGTGTCAGAGATGGCATTGAGGTGGTGGAAGATGGGTGCATCGGGTAATTATAATGAGTCAGAGTCATGGTGGGTGGAATTCGTGGCAGAATTGGGCAAAAACTATGATTGGGGGTGGTCTATTGGCCTCCTGGGCGAGGAATAGAAGAACAGGAACTCATGTAAGAGGCACGGGGTCATAATGTTGCGGTGAAAACCGTGCATACAAGAATGTCACGCATATCAGCATGTGGCATAACAGCGTCACACAAGGCGTAACCACAGGACCACCGGCGCACACGGGCAATACTTTTTGTTTTTGCAGGGCTGCCCACTGCCAGACTAAATATAACCAACTCTGGGGTAGTGGATTGGGAAACAAAAATCAAGTGAGGATTTTTTGTTTCCCAACAAAACAGCAGGATCATACTGGGACCTGGGAGAATCAAACCACAGCCCCAGGTCCCTGACCCCACTGAGGCAGGTGCTCTATCCACTCCACCAACAGAGCAGCTTGGCAAGGCACCACCCTGGCAGCATCCTTCACCTTCCACAAAGACAGACTAAGCGACAGGTGGCGGTTCTTACTGCATGCTTGTAGGACCCCTGTCGCTGTAGTACCATCAGCGCTTTGACAGCATGTAGTCTCATGCGGTTCTGTCTGTGCTATATTCACCCGGTAGGGTCATGGAAGAACTTGAAAGGGTGTAGCAAAGGGAAGTAGTGGTAGTGGGTGATGTGACCCTACGGACATTGACTGGGAGTTTCTGGTTGCCAGGAGCACTAGAAGTCAGGCCTTACTGGATGCACATCAGGACTGTCTCCTGGTACAGCTTGTTAAGGAACCCACGAGGTGGACTGCCATTCTCAATGTGGTGCTTACCATCTTAGAGAAAGTAAGAGCAGTAAGAGTAGAGTCACTAGGGAACAGTGACCATAACTCTGTTTGTTCGAACTGGCTCTTGGTACTGATAAACCACAGTCCAGAACTGAAGTCCTTGATTTTAGGAGGGTGCACTTTGGCAGGCTGATGGAACTGGTCAGGAAATTTTTAGTCAGGGTAGACAATTTAGGTGGGGTGGAAGAGAAATGGGTGGTTATAAAGGTGGCCCTTCTCGAGACATCTAAGTAATGCATGAAAATGGTAACCAAAAGAACAAGTTCAAGAGTCCATTATTGGTTCTCTGCAAAAGTCGGGGAAGTGATAGGGCCTAGTTGTGTATTGCAGAAGGGATCAAGGGCAGAGAAAATGTTTCTTCTGATATATTAGGAAAAAGAAAGAAAGGTGATGGAATTGTTAGGCTATCGAGGTGGGTAGGGTGATAGAGGAGGACGGGCAAAAGGCTGCCATCCTTAATGATTATTTTTGCTCAGTTTTCACCAGGGAGGAAGGCAGGCCTCTACTCAGAGTGCATGAAAGCAGCCAAAAGGGGTCCGGAGATGAGGCAGCCAACATTTACAAGTGACAGGGTCCAGAAAGGGCTGGCAGCCCTAAAGATAGGTAAGACACGAGGACCAGATGGGTTGCATCCAGGGATACTCAGGTAACTGGCAGTGAAGCTGGCTGAACCCCTTGTAGAACTATTCAACAGCTCAGTATAGGCGTGGTAGATCCGAAGGACTGGAGGTGGCGGTTGTCATTCTGCTCCATAGGGAGGGAGAGACCTCTATTGTGGGAAACTGATGGAGCCACTAATCAAAGAGAACCTCATGGACTACCAGGAGAGCAACAGTCTCAGGATAATAAGCAGCACAGGTTTGTGTCAGGAGGTCCTGTCACATGAATCTAATAGTTTTCTTTGATTGGGTGATGAGGAATTGGATGTTGGCCATGCCAAGATTTGCTCTACTTTGACTTTAGCAAAGCTTTCGACTCTGTGCCCCTACAGACATTTGCTGAAGAAGATGGTGGACCTGGAGTGCGACTAAGGACACAGTTAACTGGGTAGGAAACTGGCTAAAAGGTAGGCAGCAGAAGGTTGTGGTCAAATCCAAGGAGATAGAAGTCATGAGCAGGGTGCCACAGGGATCTGTCTTGAACTTGGTCCTCTTCAGTGCGTTTATCAGCGACATTGGGCAGGTATCCCAGGCAGGTTGTGTCTCTTTTCAGATGACACTAAGCTCTGTGGGAAGGTGGATAGTGATGAGGAATCAGGGAAATGAAGAGTCACTTACAAAGCTAGAGAGGTGATCTAAGGTTTGGCAGCTAAAATCAATACCAAAAATTGTAATGTAATATACCTTGGGAGTAGAACCCCAGGGCAGAGTACTGGATGGGTGGGGTGAGACTCAGCACTACGGCTGAGGAATGTGACCTGGGAGTTATCATCAGTGACATCCTCAAACAATCGAGTTAGTGCAACAAGGCATATGGGAAGACAAGTAGGATGCTGGGTTATACAGGGAAGGTACTGATAGCAGGAGTAAGAAGGTAATACTACCCTTTATAGATCTTCAATGAGGCCACACCTGGAGTACTGTACCCAGTTCTGGAGCCCTCACCTCAGGAAAGATAAAACAAAAATTAATCAGGGCCAGAAGGGTAGATCTTATGAGGAGTACCTCAAAGCACTGAACATGTACTCACTGGAGACTATAAGGAGAGAGAGATATAATAGAGACTTTCAAGTTCCTAACAGGAATAAACAAGGTAAACTGTTTACCCTGAATGCTAGTTCAAGGTCACAAGGGCATAGTGGAAATTGACAGGAGGGAGGTTCAGGAGGGACATGAGAGTATTATTTTACAGAAAGGTGGTGGAGCTGCATAACAGT